>JASWHV010000001.1:79895682-81145682 GCA_030760725.1 Neostapfia colusana
CCTGCAAAACAACTCAGAAGCAACCGTGAGCACTAAGGCTCAGCAAGACTTAACCGTCAATCCTAAACATGTAACTCTACATGCAAGGGTAGTAAGACAATAGGAACATGTATTTGCGAAAATGAAGATTGACTAAACTTTATCCTTATATTCAGATTCTTATAGCCTTCATTTTAGTGGTCCTCATGCCTCACAACACCGGAAGTCCACAATCAAACAACAAACGCTTATCCCGATGTTGCTAGCCTAAGGTGGAATAGAAATTTAGTTGGCTCTATATCTACTTCAGTCAAGGTTCCAATACAATGATTAATCCATAAACAGCAAGTTAAGAGACTTGGTTCCTCTTCTTACTACGTCACGGCGCAGTGGGCAAGTATGCTCAATCCTCTTCCGCGAGCGACAGTGATTCGAATCAATAACAACCCGGAATACATGACACATACACCCGCCTCGAAAGACTCTCTCAAGAGCTCTTTCTTACGTTGTATGCAGCAACCTTTCACATGACACTCCAACATAGAAAAACGTTTCGCGCCGAGCAGGATGGTCCTCTACATGGACACGTGGAAGTTGCCCGCTAAAGGATTTACACCTGCTGCCTTCTCAACGCCATTCCCACGCGAAGGATGAGTTTCAATATCATGGTCCATCGAGTTACATCGGTTTCATGGGTCCCACACCACACTATATATCCGGTACAGCTCAATCTTGTCCAGCAGGGCCGCATACATACGGTCCTTAACCGACACGGACGGGGCTACAACCAACCTCCACATTTGCCTTACCATCCCGGTCCAGGCCAAATGTGGTCTCAAGCATTGTCACACCCATTGCAGGTCTAGACCAACCTTTAGTGCTCCATCCTACAGGAGCATCCCCGTCCCCACCTCATTTTCCTGAGGGTGCTCTTATCATCAACCTCCCGCGAGTAACTCCATTACTCGACCTTTCTCGCGAGTAGCTTTTTACTTCTTGACTTCTACCGAGCTAGCTACTACATTAGCCTAGCATCTACAACGAGGCAAAGCCTACACTAAACCTTTTACTCAGGGATGTAATAGCCATGCAAGTGGATTTCAATCATCCTAGACATAATGCACAATATCAAGTCTAATAAACATGAGGTGAAGTAAAGCAAAAATTTAAACAGTAATTATATGCAACCCGGGGCTTGCCTTGCCCAACGGTTTTGTTAGAAGCTAGAAGTTAGTCTTCCTCTGGAGAATCCGCCAAACTCGTCACGAGATGGAGATCCCTGCTGTGGAGTTGAGTCCTCGTCGAACGTCGACGTCACGTGAGCTATTATATTGCAATGCACATAGGAATTCCTGCTGTTGGGGCTTGATAAAACCCATAGGAATGTGACGAGCACGGAATGCTTCACGAAATTCTGTCCATTCCACTTGATGGACTTCCGGAACGGTGGCAAGATAAGTGAACCACCGATTTCCGGCGGCTCCATGGAGCTGTTGAGATGCAAATAATGTCTTCTGATACTCATCGCACTCAAACACTCCAAACTTGGACTCCATAACCCGAACCAATTGATCATCTTCCACTGGTTCATTGGCTTCCATGAAAATTGGTGGTTGTGTCGCCAAGAAGTCCAAATAGGCGTTCTGAGGTGGTATGACCTGTTGTGTATGTTGGAGTAACCCCCGTTTTATAGAAAGGCTTGGAGTAGTCTCGTGTTCTCCTGACTTGACTCGACCATCTGAGCCATGACATCCGCCCATACCGTTGATGGCGGTGCCTGTGGTGGAGTCGAGTCATCGCCGTCTCTGCGAGAACCTTCAGCCCTACTCGGAGAATGAGTGTGCACCATACTGCAAAAGAATAATTTTTAGGGGAGTCAAAACTTGATCTCAGCAGTATGTGAAAGTATGTAAAAACATGAACATGGTAGAACTTATGAAAGCATAACAAAAATTCATGTTTACATATCTTCCTAAAGCCACCATATTCAGTCCCCTATTCTGTACTGAACAGACCTTTCTGTACTTAATCTAAATTCTGATCTAGTTATGAGCATTTTCATAACTCAAGTTGAATACCAAAGTTAAAGTTAACATCAGCCTCTTTCCAACGTGTACTCACATGCCTATGTTTCATCTCTGGATCAAAAGTTATAATTGCTCAAAGTTGACAGAATTTCCTGATGAAATTTGCCAGCATCTGCTTTGTATGTGGCTGTTTTCATCACAGTTGTACATAAAAATACAATAGAATTCTGAACAAACTCTGAACTACAAAATTGTTGAAATTTTCATAATCTTTCCAACGCTGTAACATTTGATCCTTAGGCATTTATCTACAGAATGTTATGGCTAATTTACAGAAACATCCAGAGAAGGTTGCAGCTGTTCTGTCTTCTAAACAGTTTGCATTCATCTGGACATTCAACCAAGTTGGCGCCTGATTTTGCTCTGGAGGTATACAAAAAAGTTGTAGAGAACTTAAAAAACTTTCAAGAACTGTATCATACACCTTTATTGGGTCAATATACACAGAGTTATGCTCGGTCAAAGTCCAGCAAAACTTTCTGCCAGAACAGAGCATTCTGTTTTTGAGATCAAAAGAAGCCTAGCAATTCTCTTCTTTGAAGCTTAGTTCAAATGAAGAGCTCAGTAACTAATATGTGTCTTCCAACATCCATTTTTAGTTTAAAAGTTAGTCATGAATGATTTCTTCATAGGAAAGAAGACTATCAAGTGTAGTACGGTTGCGATGCATCGTAAGACATATGACGGCACTACGTTGCCTCACAAAAGAAAAACCTAACTGGATTACACTGGCATATACGTATTCTTAGGTGGCACTAAAACAGTCACTCGCAAACGTGTTCTACTCGTACTATGGTTTTCGTGGTTAGTACCTACATAAAACACACTCAATCATCAGGTTCGGCTGCACACCGAACCCGGTCCCAATACAGTTGGTACACCCGTCCGTCATCACTCGCCCAGGTGTTCTCAAGCAAAACACGCCTTGAGCTACGTGTTCATGTTACTAACCACGTGACGGGGTTTCCCATACTTGCTCGAAGCACGCCAGGGAAGGGCGTTGCTCGAATACCCCAAACGACATGAAGAGTTGTAGAGGATACTAAAGCGGGTCGGGTTACCTGCCACCCGTGGGGCTCCACCCTTCAGCTTGTGCGCACTGGTGGACAGCTCTTACGTGCACCCCCCGAGACATAGAACGTCCCGAGATGCACGATTTTCCGACATAACAAATAGGTTAGATTGACACCTTCATAATATGCTAATATAGTAGTCCTTATGTGGGCCTAATGCCGTTATCTCACCGTATCCTAAGTTTTTAACGTAATATGATGCTCTATCCGTGCGCTATTCCCAACGCAGCTCTGATACCACACTGTGGGGGACCACCGCTGAGCGATGCCCCGGACAGGATCTCGTCTTGTGGTGCCGTGATATGCGGCACCCAACAGCACACGGGTCGAGGAAACACATCACATTACATAAATCATTTGCGTAAGCGTACAAGAGTATTATACAAATACTTATATTAAAATAAGCTACAGCGGAAGACTATAACTCCCACGACTCATTTCTAACTTAGCAACAAAGAAACAGTCCAGCCCGCGAATGTTTCTTACTAGTAACACGAAGACAAAGCACAGCGGCGAGGATGCTCTTGAGTAACCACTCGGAGGTTCCCGAGTCTCATCGGCATCCCTTCATAAGCATGAAGTCAATCCTGCAAAACAACTCGGATAGTATCCGTGAGCATAATGCTCAGCAAGACTTAACCATCACCGTAGCCATGAAACTCTACATGAGGTTATGGACACAAAGTAGGATAGCATAATGCATAATTAAACTCGCCTAAAAGTGAATCCTTACTTTCGGGTATTATTTGCAGCAATTTAAGTAACCTTGGGCACGCCACATCAGGAGTCCACAATCAAACAAGAAACGCTTTCCCCCGATATAATGTGCTCACAGCATAAAAGAATCGAGTTTGCACTAGCTAATCATCAAGGATACATCACAAAGATAGTATAAATTTCAAACCAATGTGATTAGTTCCTTTCTCATGCAAGTTCTTACTACGTCACGACTGCGAGAACAAGTATGCTTGGTCCATTCCGCAAGCGACGGTGATTCGAATCAATAACACCCGGACTACACGACACGTACACCCGCACTTGACGTTGCCTACAGCAACCATCACTGACATCGTACGTGGCAGCCTTTCTCCCGTTTCACTCCCGTTGAATCGATCAAGTCGCCCCATACAGTAGCCACTCTCATGGTGCACCTACCGACATGAGATGTCATGAGAATGTTACCCACATACTGCACACCGGCTGTCTCGCCTGACGCAACCCGAAAAGGCTCAACGCAAGCTTCCTGAGGTACATCAGTTTACTGGGTCCCATATAGCTAGCATGAGTCTGGTACACAACTCAAACTTGTTCAACAAGGCCGCATATGGATCGGTCCTTGACCAACACGGACAGGTTTATAGCATCCAGGCCCCTAAGTCCTGCATCCCCTACAACCTTCCGGTCTCAACTTTAACTTGCTACACATTTTCTGAACCAATCCCGTATGCCCTTGATGTCCTGATCATGCGAGTAGTATCACACCACTCGACTTCTACCGAACCTTACTTAAGCATGGCAGTTCTACACGATAAAAGACACCTACCCAATACTCCATGGGTTCATTTGGTCATGCAAGAGGAGTATCAAAGCACTAGACCTAATGCATATATCATAACTTAACCGAAAGTGAATACAAAGTAAAAACATAAAAGCTGTTAAATACAAACCGGAGCTTGCCTGTTTTGCAGTGGAGTAGTAATAAATGCAGTTAGTGATCCTTGCTGATCAACACTTGATTCTCCGGAGTTTGATCCACTTCAATGAATCACTCCTTCGAATCCCCTTCATTGTGATTCCTATTGAAATGCAAATGCACAATTTTTATAGAATGCAATGGAAAGAATTATAAAATGGATTTCTTAGAAACAGAGGTTGTGTGGAAAATCCAAGAATGGCTTGGTTTTCCTCTGTTGTGCAAAGAAACAGGAATGAACTAACTTGGTCTTAATGTTTTAGCTATACACTAACTAACTTCCCTAATGAACATAAGAGGTGAGCTGAAAAGAATTCAATGCAATTGAAGAACAAGAACTGCAATGGCCTCAAAACTTTTACAGAAGGTTCTATACTACCTAGAGATTTAGCTTCCCTAATTGCAGATAATGTGGAATAAAATTGTGTTCTCCATAATTCTTCCAAGAGTCTTTATGTATTTTTCCCACATACATAAGCATGGAGAACAAGCACAGGGAGTTCTAGGGCTCAACTTGAGCTTATAATTGACCTGTGAGTTCCTGGTCACAGGAGAGTCATTTGGTCCAAAATTCAGACCTTTTCCTTGAGTAGTTCCTCCAGAACAATTTCTTAAGCATTTCTAATCAAAATAATTAATTCTGGAGTACTGTGCATTTTCATGCCCAATTTAGTGAACCACAATTTCAAGTATGTCTCATAGAGCTTGCCTAAATTTTTCTATGATTTTTGGAGCTATGTATTGCCCAGAATAGATTTAAGTAAGAAACATTTTCTGAAAATGTTTCTAGACTCTTATGAACACAGCTGTTTGTATTTAGCAAATTTCTACTCAAATGATCTTCAAATGAGTGAAAATTTTATAGAAGGTCAACAATATGCTATAGAATATTCTGGCAAAATTTGAGGATTTTTGGATAAACCAAACTCCCTAAATAATTCTTTTTCAGAAAATCTTCAAAGAATTTTCCAGAATTTAATATTGACTTTCATACAAATTTGAGTTCATATTTGGATAGATCTTTGAACAAGTGTGACACCCTAAATTTCATAATCATGTATGCATACATAATTCATGTAGAGAAACACTTTCAAATAAGTAGAAATAGAGAAGAGATAAAAAAGATAGCCGAAAAGAGCCAATTCCAGTTTGTCTAGAGCGCTGTAGGCACTTCCCGCTGCCTGCTGGCCATGTGGCGTGTTCGGAGCTCATCCCCGTGAAGGGGGAGAGGTCCGCTGCTAAACTGGCTACGTGGCAGGCTCGAGCTTGCCTCTGTGAAAGGGGCGAAGTCCGACCCCGTGGGACACGTGTTGCCCCTGTAGCTAGCCTCTGCGGAGGAGCGAGGCCAGCCCCACAGGACACGTGTTGCCTTCAAAGATAGACACCGCGGAGAAGAAAGGCCCAGCCGTGCGGGACACGTGTCGCTCTCGGAGCTCACCTTCAAGAGGTCCGGCCCCGCCAGACACGTGTCACCCTCGGAGCTCATCTGTGAGAGGTCCGACACTATGGGACACATGTTGCTCTCGGAGCTTACCTCCGGGAGGTCCGGTCCTACTGGACACGTGTCATCCTCGGAGCTCACTCCCGAGGAAAAGACACTGCACGACATGTGTCAGTCTCGGAGCTTGCCTCTGAGAGGTCCTGCCATAATGGAGGTCCGACACTACCGGACACGTGTGACCTCCGGAGCTCACCTCCGAGAGGTCCGACTCTATTGGACACGTGTCGACTTCGGAGCTTGCCTCCAAAAGAGAGGGGAGGTCCGGAACTGACACGTGGCGTACGCGGATCTCGTCTCTAGAGAGAGGGGAGGTCCCGACCCACCAGACACGTGGCGCACGCGGAGCTCACCTCTGAGGAGAGGGAGGTCCCGCCCGCCTGACACGCGGCACAACCGGAGCCCGCCTCTGTGGAAATGGGAGACCAGGCCTCTGCTGGACACGTGGAGCCTCCGGAGCTCATCACCGCGGAGGTGACGAGATTTTAAGCGGTTTATCTCCTGTACGCGCGGAATACCCGGTACTGAGGAAACCGACATGAATTCCACGTTGCTACCGCAACGAATAAATTGAAGATAAGTTGTTAAGATTCAAAAACAATTTGAATAGGAGTCTTATTCGAATTCGGCTCAGGGTAGGTCTCTTCGTTTTTCTCTTATAAATAGAACCCAGAACCTTTGTCCGCAACCACGTACTTCTTTTCCACCTCCCGAGTAGACGACTTGGAGCCCTAGCCCCCAGCTCGTCGAGCTAACCACTTTCGCCGAAGAGCCGCCGACGAGCCCCGACACGATCGCCGGAGGAGAGCCAACGATCTGTTTTGCTGCCATTGCTAGGAGGAAGGTTCCGAAGAAAGTAAGGTAGGTCTCCATTACTACCTTACGACGAGATCACGGTTTTCTTTGCATCTGTTCTTCGATCCCTTCAATCAGAAGCTTTTTCGTGGACAGATCACGTGTTGATCGGTTTGATCTAGAACTTGAGTCCAGATCATCACCACATCCATATTTGATCTTTACACCTCTGTTCATCGTAAAACCCCATGCAAGCCTATTAAAACATGCAAAAGCATGTACAAACTGATCTAATGAAACCAGCACCATAGGAATAGCATGCATATGCACCATTGCATCTTGAGTAAAGTTTGTGCATGATAATTGATTGATGTGAATCTTGTATGTGCGTGATCGTGAATAGAAGAACAAGCTCAGAGAGCTATCTACGAAGGACTACAACAACAAGAGTTTGAGATCCGTGAGCAACAAAAGCCATAGGAACAAGGCAAGTGCCCCTTGACCATATTGATCCCATGTTTTTGGAACTGTTTTGTTTGCGAAAAGGTGTGTGTGCTTGAGTCAACTTGATGGGAAACCCTTTTACAGGTGTTTACTAGTTTTTTTAACCACCCTTGTCGCCGGGAAAGTTTTATGAGTCGGGTATGGTCGTTTCGCTTTTTATTTCGCTGAGTCCACGGGATATGGGAAGCGAAATAGAATATGTCTAGCTACTGCACTCATATGAACAATGATAACAAGAACTTGATCTTAATGAACATGAATCAGGTGAGATCTAGGCAAGCTTGGTTCGTGGATGTGGTAGAATGAGATGGTGGTTACTTGCCGTAGATCTAATGTGTGGACCCCGCCGTCCCGATCACTTACGGGAACGGGGCACCTCACCTGGGAATCGCATTGGGTGGTGCCGTGCGATGCGGCACCCAACAGCACACATAATAAAGTATCATATTACATAAAACAAGCGGAAGCTTACAAAGTGTTGATTTTACAAATACTTCTCAAAATAAACTACAGCGGAATACTATTACAACTCACGTCTCATACCTATGCTAAGCAACAGAGAAGGTGTCCAGCCCGCGGACCCTTCTCGCTAGCAACACTGTCATAATAGCAGCGGCAGGGGTTACCATGAGTTCACCACTCGCAGAGTTCCGAATCTCATCAGGTACCCGTACATATCAGCCTACAGTTATTACCTGCAAAACAACTTATGCAGTATCTGTGAGCACGAAGCTCAGCAAGACTGACCCGTCACCCTAGTCATGAAACTCTACATGATGAAAATAGAGGGCTGATTATAGAAGTTTGCACAAACGATGAACTTGAGCTAAAGGGGAGTCCTTACTTCAAGTTTTAAGCAACTTTTATAGCCCTCGCACAATTTACATCGAGACTCCACAATCAAACAAGAAACGCTTCATCTCGATGTCGCTTGCCCGAGGTGAAAGTAACTTTAGTGAGCTACCCTAGACTCATACTGACCTTGCGCCATCAACGTCGAGACTCCACCATCAAACAAGAAACGCTTGGCCTCGACGCTTCTAGCCCAAGGTGGAAATTAAATTTAGGGAAGTGTTGATCATTCCTCATCTCCATTATGAGGATTACCCACGAAGCATGTTAAATGTTTTCCCGGTTTATTACTACGTCACGACGCAGAGGACAAGTATGCTCACTACCGCGAGCGACGGTGATTGCAATCAAAAACACCCGGCTGACACGACACGTACGCCCGTACTCGACGTTGCACACAGCAACCGTCACTGACGTTGTACGTGGCCCCTTTTCACACGACACCCAAATGTCGAACCGGTCCCACCGACTGGGATTAAGTCTCTCTACGGCAAACCCTCGTAGAGCAGACTTCTCTATCCTTTCAGCATCGGCATCAGACGGTGAGGTATGCCTCGACACCCAGGTTAACATGTTACATCGGTTTCCTGGGTCCCATATAGCCAGTATGCATCCGGTACACAACTCAAACTTTCCCAACGGGCCACACACGAGAACGGGCCTTAATCGACTCAGACATAGACTAGGCTCACAAGACCACGTCCTTGACCTTCCATCCACTGCCCGGTCTCCATTCCCAACTATGAGGATCAATTCCCAATTCTTCCGATTGATCCCCCTAAATCCCCGTTCACGAGTAGGAATCTGCCCACTCGAGTTCTGCTTCTTTTAATCCATTTTTGTTGAGATCAGCAGTCATAATTAATTGATAACATATCCTACATTAAACTCCAGGATTTTCTGGGTCATGCACTTGGAGTTTCATACCATCTAGACGTAATGCAATAAATAAAATGCTAGACGTATGAAGTGAATACAAATAAAAACTTGTAAATTTGATGCAAACCGGGGCTTGCCTTTGTTTTACAGGTGACTTATATATATACGCAGTTAGTGAAGATCACTTGGTGCTTGATCAACCTCTTTCCTCCTTCCTTGATTTCTACTCCGATGATTTCAACTCCTCCACGTAGATACTACACGTGATGAATATGCATATCGTTTAATTGTAAAGACTTTGCTACAAGTCCTTAATAACAAGTTTTCAAAAACTGGAACTCTGTTTAATAATTTAAAATGACACTGGTGCTAGTGGTTTAGGTTTGGATCTAAACACATGATTAAATGCTAAGTGGTTTTCCCCCTCTTCTATATTGATCTCCTAAAGAGGTTAAAAAGAACAGGGGTGATCCAGGGCTCCACTGGAGCTGAGGATTTTCATGTGTGTTCCTTGTCACAAGAAAACACTCTGGACCAAAAATTAGCACTTTTTATTGAGTGGTTTGTTCAGAATAATTTTCTAAGCAATTAAGCAAAGAAGAATTAATTCTGAGATCACACCCATGTTCATGCAAAAATTAGTGAACTACAATTTAAATTATAGATCATAGAATTTGCATGAATTTTCCTATCATTTTTGGAGCTAAGAACTGCCCAGAACTGAATTTCCAAGTTTTGGAAATTCTCTGAAATTGTTTCTGTATTCATTTGAATACAGAAATTTAAAAGTAGAATTAACCTAACTAAATAAATTCCAAATGAGTTGAGAATTTTACAGGTGTTCACTAATACCCTAAAGACTATTCTGGCAAAATTTTAGGATTTTTGGATTAACCAAACTCCCTCTAAAATTCTTTTTATAGAAAGCTTTAAAAAATTTTACAGAAATAAATAAAGGGTTTCATACAAATTGGGTTTCATATTTGGATATTAATCTATCAGAGGAATCCAACAAAATTTGTTTCACAATTTTTGGATTCTCCTACCCAAAGTTTTAGCTATTCAAAGTTTGAACTGAAAACTGAAATTCTCCAAAATGTTCAAATGCTGGCAGTGGGTCCAGGGGACAGGTGTCACGCGTCGGGGCAAGTCACACGGGGCTACTGAGTATTTCCCGCGCCTCCACACGCGATCCCCGCGCCACAGCCGATCAGAGACTAAAACATCTGTCGCTGACCTGCGGGACCCACCGGGTCATCTTCTACCTCCGGCCGAACAGAACTCGCGGCGGCGCCCTGCGACGAGCCTCACCGGAACGACCTTACCGGCCACCTCCCGGCCCCTTGCTCACCGCCCCTCCATATTCTGACCTGCTGAACATGTTGGGAGGCTCGCCGGCAGCCATAGATCGCCGGAAAACCTTGCGCACCGGGGTCAGCAACGATTAGGGTTCCGGCAAGCCGGTGCAAGGCGAATTGTCCACCAAATGATCGATTCTTTGTCTCTAGAGCACCAGGGGAACGTGTAGCCGCTAGAATTGGCACCCAAAACCAACAGCGAGCACTCTAACCCCGTCAGCACCGCGAGGCCGACTTGGCCCGGAAATTTTTCCGTGGCAAAAACGTGGAATTCTCACCCTACCCTTAATTTCTCAACCTAGGATCGAGGGAGGAGGTGCTCTAGCTATAGGGGAAACTTCTGTGCGAAGTGTGACGCATAACCATCAAGAATCAACACCGAATTGCACAATTACTTACCTCGGGGTCGTTTTGGCCGCCCGAGAGTAATTCCCGAAATTATCCTCCGAGGAGCAACGGCTTGGACTGAGCTTCGGGGAGGAGTAGCTAGGATCACCGGCGCACCGCTGAGTGAGCTCGCTTGGGCTTGACTTGCCGCAGTTCAGGCTGTCCACGGCGACCGGGCTCGTGTTCTTCACCATTCAACACGGAAGCAACAACACTCTACCGTTTTTCGGTAGACACGAGCATGGGGCTGTGGTGAGACACTGCTAGCAATCTAGAACACGCTTGGACAGAGCTTTTTGCTGTGGAGCTCATGACCCAACGGCAACCGGCGGTGGTGTGCGATCGGGAGAATCGAGCGGGCGCCGTTGCTTGCGGGAGGGCGAAAGAACAGAGCGATGCAAGCTACGGTGAAGAGAAGAATTCGTGTTGTGCCACACGCGTGAGAGATAAGGGCGAGGTGGGTCTCGGAACAGCAGGAGGTGGCGGCGGTGACCGTGGCCCGAGCTGCTCGGTGTCGCTCGGAAAGAAATTTCCTCGATGGAGTGAAAGACAGAGGAGACTTAGTGTGTAAGTCTAATACCACTATGACATGTGGGTCCCACTGCCCCCTTCTTATCCCATCTCATTTTTCTCACAAATATCTCCACAGTTTGACAAATAATCCATCCAAATGTTTAAAAATTGGAAACTGAGCTCATTTGACAAGTTTGGACAAATTCCATGCAAATTCAAATGTTCATTTGAATTCTTTGCACATTTGACTCCCTTTGGAAAAATGGGCAGCAAAACTTTTCAAAACTTAATGAAACTTTGCCTCCCCACTAATTTGGACCTAAGGAATCCAAATATGCCACTTGATTCTTGTGTTAGCTGCTGCAAACAATAGTTTGGACACAAACAGTTTTGAATTTCCATTGTGTCTTCCCCTCACTTAAAGTTTGAATCTACATTTAGTTCATCACTGATTTTTAAACCCTTCCCTTGCACTTGAGCCCTTCATTTCTGGGGTTTTAATCTACATGAGGTCCATCCATGCAGTAACCCTAAGTTTGTTTAGAAGAAATCTCACCTATGTCATCATATGTGGGAAAAAGTTCCAACTAAGCCCCTTTTTCATACACATGACTCCAACATTTGTGCAAACTCATGTTTCTTTGTATTCACATTTTTGGGAACTTTACAATCCTCCCCCCTTAAAAGAATCTCGTCCCGAGATTACAAAAGAAAGATGAGGCGGAAGGTAATTACAACAACTACGACAAAAGTTCCGGATAGTTCTTGTGGAGGTAATCTTCACTTTCCCACGTCGCTTCTTCCGGTGTGTGATTACTCCACAGGTCTTTGTAAAATTTCAAAGCCCGATTTCGAGTGATCCGTCTCTTTTCGTCGATAATCTTGATGGGCTTCTCGGTGTAGGTGAGGTCCGGTTGCAATATTTCCATGTCTTCCGAAAGGATATCCGTCGGCTTCTTCAAACACTTTCTCAAGTGCGAGACATGGAAGATGTCGTGGATGTCCGATAAGGATGGCGGCAGCTCCAAACGGTAGGCTACCGGCCCACACCGTTCTGTAATAAGGAATGGACCCACAAAGCGTGGCGCTAGCTTTCCCTTGACCCCAAATCGATGAATTCCCTTCATCGGTGATACTCGGAGATAGACGTGATCTCCGACTTCAAAACACAAGGGTCGGCGTCGCTGGTCCGCATAGCTCTTCTGACGAGATTGAGCGGCTCTAAGGTTCTCTTGAATCAGCTGGACCCGTTCTTCGGCATCTTTTACAAGATCAATGCCGAAAATCACTCTCTCGCCCGATTCACACCAATTGAGTGGTGTGTGGCACTTCCTGCCATAAAGCGCTTCGTATGGTGCCATTTTAATACTGGATTGGTAACCATTGTTGTAAGAGAACTCAACTAATGGCAAATGGTTATCCCAGTTCTTTCCATGATATATGGCACATGCCCTCAGCATATCTTCTAAAATTTGATTCACCCTCTCTGTTTGACCGTCGGTCTGAGGATGGTATGCTGAGCTTCTGATTAATTTTGTTCCCAGAGATTCATGTAGTTGCTCCCAGAAACGAGCAACAAATATTGAACCTCGGTCCGATATGATGGTCATGGGGACTCCGTGTAAGCACACAATCCTTGAAAGATACAACTCTGCATATTGCTTAGTTGAAAATCTTGTACTCACTGGGATGAAGTGGGCTGATTTTGTTAAGCGATCAACAATCACCCGAATGGAGTCATGCCTTCTGGACGTGAGAGGTAGTCCAACAATAAAGTCCATGCTGATGTCCTCCCACTTCCATGCCGGAATACTTACTGGTTGTAGCATTCCTGCCTTCTTTATGTGGTGAGCTTTGACTCGCCGACATGTATCACACTCGGATACATACTTGGCAATTTCTCGCTTCATCCCAGTCCACCAAAATTTTGTATTCAGGTCTTGATACATCTTATTGCTCCCTGGATGTATCGAGTACTTGGACATATGAGCTTCATCGAGGATTTTCTTCCTTAGCTTCAGGTTCCGGGGTACCACGATACGGTTGTTAAACCATAACACACCTTGTTCATCTTCCCGTAAACACTTCATTTTATCCTCATTGATTCTTGCCCGGATTTTCCGCATTCCTTTATCCCTCTTCTGGGCTTGTACAATCTCTTCTCTAATGGTAGGAACCAGAGCAAGATTATACAATGCTCCATACGGAATCACCCGCAAGCTTGGTTCTTCATTCTCATCCGGAACAACTGACACGTTATTCACGTGGGATTTACGACTGAGTGCATCAGCCACCACGTTAGCTTTGCCCGGATGATAATGGATCTCGAGCTCATAGTCTTTAATTAATTCCAGCCATCTCCGCTGCCTCATATTAATATCCTTCTGCGTGAATATATATTTGAGGCTCTTGTGGTCGGTGTAGAGGTGCACTAAATTTCCAAGTAAATAGTGCCTCCACATCTTCAACGCAAGCACCACCGCAGCAAGCTCTAGGTCATGAGTGGGGTAGTGCTGCTCGTGGTTGCGGAGTTGACGAAACCCATACGCGATCACGCGTCTATCTTGCATCAAGACGCAGCCAAGTCCAATGCCTGAGGCATCACAATAAACATCAAATGGCTTCGTTGTATCCGGTTGGGCTAACACCGGTGCCGTTGTGAGAAGTTTCTTCAATGTTTGAAATGCCTCTTCACAGGCCTCTGTCCACACATACTTGCTGCTCTTCTTCAGCAACTCTGTCATTGGTTTAGCCACCTTCGAGAAGCTGGGAATAAATCTCTGATAGTAACCCGCTAGCCCCAGAAAACTGCGGATTTGATGAACAGATGTTGGAGACTCCCACTTCAAGACTTGCTCAATTTTAGTTGGATCCACGGCCACACCCTCTGCTGAAATAATGTGGCCTAAGAATGGTACTTTGCTGATCCAAAATTCACCCTTGCCGAATTTGGCATACAGCTTATGTTCACGTAGGCCTTGGAGCACAATATGGAGATGTTTGGTGTGCTCCTCCTAATATTTGGAGTATACGAGAATGCCATCGATGAAAACCACGACGAACTGATCCAACTCTGGCATGAATACAGAATTCATGAGATACATGAAATGTGCGGGTGCATTTGTTAGCCCGAAAGACATGACTAGATACTCATAGAGCCCGTATCTAGTCGAGAAGGCCGTCTTCGGTATATCCTCCGCTCTGATCTTTATCTGATGATAACCAGACCGTAAGTCCATCTTGGAGAATACCTTGGCACCCACTAACTGATCAAATAATATATCGATCCGGGGCAACGGATATTTATTTTTGATCGTCACTGCATTCAGCGGCCGATAATCCACACATAATCGAAGTGACTCATCCTTTTTCTTCACAAAGAGGGCTGAACAGCCCCATGGCGATGAGCTTGGTCGGATGAACCCTTTGTCCATTAAGTCCTTTAGCTGTCCTTTCAGTTCAGCTAATTCCTTCGGAGACATTTTGTACGGCCTCCGAGATATTGGTGTGGTTCCCGGTGCTAACTTGATCTTGAATACCACATCCCTCTCAGGCGGCATCCCTGAAAGATCGTCGGGAAACACATCTGGGTACTCACGGACCACTGGAATATCCTCCAGTTTTGTGGTCACACTGTGGTATACCACTGTATTTTTAGAATCCACGGCTTCAAGTATGAGCGTTTGGAGACCGTAGATTGGAGAGTCCAAACTAACAATCCGTGGACCAATATCAAGAACAGCCCCGTGGTAGTTCATCCACGCCATTCCTAGAATCACGTCGATCTTCTGTCCCTCTAATACAATGAGGGTTGTGGGGTATAAGTTTCCACCTAAGCACAAGGGTGCTTTGATCACTACTTCATTGGCAGCTATATTCCCACCCGGTGAGCGAATAAGGTAGTGATCCTTCGGTGTAGAGGTGGAGAGCTCAGCTTTGCACACAAACAACCTGCTGATGAAATTGTGTGTAGCTCCAGAGTCAAATAATATTAACACGGGCAGTCCATTGAGGGTGAACATTCCTGCTAGCACAGGTGCCCCATCTGGCACATCCTCTAGAGCTGTATGATAAATGCACCCGGATTTTGGTGCCGTTCCCTGAAGCTGAGCACGGGGTTGATTTATACCCTGCTTTGGTGTAGTTTCTTTGTGGCGTATCCTTTCTGGACACTTCCTGCTGATGTGACCCAAATAACCGCACGTGAAGCACGGTTTCTCAGCCGGTTCCTGGTTGCTCTGTGCATGGACATTAGTGGTATTCTGCTGCGGCAAGAACACTTGAGGAGCAGAATAACGTGGCTGCCTATACCGTTGTTGCAGCTGTCCGAATTCAGAGTATTGGGACGAACGACCGGAATATTGCTGGAGTCGTCGAGCCGGCTGCATCAGCTGACAGTTCAAGGTACTGTCTACCACCCTGTATTTCTGCGGAGCACCACTGCTACTCTCCGGTGGTACATGGTTCTTTCTTTTCTCAGCCTGAACTTCCCGCTGAGCATCTTCAACCATGATGGAAGCACTCATCAATTCGTTGAAGTTCTTTCGATCAGCTAAAATGAGTCTCTCCTTTAGCTTGGGATTGAGGCTGCGGAAGAACCATTCACACTTTTGTGCTTCGGTGTTCACATGTTGAGGCGCGTACTGCGCCAGCTTCTTGAACACTCGCGAATGCTCGTATGCACCCCTCCCTCCTTGTTTTAAGGCCAGAAACTCCTCGAGTTTCCGCTGAATTATTCCGGAAGGAACATGATACGCGAGAAACGCCTTCCGAAATTCTGCCCATGAAACGTCATGTCCATCTGGTAAGGAGGCGAGTTGATTTGCCCACCATGCAGTGGCGGACCCGTGAAGTTGTTGCGCTGCATATAAAACCTTCTGCTGTTCGGTGCATTGAAGCAACCCGAACTTAGATTCAATGGTACGGATCCAGCTATCCGCCACCAGAGGATCCTCAGATTCAATGAAAACCGGTGGTTGAGTTGCCAAGAACTCAACATAGGAATTTAGTTGCGGTTGGCGCAAGTCTTCGTTTTGACATCCCCCTTGACGGGATGTATTTATCACCAGGGTGCGGAGCAAGTCGGTTCGCTCATCGCTTGCACCCGTCATGGCAGCCAGAATGTCCGCCATTGTGACCGTGAGTGAAGGCCCTGGTGGAGGCTGCTGTTGCGGAGCTCGCTGCTCCCGCTGTGGAGAGTTATCACCACAACCACCACTGGAACCACCCACCTCACTCATGGAACGAGTTCGCACCATTCTGCAATTGCAAGAGTTCATTATCAGTTCAACACTATCACTGGATTTATTCCATAAACAAAGTAGTGTAACACTGATAATGAAACCTCAACATGTAAGCAAAATGATTTAGGCGCAAACTGATGTATCTACTGCAAGGATTTACAAGCCGACTGATTGGTCCTTAAACAGATCAGATTCTGATCCAGTTAAAAGCACTTTCGTAACTCAAGTTGAATATCAAAGTTAAAGTTAACTTTAATATCTTTCCAACGAGTATCCAAAGGCCTCCTAGGGATTTTTCTACAGGAAGTTATGGCTTAAAAACAGAAAGGTTCAGAGAGGCTTTGTTACTGTCCTGGTTCTGAACAGTTTGCCTTAAACTGAACTTTTCACCAACTTAATCTGTGATTTTGCTCTGGAGGTCTACAAGAAAGTTGTAGAGCACTTGAAAATCTTTCCAGAACTGTATCATACACCGTAATTGGTTAAAGCTACTCAGAGTTATGCTCTGTTAAAGTCCAGCAAAAATTTCTGCCAGAAACAGAGCACTCTGTTTTTTGAAATCTTTAAAACCTAGACACTCTCTCATTTGAATCTTAGTTCAAAATAAGAGTTCAGTAACTAATATTTGTTTCAAACTTCCATTTTTAGTTGAAAGTTAGCTCATGAATCATTTCTTCATAGGGAAGAGGTTATTATGTGTAGTACGGTGTCGATGCACCGTAAGAAACATGTCGGTACTACGTTGCCTCCCCAAAAGAAAATCCTAAACCGGATTATACCGGCATATCCGTTTTATCAGTGGCACTAAGACGGTCTCTCGCACACGTGTACTACACGGGATACGTACGTGGTTAGTACCTGCAGAAGATCACTCAATAGTGGTGCACTCAAAGTTTTTCTCATTTCAGGCAGTTCTATAATTGAAAGTAAATACAAACGCCCGTATCATTGTCATACGGCCGTCCTTGAGTTAAGTCACGTCTCAAGGTACGTGATCGTGTTTCAACACCACACGACAGGGAACCCGAGTATATCATGAACGGGTCGTCACGATTGGGAATGTTATCAACCCAACGGATACCAGCTACTGCCCTGCAGGGCACGCCGATGGCAAGCGCTGCGTATGTCCTCCTGGGCTACTTCCAGACGAACACACTCTCGCGTCACTGACCACGCGATGGGGTCTCCACTTACTTGCCTAATGCACGCTAGGGATCAGCGTTTCATATGAACTCAGGAACATGAAGAGTTCAAGAGTTTCATATTAACATCTCACACCAAGCTGTGAGATCTAGCCCTGAACCACTTTCCTCGTCAGGGGAGCTAACCGAAATTGAACCACTTTCGGTGGCGTTCCTTACCATTCTTACCAGAACGTAGGTGCGTCGTTACAGAATCAAAATTCAGACTTATAACACATAAGTTAGTTATGCCACTTTAAGTAACTATACTACTATAGTCCTTATGTGGGCCTACTATCGTTTCCTCACCGTATCCTAAGTTTTTGTCATAATATAATCCTTATTACGTGTGCTATTACTAATGCGGCTCTGATACCACGCTGTGAGGACCCCGCCGTCCCGATCACTTACGGGAACGGGGCACCTCGCCCGGGAATCGCATTGGGTGGTGCCGTGCGATGCGGCACCCAACAGCACACATAATAAAGTATCATATTACATAAAACAAGCGGAAGCTTACAAAGTGTTGATTTTACAAATACTTCTCAAAATAAACTACAGCGGAAGACTATTACAACTCACGTCTCATACCTATGCTAAGCAACAGAGAAGGTGTCCAGCCCGCGGACCCTTCTCGCTAGCAACACTGCCATAATAGCAGCGGCAGGGGTTACCATGAGTTCACCACTCGGAGAGTTCCGAATGTCATCAGGTACCCGTACATATCAGCCTACAGTTATTACCTGCAAAACAACTTATGCAGTATCTGTGAGCACGAAGCTCAGCAAGACTGACCCGTCACCCTAGTCATGAAACTCTACATGATGAAAATAGAGGGCTGATTATAGAAGTTTGTACAAACGATGAACTTGAGCTAAAGGGGAGTCCTTACTTCAAGTTTTAAGCAACTTTTATAGCCCTCGCGCAATTTACATCGAGACTCCACAATCAAACAAGAAACGCTTCATCTCGATGTCGCTTGCCCGAGGTGAAAGTAACTTTAGTGAGCTACCCTAGACTCATACTGACCTTGCGCCATCAACGTCGAGACTCCACCTTCAAACAAGAAACGCTTTGCCTCGACGCTTCTAGCCCAAGGTGGAAATTAAATTTAGGGAAGTGTTGATCATTCCTCATCTCCATTATGAGGATTACCCACGAAGCATGTTAAATGTTTTCCCGGTTTATTACTACGTCACGACGCAGAGGACAAGTATGCTCACTACCACGAGCGACGGTGATTGCAATCAAAAACACCCGGATGACACGACACGTACGCCCGTACTCGACGTTGCACACAGCAACCGTCACTGACGTCGTACGTGGCCACCTTTCACACGACACCCAAATGTCGAACCGGTCCCACCGACTGGGATTAAGTCTCTCTACGGCAAACCCTCGTAGAGCAGACTTCTCTATTCTTTCAGCATCGGCATCAGACGGTGAGGTATGCCTCGACACCCAGGTTAACATGTTACATCGGTTTCCTGGGTCCCATATAGCCAGTATGCATCCGGTACACAACTCAAACTTGCCCAACGGGCCGCACACGAGAACGGGCCTTAATCGACTCAGACATAGACTAGGCTCACAGGACCACGTCCTTGACGTTCCATCCACTGCCCGGTCTCCATTACCAACTATGAGGATCAATTCCCAATTCTTCCGATTGATCTCCCTAAATCCCCGTTCACGAGTAGGAATCTGCCCACTCGAGTTCTGCTTCTTTTAATCCATTTTTGTTGAGATCAGCAGTCATAATTAATTGATAACATATCCTACATTAAACTCCAGGATTTTCTGGGTCATGCACTTGGAGTTTCATACCATCTAGACATAATGCAATAAATAAAATGCTAGACGTATGAAGTGAATACAAATAAAAACTTGTAAATTTGATGCAAACCGGGGCTTGCCTTTGTTTTGCAGGTGACTTATATATATATGCAGTTAGTGAAGATCACTTGGTGCTTGATCAACCTCTTTCCTCCTTCCTTGATTTCTACTCCGATGATTTCAACTCCTCCACGTAGATACTACACGTGATGAATATGCATATCGTTTAATTGAAAAGACTTTGCTACAAGTCCTTAATAACAAGTTTTCAAAAACTGGAACTCTGTTTAAGAATTTAAAATGACACTGGTGCTAGTGGTTTAGGTTTGGATCTAAACACATGATTAAATGCTAAGTGGTTTTCCCCCTCTTCTATATTGATCTCCTAAAGAGGTTAAAAAGAACAGGGGTGATCCAGGGCTCCACTGGAGCTGAGGATTTTCATGTGTGTTCCTTGTCACAAGAAAACACTATGGACCAAAAATTAGCACTTTTTATTGAGTGGTTTGTTCAGAATAATTTTCTAAGCAATTAAGCAAAGAAGAATTAATTCTGAGATCACACCCATGTTCATGCAAAAATTAGTGATCTACAATTTAAATTATAGATCATAGAATTTTCATGAATTTTCCTATCATTTTTGGAGCTAAGAACTGCCCAGAACTGAATTTCCAAGTTTTGGAAATTCTCTGAAATTGTTTCTGTATTCATTTGAATACAGAAATTTAAAAGCAGAATTAACCTAACTAAATCAACTCCAAATGAGTTGAGAATTTTACAGGTGTTCACTAATAACATAAAGACTATTCTGGCAAAATTTGAGGATTTTTGGATTAACCAAACTCCCTCTAAAATTCTTTTTCTAGAAAGTTTTAAAGAATTGTACAGAATTAAATAAAGGGTTTCATACAAATTGGGTTTCATATTTGGATAGTACTCTATCAGAGGAATCCAACAAAATTTGTTTCACAATTTTTGGATTCTCCTACCCAAAGTTTTAGCTATTCAAAATTTGAACTGAAAACTGAAATTCTCCAAAATGTTCAAATGCTGGCAGTGGGTCCAGGGGACAGGTGTCACGCGTCGGGGCAAGCCACACGGGGCTACTGAGTATTTCCCGCGCCTACACACGCGATCCCCGCGCCACAGCCGATCAGAGACTAAAACATCTGTCGCTGACCTGCGGGACCCACCGGGTCATCTTCTACCTCCGGCCGAACAGAGCTCGCGGCGGCGCCCTGCGACGAGCCTCACCGGAACGACCTTACCGGCCACCTCCCGGCCCCTTGCTCGCCGCCCCTCCATATTCTGACCTGCTGAACACGTTGGGAGGCTCGCCGGTGGCCATAGATCGCCGGAAAACCTTGCGCACCGGGGTCAGCAACGATTAGGGTTCCGGTGAGCCGGTGCAAGGCGAATTGTCCACCAAATGATCGATTCTTTGTCTCTAGAGCACCAGGGGAACGTGTAGCCGCTAGAATTGGCCCCCAAAACCAACAGCGAGCACTCTAACCCCGTCGGCACCGCGCGGCCGACATGGCCCGGAAATTTTTCGGTTGCAAAAACGTGGAATTCTCACCCTACCCTTAATTTCTCAACCTAGGATCGAGGGAGGAGGTGCTCTAGCTATAGGGGAAACTTCTGTGCGAAGTGTGACGCATAACGATCAAGAATCAACACCGAATTGCACAATTTCTTACCTCGGGGTCGTTTTGGCCGCCCGAGAGTAATTCCCGAAATTATCCTCCGAGGAGCAACGGCTTGGACTGAGCTTCGGGGAGGAGTAGCTAGGATCACCGGCGCACCGCTGAGTGAGCTCGCTTGGGCTTGACTTGCCGCGGTTCAGGCTGTCCACGGTGACCGGGCTCGTGTTCTTCACCGTTCAACACGGAGGCAACGACACTCTACCGGTTTTTGGTAGACACGAGCATGGGGCTGTGGTGAGACACTGCTAGCAATCTAGAGCACGCTTGGACAAAGCTTTTTGCTGTGGAGCTCATGACCCAATGGCAACCGGCGGTGGTGTGCGATCGGGAGAATCGGGCGGGCGCCGTTGCTTGCGGGAGGGCGAAAGAACAGAGCGATGCAAGCTACGGTGAAGAGAAGAATTCGTGTTGTGCCACACGCGTGAGAGATAAGGGCGAGGTGGGTCTCGGAACAGCAGGAGGTGGCGGCGGTGACCGTGGCCCGAGCTGCTCGGTGTCGCCCGGAAAAAAATTTCCTCGATGGAGTGAAAGACAGAGGAGACTTAGTGTGTAAGTCTAATACCACTATGACATGTGGGTCCCACTGCCCCCTTCTTATCCCATCTCATTTTTCTCACAAATATCTCCACAGTTTGACAAATAATCCATCCAAATGTTTAAAAATTGGAAACTGAGCTCATTTGACAAGTTTGGACAAATTCCATGCAAATTCAAATGTTCATTTGAATTCTTTGCACATTTGACTCCCTTTGGAAAAATGGGCAGCAAAACTTTTCAAAACTTAATGAAACTTTGCCTCCCCACTAATTTGGACCTAAGGAATCCAAATATGCCACTTGATTCTTGTGTTAGCTGCTGCAAACAATAGTTTGGACACAAACAGTTTTGAATTTCCATTGTGTCTTCCCCTCACTTGATATTTGAATCTACATTTAGTTCATCACTGATTTTTAAACCCTTCCCTTGCACTTGAGCCCTTCATTTCTGGGGTTTTAATCTACATGAGGTCCATCCATGCAGTAACCCTAAGTTTGTTTAGAAGAAATCTCACCTATGTCATCATATGTGGGAAAAAGTTCCAACTAAGCCCCTTTTTCATACACATGACTCCAACATTTGTGCAAACTCATGTTTCTTTGTATTCACATTTTTGGGAACTTTACATCTAAGGACCGGTTCGTGCGAGCCATGCCAGGAATACAGTGCCACCACAAGGCCAAATATGGGTGCGGCTTAGCTGACTAATTAGGTAAGTTACTAGATTGTTATGGACCGTGGAAGGCGCAGGGAATGGGAGTCGAGTGAGAACTGCCCTGGGAACTGCATGGCACAATAGGGGGCCCGTAGGTGGGAGATTTAGAGATTCTAGCCTGCCGGTGAAACCTTATTGAGTCCATACATCTAGTAGCCCCTTTGTAAAAGCTATTTTGTGATCTCTTGACCATACACCGACGGTTGTGTACTGGTATAATGGAGGATCTGCAGTCGCCGACGGGTGACGAAATCACAAACAAGTGGGTAAAGTGGTGCCACCTCTGTAGAGTGTAAACCTATCATGATAGCCGAGCTTTCGGTCACAAGCGCCTGGACAACCCACATGATTAGATGTGATGGATTTTGGGATGGTTTTGGATGGTTCGGTTTTGGTCATTGGGATGGTATTGGATTGGTTATGGTTTGGTCTTTGGATTTGGTTTTCGGGACTGTTGAGTCCGGGTAATGAGATTGGTTTCATGACTGTTGATTCATGGTAATGAGCTTTGGTCTCGGTTATGAGACGGAAATTGAATATGAGATGAGATGGTAGTGAATACGAGATGGTATTCATGAGCATGAGAAAAGTTGAGAAAGTAAATGTCTGGAAGAGACATGAAAAGTGGTGAATCATGATGGAGGTATGTTAATATTTAAATGCATGTTGGGATTACATTCACTTAAAGCTAGTTGCTGTTTTTATCATGTTTTGAGGAATAAACTTTGCTTTCTGCAATGAGCCTTTTTATACCTACCTTGTTATAAGCTACATGTCATACTTCCCGCACTTGCTGAGTACGTCATGTACTGACCCTTGCATTATCATACATCATTAGCAACAGGAGAGGAGTACTATGAAGACCATGTGGAGTATTAGGAGTGTGATCTAACCTCAACCTTGCTTGTGGAGTAGAGATGGAGCCGCTGCTGCTCCTTAGTTTGCTTCCGCACTAGTTAGAAGACTTCCGCTGCTAGAATAAAGACTTTCGCTGCTAGAATAAAGACTTCCGCTGCTAGAATAGATTAGAGACTTCCCCTGCAATAGAGATTGATGTAATAAAGTACTTGAACATATTCATTCGTGGTTATATATATTCTGAATTCAGTTTGTGGATTAAATGTGTATGTGTGATGAACATCCTGGGCACACATACGCATCAGTCTCAGTTCTGAGAGGTTTTCTCTCAGAACCAGGGCGTCACAGATTGGTATCAGAGCCACGGTTGATCGTAGGTCACATGCCTTGATAGAAATCACAGATTGGTATCAGCCTACCACAGTTGATCGTAGGTCACATGCCTAGATAGAAATCACAGATTGGTATAGATACCACGGTTGATCGTAGGCCATAAGCCTAGATAAGGTCACAGATTGGTATTGAGCTACCACGGTTGACTGTAGGTCACAAGCCTAGATAAGGTCACAGATTAGTTTTAGAGCTTCCACGCCTAGTCATAGATTGGTATCAAGCTACCACGGTTGACTGTAGGTTGCAAGACTAGATAACGTCACAGATTAGTACAATTCACAGATTGGTACCAAAGCTGCCACGGTTGACCGTAGGACGCAGGCATCGTAACAGATTGGTATTAGAAGCTACGCTGACCATAGGATGCAAGCCTAGGTAGAGTGCATAGATTGGCATTGGAACCACCTTGACCATAGGACAAAAGCAACAGATTAATCACAGATTGGTACCACCCCAAACCACATAGGACCCCCATTGAATAGAAGCTTGAATAGGATTGGTTGAACCTTGTGATGATTGTTTGTGCTTGTGTGTTGCTAATACCGTTTTCTCACCGTATCCTAAGTTTTTATCGTAATACGATCCTTACTCTGTGCGATATTCCTAATGCAGCTCTGATATCACGCTGTCGCGGCCACCCCCTTACGGGGTCGCACGCTGTACCTGGAATCCAATTGGGTGGTGTTGTGCGATGCGGCACCAAACAGCACACATATAAGGATACATAAATCCAATGCGGAAGCTACAAGTTAAGTTTGTAAATAACTTACATCAAAATAAACTACAGCAAAATACTAAATTCAACTCGCGTTTCATATCTAACTAAGCACTCAAGAAGATGTCCAGCCCGCGGACTCTTCTCGCTGGTAACACGAAGACATACGGCAGCGGCAGGGGTTTCCATGAGTTAAACGACTCTGATGGCTTTGAGTCTCACCGGACAAACTCTTCATAAGCGTAGATGTTAACCTGCAAAACCACTCATATAGCAAGCTTGAGCACATATGATCAGCAAGTCTCATCCATCTCCTCTAAACAGCAAACTCTACATGCACGAGGGATTGAACATGATAGCTGAAATTTGCATAATGGACTCGCCTACAGTTGAACCTTAATGTTCAGATTTATAGCCTCATTTTAAGACCTTGAACCGAGCAGCATCGCAACTCCACAATCAAACAAAAAATGCTTTGTTACGATGCTTCTTGCACAAGGTGAAGTAAACTTAATTGGCACTATCTCTAATTCAAACATGGTTGCAATACAACTTATAACAAAAGTCTTATCAATTCAAGTATTTCACTTCACTTCTTATTACGTCAAGACTCAGTGTGCATGTATGCTCATATGACCGCGAGCGACTGTGATTGGAACCAAGACACGCCCGGACTGCACGACACGTACACCAATCTCTGAGTTGCCAACAGGAACCTCGACCGATGTTGCACGCAGCCACCTTTCCCAAGTTCATCCACACCGGATGTGGTCCCATCGACCCGAACAGCAAGCTCCCTCAAGGTACATACCTGCAGTGATATGTTCTTGACCGAGTTACCTCCTTCTGTACTGACGGAGAAATCCTAAGCCGATCGGAAAAGTTCCAATATGGATCTCACGAGGTACGTCGGTTTCCTGGGTCCCATATAGGAAGTATGTGCCCAGTACACAACTCAAACTTGTCCAACAGGGCCAAGTACGGACGGGCCTTAACTGACACGGGTCAGGGCTATGCATGCATGGACCTCATCCTGTTGCATCTCTATCTTCCTGCCGGTCTCATCTTTTCCTTTGTGAATTTTCCACAAGTTTGTATTCCGAAATCCATACCGAAGTGATCCCAAGCCCTAATCTCGCGAGTAGATCCCAACTACTCAACTTTTACTGGTCCATCCAAATGAACATTAAGTGTAGCCTAATTTCACTCCATGAGGTGCTATTCTACCATTTCTCTCAAGGTAATTCTGGTCATGAAAGTGGGTATTCAATATCATCTATACTTAATGCACATCATCATAGAATACCTATAGTATATATAATGAGAAACATTATAAAAACTTTCTTGAATGCATACCGGGGCTTGCCTGTTTTGCAGGTGATTAATATTATATAATTCAGTTAGTGATGCTGATCACTTGAGGTTTTATCAATTGCTTTCTTTACTCCTTGATCAAAGCTTCAATTGCTCCTCAATTCTTCATGTTGGTCACTACATGTCATGAAGATGCACATGCACTTTATTGTAAATATTTTGCTATCAAAGCATAATTACAAGTTAAAAACAGAACTCTGTTGAAGAATTTGAAATTGGACTGGTCCTAGTGGATGGAGTTGGGTTTAGCAAATGTGATCAAGTCCTAAGTGTTTTTCCTAATTGTGGTATATTCACCTAAGCAAAGTGTACTGAAAAGTACTAATCCGGAGCTCAACTTTAGCTGAAAATTTTCAGGTGAGTTCCTTGTCACAATAAAGTATTCTGGACCAAAAATTAGAACCTTTCATTGAGTAGTTTATCAAGAACAATTCCCTAAGCATTTAGGTTAAAAGGAATAAATTCTGAAATAATTTGCAGGTCCATGCAAAACTTAGTGAACTACAATTTCAAGTATAGTACATGAAGTATGCATGAATTTTCCTAGGATTGTTGGAGGTAAGAATTTCCCAGAACTGATTTTACAAAGTGGGATAATTTCTCGGAAAATGTTTCTGGACTTAATTGAGCACAGTAATTTGTACTCTGAATTTTCCTATACAAATCAACTCAAAATGAGCTGAAATTTGAACAGGAGTTAAATAATATCATAAGGAGTATTCTGGCAAAAGTTTGGCTAAACCATACTCCGTCATGAATTCTTTTATTGAAAAGCTTCAATGTATTTTCCAGAATTTATTATTGACTTTTGTACTAATCGGGTTGCAAATTTCAATAGATCTTTCCATGCTGAATCTAACCCAATTTGAATCACCCAATTTGGAGTTTCCTAGCAAAAGGTATGAGCTTCTAAAGTTTGAACAAAATCTGGAATTCAATTTAATCCGGGAAATGTTTAAAATCTGAGAGTGGGTCCATGGTTGACATGGCGCCACGAGAGACAATGACACACGAGGCTACGTACTTACAGCGAGCAGCCACAATATAATCCGGGGCCACAGAAGATCCGGCTCGGTTTACACTGAGACTGACACATGGGCCCGGCGCTCATCTTCAACCTCCCGACCGTTCCCTCGCGCCTGTGCCCGACCCTCGCTGAAGCTCGTCGGCAATCGGTGTCCAGGCCATCTCCCGTGCTAAAATTGGCGCTAGCCCCTAAACCCACATGATGAACATGCTGGAACAGTTTCCTCGTGCCGGCGACGCCTCTAACCTAGCTCGCGACGTTGTGGCGGCTCGGTCTTACTTCGGCGACATTGCCCGCTCTGCCTAGCCCTCAAAACTCGTGCTTTCTTAGCTCTACAACATCAATGGAGCTTGTAGATGCTCGATGTATACGGAAACATGGTCGGGGATGGCTCTAAGTGTGCTGTCACCGTGCGCCCTACGGTGTACCGACGGTGTGCCATTGGAAAAACTCTAATTGTTGCTTCTACAGCCGATCTTAATGTATGGCTTGGAGCGTGAAGGTGCGCTAGGAAATCTATAACATGTGTGTCAGTTTGAAGAACCCTAAGCGACGACAGAGCAAGAATTTGGGGGATTATTGCCCCAGAGTCGGTTTACGCCGGCCAGAAGCAAAACCCAAAATTCGCCTGCGATGATCAACGGTTCGGCCTACGGCTTGGGGAGGAGCAGCGCGATGATCCAGCACGTTTTTGAGTGCTCCTTCTTGGCCATGAAACGCCTTGGATTGGGCTGTCCACGTGAGCCGCAAACACCGGTTGTGTTCGGCCGCCGCGAGTAGAAACTTTTCTTGGTGTGGGGAGGCTCGAGCTCAATCAGTTTTGTGTCGAGGGTATAGGGAGCAACCACACTGCCGTTTTGCTACTAGTTGAGGAGCTGCACGCAAGAGAACTGCCGGCTCACGATCAACCGAAGGTGGCGGCAGTGTTTCGGCTCAGTTCTTGCGCGAGTGCGAGGAAGAGCATCGGTGTTGCGGTTTGTGAGCAAAATGGACATGCTGAGAGGTGATAAGGGCGACATTGAGGCGGTTTGGGTGAGCTGGTATCGATGGGTAACGTTGAGTGCGCGCTGGCGCTGGTGAGCAGCTGCTGTCGAACACTCAGCAGTAGCAAAACAGAGACCGTGCTCCACTGAAGATCTTTTGAAGTGCAGCTGTCAATGGGTCCCACTGCCCCCCTTATCCTCCCAAATTCTCTCAAACTTGGCAAATGACAAAATTCAAACACGTGGAGCTAAATTCTGGACGTCATCTGGAGAATTTAGTAAGTTTCAGCCAAATTCAAATTTAAATTTGAATTCTCTAGCTATTTATAGTCCTCATTGAAATGGATAGCAAATTACCTCCAAATTTCCTCAAACATTGCCATCCCACTATTTCAGACCATAGGAATTCAAATACGCAATCTGATTTTTAAGTTGTCCACTGCAAATAAGACTTTTAATCCAACAGATTGTATTACCTTTTTGAAATGACCACTCTTTAAATTTAAAAGAACAATGTGAGTTTAAAAACTGAATTTAAACTTTCTCTTGGACATGGGAACTTCACACATGGGGTTTAAATCAACTTTGTTTCCCAGCATTAAAATAAACATTTGAGCTTGTGTGATTGGACACTCATATGCATCATCACATGTATAAAGTTTTAATTAGTCCCAATTTTCATAAACTTGAAACCAAATGGCATTAAACTCTCATGTTATTTCATTTACATTTTTGAGACTTTTACAGAGAATCCGGCGGAGGTCGCAGGCTCCCATACTCTTGCCTACCTAGTTCCGCGAGGGGGTTCATGACCCGGTCCTCTCGGGTCGGGTCGCTTGGCTCGCCTGCGGGTTCTGGTGAGGTTCGTCCTGCACCTTGGGAACCTTCGACTTTGGCCAGGGACTGATGAGCCCCGAGCTTGGGCGAGGGAGCTTTCAACCTGCTGAACAGCGGCTGATGCCAAGAGCGCCCGGAGGTCTTGGTGGGCTTTCCGGACTTCAGGGTCGGGGGGCTCCGGCATGCCGTGCAGTATATCAGTGGTGGCCACCACGTTTTGGCTGGCTCTTTGGAAGTGTGGGGCCCGGATGTCGTGGACCTGTTGGAAGCGGTGGTGTGCTGTGTTTGAATCTGAGATAGGGCTAGGTCGTGGCCTGCGGGCCCTCAAGGCGCTGTGCCACGTTTGAATCCGAGCTAGGGCTAGGTCGTGGCTGGCGGGCTCTCAAGGCGCCGTTTTGCACCGCGAGCTGTTCGGCCAGCTTGAAATGTTGTGCCTCCGACGGTTCGGTGTCACCTCATAGACACACGCTAGTTGGTGTACCGAGCCGGGAGGTGTTGGCAGTTTTGGTGATGTGACACTCGCAAGACGGGTGGTCGTCGCCCTCAGTGTCATCAACAGAGCTTGGTTCATACTCCAGGAGGTGATGAAGAGACGTTGGGGCATGCTCGATTACCCCCACGAAGATTGATGCCAGTGTGTTGTACACGGCGTCTATGCCGGTGGAGATTTGGAGCTTGCCGATGTTGCTGGTGAAGAAGTCCAGACTACCGAATGTGAAGATCTGGTGAGTGAGGGCGACGTAGGACCCATCCTGACCGCCTGCAGTGGCGGTGAACTCGAAGTCACCGAAGGATATTGTTGCACCGGGTGTAAGATTCTATTGTGGGGAAGCCATCGAGGTGGTGGAAAAAATGGAACACGCGGCATTCCCACTACCTGGCACACCAACTGTCGGCGTTACGGATATCTGAATACTAATTGATTGTACCACGTGTTCTACCTCGAGGTGGCCTAACTAAGAACACAGATAGATAATCCTGGTTTGGTCAGAATGCCCTACATCCAGACGTGGTGTCTCGCTTGTTCTTAATCAAGAAATTGGGGAGGTTCTTACAAGTGCGAGAGTCTGCCTCTTCAGGTTGATAGGCCCCTCTATTTATATTCTCTCACTCTCTCATCTCCCACTGTACCGTAATGGGGGATATGTCGTGGGTGCAGAGACGGCATGTCCTGTCATATGCTCAATATGGTACTCGATGGAGCCACCGTATTCGTAGCTCACTGCTACACCTGCTCCCGTCCTGTCATTAGGGAGTAGTCCATACCGAGGCACACGTGCGCCCCACGTTCCACTCCTCTTTGGTTCTGTTGAAGGTGACATACCTTCAATGCTGAGGCCAGAGGGAAGCACTCGAGTGACTTCCCACTTGGATGAGGCGGCACCTGCTCCATGTTGAAGGCCGTCTGCTTCTCTCCTACCTGAGGTCAGGCTCGGGTCCTACCATGGAGGCTCTTGCTTCCTTCTGGATCGTCTTGCGGGCGGGTCCAGTGTCCCGCCTAGGGGCCGATCCCAGTCTCCTCGCCTCGCCCCCTCTCGACCTCGGGCCGGCTCCGCTATCCTTTGTAGGACGTCCTCCCACTCCTTCCCTGACGGCCAGAGTAAGGAACTCCATCAGTGTTGTTCTCGATTCCGATCCCCTAGTAAGAAGCGAGAAGGCATCCCTCGAGGAGCGATGAAGGAGCAGGCCCAAGCCCGTGTCAAGGCGCGCCCGTCCCCAGATCATGGGTCCGTGCATGCTTGCCCGGGAATCGCATTGTGTGGTGCCGTGCGATGCGACACCCAACAACACACGGGTAAAGGAAACCATATTACATAAATTACTTGTGGAAGTGTACAAAGAGTTAATTTACAAATACTTATCTCAAAATAAACTACGGTGGAAGACTACAACTCTCACGACTCATTTCTAGCTTAGCACCAAAGAAACTGTCCAACCCGCGGACGTTTCTTACTAGCAACACGAATAATCCAACAGCAGAGGCAAGGATGCTTATGAGTAACCACTCGGAGGTTTCTGAGTCTCATCGGCAACAATTCTCATAAGCATAAAGTCAATACCTACAAAACAACTAGTATAGTATATGTGAGCATAATGCTCAGCAAGACTTAACCGTCAAACCTAGTAATGAAACCCTACATGAAGTTAAAGACATAAAGTGGGATAGTAGATTGCATAATAAACTCGCCTAAATGTGAATCCTTACTTTCAAGTCTTATTAGCAGCAAATTAATCGTAACCTTGGGCACCTCACATCGGGAGTCCACAATCAAATAAGAAACGCTTTCCCCCGATGTAAATTGCTTACGGTGGAAATGAATCGAGTTTTCTCTAACTATTCATAAAAGATAACAGCACAAAGCTAGTATGAATTTCAATCCACAATGAGATGTTCTGATCTCAATGCAAGTTCTTACTACGTCACGACTGTGAGTATGCTCACTACCGTGAGTGATGGTGATTCGAATAAAAAACACCTGGACTACACAACACATACTCCCATACTCGATGTTGCCTACAGCAACCATCATTGACGTCGTACGAGGCAGCCTTTCCCCCGTTTCACCTACGTCAAATCGATCCGATCATCCCGTACAGTAGCCACCCTCATGGTGCACCTACAAACATGAGATATCATGAGAGCGTTACCCACATACTGCACACAGGCCTCTCGCCTGAGGCGACCGGTAAAGTCCCAACGTAAGCTTCCTGAGGTACATCGGTTTACTGGGTCTCATATAGCCAGCATGAGTTCAGTACACAACTCAGACTTGCTCAACAGTGCCGCATATCAGTCATTGACCGACACGGACAGGTCTAACGCACCCAGGCCCCTATGTCCTGTTGCTCACAACCTGCCTAGTCTCAACTTCAACTTGCTAACAAATTTCAGAACCAATCCCGTATGCCCCTGTTTCTCATGTTCATGCGAGTAGCATCTCACCACTCGACTTCTACCGAACCCTAATTAAGCACGGCAGTTTCTACACTATGAAAAGACACCTAACCAATACTCCATAGGTTTCTCTGGTCATGCAAGATGAGTATTAAACCATCTAGACCTAATGCACAATTCATATCCTAACCAAGAGAGTGAATACAGAGTAAAAATTTAACAGCTGTTAAATGCAAACCGGAGCTTGCCTGTTTTGCAGGGTAGTAGTATATAATAAAAGTTAGTGATCTTCTATCCCTTGATCCTTCTGAATTTGCTCAACTGATCCACACGTCAAGGGACGACTCTGTTGAAGTCCTTCGTCGTGACCTATCTACATGTATATGCATAAGTTTTTATAATGCAATGTAAAGAATTAAAGACTTGAACTTCTTAAGAACAGAGGCTGTGTGGAAATGCCAAGAATGGCTTTATTGCCTCTGTTGTGCAAAGAAACATCAATGAAACTAAATCTGTCTTAGGGGTTTAGTTTATAAACTAACTAAGTTTCCTAATTAACATATGAGATGAACTAGAATGATTTGGATATAACCAGTGTTATCCTAAACGGGTCTAAACGGCTGTTTAAACGGGTTTAAACAGTGAACAGACCAGCGCTGTATAGTTTAGGGGATAAATGGTCCTCTAAACGATTGACCCGTTTAAACAGGTCAACGGGCATTTAAACAGGCACAATGGGTTAAACGGAACATATTTTATTTGGGTTTAAACCCGTTTACCCGAAGTGGAGACAGGAGGGTTTAAACCCGAAGTGGAGACAGTAGGGTTTAAACCCGGTCGCCCGAGCTGAGCTGCGCTCAGAAGTTCCAGCCACCGCTGAGTTTCTGGATCTCAGCCTCTATCCTCTGAGTTACGCCGTGCCCCCCTACCCCCCTGTAGAAGCCCAAGATTTCACTTGCTAGAGTGTTCATCACATCACCACACAACAGCTCATCTTGTTGAAGTCTCATGAACATTTGTGAAGAGCAAGTAACCACCTTTAATAGGTTTATTAGAGGAAGAACTCACAAATCTGAAAGTAGTATCTCACACATATAAACATGAGAGGCTGAGCTCACCATTAGGCCCTAAACATTCTTAGGAGTGCTCATGCCAAGTTTGATGCAAGTTTAAATTCTTTTGAGGCACTTTTGGATACATTTGTAAAAAGGGCTAATTTGAAGGCAAATTCAAATTTCAATTACTTTCATCACTTGGATTCAAAAGGTGACTTCACATTCAAACTCAGAATATATTTCTGAGTTAGTCCACAAATTTTCATCTTCATTGTAGTTCATCTTGTCGGGAGGTACATTTGACTTAATTCAAAACTGAATTTGAAATTCAAATTCAAGTGTGAATCAACTTTAGCCAAACAAACTCCAATTTGAAGAACTCAAATTCATCTCATGAATTTGTGGCTAAGTCTACAATTGAATTGTGAGTAGCTGAAATATTTGCAGCAAAAACCAAAGAAAAGAAATGAGAAGGGAGAGGGGCCCACTGGTCAGAGGCTGTAACTTCACAGAACCGACTCAACCGAGCCATCTCCTCGCAAGCGACTGCAGCTCAGCCACGTACTACTGGCACCAGCCCCAGCCCTCCACCTCACGGTAAATTCGTTGCTGCAAAGTCCCACACGACGCTCAGCTCGTGCTGTTCTCACCGTTTCCGAGCTGGACCAAGCCTCTCCCGAGTTGTTCTTCGTGTTCCGCTCGCCAACTTTGCGCTGCTCCCTCTGCTCATGGGCGACCGGACGATCCCGGATTCTTCACACACTGCCACCAGAGAAGAAAAGGTGCACCTGCTTGTGCTGAAGCTGTAGGAGAAAACTGTTTGCCGTTTCATGCAGCGTAGAGCAAGATTTTCTAGTTTCTTTCCACAGGGTGTGTTAGGGTTAGAAATCGGTCGATGGCGAAATTCATTGCACAGAGGCAACCGCCGCTCGAGCTGCACACTAGGCATGATCTGGAACACCTAGCGCACCTCCTTGATCAAGTAGCACCCAGTTCCATGCACTAGAAGACTAGTTCCACGAAATTTTGGTGCCGGCAGCCGACAACAGGGCACCTCGCCGGTGAGGTCCTAGTTGCGGTTGTTTTCATGAGGATCAGCACCGATATTCATGATAAGCAAGTCTCTATGGAGCTCTTAGACCAAACCGCTTCGAAAAATGTGTAGAGAACATCGAGTTTGACGTCACCAATGAGCTCCCGGCCGCTGTCACCGCTGCGAGCACTGTTCCACCCATCCCCGAGCTCCGGTAAGTGCACCAGCGTTTTCCTTGGGCAAAGTTGTGCACGGGAGGTGAGTTTGGTTGATGGTCGTTTAGTAGAACGACGGCAGCGAGCTCTCCGGCGAGGCACCGCCGCGGTGGTGGCGGGTGGCGCGATGTAGACAAAAGGGTGCGGGCCCCACATGGCAGTGAGAGGAAACCTGGCCCGAGATCAGCTGTGGCTACGCGGGAAATTATGCGGACCCATGGGCTGACACGTAGCCGTGGGACACCAGCCTGGTTTAAAACTTTTGAATTTATATTTGATTTTCCATAATTTCACCAAACTTTGGAAGGCCATAACTTTGTGTAGAAGCACCCAAAATTAGTGAACCAAATTTTGTTGGATTCCGCTCTCCGAGTACATTCCATCGAAACAAGTTTCACTCCATGAAATCCATTCTTTTTCCAGAATTAAATCTCCAAAATTTAAATTGTTCGGTATTTTATCTGGAGATTTCTTTTATGGATAATTCTGAAATTTGGTCACAAGGTTCATTTGAAAATCCTTGAGTCACATAAAAATTTTCTTATCCATCCATGCTAATTTAGTCCCCCTAATTGTGCGATTAAGTGAACTGCCCTGAGAAAATAGAAAAATGTGCAGAAACATTTTTCAGAATTTTCTCAAATCTTGTTTAGGGCATAAATTTCTCTAGGGTTCTTCAAATTAAATGAAACCAACTCCATTAGAACCATATAAAATTTTTGTTTCCATAAAGTAATGGTTTGATCTATGAAAATACCTAGAAATCCCTAGAAGCTCTAGTAATGTTCATTTAGAGCTTTAATTGTGCAGGGCTCAAATGAGCTTTGTTTCAAACGAAATTTGGCAAAGTCTCTGGTTGGGTTCTTACCAAGCCACAGTAAAAATTTCAGAGCCAAATGGAATGTCTAGCTAGAGTTATAATCTTTATATGCTAAATTTAACACATTTGCATCTAATTTGACATATCGTTGAATTGATTACGTGTAGTCGCTGAACGCGAGGAAACCCCGGAGATTTTGGACTTCATACCTCTGTAGGAGACACTAACCCCTGACAAGAAGCAATAAGGCAAGCCCCGGTTTGCATTTAACAAGTTTTGTCAAATTTCACTTTATACTCACTTAGTTTGAGGTATGTATGTGCATTAAGTTTAGGATGGAGGAAAGTCTAACTGCAGAATCAAATTATTCCAAAGAGAGTGAGGGTAGTGTCTAAGTCCTCGAATAGAACATGCTTCGCTTAATGTTAATAGACTTCGGTACAAGTCGAGTAGTTGGAATCTACTCGTGAGTATAGGATTCACCACATACGGGATTGGTTCGAGATGTGAGATCACTTTAGTAAGCAAATGAGACTAGACAGGGGCTAGGACGCAGAAAGAGGAAGTCTTGTGTGCGTAGCCCTGCCCGTGTTGATTGAGGAACGATCCGTGTGCGGCCCCGCTGAGCAAGTTTGAATGTACCAAAGGCATATCGGATATATGGGGTCCGATAAACTGATGTAACCTATACCTCCGGGCGTCGAGGTATAACGCACCGCTTTATAGGTGTAGGTTGAGGGTAGCAAGGTGGAAAGCTGCTAACGGGCATAGAGAGATGCTCCATGTAGGGAACCTCCTGTCCGTTTCGGTGCGACCGGTTTGATGTTTGGGTTGTTTCGTGAAAGGTTGTTCCGTACGACATCGAGTGTGCTGTGCAGCTCCGCGGATGGGCGTACGTGATGTGCTATTCGAGTATCCCTTCAGGTGTATAATGAATCCATTCACCGTCCCTCGCTGTTATGAGTACCGCTTGTTCACTGTGTCATGACGTAGGTAAAAATATGGAATATTTGATACAATACTGCTGATATGAATAACTTGCATTGCTACATGTGTGCTACCTTGCTCACTAAATTTCATATTCATGAACCGTTAACTTGTGGCTAAAAGATGAATTAAGGATGAACATGTAGGCGTGTCCTTTGCTGCAAATTGCCATCCTACCTTTGTTATGACCTGCATGTAGAGTTTCTTGTGTAGGATAGTCGGTTAAGACTTGCTGAGCCATCGTGCTCACGATTACTGCTATAAGTGTTTGCAGGTGAGGAGTACCCCACAGACTCGGAGTACGAGTCCACCGGCGAGGGCTACCCTCCGTCAGGGACTACGGCTGTGTGGGAGCCGTACACGCCGTGTTGAGGCTGAGTGGAGCTAGTGTGGGTTGTCCGAAGGGCCGGACAACCAACTTTTGCTAGTTAGGTGTTGGTGTGAGTTGTACAAATACTTTCTGCTGCAGTAGACTCTGTACAGAAGTTGTAACTGAAGATTGTACTACTTTTGTACAAATTCAGCATGTTTTCAATGTAATACTATGTTTCATTATCGTGTGTGCTGTCGGGTGTTGCATTGTGCGGCACCACCCTCTGTGATCCTAGAATGTACTGATTTCGATCCGTCGCAGGCTGGTATCAGAGCTGCTTATGGGATAGCACACTAAATAAGGACAGTATTAGGGGAAAACTTAGCATTACGGTGTGGGCTCGCTAGTATGCCCAAATAAGGACTATATTAGTATAGTTACTTAAAGTGGCATGACTAACCCACTTGTTATAATTCTGAATTTTGATTATGTAACGACACACCTAAGCTCAGGTAAGACTGGTAAGGAACGCCACCGAAAGCGGTTCAATTTCGGTTAGCTCACTCATGCGAGGAATGGGGCATGAGATGTTCCATTTGGCAACGGATGGAAAGTGAATATGTTCTATAAGACTCTATGTTTTAGAGACACTTGAACGGCACTAGCCTCCAGTGCACAAACCTAGAGGCAAGAGGAGGAGACCCCATCGTGTGGTTTGTAACACGAAGTATGAACTCTAGGACCATTATGTTCTATGGGGCATACGAAAACGCTGGTCCACTGGTGTTCTTAATTGAAAAGGTGTGGAGCCCTCCTTCGGGTGGTGAATAACCCGGCCATGTACCTTGAGACGTGGCTTCACTCAAGGATGGCCATATGGCAATGATATGGGCGTATGTATTTACATTCAAACATGGACCTGTCTGAAATGACAAAAACCTCTGAGTGAATCATTATTCAGTGTTTTTCGGCAGGTGCTAACCACGTATGTATCCCGTGTGGTACACGTTTGCGAGATACCGTATTAGTGCCACAGTTGAGTCGTATATGCCGGTATAATCCAGTTAGAATTTTCCATTTTGTGAGGAACATAGTACTGACATGTAATAATCATGATTGCATTAAAAATAATTTTGAAAAGGAACTAAGATAACCAAGTTTAATCCTTAGGATTCTGGTCTTGAAGAGAAAGTCCAAGAAGTTAGTAGTGCAGCTTAAGGAACTTGAAAAAAAGAGTGCTCTATTTTGGCAGCAAGTTTGCTGAACTTCAACAGAGCATAACTCACAGGTTATTTAGCTAGTGGAGGTGTGGCATATAGTTCTGGATGGGGGTTTAACTGTTCTACATCTTTGTTGTAGACTTCCAGAACAGAATCACACATCAAACTGGTTGAAATTCCAGATGATTATAAACTGTCCAGAACCAGGACAGATTCAAAACACTCTCTGGACTGTTCTGTTTGTCAAGCATAAATTTCTGTAGAAAAATCTAAAATAATCATAGGATACATTTTTGGAAAGTGTAGGTAATATAGTCAAATCTTTCAGTAGATGAGATGAACTTCTGAAGAGGAAGTACGTCAATTTAGATTTCACTAATTTATATTTGGTCTTCTAATGGTGTAGCTCATGCAAAGTTATTACATTATCCATGTACGAGATGTCTCACATGTTTACCATCATTATGTTTACCACTATTTTATAGAACTGCATGAAGTATGCTATGGGGCTAATGTTATTGTCGTTATGGTTGCAGATGGTTTGTACCAGGGCCACGCATGAGGTCGGGGGCTCGTGTCAGCAAGGGGGTGATGACTCCTAGCCACCTGCCTATGACAACACCCCACAGCAACAACCACCACCACCTCCTTCGCATACGCTAGCAGATGTGATCTCGGCGCTGGTGGGCTCTCGTGAGGAGCAGACCGGCCTGCTCCGCACGATTGTGCAAAATACGTCCCAGGCGGGGACGCGTCAAGAGAGGGGGCCTCGTGAGCCCCACACCACTACGTACTCAGATTTCATGATTACGCATCCTCCGGTGTTCACCGAAGCGGTGGAACCAATGGAGGCCGACAACTGGCTGCAGACGATCGAGTCCATATTCAGGCTGCTGCAATGCATGGAGCAGCAGAAGACTCTCTTCGTGGCGCAGTAGCTTCACGGTGCCGCTGGTGCGTTGTGGGCAAATTATCTTGCCTCACTACCTGCTGGCCACGGCGTGGAATGGGCAAAATTCCGGGAGGCGTTCCGCACCTATCACACACCTCCCAGTATGATGAAGAGGAAGTTCCCAGAAATTTTGGAGCTGAAGCAAGGCGGGAGGAGTGCCCATGACTACTCCCGCGTGTTCAACCATCTGGCGCAGTATGCGTCGGACTACATCTCCACCGAGGAGAGGAAGCGCGAGCAGTTCTATCAGGGTTTAAATCCCGAGATGAAGACTCACCTCGTGCAATGCAATCGTTACACCTTCAACGACTTCGTCAATTCCGCGATTCTTCAAGAGGATTCTCAGCGGGAATTTGTGGCTGAGCAGAGGAGGCGCAGCGCTCCACCGAGCAGCGGGTGTGGAGCTCCTCAAAAATCCCGAATGGTGTATCGGACACCATTCGGTCAGTAGTGGCATCCACTGGCACGACCTCAACAGTTTGGGGTCGTCCTTATCAGCCACCCCCATTCCGACCGTTGATACCACCACCACGACCACAATAGAAGCAACAGCAGCAGATGGTACTCCGGGCGTTTCCACAGCCACAACGCGCCCCAGGATTCTTTCCGCCGGTCAGCGGAGGACCACCTCGCTACACATGCTATACAAGTGGCCAGGCTGGTCATTTCTCGAAGGACTGTCCACAGGGGCAGCAAAGCAGCGGGCAAGGCCAATATCAGGGTGGTGCTTGAGGCCGACCACCGGTTAAGAAGGGAGGTTAGCGACCCAGGGGTGTTCGCTACCTCGACAGTGAGGACGCCCCGGAAGGAGAGAACGTTCTTGCGGGTACGTTCACTCTCAATGATCGTGCAATCACCATTTTATTTGATTCTGGTGCAACCCACAACTTCATAAGTGCATCATATGTGGTTAAGAATCAACTGCAGTCTTCCCAACCGAGTGCTCTTATATAATATGCTCACCGGGAGGGAAAATTTCAGCAAATGTGATGATTCCAAAAGCACCACTGTGCTTTGGTGGGAGAATATATCCCTCTACTATGATTATTCTTGAGGGGCAGAAGATTGATGCAATCTTAGGAATGTCATGGCTAAGTTACCATGGCGCTGTCCTGGAAACATTATCATGGACGGTTCACCTCAAGTCTCCACTCCACCGTCCGCGTTCACTCGTATTAGACAACCCTGTCCAGGAAATTTCAACCGCCTATCATACTGAAACTCCCATGTTAGAGGACATCCCCGTAGTCCAAGAATACCCCGATGTGTTCCCGGATGATCTCTTGGGAATGCCACCTGAACGGTGTAAAATCCCGAAAATTCTAGAAAGTGGAGCTGCAAATCACACAGAGAAAATGAGAGGGAATTTAAACTTTTGAATTTAAAGGTGTGAGCTCCAAGTCTAAACTTGAACATGCAAAAAAATCCCAAATACAGAAATCTAAAACAACCAGTTGGTTCTCCACACATCCACAGGTAGCCCGGCAAAAATTTAAGATCATTTGGAAAGGATTTCCTAGTCGTTGGATTTAAAATGGGAGAAAAGTTGATTTTGAATTTAAATCTCAGTTTCAAATTCCAACTTCACCAAAATTTAAATTTGAGCGCACCATTGTGTTTCTCATCTTTCTTTTGGTCTACACTCCAATTTTGGGATTTTTTGGACAAAATACGGGTGGGAATTCTAAAGCACAGAGAGAGGGAGAGTTGTGGCTGTGGACCCCACCGGTCAGTCTAACAGAGTGCAAACCGACTCTCTCGGGTCCTCAGCTCGCGCCACCTCCCGACAGCCGAAGCCACCGACGTCGTTCGATGCCACCTCCTGCTCGGGATGATCCGCCGAACGATAAGCGCGTAGCTCCCAGCCCCATGAACTGTTTCTCCTCTCCCACGGCTAACAGTCCTCTGCATCGCACAGCCGAAGCACCTCACGTCGGCCGACTCTCTGCTCACCGGCGCCCGGCTGCTAGAGGATTCTTCGTGGACGAAGGTCTACACGAAAAAGGACCGCCCTCAGGTGTTCAAACTGACGGTACAACCCTCTTCTCTTTTCGTGCATCACCGAGGATGAATTTTGCCGTTTATTGTTTTGGTATGCCTAGAACCGAGCCACACCGAAACCAAAAATTTGTCTTAACCAATCCACCATCATGTGTGCGGGGCTACCAACATGCTCCAGACACTCCCACGCTCCTATAGGATCAAAAATCATCGAAAATCATCAAGTGTAGGCGCTGTTCTTCGAGAATTTCGGGCCGGCACCGATTTTCGCGTCACCGATGAGCTCCTATTTGCAGCTATTTTTGAGCTGATTTGAGCCGATGCCGGTGATGAGGGATCCCCCACGGTGCTCTAGAGCCAATAACCCGATCATTTGGTGGAGAATTCACCGTGCACGACCTTGCCGGAGCCCTATGTCTTGCTGTTGCCGGTGCGCGATGGTTTCCGGTGAGATTCGGCCGCCGGCGACCCCACCAGTGTGTTCAGCGTGCCTGAAAACAGGGGGGGGCAGTATGGGGCCGGGAGACGGTCGGGAAGGGCCTTCCGGCGACCCTCGCCGGAGGGAGCCGTCACTGACCCTGTCTGGCGCGAGGTTGAAGATAAAACTGGTGAGTGGGACCCACAGTCGGGTTTAAATTTTTCCAGATTTTTCCTAATTCGGTTTAAACTTTGAAGAGCCATAACTTTGTGTAGGAATGTCCATAAATTGTCAAATAAATTTTGTTGGATTCCTCTCAAAGAGTACTATCCAGGGGTGCAGCCAAACGTTTATGAACATTTCTGGATTTGGCTCATTAATTCATAGAAGGAAAATTTGTAGGAATTTTTACAGGAGTTCTGTTTATTGGAAAATTCCCAAATTCGGGCAGGACATTCTTCCGATAATACTTGAACTACAGTAAAAATTTCAGAGGCATTGAACTTAATTTGCTTGGCCAAATGTTGATTCAATCTTGTATGTCTCCAAAAATTTGGAAAAATAACAGAAAGATTTTTCAGCTTTTAGCTCCAACTTGTAAAATTCATATCTCTGTGTAAGAAGCTCGAAAAATGGTCAAACCAAGTCCTATGGATTAATGAGACTCCCAAGTTTCTAAAAAACCAAATTTGGAGCATGACAAGGCACTATAATTTCCATAGGAATTCAGAGAATCCAAATAGCTATGAAAATTCTTTAGGCCACATCTTACATCAACTTGGTTTGAAATTTTGCAAGACATACCTATGTAGGATCCAAGTATCACTGTAAAAATTTCAAAGAAATTTGGGATCATATTCTCCAGTTTTCTGCTGGTTCTTTCCACTACCTTTCTTATGTCCATTATAAATAGCTCTTTGAATTTTCTCCAACAACCATCCACTACCCACCTAAAGTATCCTCTGTTTCTGTCCATAACAGAGCTCATCTCTCAATTTATAGTTGGTCTAAATCATTCTTAAGTCATAACACACATTTGTTTTATAACTCATGTACTCGCAATATAAAACTTTGCATATTCATGTCGGTAGGAAAAACGACGAAGGAGTTCGACGAGGAACTTGACTCGGAGCAGCAAGTTGAGGATTTAACCGTCAACATGATACTGACTTCAAAGTAGTAATAAACCTGAAGCAACATAAGGGAAGCCCCGGTTTGCATTTAACATCTTTTTAGTTACATTTTACTTTGTATCACTTTTACGGGTCTAGTATGTATTGTGCATTAGGTCAAGGTCATTGATACTCCAAATGCATGACCCACAAACCCTTAGAGTTAAAGGGTAGAATAGGTTACATTCGTATAGTTTCGGCTAGGCTTAAGTTGTATAGGATCCGGTAGTCGGGTAGTTGGAAGCTACTCGCGAGTTTAGGATGTTGGTTCAGCAGGGTATGATTCTAGAGAATGGAATAACTGGAATGGAAAATGAGACCGGATAGAGAGTAGGAGCAGCACGACGTTGGGCCTGTGTTGCCGGAGCTCTGTTTGTGTCGGTTAAGGACGGATGCGTATGCCACCCTGCTGAGCAAGTTTGAACAGTACCGGATGCATAATGGAATTATGGGGTCCAGGAAACCGATGTAACTCGGGTACTCTCATGTCGAAACTTATACGGCCGTCCTTTGGGGGTTGGTGTCATAGGTGTAAACCCGCTAACGGAGCAAGTTCGACGTGTTCCGGGTAGTGGCCCTACTGATGGGTCGGCAGAACTGGTTCGACATTGGAGTGACAGGTGAAATGTTGCTGCATACAACGTAAGAAAGAGCTCTTGTACGAGTCTTTCGAGGCGGGTGTATGTGTCGTGTGTTCCGGGTGTGTACTGATTCGAATCACCGTCCCTCGTGGTTATAGGAGTACCATTTGTTCACTGCATTGTGACGTAGTAATTATTTCCAGATGAAGTGAGATGAATCATTGCTGATGTGAAGTTCTTTAGCTCATTGTATTGCCAACCATGTATGCTATAGTTGTAGAGCTCACAAAGTTTATCTTCCTCTTTGGGCATCACCACATCGGAGGAAAGTGTTTCTTGTTTGATTGCGGACTTCCAATGTGAGGGCTGCCTAAGGCATACTAATCTGCAGCTATTAAACTGATTGTAAGGATCAACATGTAGGCGTGTTGTTATTGCAACATAATTGTCCTATATTATTAATCCCTGCATGTAGAGTTTCCTGCTTAGGAGTGTCGGTTAAGTCTTGCAGAGCCATCATGCTAACGGTTGCATTATTAGTGTTTTGCAGGTTATAAAATTTGCTATGAAGATGATTGTTCGGTGAGTAATCAGAGACTCACCGGAAACCCTGCCGCTGCACTCATCTTTGTGGAAGCTAGTAAGAAGCGTACGTGGGCTGGACGTCTTCTCTTTTGCATAGTTAGGACCGTGAGTAAGTGTGTATGTATATTCCGCTGCGTGTACCCTTGTGGTACAATATTTTGTAAATGACATTATCTTGAGAAATAAAAGACTTTGTACTTTATGGTTCTTTTCATGTATGCTGTTGGGTGCCGCATCGCACGGCACCACCCAATGTGTATCCTGGAGTGTGGATCCCGGAAGGGGCTCCCCACAGGCGTGTTATCAGAGCCGCATTGGGAATAGCATGCATGGAAAGAGCTTATTTTCAAAAACTTAGAAGTATTTGTGTGAGGAACGTATAGTATGCCCACATAAGGGCTATTAGTAGCATAGTTACTTAAGGTGGCAAGCTAACAGTGTGTTAATATTCAGTATTTCAATTCTGTAACGACGCACCTACGTGGAGGTAAGAATGGTAAGGAACGCCATCGAAAGCGGATCAATTTCGGTTAGCTCCCCCATACGAGGAAAGTAGTGTGGGATGTCCTGTTCAGCAATGGACGAGAAGTGAATGTGTTTTCTAAGACTCTTCATGTCTTAGAGACATATGAAATACACTAGCCTCCAGTGCGCAAACCCAGGGGCAAGAGGAGGAGACCCCATCGTGTGGTTTGTAACACAAAGTGTGTTCTCTAGGACTGTTCATGTCCTATGAGGCATACGAAAGCGCTATTCCACCGTTGTGCTTTATTTCAAAGGTGTGGAGCCCCCGTCGGGTGGTGAATAACCCGATCATGTACCTTGAGACGTGGCTTGACTCGAGGACGGCTCGTATGGCAATGATACGGGGCGTATGTTTTTACTATGACATGGACCTGCGTGAAATGGAAAACCTTTGTGTGCATCATTATTGATTATTTTCTGCAGGTACCTTAACCACGTTAGAACATCTCATTTAGAAAACGTGTGTGAGTGATCGTTTTAGTGCCACCCCTTGAGACGTAAATGCCGGTGTAATGCCGGTTAGGATTTTGATTTGGTGAGGAAATGTAGTACCGCAATATGTTCTTAACTGCATGAAAAATGAAGTTTTCAATGAAAAGAGTAATTTTGGAGTCTAGGATTCCATTAGGGGTTAATTAATTCCTATATTGAACTAAGAGTCAATTGGGAGTATAGTTTCCATATCAAATATTTAGAAACCATCTCCCCTGTTTTCGACGGAATTTTCGCTGAATTTGAACAGGGAATAACTTTTTATTGGTTGAATCAATGGAGGTGAGTGATACATTTCTGGAAAGGTTTTGAAGTGTTCTAAAATTTTTATGTAGAACTCTAGAACAGAATCTCCCTCCAAATGGATGAGAATCTCAGATGAGTGTTAACTGTCCAAAAATAGGGCAGACCAAAAATGCTCTCTGGAATTTTTTGTATTTTGGCCATAACTTCTTGTAGAAAAATCTTTAAGGATCATTTTAGACATCGTTGGAAAGTTTGTGATATGTGCTACGAGTTTGTAGTTCAAAGTTTCTACAAATTTGGGGTAGAACTTTATGAAATCTTGCGGACAAAACAGACACTTTAAGAGGAGGTGCTGTCAAAATTGTTCCAGATTACTGTCAACTTTGAAATATCATAACTCCTGATCCAAAATTGATATGATGGCAAATAAATACTCGTTGGAAATATATTGTAGTTATCTATGACTTTGATATTCAATTTAAGACATGAAACTGCCATTTTCATAATCAAATTATGTGATTAAATTCAAATGGTCACTCTGAACAGAGCATTGTTCATTGCCCATGTAACTTGAGACTTGTTGTGGACATGAAGGTTTTTATACTTCTATAAGTTCCATGACATATTCATTAGTTATCTTTCATCATTCCTTGCCGTTGATTTAAGGGTTTGACAAACTTGACCAAGCAGAGCAGCAGTCAGATGTCATCTCAACCTGCAAAGAAATTTCATGGTCAGCCAAGGAGGACAACACTGAAAGTGGGGAACGTAAACTATATGGCAGTTGAAGACGTTCCCGTGGGAGAACCCGTGTTTGCGGGCATGTTCAGCCTATGTGATCATCCCACGTTCGTGTGTTTGACTCGGGCGCTACATATGATTTTATCAGCAAAGATTATGTGGTTAAGCACCAAATACCCTCAACCACCTTGGTCGCAACATATCAAATTTATTCACCGGGAGGTAGTACGACAGCGGACTGGATTGTTGCTTGAGCACCTATATGTTTGGATGGGCGGATATATCCTACTACTCTTATCATCCTGGAAGGCTTGCGGATTGACATCATCTTGGGAATGACTTGGTTGACACATCACCAAGCTATCTTTGATATTAGTTCACGAACGGTGCAGCTGAATTCAAAGAAGCACTGGCAACACACGTTGATTCTTGGAAATGTTGCACCGGAAGTCACTGCTGTACACACCGTTGAAGCTAAGAATCTGGAGGACATTCCAGTGGTTCGGGAATATCCGGATGTGTTTCCCGAGGATTTACCGGGCATGCTGCCCGAACGTGAAGTGGAGTTCAAAATTAAACTAGCACTCGGAACCACACCCATATCTTGGAGGACGTATAAAATGGCACCGAAGGAACTCGCAGATCTGAAGGAGCAGCTGAATGATTTGTTAAGCAAAGGCTTCATTCGACCCAGTTCATCACCGTGAGGATGTTCCGCGCTGTTCGTCAAGAAAAAGAACGAGACTCTGAGGCTTTGTGTGGACAATCGTCCGCTAAATGCCGTAACAATCAAGAACAAGTATCCACTACCATGTATCGATATGCTTTTTAATCAAATAGTGGGTGCTAAGGTTTTCTCGAAGATGGTTCTTCAGTTTGGATATCATCAGATAAAAATCCGGGCAGAAGACATGCCCAAGACGGCATTCTCGACGAGATACGGGTTATATGAGTATCTCGTCATGTCATTCGGACTCACTAATGCTCGGCTCATTTTATGTACTTGATGAATTCAGTCTTCATGCCAGAGCTGGACAAGTTCGTCGTGGTCTTCATCGAAGATATCTTGGTATATTCTAAGTCGGAGGAAGAACAGGCCAAACATCTGCATATTGTGCTCCAACGTCTACGGGGTCACAAACTATATGCAAAATTCAGTAAGTGCGAGTTTTGGATCAACCAAGTGCCATTTCTTGGGCACATTATTTCTGTGGAGGGCATTGCAGTTGATCCAAACAAAATTGTCCAAGTGCTGAATTGGAGTTCACCAAAGTCAGTCCATGAAGTCCGTAGTTTTCTCGGTTTATGACACGACCCCACGGTCTTGTCGAGCCAGGATCACGCTGAGGGGTGCTGCGTTTCACAGCACCGGATAACACACATCAAAGGTACAAAGCGGAAGCAAAATTTTATTACATAAACTGGTTTATGAATATGTTTACATCAAAATAAGTCCAGTCTACACTCACGGGCGTAGACTACGCATCAAGTCCACGTTCAGCCCTTGAACGTGTCCTTGCTAGCACAAACGCACACTAACTCTGCAGCGTGCACGACTCCCACTTGATGGGGTTCCCCTCCTGGGGTTCCGTCTCCTCCTCGGGAGTCCCTTCCTCATAGAACCCTGCAAAAGCTTCAAACACAAGCAGTGAGCATGAAGGCTCAGCAAGTCTGACCCGTCTCACCTAAACATGGAACTTCTACATGAGGGGTGATGGGTACATGAGGTAAAATCATTTGCAAAGGACTCGCCTAATTAGTGGAACCTTACTTTCAAGTTTTAGCAGCAGGTTGTGGAGAACCTTACGCTAAGGCACATGAGAGAGCCGCAATCAAACAAGAAACGCATTTCTCTCATGTACTTTGCCCAAAGTTGAAAAGAACTTTAGTTAGCTCTAGACTACAGCAATTCATTAGCAATCAAGTCCATGTTTCAATCAGCAACATATTAACATGCAACTACCCTGTTCTTTCCATGTCACGGTACAGTGAACAAGTGGTACTCACTGACCGTGAGGGACGGCGATTATAATCGATTTACACCTGCAGGGTTACCCGAATAACCCGTCACGTACGCCCGTACTCGATGTTGCCTACAACAACCATCACGGACGCCGTACGCAACCACCTTTCACCCGTCAGCAAAATATTGAACCGGTCCCATCGTCCCGAGCAAGAGGTCTCTGCACGCGCATCTCAGTGCCGCCAGCCGATTTACACCTCGAGCTCTCAACCTACCCTCTGAACGACGGGCAATGCCTCAATACCCAGCTACCCGAGTTACATCAGTTTCCCGGTTCCCATATAGCCGGTAGGTCTTCGGTACGGTTCTAGCTTGTTCAACAGGCCCGCACACGGCTTGGTCCTCAATCGACACAAGCGGAGCTATAGCACACAGGCCCCAAAGTCCTGCTGCCATTACTCTCCGCTCGGTCTCATTTTTCTTGCCATATGTGTCATGTGCTATCTCTACCCGAGTCGAGTGCCTCTAGCCTATGCTCGCGAGTAGTTCCAACTACTCGACTTGTACCGAATCCTACACTACCTTAGCATTGCAGTAGCTAACGGGGTTTGCAATCCTAAACCCAACCCATGGTTTTCTTGGCTATGCAGTTGGGTTTTCCAAACAAGACTCTAATGCAAAGAATAAAGTAATCAAGTATGTGCTCAAAACAATAAAAACTTGTAAAAAGGTTAATGCAAACTGGAGCTTGCCTTGCTGCTCTTGGTCGTAGGCTAGCTGTTCCTCCGGAGTAACGAAGTCTAGGACTTCGGGTTCCTCCTCGACCTTAGCGACTACATGATAGAAGCAATACATGTATTAATTTAAATGCAGTTGTATTTACTTTTAATCTTGTGAAGTCTATAACTCTTACTAGACAAGCCTAATTACTGTGAAACTTTTACTGTGGCTTGGTTACAACCTAAATAGAAACTTGGTCAAGTTTTAGTTGCAGTCAAGCTCATTTGAGCCCTCCACAATTAATTATGTACTTGACCTTACTTGAAGGCTTTTAGGGTGTTCTAAGGATTTTCATAAAATAAACTATGACTTTCTAAAAACTAGATTTTCAGAGGGTTCTAGTGGAGTTGGTCTCACTTAATTTGAATGTTTCTAGCTAAAGATATGAGCTAAACAATTTCAGAGAAAATTCTGAAAATGTTTCTGAACATTTTCTATTTTCTCTGGAACAGTTTCACTAATCACACCATTAGGTGGATCAAATGAGCTCAAATGGATCTGAACTTTTTATGTAGTTCAGGGATATTTTGGTGAATATCCCAGCAAAATTTCAGGATTTTCCTATAAAGGATTCTCCAGTTAAAATTCCTAACAGTTTAAAATTTGAGGAATTAATTCTGGAGAATTAAGGGTTTTCATGAGTTGAAACTTGATTTGCTGGAAAGTGCTCAGAGAGCTGAATCCAACAAAATTTGGTTCACTCGATTTGGAGCTTTCTAGCCAAAGTTATGAGGATTTGAAGTTTGGAAGAATTCTGAAAATCGGGGAAAAGTTTAAACTCGCGCGTGGGCCCCGGGGACACGCGTCGCACGCCGAGGCGACAGCACACCGCGGCCCACAAGGATTTTGCATGCCAGCACACCTGATCCCGGCCGCAGCCCGATCCCGATTCAAAATATCGGCCGCTGACAGCTGGGGTCCACCCCTTTCTTCAACCTCGCGACGCCCGCGCTCCACCGCCGAGGGATCTCGCCGGAGAGCTCGCCTCAGGCTTCTGTACAGCTCCAAACTTCACGATTTTGGCCGCCCCTGCCTACTTTCACTCGGGGAACAGGATTCTGGGGTCAGCTGCTCATGACAATGGCCGGTGCATGGTCGGCGACGAGCCGCCACCTCGGGAAGACTTCGGCCATGTCGGCTGACTTCCCTAGCACCTCAACTACTCGAGGAAACGGTCGGGAAGCATCAGTGGACCTCAGGGAAGGTCGACATGAGCTTGAGGCAGCTCGGGGAAGGCTCGAAGTAGGTCCTCACCGTGCGCCCGATGCCTCTCTTTTGTTCCGCCGTTGGTAAACCTCGAATTACGCCGGGTACAGAGGTTCTCCGGCCAAGGGTTGTGAAGGCAACTTGTGCGTTACCGTGTCTAGTTTGTGTGAGAGCGGATTGCGGCCCTCTAATCCTTTCTAGAGCACGAATTCGACGGAATTGTACCCGAAGGTCATGCTGCACACAGAAAGGGGAAAACTGGAAATTCGCCGCCGGTGAGCAATCACTCGGGCTGTGGCTCGGGGGTGAGCAGCACCAGTCACCAGCGTGTCCAAGGGTGCCTTGGCTCGGGCGTGACAACGCCCTGGTTGGGCTGTCCACGGAAGCCCGAGGTGCGGCGGTTCTAAGTCACCGAATTGATCTTTCGGCATAACCGATTTCAATCGGTCTCAACCAAATTCTAGCAGCGGGGAGGACGGAGGGAGATCTCTAGTACCATGCCGTGGCTCTGGAGGGGACGGAGAGGCGGTGATCAAGCTTCTCTGATCAGCTCCGAGTGATCGGCAGCGATGGCGCGGTTCTGATGCGAGGAGGCAGCAGAGTGAGCGGTGATCGCTCCGATCAGGGTGGTGGCGTAGATAAGGGGGCTGTGAGGCGGTTCAGCACGTCGGGGCGGCAAGCAGGTGGTGTCCCGGTCGCCTCTTCGCCGTGGCGGCTGCTCAGTCCGGCGCAAGAACCCGAGTTGGGTTTTCAGTCGGTTTGAGTTGAAGTGGTGGCTGACATGTGGGTCCCACTTCCAGTTTTAACCTCTGAAATTTACTCCTAATCACTGTTGTAAACAGTGAGCCCCATAGTACCCCTGGTAATTCAAATTATTCACCCATGAGCCATTTGAATTAGTTAGAATTCAAATGGGGTTTGGTTTGAATGAATTTCAGCACAAGTTCAGTTTTGAAATTCAAATAAAGTTTGAATTTCCCCCACTTAGCTCATGTCAAGATCAACTCCAAATGGAGTGAAAATTGGTGTGTGGGCTCAAAAAAATGTGCTGAGCAAGAATATGCCTCCCACTTTTGAATTCATGGGATAAAACAGTTTGAATTTGAATATGGTTTCAAACTGCCCTCTTTCTAATTATACCCAAAACGACCTCAAAAAGGTTTTGAATTTGGGTGAAACTTGGCATGGACATCCTTAGCAATGTGTAGGAGTTTTCATATGTCCAGCCCACCTATATCACATGTGGGAAATACCACTTTTGCAATATGTGAGTTTGTGAGCATGTTGATGGTGGTTACTTGCTCTTCATTTGTGTTCATCATCTTTCCTCAAATGAGGTGTGTGGTGTGGTGATGAACACTTCAAATGTGTGCCAAAAACTGAGGCCCTTACATTCCTCCCCCCTTGAAAGAATCTCGTCCCGAGATTATAAGGTGAAAAATGAGAGGGGGGACGGTGGAAAATTACCGGATATGCGATGTGAAAAAGTCGGGGTAGTTAGCGCGAAGAAATTCTTCGCTCTCCCATGTCGCTTCATCCATGGAGTGATTACTCCATAGCACCTTGTAGAACCACAACGTATGGTTGCGTGTGGTTCGGGCATTTTCATCAATAATCTGCACCAGTTCCTCCCGATAGGTGAGATCCGGTTGCAGTTCTTCAATATCCTCCAGCTGAACGGTAGTTGATAGCTTAAGACACTTCCTCAGCTGGGAAATGTGAAAGACGTCGTGCACACCGGAAAGTGCTTCTGGTAATTTCAGCCGGTATGCTACCGATCCACATCTTTCGGTAATCTGGAATGGACCGATGAATCGGGGTGCTAACTTTCCTCTCACCCCAAATCTGTTTACGCCCTTCATTGGACACACCCGTAGATATACATGATCTCCAACTTCGAATTGTAATGGGCACCTTCTCCGGTCCGCATACTGTTTCTGACGGGATTGAGCGGCTTTTAGGTTCGCTTGAATCAGTCGAACCTTCTCTTCCGCGTTGTTGACGAGGTCAATCCCGAAGGTAACCCTTTCGCCAGACTCACACCAGTTCAATGGTGTGCGGCATTTCCTACCGTATAGCGCCTCATAAGGTGCCATCTTGATGCTGGCTTGACACCCATTGTTGTACGAGAACTCGGCTTACGGCAAGTGATCATCCCAATTCTTGCCATGGTTGATAGCGCAAGCTCGTAGCATGTCTTCTAAGATCTGATTTACCCGCTCCGTCTGCCCATCCGTCTGCGGGTGGTATGCTGAACTACGGATTAGCTTCGTCCCCAAGGCAGCGTGCAGCTGCTCCCAAAAACGGGACACAAATAAAGTGCCCCGATCCGATATGATGGTACGGGGTATGCCGTAAAAGCATAGGATCCGTGAGATGTACAGTTCAGCGTACTTCTTGGCATTGTAGTTTGTGTTAACCGGGATGAAATGGGCAACTTTGGTGAGCCGATCGACGATCACCCACACAGAATCATGTTTCTGCAAGGTGGTGGGTAAACCGACAACGAAGTCCATGCTCACATCCTCCCACTTCCAGGCAGGAATGCCCAGTGGTTGCAGCAGTCCCGTTTTCCGCATGTGGTCTGCCTTCACCCTTCGACATGTATCACACTCGGACACGTATTTTGCAGTCTCTCGCTTCATCCGCGTCCACCAAAACTTGCTTCTGAGTTCTTGATACATCTTGTTGCTGCCGGGGTGAATAGAGAACTTTGACAAGTGAGCCTCATCAAAGATTTTCTTCCGTAATTCCGGGTTACGGGGTACGAACATCCGGTCCTTGAACCATAGGACGCCGTCTCCATCCTTCCGGAAACATTTCAACTCCCCACTGTCTACACGTCTCCGCAAATGTGACATGCCCTTGTCATTCTTCTGGGCTGCCGCTATCTCTTCACGGATGGTGGGGATCAAAGCTAGGTTGTAGAGAGCTCCGTGTGGAATCACATGTAGTGGTGGTTCGCTCTCTTCCAACGGTGTGATGGTCAGATTGTTGACGTGTGACTTGCGGCTCAGCGCATCTGCCACTACGTTTGCCTTGCCCAGATGATAATGGATCTCTATTTCGTAATCCTTTATCAGCTCTAACCATCTTCGTTGCGTCATGTTCAGCTCCTTCTGAGTGAATATGTACTTGATGCTTTTGTGGTCGGTATATAAATGTACGAGGTTACCGAGTAGGTAGTGCCTCCACATTTTCAGTGCAAGTACCACGGCAACGAGCTCCAAGTCGTGAGTTGGATAATTCTGCTCATGGTTTCTAAGCTGCCGTGATCCATACGCGACCACTCTTCGGTCTTGCATCAGCACACATCCGAGCCCAATGCCCGATGCATCGCAGTACACATCGAACGGTTCTGTTGTGTCTGGCTGCGCCAAAACCGGTGCTGATGTCAGGTGCTTGACTAAAGCCTTGAATACTGCTTCACATGCTGGACTCCAAACATATTTGGTAGCCTTCTTCAGCAGCTCTGTCATAGGCTTGGCAATCTTCGAGAAGTTCGGAATGAACCTCCGATAATATCCCGCGAGTCCGAGGAAACTCCGTACCTCGTGAACAGTTCTCGGGGATTTCCAATTCAGCACTTGAGTGATCTTGCTCGGGTCCACAGCGATACCCTCTGCTGAGACGATACGCCCGAGAAAAGGCACTTGCGATATCCAAAACTCGCATTTGCTGAATTTCGCGTATAACTTGTGGTCCCGCAGCCGTTGCAAGACTATACGCAGATGCTTCTTGTGATCTTCCTCCGACTTGGAATATACCAGGATGTCGTCGATGAAGACCACGACAAACTTGTCCAGCTCCGGCATGAATACCGAGTTCATCAAGTACATGAAGTGAGCTGGAGCATTGGTGAGGCCGAAGGACATGACCAGGTACTCATAAAGTCCGTACCTTGTCGAGAAAGCTGTCTTTGGAATGTCCTCAGCCCTTATCTTAATCTGATGGTACCCGGATCTTAAATCCATATTGGAAAAGATCTTTGCTTCGACCAACTGATCAAACAACATGTCGATCCGTGGCAACGGGTACATGTTCTTGATGGTTACGGCATTTAATGGACGATAGTCCACGCAAAGCCGCAACGTCTCATCCTTCTTCTTGACAAATAATGCCGAACAACCCCATGGTGAGGAGCTCGGCCTAATAAAACCCTTCTCCAGAAGGTCCGTGAGCTGAGTCTTCAGTTCAGCCAACTCCTTGGGCGCCATCTTGTACGGCCTTCGGGATATTGGCATGGTTCCCGGTGCAAGTTCAATCTTGAACTCCACCTCTCTATCGGGTGGCATTCCCGGTAAATTATCCGGGAACACGTCAGGGAACTCTCGGACTACTGGAATATCTTCCAATCTGATAGTTGAGGCTTGATAGACACTTGGAAGTTTTATTTCTGGACTGTCCAGAAATAATGAGTGGGACCCGTGCACTTCTGAGTTTAAGTGCACGACTCGAAGGATGGTGTCTAAAACAGCGCCGTGGCGGGTTAACCACGACATCCCTAGGATGACATCGACCTTCTGTCCCTCTAAGATAATGAGAGACATGGGGTACACTCTACCCGCTAAGCATAATGGTGCTTTGGAAACCATTACGCTTGCTGAAATCTTCCCACCCGGTGAACAAATTAAATATGGACTATCGGTGGGTAGTATTGGCAAGCTGTGTTTAGCAATGAAAGCTTGGCTAATAAAATTATGCGTGGCGCCTGAATCAAACAGTACTATAGCGGGATGCTGGTGGAGTTGGAACGTACCCGCAAGGATTGGCTCGCCCTCCGGCACGTCCTTAATGGCAAGCTGGTGGACGGTGCCGGGCATAGGGTTTGCCCACCGCGCATTAGTAGCGTTCCGGGGTTGATTCCTCCCTGGAAACTGCGGTGCCACTCCGCCGCCTTGCCTCCCCGGGCAACTGCTCGCGAAGTGTCCTGGACGACCACACTTGTAACATGTGGCCTCTGCTGGTGTAGTGCTCAGGGGACGGAAGCCCGGCATGCGTTGCTGAGGTGCATACGCACGCGGCATCGTCCGCTGCTGCTGTTGTTGTTGAGGTGGTGTTACTGGCAGTGCCGGCCTGAATGCCGGTGAGGAATACGGCCGACTGCGGAACGGCATCGACCGCTGTGGTTGCTGCCAGCGTGGACCTGATGGTGGGCGATTCACCATCCGAAACTTCTGAGAAGGACCGCTTCCTTCTCCGCTGCTTTGCGGCGCGCTTCGCTTTCGCTCTGCCGCCGCCAACTCCTTGCCGGAGTCCTCCTGAACAATCGCAGCATCAATAATGTCGTTGAGGCTGCCGCAATTGAACATCGCCAACTTGTCCTTCAGGAGCGGGTTAAGCCCCTGGTAAAAGTGGTCTCGCCGCTTCTCGTCGGTATCAGCATGATACGACGCATAAAGTGCGAGATCGTTGAATGCCCTGGAGTATTCCAGTGCCTTCCGGCTCCCTTGTTGCAGGTGTAGGAATTCCTGCGTCTTCCTCTTCATCAAACCTGGCGGTATATGATAGGCCCTAAAGGCCGTCCGGAACTCCGTCCAGGTCATCACTCGGTCAGTGGGCTGTGAAGCACAGTAGTTGGCCCACCACGCGCTCGCGGATCCTTGGTGCGGCTGGAACGCGAACTGAGTCTTGCGCTGCTCGCTTATCTGGAGCAGCCCGAACTTCATCTCTATCGCGCGGAGCCAGTTGTCCGCATCAAGAGGTTCATCCGCCCTTGAGAATACAGGGGGATGAGTCGCCAGGAAGTCAGAGTAGGAGCTCTGTTGACGCTCCTCACGATCTTGACGTCTCTCTGGGCGAGACGTATTGGCGATAAGCGTTTGCAGTAGCTCCGTGTGCTGCTGATGTGAACCCGCCATTGCCGCAACGATGTCGGCCAATGTAACCGTTGGCAATGGCGGTGGCGGTGTTTGCTGTTGCTGTTGCTGCTGCTGTCCCGAGGAGTCCTCGGGAGGTGGTTGGGAAGTCTCTCCCCCTTGGCTAGTACCCCCAACATCAGGGTTGGCACGAGTACGCGTCATTCTAAAATTCAGAACAGCAGCGATTAGCACATGTCTTACTTAAAATTCCATAAGCAACAGTAGGTATTGAAGTGACACATGATTAATTTGCACAACATTCACATATATTGATAAAGCATAAACTTTATACAAGATACATTATTCTCGGGTCTCCGAGAAGTCGGGCTCATGTCGTCACTACCTATACATACGTTACTGTATACACGACATGTCACCGATTACAAAATTTTGGCTACACTACCCTGGCTGCCCTACATGGCAACTGTAACCCCCTACTCGGAGTAGAACTCGACCTCCTGTGGGTCGTCCTCCTCCGGTACCTCTGCTGGTGGCTCTGGATCTACCACCTCTTCTCCCATTCCGGGTTCTCCCATTGCTGGAAGACTCAAGACCACCGGTATGCCCAATACCAGAGGTACGAGGTCCTGCAAAGCATGCACCTCGTCCATAGCCTGGTTGTAATCTTCTTCCCAGCCTTGCCCTTCCTCAATAGCGTCGTACCGCTCTTGAGTAAGTTCCTCGTTCTGCTGGGTCAGATTCTGTACCAGTTCTTGCAATGCCGCGATGTCGACACGGCTCTTCTTCTTTGCCTTCTTCAGACGATGCAACTGATTGTGTTGTTCATTCAGTCGCTTGATAGTCGGAAGGAGCACATTGCGGAGTGCGCTGTGAGCACTCTCGAAATGGTCTCCACGGCTCGTACTCTCCTTGAGCTTTGTGGTGAGATGCTCCGTATGAACAGCTTGGCTGTCCATCACGGCATTTCCCGCCCTCATCTGGAGGCTGAGATTTGCCTCCGCGGGGTTGTACCTTGGGCAACTCGGGTCCGTTGCATCCCGGTACCTCTCTTCCCACACATGCTGAGCCCATCCATCCACCTGAATGAGCGCATATGGAGTACCCTCCATAGCTTACACGTGTAGTTGGCAGAAACGTGACATGGTGTCACGGGCTGCCACTTGCCACATCCCTTCCGGTTGCCTACCTCTCACCGTGACGGTGAACGGCACCCAACCGGGTGGCGTAGGTCCTGTAGGGACTTCGACATGGATCGTCCACGTCTTGTTCCCCTCTTCGCCTTCTTCCTTGGCGAAGTACTGCGGCATCTGGTTGTACCCAAAATATTGGAGCATTTGCCACACTGCTTCCGGTTAGCCGCGACGGTGAGAACAGTGGGAAACCACCCACCCGTTCTTCAACTGTTTATCTGCTGTCATCTGTAAAAATATATTTGAGAAATGTCAAATATTTATTTAAACAGTAAACCATTGAGTTATAACATAAGACATGTCATTGAACTCATAAAACTTGGAAACCTAGTTCAAATTTTAAACAAATTTGACTGCTGATCTGCTGTTCCCATGACAGCCCTGACCAGTTTCCATTTCAACCTGATTTAGGCCATGTTAAAGCAAAACAAATTCTGGAGCTCAACATCAAAGTTAAAGCTAACTTCAATAGCTTTCCAGAAAGTATTTGCTTGGCCTAAGATCCGTCCTGGTTCAAAAGTTATGAGATGTCAAAGTTAACAGAATTTCTGGGGAAAATTGGACCGCACCTCCCTGCTTTAGGTACTGATTTGCTCCAATAATTCCAGTTAATTCTTTTCCTAATCTGGCAAAACTTTCTGTTACAAAGTTGTAAACCATCTCATAAGCTTTCCAGAACTACCTCATTTTCTATTTTTGGAATTTTATGCAGGAAGTTATACTCAATTTACAGAGAGTTCCTAGAGAGTCTTTGCTCTGCCCTGTTTTCTGGACAGTTTCAACTCTACTGCATTTTTCGATTGGTTAAGGGATGAAACACCTCTGGATCTCCACAGAAAAGTTGTAAAGCTCTTACAAAGATTTCCAGAATTGTATTTATGACCCCAACCTCGAAAGAACTCAACCTCTAACCTCTGATCAACTTCAGCTTTAATTCAGCTGAAACAGAGTGCTCTGTCCTTAACAACCTATAAGTTGAAACCTTGTTAACTTTGAATATCCTGTTCAAGAGAAGGAGTTACATCAAGTTTTACTACCTTAGATGAAAACCTTCAAGTTTTAAATGAAGTTGTTCATTTAATGGAGTGTGACGTCGATGCGTCACCAGATTATGTCGGTACTACGTCCTCACAAAGAAAAACCTATACCGGACTTAGCCGGGTTCGTTACTTCAGTGGCACTAAACATCACTCGCACACGGATACTACACGTCTACCGTTTCGTGGTCAGGCTACCTGCAGAAACTCAAAAAATCATCAGACTCAGCTGCACACCGAGTCCGAAATCCATACAGTTCGTACAACCGGCCGTCATCACTCGCCCGGATGTTCTCAAGCCAAACACGCCTTGAGTTACGTGTTCACGTTTCAGACCACGTGACGGGGTCTCCCAAGTTGCACCACGCACACCAGGGATAGACGTTGCTCGAATACCCCAAACGACATGAAGAGTCGTAGAGGATACTAAAGCGGGTCGGGTTACCTGCCACCCGTGGGGCTCCACCCTTCAGCTTGTGCGCACTGGTGGACAGCGCTTACGTGCACCCACCAAGACATGAACGTCCCGAGATGCACGATTTTCCGACATAATCAAATAGGTTAATATGCCACTTTCTATACACTAATAACATCCTTATACGGGCTACTAACTCGTTCCTCACTGGATTTTTGAAAAAGATGACCTTTGTAGTGCGTTAAACCTCAAGCGAGCTCTGATACCAATGCTGACACGACCCCACGGTCTTGTCGAGCCAGGATCACGCTGAGGGGTGCTGCGTTGCACAGCACTGGATAACACATATCAAAGGTACAAAGCGGAAGCAAAATTTTATTACATAAACTGGTTTATGAATATGTTTACATCAAAATAAGTCCAGTCTACACTCACAGGCGTAGACTACGCATCAAGTCCACGTTCAGCCATTGAACGTGTCCTTGCTAGCACACACGCACACTAACTCTGCGGCGTGCACGACTCCCACTCGACGGGGTTCCTCTCCTGGGGTTCGGTCTCCTCCTCGGGAGTCCCTTCCTCATAGAACCCTGCAAAAGCTTCAAACACAAGCAGTGAGCACGAAGGCTCAGCAAGTCTAACCCGTCTCACCTAAACATGGAACTTCTACATGAGGGGTGATGGGTACATGAGGTAAAATCATTTGCAAAGGACTCGCCTAATTAGTGGAACCTTACTTTCAAGTTTCAGCAGCAGGTTGTGGAGAACCTTACGCAAAGGCACATGAGAGAGCCGCAATCAAACAAGAAACGCATTTCTCTCATGTACTTTGCCCAAAGTTGAATAGAACGTTAGTTAGCTCTAGACTACAGCAATTCATTAGCAATCAAGTCCATCTTTCAATCAGCAACATATTAACATGCAACTAGCCTGTTCTTTCTACGTCACGGTACAGTGAACAAGTAATACTCACCGACCGCGAGGGACGACGATTATAATCGATTTACACCTGCAGGGTTACCCGAATAACCCGTCACATACGCCCGTACTCGATGTTGCCTACAACAACCATCACGGACGCCGTACGCAACCACCTTTCACCCGTCAGCCAAATATTGAACCGGTCCCATCGTCCCGAGCAAGAGGTCTCTGCACGCGCATCTCAGTGCCGCCAGCCGATTTACACCTCGAGCTCTCAACCTACCCTCTGAACGACGGGCAATGCCTCAATACCCAGCTACCCGAGTTACATCAGTTTCCCGGTTCCCATATAGCCGGTAGGTCTTCGGTACTGTTCTAGCTTGTTCAACAGGCCCGCACACGGCTCGGTCCTCAATCGACACAAGCGGAGCTATAGCACACAGGCCCCAAAGTCCTGCTGCCCTTACTCTCCGCTCGATCTCATTTTTCTTGCCATATGTATCATGTGCTATCACTACCTGAGTCGAGTGCCTCTAGCCTATGCTCGCGAGTAGTTCCAACTACTCGACTTGTACCAAATCCTACACTACCTTAGCATTGCAGTAGCTAACGGGGTTTGCAATCCTAAACCCAACCCATGGTTTTCTTGGCTATGCAGTTGGGTTTTCCAAACAAGACTCTAATGCAAAGAATAAAGTAATCAAGTATGTGCTCAAAACAATAAAAACTTGTAAAAAGGTTAATGCAGACCGGAGCTTGCCTTGCTGCTCTTGGCTGTAGGCTAGCTGTTCCTCCGGAGTAACGAAGTCTAGGACTTCGGGTTCCTCCTCGACCTTAGCGACTACATGATAGAAGCAATACATGTATTAATTTAAATGCAGTTGTATTTACTTTTAAACTTGTGAAGTCTATAACTCTTACTAGACAAGCCTAATGACTGTGAAACTTTTACTGTGGCTTGGTTACAACCTAAATAGAAACTTGTTCAAGTTTTAGTTGCAGTCAAGCTCATTTGAGCCCTCCACAATTAATTATGTACTTGACCTTAATTGAAGGCTTTTAGGGTGTTCTAAGGATTTTCATGAAACAAACTATGACTTTCTGAAAACTAGATTTTCAGAGGGTTCTAATGGAGTTGGTCTCACTTAATTTGAATGTTTCTAGCTAAAGATATGAGCTAAACAATTTCAGAGAAAATTCTGAAAATGTTTCTGAACATTTTCTATTTTCTCTGGAACAGTTTCACTAATCACACCATTAGGTGGATCAAATGAGCTCAAATGGATCTAAACTTTTTATGGTAGTTCAGGGATATTTTGGTGAATATCCCAGCAAAATTTCAGGATTTTCCTATAAAGGATTCTCCAGTTAAAATTCCTAACAGTCTAAAATTTGAGGAATTAATTCTGGAGAATTAAAGGTTTTCATGAGTTTAAACTTGATTTGCTGGAAAGTGCTCAGAGAGATGAATCCAACAAAATTTGGTTCACTCGATTTGGAGCTTTCTAGCCAAAGTTACGAGGATTTGAAGTTTGGAAGAATTCTGAAAATCGGGGAAAAGTTTAAACTCGCGCGTGGGCCCCGGGGACACGCGTCGCACGCCGAGGCGACAGCACACCGCGGCCCACAAGGATTTTGCGTGCCAGCACACCTGATCCCGGCCGCAGCCCGATCCCGATTCAAAATATCGGCCGCTGACAGCTGGGGTCCACCCCTTTCTTCAACCTCGCGACGCCCGCGCTCCACCGCCGAGGGATCTCGCCGGAGAGCTCGCCGCAGGCTTCTGTACAGCTCCAAACTTCACGATTTTGGCCGCACCTGCCTACTTTCACTCGGGGAACAGGATTCTGGGGTCAGCTGCTCATGACAATGGCCGGTGCATGGTCGGCGACGAGCCGCCACCTCGGGAAGACTTCGGCCATGTCGGCTGACTTCCCTAGCACCTCAACTACTCGAGGAAACGGTCGGGAAGCATCAGTGGACCTCAGGGAAGGTCGACATGAGCTTGAGGCAGCTCGGGGAAGGCCCGAAGTAGGTCCTCACCGTGCGCCCGATGCCTCCCTTTTGTTCCGCCGTTGGTAAACCTTGAATTACGCCGGGTACAGAGGTTCTCCGGCCAAGGGTTGTGAAGGCAACTTGTGCGTTACCGTGTCTAGTTTGTGTGAGAGCGGATTGCGGCCCTCTAATCCTTTCTAGAGCACGAATTCGACGGAATTGTACCCGAAGGTCGTGCTGCACACAGAAAGGGGAAAACTGGAAATTCGCCGTCGGTGAGCAATCACTCGGGCTGTGGCTCGGGGGTGAGCAGCACCGGTCACCAGCGTGTCCAATGGTGCCTTGGCTCGGGCGTGACAACGCCCTGGTTGGGCTGTCCACGGAAGCCCGAGGTGTGGCGGTTCTAAGTCACCGAATTGATCTTTCGGCATAACCGATTTCAATCGGTCTCAACCGAATTCTAGCAGCGGGGAGGACGGAGGGAGGTCTCTAGTACCTTGCCGTGGCTCTGGAGGGGACGGAGAGGTGGTGATCAAGCTTTTCTGATCAGCTCCGAGTGATCGGCAGCGATGGCGCGGTTCTGATGCGAGGAGGCAGCAGAGTGAGCGGTGATCGCTCCGATCAGGGCGGTGGCGTAGATAAGGGGGCTGTGAGGCGGTTCAGCACGTCGGGGCGGCAAGCAGGTGGTGTCCTGGTCGCCTCTTCGCCGTGGCGGCTGCTCAGTCCGGCACAAGAACCCGAGTTGGGTTTTCAGCCGGTTTGAGTTGAAGTGGTGGCTGACATGTGGGTCCCACTTCCAGTTTTAACCTCTGAAATTTACTCCTAATCACTGTTGTAAACAGTGAGCCCCATAGTACCCCTGGTAATTCAAATTATTCACCCATGAGCCATTTGAATTAGTTAGAATTCAAATGGGGTTTGGTTTGAATGAATTTCAGCACAAGTTCAGTTTTGAAATTTAAATAAAGTTTGAATTTCCCCCACTTAGCTCATGTCAAGATCAACTCCAAATGGAGTGAAAATTGATGTGTGGGCTCAAAAAATTGTGCTGAGTAAGAATATGCCTCCCACTTTTGAATTCATGGGATAAAAACAGTTTGAATTTGAATATGGTTTCAAACTGCCCTCTTTCTAATTATGCCCAAAATGACCTCAAAAAGGTTTTGACTTTGGGTGAAACTTGGCATGGACATCCTTAGCAATGTGTAGGAGTTTTCATATGTCCAGCCCACCTATATCACATGTGGGAAATACCACTTTTGCATTATGTGAGTTTGTTCTCCATGTTGATGGTGGTTACTTGCTCTTCATTTGTGTTCATCATCTTTCCTCAAATGAGGTGTGTGGTGTGGTGATGAACACTTCAAATGTGTGCCAAAAACTGAGGCCCTTACAGTTTAGCGGGTTACTACCGGAGATTTATTCTGAATTTCTCCAAGGTCTCTAATCCGATGATGGAACTTCTGAAGAAAGGCAAGACATATGTGTGGAGTGAAGCATGTGAGGAGGCGTTCAAAGCATTGATAAAGCACCTTACAACAACCCCAGTTTTGGCGCAGCCCGATACAACTAAGGCTTTTGATGTTTATTGCGATGCATCCTGCTTTGGCCTTGGCTGCGTGCTTATGCAAGAAGGGCAAGTGGTCGCGTATGGATCCAGGCAGGTTCAGAATCATGAGCAGAATTATCTGACACATGATCTCAAGCTAGCTATTGTGGTTCTTGCTCTAAAAATATGGAGACACTATTTGCTTGGAAACTTAGTCCACCTCTACACCGACCACAAGAGTTTGAAATATATCTTCACACAAAAGGAGTTAAATATGAGGCAGCGAAGATGGTTAGAGTTAATCAAGGATTATGAACTAGAGATTCATTACCATCCTGGAAAAGCGAATGTGGTTGCCGACGTACTTAGTCGGAAATCACATGTTCATAACCTACGATTGGTTCCCTATGGGTCATTGTTTAACCTTACCCTCATTCCTACATTTCGTGATGAAATTGTAGAGGCACAAAAGAAAGATAAGGGCATGGCCCATATCCGGAAAAGAATAGACAAAGGAGAAGCTAAGTTCTTCTGGAAAGATGAGAATGGTACGCTATGGTTCAAAAACCGTATAGTCGTGCCGTGGGACATGAAGCTTCGCAAGAAAATATTAGACGAAGCTCATCTATCAAAATTTTCCATTCATCCGGGCAGCAAAAAGATGTACCAAGATTTGAGAAACAAGTTTTGGTGGACACGGATGAAGCGGGAAATAGCTAAATACGTATCCAGATACGTGTCGAAGGGTGAAAGCAGATCACATGAAGAAACCTGGTTTGCTGCAGCCCCTTCATATTCCGGCCTGGAAGTGGGAAGATGTGAGTATGGATTTCATTGTTGGGTTACCACTCACATCTCAGAAGCATGATTCGGTTTGGTTAATCATTGACCAATTAACCAAGTCAGCACACTTCATACCGGTAAGTGTGGGATTCAACACTAAGAAACATGCGGAGTTATACATTGAACGGATCTTATGCCAGCATGGAGTTCCAAGAACCATAGTTTCAGATCATTGTGCACTGTTCATTTCCCATTTCTGGGAACAGCTGCACGCATCTTTGGGAACAAGATTGCTGAGAAGCTCCACATATCACCCTCAAACAGATGGACAAACCGAGGGGGAATTCTTGGATCAAATCAGTACCTCAAGCAGGGAGGTGCTGTCCAATTTTCTCCAGAAATTCTATCAAATTTGACATCTCATAACTTTTGAACCAGGACAGATCTTAGGCCAAGCAAATACTTTATGGAGAGCTTTTGAAGTTAAATTTAACTTTGTTGTTGAGCTCCAGAATTGGTTTTGCCTTTAGGATGGTCTAATCAGGTTGAAATGGAAACTGGTCAGGGCTGTCATATTGGACAGCAGATCAGGAGTCAAATTTGTTTAAGATTGAACTATGTTTCCAAGTTTTATGAGTTCAATGACATGTTTTATGTTATAACAAAATGGTTTACTGTTCAAACAAATATTTGACATTTCTCAAATATGTTTCTACAGATGACAGCGGATAGACAATTGGAGAACGGGTGGGTGGTATCCCACTGTTCTCACTGCAGCGGTTATCCGGAAACGTTGGGGCAAATGCTTTAATATTTCAGGTACAGCAAGATGCCACAGTTCTTCGCCAAAGAAGAAGGCGAGGAGGGGAACAAGACGTGGACAATACATGTCGAAGTTCCTGCAGGACCCACGCCACCCTGTTGGGCGCCGTTCACCGTCATGGTGAGAGGTGGACAGCCGGAGGGGATGTGGCAAGTGGCAGCCCGCGACACCATGTCGCGTTTCTGCCAACTACACGTGAGAGCTTTGGAGGGCACTCCATACGCGCTCACTCCGGTGGAGGGACGAGCTAATCATGTGTGGGGGAAAAGGTACGTGGAGGCAACAGATCCAGGTTGCCCAAGGTATAATCCCGCAGAGGCGAATCTCAGCCTCCAGTTGAGAGAAGGAAAAGCCGTGATGGACAGCCAAACTGTTCATACAGATTGTATTGCCACAAAGCTCAATGAGAGCACAAGCCGTGGAGACCATTTCGAGAGTGCTCACAGCGCACTCCGTAATGTTCTACTTCCGACGATCAAGCGACTGAACGAACAACATAATCAGTTGCATCGTCTGAAGAAGGCGAAGAGGAAAAGCCGTGTTGACATCATGGCTTTGCAACAGCAAGTGCAAGCCTTGACCCAGCAGAATGAGGTCCTAACTCAAGAGCGGGATGGCGCTATTGAGGTGGGGCAAGGCTGGGAAGAGGACTACAATCAGGCCATGGATGAGGTGCACGCGTTGCAGGACCTCGTACCTCCTGTAATGGGCATACCAATGGTGGGTGCCGTACCTGTGGTTTTGGGTCTTCCAGCAATGGGAGAACCTGAACCAGAAGAGGAGGTCATGGACCCGAAGCCACTAGCAGAGGTAGCGGAGGAGTACAACCCGCAGGAGGTCGAATTTTACTCCGAGTAGAAGGTTACTGTTGCCGAGTAGGGCAGCAAGGGTGATGTAACTAAAACTTTTGCAATCGGTGACATGTCGTGTAGACAGTAGTGTATGTATAGGTAGTGACGACATGAGCACGACGTCTCGGAGGCCCGAGAATAATGTATCTTGTATAATGTTTATGGTTTATCAATATATGTGAATGTTGTGCAAATTATTCATGCGTCACTTCAAATACCTACTGTTTCATATGGAATTTTAAGTATGACATGTGCTGATCGCTGCTGTTTTGAATTTCAAAATGACTCGCACTCGTGCCAACCCGGACGTTGGGGGTTACAATCAGGGGGTTGAAACCTCCCAACAGCCTCCCGAGGATTCCTCAGGACAGCAACAGCAGCAACAGCAACAACCGCCACCGCCGACGGTTACATTGGTTGACATCGTGGCAGCGATGGTGGGTTCTCATCAGCAGCACACCGAGTTGCTGCAAACCCTTATTGTGAATAGGTCTCGACCAGAGAGGCGTCAAGATCGTGAGGAGCGTCAACAAAGCTCCTACTCTGATTTTCTGGCTACTCATCCCCCGGTATTCTCAAGGGCAGATGAACCCCTCGATGCGGACAACTGGCTCCACACGATGGAGATGAAGTTCGGGCTGCTCCAAGTGAGTGAGCAGCCGAAGACTCAGTTCATCGTCCAACAACTTCAAGGATCCACGAGCGCTTGGTGGGTGAACTACTGTGCTTCGCAACCCACCGAGCGAGTTATGACCTGGACGGAATTCAGGACGGCCTTCAGAGCCTATCATATACCGTCGGGTCTCATGAAGAGGAAGACGCAGGAGTTCCTACGCCTGCAGCAAGGAAGCCGGAACGTGCTGGAATACTCCAGGGCGTTCAATGATCTTGCGTTATGCGCTTCGTATCACGCCGATACCGACGAGAAGTGGCGGGATCATTTCTACCAGGGGCTTAACCCGCTCCGGAAGGACAAGCTGGCGATGTTCAATCACGGCAGCCTCAATGATATCATTGATGCTGCGATTGTTCAGGAGGACTACGGCAAAGAGTTAGCGGCGGCGGAAAGGAAGCGAAGCGCACCGCAAAGCAGCGGAGAAGGAGGTGGTCCTTCTCAAAAATACCGGACGGTGAATCGCCCACCATCGGGTCCACGCTGACAGCCACCACAGAGGCCGATGCCATTCCGCAGTCGGCCATATTCTCCACCGGCATTCAGGCCGGTACTGCAAGTACCACCTCCGCAACAACAACAGCAGCAGCGGGCGATGCCACATGCGTATGCACCTCAGCAGCACATGCCGGGCTTTCGTCCTTCAAGCACTGGTCAAGCAGCAGCCACATGCTACAAGTGTGGTTGCCCAGGACACTTCGCCAACAATTGTCCTGAGACGCAGGGCAGCGGAGTTGCCCCACAGCTTCCGGGGAGGAATCAGCCCCGGAACCCCACTAATGCGCAGCGGGCAAATCCAAGGCCTGGCACCGTCCATCAACTTGCCATAGAGGACATGCCGGAGGGACAGCCGATCCTTGCGGGTATGTTCCAACTCCACCAGCATCCCGCCATAGTATTATTTGATTCAGGCGCCACGCATAATTTTATTAGCCAAGCTTTCATTGCTAAACACAGCTTGCAAATACTACCCACCGAAAGTCCATATTTGATTTGTTCACCGGGTGGGAAGATTTCAGCAAGCATGATGGTTTCCAAAGTACCATTATGCTTAGCGGGTATAGTATACCCTACATCTCTCATAATTTTAGAGGGACAGAAGGTTGATGTCATCTTAGGGATGTCGTGGTTAACCCGCCACGGCGCTGTTTTAGACACCATCCTCTGAGTCGTGCATTTGAACTCAGAAGTGCACGAGTCACGTTCTTTATTTCTGGATAGTTCAGAAATAAAACTTCCAAGTGTTTATCAGTCCACAACCATCAGATTGGAAGATATTCCAGTAGTCTGTGGGTTCCCTGATGTGTTCCCGGATGATTTACCGGGGATGCCACTCGACAGAGAGGTGGAGTTCAAGATTGAACTTGCACCGGGAACCATGCCAATATCCCGAAGGCCGTACAAGATGGCGCCCAAGGAATTGGCGGAACTGAAGACTCAGTTAACGGACCTGCTGGAGAAGGGTTTTAGTAGGCTGAGATCCTCACCGTGAGGCTGTTCGGCATTATTCGTGAAAAAGAAAGACGAGACGTTGCGGCTTTGCATGGACTATCGTCCACTAAACGCCGTAACCATCAAAAACAAGTACCCGTTGTCACGGATCGACATGTTGTTTGATCAGTTGGTCGAAGCAAAGATATTTTCCAAGATGGATTTAAAATCTGGGTACCATCAGATTAAGATACGGGCTGAGGATATTCCGAAGGTGGCTTTCTCAACGAGGTACGGACTCTATGAGTACCTGGTCATGTCCTTCGGCCTCACCAATGCTCCAGCTCACTTCATGTATTTGATGAACTCGGTATTAATGCCGGATCTGGACAAGTTTGTCGTGGTCTTCATCAACGACATATTGGTATATTCCAAGTCGGAGGAAGAACACGGTGAAGCATCTGCGTATAGTCTTGCAAAGGCTGCGGGATCACAAGCTATACGCGAAATTCAGCAAGTGCGAATTCTGGATATTGCAAGTGCCTTTTCTCGGGCATATTATCTCAGTGGAGGGAATCACTGTAGACCCAAGTAAGATCACAGAAGTGCTGAATTGGAAGTCCCCAAGAACTGTTCACAAGGTACGGAGTTTCCTTGGACTCACGGGATATTATCGAAGGTTCATTCCGAACTTCTCAAAGATTGCCAAGCCTATGACAGAGCTGCTGAAGAAGGCTACCAAATATGTTTGGAGTCCAGCATGTGAAGCAGCATTCAAGGCATTAGTGAAGCACCTAACATCAGCACCGGTTTTGACACAGCCGGACACAACAAAACCGTTCGATGTGTACTGCGATGCATCCGGCATTGGGCTCGGATGTGTGCTGATGCAAGACCGAAGGGTGGTCGCGTATGGATAACGGCAGCTCAGAAACCATGAGCAGAATTATCCAACTCATGACTTGGAGCTCGCTGCCGTGGTGCTCGCACTTAAAATGTGGAGGCACTACCTACTCGGTAACCTTGTGCATGTATATACCGACCACAAAATCCTCAAGTACATATTCACTCAGAAAGAGCTGAACATGAGGCAGCGAAGATGGTTGGAATTGATAAAGGATTACGAAATAGAGATCCATTATCACCCTGGCAAGGCAAACGTAGTGGCGGATGCGCTGAGTCGCAAGTCACACGTCAACAATCTGACCATCACCACGTTGGAAGAGAGCGAGCCCTCACTGCATGTGATTCCACACGGAGCTCTCTACAACTTAGCTTTAATCCCCACCATCTGTGAAGTGATAGCGGCAGCCCAGAACATGACAAGGGCATGTCGCATTTCCGGAGACATGTATACAGTGGGGAGCTGAAATGTTTCTGGAAAGACGGAGACGGCGTCCTATGGTTCAAGGACTGGATCGTCGTACCCCGTAACCCGGAGTTACGGAAGAAAATCTTTGATGAGGCCCACTTGTCAAAGTTTTCTATTCACCCCGGCAGCAACAAAATGTATCAAGAACTCAGAAGCAAGTTTTGGTGGACACGGATGAAGCGGGAGATCGCAAAGTACGCGTCCCAGTGTGATACATGTCGAAGGGTGAAAGCAGACCACATGAGGAAACCGGGACTACTACAACCACTGGGCGTTCCTTCCTAGAAGTGGGAGGATGTGAGCATGGACTTCATCGTCGGTTTACCCACCACTTTTCAGAAACATGATTCTGTGTCGGTGATCGTCAACCGGCTCACCAAAGTTGCCCATTTCATCACGGTCAACACAAACTAAAACGCCAAGAAGTATGCTGAATTGTACATCTTACGGATCCTATGCTTATATGGCGTACCCCGCACCATCATATCGGATCGGGGCACTTTATTTGTGTCCCATTTTTGGGAGCAGCTACACGCTGCGTTGGGGAAGAAGCTGATCCGTAGTTCAGCGCACCACCCGCAGACGGATGGGCAAACCGAGCGGGTGAATCAAATTCTAGAGGACATGCTACGAGCTTGTGCTATCCACCACGGCAAGAATTGGGATGATCACTTGCCGTTGGCCGAGTTCTCGTACAACAATGGGTACCAAGCCAGCATCAAAATGGTGCCTTACGAGGTGCTATACGGGCGAAAATGCCGCACACCACTGAATTGGTGTGAGTCTGGCGAAAGGGTTACCTTCGGGGTTGATCTTGTCAATAACGCAGAGGAAAAGATTCGGCTGATTCAAGCGAACCTAAAAGCCGCCAAATCCCGACAAAAACAGTATGCGGACCGGAGAAGACGCCCATTACAGTTCGAAGTCGGGGATCACGTATATCTACGTGTGTCTCCAATGAAGGGCGTGAACAGATTCGGTGTGAGAGGAAAGTTAGCACCCCGATTCATCGGTCCATTTCAGATTACGGAAAGATGTGGATCGGTAGCATACCGGCTGGAATTACCATAAGCATTCTCCGGTGTGCACGACGTCTTTCACATCTCTTAGCTGAGGAAGTGTCTCAAGCTATCACCTACCATTCAGCTGGAGAATATAGAAGAACTTAAACCGGATCTCTCGTATCGGGAGGAACCGGTTCAGATTATTGATGAAAAGGCCCGACCCACACGCAACCGTACGTTGTGGTTCTACAAAGTTCTGTGGAGTAATCACCCCACGGACGAAGCGACATGGGAAAGCAAAGGTTTTCTTCACGCCAACTACCCCGACTTTTTCACGTTGCATATACGGTAATTTGCAACCGTCCTCTCTCTCATTTTCACCTTATAATCTTGGGACGACATTCTTTTAAGGGGGGAGGAATGTAAGGGCCTAAGTTTTTGGCACATATTCAAAGTGTTCATCACCACACACACACCTCATTTGAAGAAACTTTATGAATACATTTGAAGAGCAAGTAAACACCATCAACATGCTCATTAGAGAATAAACTCACAAAATGCAAAAGTCGCATTTCCCACATGCATCATATAGGGGCTGGGCATATGAAAAACTCCTACACCTTGCTGGGAACGTCCATGCCAAATTTCACCCAAATCCAAAACCTTTTGAGGTCTTTTTTCGGAATAACTAGAAAGAGGGTAGTTTGAACTAAAATTCAAATTCAAGCTACTTCCATCCCATGAATTCAAAAGTGGGAGGCATATTCTTACTCAGCACATTTTTATGAGCTCACACACCAATTTTCACTCCATTTGGAGTTGATCTTGACATGAGCTAAGTTTAGCAAATTCAAACTCAATTTGTATTTCAAACTGCATATGTCCTAAAAATTAATTTAAACACTTCACAATTTGAATTCTATCAACTTCAAATGGGCTTGTGGTTGATAATTTAAATATGAAAGGGTATTTGGGTCTCTACTGTTTAGAGCAGTGGGGAAAATTTAATTTCAGAGGTTAAACCTTGGGTGGGACCCACATGTCAGCCTCAGCAGCAAATTCAACCGACTGAAGCCCGAGCTCAGTTTCTTGCGCTTGATCCAGCAGCCGCCACGGTGAAAAATTGATCGGGACAGCAGCTGGTTGCCGCCCCGACCACTGAGCCACCTCACCCTCCCTCTTATCTCCGCAGACGACCCGATCGAAGGCACAACCGATCACTTCGTTGCTCCCTTGCGCAAGAACTTGATGAGAACAGCCGCTGCTCCTTCGATCATCGGTCACCCGCCCAGCTCGCGTGTGAACCTCAGCTAAGAATCAAAACGGCACGATAGTGTTCTCCACAACCTTCTCAAACCGTCACCTAGTGAGCTCGTGCTCCATACCCCGAGAACCACACCGATCCGCAGCGGTCGCTACAGAGCTGAGAGGAGGTGCTCCCATGGGCAGCCTCACCCCGGGCTTGTCACGACCAAGCCAAGCTGTTTCCGGACGCGCAAGGACCTCCTGCGGTTCACCTCCAAAGCTTGAGCCAAGAGGTTAAGCGTCGACAGCGAATTTTGCAGTTTGCTTCCAGCCGGTGCACAGTCACCTTCAGGTAAGAAATGTTGAAATTCCCGTTTGGTTCTCGTTTAAATCCCACCAAACTTCGCACATAGGAACTGGACTTAGTGGAACACAAGTTGGCTTCACAACATAGCATGAGAACCCCTGTACATGGCGTATTTCCATGTTTGCCAACGGCGGCTTATTCGGGCAGCATCGGGCCCACGGTGAGACCCACCTTGGAGCTATTCCCGAGCCTGTACATCACCATGTCAAGCTTCCCGAGCCACCACTGGTGCTGTAGAGCCACTCCACCAGGCTTATGGCCGGCTAGCACGTCGGAGCGACGTCACCGGACTCTTCCCGAGCCGCCGCACCGTCGCGAGCTCGGTTAGAGCCAATGTCGATGAGGGGAAACCCTCCCAACATGTTCATCGCACCAAATTAGGTTCTAGCGGCGAGTTAGAGCTCAGGAGCTGGCCGGACGATCGAGTTTGGCGGTGCTCTGGCGACCTCGGCGGCGCTACCGCACGGGGGGCGAGAGGTAGAAGACGACCGAGCCGGACCCGCTGTCAGTGGGAGAAAACCGGGCGAGTGGATCTTCTGTGGGCACGGATCGACTGTGGCAGCGCGGGAATGAAACCTGTAGCCCTGTGTGCCATCGCTTCAGCACCCGACATGTGTATCCGTGGACCCACCGGCAGATTTAAACATTTCCCTGATTTTCAGTTTTAGTTCAAACTTCAAACCCACATAACTTTGGCTAGAAAACTCCAAATCAAGTGAACCAAATTATGTTGTATTCAGCTCTCTGAGTACTTTCCAAAAAATCAAGTTTCACTTCATGAAAATCCTTAGTTCTCCAGAATTAATTCTTTAAATTTAAACTGTTTAGAATTTTAACTGGAGAACCCTTTGGAGGAAAATTCTGAAATTTTGCTGGGAGGTTCACTAAAATATCCCTGAGCTACCATAAAATTTTCAGATCCATTTGATCTCATTTGATGCACCTAATGGTGTGATTAATAAAACTGTTCCAGAGAAAATAGAAAATGTCCAGAAACATTTTCAGAATTTCTCTGCAATTGTTTAGCTCATAACTTTAGCTAGGAACCTTCAAATTAAGTGAAACCAACTCCATTAGAACCCTCTGAAAATCTAGTTTTCAGAAAGTCATGGCTTGATCCATGAAAATCCCTAGAACACCCTAGGAGCTCCAATTAAGGTCAAGCGCATAATTATTTATGGAGAGCTCAAATGAGTTTTCTGCAAATGAAACCTGGCCAAATCTCTGTTTAGGTTGTATCCAAACCACAGTAAAAATTTCAGAGTCATTGGGTCTGTCTAGTGAGACTTATAGTCCGCACAAGTTTAAACTTCAATTTAAATGCATTCAAATTGATACATGTATATATTCTCTCATGTAGTCGCTAAGGTTGAGGAGGAACCCGAAGTCTTAGACTTCGTGACTCTGTAAGAACAGCTAGCCTACGACCAAGAGCAGCAAGGCAAGCTCCGGTTTGCATTAACCTTTTTACAAAGTTTTACTGTTTTGAGAACTTACTTTGAGCACTCAATAAATTCTTGCATTAGAGTCTTGTTTGAAACCCAAATGCATAGCCAAGAAAACCCTGGGTTGGGATTAGGTTTGAAAACCTCGTTAGCTACTGCAATGCTAAGACAGTGTAGGATTCGGTACAAGTCGCGTAGTTGGAACTACTCATGAGAATAGGCCAGAGGCACATCGCTCGGGTAAAGATAGCAAATGAAACACATGACAAAAAAATGAGACCGAGTGGAGAGTAAGGGCAGCAGGACTTTGGGGCCTGGGTGCTATAGATCTGCTTGTGTTGATTGAGGACCGAGCCATGTGCGGGCCTGTTGAACAAGCTAAAACAGTACCGAAGACCTACCGGCCATATGGGAACCGGGAAACTGATGTAACTCGGGTAGCTGGGTATTGAGGCATTGCTTGTCGTTCAGAGGGTAGGTTGAGAGCTTGAGGTGTAAATCGGTTGGCGGCACTGCAGATGCGCGCGCAGAGACCTCTTGCTCTGGACGATAGGACCGGTTCAATATTTGGCTGACGCGTGAAAGGTGGTTGTGTACGACGTCCGTGATGGTTGCTGTAGGCAACATCGAGTACGGGCGTACGTGACGGGTTATTCGGGTAACTCTGCAGGTGTAAATCAATTATAATCGCTGGCCCTCACAGTTAGTGAGTACCACTTGTTCACTGTACCGTGACGTAGAAAGAACAGGCTAGATACATGTTAAAAGTTTGCTGATTTGAAAGACATACTTTGCTTTTTAATGTCTTGCTGTAGCTTAGAGCTAATTAAAGTTCTTTTCAACTTTGGGCAAAGTAATTGAGAGAAATGTGTTTCTTGTTTGATTTCGGCTCTCTCATGTGCATTAGCGTAAGGTTCTCCACAACCTGCTGCTAAAACATTGAAAGTAAGGTTCAAATAATTAGGCGAGTCCTTTGCAAATTATTTACCTCATGTACCCTATACGCATCATGTAGAAGTTTCATGTATAGGAGAGACGGGTCAGTCTTGCTGAGCCATCGTGCTCACTGCTTGTGTTTGAAGCTTTTGCAGGGGTTTATGAGGAAGGGACTCCCGAGGAGGAGACTGAACCCTAGGAGAGGAACCCCGTCGAGTGGGAGTTGTGTGTGCCGCCGTGTTAGTGTGTGTGCGTGCTAGCGGGGACACGTTCACGGGTTGAACGTGAACTCGATGCGTAGTCTACGCCCGTGAGTGTAGACTGAACATATTTTGTTGTAAAAAATGTTCATAAACCTATTTATGTAATAAAACTTTGCTTCCGCTTTGTATCTTTGATGTGTGTTATCCGGTGCTGTGCAACACAGCACCCCTCAGCATGATCCTGGCTCGACAAGGCCGTGGGGCCGTGTCATTGGAGTTGACCTTGACATGAGCTATTTTGAACAAATTCAAACAAAATTTGAATTTTAGTTTACAATTGCTGCAAATTCAGTCCAACCATTTCACACTTTGATTCATTCAAATTCGAATGGACATTTGGTGATTTGATCAAATAGGCAAGGTTATTAAGGTCCCCATTATTTAGAGCAGTAGAAATTGAAGTTTTTGGGACAAATTACTGGAGGTGGGACCCCCCCATCAGCCATACATTGGATTGAACCGACTGCACCCAGTTACTCTGTTCTTCAGGCTGACGCAGCAATCGCCACCAAGGGAAAAACGTTGGTCACCTCCTTCTTTAAGTGAGCACTCTGGAGCCAGCCACTCGACGCCTTATCCCTCTTCGGCGTGTTCCATTTGCTCAAGAACAGAAACCCCGACGCTTCCTTCCTCCCTCACGCCGAGCTCAGCCGAAAACTCGCCACCGTCTCCGTCTCGACCATGAGCAGGCCGATCACTTGCGAACAGAGGTTCCTCAGTAGAAAAACGGCATCATGGGTTCGTGAACAACATCCTTGATGCGTCGGTGCCCAGTGATCGGACTTCCTCGAGCAACTCCGAACGCTTTTGCGGCGACCCGAGAGCTGTCGTCGTTCGGTGCACCCGTGGACAGCACGGCACAGCCATCCTCACCTCCAACTCTCTACACAAGAATGGTGCATCTCGATGCCTAGAACGTGTAGCCGAAAATCGTTCATCCTTTGATCCACCGACCAGATAGAATTTCCAAAGTTTCCGAACGTTAGTTCATATGACCGAGCTCGTCAAAATCCAAAATTCAGTTTAACCGAACAACTCTTGGTCGAGCTAATTTGGAAGTAGCTTCTACACACACTAGCGCTCACTCTCTAACAAGAAGCAAAGTAAACCATAAAGAATCGGCCGTGATATGGCTGTTTTCCTCGCCGCCGACGCAAAATACCTCGGCTCACCGTCGAGAGTAGGTTTGTCGGCGTTTCCAGCTCTCAAGGTGTCTCATTTTGTGTTCCTCACGCTCCACTGATGCTCTCCGAGAAAATCCCGACCCTTTTAGTGCTTTCTAGCTCGAGAACCATCTCGCCGGAACCCTAGCTGCCGCGGTTGCCGTCGCGCGGGTATTTCCGGTCGCCGTCGACGAACTCCGACCTCCTAGGCATGTTCAGCGTCGGGAGTTAGGGCGAGGCGGCCACTCTCAGCTCCAGGGATGGACAGGAGGTCGATTCTGGCGACCCTCACCGGAGGGCGCCGCCGCTCGGGTCCGTTTGGTGCGAGGAAGGGGACGACCAGTGGCTGGGACCCACTGCCAGTGATTTAGACATTTCCCCGAATTCCAGTTTTAAGTTCAAACTTCAAACACACATAACTTTTGCTTGGAGTGTCCAAATTGAGTGAACCAAATTTTTTTGGATTCATATCTCTGAGTACTTTCCTGAAAAAACAAGTTTCACTGTGTGACAACCTTTATTTATCCAGAATCAATTCTCCAAAATTTAAAATGTGGAGAATTGTAACTGCAGATTTCTTTGGTGGAAAGTTCTGAAATTTGGCCAGGATGTTCCTTGTAATATCCCTGAGCCACCATAGATATTTCAGATCCATCTGAGCTCATTTAGGTCACCTAATTTTGTGATTAAAGAAACTGGTCCAGAGAAAAAGAAAAATGTCCAGAAACATTTTTCAGATTTTCTCTAAATTTGTTTAGCTCATATCTTCCGCTAGGATGGTCCAAAATAGATGAAACCAATTCCATTTGAACCCTCTGAAAATCTAGTTTCCACAAAGTCATGGCTTGTTCCATTAAAAACCCTAGAAAACCATAAGAGCTCTAATTATTGCCAAATACACATTTATTTGTGCAGGGCTCAACGGAGCTTTTCTTCAAATGAAATTTGGCCAAGTCCCTGTTTAGGTTGTCTCCAAACCACAGTACAAATTTCAGAGTCAATAGGACTGTCTAACTATACTTATAGTCTTTACATTATCAAAATATCTCAATTGCATTTAAATTAACACACATCGTATGTTTATTCCGTGTAGTCGCTAAACTCGAAGAAGACCCGGAGGTTCTAGACTTCATTATTGCGGAAGAACAGTTAGCCCATGACCACAAGGCAAGCTCCAGTTTGCATTAGCCATTTCAAGAAGTCTTATGTTTTGATCACTTACCTTATGTACTTCCTACAATTGAGCATTGGAGTCTTGATTAGAAACCCAAATGCATAGCCAAGAGAACCTGGGGTTTTGGGCTTAGAATTTGAACCTCAAAAAGCCACTGTAACGCTAAAACGGTATAGGTTATGGTAAAAGTCGAGTAGTTGGAATTACTCACGAGAATAGGCTAGAGGCACAATACTCGGTTAGAGATAGACAATGAATCACATGGCAAGAAAATGAGACCGAGCGGAGAGTAAGGGCAGCAGGAATTTGGGGACTGGGATCCATAGCTCTGCTTGTGTGGATTGAGCACTGAGCCGTGTGCGGGCCTGTTGAACAAGCTAGAACAGTACCGAAGACCTACCGGATATATGGGAACCGGGAAACCGATGTAATTTGGGTAGCAATCTGTTGAGGCATTGCTTGTCATCCAGAGGGTAGGTTGAGAGCAGCGAGATGTAAATCGGCTAGCGGGCACTGCAGATGCTCCGCGTAGAGACCTCCTGCTCGGGACGATAGGACCAGTTCAACACTTGGCTAACGGATGAATGGTGGGACGTCCTGGTGGTTACTGTAGGCAACATCGAGTATGGGCATACATGACGGGTTATTCGGGTAACCCTGCAGGTGTAAATCGATTATAATTGCCGTCCCTCGCGGTCAGTGAGTACCACTTGTTCACTGTACCGTGATGTCGAAAAAACAGGATATTGTCATGTTAAAAGATTGCTGGTTGAAAGCTTTACATTGTTTTAATGAAATGCTTTAGTTTAGAGCCAATTAAAGTTGTTTTCAACCTTAGGCAAAGAACATAAGAGAAATGTGTTTCTTGTTTGTTGCGGCTTTCTTACGTGTATTGGCACACGGTTCCCCACTAACTTGCAGCTAAAACTTGAATGTAAGAGTCAACTAATTAGGCGTATCCAGCGCAACATATTTTCCTATTATATTCTGCAAACCCAGCATAAAGAGTTTAATGTTAAGGTGATACGGGTCAGTCTTGCTAGCCGTCGTGCTCACTTCTTGTGTTTGAAGCGTTTGCAGAGTGCTATGAGGAGGAGGCTCCCGAGGAGGAGACAGACCCCCAAGAGGGAACTACCGTCGAGTGGGAGCCGTGCACGACGCCGTGTTAGTGTGCGTGTGTGCTAGTGAGAACACGTTCACAGGCTGAACGTGAACTCTTCCTGCTTATTCTACGCCCGTGAGTGTAAATTTAACGTTATTTTGATGTAACTATGTTCATAAACCAGTTTATGTAATAAAATTTTCGCTTCCATTGTTTACCTTTTATGTGTGTTATCTGGTGTTGTGCAACGCAGCACCCCTCAGCAAGATCCTGGCTTGTCGGGACCGTCAGGTCCTCACAGCTTGGTATCAGAGCTTCGTTGATGTTTAATACACATCAAAAGGTTGAATTTTTAAAAACTCGGTGAGGAACGAGTTATTAGCCCATATAAGGATGTTATTAGTGTATAGAAAGTTTCAATACTAACATATTTGCTATGTCAAAAAATCATGCATTTTGGGACTTCATATGTCTTGGGGGTGCATGTAAGCGCTATCCACTAGTGCGCACAAGCTTAAGGGTGGAGCCTCACTGGTGGCAGGTAACCCGACAAGCTTTACTATCCTCTAGACTCTTCATGTTGTTTGGGGTATTCGAGCAACACCCTTCCCTGGCGTGCTACAGGCAAGTAGGGGAGACCCCGTCACGTGGTTAGTAACGTGAACATGTAGCTCAAGGTGTGTTTGGCTTGAGAACAACCGTGCGAGTGATGACGGATGGTTGTATGGATCTGTATTGGGACCGGGTTCAGGGTGCAGCTGAACCTGATGATTGTGTGGTTTAAATTGCAGGTAGTCTAACCACGGATCAGTAAACGAGTAGCATACGTGTGCGAGAGACGTTTAAGCCACGGCATTAACGAAGCCGGCTAAGTCCTGTATAGGTTTTCTTTGTGAGAAACGTAGTACCAGCATGAACTGGGTGACGCTGTGACGTCACAGTCCACTAAATGATCAACATCATTATAAAACATGAAAGTTTTGATCCAGGGCACTAAAACTTTGAATTAACTCCTTCCCTTAATAAGGATTTCCAAATTAAGCAAGCTTTCAACTTATGTAAGACTAGGAACAGAGTCCCCTGTTTTTAGCTGAAATAATGCTGAAGTTATGCAGAGGTTAGAGGTCGAGTTATTTTGATGTTGGGGTACTATGATACATTTATGGAAATCTTTGGAAGAGCTTTACAACTTTTCTATTGATGTCCAGAGGTGTTTCATCCCTCAACTGGTCGAAAAATACAGTAGAGTTGAAACTGTACAGAAAACAGGACAGAGCAAATACTCTCTGTAACTCTCTGTAAAATGAGCATAACTTCCTGCATAAAAATCCAAAAATAAGAAATTAGGTAGTTCTGAAAATTTTATGAGATAAGTTACAACTTTGTAAAAGAATGTTTTGTCAAATTCGAGGTAACATTAACTGGGATTCTTGGATCAAATCAGTACCTCAAGCAGGGAGGTGCTGTCCAATTTTCTGCAGAAATTCTGTCAACATTGAAATCTCATAACTTTTGAATCCGGGCAGATCTTGTAAAAGCCCAAGAAAGTGACTTGCAAAAATTTGTTCATCACACCACAACACCACAGCTCATCTTGTGGATATCTTGTGAACACTTGTGAAGAGCAAGTAACCACCATCAAAATGGTGCTTAGAGGGGAAAGCCCTAACTTCCAAAAAGTGGGATTGCTACACATGAACATGAAAGGTTGAGCTCACGCCTAGACCTTATATATTCTTGGGAAGGCTCAGGCCAAATTTCATGCAAATCCAACACTTTTTGAGACACTTTTGGAGACAATTAAAAAAGGGGCCAATTTGAATGCAAATTCAAATTTGCAGCAACTTTCATCACTTGAATTCAAAAGTTGACTTCAGATTCAAACTCAGCATTATTTACTGAGTTATCCCACCAATTTTCATCCCCATTGGAATTTATCTTGTTGGGAGCTAAATTTGCATTATTCAAAAACTGAATTTGAATTTCAGTTCAAACATGCAGCAAAATTTAGCCAGACCAGTTTCAAATTTAGGAAATCAAATTCAAACAATGACTTGGAGGCTAAGTCTCTCATTCAATTGTGAGTAGCTGAGATATTTTCAGTGAAAACTAGAATGAAAAACAGAAAAGGAATTACAGGGGAGAGGGACCCACTGATCAGTGACTAGACACGGGGTGAAACCGACTAAAACCAGGCGACGTAGCACGGGCGGCCGACGCCGGCTCGCAGAGGCCATCAGCAGCGCTCGGGACTTCCGTCTCACGGTGAAAAATTTTGGCTCAAAGGCCCGCACACCGAGCTGCTTCACCCTTCTTTCTGTTCCCGAGCGAAAACGAGCACGTCCAGAGCTATCCTCCCGTTTCCGCGCAAGAGCTCGTCGCCGCTTCCTCTGATCACCGGTGACCGGCCGATTCCAGCGGTTTCACGCGCTGTCAACAGAGAAGAAAAGGTGCGCTTACTTGTGCTGAAGCTGTAGGAGGAAACTGTGCGCCAGTTCAGGCGGTGTAGAGCAAGAATTTCTGGTTTTCTTCCTCGGAGAGTGTTAGGGTTAGAGTCCGGTCGACGACAAAATTCGTTGCACAGAAGCAACCGCCTGTTAAGCTATAGCTCACACACGCTCTACAACACCTAGCGCATCTCCTCGATCAAGTAGCAACCAGTTCCATTCACTAGGACCCTAGTTCTGTCAGAATTTCGGCCCGGCGGCTGAAAGCAGGGCACCTCGACGGTGAGGTCGTAGTTGCAGCCGTTTTCACGGGGATCAGTGCTCATATCCGTGATCAGCAAGTGTCAGCGGAGCTCCCCGAGCAAACCGCGTCAAAAAGGTGTAGAGAGCACCGAGTGCGACGTCGCCGATGAGCTTCCGGCCGCGGTCACCGTTGCGAGCACTGTTCCGGCCATCACCGAGCTCCGTTGAGGGCACCACCGTGTTCCCCAGGCTGAAATATGCACAGGCGGCAAGTTTCGTCGAAGGCCGGGCAGCGGAACGCTTGGCGGCGAGCTCTTCGGCGAAGGGGGCGGCGGGGAGCCGCGGGAGCGCGAGGTAGACGAAGCCCCGCGGGTCCCACGTGTCAGCCTCGGGTTAAACAGCGCCGGATCTTCTGTGGTACCGGAATTCCGTGCGACTGCACGGGAGACTCTGCGGAACCCTGTGTGGGTTATCTGCGGTGCTGACACGTAGCCCGGGGACCCCACCAGTCGGTTTAAACTTTATTTGAATTTTCAGATTTGGTTCAAACTTCAAATGCATAGAACTTTTGCTAGAAAGCTCCAAATTCAGTGGACCAAATTTGGCTGAACTCAGCTTTGTGAGTACCTTCCAGCAACACAAATTTCAGCTCATGAAACTTAATAGTTCTCCAGAATTAATTCCCTAAATTTAAACTGTTAGGAATTTTATCTGTAGAATTACTTCATGAAAAATTCTGAAATTTGGCTGGGAGGTTCATTGGAAAATGCTTGAGTCACATTAAAATTTTCAGACCCATCCAAGTTCATTTAGTTCCCCAAATGGTGTGATTAGGTGAACTGCCCTGAGAAAAATAGAAAAATGTACAGAAACATTTTTCAGATTTTCTCAAATCTTGTTTAGGACATAACTTCCTCTAGAATTCTTCAAATGACATGAAACCAATTCCATTAGAACAATCTCAAATTCTAGTTTCCAGAAAATAATGGATGGAGCCATGAAAACCCCTGGAATTCCATAGAAGCTCTAATATTGACCCAATAGGCTTTTAATTGTACAAAGCTCAAATGAACTTTGTTGCAAATGAAACTTGGTCAAGACTCTGGTTAGGACTCTACCAAGCCACCATAAAAATTTCAGAGCCAAAGGGGAGGGCTAGCTAGCATTATGGTCTTTACATATTCAAGTTCAAACATTACATTTAAATTGACATATAGTATATCGTTTAAATGTAGTCGCTGAAGGTGAGCAAACTGCGGAAGTGCTCGACTTCCTTCTTCCGGACGAAGCCCTAACCCCGGACCAGCAGCAACAAGGAAAGCCCCGGTTTGCATTAAACCGTTTTACAAAGTTTTGCTTTGTTTACATACTTAGTATGAGGTATGTATATGTGCATTAGGTGCAGGGTGGATGAAACCCCAAATGCATAACCAGATGTTTCCCATGAGAGTGAGGGTAGTGTCTAAGTCCTCGAGTAGACAGACTATGCTTAATCATTCATAGGACTTCGGTACAAGTCGAGTAGTTGGAATCTACTCGCGAGTTAGGGTTGGGACACACGGGATTGGTTCGAGTGATGTGAGATCACTTTAGAAATGAAAATGACTAGGCAGGGGCTAGGGCGCAGCAAGAGGAAGTCTTGTGTGTGCAGCCCTGTCCCTGTCGATTGAGGACCGATCTGTGTGCGGCCCTGCTGAACAAGTATTGAACGTACCGAAGGCATATCGGGTATATGGGCCCCGGTAAACCGATGTAACCTAAACCTCCGGGCGTCGAGGCATAGCGCACCGATTTATAGGTGTAGGTTGAGGGCTGCAAGGTGGAAATATGCTAACGGGCATAGAGAGATGCTCCGTGTAGGGAACCTCCTGTCCGTTTTGGTGCAACCGGTTAGATGTTTGGGCTGTTGGGTGAAAGGTTGTCCCGTACGACATCGATTGAGCGTGCTGTGCAGCTCCACGGGTGGGCGTATGTGACGTGCTCTTCGGGTATCCCTGCAGGTGTATATCGAGTCGATTCACCGTCCCTCGCGTTGACGAGTACCGCTTGTTCACTGTGTCGTAACGTAGATAGATTATGGAATGTGATGATTCAATGCTGCTGATATGTATAATTGTATTGCTACATGTGTGCCACCAAATATTGCATACTAAATTTCAGATTTATGAACTGTTAACTTGTGGCTAAAAGATGAACTAAGGATGAACTTGTAGGCCTGTCCGTTTGCTGAAATTCTACCGTCCCATGTTCGTTGCACACTACATGTAGAGTTTCATGCCTAGGCGAGTCGGTTAAGTTTTGTTGAGCCATCGTGCTCACAGTTGCTGCTTAAGTATTTTTCAGGTGAGGAGCATCCCACGGATCTCGGGTTACGAGTCCACCGGCGAGGGTTACCCTCCGTTGGGGACCACGGCTGAGTGGGAGCCGTACACGCCGCGCTAAGCTGAGGAGTGCAGCTAGTGTGGGTTGCCCTGGGGCTGGGCAACCCACTTTTGCTAGATAGACGGGCGTGAGTTGTACAAATTTAACTTCCACTGTGTAATATAAATACTAGTTTGTAACTGGAGTAGTGTACTACTTTGTACATTTCAGTTGGTTCTCTATGTAATACAATGTGTCCTTATGATGTGTGCTGTCAGGTGTCCGCATCGTGCGGCAGCACCCTCTGTGATCCTGGATGAGCGGATTCCGGTCCGCCACAGGCTGGTATCAGAGCGGCATTGGTGATAGCATATTAATTAAGGACTGTATTACGGGAAACCTTAGGTTTACGGTGAGGATTCGCTAGTTGCCCAAGTAAGGACTATATTAGCATAGTTACTTAAAGTGGCAAGACTAACATATGTGTTATAATTCTGAATTTTAATTATGTAACGACGCACCTACGCTCTGGTAAGAATGGTAAGGAACGCCACCGAAAGCGGTTCAATTTCGGTTAGCTCCCCTTACGAGGAACGTGGTTCAGGGATAGGTCTCACAGCTCGGTGTGAGACGTTAATATGAAACTCTTGGACTCTTCATGTTCCTGAGTTCATATGGAACGTTGATTCCTAGCGTGCATTAGGCAAGTAAGTGGATACCCCATCGTGTGGTCTGTAACGCGATAGTGTGTTCGTCTGGAAATAGCCCAGGAGGACATACGCAGCGCTTGCCATCGGCGTGCCCTGCCGGGCAGTAGGTGTTATCTGTTGGGTTGATTAAATTCCCAACCGTGACGACCCTTCGTGCTCTACTCGGGTTCCCTGTCGTGTGGTGCTAAAACACGATCACGTACCTTGAGACGTGGCTTAACTCAAGGATGGCCGTATGGCCATGATACGGGCGTTTGTATTTACTTTCAACTATGGACCTGCCTGAAATGGAAATAACCTTTGAGTGCATCATTATTGTGTGGGCTTCTGCAGGTACTAACCACGTATGTATCCCGTGTAGTAAACGTGTGCGAGAGACCGTTTAGTGCCACAATTGAGACGTATATGCCGGTATAATCCGGTTAGGATTTTCTTTGTGAGGAACGCAGTACCGACATATCATAGGCATGTCCATGAAAGATAATGATAACAGGGAACAAAAATCACTAAGTTTTAACATGTGGAACCCTGGTTGGGTAGAAAAATGTAATAGTTGATCAGTGTAGTCAAAGGGATTGAAAAACAGAGTGCTCTGTTTTGGGCAGCAAGTTGGCTGAACTTTGACAGAACATAACTCACAGATTATTTAGCCAATGGAGGTGTGGGATACAGTTCTGGAAAGGTGTGTAAGTACTCTACCACTTTGTTGTAGACTCCCAGAGCTGAATCACACCTTAAGCTGGCCGAAATTTCAGAGGATTGTGAACTGTCCAGAACCAGGACAGATTTAAACTACTCTCTGGACTGCTCTGTTTTTCAAGCATAACTTCCAGTATAAAAATAAAAAATTTCATATCATACATCTTTAGAAAGTGTAGGAGATGTGTTACATCTTTGTAATTCAAAGTTCCTGAAATGTCAGCACAGAATTCGGTGGAAAACAGAGTTGGAAACAGCAACTTCCCAAAGGAGGTGCTGTTTAAATTCTTCCAGAAATTCTGTTGACTTTGAATTACCATAACTCTTAAATCAGAGCTAATCTAAGGGAAAATAAGTACTCTTTGGAAATATACTGAAGTTAACTTTAACTTTGGTATTCAACTTGAGTCATGAAAATGCCCAGAACTAGATCAAAATCTGGGATATGTAGAAACTGGTCATTCTGACAGAGGAATGACAGTTGAACTCATTTGAGAGATTGTTGTACCCTAGGGGGTTTAAGTACTTCCAATGGGGTAGAACATACTCATAAGTGGTTATCTTCAACTAGTGAAAGATTTGAGTATATGTCTTACTCAAGTTTCTTTTGCTAGAGACCATGTTTGTGCCGTATTGAAGATAAAAGGTAGTGTACGTGATGACAAAGCCATGTCAACGTCTCGTAGTGACCAAACCTAGTCGATATGAATTTCCAAAGAGGGAGTCCATCAAGTTGGATTTAACTAGCTTGTACTTGGTCTGGTAATGATGTAGCTTGTACAAAGTTATTACATTATCTGTATACGAGATGTATCGCATGCCTTATGGTCATTATGTTTACGCCTATTTTATTGGACTGCATGAAATATGTTGCGGGACTGATGTTTATTGTCGTATGGTTGCAGATGGTTCGCACTCGGACCACGCATGAGATTGGTGACTCTAGCCAGCAGGGGGGTGATGACTCCCAGCCATCTGCCTACGACAGCATCCCGCAGCAACAACCACCACCGCCGCCTCTGCTTACCCTAGCGGATGTGATAGCGGCACTGGTGGGGAATCGTGAGGAGCAGACCGACCTGCTCCGCACGATCGTGCAGAATACGTCCCAGGAGGGGGCCGCCAAGAGAGGGGGCCTCGTGAGCCCCGTGAGGTGACATACTCGGACTTCATGAGTACACACCCTCCGGTGTTCACAGAAGCAGCAGAACCACTGGAGGCCGACAACTGGCTGCAGACAATCGAGTCCAAGTTCGGGCTGCTCCAATGTACGGAGCGGCAAGAGACTCTGTTTGTGGCGCAGCAGCTTCATGGTGCCGCTGGTGCATGGTGGGTGAATTATGTCACCTCACGTCCGGCTGGCCATGCCGTGGAGTGGGAAGAATTCCTGGAGGCGTTCCACGCCTACCATATCCCTCCCGGGATAATGAAGTGGAAGTTCCAAGAGTTCTTGGAGATGAAGCAGGGCGGGAGGAGTGCCCATGACTACTCCCGTGCCTTCAACCATCTGGCGTAATATGCATTGGATTACGTCTCCACCAAGGAGAAGAAACGGGAGCACTTCTATCGGGGGTTACACCCCGAGATGAAGATGCATCTCGTCCAATGCAATCGCGGCACCTTCAACGATCTCGTTAATGCAACAATCATGCAAGAAGACGCTCAGCGGGAATTGGCTGCAGAGCAGCAGAAGCACAGCACTCCACCCAGCAGTGGGGGTGGAGCTCCCCAGAAATACCGTATGGTGTATCGGACACCACCCGGTCAGCAGTGGCATCAACCGGCACGGCCTCAGCAGTTCGGGGGTCGTTCTTTTCAGGCATCCCCGTTCTGACCGCCGATGCCACCACCGCGACCGCAACAACAGCAGCAGCAGCAGATGGTACCTCAGGTGTTCCCACCACCACAACGTGCCCCGGGTTTCCGTCCGCCGGTCAGCGGAGAACCGCCTCGCTACACATGCTTTACGTGTGGCCAGGCGGGCCATTTCTCGAAGGACTGTCCCCAGGAGCAGCAGAGCAGCGGGCAAGCCCAGTTCCAGGGCAGTGCTCGAGGCCGACCTCTGGTCAAGAAGGTTGGTCAGTGGACTGGGGGCGTTCGCAACCTCGACAATGAGGATGCCTTAGAGGGAGACAACGTGCTGGCGTGTACGTTCACTCTCAACGACCAAGCAATCATCATTTTATTTGATTCTGGTGCAACCCACAGTTTTATAAGTGCACCCTATGTGGCTAAGCATCAAATGCAAGTCTTCCCAACTGACTGCACATATATGATCTGCTCACCGGGAGGGAAGATTTCAGCAAATATGATGATCCAAAAGCACCTCTGTGCTTGGGTGGGAAGCTATATCCCACCACCTTGATAATCCTTACAGGGCAAAAGATTGATGCAATCTTAGGGATGTCATGGTTACACTACCATGGCGCTGTTCTAGACACTCGGACAAGGACGGTTCATTTGAATTCTCCATTCCACCGTCCGCATACCATGGTGCTAGACAATCCAGTCCAGGAAGTTTCAGCAATTAATAATACTGAAGCTCTCAAGTTAGAGGACATCCCCGTAGTCCGGGAATATCCCGACGTGTTTCCGGATGATCTTCCGGGCATGCCTCCTGAGCGGGATGTCGAGTTCAAGATTGAGCTTGCACCCGGGACTACTCCTATCTCACAGAGACCATACAAAATGGCTCCGAACGAGCTGGCTGAATTGAAAGAACAGCTCAATGATCTGTTGAGCAAAGGTTTCATTAGGCCGAGTTCCTCACCTTGGGGATGCTTGGCGCTATTCGTAGAGAAGAAGGATGAAACCTTCAGGATGTGTGTGGATTACCGGCCGCTCAACGCCGTCACCATCAAGAACAAATACCCGCACCCCGCATTGACATCCTGTTTGATCAGCTTGTGGGTGCAAGTGTGTTCTCAAAGATGGACCTTCGCTCCGGGTATCATCAAATAAAAATACGAGTGGAGGATATCCCGAAGACGGCCTTCTCGATGAGATATGGCTTATATGAATATCTCGTCATGTCTTTTGGTCTCACTAGTGCTCCAGCACATTTCATGTATCTCATGAACTCGGTGTTCATGCCCGAGCTGGACAAGTTCGTGGTGGTGTTCATTGATGATATGTTGGTTTACTCCAAGACAGAAGCAGAACACGCCGAACATTTGAGGATCGTTCTTCAACGACTGCGAGATCACAAGCTCTACGCCAAGTTCAGAAAATTTGAATTTTGGATCAGCCATGTGCCATTTCTAGGACATATCATCTCAGCGGAAGGCATTGCGGTTGACCCAAGTAAATCGAGCAAGTTCTGAAATGGAAAGCTTCCACTTTAGTCCATGTAGTCAGAAGCTTCCTCGGTTTAGCGGGATACTATCGGAGATTCATTCCAAGCTTCTACAAGCTTGCTAAGCCGATGACAGAATTGCTGAAGAAGGGAACAAAATATGTTTGGAACATGGCGTGTCAAGAAGCGTTCCAAGCATTAGTGAAGCATCTCACAACAGGCCCGGTCTTGGCTCAACCGGATACAACCAAGCCCTTCGACATGTATTGTGATGCGTCTGGTATTGGGCTCGGCTGCGTGTTGATGCAGGAAGGACGTGTGGTCACATATGACTCACGCCAACTTCGAAACCATGAGCAGCACTACCCAACTCATGATCTTGAGCTTGCTGCTGTGGTACTGGCGTTGAAGATGTGGAGGCACTATCTCCTGGGGAATTTGGTGCGTCTCTACACCGACCACAAGAGCCTGAAGTACATTTTCACCCAGAAGGAGCTGAATATGAGACAAAGGAGGTGGTTAGAACTAATCAAAGATTATTAGATTGAGATTCATTACCACCCCGGCAAGGTGAATGTGGTTGCCGACGCGCTGAGTCGGAAATCACATGTCCATAACCTCACCATTACACCGGTGGAGGAGGAAGAGCCGAGTTTATACTTGGTTCATTATGGATCGCTATACAATCTTGCCCTCATCCCTACCATTAGGGAGGACATCATTGCAGCTCAGAAGGTTGATAAGGGTATGGCACATCTCCGGAGACAGATAGACAACGGGGAAATCAAATGTTTCCGGAAGGATGATGAGGGGATGCTGTGGTTTAATGACCGCATAGTCATACCCTGGAATATAGAGCTGAGAAAGAAGATTCTTGATGAAGCTCACTTGTCTAAATACTCCATTCATCCGGGCAGCAACAAAATGTACCAAGATTTGAAAAAGAAATTTTGGTGGACACGGATGAAGCGGGAAGTGGCTCAGTACGTATCCGAGTGTGATACGTGTAGACGAGTGAAAACTGATCATATGAGGAAATTAGGGCTGCTGAAACCCCTGAAAATCCCGGCATGGAAATGGGAAGATGTGAGCATGGATTTAATTGTGGGATTACCCCTGACTTCCAACAAGCATGATTCCATTTGGGTAATCGTTGACCGGTTAACCAAGACAGCTCACTTCATCCCTGTGCATACACATTACAATGCCGGCAAATATGTGGAGCTGTACATAGCGAAAATCCTATGCTTATATGGGGTACCCAAGACCATAGTCTCAGATTGAGTTGCGTTATTCGTGTCTCGTTTTTGGAAGCAGTTGCACGCTGCATTGGGTACTAAGCTGATTAGGAGCTCCGCCTATCACCCTCAGACAGATGGGCAAACAGAGAGGGTGAACCAAGTACTAGAGGACATGTTGAGGGTGTGTGGCATTCACCACGGTAGGAACTTGGATGATCACCTACCGTTGGCGGAATTCTCGTACAATAACAGCTATTAGGCGAGTATCAAGATGGCACCATATGAAGCTCTCTACGGTCATAAATGCCGCACCCCATTGAACTGGTGCGAGTCCGGTGAAAGGGTCACATTCGGGGTTGATGTGGTGAACGACGCCGAATAGCGCGTTCGGATGATTCAAGCCAACTTGAAGGCCGCTCAATCCTGGCAGAAAAGCTACCCTGATAAGAGGCGTAGGCCGTTGCACTTTGACATCAGGGAACATGTGTATCTCCGTGTATCTCTGATGAAAGGCGTGCACCGGTTCGGCGTGAAGGAGAAACACGCTCCCCGATTCATTGGACCCTATGCTATCACCGAGAAGTGTGGAACAGCGGCGTATAGACTGGAGATACCGGCATCTCTTGCTGTTGTTCATGACGTTTTCCATGTTTCACAACTGTGAAAATGTCTGAAACATACGGCTGCTGTTCCCACTGAAAATATCGGCGAGCTGCAACCGGATTTGACGTATGATGAATATCCAGTGGCCATTATTGATGAGAAGGGTCAGACCACATGTAGCCGAACGTTGTGGTTCTACAAGATACTCTGGAGCAACCACACCGCCGAAGAAGCGACGTGGGAGAGCAAGGAATTTCTTCGCTCAAACTACCCGGAGTTCATGACATCCCAGCATGGGTGAGTTTTTAGTGCATCGCTGCCTCTTCTTTTATAATCTCGGTATGAGATTCTTTTAAGGGGGGATGTAAAAGCCCAAGAAAGTGACTTGCAAAAATTTTTTCATCACACCACAACACCACAGCTCATCTTGTGAACACTTGTGAAGAGCAAGTAACCACCATCAAAAGGGTGCTTAGAGGGGAAAGCCCTAACTTCCAAAAAGTGGGATTGCTACACATGAACATGAAAGATTGAGCTTACCCCTAGACCTTATATATTATTGGGAAGGCTCAGGCCAAATTTCATGCAAATCCAACACTTTTTGAGGCACTTTTGGAGACAATTCAAAAAGGGGCCAATCTGAATGCAAATTCAATTTTGCAGTAACTTCATCACTTGAATTCAAAAGTTGAATTCATTTTCAAACTCAGCATATTTTTCTGAGTTATCCCACCAATTTTCATCCCCTTTGGAATTTATCTTGTCGGGAGCAAATTTGCATTATTCAAAAACTGAATTTGAATTTCAGTTCAAACATGCAGCAAATTTAGCCAGACCAGTTTCAAATTTAGGAAATCAAATTCAAACAATGACTTGGAGGCTAAGTCTCTCATTCAATTGTGAGTAGCTGAGATCTTTTCAGTGAAAACAAAAATGAAAAACAGAAAAGGGATTAGAGGGGAGAGGGACCCACTGATCAGTGACTAGACACGGGGTGAAACCGACTCAAACCAGGCGACGTAGCGCGGGCGGCCGACGCAGGCTCGCATAGGCCGCCAGCAGCGCTCGGGACTTCCACCTCACGGTGAAAATTTTTGGGTCAAAGGCCAGCACACGGAGCTGCTTCACCCTTCTTTCTGTTCCCGAGCGAAAACGACCACGTCCCGATCTATCCTCCCGTTTCCCCGCAAGAGCTCATCACAGCTTCCTCTGATCACCGGTGACCGGCCGATTCCAGCGGTTTCACGCGCCGTCAACAGAGAAGAAAAGGTGCGCTTACTTGTGCTGAAGCTGTAGGAGGAAACCGTGCGCCAGTTCAGGCGGTGTAGAGCAAGAATTTCTGGTTTTCTTCCTCGGAGCGTGTTAGGGTTAGAGTCCGGTCGACGACAAAATTTGTTGCACCGAAGAAACCGCCGGTTAAGCTATAGCTCACACACACTCTAGAACACCTAGCGCACCTCCTCGATCAAGTAGCAACCAGTTCTATGCACTAGGACCCTAGTTCTGTCAGAATTTCGGCCCGGCGGCTGAAAACAGGGCACCTCGACGTGAGGTCGTAGTTGTGGCTGTTTTCACAGGGATCAGTGCTCATATCCATGATCAGCAAGTGTCAGCGGAGCTCCCCGAGCAAACCGCGTTGAAAAAGGTGTAGAGAACACCGAGTGTGACGTCGCCGATGAGCTTCCGGCCGCTATCACCGTTGCAAGCACTGTTCCGGCCATCGCCGAGCTCCGTTGAGGGCATCACCGTGTTCCCCAGACCGAAATATGCACAGATGGCAAGATTCATTGAAGGTCGGGCAGCAGAACGCTTGGCGGCGAGCTCTCCGGCGAAGGGGGCGGCGGGGAGCCGCGGGAGCACGAGGTAGACGAAGCCCCGTGGGTCCCACGTGTCAGCCTCGGGTTAAACAGCGCCGGATCTGCTGTGGCACCGGGATTCTGTGCGACTGCACGGGAGACTCTGTGGAACCCCGTGTGGGTTAGCTGCGGTGCTGACACCTAGCCCAGGGACCCCGCCAGTCGGTTTAAACTTTATTTGAATTTTCAGATTTGGTTCAAACTTCAAATGCATAGAACTTTTGCTAGAAAGCTCCAAATTCAGTGAACCAAATTTGGCTGAACTCAGCTTTTTGAGTAATTTCCAGCAACACAAATTTCAGCTCATGAAACTTAATAGTTTTCCAGAATTAATTCCATAAAGTTTAAGCTGTTAGAAATTTTATCTGGAGAATTACTTTATGGAAAATTCTGAAATTTGGCTGGGAGGTTCATTGGAAAATTCTTGAGTCACAGTAAAATTTTCAGAACCATCCAAATTCATTTATTTCCCCAAATGCTGTGATTAGTTGAACTGCCCTGAGAAAATAGAAAAATGTACAGAAACATTTTTCAGATTTTCTCAAATCTTGTTTTGGGCATAACTTCCTCTAGAATTCTTCAAATGACATGAAACCAATTCCATTAGAACCATCTCAAATTCTAGTTTCCAGTAAATAATGGTTGGAGCCATGGAAACCCCTGGAATTCCTTACAAGCTCTAATATTGACCAAACAGGCTTTTAATTATACAAAGCTCAACTGAACTTTGTTGCAAATGAAACTTGGTCGAGACTCTGGTTAGGACTCTGCAAAGCCACCATAAAAATTTCAGAGCCAAAGGGGAGGGCTAGCTAGCATTATGGTCTTTACATATTCAAGTTCAAACATTGCATTTAAATTGACATATAGTATATCGTTTACATGTAGTCTCTGTAGGCGAGGAAACTCCGGAAGTGCTCGACTTCCTTCTTCCGGACGAAGCCCTAACCCCTGGCCAGCAGCAACAAGGCAAGCCCCGGTTTGCATTAAACCGTTTTACAAAGTTTTGCTTTGTTTACATACTTAGTATTATGTATGTATATGTGCATTAGGTTTAGGGTGGATGAAACCCCAAATGCATAACCAGATGTTTCCTATAAGAGTGAGGGTAGTGTCTAAGTCCTCATAGACAGGCTATGCTTAATAATTCATAGGACATCGGTACAAGTCGAGTAGTTGGAGTCTACTCGCGAGTTAGGCTTGGACACACAGTATTGGTTCGAGTGATGTGAGATCACTTTAGAAATGAAAATGAGACTAGGCAGGGGCTAGGGCGCAGCAAGAGAAAGTTTTGTGTGCGCAGCCCTGTCCGTGTCGATTGAGGACCGATTCGTGTGCGGCCCTGCTGAACAAGTATTGAACGTACCGAAGGCATATCGGATATATGGGTCCCGGTAAACCGATGTAACCTAAACCTCCGGGCGTCGAGGCATAGCGCACCGATTTATAGGTGTAGGTTGAGGGCTGCAAGGTGGAAATCTGCTAACGGGCATAGAGAGATGCTCCGTGTAGAGAACCTCCTGTCCGTTTCGGTGCGACCGGTTCGACGTTTGGGCTGTTGGGTGAAAGGTTGTCCCGTACGACATTGAGTGAGGGTGCTGTGCAGCTCCACGGGTGGGCGTACGTGACGTGCTCTTCGGGTATCCCTGCAGGTGTATATCGAGTCGATTCGCCATCCCTCACGGTGACGAGTACCGCTTGTTCACTGTGTCATAACATAGATAAATTATGGAATGTGATGAGTCAATGCTGCTGATATGTATAATTGTATTGCTACATGTGTGCCACCAAATATTGCGTGCTAAATTTTGGATTTATGAACTGTTAACTTGTGGCTAAAAGATGAAATAAGGATGAACTTGTAGGCGTGTCCATTTGCTGAAATTCTACCGTCCCATGTTCGTCGCACACTACATGTATAGATTCATGCCTAGGCGAGTCGGTTAGGTCTTGTTGAGCCATCGTGCTCATGGTTGCTGCTTAAGTATTTTTCAGGTGAGGAGCATCCCACAGACTCGGGTTACGGGTCCACCGGCGAGGGTTACCCTCCGTCGGAGACCATGGCTGAGTGGGAGCCGTACACGCCGCGCTAAGCTGAGGAGTGCAGCTAGTGTGGGCTGCCCTGGGGCTGGGCAACAGACTTTTGCTAGATAGACGGGCGTGAGTTGTACAAATTTAACTTCTGCTGTGTAATATAAACATGAGTTTTTAACTGGAGTAGTGTAGTACTTTGTACATTTAAGTTGGTTCTCTATGTAATACAATGTGTCCTTATGATGTGTGCTATCGGGTGTCGCATCATGTGGTACCACCCTCTGTGATCCTGGATGAGCGGATTCTGATCCGCCACAGATCTTAGATCATAAAAATACATTCTGGAAATCTATTAAAGTTAACTTTAACTTTTATGTTGTGCTCCAGAACTATTTGTCCCTTTAGCATGGTCTAAATCAGGTTAAAAGGGAAACTGGTCAGTGCTGTCAGTTTGGGCAGCAGACCAGAAATCAAATTTGTTCTACGTTTGATTTATGTTTCCAGGTTTTATGAGTTCAATTACATGTTTTATGTTATAACGTGCTGATTTACTGTTGAAATGAAAATTTTACCTTTTCAAATATGTTTCTACAGATGACAGATGATATAAAAAGCTGGAGAACGGATGGGTGGTTTCCCATTGTTCTCAACACAGCGGATATCCGGAATTGTTGAAGGTGATGCTTCAATATTTCGGGTATGTGGAGATGCCGCATTACCTCGCCAAGGAAGAAGGAGAGGAGGGGAACAAGACATGGACTGTCCATGTCGATGTTCCAACAGGACCTACGCCACTGGGTTGGGCACCGTTCACTGTGAAAGGGAGACAACCGGAAGAGATGTGGCAAGTGGCAGCCCGCGACACCTTGTCGCGTATCTACCAGCTACACGTGAGAGCTATGGCAGGCACTCCATATGCACTTGTCCCAGTGGAGGGATGAGCTAATTACGTGTGTAGGGAGAGGTACTTTGCGGCAACTTATCCTAGTTGCCCAAGGTACAACCCAGCGGAGATGAACCGCAGCCTCCATTTGACGGCAGGGAAGAACGTGATGGACAGCCAAGCTGTCCATACAGCTAGACTTTCCGTGGAGCTCAAGGAGAGCACCAGCCGCCGTGACCATTTCGAGAGTGCCCACAGCGCACTCTGTAATGTGCTCCTTCCGACGATCAAGCGACTGAATGAACAGCACAATCAGCTGCGTCGGATGAGGAAGGCGGGAAAGAAAGGCCATGTTGACATCGCGGCTTTGCAGCAGTAGGTCCAAGCCTTGACCCAGCAGAACGAGGTCCTTACTCAAGAGAGTGATGATGCTATTGAGAGGGGCAGAACTGGGATGAAGATTATAACAAGGCCATGGACGAGGTGCATGCTTTGCAAGACCTCGTACCTCTGGTAGTGGGCCTACCAATGGTAGGTGCAGTACCTGTGGTTTTAGGTATCCCGGCGATGTCGGAACCTGAACCCAAAGAGGAGGTCATGGACCCTGATCCACCAGCAGAACTAACGGAGGAGGAAGACCCGCAGCAGGTCGAGTTCTACTCCGAGTAGTGAGTTTACTGTTGCCAAGTAGGGCAATGAGGGTGGTGTGTAACCACTTTTGTAACAGTGACATGTCGTGTAGACAGTAGTGTGTGTATATGTAGTGACGACATGAGCACGAATTGACGCGGCCCCATGGCCTTGTCGAGCCAGGATCACGCTGAGGGGTGCTGTGTTGCACAGCACCGGATAACGCACATCAAGATACAAAGCGGAAGCAAAGTTTTATTACATAAACCAGTTTATGAACATTTTTACAACAAAATAAGTTCAGTCTACACTCACGGGCGTAGACTACGCATCGAGTTCACGTTGAGCCCATAAACAGGTCCCCGCTACCACATACGCACACTAACACGGCGGCGTGCACGACTCCCATTCAACGGGGGTTCCCTCTTGGGGTTCCGTCTCTTCCTCGGGTGTCCATTCCTCATAAACTCCTGCAAAAGCTTCAAACACAAGCAGTGAGCACGATGGCTCAGCAAGTCTGACCCGTCTCTCCTATACATGAAACTTCTACATGAAGGTTTGTAGGGTACATGAGGTAAATAAGTTGCAAAGGACTTGCCTAATTATTTGAACCTTACTTTCAAGTTTTAGCAGCAGGTTATGGAGAACCTTACGCTAAGGCACATGAGACAGCCGCAATCAAACAAGAAACGCATTTCTCTCATGTACTTTGCCCAAAGTTGAAAAGAACTTTAATTAGCTCTAAACTACAACAAGTCATTAACAAGCAATGTATAGCTTTCAAATCAGCAAACTTTTGACATGTATCTAGCCTGTTCTCTCTATGTCACGGTACAGTGAACAAGTGGTACTCACTGACCATAAGGGACGGCAATTATAATCTATTTACACCTGCAGGGTTACCCGAATAACCCATCACGTACGCCGTACTCGATGTTGCCTACAGCAACCATCACGGACGTCGTACGCAACCACCTTTCATCCGTCAGCCAAATATTGAACCGGTCCTATCGTCCCGAGCAAGAGGTCTCTGCGCGTGCATCTGCAGTGCCGCCAGCCGATTTACACCTCAAGCTCTCAACCTACCCTCTGGACGACAAGCAATGCCTCAACACCCAGCTACCTGAGTTACATCGGTTTCCCGGTTCCCATATATCCGGTAGGTCTTCTGTACTGTTCTAGTTTGTTCAACAGGCCCGCACACGGCTCGGTCCTCAATCGACACAAACGGAGCTATGGCACACAGGCCCCAAAGTCCTGCTTGACACGACCCCACGGTCTTGTCGAGCCAGGATCACGCTGAGGGGTGCTGCATTGCATAGCACCGGATAAAACACATCAAAGGTACGAAGCCGAAGCAAAGTTTTATTACATAAACAGGTTTATGAACACTTTTACAACAAAATATGTTCAGTCTACACTCACGGGCATAGACTACGCATCGAGTTCACGTTCAGCCCGTGAACGTGTCCCCGCTAGCACGCACACACACTAACACGGCAGCGTGCACGACTCCCACTTGACGGGGTTCCCCTCCTGGGGTTCTGTCTCCTCCTCGGGAGTCCCTTCCTCATAAAACCCTGCAAAAGCTTCAAACAAAAGCAGTGAGCATGATGGCTCAGCAAGACTGACCCGTCTCTCCTATACATGAAACTTCTACATGAATGGTTTTAGGGTACATGAGGTAAAATAAGTTGCAAAGGACTCGCCTAATTAATTGAACCTTACTTTCAAGTTTTAGCAGCAGGTTGTGGAGAACCTGACGCTAAGGCACATGAGAGAGCCGCAATCATACAAGAAACGCATTTCTCTCATGTACTTTGCCCAAAGTTGAAAGGAACTTTAATTAGCTCTAAACTATAGCAAAACATTAACAATCAAGTCCATCTTTCAATCAGCAACATTTTAACATGCAACTAGCCTGTTCTTCCTACATCACGGTACAGTGAACAAGTGGTACTCACTGACCGCGAGGGATGGCGATTATAATCGATTTACACCTGCAGGGTTACCCGAACAACCCGTAACGTACGTCCGTACTCGATGTTGCCTACGGCAACCATCACGGATGTCGTACGCAACTACCTTTCACCTGTCAGCCAAGTATTGAACCGGTCCTATCATCCCGAGCAAGAGGTCTCTGCACGCGCATCTCAGTGCTGCCAGCCGATTTACACCTCGAGCTCTCAACCTACCCTCTGAATGACAAGCAATGCCTCAATACCCAGCTACCCGAGTTACATCGGTTTCCCGGTTCCCATATAGCCGGTAGGTCTGTGGTACTGTTCTAGCTTGTTCAACAGGCCCGCACACGGCTCGGTCCTCAATCGACACAAGCGGAGCTATAGCACCCAGGCCCCAAAGTCTTGCTGCCCTTACTCTCCGCTGGGTCTCATTTTTCTTGCCATGTGTTTCATTTGCTATCTCTACCCGAGTCGAGTGCCTCTAGCCTGTCCTCGCGAGTAGTTCAAACTACTCGACTTGTACCGAATCCTACACTATATTAGCATTGCAGTAGCTAAATGGGGTTTTCAATCCTATTCCCAACCCATGGCTTTCTTGGCTATGCATTTGGGTTTCAATCAAGACTCTAATGCAAGAAGTAATTGGTACTCAAAGAAAGTTCTCAAAACAGTAAAAATTTGTAAAAAGGTTAATGCAAACCGGAGTTTGCCTTGCTGCTCTTGGTCATAGGCTAGCTGCTCTTCCATAGTAACAAAGTCTAAGACTTCGGGTTCCTCCTCAACATTAGCGACTACATGAGATAACAAGTATATGTATTAATTTAAATGCATTTGAATTGAATTTAAACTTGTGAAGTTTATAAATCTCACTAGACAGACCCAATGACTCTGAAACTTTTACTGTGGTTTGTATACAACCTAAACAGAGACTTGGCCAAGTTTTAGTTGCAGCAAAGCTCATTTGAGCTCTCCACAAATAATTATGTACTTGACCTTAATTGGAGCTCTTAGGGTGTTCTAGGGATTTTCATGGAGCAACCTATGACTTTCTGAAAACTAGATTTTCAGAGGGTTATAATGGAGTTGGTTTCACTTAATTTGAAGGTTCCTAACTAAATATATGAGCTAAACAATTTCAGAGAAATTCTGAAAATCTCTCTGGACATTTTCTTTTTTCTCTGGAACAGTTTTATTAATCACACCATTAGGTGGATCAAATGAGCTCAAATGGATCTGAAATTTTTATGGTAGCTCAGGGATATTTTTTTGAACATCCCAGCAAAATTCAGAATTTTCCTGTAAAGGGTTCTCCAGTTAAAATTCTAAACAGTTTAAATTTTGAAGAATTAATTCTGGATAAATAAGGATTTTCATGAAGTGAAACTTGATTTGGTAGAAAGTACTCAGAGAGCTGAATCCAACAAAATTTGGTTCACTCGATTTGGAGTTTCCTATCCAAAGCTATGAGGATTTGAAGTTTGAATGAAAATCTGAAAATCGGGAAAAGTTCAAATCCCTTCGCGTGGGACCCGGGGCTACGTGTCAGCTCCTCATTGGTTGACACACGCGGCTACTGAGTCCTTTGCACGCAGGCACACCCGATCCGGGCCACAGCAGATCCCAGTTTTAAATCTTTCCGCCGCTGACAGCCGGGACCCACCGGCTTCTTCTTCCTCCGGCCGTTTTTCGCGCGCCCGTGCCCCTAGCTGCCGGAGCTGACTGTTGCTCGCCGGTTCGCCGGTTCCGGCCACCGTATGAGCTAAAACTCGCCGCAAGGGCGTATGCGACATCGAGGAACACGATGGTGAGGTGTTCCGGGGCTGCCGATGATCGGAAGATGGCCGGCGACGTGTGGCCGCCTCGGTTGAAGTTCGGCAGCATTGGCCAGGGTCCCTAGCCTGCTAAAACCTTGATCCACTAGCTCTACAGCACCAGTGGGTGATCGCAAAGCTCGGCAAGGCCATGGATTAGCTCGGAAACTACGGCAACTAGCTCGGCATCGTGCGCCCGATTGGTTCCGCGAAGAACACGCTCGGTAAAGCTCAGAATACGTTGCTCCGAGGTGTTTTCATGCGACGGATCCAAAAGCAAAAATGATCGCCGGCTAGTACAGCGCCTATGTGCAGAGTTTGACGACATACGGAGGATCAGAGAGCAAGAATTTGAAGAAACTGTACCGGCCGCTCGGTAGAACTCGCCGGAGTGAAAAACTTGAAATTCACCGCCGATGCTTCACGGCGTGGCTTGGGACTTGGTTGAGAGAGGCACCAACACAGTGCGCTCCCGTGGCCTGGATCGCTTGACCGTGAGAACCCCTGTGGAGGGCTGTCCATGATCACCCGATCGTCGGCTGAAGCTTGGTCGCCGCTGTGGCGGTCGTTCTCGGGCAAGGAAGGCCGGAACTCGCTTGTTTCCGGGTCGGGGAGGTGTGTGCGGAGCTCAGGGTGCGGTTTAGCAGCTTGGGGAGGGATGGCACGGTTGATTCGGCCGGATTCCCGATCGAGTCGAGGTGGCGGAGGAAAGAGAGCTTCGGTGCAGTGTTCACGCGAGGAGAAGAAAGAAAACGAAGTTTTCTTCGGCAGAGGGCGTGGAGCGCCTTAAAAAGGGGATCAGAACCGACCCGGCGCTTGCGCGTGGGAGCAAGCAGCTGGTGGCGCCCTCGGAGGAAGCCCGATAACCCAAGTGCTGAAGTTTCAGTCGGTTGAATTTGCTTCAGTGGCTGACATGTGGGTCCCACCTCCTTTTTAACCTCTGAAATTAACTCCCTCTCACTGTTATAAACAGTAATCCCACTTATACCCACGGTGATTTGAAAACCCCTGAGCCATTTGAATGGGATAGAATTCAAATTGGTTTGTGTTTGAATAAATTTCAGCACATATGCAGTTTGAAATTCAAATAAAGTTTGAATTTGCTAAACTTAGCTCATGTCAAGATTAACTCCAAATGGAGTGAAAATTGGTGGGTGAGCTCACAAAAATATTCTGAGTGAGAATATGCCTCCCACCTTTGAATTCATGGGATGGAAACAGTTTGAATTTAAATTTGATTTCAAACCACCCTCTTTCTAGTTATACCCAAAAAGACCTCAAAAGGTTTTGGACTTGGGTGAATTTTGGCATGAGCATTCCTAGCAAGGTGTTGGAGTTTTTCATATGCTCAGCCCCTAGATGATGCATGTGGGAAATGCCACTTTTGAATTTTGTGAGTTTATTCTCTAATGAGCATGTTGATGGAGTTTACTTGCTCTTCAAATGTGTTCATCAAGTTTCTTCAAATGAGGTGTGTGTGTGTGGTGATGAACACTTTGAATATGTGTCAGAAACTAAGGCCCTTACACTGCTGCCCTTACTCTCCGCTCGGTCTCATTTTCTTGCCATGTGTTTCATTTGCTATCTTTACCCGAGAAATGTGCTTCTAGCCTATTCTCGCGAGTAGTTCTAACTACTCTACTTGTACCGAATCCTACACTATCTTAGCATTGCAGTAGCTAAACGGGGTTTACAAACCTAATCCCAACCAAGGGTGTTCTTGGCTATGCATTTGGGTTTTCAAACAAGACTCTAATGCAAAAATTAAGTGGACGCTCAAAGTAAGTTCTCAAAACAGTAAAATTTATAAAAATGGTTAATGCAAACCAGAGCTTGCCTTGCTGCTCTTGGTCGTAGGCTAGCTGTTCCTCTGTAGTGACGAAGTCTAAGACTTCAGGTTCCTCCTCAACCTTAGCGACTACATGTGAGAAATACATATATGTGTCAATTTAAATGCATTTGAATTGAAGTTAAACTTGTGAGAGTTATAAGGCTTGCTAGACAGACCCAATGACTCTGAAATTTTTACTGTGGTTTGGATACAACTTAAACAGATACTTGGCCAAGTTTCATTTGCAGCAAAGCTCATTTGAGATCTCCACAAATAATTATGTACTTTGCCTTAATTGGAGCTCCTAGGGTGTTCTAGGAATTTCCATGGAGAAAACCATGACTTTCTGAAAACTATATTTTCAGAAGGTTCTAATGGAGTTTGTTTCACTTAATTTGAAGGTTCCTAGCTATATATATGAGCTAAACAATTTCAGAGAATTTCTGAAAAATGTTTCTGGACATTTTTCATTTTCACTGGAACAGTTTTATTAATCATACAATTAGGTGGATGAAATGAGCTCAAATGGATCTGAATTTTTTTGGTAGCTCAGGGACATTTTGGTGAACATCCTAGCAAAATTTCATAATATTCCCCCAAAGGGTTCTCCAGTTAAAATTCTAAACAGTTTAAATATTGAAGAATTAATTCTGGAGAACTTAGGATTTTCATGAAGTGAAACTTGATTTGTTGGAAAGTACTCAGAGATATGAATCCAACGAAATTTAGTTCACTCAATTTGGAGTTTCCTAGCCAAAGTTATGTGGGTTTGAAGTTTGAACTAAATCTGAAAATCGGGGAAATGTTTAAATCTGCTGGTGGGTCCAAGGGAACACGTGTCGTGTGCTGAACCGATGACACACGGGGCCACAGGTTTAATTCCCGCGCTGCCACAGACGATCCATTCGCCCGGTTTCCTCCCACTGACAGCGGGCCCGGCCCTGATCGTCTTCTACCTCGCACCTCCCGCGCGGTAGCACCGCCGAGGTCACCGGAGCACCGCCAAACTCGATCGTCCGGTCAGCTCCCGAGCTCTAACTCACCATCAGCCCCTAATTTGGTATGCTGAACACGTTGGAAGGGTTTCCCCACATCGATGTTGGCTCTAACTGAGCTCACGAAGGTGCGGCGGCTCGGGAAGAGTTCGGCGACGTCGCTCCGACGTGCTAGCTTGCCAAAAGCTTGGTGGGGTGGCTCTACAGCACCAGTGGTGGCTCAGAAACCTCGTTATGGTGGTGGACAGGCCTGGGGATATCTCCAAGGTGGGTCTCACCATGCGCCCGATGCTTCCCGATAAAGCCGCCGTTGGAAAACATGAAAATACGCCGTGCACAGGGGTTTTCATGGTAGGTGTTGTGAAGCTAACTTATGCGCCACTGAGCCTAGTTCCTGTGCCTGAAATTTTGTGGAATCTAAACGATAACCAAACGGGAATTTTAAAGTTTCTTACCCAAAGGTGACTTTGCACCGGCTGGAAGCAAACTGCAAAATTCGCCGTCGACGCTCAACCTCTCAGCTCAAGCTTCGGAGGTGAGCTGTAGGTGGTCCTTGCACGTCCAGAAGTAGCTTTGCTTGTCCGTGACAAGCCCGTGGTAAAGCTGCCCACGAGAGCACCTCGTCTCGGCTTTGTATCGGCCGCCGCGGAAAAGAGTGGTTCTCGGTGTAGGGAGCACGAGCTCACTCGATGATGGTTTGAGGGGTTTTGGAGAGTCCTGTGGTGCCGTTTTGCTGCTCAGCTGAGTCTCACACGAGAGCTTGGCGGGTGGCCAAAGATCAGAGGAGTAGCGGCGGCTCTAGTCAATTTCTTGCGCGAGGGAGCAACGAACTGATCTGTTCTGCCTCTGGCCGGCTCGGCTGCGGGGATAAGAAGGAGGGGGCGACATCGGTTGACACAGCTCAGACCGAGCAGGAGCTGTCCCGGCGATCAGCTCGGTGGCGCGCTCGGATGAAACCCAAGAAACCGAGTGCCCTGTCTTCAGACGGTTGAATTTGCTAGTGAGGCTGACATGTGGGAGCCACTCCCCTTTTAACCTCTGAAATTAAATTTTCCCCACTGCTCTAAAAAGTAGAGACCCAAATACCCTTTGACATTTGTATTATCTACCAACTGGCCATTTGAATTGGATAGAATTCAAAATTGTGGGGTATTTGAATAGATTTTCAGCACATATGCGGTTTGAAATTCAAATTGAGTTTGAATTGGCTAAAATTAGCTCATGTCAAGATCAACTCCAAATGAAGTGAAAATTGGTGTGTGAGCTCACAGAAATGTGCTGAGTGAGAATATGCCTCCCACTTTTGAATTCATGGGATGAAAGTAGTTTGAATTTGAATATGAGTTCAAACTAACCTCTTTCTAGATATACCCAAAAATACCTCAAAAAGGTTTTGGATTTGGATGAAATTTGGCATGAGCATTCCTAGCAAGGTGTATGAGTTTTTCATATGCTCAGCCCCTATAAGATGCATGTGGGAAATGCCACTTTTGCATTTTGTGAGTTTATTCTCCAATGACCATGTTGATGGTCTTTACTTGCTCTTGAAAGGTGTTCATAAAGTTTCCTCAAATGAGGTGTGTGTGGTGTGATGAACACTTTGAATGTGTGTAAAAACTTAGGCCCATACATTCCTCCCCCCTTAAAAGAATCTCGTCCCGAGATTATAAGGTAAAATGAGAGAGTGGATGGTGGAAAATTACCGTATATGCGATGTGAAAATGTCGGGGTAGTTAGCGCGAAGAAATCCTTCGCTCTCCCATGTCGCTTCATCTGCAGAGTGATTACTCCATAGAACTTTGTAGAACCACAACATATGGTTGCATGTGGTTCGGGCCTTTTCATCAATGATCTGAACCGGTTTCTCCCGATAAGTGAGATCCAGTTTCAGTTCTTCAATATCCCCTAGCTGAATAGTAGTTGATAGCTTGAGACACTTCCTCAGCTGGGAAATGTGAAAGACGTCGTGCACACCGGAGAGTGCTTCTGGTAATTCTAGCCGGTATGCTACCGATCCACATCTTTCTGTAATCTGAAATGGACCGATGAATCGGGGTGCTAACTTTCCTCTCACCCCAAATCTGTTCATGCTCTTCATTGGAGACACACGTAGATATACGTGATTCCCGACTTCGAATTGTAATGGGTGTCTTCTCCGGTCCGCATACTGTTTTTTTCGGGATTGGGCGGCTTTTAGGTTCGCTTGAATCAGCCGAACCTTTTCCTCCACATTGATGACAAGATCAATCCCGAAGGTGACCCTTTCGCCACACTCACACCAATTCAGCGGTGCGCGGCATTTTCTCCCGTATAGCGCCTCGTAAGCCGCCTTCTTGATGCTGGCTTGGTACCCATTGTTGTACGAGAACTCAGCCAACGGTAAGTGATCATGCCAATTCTTACCGTGGTTGATAGCGCAAGCTCGTAGCATATCTTCTAAAATCTGATTTACCCGCTCGGTTTGCCCATCCGTCTGCGGATGGTATGCTGAACTACGCATCAGCTTCGTCCCCAACGCAGCGTGTAGCTGCTCCAAAAAATGGGACACAAATAAAGTGCCCCGATCCGATATGATGGTGCGAAGTACGCCACACAAGCATAGGATCCGTGAGATGTACAATTCAGCATACTTCTTGGCGTTGTAGTTGGTGTTGACCGTGATAAAATGGGCAACTTTGGTCAGCCGGTCGATGATCACCCACACAGAATCATGCTTCTGAAAAGTGGTGGGTAAACCGAACATGAAGTCCATGCTCACATCTTCTCACTTCCAGGCAGGAACACCCAGTGGTTGTAGCAGTCCCGGTTTTCTCATGTGGTCTGCCTTCACCCTTCGACATGTATCACACTCGGACACGTACTTTGTGATCTCCCGCTTCATACGTGTCCACCAAAACTTGCTTCTGAGTTCTTGATACATTTTGTTGCTGCTGGGGTGAATAGAAAACTTTGACAAGTGAGCCTCATCAAATATTTTCTTCCGTAACTCTGGGTTACGGGGTACGACGATCCGGTCCTTGAACCATAGGACGCCGTCTCCGTCTTTCTGGAAACATTTCAGCTCCCCACTATCTACACGTCTCCGCAAATGTGACATGCCCTTGTCATGTTTCTGAGCTGCCGCTATCTCTTCACGGATGGTGGGGATCCAAGCTAAGTTATAGAGAGCTCCATGTGGAATCAAGTGCAGTGGTGGCTCGCTCTCTTCCAATGGTGTGATGGTCAGATTGTTGACGTGTGACTTGCGACTCAGCGCATCTGCCACTATGTTTGCCTTGCCGGGGTGATAATGGATCTCTATTTCGTAATCCTTTATCAACTCTAACCATCTTCGCTGCCTCATGTTCAGCTCTTTCTGAGTGAATATGTACTTGATGCTTTTATGGTCGGTATATAAATGCACGAGGTTACCGAGTAGGTAGTGCCTCCACATTTTAAGTGCGAGTACCATGGCAGCGAGCTCTAGGTCATGAGTTGGATAATTCTGCTCATGGTTTCTAAGCTGCCGTGATCCATATGCGACCACCCTTCGGTCTTGCATCAACACACATCTGAGCCCAATGCCGGATGCATCGCAGTACACATCGAATTGTTTTGTTGTGTCTGGCTGCGCCAAAACCGGTGCTGATGTTAGGTGCTTCACTAATGCCTTGAACGCTGCTTCACATGCTGGACTCCAAACATATTTGGTAGCCTTCTTCAGCAGCTCTGTCATAGACTTGGCAATCTTCGAGAAGTTCGGAATGAACCTCTGATAATATCCCGCGAGTCCGAGGAAACTCCGTATCTCGTGAACAGTTCTCGGGGACTTCCAATTCAGCACTTGTGTGATCTTACTCCGGTCTACAGTGATGCCCTCCGCTGAGACAATATGCCCAAGAAAAGGCACTTGCGATATCCAGAATTCGCACTTGCTGAATTTCGCGTATAGATTGTGATCCCGCAGCCGTTGCAAGACTATACGTAGATGCTTCGTGTGTTCTTCCTCCGACTTCGAATATACCAATATGTCATCGATGAAGACCACGACAAACTTGTACAGCTCCGGCATAAATACCAAGTTCATCAAGTACATGAAGTGGGCTGGAGCGTTGGTGAGGCCGAAGGACATGACCAGGTACTCATACAGTCTGTACCTCGTCGAGAAAGCCGTCTTCGGAATATCCTCAGCCCGTATCTTAATCTGATGGTACCCGGATCTTAAGTCCATCTTGGAAAAGATTTTTGCTTCGACCAACTGATCAAACATGTCGATCCGTGGCAACGGGTACTTGTTCTTGATGATTACGTCGTTTAGTGGACGATAGTCCACGCAAAGCCGCAATGTCTCGTCTTTCTTCTTCACAAATAATGCTGAACAGCCCCATGGCGAGGAGCTCGGCCTAATAAAACCCTTCTCTAGCAAGTCCGTTAACTGCGTCTTCAGTTCAGCCAATTCCTTGGGCGCCATCTTGTACGGCCTTCGGGATATTGGCATGGTTCCCGGTGTAAGTTCAATCTTGAACTCCACCTCTCTGTCGGGCGGCATCCACGGTAAATCATGCGGGAACACGTCATGGAACTCACGGACTACTGGAATGTCTTCCAATCTGATGGTTGTGGATTAATATGCACTTGGAAGTTTTATTTCTGAACTGTCCAGAAATAAAGAGTGTGACTCGTGCATTTCTAGGTGTAGATGCACGACTCGGAGGGCGGTGTCTAAAACAGCGTCGTGGCGGGTTAACCACGACATCACTAAGATGACATCGACCTTCTGTCTCTCTAAAACTATGAGAGACGTAGGGTACACTCTACCCGCTAAGCATAATGGTACTTTAGAAACCATCATGCTTGCTGAAATCTTCCCACCCGGTGAACAAATTATGTATGGACTTCCGGTGGGTAGTATTTGCAAGCTGTGTTTAGCAATAAAAGCTTGGCTAATAAAATTATGTGTGGCGCCTTAATCAAATAATACTATGGCGGTATGCTGGATGAGTTGGAACATACACACAAGGATTGGCTCTCCCTCCGCCACGTCCTCTATGGCAAGTTGGTGGACGGTGCCGGTCCTAGGGTTTGTCCGCTGCACATTAGTGGGGTTCCGGGGCTGATTCCTCCCCGGAAACTGTGGTGCAACTCCGCCGCCTTGCCTCTAAGGACAATTGTTGGCGAAGTGTCCTGGGCGACCACATTTGTAGCATGAGGCTGCTGACTGGCCGGTGCTTGGGGGACGAAAGCCTGGCGTGCGCTGCTGAGGTGCATACGCACGCGGCATCGCCTGCTGCTGCTGTTGTTCCTGCGGAGGTGGTGCTGGCAGTGCCGGCCTGAATGCAGGTGGAGAATATGGTCGACTGCGGAATGACATCGGCCTCTGTGGTGGCTGCCAGCGTGGACCCAATGGTGAGTGATTCACCATCCGGTATTTTTTAGAAGGACCACCTCCTTCTCCGCTGCTTTGCGGTGCGCTTCGTTTCCTCTCCGCCACCGCTAACTCCTTGCCGGAGTCCTCCTGAACAATTGCAGCATCAATAATATCAGTGAGGCTGCCACGATTGGACATCGCCAGCTTGTCCTTCAGGAGCATGTTAAGCCCCTGGTAAAAATAATCCTGCCGCTTCTCGTCGGTATCGGCGTGATAAGAAGCGTAGAGTGCAAGATCATTGAACGCCCTGGAGTATTCCAGCGCGTTCCTGCTTCCTTGCTGCAGGCGTAGGAACTCCTGCGTCTTCCTCTTCATAATACCCGGCGGTATGTGATAGGCCCTGAAGGCCGTCCTGAACTCCGCCCAGGTCATAACTCGCTCGGTGGGTTGCGAAGCACAGTAGTTCGCCCACCAAGCGCTCGCGGATCCTTGAAGCTGTTGTACCGCGAACTGAGTCTTGCGCTGCTCACTCACTTGGAGCAGCCCGAACTTCATCTCCATCGAGTGGAGTCAGTTTTCCGCATCGATGGGTTCATCCGCCCTTAAGAAAACCGGGGGCTGAGTCGCCAGAAAGTCGGAGTAGGAGCTTTGTTGGCGCTCCTCGCGGTCTTGACGTCTCTCTGGCCGAGACGTATTGGCAATAAGTGTCTGCAGCAACTCCGTGTGCTGCTGATGAGAACCCGCCATCACCGCAACGATGTCGGCCAAAGTAATCGTTGGCGGTGGCGGTGGCGGTTGTTGTTGTTGCTGTCCCGAGGAATCCTCGGGAGGCTGTTGGAAGGTTTCTCCCCCGTGACTGGAACCCCCAACGTCTGGGTTGGCACGAGTGCGAGTCATTCTAAAATTCAAAACCAGCAACGATCAGCACATGTCATACTTAAAATTCCATATGAAACAGTAGGTATTGAAGTGACACATGAATAACTTGCACAACATTCACATATATTGATAAAGCATAAACTTTATACAAGATACATTATCCTCAGGTCTCCGAGAAGTCGTGCTCATGTCGTCACTACCTATACATACACTACTGTCTACACGACTTGTCACCGATTACAAAAGTTTTCCTTACACCACCCTTGCTGACCTACTTGGCAAGGTAACCTACTACTCGGAGTAGAACTCGAACTCCTACGTGTCGTCCTCCTCCGCTACCTCTGCTGGTGGCTCCGGGTCCATGACCTCCTCTTTCAGTTCAGGTTCCCCCATTGCCGGAAGACCCAAAACCATGGGTATGGCACCTACCATCGGTAGGCCCATTACCGGAGGTACGAGGTCCTGCAACGCATGCACCTCGTCCATGGCCTGGTTGTAGTCCTCTTCCTAGCCTTGTCCGTCCTCAATAGAATCATCACGCTCTTGAGTGAGGACCTCATTCTGCTGGGTCAAGGCTTGCACTTGCTGTTGCAAAGCCGTGATGTCGACGCAGCTTTTCTTCTTTGCCTTCTTCAGACGATGCAACTGATTGTGTTGCTCCTTTAGTCGCTTTATCGTTGGAAGGAGCACATTGCGGAGTGCGCCGTGAGCACTCTCGAAATGGTCTCAATGGCTGGTGCTCTCCTTGAGCTTTGTAGCAAGACAATCCGTATGAACAGCTTGGCTGTCCATCACGGCCTTTCCTGCCCTCAACTGGAGGGTTAGGTTCGCCTCCACGGGGTTGTACTTTGGGCAACCCGGATCTGTTGCCTCCATGTACCTTTCCCCCCACACATGATTAGCTCGCCCCTCCACCGGAACGAGCGCGTATGGAGTGCCCTCCATAGCTCTCACGTGTAGTTGGCAGAAACGCGACATGGTGTCGCGAGCTGCCACTTGCCACATTCCCTCCGGCTGTCTACCTCTCACCGTAACGGTGAACGGCGCCCAACCGGGTGGCGTGGGTCCTGCAGGAACTTCGACATGGATCGTGCACGTCTTGTCTCCCTCCTGACCTTCTTCCTTGGTGAGATACTGCGGCGTCTCCATATATCCGAAATATTGAAGCATTTGCTTCAACACTTACGGATAACCGCTGCGGTGAGAACAGTGGGATACCACTCACCCGTTCTCCAATTGTCTATCCGCTGTCATCTGTAGAAACATATTTGAGAAATGTCAAATATTTATTGTAACAGTAAACCATTGAGTTCTAACATAAAACATGTCATTGAACTCATAAAACTTGGAAACATGGTTCAAACTTAAACAAATTTGATTGCTGGTATGCTGCCCAAACTGACAGCCCTAACCAGTTTCCATTTCAACCTGATTTAGACCATGTTAAATGCAAAACCAATTCTGGAGCTCAACATAAAAGTTAAATCTAACTTAAATAGATTTCCAGAAAGTAATTGCTTGGCCTAAGATCTGTCCTAGTTCAAAAGTTATGAGATGTCAAATTTGACAGAATTTCTGGAGAAAATTGGACAGCACCTCCCTGCTTGAGGTACTGATTTGATCCAAGAATTCCAGTTAATTATATACAAAATTTGACAAAACTTTATGTTCAAAGTTGTAACCCATCTCATTAACTTTTCAGAACTAACTCATTTTCTATTACTGGTCAAGCTGTAAAAGTTGACCAGTAATCAATCTCTGAGGAGTTGATCGTACAGGTGGCCTCCATCTTTCACCGGGTGGCGTTTGATACACCAAACGGTACTTCTGAGGCACATAACTTGTGCTAGCCTGCTCGATCTCACTCATCTTTCTCTTCTCTGCTTGCCACTCAAGTGTCGGCTTCTCTTGAATGAAAGCCGCATCGACCATGTCGGTGTAACTGCCGTTATTGTGTACGGCAAGCTTTTCCCGTAATATGGCGCTCAGGCCATTGAAGAATAGGTCACACCGTGCTTCTTCTTTCGCCACATATTCGGGAGCATATTGGCCCAAAAGATTAAATCTTCTGACATACTCGAGGACACTCATGTCCCCTTGCTTCAAGCCCAAAAATTCCTCCCGCTTTGTTTTGACAATACCAAGTGGTATGTAACGTGTACGAAAGGCTTCACAAAACTCCCTCCATGTCACTTGATGGCCCTCCAGAATGGTGGCAATATGATCCACCCACCAGTTTCCGACGGCTCCATGGAGTTGCTGAGCGGCAAACTTTGTCTTCTGGTATTCATCACACTTGAATACTCCAAATTTTGACTCCATGACACGAAGCCATTAATCTGCTTCCACAGGTTCGGTGGCTTCAGTAAAAATTGGTGGTTGAGTCGCCAAGAAATCCAGATAAGCGTCCCGAGACGGAACGACTTGTTGCGTGTTCTGGAGTACGCCTTGCTGTATCAAAGCTTGGAGTAAGCGTGTGTGTTCTTGCGTTGCTTCTTGGAGTAACCTAGCGTTCTCTTGGTTAGACTCAACGACCCGAGTCATAAGATCCATCCATCCCGTGGATGGTGGTTCCGATGGTGGAATAGAAGCATCACCACCTCGACGAGAACTTCCGGTCCTACTCCTAGAGCGAGTACGAACCATACTGCAAAATGTAGTTGAGATGAGTTAAACAAGAACTCAGAAGTATGTGAGACTAATGGAAACATAATTATGTCAAAACTTTATGAAAGCAGTAACAAAATTCATGTTTACAAAACTCCTTAGTAGGCATAACTATCAAGCCTATCTGCACAGGACAGACCTTTATGCACTATCTCCAGATTTTGATATAGTTAAGGGCATTTTCATAACTCAAGTTGAATACCAAAGTTAAAGTTAACTTCAGTATCTTTCCAACGAGTACTCATATGCCCCCAGATCATCTCCGGATTAAAAGTTATGATTTTCCAAAGTTGACAGAATTCCTGGGTAAAATTTGCCAGCATCTCCTTTGTATGTGGCTGATTTTATCACAGTTGTATATGTAAATACAATAAGAATCCGAGAAACTTTGAACTACAACAATGTTGCACCATCCATAACCTATCCAATGGTGTATCATAGGCTTCTTAAGGGTTTCTCTATAGAAAGTTATGGTTTAAAAACAGAAGGGTCCAGCACGGTTTTGTTGCTGTCCTGGTTCTGGACAGTTTACCTTCCTCTGAACTTTCTACCCATTTAGCTTGTGATTTTGCCATGGAGCTCTTCAAATAAGTCGTAGATCACTTGAAAATCTTCCCAGAACTGTATCATACACCTTAATTGGGTCAAGCTACTCAGAGTTATGCTCTGTTGAAGTCCAGCAAAAATTTCTGCCGAAACCAGAGCACTCCGTTTTTGAAATCTTTGAAGCCTAATGTTCCTCTCATTTGAATCTTAGCTCAAAATAAGAGTTCAGTAACTAATATTTGTTCCAAACTTCCGTTTTTAGTTGAAAGTTAGTTCATGACTCATTTCTTCAAAGGAAAGGGGTTATTAAGTTTAGTACGGCGTCGATGCACCGTAAGAAGCATGTCGGTACTACGTAACCTCACCAAAAGAAAATCCTAACCGGATTATACCGGCATAAACATATCTTAGGTGGAACTAAAACGGTCACTCGCAAACGTGTACTATTCGTACTACGATTTCGTGGTTAACCCTGCACAAGTCACACTCAATCGTCAGGTCCGGCTGCACACCGAACCCGGTATCCATACAGTTCTTACACCTGTCCGTCATCACTCGCACAGGTGTTCTCAAGCCAAACACGCCTTGAGCTACGTGTTCACGTTACTAAGCACGTGACAGGGTTTCCCAAATTGTACCACGCACGCCTGGGACAGACGTTGCTCGAGTACCCCAAACGACATGAAGAGTCGTAGAGGATACTAAAGCGGGTCGGGTTACCTGCCACCCGTGGGGCTCCACCCTTCAGCTTGTGCGCACTGGTGGACAGCGCTTACCTGCACCCCCCAAGACATAAATCGTCCCGAGATGCACGATTTTTTGACATAACAAATAAGTTAGGTTGCCACCTTTATATTAAGCTAATAGTAATCCTTATGTGGGCCTAGTACCGTATCCTCACCGTAACCTAAATTTTTGTCGTAATACCTTCCTTATTCCGTGTGCTATTACCAATGCGGCTCTGATACCAGCTGAGACGGCCCCGTCAACCGAGACAGGCCACTCGCCCGGGAATCGCATTGGGTGGTGCCGTGTTGTGCGGCACCCAACAGCACACATATGAGGAACAATGTATTACCTAAAACAATAGCGGAAGCTTACAAGTTTTTCTTTGTAAATACTTTACGTCAAGTAACTACAGAGGAATTCTATATCATCTCACGTCGAATAACTAAAAGCACTCAAGATGAAGTCCAGGCTGCGGACGCCTCTCGCTAGCAACACGAAGACAACAGCAGCGGCTGGGTTCTCCCTGGGTTAAATGACTCGGAAGTCTCCGAGTCTCACCAGACAACCTTCTTTTCAGCATCGATGTTAACCTGCAAAACCACTTATATAGCAAGCGTGAGCACATAGGCTCAGCATGTCTGACCCGTCTCTCCTAAGCAAGAAACTCTACATGCACGACGGTTGCAATTGGGTTGGCTAGATTTGCATAAAGGACTCGCCTAAAGTGGATCCTTAACTTTCAGATTTTAAGCCTCATTGTGCAAACCTTGAGCCGAAAAGCATCGCAAATCCACAATCAAACAAGAAATGCTTTGTTGCGATGCTCCTTGCACAAAGTGAAAGTAAACTTTAATGAGCCTATCTCTAATTCAATCATGGTTGCAATACAAGTTATAGTACAGCCTTATCAAGTTCAAAGATAAACAATTCCAGTTGTTACTACGTCAAGACGCAGTGGGCAAGTATGCTCATATGACCGCGAGTGACGGTGATTCGAATCAGTACAAGCCCGGACTACACGACACGTACACCCGTACTCCGAGTTGCCGGCAGCAACCTCGACTGACGTTGTACGCGACCACCTTTCCCAAGATCTTCCATATTGAACGCAGTCCAACTGCCCCGAGTATGCAAGCTCCCTCAAGGTACATACCCGCTGTGGTATGTTCTTGAGCGAGGTACCTCCTGCTACCCTGACGCTGAAAGCCTAAGGCAGTTGGAAAAGTTCCACTATGGATCTCCCAAGGTACATCGGTTTCCTGGGTCCCATATAGTCAGTATGCGCCCGGTACACAACTCAAACTTGTCCAACAGGGCCAAGCACGGATGGGCCTTAACCGACACAGGCAGGGCTGTGCACGCTCAGCCTGCAACCTGCTGCATCTAAACCTCCCTGCCCGGTCTCCATTTCTTATGTGTGAACTTTCCTCATCTTCTCTAAATTGGACCCGTTCCAAGTACACCAGCCCTAAACTCGCCAGTAGATTCCAACTACTCGTCTTCTACCGGACCTTTCCTACTAACATTAGCGTAGCCAAATTCCCTCGAGGAGTTGCTAATCTACCCTTTCTCTCTTAGGTGTTTCAGGTCATGCAAGTGGGGTTTTCAATATCATCTAGACGTAATGCAATCAACGATGCAAAGCTATGATCTCTACAAATGAAGATGCTTTATAAAACTGTTCAAATGGAAACCGGGGCTTGCCTGTTTTGCAGGTGACTAAGGTTACAATCAGTTAGTGACGATCACTTGGAGCTTGATCACTTGTGTTCCTCCCTCCTTGATCTTCACTTCCAGTCCTTCTCACCTTCTTCACGTATATGCTACACGATATGATCATGCATATGTATTTAATTGAAAAGCTTTTGCTCACAAGATCTAATGACAGTTTTAAAACTGGAACTCTGTTTATGAATTTAAAATGACACTGGTGCTAGTGGTTTGGGTTGGGCTTAAACACTAAGATCAAGTGTTAAGTGCTTTTCCCACTTAAGTGTTGATCACCTTAAGAGATTACACATGACAGTGGTGATCCAGAGCTCTAATGGAGCTGAGAATTTTCATGTGAGTTCCTTGTCACAAGAAAGACCTCTGGACCAAAATTTAGCACGTTTCATGGAGTGGTTTATTCAGAATAATTCTCTAAGTGTTTAATCAAAGATGAATTAATTCTGAGGTAACACCCATGTTCATGTCAAACTCAGTGAACCACAATTTCAATTATAGTTCATAGAGTCTACATGAATTTTCCTAGGAGTTTTGGAGCTAAGAATTTCCCAGAACTGAATTTACAAGTTTTGGAAATTCTCTGAAAATGTTTCTGTATTCATTTGAATACAGGAACTTACAATCTAAATTACCCTGATCAATTCAACTCCAAATGAGCTGAAACTTTTACAGGAGTCTAATAACACCCTAAATAATATTCTGGCAAAATTTGAGGATTTTTGGATAAACCAAACTCCCTCTAAAATTCTTTTGCTGAAAAGATTTAAAGAATTTTCCAGAATTAAATAAAGACTTTCATACAAATTGGGTTGCATAATTGGATAGAGTTCGTCAATCTGAATCTAACCCAATTTGAATCACTAAATTTGGAGTTTCCTAGCAAAAGTTATGATCTTCTAAAGTTTGGGGAAAAATCTGGAATTTGAATAAATCCGGGAAAAAGTTTAAACCTGACTGTGGGACCAGGGACACGTGTCTGCTGCCGGGAGCGTGCCGCACGGGCTACAGAATTGTTTCCCGTGCTGTCACAGCCGATCCTGCGCCACAGAGTATCCGGTCCACTGTTTCCGTGCGACTGACGCGTGGGGCCGGTAGCACCTTCGTCTACCTCCCGCCCCCGCGCTTCTGCGCCGCCGGGCTCGCCGGAGTTCGCCGGTTTTTGTCGCTCCGACCAACTCCCGAGCTGTTACTCGCCGCCAGGCCCTATTTTAACCCTTGGAACACGATGGTGGGACTTCCCCAGACCGGCGAGGTTCCTAAACCACCCCGCACCGGTGCAGCGGCTCTGAGGGAGTCCGGCAACGTTGCCCCGATGCTCTAGCCCGCCAGAAGTCCCCTGGAAAGGATTTACAGCACCAGTGGAGGTTTGCCCTGCTCAGCATGGCTGCATATGGGCTCGGAAACAGCTCCAACCTAGGGTTCATCGTGCACCCGATGCCCCTTGTTGTGGTAGCCGTCGGAAAAGCTTGAAACAAGCCGTCTACCATGGGTTTCATGCGACGTGTTGTGAAGAAGAAAAGTTGCTACACCAGTCTAGGTTCTGTGTGCGAAATTTGTAGAGCTCTAAATGAATATAACTCAAGAATTTCATGGATTCGTACCCGCGGTCAGTTTTCCCCGGCCGGAGAAGATTTCTGAAATTCGTCGTCCAGAGGCGAAGACAAGCTCTGTGCTTCGGGTGGAAGCTGCACGGAGCTCCTGCGCGTCCCAGGGTGGCCTTGCTTGGTCGTGACAAGCTCTGGAGGAGGATGTCCACGGGAGCCGTGGATGGCGGTTTCTTCCGGCCGCCGCTGAAACCAAGTTATCTCAGTATGGAGAGCACGAACGCCCTTGGTGAGTGCATGAGGGGGTCGTGGGGACGATGGTGGTGTTGCTTGTCTGCTCAACCGAGGCTTCACATGCACGTTATGGCAGTGGCCGATCGAGCGGATAGCGTCGGCCGCTGCGGCTGTTTCTCACGCGAGGAAAAGAAACAGAGCGGCGCTGGTCTTCGGGAATGAGCAAAGAGGAGCACGGCAGAAGGTATAAGACGGTCGGGCGGCTTCTCCAGCGCGATGAAATCCAGCAGGAGGTGGAGGCGTCGGCTGATCGCGGTGTCGCCCGGTGCTGCGCCCGTCAGTGTCGGGTGCGACTGAAGAAAGGAAACAGAGACCCAACACTGTGAGATCTTTTGCAATTTTCAGTTCACTCAATGACATGTGGGTCCCACATGTCAGTCCTGCTTATCCCCTCTAAAATATCTCCCCAATTTGAATATTGATGGAATTCCATTGTGGGAATTCAAATCTGGTATGCATTTGGATAATTGGGCAAGTTTCATCAAAATTCAAATGAGTGTTTGAATTCTTTGTCATTTAAAGTCCATTTTGGAAAATGGGTTGCAAATCATTTCCATAAATCATGAAACTTTGCACACCCCCTAATTTGGACCCAAGGAATTCAAATATGAAACCTGATTTTTAATTTTGCTGTTGCAAATGAGATTTGTAGCACAACAGTTTGGAAATTCCTAGTGTTGCTCTCATTTGAATTTTATTTTGAACACATTGTTCCAAATCTGATTTTTGTTTTCTCACACATATGGGAACTTCCCATCCTTGTTTTAGACCCCTCTAGGGTTCCAAGTTCTCAAATAAACATTTGACTTGTGTGAAGAAAAACCCTCATTTGTGTCATCACATGTGGAAAAGTTTTAACAAGTCCCAAATTTCATACATATAAAACCAACTTTTGCAAATAAGTGTTTCTTTGTATTCATAATTTTTGGGACCTTTACAGTTCAGCTATGTGTGGTCCGAGCCTTCTCATCAATAATTGCCACCGTATATTCATCATATGTCAAATCCGGTTGCAGCTCGCCGATGTCTTCGGTCGGAACAGCAGCGGTATACTTCAGACATTTTCGCAGTTTTGAAACATGGAAAACATCTTGAACACCAGCAAGATATGCCGGTAGTTCCAGTCTATACGCCACTGGTCCACACTTCTCAGTGATGGCATAGGGTCCAATGAATCGGGGAGCGAGCTTCCCCTTCACGCCGAACCGGTGCACGCCTTTCATCGGAGATTCACGGAGATTCACATGTTCCCCGACGTCAAAGTGCAGCGGCCTACGCCTCTTATCAGCGCACCTTTTCTGCCGGGATTGAGCGGCCTTCAAGTTGGCTTGAATCATCCGGACGCGCTCTTCGGCGTCGTTCACCACATCAACCCCGAACGTGACCCTTTCACCGGACTCGCACCAGGTTAATGGGGTGCGTCATTTACGACCGTAGAGAGCTTCATAGGGTGCCATCTTGATACTCGCCTGATAGCCATTGTTGTACGAGAATTCCGCCAACGGTAGATGGTCATCCCAGTTTCTACCGTGGTGGATGGCACACACTCTCAACATGTCTTCTAGTAGTTGGTTCACCCTCTCTGTTTAACCATCTGTCTGAGGGTGATAGGCGGAGCTTCTAATCAGCTTTGTACCCAAAGCAGCGTGCAACTGCTCCCAGAAACGAGATACAAATAGTGCCCCTCGGTCTGAGACTATGGTCTTTGGTACTCCAGGCAAGCATAGGATTCTTGCAATATACAACTCCGCATATCTGTTGGCATGGAAATGTGTATGCACGGGAATGAAGTGAGCTGACTTGGTTAATCGGTCAACGATTACCCAAATGGAATCATGCCTGTTGGAAGTCAAGGGTAATCCCACAATGAAATCCATGCTCACATATTCCCATTTCCATGCTGGAATTTTCAGGGGCTGCAGCAGCCCTGATTTTCTCATATGATCAGCTTTCACTCGTCTACACGTATCACACTCGGATACGTATTTAGCCACTTCCCGCTTCATCCGTGTCCACCAAAATTTATTTTTCAAATCTTGATACATTTTGTTGCTGCCCGGATGAATGGAGTATTTAGAAAAGTGAGCTTCATCAAGAATCTTCTTTCTCAGCTCCATATTCTGGGGTACGACTATGCATTCATTGAACCACAGTGTCCCCTCATCATCCTTCCGGAAACATTTGATTTCTCCGTTGTCTATCCGTCTCCGGAGATGTGCCATGCCCTTGTCAATCTTATGAGCTGCAATGATGTCCTCCCTAATGGTAGGGATTATGGCAAGGTTGTAGAGCGATCCATAAGGAACCAAGTATAAACTCGGCTCTTCCTCCTCCACCGGTGCAATGGCGAGGTTATGGACATGTGATTTCCGACTCAACCCGTCGGCAACCACATTCGCCTTGCCGGGGTGGTAATGAATCTCAATCTCATAATCTTTGATTAGTTCTAACCACCTCCTTTGCCTCATATTCAGCTTCTTCTGGGTGAAAATGTACTTCAGTCTCTTGTGGTCGGTGTAGAGATGCACCAAATTCCCCAGGAGATAGTGCCTCCACATTTTTAGCGCCAAAATCACAGTGGCGAGCTCAAGATCATGAGTCGGATAGTGCTTCTCATGGTTTTGAAGTTGGCGTGAGCAATATGCGACCACACGTCCTTCTTGCATCAACACGCAGCCGAGCCCGATGCCAGACACATCACAATACACGTCGAAGGGCTTAGTTGTATCCGGTTGAGCTAAGACCGGGGCTGTTGTGAGATGCTTTACTAATGCTTGGAACGCTCCTTCACATGCTGAGTTCCAAACATACTTTGTTCCCTTTTTCAACAATTCTGTCATCGGCTTCGCAAGCTTGGACAAGCTTGGAATGAATCTCCGGTAATATCTCGCTAAGCCAAGGAAGCTTCTGACTTCATGGACTGAAGTGGGAGCTTTCCATTTGAACACCTGCTCGATTTTGCTTGGGTCAACCGCAATGCCTTCCGCTGAGATGATATGTCCCAAAAATGGCACCTGGCTGATCCAAAACTCACACTTGCTGAACTTGGCGTAGAGCTTGTGGTCCCGCAATCGTTGAAGAACGATTCTCAAGTGTTCGGCTGTGTTCTGCTTCTGTCTTGGAGTAAACCAAGATATCATCAATGAACACCACAACTAACTTGTCCAGCTCCGGCATGAACACCAAGTTCATGAGATACATGAAATGTGCCGGAGCATTCATGAGACCAAAAGACATGACGAGATACTCGTATAAGCCATATCTCGTCGAGAATGCAGTCTTCGGGATATCCTCCGCCCGGATTTTTATTTGATGATATCCAAAGAAGATCCATCTTGGAGAACACACTTGCACCCACAAGCTGATCAAACAGGATGTCAATGTGGGGCAGTGGATATTTGTTTTTGATGGTGACGGCGTTGAGCGGCCGGTAGTCCACACAAAGCCTCAAGGTTTCATCCTTCTTCTTTACAAACAGCGCCGAGCATCCCCAAGGCGAGGAATTCGGCCTAATGAAACCTTTGCTCAACAGATCATTGAGCTGTTCTTTCAGTTCAGCCAGCTCGTTTGGAGCCATTTTGTATGGTCTCCATGAGATAGGAGTACTCCCGGGTGCAAGCTCAATCTTAAACTCGACATCCCGCTCAGGTGGCAAGCCCGGAATATCATCCGGAAACACGTCAGGATATTCCCGGACTACGGTGATGTCCTCTAACTTGAGAGCTTCAGTATTATTAATTGCTAAAACTTCCCGGACTGGATTGTCCAATATGAGGGACCGCCAGCATGTTGTCTTCCTCTGGGGCGTCCTCATTGTCGAGGTTACAAACGCCCCCAGTCTGCTGACCAACAATCTTGACCAGAGGTCGGCCTCGAGCACCGCCCTGGAACTGGGCTTGCCCGCTGCTCTGCTGCCCCTGGGGACAGTCCTTTGAGAAATGGCCCGCCTGGCCACACGTAAAGCATGTGTAGCGAGGCGGTCCTCCGCTGATTGGTGGACAGAAACCCGGGGCGCGTTGTGGCGGTGGAAACGCCCGGGGTACCGTCTGCTGCTGCTGTTGTGGTCCTGGTGGTGGCATTGGCGGTCGGAACATGGGTGGCTGAAATGAACGACCCCCGAACTGCTGAGGTCGCGCCGGTGGATGCCACTGCTGACCGGATGGTGTCTGATACATCATGCGGTATTTCTGGGAGCTCCTCCCCCACTGCTGAATGGCGTACTGCACTTCCGCTGCTCAGCCGCCAACTCCCGCTGAGCATCTTCTTGCAAGATCGTGGCATTAACGAGATTGTTGAAAGTGCCACGATTGCACTGGACGAGATGTGTCTTCATCTCGGGGTGTAACCCCCGATAGAAGTGCTCCCGCTTCTTCTCCTTGGTGGAGACGTAATCCGACGCATATTGCGCCAGATGGTTGAAGGCACGGGAGTAGTCATGGGCACTCATCCCGCCCTGCTTCAGTTCCAAGAACTCTTGGAACTTCCACTTCATTATCCCGGGAGGGATATGGTAGGCGCGGAACGGCTCCCGGAATTCTTCCCACTCCACGGCATGGCCAGCCAGCAGTGAGGCAACATAGTTCGCCCACCTCGTACCAGCGGCACCGTAAAGCTGCTACGCCACGAACAGAGTCTTCTGCCGCTCCGTACATTGGAGCAGCCCGAACATGGACTCAATTGTCCGCAGCCAGTTATCGGCCTTCAGGGGTTCTGCTGCTTCAGTGAACACCGGAGGGTGCGTACTCATGAAATCCGAGTACGTCACAACAGGTCGGTCTGCTCCTCACGACCACCCACCAGTGCCGCAATCACATCCGCTAGTGTGAGTGGAGGCGGCGGTGGTGGTTGTTGCTGCGGGGTGTTGTCGTAGGCAGGTGGCTGGGAGTCATCACCCCCCTGCTGGCTAGAGCCACCAATCTCATGCGTGGTCCGAGTGTGAACCATCTGCAACCATACGACAATAAACATCAGTCCCGCAACATACCTCATGCAGTCCAATAAAATAGGTGTAAAACCTAATGACAGTAAAACATGCGATACATCTCGTATACAGATAATGTAATAACTTTGCACAAGCTACACCATTACCAGACCAAATACAAGCTATTAAAATCCTATTTGATGGACTTCCTCTTTGGAAGTTCATCTCAACTAGGTTTGGTCACTACGAGACGTTAAAATCGCTTGGTCATCACGTATACTACCCTTTTATCTTCAATATGACACAAACATGGTCTCTAGCAAAAGAAACTTGAGTAAGACATATACTCAAATCTTTCACTAGTTGAAGATAACCACTCATGAGTATGTTCTACCCCATTGGAAGTACTTAAACCCCCTAGGGTACAACAATCTCTCAATTGAGTTCAACTGTCATCCCTCTGCCCGAATAACCAGTTCCTACATATTCCAGATTTTGATCTGGTTCTGGGCACTTTCATCCCTCAAGATGAATACCGAAGTTAAAGTTAACTTCAGTATATTTCCAACGAGTATTTATTTGCACTCAGATCAGCTCTGGTTAAAAGGTTATGGTAATTCAAAGTCAACAGAATTTCTGGCAGAATTTCAACAGCACCTCCTTTGGAAGTTTCTGTTTTCAACTCTAATTTCCACTGAGTTCTGTGCTGAAATTTCAGAAACTTTAAATTACAGAGATGTAACACATCTCCTACCCTTTCCAAGCATATATCACATGATAATTTTAGGCTTTCCTACAGGATGTTATGCTTGAAAAACAGAACAGTCCAGAGAGTAGTTTAAATCTGTCCTGGTTCTGGACAGTTTACATTCCTCTGGGATTTAAGCCATCTTACGATGTAATTAAGCTCTGGAAGTCTCCAAAAAAGTTGTAGAGTACTTAAACACCTTTCCAGAACTATATCCCACGTCTCCATTGGCTAAATGATCTCTGAGTTATGCTCTGTCAAAGTTCAGCAAACTTGCTGTCCCAAAACAGAGCACTCTGTTTTTCAATTCCTTGAAGCTATGCTGATCAACTATAGCATTTTTCTACCCAACAAGGGCCCTAAATGTTGCAACTTGGTGATTTTAGTTCCTTATTATCATTACCTTTCCTGTACATGCCTATGATATGTCGGTACTATGTTCCTCACAAAAAGAAAATCCTTACCGGATTATACCGGCATATACGTCTCAATTGTGGCACCAAGCGGGCTCTCGCACATGTATACTACACGAGATACATACGTGGTTAGTACCTGCAGAAGACCACCCAATAATGATGCACTCAAAGGTTATTTTCATTTCAGGCAGGTCCATATTTAAAAGTAAATACAAATGCCCGTATCATTGCGATACGGCCGTCCTTGAGTTAAGCCACGTCTCAAGGTACGTGATCGTGTTTTAACACCACACAACGGGGAACCCGAGTAGAGTGCGAACGGGTCGTCACGGTTGGGAATTTTATCACCCCAACAGATACCACCTACTGCCCTGCAGGGCACGCCGATGGCAAGCGCTGTGTATGTTCTCCTGGGCTATTTCCAGACGAACACACTATCGCGTTACTGACCACACGATGGGGTCTCCACATGCTTGCCTAATGCATGCTAGGGATCAGCGTTTCATATGAACTCAGGAACATGAAGAGTCCAAGAGTTTCATATTGACGTATCACACCAAGCTGTGAGACCTAACCCTGAACCATTTTCCTCGTCAGGGGAGCTAACCGAAATTGAACCGCTTTCGGTGGCGTTCCATACCATTTTTACCTGAGCGTAGGTACGTCGTTACATAAGTAAAATTCAGAATTATAACACATATGTTAGTCTTGCCACTTTAAGTAACTATGCTAATATAGTCCTTACTTGGGCAAACTAGTGAATCCTCACCGTAATACAGTCCTTATTTAGCGTCCTATCCCCAATGTGGCTCTGATACCAGCCTGTGGCGGACCAAAATCCGCTCATCCAGGATCACGGAGGGTGGTGCCGCACGATGCGACACCCGACAGCACACATCATAAGGACACATTGTATTACATAGAAAACCAACTAAAATGTACAAAATCGTACAATACTCCAGTTACAAACTAGTGTATATATTACACAGCGGAAACGAAATTTGTACAACTCACGTCCGTCTATCTAGCAAAAGTCGGTTGCCCATCCCTAGGGAAACCCACACTAGCTGCACTCCTCAGCTCAGCGCGGCGTGTACGGCTCCCACTCAGCCGTGGTCCCCGACGGAGGGTAACCCTCACCGGTGGACTTGTACCCCGAGTCCGTGGGATGCTCCTCACCTGAAAACACTTATAGCAGCAACCGTGAGCACGTTGGCTCAACAAGACTTAACCGACTCCCCTAGGCATGAAACTCTACATGCAGTTTACACGAACATGGGATGGTAACTTTTAGCAAATGGACACGCCTACAAGTTCATCATTAGTTCATCTTTTAGCCACAAGTTAACAGTTCATGAATGTGAAATTTAGTGAGCAATATTTGGTGGCACACATGTAGCAATACAATTATATCATAACAGCAATATTGAATCATCACATTTCATATATTAGCCTACGTCACGACTCAGTGACCAAGTGGTACTCATCACCGTGAGGGATGGCGAATCGACTCGATATACACCTGCAGGGACACCCGAAGAGCACGTCACATAAGCCCACCCTTGGAGTTGCACAGCACGCTCACTCGATGTCGTACGGGACAACTTTCACCCAACAGCCCAAACGTCGAACTGTTCGCACCGAAACGAGAAGGAGGTTCCCTACACGGAGCATCTCTCTATGCCCGTTAGCAGATTTCCACCTTGCTGCCCTCAGCCTACACCTATAAATCGGTGTGTTATGCCTCGACGCCCGGAGGTTTAGGATACATCGGTTTACCGGGGCCCATATATCCGATATGCCTTCGGTACGTTCAAACTTGATCAGCGTGGGCTGCACATGGATCGGTCCTCAATCGACGCGGACAGGGCTGCGCACACAAAACATCCTCTTGCTGCGCCCTAGCCCCTGCCTAGTCTCATTTTCATTACTAAAGTGAGCTCACATCACTCGAACCAATCCCGTGTGTCCCAAGCCTAACTCGCGAGTAGATTCCAACTACTTGACTTGTACCGAAGTTCTACAAATCATTAAGCATAGCCCGTCTACTCGAGGCCTTAGACACTACCCTCACTCTTATAGGAAAAATGCCGGTTATGCACTTGGGTTACATTCACCCTACACCTAATGCACATCCATAAACCTCATACCAAGTATATAACAAATCAAAACTTTGTAAAATGGTTTAATGTAAACTGGGGCTTGCCTTGTTGCTATTGGTCAGATGTTAAGGCTTCGTCCGGAAGAAGGAAGTCAAGCACTTACGGAGTTTCCTCGCCTTCAGCGACCACACGTCAACGATATACTATATGTCAATTCAAATGCAATGTTTAGAACTGAGTAAGTAATTACTATAACTCTAGCTAGCCCTCCCCTTTGGTTCTGAAATTTTCATGGTAGCTTGGTATGGTCCTAACCAGATTCTTGACCAAGTTTCATTTGAAACCAAGTTCATTTGAGCTTTGTACAAATAAAAGCCTATTTGGTCAATATTAGAGCCTCTAAGGAATTCCATTGATTTTCATGGCTTCAACAATTACTTACCGGAAACTAGAATTTGAGATGGTTCTAATGGAATTGGTTTCATGTCATTTGAAGAATTCTAGATGAAGTTATGCCCTAAACAAGATTTGAGAAAATCTGAAAAATGTTTCTGGACATTTTTATATTTTCTCAGGGCAGTTCAATTAATCAGACCATTAGGGGGACTAAATGAACATGGATGGGTCTGAAAATGTTACTGTTACTCAAGGATTTTCCAATGAACCTCTCAGCCAAATTTCAGAATTTTTCATAAAGTAATTCTCCAGATACAATTCCTAACAGTTTAAATTTTAGGGAATTAATTCTGGAAAACCATTAAGTTTCATGAGCTTAAATTTGTGTTGCTGGAAAGTACATAAAAATCTGAGTTCAGCAAAATTTAGTTCACTAAATTTGGAGCTTCCTAGCCAAATTTGTATGCATTTGAAGTTTAAACTAAAACTGGAAAATCCCAGAAATGTTTAAGCTCTGCTGGTGGGCCCCACTCTTTAAACCGGCCCACTGAGATCGTGGCCACACCGCAGGCCACAGGGTTTTACCCACGCTGCTGCACCGGATCCCGGCCGCAAAGTGGATCCCCGCGAGAGAACAGGGACTGACCGGTTGACCCGGCGCCCCCTTCGTCTACCTCGTGATCTTCCTCGACTTCCGCGGCAGTGCTTCGCCGGAGAACTTGCCGACGGCCATTTCACCGCATGACCTTCGACGGATTTCACCGTCCGTGCCCAATGTTGCTCAGAGAACACATTGGTGCACTCACCAAAGCTTGGCTATGGCCGGAACCACGCTTGCGACGGCGACAGCGGCGATCCCCACTCCGGCGACATCGCCCGAGCTACTCAGGGCCTTATTTTCAGAAAGGATTGCTCCTGCATCTCCGCTGTGGCACACTGAGCACGAAAATGAACTTGGTTTGCCATGTAAACGGCCGGAGCTAGGACCTCACCGTCGACCTAGGGCTAAAACGGCGGGTGCTCGAAAAACTTGAATAGCAGCGCCAAGACTCGATGGTTTTCGATGGTCTTTGATCCTAGGTGGCCGTGGGGATGTGTAGAACATGTACTTAGCAGGGTTTACATGGTGGTCGACCGATCACCACGAATTTTGGATTCTTTGCTAGCTCGGTTCTTTGAACACCGAGGACTAAACGTGGAAATTATTTCGCTACAAGGCCTGAAAGGAGGTAGGGTTTTCACCGTGAGTTCGAGCAGCCTCCAGCACGTCTCTTTGCTGTTGATCGTCCGTCACGAGGGTACCTGGATCAGCGGCGCACCGAGGGCCCGAGAGAGCGGCCGAAGAGTTGATGTGTTCGGTCGAGAGACGAAACAGCGCACGGGGTTTGGGGTCTGCAGCGGTCAGGGAGCCTTCGTGAGCGGTCAAATGCGTGGTGCGCCAGCCGGGCGTGCGCTGGGGAGGTGGCCGATCGAGCAGCTCGGTGTCGAGCGCTGCGGAGGCCCAGAGACAGAGCTCGCCCGATAGTTTGCTTCACTCAGAAGCTTAACTGACTTGTGGGCCCTTTTCTGCCCTCTAATCCCTTCTCCCCTTTCTGCTGCAAATATCTCAACCACTAAACATTGAATGGTAGACTTTGCCACCAAGTCATTGTTTGAATTTGTTTTCCTCAATTTGAAACTGGTTTGGCTAAATTTGCTGCACATTTGAACTGAAATTCAAATTCAGTTTTGAATTAATGCAAATTTAGCTCCCAACAAGATGAAGTCCAATGGGGATGAAAATTGGTGGACTAACTCAGAAAAAAGTGCTGAGTTTGAATATGAAGTAAACTTTTGAATTCAAGTGATGAAAGTGGCTGCAATTTGAATTTGCATTCAAATTGCCCCCTTTCTGAATTCTCCAAAAGTGCCTCAAAAAGTACTGGATTTGCATCAAACTTGGCCTGAGCCTTCCCAAGAACAAATAAGGTCTAGGTGTGAGCTCAACCTTTCATGTTTATGTGTAAAAATCCTATTTTTTTGGAAGTTAGGGCTTTCCCCTCTAATCACCTTTTTGATGGTGGTTACTAGCACTTCACAAGTGTTCATGAGATATCCATCACAAGAGCTGTGGTGTTGTGAGGTGATGAACAATTTTTGCAAGTCCCTTTCTTGGGCTTTTACAGCAACTGCTCGTCATTCCTGCCTGAAAGTGGGAGGATGTGAGCTTGGACTTCATCGTCGGTTTACCCACTGCATTTCAGAAACATGATTCGGTGTGGGTGATCGTCGACCGGCTCACGAAGGTTGCCCATTTTATCATGGTCAATACCAATTACAATGCCAAGAAGTATGCTGAACTATACATCTCACGGATTCTTTGCTTATACGGTGTACCCCACACTATCATCTCGGATCGGGGCACTTTACTTGTGTCTCGTTTTTGGGAGCAGTTGCATGCTGCTTTGGGTACGCAGCTGATCCGTAGTTCAGCGTACCACCCGCATACGGATGGGCAAACCGAGCGGGTAAATCAAATCTTACAAGACATGTTATGAGCTTGTGCTATCAACCACGGTAAGAATTGGAATGATCACTTACTTACCGTTAGCCGAGTTCTCGTACAACAATGGGTAGCAGGCCAGCATCAATATGGCACCTTACGAGGTGCTATACGGAAGGAAATGCCGCACACCACTGAATTGGTGTGAATCCGGCGAAAGGGTCACCTTCGGGATTGATCTTGTCAATAATGTGGAAGAAAAGGTTTGGCTGATTCAAGCAAAACTAAAAGCTGCCCAGTCCCAACAAAAACAATATGCGGACCGGAGAAGACGTCCTCTGCAATTTGAAGTAGGGGATCACGCGTATCTACGTGTGCCTCCAATGAAGGGCGTTAACAGATTCGCAGTCAGAGGAAAGTTGGCACACCGATTCGTCGGTCCATTCCAGGTTCTGAAAAGATGTGGATCCGTTGCATACCGGCTGGAATTACCAGAGACACTCTCTGGTGTGCACGACATCTTTCATATTTCTCAGCTGAGGAAGTGCCTCAAGTTTTCAACCACCGTTCAGCTGAGGGATATCGAGGAACTGAAACCGGATCTCATGTATCGGGAGGAACTGGTTCAGATCATTGATGAGAAGGCCCGAACCACACGCAAGTGAACGTTGTGGTTCTACAAAGTTTTACGGAGCAATCACTCAGTGGATGAAGCGACATGGGAGAGCGAAGAGTTCCTTCGCAGCAATTACCCTGACTTTTTAATGTCGCACATCCGCTAATTTTTCCACCATCCTCTCTCATTTTTAACTTATAATCTCGGGACGAGATTCTTTTAAGGGGGGGGGATGTAAGGGCCCAAGTTCTTCACTTGCTAAAAATGTTCATCACAGCCACACCTCACCTCATTTGTGGTAATCACTTGAACCCATTTGAAGAGCAAGTAACCACGGTAAATAGATTTATTTGGAGATGATCTCACAAAACGCAAAAGTGGTATTTCCCACATGCATCATATAGGGGCTGAGCATATGATTAACTCCTAAACTTTGTTAGGAATGCTCATGCCAAATTTCACCCAAATTCAAAACCTTTTGAGGTACTTTTGGGTACAATTATTAAGAGGCTAGTTTGAACTCAAATTCAAATTCAAACTCCTTTTATCCCATAAATTCAAAAGTGGGATCCATGTTCACACTCAGCACATTTTTTTGAGTTCACACACCAAACTTCACTCCATTTGGAGTTGACCTTGACATGAGCTATTTTGAGCAAATTCAAACCAAATTTGAATTTTAGTTCAAAATTGCTGCAAATTCAGTCCAACCATTTCACACTTTGATCCATACAAATTCAAATGGACATATGGTGATTTGATCAAATTGCCAAGGGTATTAGGGTCCCCATTATGTAGAGCAGTAGAAATTGAAGTTTTTTGGACAAATTACTGGAGGTGGGACCCCCTGTCAGCCATACCTTGGATTGAACCGACTGCACCTGGTTACTCTGTTCTTCGGGCCGACGCAGAGATCGCCACCGAGGGCAAAACGTCGTCCATCGTGACCTCCAACTCTCTACAAAATAAAGGTGCGTCTAGATGTCTAGAACATGTATCTGAAAATCGTTCATCCTTTTATCCACCGGCTAGCTAGAATTTCGAAAGTTTCCGAACATCAGTTCATATGACCGAGCTCGTCAAAATCCAAAATTCAGTTTAACTGAACAACTCTTGGTCGAGCTAGTTTGGAAGTAGCTTCTACACACACTAGCACTCGCTATGTAAGAAGAAGCAAAGAAAACCTTCGAGAATCGGCAGTGATATGGACGTTTTCCTCGCCGCCGACGCAAAACACCTAGGCTCACCGTCGAGAGTAGGTTTGCCGGCGTATCCAGCTCCCAAGGCGTCTCATTTCGTGTTCCTCGTGCTCCACTAATGCTCTCCGAGCAAATCCAGACCCTTTTAGTGCTTTCTAGCTCGAGAACCACCTCGCCGGAACCCTAGCCGCCACGATTGCCGTCGCGCGGGTGTTTCCGGTCGCTGTCGACGACCTCCAACCTCCTAGGCGTATTCAGTGTCCGGAGTTACGGCGGGGCAGCCACTCTCTGCTCCGGGGATGGACGGGAGGTCTATTCCGGTGTCCCTTGCCAGAGGGCACCGCCGCTCGGGTCCGTTCTGCACGAGGAAGGGGACGACCACTGGGTGGGATCCACTGACTGTTTTAAACATTTCGCCGAATTTCAGTTTTTAGTTCAAACTTCAAACACACATAACTTTTGCTAGGAGTGTTCAAATCGAGTGAACCAATTTTTTTTGGATTCATATCTCTAGTACTTTCCAGAAAAACAAGTTTCACTCTGTGGAAACCTTTATTTCTCCAGAATTAATTCTCCTAAATTTAAAGTGTGGGGAATTTTAATTGGAGATTCCTTTGGTGGAAAATTCTGCAATTTGGCCAGGATGTTCCCTGTAATATCCCAGAGCGACCATAAAATTTTCAGATCCATCCGAGCTTATTTAGTCCACCTAATGGTGTGATTAAGGAAACTGGTTCAGAGAAAAAGAAAAATGTCCAGAAACATTTTTCAGATTTTCTCTGAATTTGTTTAGCTCATATCTTCAGCTAGGATGCTCCAAATTAGATGAAACCAATTCCATTAGAATCCTCTGAAAATATAGTTTCCATAAAGTCATGGCTTGTTCCATGAAAAACCCTAGAGCACCAGAAGAGCTCTAATTATGGCCAAATACACATTTATTTGTGCAGGGCTCAGAGGAGCTTTGCTTCAAATAAAATTTGGCCAAGTCCCTGTTTAGGTTGTATCCAATCCACGGTAAAAATTTCAGAGTTATTAGTACTGTGTAGCTTTACTTATAGTCTTCACATTATCAAAATAACTCAATTGCATTTAAATTGGCACGCATGTATGTTTATTTCATAGTCACTAAACTCGAAGAAGATCTGGAGGTTCTAGACTTCATTACTCCGGAAGAACAGTTAGCCCACGACCAGCAGCAAGGCAAGCTCTGATTTGCATTACCCATTTTCATAAAGTCTTATGTTTTGATCACTTACCTTATGTACTTCCTACAATTTTGCATTAGAGTCTTGATTGGAAACCCAAATGCATAGCCAAGAGAACCAGGGGTTTTGGGTTTAGGATTTAGACCTTGAGTATCCACTGCAAAGCTAAAAGGGTATTGGTTTCAGTACAAGATGAGTAGTTGGAACTACTTGCGAGAATAGGCTAGAGGCACACTACTCGGTTAGAGATAGACAATGAATCACATGGCAAAAAAATGAGACCGAGCGGAGAGTAAGGGCAGAAGGACTTTGGGGCCTGGGTGCCATAGCTCTGATTGTGTCGATTGAGGGCCGAGCTGTGTGCGGGCCTGTTGAACAATCTAGAATAGTACCGAAGACCTACCGGATATATGGGAACCGGGAAACCGATGTAACTCGGGTAGCGATCTGTAGAGGCATTGCTTGTCGTCCATAGGATGGTTGAGAGCAGCGAGGTGTATATCGGTTAGCAAGCACTGCGGATGCTCCACGTAGAGAGCTCCTACTCGGGACGATAGGACTGGATCAACACTTGGCTAACGGATGAAAGGTGGTTGCGTACGCCGTCCGTGGTGGTTGCTGTAGGCAACATCGAGTACGGGCATACGTGACAGATTATTTGGGTAACCCTGCAGGTGCAAATCGATTATAATCACCGTCCCTCACGGTTATTGAGTACCACCTGTTAACTGTACCATGACGTAGAAAGAACATGATAGTTTCATGTTAAAGATTGCTGGTTGAAAGCTTTACATTGTTTGTTAATGAAATGCTTTAATGTAGAGCCAATTAAAGTTCTTTTCATCCTTAGGCAAAGCACATAAGAGAAATGTGTTTCTTGTTTGATTGTGGCTTTCTTATGTTTCTTGACACACCATTCCCCACTAACTTGTGGCTAAAACTTGAAAGTAAGAGTCAACTAATTAGGCATGTCCAGCGCAACATACTTTCCTATTATACACTGCAAACCCAGCATATAGAGTTTAATGTTTAGGTGAGACGGGTTAGTCATGATGAGCCATCGTGCTCACTGCTTGTGTTTGAAGCGTTTGCAGGGTGCTATGAGGAGGAGGCTCCCGAGGAGGAGATAGACCGCCAAGAGGGAACTACCGTCGAGTGGGAGCTGTGCACGCCGCCGTGTTTGTGTGCGTGTGTGCTAATGAGAACACGTTTATGGGCTTAACGTTAACTCTTTCTGCTTAGTCTACGCCCATGAGTGTAGACTTAACGTTATTTTGATGTAACTATGTTCATATACCAGTTTATGTAATAAATTTTTTGTTTCCGCTGTTTACCTTTTATGTGTGTTATCCGGTGTTGTGCAACGCAGCACCCCTCAGCGAGATCCTGGCTTGTCGAGACCATCGGGTCCTCACAGGACCGTAAGCCACAACGAAACTAGGAGCAGGGAATTATGACCAGTGATCACTTTTACTCCTTTTCTCTGTCATTCCTATGCAGGTCCTAGCGTTCCGGACCTCCCATCTACTTGATAGGTGCGCCCCAACCTGAGGGCCCCACCTACCAGGGGGCCACTACGGTGATCTATGTGGGCAGGACGTCAGGACCCCAACGGCAGAAAGAAGGAACTTGGAGCAATCGACTACAGCAAGCTAACAATACCGTCGAAGCTTCTTCGGGTCCTTACGCTGCTAAGGACCCGGCGAGACAAGCTAGCTACACCAGCAAAAACTATCTACCTCGGCCAAGTTTTTTCGGGCCCTTGCGCTGCTAAGGATCCGAAGAGATGCAGCTGCAACACAAGAAATAAAAACTTCAACAGCAAGTTTTATTCAAGACAAGATACGAGGAGATAACAAGGTTCTGGTAGATACACAAGGCAAGCTGGAGCCCTAGGAGCCTACTGGCACTGGAACCTCGTAGCCACGAGCTTGGCAGTGTCCTCCATGCTGGACCTGCTGCCTCCATTGCCTCTGCGATGGGACCTTGCACCACCGGCTCTAGGGAGATGTTGGGGTCCCAGCTTCGGAAGCACGTGAGCACGTGCTCTGCCACTTGCTGAGCCAGGGTCTTGCCCTCAGCCTCCAGCTCTTCCCCAACGATGCCCTCCAACACCAGCAGCTTGGCTCCGGCCGAGTCCAGCATAGGGAGCACTTGGCTCATCTCCTGCACCAGACCACCCTAGCGCAAGAAGTCCCAGACCAACGCCGTCTCTGCGTGGCCCAGAAAGTACCAGACCATCTCCGCCTTGACAGCGCGGGAAGTTCGGAGCTTCTCAACCGTCTTGCAAGTGGTGGCCAGCTCCCAGACCAGGTCCTGATTCACCAGCTCCCTCTCCATGGCAGCAAGCTCCACAGCATGGCGCTCCAGATAGGCCTCCATGGATGAGGCAGCGAGCTCATGCTCATGGATGTCCTGGAGCTTCTTCCCCAGGCGCTCCCGGTCTGCCTCCTGGGCTGCTTCACGGAAGTCGACATCCCTCTACCTCTCCTGCAGCTCCCGCTCCCGCCGGACGAGGCCCTCCCTTGCCTCCAAGAGAGCTTCGGCATGAGCATCGGCTTCGGCGTGGATTCTTCCGGCTTTGGACAGGAGCTCCTGGGTCATCCTGTCAAGTTTCCGACCGCAGACCGCTCCTGGTCGATCGCCTCCTGCATGACCTCCAGTCGCTCTATCTTTGCCCTCGCTCGCTGCCTTGCAGCCTGGGTCCGCTCCTTCAGCTTGTCGCCCCAGTCCCTGAGGCGCTCCCGCTCCACCTTCAGCTTGTCCCACTCCCGGCGAAGCGCCTCCTATACCTGGTCCAAGCCAGAGAGTGCTACCTTCATGGCCTTGGGGAGGGGGCCCCCTCCCGGCATCTGCAAGCGGAGACACCCCATAGCCTCCACGGGCTCATCGTCTTCCGGCGGAGCCGCCACTACATCCACCTGCGGATAAGGAGAGGGCGACCCTGCAGGTTGCCCCGAAGTGGCCGCACCGCCGCCAAGGATGTCTGCGTCCGTCGGCAGGCCGGTCCCGGGAGCCAGAGAGCCGGTGTCCCGATCTGGTCTAGGCGCTGGCTCCGGCACTGGCACCAGCCCTGGATCACCGGAACCCCCAGTGGCAAAAGGGCTCTGGACTGCTGCGAGGAAGGTTCCGTGGGCTGCTGCGAGGAAGGTGCCTCGCCCTGCGTCGACACTCTGTGAGAGAGAAGTCGAAATCAATTACACAAACAAAACAGTGGTAAGAATACAGATTACCCTAAGGTCCGCATCATACCTGGGCGCCTGGCAGTTGGAGGAGGCGCGGAGCTTCTTGCGCGGGGTGCCGGAGCCACCCGCCTTCGTCGGCTTCAGAGCCAGACGCGTCAGGTGTCTTCCTCGCACCCGCCGGAACTCCCCCGACTGCTGCATTGCCGGAGCTGCTGCCGGTGCCACCCACCGGGCCTGACATAGGGCCACGTGCGGCATGAGGCTCCTTTGCTCGGGGCTTTGAGACGGAGCTCCCATCACCATGAACCAACCTCCTCTTCTTGGGGTAAGTTGGCCACTTGCTCGACTCTACGGTGTCCCTGGGCCGTGTGTGGGAGCGCGCCGTGGGTGCGGGTGCACCAGCCAGTACTTACTCCTTCCCCTTGCTGGGTCAAGGGATTGGCTCGGGCCTCCCCTGACCGCTGGGGCACGGGTTCCACTCGAGCCTCGCCTGATCGCTGACGCCACCTTCCCTGGATATCAGCACGCCCGGGAAGCATCCCCAACCTGCTCCACAGTGACGTCGATGTCGTCCAGCGTTGGCAACTCCTTCAACAACCTCGACCTTGCCGCCTCATCAAGGCAGACCAGCAAACAAGTCACCAGCGGGTTGATGAAGTCATCGAAGGTTGGGTCAAGGGACAGCTTCGACAACATGGCATCCAACATCTCTCTGTCCAGGGTCTCCCTGGTGTACAACCAGTCTGCACGGATGCGCTGCTGGAGGGGAGTGATGCGGCGCGACAGGAAGTCGGCCAAGACCATCAAAGAAGTCAGGTCCTGCTGTGCCAGGAGTTTAATCCTTGTCAGCACAGGCTTTTAGGCTTCCTGCTTCCTGCAGGGTGGGGATCTCATACCCAACAGGTTTCACGCTGACCGGGGGGGGGGGGGGGGGGCTGCTCGGCAGATCCAGTCGATCGTGGACGTCTGTCTGGGCGATCACTGAATCCTCCCTCTAGTGCTCCCACTTGCCGTGGGAGAAGGGCGTGATGTACGGCACGGAGTTTTTGCTTCGGTGCTGGAAGTAGTAAGCCCCTATGTGGCTTGAGCTTCTCCCCGAGGCCCACAGGATGAAGAAGACCCAAAACAGCCGCACAGATGGCCGCACACACACAAACATCTCACAAAAGTGGACGAAGACCACCACAATGCGAGATCATGCATCGTCAGATGGTGGAGCTGAAGGACGTACACCTCCAGAAGCGTCAGCAGGAATGAAGAAGCCGGGAGAGCGAACCCGTCAATATGTAAGACGTGAAGAGGACGATCTCGCTGGGCTGCAGGCCAGTGAGCGGGTTCTTCCCATGGCAAATCCTTCTGTCATAGTCGACGACTGCTAGCAGAGCAGCCGCCTTACGCGCCCGAGGTCTTTGTCAGTCCAAAGGCGGGAGGTGCGAAGGCTGGTCGCCATTGGAGCAGGTGATGGCTGGATCTGGTCGAATGCAGAAGTTTCAAGCGCAAAGGAGAAAGGTGAAGGGCACGAGGCGCAAGGAAGCAAGTAAGGAAACGATCGCCTTTCGCTGCAGAGTTTCCTTTTATTACGCCTGCAACCCTTGGGAGGATTTCGTGTGTGGCGCCTGGCCTAGCACCACCCCATGCTACCTGCATCGCCAATGACAAGTGGGACCCATGTCCGCCTGTCAGACATTGGGGGCCAGGCGGGCAGCGTCTCTAGAAGGAGGCTCGAGCAATTCTCAAGAAAAGCGGCACAGCAGAACTGCAGCGGTCGTCTCGAGAACCGACGCAGTCCATGCCCTGAACCACTTCATGGGCACATCGCCACGACCCTCCAAGCAAGCACGGCCACGCGTCCACTATGACAGGGATGTGCTGCGGCTTCAACTGCCAAGATAGAAGTTCAAAGAAGCCACGCGGGAAAGAAAGACGGAAGCCCCACCTATGGGATCGTCGCCTCCACCGAGGTGGGCCTCGGGGCCACTAACAGTACCCTGCAGACCGGGTACTCCTGCGTACAGGCAGGAAGTGGCTCTAGAACCCGCCTCCTTGCTGGTGCGGGCTCTAGCGCTGCCACATGTCCCATGGTTTTGGGCCAGGCCTCCACGCTGAGAACGGCTCCGGAGCTGCCACGCGTCCTCCAGCCCCGGACTTGGCCTCCCCGCTGAGGCGAGGTCCAGCGCTGCCACGTGTCTCTTTGCTTCGGACTAGGCCTCCCCGCCGAGGAGGGCTTCGGAGCTTCCACGTGTCCATCGGCTCCAGACTGGCCTCTCCACTGGTGCGAGGTTCGGTCCTGCCACGTGTCCTCTGGCTCCGGACCTGGCCTCGCCACTGCGGTGAGGTCCGGTGCAGCTACGTGTCCTCTGGCTCTGAGCCCGGCCTCCCTGCTGAGGTGGGCTCCAGAGCTTTTACATGTCCCACGACACGCCATTAACCGTGGGCCTCTAGAGTCAAGGAAGACGTTCACAGTCTAGTCACGCATTCAAAGCTCAAGCGTTCCCCAAAAGCATGGCGCGCAGCGCACACCTCCATCCCACTCCTGGCAGTCATTACAGTGACAGGACAGAACGGTGTGACGTGACAACAGCAGTAACTGCTCGGCTGACCGAGTAGGCTGCGGAGACAAGACGGAGCTTTCTCCCGCCATCATCAACCACTACTCGGACCGAGACACCCGGCGTGTCAGGCGGCGCGCCTTAACTCCATTGACAGTGGACACTACAAGTCGCTATTAATACCATAGATTGTGTTTAGGGTTCGGATGGCCGTGGGGCCACTTGTCGGGCCCCAGGTCTCAATGTAACTGCCTGTCCTTGAGACATAAAAAGACCGGGCGGCCTCCGACAGAGGGGATTCCGATTCCGATCCTGATCTGATCTCAGAACTCACACACGCACAAGCAATACAACTCACACTCCCATGGACGAAGGGTTTACGCTCCGGCGGCCTGAAACACATAAATCCTGGTGTTCATCCTGTGTTCTTCAAGCTAGATCAATCTAGAGACTAGGCCTCTCCATGTAACAAACCTCCGCGGACTGCTCCAGTAGCGGTACCGGGGGAAGTGTCGTAGCGAACACATTGATAGTTCCTGTCACAACTGACGCGAGAAGCAGTCCTCACCGACTTCAGGGCACGAAAGTGAGTTGACACATGGAAGGAGACCAAGTTTGGAGGGAAGAACAGGTCCTCTGAATCCCTAATTCGGCTGCACCCCCACATGCTCTATTTGTCGTGTGCTTTCTTCTGGACTGGTAGGTAGGCACTCTGATCCTTCCTGAGTGATTTGTCGCTGGATTCACTTGGATACTCCAGAAAGTGGGCCTTTAGTCCCATGGAGTGCCACATGTCAGTATGTGATTGGCTGGAAGTGTAGTTTTAAGGATTACTAACTTGTATTCTCCTCGTTTCTACAGTAAAATACCTGCATGCACAAATTCTACATGTACAAGTGGAAATATATTAAATCTAAAGGTAATGTGTGTAAGAAAGGTTTACTCCTTCGCATAATTGAGATAGATTAAGGTCAAAATAGGACTTAGCGATCGTAAACAGGTGTATCATCTATGATAGATACAATGAAATCATCATCAAAGGCTTTTGGAATCCATTGTCTCGTGCTCATTTTATGAGTTGTTTTGTTGTTTTCTCCATAATGTGGTTGTAATAACATTTCTGATGATGTAAAATGGAGTTGTTCTATGGTTTTCGATGAAGTAGAATATTTTTCATGTGTTTGATCGTAAGAACTATGTGTACATTTAATAGGACAAACACTCTTAAAGAATGTAGCATCTCTAAATCTAACTATTGTACCAACATGCACAGTAGGTGAGTCGGATCTGATTACTAGAAATCTATAGGCAGGACTATTAGAAGCATAACCTAGAAAAAACAATCGACAATATTAGGTCCAAGTTTACGCTTTTTGACTATTGGTATATTTGCCATAGCCAAACAACCCCACCTGCGAAGGTAAGAAAGAGATGATATTCATCCTTTGGATCCTTCATATGGAGTCATCTCACTATTTTTATTGAGAACTCTATTCATTACATGATTTCCAATCAGAACTCCCTCCATCACCATGACTTAGATAAGCCTGCAAGTGTCTAAAATGGCATTCATCCAGTCAATTGGAGTGTGGTTCTTACTCCCGCAAACCCCATTTGATTAGGATGAGTAGGGAGGTGTTCCTTCATTTATGACTCCATTCTCAACACGGAACTAGGAGAACTCGTTAGAAAAATATTCTGCCCCATGATCTGATCAAATTTTCTTGATTTTTCTTTCTAGTTGATTCTCAACTTCAGCCTTATAGATTTTAAAATAATATAATGTCTTATCCTTTGATTTAAAAAAAATACACATAGCAAAAACAAATTGAATATTGAATAAATGTCATTAAGTATTCCTTTTCTCTATTAATCAGCACACAATTGATTTCACAAAGGTCGTAATGTATTAGTTCTAAAAGTGTCACATTTCTTTGATGAACAGGAAAGTGAGATTTTCTTTTTTGTTTCGCTTGCACACAAGCTTGACACCTAGAACCTTTGACTATATAAATTCTAGGAATTAAACACACGATAGATAGCTGAGAGATGTATCTGAAATTGACATGACATAGACGCGAGTGTCAAACACTCGCTTCATCATCTTTAATCAGAAGGTTTACAACCGAGCTACTAAATATGAAAAGGAAAAGTAGAATGGGACTCTGTTGTCATAGCCTTTACTGATAAAGTGTACACATTTTGACATGACTACTTTATTAGACTCAAAAACTAACTTAATTCATCGTCTCAACAAAACAATGAGCTACTGACTAGATTTTTATTTATTGAGAGGGCATGCTACACGTTTTTCAGCTGCATGGTCTTTCCCGAAGTAAACTTCACATTTACCGTATCAACACAATGAACAGAAGCACGTGAGTTATTTCCCATCAGGATGGATGCACCGTGGGTAGCCCAATAAGAAGAAGAAAACATAATATATCATCACAAACATGAATGTTAGCCCATGTATCAATACACCACTCAGTAGGTTGGCATGCTGTTAAGAAGTTATATGTGTTACAATATCCTATTGCTCCAGCTTTGCTAACAATCATGTTGATAGATTTATCATTTTTATACTGAGGTTTCTTGTCCTTCCTATCTGCCCACTTTTTCACAAAATGCCCCAACGTACCACAGGCATAGCATTCAAACTCAGTTATGTTTATTTTTCTTCTTTTCCTTTCTCTTAAAATTGGCGGTATACATAACCTTATTTCTCCCTTTCTTTTGTCCAGCATGTTGCATGACATTAGCATTGGATTATCCATCATGCACCCAGGACACTCCATCTCTTGTCCGATTTTTCTCTTCCACATCAAGATAAGCTAACAGATCCTCAACGGAAATGTTCTGTCTCTTGTGTTTCATAGACGTAGTAAATCCCCTCCAATATGGAAGTAATTTGACAATAATGCCCCCTGCCACAAATTCAGGAGGCAGATTTTTTCGAAGATGTTGGAACTCTCCGACGATAAGTTGTATTTGGTGAGCCTGCTCAATAACTGAATGATTGTCAGCCATCTTAATGTCATGATAGCGCTCCATGGCATACAACTCTTGTCCACATCCAAAGTAGCATACTTGTGTTTGATGGCCTCTCAGAGCTCTTTGCGGTCTTGTAGCTCATGTACACATCGCACAACTTCTCAGAAAGCACACAAAATGTAGCCCACTGCTAGCAAATTAGCCATATTGAACTCTGCATGTTTTTGAATATTGAGAGGTCCATCCACAGGCTTGAGGGCATATGGTATGTCCATAACAATGAGCCACAAATCAAGTTTCTTAGCCCATCTATTAAAATTAGAACCAGCGAACTTCTCATATTTCATTGCATAAGCAAATCTATTAACCATATTAAAGTGCCTATCAGGTTTTTGGATTGTTAGAAAAAATGTACTTTAGAGATAAAATACATTTCTAAAACCGTGACAATACACATAATAGATAAACCATAGAACATAAGCAATGACATGCATGTAAAGCAAATTATATCTGTCTCGCTTATGCGTAGAAAACTCATCTTTACTTCCAGTTAGAATGTCTCCAACTTGAAAGTCAGTGAGTTGTGGACGAGAAAAACGCCGTAGAAGGAAGCAAATCTTTTATTGAACAATAGCGCGGACTATATCCAAAAAGCTCAGTCGCTCCAACCCATGCAGATTCTTCAGCGGGGGAGGTTTTCTCTACATCGTGCCAATGAGAGAGATGGAGAAGCCTGATGCAGACACCCGACACAATGGAATCTAGAGTCTATTCACCTTACTAGCATAATATAATCTTTTCGAGTCTGTACATGAAGGTTTCCTCTGTCCGTAAACATAGAGTCTAGTAACTGATGTAATTGGTGTCTAGTAAAACCAGGTAATTAATCTCTAGTAATTGAAGACAATAAACCTCCGGTATTTGCATAACTAAGACACGATTATTCTTTAAAAACTAACTCCTGAAATAAAACACAATAAATTTTGAGCAGATAAAGTTGTATTAGCTTTAGACTCATCAAAGGAAAATAATGCATGATTACCATGTTAGTCATCATGTCGTAAGTCACACGATAAATTCACAAGAAAAATACGCAAATACGCACGCGTGCCCGTGTAAATTTTGTGTGACTCGAGCCCATACTTCTATCATATATTTCACACACATGGAAAAGGGTTTTATTTATAAATAGGTATTGCTTCCCTCTAAATTTACAATATTTTGGTATGAACTTTTGGAATTTTATTTGGAATTATTGAGGCTCAATGCCCACATATTTGTTGAAATAAACCATGACACGAGATCTGTATAGTGGTGCGCGTCGTGTGTGTGTCGTGGGCGCATCATGCCATGGTTGTTGGTGCTGCTGGTGCAACATGGTCCAGTGTAGTGTATGTGCATGACGTCGATCTTCACGGAAGGTGCCACAATGTTCGGGATGGGCGAATGGCTCTCGCGGCGTCGTTAAGCAGAACGTACAGATCATGCCGCATGGCAGTCGCCCGTTCGTGCGCAGAATACGCATGGTTGCTTGGCAAGCGAGTCTGACGCACGGCGTACGCATGGTACCGAGTTGTTGCATGAATCGTGCGTAGAGTCTGCGTGGTTGTTGCATTCACGGATTAGCCGGGTCACCATGGTCACGATTCGTACGTGTTGCCGGATCACGTTTTGGTTGTAACCAGTTATAAAACAGTATGGCTAACATGAAAAAGCTTCCGGTTTTACCCAAAGCACAATTGCTTTTTGCCTTCCATGAGTGTGTGTGTTTAGTTGTTTTTAGACAACAGCGGGCGGCTCCAGCCTTCATTTTTTTCAGTTCTTCGATCCTCGGTCGCAATAATATTCCAACAATATATGAGTGAACTTTGTCATTGAAATTAGAATACCAAGTTATTTTTTTTCTGAAACTACAAAGGCATGCCTCCAATCAATGACAACACTACAGTGTTGTGCGTGTCTATGGCATCGGTAGTGTTACTTACATATTAGAGCATTATTATGTCGCTCCTGCTGCTCAGATGTGGTATTGATTGTCGAAAAGTCAACTAGAGGCGTGGATACATATTAGAGCAAGGAGGCAGGAGAAATCATTCAGAGCAAAACATGCAGATAGCTTGTGTACGGGACTGTGCAGGAGAAGAGAGAAAAGAGGATGAACCAGAGAGGATCAAGACATTCAGAGGCAAAATCAGCACACCACGCAAAAAAAGCAGAAGCACCAAGGATTTTGGCCCCTAATTCCTATTTATATTCTTTTCTCTTGAAGATTTGTCTGCATGCAATTCTGTTGGAGAGGTCCTAGTAGGTGATGGAAATGATGGTGGCGCTCCGTGATGCGGCGCTTAGGAGCAGCCGGCTAAACGAGGCAGAGCTCAAGCCATTCTATTGCGACTCGAACGACCTGTTGGATGCAAGGGACGGCGGATCGATCCTGACTACAAGCTGTAATGTCAAAGACGCGAAGGATCCGTACCTCAAACAACTGTATTATACTCACTTTGTTTCGAATTATTTGACATTGACTAGTTCAAAATAGTACAAAATAAAAATTGACGCAGCATAAGTTTGTAATACTGGCCATATATCACATTTCCCACTCGACCACTATCTAGAAGCTGGCCTGTCATGGTGTGTAAAACACGCCGCTCACGTGCTTGAGTGAAAAAACTGATTAAAAAATATGTTCACATTCCCCACTCAACGCTTGATTATGATGGTAGTGTGGTCGGAAGCCTGATTAGTGAGCTCACAAATCTGTCGTCTTCTGATGCTTTTAATAGTGCTTTAGTTTTTGCTAACCCTAGATCTTGTAATAATGCAGCCCATGCCTCAGCCGCATTAAGTGCTCCTGGTTCTGTGGTGGCCGAGCTCATTTTGGATGATTTTTCAGGTTGTATTCATGTTTTGGATGATCGCGATTTTACGACAGCAGTGGTTTAATGGAAGAACATTCCAGTTAGAAAAAACATGCCCAAGCACAAATTACCGTAATTTATTTCATTTTTTAGGAAAAAAAGACAAACAGAGGGTAATTTATTTATTTTTTCCAATCTCCATCGAAGAACAAGATTATGGTACTCCAGTACCCTGTTCCCTACGCAGAGGGGCCGGCCGGAGCCCGAGGTTTGACTTAGTCCGGCTTGACGGCGGCGTCCTTGGCCTCCTTTGCAGGGATCTCGTGTACCACCCGGACCGGCTTGAGCACGCCCTCCTCCTCCGGCTGCCCGGCCGACGATCGCATCTCCACCGTCTGCGTCGTCTTCGTCACCGTCCCGCCGTTGCGGTTCGCCTGTTTCTGGTCCGCGGCGGCAGCAGCGTCCTACAAACATCATAGGAATCAGCCACTCACGGATCAAGGTCCCGGACGGCAATATCGGGAGACGATCGACGAAACACCTAGATGACCGGAAGGCGTGCGTACCTTAGTGGCGCCGGTGTCGGTGGTGTTGATATGGACGCCGACATGACTTCTTGTCGCACTTGCTGAGCAGGAGATGCATGGTTTAGTGAGGAGAATGACAATGTAATGACCACCTTGCTTGAGATGATGCCATCGGTCGCGCGCTAGCTTTTTCTTGCGGCACTACTGAAGCTACTCGAAGGTGTCGAGGTGGCAGATGCGCAGCCGTTCTAGGCAACACATGTCCTTGCTTCCACCGTACTTCGACAGGCCTCTAATTTGCATTTGTTGGGATCGGTTGGTATCATTTACTCTGAATCTACTAAGCTGATTGAATTAGGGTTTGTTTGTTTTGGATTAGAATCTGCAGATTTTTTTTAAACGCCGGTGATCCCGGCGATCAATTATAAGAAGAGAACAAAGTAGATGCACCAGCAGTACATTAAAGTTATACAAAAGAGATTGCTCTCCTTAATTTATTAGCACTACTGCAGCAAGGTTGTTTCGTCTCAGCGGCACACCACATTGCAATGCCATTCTTTAAGGCAGCAACAATGGCATTGATCGTGTGCTTGAAAAATCATCACTTTACGCTCTTTTCAAATTGCCCAGACGACCGCGATGACGAGGGACTTGATGGCTATGGTCTGGCTGGAGAAAGAGAGCATACCAGCTCGATGGTTGAATGCTTTGCTCCCTTATCCAGTCGCTTACTATCATCCAAATTTGCAGGACCGGGGAGCACTTATAGAGATGTTGCGTAGTCTCCAAATTCTGGAAATATAGAGAACAATCTGCAGGTTAAACAACCAGACAGATTATGTGCACATAGTATATAATCTGGACCTCGGGATTATGATAACATAATAATCCATCTAAGAGAAGCTTATTTGAGATTATGATCTTCCAAAAAATTCATTACTCATGGTCTTTCGGCTTCCTCCTCTGTATGAATCCTCCTCCAGAAACAGGTGCCCTCCCTGGCATTCGACACCGCCGCTCTCCTCAACTCTGGTGCTCTGGTCGATGTCCTTTCCATGAAGGATGGCAAAATGGATAGATGTAATCCTCCTCCATCGGATCCCCTGGTTTTTGGGCACGATGGCCATGGGTGCACTCGCCATGGCCCGCCTGCCCCTGGAGTGATGTCCAGGGGTGAGCCCCTGGCCACGGGCGCGTTGCTTCGCGAAATTTCAGTCGCCTTGTTGGTTACCAACCCCTGACTGCTACTCCTTTTCCATCTTCGCTTGACATCATCACCTAGCAGCGTGAGCGCGTGCCGATGGCCTTGGCCTAGGCATGTGCCACAGGGATGGTTCGAGCATGGTCGTCCATATGACCGTCACGCTGGCTGTAGGAGGGGCTCCATCTGCTACTGGCTTAGCTCCGACCCAGGTGGGGCTACATATGCTACTGGCTTAGCTTCGACCCAGGTGACTACTCCTGGGAATTATTAGGACGGGCCAAAATCGGGCAGGCTGAAGCGTCGGCACGGCCCATAACTCGGTCTGGCACAAAAAATTTTGGGCCGTGCCGGCCCGGCACAAAACCTCGGGTGTGTCGTGCCAGGGATTCGGGCACGATACATTTCACGGCCTTTTGGCCGTGCTCGGGTTGGTCCGGCATGAAAATCGCTCGAAATTTGAATTGGCTCGAAAAAAGCCCAAAGGCCCAAAATTGACCCGCGCTGGCTTGACTGATAATCGGCGCCCACTATTCTTCAGCCTTTTCTAAAGTGGTCAGTCATCTCTTGTTTTTTTTATTTTGATCCAATTATGAGAATTAAAACTTGTATAGATTCCACAAATATGATTCAAATTTGATGATTCTTTTTCCTATGTGTTTGAAAAAGTCTTATCTACAACTTTGAAGCATTATTTTTAATCTTATTTAGCTCAATTTGGTTTCTTTTGTAAACTTCCAAAACAAATCATATGTACATATTCTTCATTTTTGGTAAAATCTTCAAAAATTAAGCAGATTGATGAGAATTTTGTTGTGCATGTGTATATTCTATATTTGTACGCGTATAAATTTTGTGTAATTTTTTAAGCACTCCACTCTTATAGATTTAAATCTACCAAGTTTCATTTAAACGATCATAAATATATGTGTCATTCTTTAAAATCTAGACACACATTCTTTCGAATCAATTTTATAAAATCTCCAAAAATATCATAGGTGTCTCTTACTATATATACTCACACAACAAATTTCACTTTCAAATTCACTTTATTTTGATATATATAAAAATATAAAAAAACAGTTTTTTGGGTCGTGCTCGAGCCAGGTATGGTACGAACCTGGCCCGGCGTGCCGCGCGCCGTGCCTGGGCCACGTTTTCTGGCCTTCGGCACGGCCCAATTCCCAGCACTACAGGTGCCTTGTCTGCTCTCCTAGACCGGCTGCCACGGGGGATCGGCATTCTATGTCGTGGTGATCTTGTCCTACTAACCAGTTAAAGGAGTGTGTGATTGAGAGGGGCGAATCGAGTACATACGAAAATCACTTTTGTAACACCTAAAGACTACTTGATTATGTAAGACAATCATACAAACTTTCCTAGCTACGCAAGAGTATAAAATAAGCACTACAAGCTCTATGTATACTAGTGAAAGGGATAGACAAGTAGATGAAGCTAGCAACAAGATAGATATAAAAACTATTAGCTCATGTGGTGGGGTTCCTGACCACGACCTCCAGGGGAAGTGTAAGGGCTCAAGTTTTTTATTTGCTAAAAGTGTTCATCACACCACACCTCACCACATTTGTGGTAATCACAATGCAAGGGAAAGGCTGCGTACAAAAGACCCAATTGGGTCGGACCCTTCCCCGGACCCTGCGCAAGCGGGAGCTACATGCACCGGGCTGCCCTTTCCTTTTACATGAACACAATTGAAGAGCAAGTAACCACCATCAATAGATTTATTAGAAGATAAACTCACAAAGTGCAAAAGTGGTATTTCCCACATGCATCATATTGGGGCTTAGCATATGATTAATCCCTAAACATTGTTTGGAATGCTCATACCAAATTTCACCCAAATCCAAAACCTTTTGAGGTACTTTTGGGTATAATTGTTCAAAAGGCTAGTTTGAACTTAAATTCAAATTCAAACTCCTTTCATCCCATGAATTCAAAAGTGGAAGTCATTTTCACACTCAGCACATTTTTATGAGCTCACACACAAATTTTCACTCCATTTGGAGTTGATCTTGACATGTGCTAAATTAAGCAAATTCAAACCAAATTTGAATTTCAACTTCATATGTGCTGTAAATTCATTCCATCCAATTTGCATTTTGATTCAGTCAAACTCAAATGGAAATTTGGTGAATTGATCAAATTGTGAGGGGTAGGAGGGTCCCTAATATTGTGCAAAAGTGAAAATTCAATATTGTGGGACAAAAACAGGAAATGGGACCCACTGTCAGTGTAACAGCAGAGTGGACCGACTCCACCGCTGCTCACTCGGGTTCTTGCGTGCACTCACGCGGACGCCATGGCGACAGGCACTGCCACCTCCTGCTCTCGAGTTCTGGACGTCCAGTACTCGCGCCCAGCCGCCCTATCGTCGCCCCGGACGTTCCAAAACTCATTTAGCCACTGCTTCATCCGTCTCCCTCACAGAAAGAGCGCTGCACATCGCCGCACACCCGAAAATCGCACCCTCACCATCGACCGGCCAAACCCGACCCTTCCACCTCAAGTTGAGGCTATAAACGGCACCGCCGACCTTCACTCGACGTGCTCCAGCCCAGCTAATCGTGATCAGCTCCCTTCGAGCTTCCCCAAGTCGGTTTTCCACTCCCATGTTCATCCCGACGCTAATCGTCCAGAAACATTTTTCAGATTTTCTTTGAACATTTTTAGCTTATATCTTTTCAGATTTTCATGCATCTTAAAAATGAATTCAGATCGTTGTGTAGCACCAAAATTTATAGTTTCAGGAGGCAAAGGTAGTAAATCAATAGGAGCACGGGGATTTAAACCATACACTACCTGGAATGACTTACGTTCGTCGTGGAGTGAACGGATCTGTTGTAAGCAAATTCTATATGTGGTAAACACTCCTCCCACAAGTTCATTTTTGTTTTCAAGACAGCCCGCAACATAGTGGATAAAGTATGATTAACTACCTCAGTTTGTCCATCTGTTTGTGGGTGACATGTAGTTGAAAACAGAACCTTGGTCCCTAATTTATACCACAAGATTCTCCAAAATGACTTAAAAATTTTGCATCACGATCAGAAATAATGGCATTTGGCACACCATGTAAACAAACAATTTTAGTCATAAACAAATCAGCAATGTGTGAAACATTATCATTCTTATGACATGGTATAAAGTGCGCCATTTTAGAGAAACGATCAACAATCACAAAAATAATATCCCTCCCCCTCTTAGTCCTATGCAATCCTAAAACAAGGTCTATAGAAATATCCTCCCAAGGTGCACTAGGAACAGAAAGAGGCATAAAAGACCATGTGTGTTAAGGCGAGAATTAGCTTTGTTGCAAGTAGTGCATCGTGACACATAGCGCTCGACATCACGCCTCATCTTCGGCCAACAGAAGTGTGTGGACAACACGTCCTCGGTTTTCTTCACTCCAAAATGTCCCATCAAACCTCCTCCATGTGCTTCCTGCAAAAGCAATAGACGAACGGAGCTAGGTGGAACGCATAGCTTGTTAGCACGATAGAGGAGACCATCTCGCAGCACATATGTATTCCATGTTCTTATCTACAATTTTCAAAAGTATCTTTTAAATCCAAATCAGTAGGGCATAAAGCTTTTATTGTTTCCAAACCAAAGACTGTGTTCGAACGATTACATCTCGGGTTCTTGAATGAGATGGAGGTGATAAAACTAAACTCAATGCTGGAACAAGAAATACGAGAGGGTCAAGCAACAAATAAGGAGATCAAGGAAATCAAGGAAAGAATCCGATAAGGGATAGAGAAGAATTTTAAGGAAGACGAGAATGGCATGCTTTGGTTAGGGAAAAGCATTTCTGTGCCTAACGTGAAGTGCATTCACGAATCGATACTGAAGGAGACACATGACTCGCCTTATTCCATACATACCGGCTGTACGAAGATGTATAAGGACCTGAAAACTTGATATTCGTAGGATGGTATGAAAAGGGACATAGCTGAATATGTTGACTTATGCGACACGTGCCAACGAGTGAAGGCCGAGCATCAATGACTCGCTGGATTATTACAGCCGTTGAAAGTACCCGAGTGGAAGTGGGAAGAAATCGGTATGGATTTCATAGTCGGATTGCCACGTACTCAGTCCAGCTACGACTCTATTTGGGTTATCGTGGACCGATTGAAAAAATCAACTCACTTTATTCCTGTTAGAACTAAGTACACCATGGTGCAATTAGCCGAGCTATATATGGAGCAAATCATGTGTCGTCATTGAGTTCCAAAGAGGATAGTTTCAGGTCGAGGTTCTCAATTTACCTCTAGGTTCTGGAAGAAGCTGCATGAAGCTATGGGTATGCGGTCGAATTTTAGCTCCGCATATCACCCACAACCGATGGGCAAACTGAGAGGACAAATCAGATTTTGGAAGACATGCTGAGAGCTTGCGCCTTGAAACATGGGCGTAGTTGGGACAAGAGCTTTCCGTATGCCTAATTCTCGTACAACAATAGTTACCAGGCCAGCATTAAAATGTCACCTTTCGAGGCACTATACGGTAGACGGTGTAGAACACCCCTCTTCTGGAATGAGACCAGAAAAAGCCAAGTATTTGGACCCGATGTGCTGCAGGACGCCGATAAGCAAGTCCAAACAATACGTGATAACTTGAAGGTCGCTCAGTCACGACAAGAAGGCTATGTGGACAACAGGCGAAGGAGTTTGACCTTCAAAGTTGGAGACTTTGTGTATCTTAAGGTGTCGCCTATCCGAGGCCAACGATGGTTCAACGTCAAAGGCAAGTTAGCACCTTGCTACATCGGGCCATTCAAGATTTTGGGCAAGCGTGGAGAGGTAGCATATTAACTAGAGCTGCCAATGCATCTCTCTGACGTGGACGACGTATTTCACGTATCCCAGCTCAAGAATTGCCTAAGAGTGCCGGAAGAACAAGTATCAATGGATGATTTAGAACTTCAGGAGGATCTCACCTATGCAGAACACCCCATCAAAATCCTAGACATGAAGGAAAGAGTCACGAAGAACAAGGTAACCCGTTGGTGCAAAGTGCAATGGAGTCATCACACAGAGACCGAAGCGACATGGGAGCCTGAGGAAGACCTCAAGGCGGAATTCCCTCATCTTTTCTCCACTCTATCGAATCTCGAGGACGAGATTCATTTTAAGGGGGTAGATTTGTAACACCCTCATATTCATTACCATGCATTGCATATATTTTTCATGTAGAGAAGCATTTGAAAAGAAGAAAAAAATAAAGGAAGGAATATAGAAAAAAATGAAAGGAGATAAAAATAGGAAATGATAAAAATAAATAGAAATTAAAAGAAATAAAAAGAAAAAGAAAAAGAATAAATAAATAAAATATCCAAACCTGGCCGCCGCCCAATTTTTCCCCAATTTCCCCCCTAATTCCCCCCCCCCCAAATTTACTTAATTTCCCCCTAATCCCCTCCTAAAATTCCCCACATTTTGGTGGAATTTCAGCCGCACCACCCTATGGGGGAAAGCCCTAGCCGGCCCTCCTCCCCTTGGCCGCACCACCCTAAGGGGAAAACCTTAGCCGCCCAACTTTTCTTTTTCTTGAATTTTATTTCCCCCCAAATAATAAATCACAGCACCTAGCTCCCACCTATTCTCAAATTAAATCTCAGCCCTTGGATAATGAGTTGCTAAAATCCTATCTCCCTTAGCTATTTTCTCCCCCTTATAAATAAACCCCTCCTAGCCGCCACCCTCAGCCCCCAAAAACCCTGGCTGCCGCCCCTCTCTTGCTGCCAAGACCTGGCCGCCATCGATGCTCTTCCCCGCCTCGCCGTCGCCGGAGAAGAAGACCCCGACACCCTGCCCTAGACGCAGCATCACAATTCTCCAAAGAAAAACCCCAGCTGCTGCCATTGCAAGGAAAAGGGTCCTGCCACAAAGAGGAGAGAAGGACAAAGAGAGGTAGGTTCCTGTTACCCCTCTTACCATGTCGCCTCTGTTGCTACGCACCCGTTTTTCTTTACCCCCTGCTAACAGAAATTTCTGCATGTTGGTAGACCATGTTTCGGTTAAGTTTTGACGGTGGAATTGATCTACAACTTGATCTAAGATCGTAACCAAGTCAACACTTAGTTCCAGCAGCCTTGTTCATCGTAAAACCCCGTGGAAGCTTTCTAAAACTTGCAAGAACACGTGCAAAACTGATTACTATAAACTGCACTATAAGATTTGCATTCATATACCTCATTGCATTTTGAGTAAAGTTTGTGCATCATAATTGATTGCTATAATGTTTGTATGTGCGTGGTCGTGAGTAGAAGGACATGCTCAAGAGGCCGTATACGAGGAACTACATCACCAAGACATCGAGACGCTTGACCAACACAAACCGCGGGAGCAAGGCAAGTGCCCCCTGACCATGTTGAACCTAAGTTTTGAAACTGTTTTGTTTGTAAAAACTTCATGCTCGTGTCAACTTGATGGGAAACCCTTTAGTAGGAGTTGACTAGCTTTGTTATCCACCCTTGTTGCCAGGAAACATAATTGAGTCGGGTATGGTCGTTTCTCTTTTTGCTTCGCTTAACTTACAGGATACGGGAAAACTGAAATAAAACTTGTTTAGCTACTGCACTCATAGATATTAAAGATGATTAGAACATGATGATGTTGATGAGCATGGAATCGGGGAGATCTAGGCAAGGTTGGTTCGTGGGTTTTGCTGAATGAGATGGTGGTTTGCTTACCGTAGATCTAAGGACCGGTTCATGCAAGAACACGCCAGGAAAACAGTGCCACCAAAAGGAGAAATATGGGTGCGGCTTAGCTGACTAATTAGGTGTGTTGCTAGCTTGTTATGGACCATTGGATGACACGGGGAATGGGAGTCGAGGAGGACTGCCCTGGGAACTGCATGGCACAGGAGGCGGCCCGTGGGTGGGAGAATGGAGATTCAAGCCTGCCGGCGAAACCTCAGTGGGTCCTTACATTCTAGTAGCCCCTTTGTAAAGGCTATTTTGTGATCTCTTGGTCATACACCGACGGTTGTGTAGTGGCAGAATGGAGGTTTTCTCTAGTCTCCGACGGGTGACGAAATGATGAACTTGTGGGTAAAATGGTGCCACCTCTGTAGAGTGTAAAACTATCATGATAGTCGTGCTTCCAGTTACAAGCACCTGGCCAACTTCCATGATTAGAGGCCAAACTTAGGATGGTTATTCGGGTACGGTTACGGTATTGTCATTGTGATTGGTTGAAGGATTGGTTTTGGTCATAATTATGAGATTGGGTTTGGTTATATGAATATGTGTTGATCATGAGCATTTGTGAATATGAGATGACCTTGATAAAGAGCATTGGCATGTTGAGACTTGATGAATGATGAATTATGATGGTATGGAACATGAGGGATGATGAATTACTTGGTTATGTTGGGATTTAACTCACCTAGAGATAGTTGTTGTTTTTATCATGGTTGTGAAATAAAACTTGCTTGCTGCAATGAAACCATTTATTTCCTACCTTGTTGTAAGCTACATGTCATACTTCTCCCACACTTGCTGAGTATGACATGTACTCACCCTTGCATTCCCACATATAAATCAGCTACAAGAGAAGAATACTTTGAGGAACAGGTGAAGTACTAGGCGTGCGCACTACCGTCAACATGTCTGTGGAGTTGAAGTTGGAGTCCATCGTCTTTAGTTATTTTCCGCTGTCGTTAGAGTCTTCCGCTGCAGAATAAGTTAGATATTCATGAGTGAGATATTGAGTCGTTGTAATAAAGCATTTAAACACTATTTGTACGTGGTTCTATTCTGAAATTCAGTTTGTGAAGTACGTGTATGTGAGATGAACATTTTGGACACACATATGCATTCTCTTGGTTCATTTTTCAGAATCGGGTGTCACGACCACCCAATGCGATTTTTGGAGTGTGGACCCAGATGGGTTCACCACATGTTTCCTCCATTAAATTGTTGAAATCTTTAGTAGAGTTCAAACTGTCCAGAAAACAGGGCAGAGTAAAAACTCACTGGAAATTTCTGTAAATTTACTATCACTTCCTGCATAAAAATCCAAAAATAGTAAATGAGATATTTCTGAAACGTTAATGAGATATGTTACAACTTTGTAACTTAAAGTTTTGTCAAATTCTGTACAGAATTAACTGCAATTGTTGGATCAAATCAGTACCTCAAAGCAGAGAGGTGCTGCCCAATTTGCTCCAGAATTCTGTTAACTTTGACGTCTCATAACTTTTAAACCAGAGCAGATCTGAGGGAAAGTAAATACATTCTGAAAAGCTATTGAAGTTAAATTTAACTTTGGTATGGAACTCCAGACATGATTTTGCCTATAATGTGATCTAATTCTGGGAAGAAGGGAAACTGATTAGCACTGAAAAATCTTGACAGTGTACCAGAAATTAACTTGTTTATAAGTTATTCATGTTTTCAAATACTATGAGTTCAATGACATGTTTTAAGTTATAACTCGTAATTTTACTGTTGAAATGAATATTTGACACTTTCAAATATTTTTCCACAGATGGAATACGATAGGCAGTTGGAGAACGGGTGGATAGTTTCCCACTGTTCTCAACGTCGAGGTTATCCGGATATGTTGAGGATAGCCTATAAATACCAGGGGGCTTTTGAGTGCAGTTTAGACTTCTCGATTAGCCACTGCCATTCTTTAATCTGTATAGGATTCAGTCCATGTCGAGTAGCTGGAACTACTCGCAATGGTTAGGACTTAAGGGGGACACTACTCGGGTTTAGAGACAAAATATGAGAACATGATATGAACTTGCGATCAAGCAGAGGGTAGGAGAAGCAGTACTTTGGGGGCCTGTGAGCCGTAGCTCTGCTTGTGTCGGTTGAGGACCGAGTCGTGTACATCCCTGTTGAACAAGTTTGATATGTACCGAAGACATATCGGGATTATGGGAACCGGTAAACCGATGTAATTCGGGTAGTTGGGTGTTGAGGCATTGTTTGCCGTATAGATGGGTTGGTTGAGGGCAGCAAGGTGTAAATCTGCTAGTGGGCACGTGGTTGCTCCGCGTAGGGACCTCCTTCCTGAGACGGTAGGACCGGTTCAACACTTGGCTAACAGGTGAAAGGTTGTCCCATACGATGTCTGGGATGTGTGCCATGGCAGCATCGAGTGCGGGCGTACATGATGTGTTTCTTGGGTGAACCCTGCAGGTGTAAATCGATTATAATCGCCGTCCCTCATGGTCAGTGAGTACCACTTATTTATTGTATCATAACGTAGATAAAGAGGATAGTTTTCATGGAATCAAATGCTGTTTGATTAGATACTTGTGATGTTAAGTATGTGCTGTAGAGCAGAGCAAATTAATGTTTGTTTTCCACCTTAGGCAAGTGTTTCTTGGTTGATTGTGGATTTCCTATGTTGCTCGGCAAGAGGTTATTAATATGATGCTAAAATCTGAAAGTAAGGTTCCATTAATTAGGCATGTTTTTTGCAAAACTACCATCCAGTGTCGGCTAGTTCTAGCATGTAGAATTGCATGATCTACCGGCGTCGGGTAAGACTTGCTGAGGCTTCATGCTCACTGCTTGTTGTTTAAGTGTTGCTGCAGGTGAGTACGTAGAGGAAGAGGTTCCCGAAGATGAGACGGTGTGAGGAACCATCCAAGTTGAATCAATGTTAGACACATTAGCTCGCTGTCCATCAACGGTACACGAGCTACAAATACGACCAACAAAAATCCAGCTCCGGTAGTCCCCCGATATGCTCTTAATCACCCCAGGATTACCGCATATCGGTCCACAACATTGCACACATCACAAGCACACAAATAAACCACAAATTCATAATATTACAGGATAAAAGTGTGCATACAAGTGGTGATAAGTTTCTGAAATTTTTACAAAACCAGTGAGCAATGTTGCATTGAAGTTTCCTAAGCTTCCTAAGGCAACAGGTTCAGATTGGAGACAGCAAAACACACTAGTTCTGCGCAGCGGAAATCGACATTTTAAAACAACAAAAGCCCAGCGGTGCCTGCCCACAACACCACTGGAGACACCAAATGAAAATCAGCAAGTTACTCCTCCCCATTGCCGGACTCGGGAGGGTAGAAATAACCAAACACCAATAGGGTGCTCACCTGCAAAACTTCAACATAAGAAACATGAGTACGAAGGTACTCGTGGCACTTACATATATGGTATATATAGCCCGACTCCAAGGAGTATGAATATGGCTGTGGCAATGGGGTAATGCATAGTCCAAACATAATTTGCAAAAAGCTGTGACAATTAATGTGATAAGCATAAAGTAAAAGACCATGGGCGACTCATATATATATATATATATATATATATATATATATATATATATATATATATATATATATATATATATATATATATATATATATATATATATATATATATATTCTATCTACTGCAGCAATTAAACATTTGTAACCAAGTGTGAAACAACACACGTTTCAGCTTAACTACAGCAGCCATACACTCACATTTCCATGGATCGTGATGTTTCAATCACTATGATGAAGCTCAATGAACACTAATCTTGATCATGAACAAGATCGCAGCGATTCGAACCGATTATACACCATGCAGGGGAGTCCCAATGTACCCACACGACTCGAGGACCATACAACTTATGCAACCGGCCAAAGCCACACAAGGGGGTACTTATGTCAACCTTTCTCACACCCATTCTCGAGAGGTTGGACAATCTTCACCACAAGGAGTACTATGGTACTGCAGACCATTAGTCTCTTGTGCGTGTCAAACAAGTAATGAAGTCATGGCCCAAACATCGGTACAAAGTGAGATATTCATGTTGAATCCTACGGATCTACTAACCTATAGATCGATGGGAACAAATTGAATAAATGGATCCTAAACTATCTTGCACGAAAAAAAGAACGAGAATGGATATGGACTTTTCATACCTTTGGATGTAGATCAAGTAGCCATGATTTTGCTTGATGTAGATGGGGTTGCGGTGAAATTCAGAGTTTCACGAATGTTGAACTCGCCGGGGCCCTTCCCTCATGTCCGCGCCTCCATTAAATCGGATCGGCTAAAGTTGTTGGGCGGCATTTTGAGGAGCACGGGAAACTTTGATCCCCGTGCCCCACCCGGCACGCCCCTATAAATATTGCGAGAGAGGGAGGGGGCCACGGCCAAGGAAACGGCCAGCGCCCCCGATCAGAGCGTGAAAGGGGAGGAAAACACGGATCGGCCGTTGGGCCGTTTTCTCGAGTTGGAGATCATAAAAGATTTCAACATTCTCCACTTTGATCTCCAAGGTTCAATCTTATCATAAGTTACTTAACATCTTAATACTTAGCTTGTTGTTCATTTCTTCATGTTCGATATACTGAGAGCATCACATTAGACTAGTCAATTATGTACCATCTGACCCAAAAACTATAATACATATTACACTTGAAACAACCCTATTCTTAATTTGGCCCCTAAATATCTAGGTGATCATAGGTTCTCCCTGAATCCCATGCCGGCTACGTGTTCTCTGAACACACTGGGTGTTAGACCTTTAGTAAGTGGATCCGCAAGCATTTGCTTGGTACTAATATGCTCAAGACTAATGGTATGATCCTGGATTTTATCTTTCACAACATAAAACTTAATTTTGATGTTTTTGGCAGCACCACTCGACTTGTTGTTGTGAGAGTACAATACCGCGGGTTCATTATCACGGTATAACTTAAGTGGTTTTTCAATACTGTCGACGACTCTAATACCATGTAGAAATTTTTTAAGCCATAATGCCTGCCTTGTGGCCTCATAACAAGCAACAAACTCGACATGCATTAGCTCCATTTGTGAGGGTGAATATGTAACCTAACGTGGATTTCTTAGTATCCATACAACCCGCAAAATCTGAGTCTGAGTATCCCACTACCTTGAGTGGGTATTACTTACTATACATTAACATGAGGCCTTTTGTGCCTTGCACATACCTTAATGCTTTCTTAATTGCCTTCCAGTGATCAATTCCTGGATTGGCCTGATATCTGCCAAGCATCACGGTTACGAATGCTAAGTCAGGGCGAGTACATACTTGAGCATATATAAGACTCCGGCAGCAGAAGCATATGGAACCGATTTCAATTGATCGATCTCATATTGGTTCCTAGGACACTGAAAGTTACCAAACTTATTGCCCTTGACTATAGGAGCAGGCGAGGGTTTACTCGCATACATTCCGTACTTCTTGAGTACTCTTTCTAAGTACGTTTTTTGGGATAAACCTAATACCCCCTTACTTCTATCTCGGTGAATCTCAATTCCTAACACGTAGGATGCTTCACCAAGATCCTTCATATCGAAGTTGGAGGACAAAATTTTCTTAGTTTCTAATAGTAGATTGACATCACTATTTGCAAGTAATATATCATCTACATACAGAACAAGGAAAATAAATTTCCCGTTTTTAAACTTGAGATACCATTGCCTAGAGGCCTGTTTAAGTCTATAGATGAACTTTCTTAATCAGTATCCCATATGTTACTTATCCTTAATGACAAAACCTTTCGGTTGTAGACGTTTTCATATAGATCCCCATTAAGAAACACCATTTTTACATCCGCTTGATGTAATTCTAAATCATAATGTGCCACTAAGGCCATAATGATTCTAAATGAATCCTTAGTAGAGACGGGTGAAAACGTCTCATTATAATTTATGCCTTCTCTTTGAGTGAAGCCTTTTGCCACAAGACGGCCTTAAATTTTTCGATTTTCCCATTGGAGTCAAGCTTAATCTTGTAGACTCACTTACAGCCTACCATTACAACTAATTCCCAGACTTTGTTGGCACTCATTGAACTCATTTCATACTCCATGGCTTTACGCCTCTCGGATGATTGAGGACTTCTCATAGCTTCTTCAAATGAGGTGGGATCATCCTCCATTTGAAAATCTTCACTCATATAGATCTCATAATCATTAGGAATAGCTAATCTTCTTACTCTTTGAGATCTTCTAATTGGCACATTATCTTCTATTTGAGGCGGTTATTGCTCCTCACATTAGTAGCGACTGACTCTAGAGTCTCAGAAAACTTAGTTGGTTCCTGCACAACAGGAGCCTTACTTACTATTGGTGTCACCGATGAGGGACTAAAAACAGCAATGAGCGTTGTTTGTTCAACTACAGAAGGTATTGAAAAATATGGTTCTTGAATCATCGGAGTTGGTGCATACACCCGCTTCTCCTCAAGATCAATTTCTCGGGGTACCATACTTCCCCTGATCATGGCATCCTCTGAAAAGACGGCATGCCTCGTTTCTACAAACTTAGTGTGTCGGTCAGGACAGTAGAAACATTAACCCTTACTCTTTTCTGGATAGCTAATAAAATGACAACTTACAGTCTTAGAATCTAACTTACCAATGTTTGGGTTAAATACTTTTGCCTCAGCAGGACATCCCCACACATGAAAATAATTAAGTGTGGGCTTACGTCCTGTCCACACTCATACGGTGTTTTAGGCACCAACTTACTAGGTACCCGATTAATAATATGAATGGCGGTTTTTAACGCCTCTATCCATAGACCAATCGGCAAGGTAGAATAACTTAACATACTTCTTACCTTGTCCATTAATGTACGGTTACGCTGTTCCACTACTCCGTTCTGCTGAGCCTCGTCTGGTGTAGAATACTGGGCGACTATGCCATTTTCCTGCAAAAAACCTTGGGAAAGGTCCAGGAACATGGCCATACGGGGTATGCCAACCGTAGTACTTCGCTCCATGGTCGGATCTTACTATCTTAATTTTAAAATTATGCTGATTTTCAACTTCAGCCTCAGATATCCTAAATTTTTCCAATGCTTCAGATCTTTTCTTAATAGGATAAATGTAGCCATAGCGTGAATAATCATCCGTAAACGTTATGAATGAATCATACCCATCCACGGATGATACGGGAAATGGACCGCAAAGGTTTGTGTGGATTATTTCTAATATTCACTTACTATGTTTGGCATTTTTCTTAATTTTCTTAATGTATTTTCCTTTAATGCAATTAATGCATTGTTCGAAATCCGAAAAGTCTAAGCGAGGAAGAATTGATTCTGAAACTAGAGCTCAATTCCCCCTTAAAATATGGCCTAAACGACAATGCCATAATTTTGAAGACGTTTCGAGATTAATTCTTTTGTGCTTATGAAATACTAAGTCGGTATGAGAGGACATTTGATCATTATTTACCACATTAATATTATCATGCAAGGATAACAAATATAACATGTCTTGTCAGAAGGCAAGACCCACAGACATATTATTAAACTTAATCAAACATTTGTCATTGCCAAAATGACAGATATATCCAGAATCATCCAAGTATGATACTGAAATCAAATTCCTTTTTAAAGAGGGTACATAAAGTACATTATTAAGTTTAAGTAAAAAGCTATCTCTAAGTACTAATGGGATATCTCCGATGGCTTCGACTTCAGCTTCATGGCCATCAGCGATTTTAATGGCCTTTCCCCTCTTCTTAGGGTCCTCCTTGTAGCGAACCCCTGTAACAAATTACAAACGTGCACAGTGGCACCTGAGTCAATCTACCAAGTAGATTGTGAATAATCAAAAAACAGAGATTTATCAACAAATGTAATAAAATCATTACCATTATTACAACACCACTTCAGAAAGCCATCATAGTCCTTCTGATAGTGGCCTTTCTGCTTGCAAAATCTGCACTAATCTTTATCAACCTTCACATCCTTTTGAGGAGGATGTTGAGGTGCCTTACCCTTACCCTTATCTTCAAACTTATGTGGAGTGTCATGTTTCTTAAAAGATTACATAGAAAAGTTATTGTTTAAATAACTCTTCTGAGCCTTACTCTTACCTTTTGCTTAAATAATGGAGTCATTACACAAAGACTTAATGCATTCTTCTTCCTGAAAGCACATGGCCATAAGCTTCTCAATAGTCCATCGCTCAGGCTGAGAGTTATAGTTGATGACAAACACCTCAAACACCTTAGGAAGTGAGGCAAAGATGAGATGCACAAGGAACACATCTTTAAGCCCCATTTCCATAGGCTTCAACTTAGAGGCCATGTTTGTCATTCTAAAAATATGCTCACGCACACCACCTCCAGTGTACTTCTCAGTCACAAGACTCTTAATAAGAGTACATGCATAAGCCTTGAATGAGCCAGTAAACTGACTCTCTACCTTATGGAGGTACTCAGTAGCTGTCTCGCAATCAGTGATTGCTCCCCTAATTGCCTCAGTGATGGAACTCTAAATGATCATCAAATATTTTCTGTTTGATTGGATCCACTTCATACGATCTCCATCGTATTTGAATTTTAAACTTTCATATTCCGCCTTCCACACATCAAAAGCATCAAGATGCTCTCCATCGTCAGGAATCGGAACCTCAGGCTCAGTAGGGCGTGGGGTGCTCAGTGCCAGATCCGTCTTTGAGATTGCCAACGCAATCTCCAACTTCTCTCTCCACGATCTGTAGTTCCCTCCATTGAGGGGTTCTATGGCAATGATCAAATTCAGTACAGAAGAAATTTTGGAGGAACCTTCGTGATGAAAAATACATAAACATAAGTAATGTATAATAAAACTTAAAGAAACATAAATATTGTCTTTTGTCTTTTACGTTGGCTACTTGACAAAATACAACATTCAAAAACATAGCAAATTTTGACTTTCACGTTGGCTACTCAATAAAATTTTCTATTATCTTAATTAATTAAAATATTGTGTGTTTCATCTTTCACGTTGGCTACTCAATAAAAGCACAACATTCAAAAACAACATTAATCATTGCAAAATTTTAGTTTTCACGTTGGCTACTCAATAAAATTTTCATGAATTAATTGATGGCAGTTGGCCGTTACTTTGCGCGTGTGGAGGAAATTTCATGGCCAGCTGCCGGTGACCGGCACACTAGTGCGATCTCGCCTTGCCCCTGCCATCATGGGTAAGCTAATGAGACAGTCGCAAAGTATTTCATGGCTAGCTGCCATAAAATTTGTTGAAGTTGAAGCAGTTCATTAAGCTATTCAGCTGAATGGGCCAATCTCATTTTTAAAATCCATGGATATACTTGAAACAATGCAATTTGCTCTATGGGCATGAAATCAATAAGAAAAGATAATTTCAGTTGGTGAATCATAGACTGCTTCAAGTTACCAGGTAGGCTAAATTTCTTAAAGGTCTTGCTATTAATTTGAAATTATTGAATTTTATTTTTAACGAAATTTAAAGGTTGTCTTTAATTTCTATTAGTACATTATATTACCATTGCAATTTTCAAGTGTAATAAAAAATTGATGGTAGTTGATATAGAGAATGTTTAGAGAGTACGATGAGTGCGGAAGCACATGCTGTAAAGCAGAGAATCTTTTAGAGTATGCTGGAAGTGCGGGATGTGGACTAGAGGACAGTTGGCCGTTACTTTGAAATTTCATGGCCAGCTGCCGGTGACCGGCACACTGGTGCGATCTCGCCTTGCCCCTGCCATCATGGGTAAGCTAATGAGACAGTCGCAAAGTATTTCATGGCTAGCTGCCATAAAATTTGTTGAAGTTGAAGCAGTTCATTAAGCTATTCAGCTGAATGAGAGAGTCCTAAAGTATTTAATTCTTGAATTTTATTGTCTCTGACATAGGCTGTGAGATGCTTCTTAGAAAAGTATGGGCCAATCTCATTTTTAAAATCCATGGATATACTTGAAACAATGCAATTTGCTCTATGGGCATGAAATCAATAAGAAAAGATAATTTCAGTTGGTGAATCATAGACTGCTTCAAGTTACCAGGTAGGCTAAATTTCTTAAAGGTCTTGCTATTAATTTGAAATTATTGAATTTTATTTTTAACGAAATTTAAAGGTTGTCTTTAATTTCTATTAGTACATTATATTACCATTGCAATTTTCAAGTGTAATAAAAAATTGATGGTAGTTGATATAGAGAATGTTTAGAGTGTACGATGAGTGCGGAAGCACATGCTGTAAAGCAGAGAATCTTTTAGAGTATGCTGGAAAGTGCTGGTAATATTCAGTTAGAGTAGATTTTTAGAGTATATGAGTGTGGATAGCCTTAGTGGGCCGCTGGCTCCCTGTGCGCGTGGGCCGCACTCCTCTGTTGGGCTGAACCAGCACCTTATCCGGGCCGCGTGCCAGGTTGCGCCCGCTAATGGCTGTGCGCCCATTTGGCGCTGTCGGCACGCCCGCTAGTGCGGACAGAGGCACCGCGCACCGGGCCGCATATTTTTGTGGCCCAAACTTCATCAGTGAACCTAAATCGAATGCTGACCGTTCAAATCGATCCAATGGCTGACCACAGTTTTCGCTTGCTATGAAAAGGGGTCGGTGCCTCTCTCAGCCCAAGCCCTAGAACATTTTCCACCCTCTGTTCTCTCTCCTACCCAGCAGCAATAGAGTGAAAACAGCCACAACAGTGAGTTATTCCGGCGATTTGGAGGCAAGCTTAGCCATGGGGAGGCACTCGCCGGTGTAGCCAGCTCGCCTTGTGTGAGTAGCAGCCGTAGGAGAGCCTTTTGCCATGCTATTGCCCAAAATCCCGGTCTTTCTTTTGATGTTTTTTGTACTTGCTATTTTTGTACATTTTTCGTCTTATTTTTATGATTATTATTTCTATGTGTTGTGGATCTAATATTGAACGAAAATCCCAAATGAGATTTAGAGTGTTAGGTGGCTCTTGATGCCATTATTGAATCCTACGGATTGACTAGCCTCTAGATCGATGGGAACAAATAGAATAAATGGATCCTAGACTATCTTGCACAGAACAAAAGAACAAGAATAGAAGTAGCCATGATTTTGGTTGATGTAGATGAGGTTGCGGTGGACTTCGGAGTTTCATGAATGTTGAACTCGCCGGGTCCTTCCCTCCTCTCGGCGCCTCGGTTAGATCAGATCGGCTAAAGTTGTTGGGCGGCGTTTTGAAGAGCACGGGAAACATTGATCCCTGTGCCCCACCCGGCACGCCCCTATAAATATTGCGCGAGAGGAAGGGGGCCACAGCCAAGGAAACGGCTAACGGATTCTCCAGAGGAAGACTGACTCATAACAAAATCGTTGAGCAAGGCAAGCCACGGTTTGCATATAATCACCGTTGAAAATTTTGCTTTAGTTTCACCTAATGTTTATTAGACTTTATATTGTGCATTGTGTTTAGGATGTTTGAAACCCACTTGCATGGCTATTATAACCCTGAATAGAAGGTCTAGTGTAGGATTTGCCTCTTCATAGAGGGCTAGGCTAATGTTGTAGATATTCCGGTAGAAGTCGAGTAGTAAAAAGCTACTCGCAAGAAAGGTCGAGTAGCGGAGTCTACTAGCGAGAAGAAGTTATTGATAAGAGCACCCTCAAAGAAAGTGAGATTGGGACGGGAGTTCCTGTAGGATGGAATGCTCAAGGTTGTCTCGACCCGAAGGGTGTGACAATGCTCGTACAACATTGGGCCTGGTCCGTTTATGGTAAGGCTAATGTGGAGGTTGGGTATTAGCCCCGTACGTGTCGGTTAAGGACCGCGCCATATGCGGCCCTGCTGGACAAGTTTGAGCTATACCAGATCTATAGTGGGATATGGGGCCTATGAAACTGATGTGACTCGATGGACCGTGGTTTAGAAACTCATCTTCGTTTGGGGATGGCATTGAGAAGGCGGGAGGTGTAAATCCTTTAGCTGGCAACTTCAACATGTCCGTTTAGAGGACCATCCTGCTCGGGGCGAAGCGTTTTTCTATGTCGAGGTGTCGGGTGAAAGGTTGGTGCATACAACGTAAAAAAGAGCTCTTGTGTGAGTCTTTTGAGGTGGGTGTATGTGTCATGTATTTTGGGTTTTTATTGATTCGAATCACCGTCGCTCGCGGTTAAGGATTGAGCATACTTGCCCACTGCGCTGTGACGTAGTAAGAAGAGGAACTAAGTCTCTTAAGATATTGATCTTGGCTTATAATTGTATTGAAACCTTGACTGAAGTAGAGATAGTGCAAACTAAATTTCTATTCCACCTTAGTCTAGCAACATCGGGATAAGCGTTTCTTGTTTGATTGTGGACTTCCGGTGTTGTGATGCATGAGGACCACTAAAATGGCTGCTATAAGTATCTAAATATAAGGATCCAGTTTGGCAAAGCTTCATTTTTAGGATTGAAGGTTAAGACTTGCTGAGCCTTAGTGCTCACGGTTTCTTTCGTAATTGTTTTTACAGGTAGGTGGATGCCTGCTATGAAGAGGGTTGTTCGGTGAGACATCGGACCTCACAGTTCGTGTAACTCACCGAAAACCTAGCTGCTGCCTTACTTCTTGTGAAGCTAGTAGGAAGCGTCCACGGGCTGGACGACTTCCCTTCAACGTAGTTAGGGCCGAGTACATGTATATTTTAAATTCCACTGCGTATGTAAAACTTGTGTACATTATGTTGTAAATTACTTTATATTGAGAAATAAATCATTTCGTATGTTCTTATTGTCTTTTCGTGTATGACGTTGGGCGCCGCATCGCATGACACCATCCAATGCGATTCCTGGAGTGGGATATCGAAGGGATTCCCCACATGGACCCCTGGCCGACGGCCCTGTGTAGTTGACCGTCGTAAATAAGGTTTTTAAAATTTTTAAAAAACAGAAAACAGATACCCTGACATGATGGCCAGCTCACAGAATAGTTTATATATATACACATCCAAGATATAAAACAACAAGGGGATCCACTCGCTAAACACTACCGCTTCCACTTGTGGATCCACTCGCTCCAGAGCCGTAGAATCCGTTGGGCCGTTTTCCCGAGTTGGAGATCATAACAGATTCCAACAGTTCTGCTTGCCATACCATTATTTCCGTCATGTGGTTAGAACGGAAAGTGCTTAGGACAACGAGAACAATGCACGGTCCTTAACTGACCAAGAGGGGCTACATCCTAGTCCCCTCTCAGTCCACAAGTTCATCATTTTTCTTATTTTATCCCATGTCCAAGTACATTAATTCCTAACTCGCGAATGGTGGTGACCTTGCCACCAATTCGACTTCTACTGGTCTAAGCAGGGCTAAGCATGACACTTCGCAAATTTAAAACCAACCCAATCTTTCCCATGACATAACTCAACAAGGATTGGATATAATCAAGACTCACCATGTCCTGCATATAGTGCCCGACAATGCATAGACAATAATACTAAGTTCATTCATCATTTGTATAAAAATAATAGGTTCAAGATGCATACATGCTTGCCTTTTTGGGGAATACTCTGCAACATTAGTCCTCAGACAACCGTTCTCCCAAGCTTCACCCGCGTCACTCTCCAACTGTTCGTTCGCTAAACAATGAAATATGCACCGTATGAGAATGAGTGCCATGAAGCGGTGCATAGTTAAGATAGTATAAAACTTTGCAGTATGATAGACCATAAATTCATGAAGAAAATGCAAAGGGAATTACTAATTTTGGACATTCCTAGCTCAGGTTATTAACAAAACATTGCTGCTCTGTCCAAAATCGGGCAAATCAGGTGCATTCGTACCATTATTTGAAGCTCGAATTTATCCAAGGCCTTGATGGATCAGAGGTCATTTTTACATGATAATGGATATTAAAAGTTGATGTTTGGCTTTGGTCCCACCTTGGTTTGAGCTCTAGTTAATTAATTATAATTTCTGCAAGTTTTAATAACATAAGCAAGATAAATGTGGAAACGGTGTTTATGCTCCTTGGATAAGGCTAAACCTTTGCAGTCACATTATCTAACCATAATAAAGAGTTTTAGCACAGGTTTCATCATTTTATCATTCATACAACTTGCATGGTAAAAATAACAAGTTTCAGCCCATATAAAAAGGATTAAGGTGGTAATCCCATATAAATGAAATACCAACAGCATGCAGCAGTCCCCATGATTCATGTGAAACATAAGGAGACTCTCAGAAAACTTTTTACCATTTTAGGACTCTTACTTCATTTATTATGATTTTAATCATGCAAATCATTAGAAAATTCATATCTTGTAATTTTTACACATGATCTGAGCGGCAACAATGTCATGAACCTCACATGCAGTGGATAGAATCAACATCCAAGAGATCAATGCCATTGGATCAGAAATAATAAGTGAAATGCATGAAGAACATATGAGATAAAAGTATTTTTCATGGCAAATCTGATCCCAAACATGACATGCATGATGTTTACATACATATATATGGTGATTAGTGTTCTAGCAGAATTTATTTCATATTTTTCGGAGCAATATTCCATTTACTATTGATTTTATAACTTGCATGTGAAATATAATGCATAAAACGAATTTCCAGAGAACAAATCACAAAAACAGCAACGTCTTCAACCTCTAATCAGCAGGAACAGCCACCAGAAGGGAGAAAACAGTGGGGGAAACCAGGGGAAAACGTAGAGAGAAAACATCTTTGGGGAGGAAGCTTACCAGCGACTTAGATTTACAAGAAAAGCTTGGATTAGGGGAGCAATGGTGAGCTGCAGGACTTTTTAGGTGCTGAACAGAGCAAGGTAGAAGGAGAGAGCTCAGGTGCGGCAAGAAGGAAGATGGGAGTGTTCTCCTCACTGCTCTGAGGGACAGGTTTTAAAGAGGGGCAGCTGAACAGCCAGGTACTCACATCAGCCAGGCTGACAGGTGGGTCAAGCTTGCTTTCCATTTCTAGATTTCCGAAATTTTCTCTACACTGCTTCTGTATTTCACCAATAACCGATGTTCTTCTTCTCAGAAAATTACAAAATGTTTTGTGAGCCTAGAAAAGGTCATAATGAACAACTTTTGTTATTGTGACTTCTTCAGATTCTTAAAGAAATTGAAACTAAAAATCTGTCAAGACAGGTGGTTTCGAGACTTTGCTGGATTTTTATGTGTTGTAAACTTCTCTATAACATCTTGGGAACATCACCAAATTTTTAGGTTACACTTTAGTGGAAATAATTTAGGTTTCTTCATAAGGCTTGATATGTCAAATACATTACTATAAATCTAAATTTGAACTCCATCCATTGCTGATTTTCAAATTGATAGTTACGCCCTTTTATTCTAAGATTGAGCTTCTGAATAATTTAACGAATGGGGGTGTGACAGACGGTCTCCCAGGGGGTTCCACTGTCGAGTCGGAGCCCTGCACGCTGCCGTACTGAGTTGTGTGTGCGCTTCTCTAGTGTCTCATGTTCAAGGGCTGAACATGAGCCTTCTGCTTAGCCTACGCTCGATAGTGTAGACTATAAACACATACGTATGTTAATGTAAATTAAGTTTCAGAAAAACTCTTTGTGTAATAATAATTAAGCTTCCGCTGTGTAAAATATGTTTGTCTTTATAAGTGTGCTATCCGGTGTTGTGTAATACAACAACCCTCAGCAAGATCCTGGGATGTCGGAACCCCGGTCCTCATATAATAATTTTGTGTATTACTACTGCTAAAACTGAGAGCATAAGATCGATCATAACAGTCATGTTTATGATTTATTTGCAAGTCATGATTTATATTTTAACATGGATTAAAGAAACCATAAAATTCCTAATTTCCCAACAAGATGATCGGTAGCCCCAGTGTCGGTATACAAGTTTGTATCCACACCGTATCAGGTTACAGCATTGTTGACGGACTTGTCTTCTAACTTGAATTCATGATCAAATCTCTTGTAACATTTGCTTGCATTATGCCCGGCCTTCTCACATATTTGACAAGTTGGCCTAGTATTTGGTGAGCCCCGCCCACCACAGTCTCCTCGCCCAAAGTGCTACGACCACCATGGCCGCCTCTTCCACGAAAATTCCCATGATTTCCACGGTCGGCAGCATTTGCACCGTATATGATATCCACGGTCAGTAGCATTTGCACCGTATTGCTACGGTCCTTGCAGTTGTTGTCTCTCCAACCGAGCCTCGGTTGCTAGTAGCTGGGTAAAAAGATTCAAGAGAGAGATTGGTTCGGTTCTTGTGCTGACATTTTCAACTAGAGAGTTGCATTCAGCATCAAGACCCGTGAGAATGTTGGAGACAGTATCATCTTTTTCTAGCATCATTCCTGCTGCAGCCATCTCATCCACGAACTCCTCCATCTTGGAGAAGTAGGTGGCGATAGACATATCACCCTTCCTTGTGCTAGAGAGTTTAGCATGTACATGCATCACTCTTGCCCTGGATTGAGAACCATAGCTTGCTTGGATCGCTTTCCACACTTCAACAGATGTGGAATACATCGCAACTTAAGCTAGAACTTACTTTAACAAGGTGGAATTCAGATACCTCAAGAGCCGCTGATCTTGAGTTATCCACACCGAATACTCTGTATTCGGTGCCTTTTCTATACTCTTGTCTGCCTGCTCGATGATGACTTATTTGGCAGGTTCCTCCTTGGTTCCATCAACATACTCATACAATTGAGCACCACGCACAGCTGGAAGCACTTGTGCCCTCCATAACAGATAGTTGTCTTCTGTTAGTTTCTCAACCAGATGATTGAAAGTGTTGAACCCCATGGCCAGAGTTTATGAGCTTGAAGAGGACGGCAAACTCATAATTCTCTCAGTGGAGAAAAACTGGTTCTGGTTACCATGTGAAAATTAGTTGAAGCCGTGCTTTACTCCGACCTACATGTTGCATTTTATAAGAAATTACAAGTCCTTATCTCATCTGGTTAGAGTTACAATCTAATCCGATCACAACCGTTCGGTTCTTTATCTCCAACGGAAATTTATCTAGATTACATCTGTTATTTATCAATATAAACTGACTCTTCACGTTACTATTTAAGTCCTTTCTTTAATGCACGACGACGCATACCTGAAATCTAACTTCAATTGATCTCATTCTTCTAGAAGATTACTTGGTTACCTTAAAGATAAATCTGTTATTTCATGTGCGGCTTTAACTGATATTCCAACAGTAAGCACCCACCAGCATTCAAAAAGAAGGGTGGCGACATTGCGTGCTCGGCGGGGAGTCGGTGATGGGCATCATCGGGTGCTTGTCGATCACCTTGGTTGCACACGTAGAAACGCAAGGTGTAGCAGGCGATAAAGGCACCATGGTTGGTGTGTGCGCTGTTCTTAGGCGCACATTGGTGGTGGAGGTGGTGGGGCGAGGGTTGTGGCAGTGGGGCTAGATCCAGCGAGTTGTCATTCTAGTGGTTGGGGTCTGTTGATGCTGCCATACTGGTGGTGCTTGCAGTGTTGTGGTGGAGTCCGATGGTGTTGGCGTGAGTGTGAGGGGGGGGGGGGGGGGGGGGGGGTTTGTCCGATACTAGAGGTTGGTTCTTGTGCCGGTGATCTTGGTACAGTAGTCAGGTGGTGGCAGGGGTATATGTTCAGGTAAAAACCTTCCCCAATGGTGTGTCATGCAGGCAAAAATGGTGTCTGCAGGCGCTGTGCTTTCCCTGGCGGTGTTGTTGAAGTACTCTCTCTTGGTAGACCGTCTGGGTGAAAACCTTCTTGGAAAGAGACGACACTGCTTTTCTGTTGTGTTCCCTCCCTAGGTGGGTTGCTTACAGAGGTCCATTTGCAGCCTATCCGTTGTGCACCTTGTGGAAAGCTCCCGTTGCCTGTCACCAATAGTTGATTTTGGCGCAAGTCCTCCTTATAGACAGTAAGCATGTCGAGGTGTCCAGCAGACATGGGGTGTGTGTATGACTATGTTTTGAATATGCCATGTTCTATTTCGTTATCGAGCCCGGTTTTCCATATAAACTGGCTCAACTATATCTTCTCATATAATATATTGCATGAGCTCTTGCTCCCAGGCTTTCGAAAAAATATTTAGTTCCTCCACTACAGGAAACTGATCAATTTATAATGGCCAGAAACCTTCGTAAATTAGAGAAAACCATCGTAAATAACTTATTTACGACGGTTTTCGGTTATTTACCATGGTTTCTGGCCGTTTCCGTTAATTGGTCGTAAATAAGTTTATTTACGACGGTTACCATCATAAATACCTAACTTATGACCGCCGTTTCTATCCGACGTAAACAATGGGCCATCGCCCATGGCCGTGCCACATGGTGGGCTGGACACCTAACTTATGACGGCCTGGACTGTAACAGCCCTAACTTTTGTAAAGTTGTATTTCACTTTATGAAGCAATGTTAATGGGAATAAAGCTTGATTTTGTGTCACATAAAATGATAAACAAACATTGGACATGTGAGGGAGTTAAAAATTTTCGTTAACTCATGCTTAACACATGTTAACATGAGGAGTGAACTTCACTCTCTAAATTAAACTCATGTGCACATCCACTATGAGTAGAGTGGGGGGGAATTTAAACATAATTTGAGTTCTTTTAAAAGGATTCATGATCAGATTGTACAAATGCATACAAGTGGATCCACAAATGGATTCCTCAGGTATCGAAGAGCTGCTGGTCCAAATTTGGATATTTTTGGAGCTCATATAATATTTATTCAAAGGAATAGTTGAGTGCACATTCAAATTCAAATTTGATTTTGAATCTGAAGCAAACTGGCTTAATTTTAAAATATGAGTTCAGAATTGAGCTCCCCATATTTTATTGGACCTACCCTCCAATTTTGGTTAAATTTGGATAAAAATTGTGTGGCAATCTCAAAGCACAGAGAGAGAAATCAAATGAGGGGGGTGGACCCCATCTGTCAGCCACACCACACGGCAAACCGACTCCTCCTTCGCTCGAGCGCATGCCACCTCTCGGAGGAACCCGTTCCCGACGGTGTGCCGGTGCCAGATCCTGCTTCCGATCTTTGCTCAGCCTAATCCTTCACGCAGCGAGTGCAACGAAGCAATTCCCCCTCTCTCACTCGCTCGCGCGCCTCTCTCTGTTCTCTCGCGCGAAGCACAGCCGCTTCTCTGTTTCCTGATCGTACAACTCGACCGACCATTTGTTCAGCAAGCTCCAAACTGAAAAAGAAGTCACCACAGTGTGCTCGTGTGTGCTATCACCTCAGCTCCGAGAGTTCGTGCTCCTGTTGGCCGCAAATTGAGGATAATCGCCGACATACCGAGGTGCCAACGGCGGAGCACAATCGGCTCACCGTGGACAGCATGCCATGGCCATCGTCTCCTCCAACTCCCTGCACAAGAAAGGTGCGTTGGCATCCGTAGATCGTGTAGCAGAAAGCCTCGTTGCAAATGATCAACCATGTAGCTCTAATTTCTGAAATTACCAAACCATAGATCATATTCGTAAGTCTCGATCTAAACCCAAATTCGGGTTACATGATCATCTAAAGAGCGAGCTAGCTTGCAAGTAGCTTCTACACACCCTAGCGCCCCTCCTCGAAGAAGAACCGAGAAGAACCATTAAGAATTGACGATGTTCTAGCCATTTTCCTAGCCGCCGGTGCAAAAACGTCTTGGGTCACCGTGGAGCCCTAGGTTGCCGGGCGTTTCATCAGCGTTGGCATCCATTTTCAGACTCCCCATAATTCCCTGGTGCTTTAGAGCCCAAAACCCAAACGTTTGATGTAGAAACGAGCTTGCCCGAGGTCGCCGGAACCCTAGATGTGACTGCCGCCATCGGGCACCAGTTTCCGGCCACCGCCAGCGAGCTCTGACAATCTAGATGAGTTCAGCGTCCAGAAACGGGGTGAGGCGGCGAGTTTTGCCCTGGGAGGCAGGCAGGAAGTCACTTCAAGCGACCCTCGTTATAGTGCGCCACCGCCGAGCTCTCTGGTGCGAGGTTGAAGACGGTGGAGGCGTGGGACCCACTGTTAGCCATTTGAACTTTTCTTTTTCTGTTCGGACTTCCATCCAAATTCAAACAGCCACGACTTTGTGTAGGAGTGTCCAAAAACTCCCAAATAAATTGCGTTGGATTCCTATCAGTGAGTACTATCCAGGAGTGCATCTCAATATTTATGAAAATCTCTGGATTTGGCTCATTAATTGATTTAAGGAAAATCTTAGAGAATTAATTCCAGGAGTTCTGTTTATTGGAAAATTCTCATTTTTGGGAGAACCTTCATCTAAATATACTTGAACTCTAATAAATATTTCAGAGTCATTTGACCTCATTTGCTTGGACAAATGATGTGTCAATCCTTTATGTCTCTGAAAAATGAGAAAAAGAACATATGCATTTTTTTAGCCTTTTACCCAATCTTGTAAATTCCAAATATCCATATAGAAAACTCCAAAAATGATGAAACCAAGTCCTATGGACTCATGAGAATGTGTACTTCACAAAAAGTCCATTTCCTAGCATGTCAAAACCATAGAATGGGTCTGCTAGATCAGAGAAGCATAATCACTTAAGAATTTCTTAGGACCACATCCTTTATCATCTTCCTCTGAAATTTGGCAGGCAGGATCTCTGAGGAGTCTTTGAACTACTGTAAAAATTACAGAGGTATTAGAATTCATATTCCCCTGTTTTTGGTCAAATTAATTCAAATGCTTGCATATGGCTCTCAAATGCCATATGTATTCCTTAGACCCACAACCCATGGGATTAACACACTTAGAATTTTCTTTTCTATTGTGGTAGATCCAACAACAGAAACCTTGCTGTTGTTTTTCCCTCTTAATCATAGTTAACTTGTACAACAGCTTTAAAATATTTTCTAAGATGCTTTTGAAATTATGTGCATAATCATCTCATTAGCACGTGATGTTGAAGCTCGACGAGGAGATTAACTCAGAGGCGAGAATCTCCATCTCGTGACGGACATGGCAGATTCTCCGGAGGAAGACTAACTCATAACAAAACTGTTGAGCAAGGCAAGCCCCGGTTTGCATATATGTAACGCCCCATTTTTCGTAAGCTAATAAATTAGGGTTATAGAATTAACCACCAGACGTATTACGCACACTCTTGGCCAATTTCAGATATGCCTTTCATTGAAACTGGTGCAGCCACCCCTCTACCTTTGCCTAAAGGCAAACCCCTTTTTCCTCTTCCTCCCCCATCCTTATCCATTTCACGAGAAGCTTCCGGAATCACCCATCCCATACCCCTTCTTCCTCTATCCTTACCCATTCCACGAGAAGCTTCCGGAATCACCCCTTCCATACCCCTTCTTCCTCTATCCTTATCCATTTCACGAGAAGCTTCCAAAATCACCCTTCCGTACCCCTTCTTCCTCTATCCTTACCCATTCCACGAGAAGCTTCTAGACCGTCCAGGGTACGTGGATCATGAGTTCGTGGAGCATGGCATCGAAAGCTGCGAGGTCACTGTGCACATCAGCGCTAGTGAGAGGTTCCTAGACATGAATCCATGGAATGTCTCCGTCACTGGATGCCGCATGAAAGATACGTGCTAATTGGTGGCCCGCAAAGCCCTAAAGTACGTCTACCACATGTTTGATTGGCATTTGGATTCCACACCCATGAAGTACTTCCCACCACTGGATCGTAGTCGCCCCGCATGGATGGCAAGGATTCGCAACTTGGAAGGCCTCGGGTCGACCAAAGATGGCCCCACCATTGTCGCCATGTCTGGTTATTTATTGAGCCTAGACGACTTGTGCGACCAGCTGAACTAGCGAGTGAAGACCCTCATCCAGCGTGCTGAGAAATTGGAGACTCGATGGCGAAAGGCTAAGCTAGCACTAGCGCAGGCTGAAGCCCAAGTTGCGAGCGCTGAAAGTTGTGTCGCCTTGGCCGAGGAGAACCTTAGGGAGCAGGCCGACCGCCATAGGCACCTGCTTAGGGGTGTCTACCTTGTAGACCGAGCCAAGCGGAAGGACCGTCAGGCAGGTACAAGGTTAAGCCAGCACCATCTGTCGTCTCCAACTCAGTTAACGAACCAAGGAAACCAGCCAGAGGCAGCTGTGGAGCACCGCCAAGGACTCAACACTCCTTTGGAAAGGCCACAGTAAACCACGTCTACGCCGAAGAGGCAGATGCAGCACCAGGAGTTCTACTTGGTGAGTTCTTAGTTCAATCAGTTTTGGCTTCAGTACAATTTGATTCTAGTGCATCGCATTATTTTATATCATCACACTTCGTAGAGACACATGATATATCTATGGTAGCCCTTAAGAGGCCCTTAATGACTCGATCACTAGGAGGTTATATACCTTCCCACCTAGTAGTTAACAACATCCCTTTAAACCTAAGTGGGATAGAGTTCTTGGTTAATCTAGTAGTGCTTGACTCCCATGGGATAGATGTGATCCTCGGTATGAATTGGTTAGCCAAGTGCAATGGGAGTATAGCTTGTGCACAGAGGACTATGACAGTGACAAACCATGAAGGGAAGACTGTCACATGTCATGTCAAGTCCAGCCTGTCTGAGCCAGTAGTAAATCACTTGAAGGCGGAAACACCTCAGGAAGTGCCAGTGATTAAGGAGTATGTTGATGTGTTCCCTGAGGAGTTGTCAAGCATGCCGCCAGAAAGAGAAGTGGAGTTATCCATTGATCTAGTTCCTAGAACTGCCCCAATAGATAAGAGTCCTTGTAGAATGGCAGCGCAAGAACTAGCCGAGTTAAAGAAACAGTTAGATGAGTTGCAACAGAAAGGGTACATAAGGCCTAGTGCATCACCATGGGGCGCATCAGTCCTCTTCACAGAGAAAAAGGATGGAAGTAAGAGACTCTGTGTAGATTACTGAGCTCTTAATGCAGTGACCATCAGGAACAAATACCCTCTACCGCGGATAGATGATCTATTTGACCAGCTATAGGGGGCCAAGTTTTTCTCAAAGATTGACTTGAGGTCTGGATATCATCAAGTGAGGATTAAGCCCGAAGATATACCTAAGATAGCATTTGTGACTTGCTACGGTCAGTTCGAGTTCACAGTGATGTCTCTTGGGTTAACCAATGCCCCTGCCTATTTCATGAACCTAATGAACCGGGTGTTCATGCAAGAGTTGGGCAAGTTTGTCGTTGTCTTCATCGATGACATTCTAGTCTATTCACAAAGTGAAGCAGAGCACGTGCAACACCTGCGTGTTGTTTTGGACCGGCTCAGGAGCCATCAACTTTATGCCAAGTTCAGCAAATGTGAGTTTTGGTTACAGAAAGTTAGTTTTTGGGCATGTGGTGACAGCCGAGGGAGTTGCAGTTGATCCAGAGAAGGTCAGAGCCATATCATCTTGGAAGCAACCAACTTCGGTCTCGGAGATTCGTAGTTTTCTGGGTATGGCTGGTTATTATCAGAGGTTCATCGAAGGATTTTCCAAGCTAGACCGACCAATGACGGAACTACTCAAAAAGGATAAGAAGTTTATGTGGACTGAAGCATGTGAGCGAAGTTTTCGTGAGTTGAAGGGAAGACTAACCACGGCCCTAGTCTTAGTCTTACCAGATATTCACAAGAGCTCCGTTATTTATTGTGATGCTTCTAGACACGGCCTTGGATATGTGTTAATGCAAGAAGGAAGAGTGGTGTCCTATGCCTCTCATCAGTTAAGGCCACACAAGCAAAACTACCCAACCCATGACTTGGAATTAGCTGCGGTAGTGCATGCTCTTAAAATTTGGTGACACTATCTGATCGGTAACAAGTGTTAAATCTACACAGACCACAAGAGCCTCAAGTATATTTTTACCCAGCCTGATCTGAACCTAAGACAACGAAAATGGTTGGAACTAATTAAGGATTATGATATGGAGATCCACTACCACCCGGGTAAAGCAAATGTTGTGGCAGACGCTCTCAGCAGGAAAGCATATTGTCATCACTTGGTGACTCAAGTAACACAACTGTGTGAGGAGATGATGAAGCTGAACCTAAGTATTGTACCTCACTCCTACAACTACAACCATAGCGTCCACCCTGTCCTAGATGACCAGATTAAGATGGCTCAACGGGAGGATGAAAAGTTAATGAAGATCAAGGAACAAACCGGTGAAGGCAAGGCACCAGACTTCAGAGTTGATAGAGATGGAATATTGTGGTTCAAGAAATGGTTGTGTGTGCCTCCACAAGGTCACTATCGGAATACGATCATAGGATGAAGCTCATAACTCTGCCTACTCTATCCACCCTGGAGCCACAAAGATGTACGTGGATATTAAGCAGAAGTATTGGTGGGTTGGCATGAAGGGTGACATAGCCAGATTCGTGTCTTATTGTGATGTGTGTAGAAGTGTTAAATCTGAGCATCAAGAGCCGAGTGGCCTATTACAGCCCTTACCGATTCCCGTTTGGAAATGGGATGAGGTAGGAATGGATTTCATCACTGACCTGCCAAAGACCAAGAATGGTAATGACTCTGTGTGGGTAGTGGTCGACCGTCTGAGTAAAGTTGCACACTTTATTCCTGTGGGCACTACCTATAATGGGAGTAAGCTGGCAAAGTTGTACATAGACCGTATTGTGAAACTACATGGACTACCCTCGAAAATAGGCTTAGATCGAGGTACTCAATTTACGTCAAGATTTTGGAGGATTCTTCAAAAGGCACTTGGTACCAAGTTGGACTTTAGTTCAGCATATCACCCTCAGACAGATGGTTAGACAGAGAGGATCAACCAAGTCTTGGAAGACATGTTGAGGGCCGCTACGGCAAGGATTGTGAAGACAGTTTGCCGTATGCCGAGTTCTCATACAACCACAGTTATCAGGCCAACATCAATATGTCACCGTATAAAGCCCTCTATGGAAGGAAGTGTTGAACCCCGCTCATGTGGTCAGAAGTTGGGAACCGCATTGTGGAGCAACCAGACTTCCTCTTGGCAGCAGAGGACAAGGTAGTAGAGATTCGAGCAAATCTCAAGGATGCCCAATCACGTCAGAAAAGCTACGTAGATAAGAGGAGGTGTGAACTCAGTTCCCAAGCTGGGGATCAAGTGTACCTTAAAGTATCTCCTATCCGTGGCACGCGTAGATTCAAAGTACATGTAAAGTTGGCACCACGGTACATCAGTCATTTCTCAGTACTAAAAAGGGTAGGATCAGTAGCGTATGAGATTCAGCTACCCGAAGAAATGTCAGGCATGCACAACGTCTTCCACGTGTCACAGCTAAGAAAATGCCTACGGGTTCCCGAGGAACAGGTGGCACAAGAAACACTAGACCTGCAAGATGATCTGTGCTACCAGGAGGTGCCAGTAAAGATCTTGGAAACAGTCACCTGAAGGACACGGAGAAACACCATCAGACTTTGTCGGGTCCAGTGGAGCAGACACTCGGAGGCCGAAGCTACTTGGGAAAGAGAAGATGCATTGCGGACAGAGTTCCCCCATCTCTTTGCAGACCACTCAAATCTCGAGGACGAGATTCATCTTAAGTGGGGTAGGTCTGTAACGCCGCATTTTTTGTAAGCTAATAAATCAGGATTATAGAATTAACCACCAGACATATTATGCACACTCTTGTCTGATTACAGATATGCCTTTCATCAAAACTGGTGCAGCCACCCATCTACCTTTGCCTAAAGGCAAACCCCTTTTTCCTCTTCCTCCCCCATCCTTATCCATTTCACGAGGAGCTTCTGGAATCACTCCTCCCATACTCCTTCTTCCTCTATCCTTATCCATTCCACAAGAAGCTTCCGGAATCACCCCTTCCATACCCTTCTACCTCTATCCTTATCCATTTCAGATGAAGCTTCCAGAATCACCCCTTCCATACCCCTTCTTCCTCTATCCTTATCCATTCCACGAGAAGCTTTCGGAATCACCCCTCTCATACCCCTTCTTCCTCTATTCTTATCAATTCCACGAGAAGCTTCCGGAATCACCCTTCACATACCCCTTCCTCCTTCATCCTTATCCATTCCATGAGAAGCTTCCGGAACCACCCCTCACATATCTCCTTCTCCCCCATCCTTATCCACTCCATGAGAAGCCCCTGGAACATGCATTAATTACACCTCACCTACCTCTCCTTCCTCCATCCCTATCTCTTCCCCTTCATCTATAAAAGGGGCTCGGGGGCTCACTTTCTCCCCCGCCCCATTGAGCACCGGCGTTCATATCTTCCCCCAACATCGATCTCCAACGAGTAACCCTCCCCGCCGAGCCCCGCCAAGCCACGACCAAGGTGAGCACCCCAACCTCCACTCTTCTGCCCGAGTCATCCCCCTTCTCCCTCTTATCGGGTTTGGCCGTGACCACCCCATGGCATGGGCGCCCTTACATGAAGTTGCTCTACTTCCTATATCCCCTACCCAAAATTGGCAGCTTAATCGAGTGAGCCATAGCCTAAGCTTTCGATTTCTTACTCTCTGGCCAACCTCCTCCCATTTACTCTCGCTGATTTGAGCCCAACCCTAAGCAACCCCTTAATTGGCCTTAGACCAGATCTCACCCACAAACAAAGATCACTTTATCTGATTCTTCTTATAAAAATCATCTAATATCATAATATAGTTAGTGCAAGCAAGTCTGAATGATGTATATTTGCTTTGTGTGTTTGCTTGTGCACGGTGTAGAGCCGGTGCCGGAAGAGAACCCAGGGGAGTCAAGTGACCAAGAGCACGATGCTGCAGACAGTAGCGAAGGAAAGTTCCATCACCCCCTTTTTGATCATATTGCTCCTATGTGAGGTTCATCCATTGTGGCCAATAGATTAGTCTTTGCCTTGTTGAGCATGAGTTATTCGAGTGATAGATTGCAAACATACTAGTTTCTCTTTTTGCAGCATATTGATATGATGAGATTATGCATGATGAAGTTGCCCTGTTTAAGTTGCACGGTTGGGGAGAGCATGAGTTGTGACCGGGGCAGAAGGGTTAGTGTTGGTGTAAGCGCTACCGTGGTGGTAGACTTACAACGAGTACTACCAAGATGATAGGCTCATGGTTTGAGAATGGAGGCTGCCTTGGTGAGCCTTAAGGACTGTGTTGTTTTGACATCTGACCTAACTTTCTTCAGTACGACCACATGACCCTGTATGGGCAGGGCTTAGCCTAACCCCGGTGGCTAGCCCGACAATCGTCCACGGTGGAGAGAGAGAGAGAGATATGCATTTATGAGTGAAAATTAAGATGATATTGAGATAAGTCATGACACTGGGTTGGGGATGACTGGTCTGGGTGATGTTTCGACCTGGTGTCGGTTATGGCAAGCTGTCTTTGATGGTCCGTGCGTGTGGGTACAGCGTACAACCTCTGCAGAGCGTAGAACCCGTTCGTACGGCCATGTCCTCGGCATAGGACAGGTTATAATGTGGTACTAACCACTAGCCACCTATTGTGAGAATGAGGTGAGAGATGTCTCTAGATGGGTTATTTGGTTTCATTTAGTTGCATTAGGTTGCATTACTCTTATTTTTGTGCATTGCATCTATGTTTGTTTCATTCCCCTCCAGAAGGACGAGGTGGAGCTTGCTGAGTACTTTTGTACTCAACTGTTGCTGATATCTTTAGAGGATCCTGACTTCAACCCGGAGGACTTTGAGTAGGGTCGCATCCACACCCAAGGTGTTCCCGTGGAACCATGTACGAGGAGGATTTAGTCGTCCATGTGTTTATATTGTTAGTCATCCTTAGGTTAGTTCTTATTATTGTTGTACTAAAGTGTATGCCGTTGTAACAAAGCTCTGTATGGTTGTGGTTCCACTTGTGTTGTAATATTATGTATCAAACTCTATTTCTGGCATACTATTACATGTTTAGTTCTGATCTTATGGGTCGGGACGTTTCAATATAATCACCATTGTAAATTTTACTTTACTTTCACCTAATGTTTATTAGACTTGATATTGTGCATTGTGTTTGGAATGTTTGAAACCCACTTGCATGGCTATTATAACCCTAAATAGAAGGTCTAGTGTAGGATTTGCCTCATCGTAGAGGGCTAGGCTAATGTTGTAGATAGCCCGGTAGATGACGAATAGTAAAAAGCTACTCGTGAGAAAGGTTGAATAGCGGAGTCTACTCGCGAGATGTTATTGATAAGAGCACCCTCAAAGAAAGTGAGTTGGGACGGGGAGTTCCTGTAGGATGGAATGCTCAAGGTTGTCTCGACCCGATGGGTGTGACAATTCTTGGGACTACATTGGGCCTGGGCCGGTTATGGTAAGGCCAATGTGGAGGTTTGGTATTAGCCCCGTCAGTGTCGGTTAAGGACCGCGCTGTATGCGGCCCTGCTGGACAAGTTTGAGCTGTACCAGATATATAGTGGGGTATGGGCCCCATGAAACCGATGTAACTCGATGGACCATGGTGTAGAAACTCATCCTTTGTTTGGGAATGGCATTGAGAAGGCGAGAGGTGTAAATCCTTTAGTGGGCAACTTCAACGTGTCCGTGTAGAGGACGATCCTGCTCGGGCAAAGCGTTTTTCTATGTCAGGGTGTCGGGTGAAAGGTTGCTGCATACAACGTAAGAAAGAGCTCTTGTGTGAGTCTTTCGAGACGGGTGTATGTGTCATGTATTCCAGGTTGTTATTGATTTGAATCACTGTCGCTCGCGGTTAAGGATTGAACATACTTGCCCACTGCGCTGTGACGTAGTAAGAAGAGGAACTATGTCTCAGCACATTCCAGCGTAAGGCACGTGCCCTTGGCCCCATGGTCAGCCCTGGGGCTGACACGTGCGCATGAGCTCCGGAGCTGACACGTGTCCTGGGCTCCGGTCCGAGCCTCCCCGCTGAGGCAAGGTCCGGGGCTGCCACGTGTCCCCTGGCTCCGAGCCGTCTCCTCGCTGAGGGGAGCTCCGGTGCTGACACGTGCCCCGGGCTCCGGCCTGAGCCTCCCCGCTGAGGTGAGGTCCGGAGCTGCCACGTGTCCCCAAGCTCCGACCCGCCTCCCCGCTGAGGACAGCTCCGGTGCAGACACGTGCCCTAGGCTCCAGCCCGAGCCTCCCCGCTGAGGAGAGGTCCAGAGCTGCCACATGTCCCCAGGAACTAAGCCCGTCGATAAGAGCTCCAGAGCCGCCACGTGCCCCATGATCCATCGTGGGCCGTGGGTCGATGAAGTCAACAAGGAAGTGCACTGTCAAGCTTTGCATTCAAGGCTCGCGCCTTCCCCAGAAGCATGGCGCACTACGCACGCCTCCGTCCTCTGCCTGTTCGCCATTACGGTGACATGACTGGGTGAAGGCGTGACAGCGGTACAGTGTCGCCCAACGGCACAAAGCCGCCCGATCAAGATGAGAAGACGCGGCGACAAGACGGTGTCTTCATCATCACCAGACACGCGGTAAGGTGCGCTCAGCGCACCGGACGGAGGGACTTAACTCTCCCGCCGGCCACTCTACTTAGAGGACGAAGCCCTAGATCGTGTATAGGGTTTGCAGAGCTCTGGGGCCACATGTCGGGCCCCAAGCCTCATTCTAACCACCCCGGCCTTGAACTATAGAAGGAACGGGGTGACCACCCTGGAGAGGGTCCCCGGTTATTGCATCCCAGATCCCACAACGCACAAGCACTGACGCTCCAGCAATAGAACAAGCACTCCCATGGACGTAGGGTATTACGCTCCAGTGGCCTGAACCACGTAAATCTCTATGTTCATCTGCTCCCTCGAGCACAGGTCACGAAGGGCGCCAAGCCTCCTTCGGAAAAAAATAAAAACCTCTCGGGCTGCTTCCGAGCAGGCCAGGAGGATTGTCGCATCTCACACTCTGGCACTCGCCCTCTCCCTCCCTCTCTCTCTATGACGCCCTCTCTCTCTCACCGCCTCTCTCTACCACTCTGTCTCTCTCCCTCCCTTTTCCCCTTTTCACTGTCACTCTCTCTCCCTCTCCCTCCCCCTCTCTACCACTATTTCTTACTCTCACTCCCTCCCCCCCTCACTCTCACTCCCACTCTCTCTGTAACAGCCCTAACTTTTGTAAAGTTTTATTCCACATTGTGAAACAAAGTTAAGGCAAAGGAAAGCTTGAGTTGTGTCACATGAAATGATGAACACAAAAATGGACATGTGAGGGAGTTAAAAAATTTCTCTAGCTCATGCTTAACACATGATAACATGAGGAAAGATTTCACTCCCCATATTACCCTTATATGCACATCCTTTATGAGTAGAAGATGGAGGGAAGTTTAAACACAATTTGAATCTTTTAAAAAGGATTCATGTTCAGATTGTCTAAATGCACACATGTGAATCCACTAATGCATTTCCTATTTATCAAAGAGCTCACAATTCAAATTTGGATATTTTTGGAGCTCCTATACTAATTATTCCGAGCAATTTTCGCGGGAGAATCCAAATTCAAATTTGATTTGGAAAATTAAGCCAAATGTGTTCAATTTTGAAAGCAGAATTCCGATTTGAGTTCCTCATAATTCTTTTGGCCTACTCTCCAAGTTTTGTTAAATTCGGATAACGTTTGCATGGGAATCTCAAAGCACAGAAACTAGAAAAGCCATAGGGGCTGTGGACCCCAGCGGTCAGTGGCAATACACTTCACAACCGCCTCTGTTTTTCCTCTCAGTTGCACACGCGCGTGACAGCGCGCCGGCACCCAACACCGCCTGTTGCCTCAGGCGCCAGCTCCTGCTTCCACTCTTGAGCTCGGCCTGATCATCACGCAGCTAGTGCACCAAAGCAATTTGCTCTCTCGCTCGTGCACGTTCGCTGTTTCCCTCCCGAGAAGAACACATTTGCCGCCTCTGTTTTGCTCGATCGCACACCGGCGCTGCTCCTCCTTTGCTCGAGATCCCCACAGCAAAAAGAATCGCCAATACGTGCTCTAGCCATCTACCATCCCTACTCCTTCAGTCTCTGCTCGTTGGTGCTCGAAATTCAGGAGTTGTAGCTATTTTGCAGTGAACACCGAAGGTTTTCACGTTCGGTCACCGTGGACAGCCTGAACCAAGAGAGATCATGCTCAAGCGATCCACTCCATTGGTGCACCTACGACCCTAGATGCTCACGCCCGAAGCTCAGCCCTAGCCGTAGCGTGTCGGAGGAGAATTTGAAGATTTTTCCCGGGCGGCACAACTCGACCCCGAGGTAAGGATTTGCGAAATTCGTCGTCAATTCGAGTTGTTAATGCTTCAAACTTCGCACAAAGCTTCCACACTAGCTAGCGCACCTCCTCCATCGATTCTAGGTCGAGAAACTAGGTGTAGAGCAAGAATTCCACGTTCTTGTCGAGGGAGCACCATCGGACGCCGTCGGACGCACGGTGCCGACGTGGTTGGAGCGCTCCCCGGCGGGTTTGGTGGCCATTTCCACCTTCTACACGTTCCCCTGGTGCTCTAGAGGTAAAAACCCGATGGTTTGGTGAAGAAATGAGCCTCCCTGACCTCGCCGGAACACTAGCAAGCGCTGTGACCGGTGCGCGCTGCTTTCCGGCGAGCTTCGGCTGCCGGCGACCCCACCAATGGACTCAGCGTGCCTGAAATGGGGGGGGGGGGCGGCGAGCAGGGGGTCGGGAGGTGGCCGGGAAGGCCGTTCCGGTGACCCTCGCCGGAGGGCGCCGCCGCTGTCCTCTGTTTGGCGCGAGGATGAAGAAGGGTGCTGACGTGTGGAGCCCGCAGCAGAGTTTAAACAATTTCAGGATTTTTAGAGAATAGTTCAAACTTCAAAGAGCCATAACTTTGTGTAGGAGTGGCCAAAAGTTCTCAAATAAATTTTGTTGGATTCCTCTCAGAGAATACTATCAAGAGGTGCAGCCCAATAATTATGAAAATCCCTGGATTTGTCTCATAAATTCATATAAGGAAAATTTTGTAGGATTTATTCCACGAGTTCTGTGTATTTGAAAATTCCCAAATTTGGGCACACTATCCTTACAAGTATACTTGAACTCCAGTAAAAATTTCAGAGGCATTTGACTCCATTTGCTTGTCCAAATATTGTTTCAATCCTCTAGGTCCCTGAAAAATGGGAAAATGAACAGAGACATTTTCAGACTTTTACCCAAGGTTGTAAAATCCATATCACCATGTAGGAAACTCCAAAAATGGTAAACGCAATTCCTATGGACTCAGGACATTTTGTACTTCACAAAAGTCTACTTTGCAGCATAGGAAATCTTATGATCCAGGAGGTAAAGGCAGATTAGGTAAAATAACATCAAGAATTGTTGTGATCACATGGAGCCATGTCATGAGCTCAAATTGTGCACACTGCCTACATACTTTTCCTTGAAGCCATGTTTAAATTTTCAGCTTCATTGGACCCCTGGATCTTGATCTACCATCATTTAGGTTTAAGTGTTCATATGAGGACTTAATCACATGGTGATTAATTTGTCCGCCCTTTTCACCTAGCATTCTTTTTCTCTAAGGTTGTAGAGCCAACAACAGAAACCTTGCCGCTGTTTATCCCTCTTATGTGTGAGTTAACTTGTACAGCCAAATTAAATCACTTTCTAAGTTGCTTTTGAAATATATGTGCATTGCATCGTAATAGCTCACGTGACGTCAACGCTCGACAAGGAGATCAGGTCCGAGGCGAGGATATTCCTCTCGTGACAGACTTGGTGGATTCTGTGGAGGAAGATTAACTTCATAGACTAACAAAACCGTTGAGCAAGACAAGCCTCGGTTTGCATATAAGTAACGTATTCAAATTTTGCTTTACCTTCACCTCATGTTTATTAGACTTGATATTGTGCATTATGTCTAGGATGCTTGAAACCCACTTGCATGGCTATTAAATCCCTGAGAAGAAGGTTTAGTGTAGGACTTGCCTCGTAGTAGATGGCTAGGCTAATGTTGTAGCTAGCTCGGTAGAAGTCGAGTAGTAAAAGCTACTCGCGAGAAAGGTCGGGTAATGGAGATTACTCGTGAGAGGTTGATGATAAGAGCACCCTCATAAAAATTGAGATGGGGACGGGGAGTTCCTGTAGGATGGAGCGCTCAAGGTTGTCTCGACCTGCGATGGGTGTGACAATGCTTGAGACCACATTGGGCCTGGGCCGGGATGGTAAGGAAAATGTGGAGGTTGGGTTTAGCCCCGTCCGTACCGATTAAGGACCGTGCGCATGCGGCCCTGCTAGACAAGATTGAGCTGTACCGGATATATAGTGGGTTATGGGACCCATGAAACCGATGTAACTCGATGGACCATGATATAGAAACTCATCCTTCGCGTGGGAATGGCGTTGAGAAGGCGGGAGGTGTAAATCCTTTAGCGGGCAACTTTGACGTGTCCGCGTAGATGACCATCTTGCTCTGCGCGAAAGGTTTTTCTATGTCGGGGTGTCGTGTGAAAGGTTGCTGCATACAACATAAGAAAGAGCTCGGTTATGAGTCTTTCGAGGTGGGTGTATGTGTTGTGTATTCCGGGTTGTTATTGATTCGAATCACCGTCGCTCGCGGAAGAGGATTGAGCATACTTGCCCACTGCGCCGTGACGTAGTAAGAAGAGGAACTAAGTCTCTTAACTTGTTGTTCATGGATCAATCATTGTATTGTAACCTTGACTGAATTACATATAGTGCCAACTAAGTTTCTATTCCACCTTAGGCTAGCAACATCGGGATAAACGTTTCTTGTTTGATTGTGGACTTCCGGTGTTGTGAGGTGTGAGGACCACTAAAATGAAGGCTATAAGAATCTGCATATAAGGATCAAATTTAGTCGAAGCTTCATTTTGTAAATTCATGTTCCTACTGTCTTACTACCCCTGCATGTAGAGTTACATGTTTAGGATTGACGGTTAAGACTTGCTGAGCCTTAGTGCTCACGGTTGCTTCTGAGTTGTTTTTGCAGGTAGCAGGATGCCTGCTATGAAGAGGGTTGATCGGTGAGACCCTCACGGTTCGTTCAACTCATCGGAAACCTAGCCGCCTTTCGTGGTGAAGCTAGTGGGAAGCGTTCACGGGCTGAACGACTTCTCTTCGGCGTAGTTAGGGTCGAGAGTGAGTAGTTGTCCAGCTTTTAAATTCCGCTGCATGTGTACATTATGTTGTAAAATATATTATCTTGAGTAATAAAAGGGTTTCATTATGGTCTACCATCTTTTCGTGCATGCTGTTGGATGCCGCATAGCATGGCACCACCCAGTGCGATTCCCGGGCGAGGGTGCCGATCCCGTCGGGGGTGGGGGCCCTTCACACTCTCCCCTCAACTACACTAATTTTTTCTTAGATTATGAAATAGCAAATAAATAACACATTACCTGGATATCTGAAAGTCCATGTGGTGGAAGCACTTGTGGCGGAGCCAACTCTGATGGCTGCCACGTAGGGATCGGAATTTGCTGCCCACTATGTCGAGCTAAGACCTGTAATTGTGAAATATTAAAACAAATATACTAATGCAATGATATAAATTTAAATTATTTTATATTAAATTACTTACCTCCACAGCCGCCTGCATCTGAGCAATGTAGTTTGCCATGTAGGCGGCCTGCTGCTCCTGTGCGGCCCGGGCTAGATCCCTCTCTCTGTGGAGATCCTCTCTCTCTCCCCGGCTCTTGTCTCTCTTCCTATGGAGCTCTTTTATCTCGCTCTGGGAGAGACAACGACTTGTCTACCCGACGGAGGAACCCTCGGTTGATAGAGTGACGATCAAAGGTCGCGCTACCCTTGAGTCGACAACTCCATCGAAAATGGAAAACCTACAAAAGAATAAAACAATAACAGTTAGAAGAAGTAAGATTTTAAAGAAACAAAAAAAATGATTAACTAACCGTCTATGTGCCTTCCCACCTCCGCTACCGTAAACGGCTTGAGGGTTGATTGGCACGTTTTCCCAATCGTACCCTTCACCGTGTATCCTCACGGCCTCTCGGCCGTACTTTTTCTAAAAGCAGTAAAATTGTGTATTGATAACGAAAATAGTATTAGTAACAATTGAATTGATGAGTTTTGATAACTTACCAGTTGATCGGCCGCGACCTGACTGCACTCCTTATGCTAGGATGGGTCCTTATGACCCCGCTTCTAGAAATGAGGGTGGCCGTCGGTACCTGACCGGTCTCGCGCTTCTGTAGATATGTGTTTATGCTAATTATATTATGAAGACATACAAAGAAGGGTTATTATTCTTACCATGCGTTTAGCTAAACGCACATGGCCATCTGGGCCATAGGAGTGCTTTGAGTCAGAACCTTTGCATTCACGAGCCCTCATTGACTTAGCGATGATAGCATCGCTAGCCCACATCTGGCAGAGCGCTCAGTATGCTTTGGACCGACCCTCTAGCCAGAAAATATTGACCTGAACATATTTATTATGTCATTGACATACCATTTGCATAAATAAGTATTGAAATAATTGAACACAAACAACTTACCTCCACATACTGCTCCTCCTTCAAGTACGTGTCTGAGGCCCTCCTAAAAGACCTCGACTGGTAATCCTGCTGTCGCTAGAGGTACTCGTTCACGGCTAGAATACGAGTGTACGATAACACTTGCGTTACAAGCTTCTGCGCGTTCCTGTTGAACACGACTCTAGCATGGTCCAACATGCTCTGGCTCGTGTCCTCTAAATGGTACCTCAGCTATAAGAAAACAAATATTGAAGAGATATGCATTAACAATTTAATCAAGTTGAAGAACACTAATTTACAAAATTTATTAAGCAGACTTACCATAAAATCCACCAACACAGCCCTCTGAAGGTTGTTGTGCGTCTCGTGAGAGACACGAGCGTAGTCGTCCCACGACGTCGCAGGGACCCCGTCGATCGCACCGGGATAGTGCAGACGCACTAAAGAACCGATGCAACCGGACACAAGTTTGTGGTGCCCCTGACCCGTGAACGAGCAGTCGTATCAGGAGCTGCAAGGATTTAGTGGACTTATTAATGTACCCACAAACAAAAGAACCTAAAAGTTGAATATTATGTGATAGTTTTCTTACGTGTCTCCGAATGGGTGAATAGTGATCCGCTCTATAGGAACTGGAGAAGGAGACACAAAGTGTGTCCTCCTCGTCCGCCGCCTCTACTCTGGGACCACGTATGGTGACCCGGAAGGTTGGTCACACTAGAGCCCGAAGGCTCCATGCTAGGTGGCTCCATGCTAGGCGCCTCCGCGGCAGCCATGGGCGACCCCAGAGGCTGTGGCGGCGCACTAACCTCTGACTCTGACTCAGATGACTCTGAGTCAGACTGCAAAATTGAAGGATTGATAAGAATAGATAGTTTGTAATGATATATAAGAAAATGTAATTCCTAATGGAAATGTACCTCCTGCGCTGTAAGGCCACAGGTTTGCCCATGAGTGCCCAAAGCACGTATTGGGCACGTCAAACGACCGTGAGTGCTCCATCTAGAAAACATACCATATGTTAGAAATCATGGACGGACCATAAGTAAGCAGCCCGCTGGTTGAATTTTTGCTTCTTATAACAGTTGTATGCTTCAACTCCTGTCCACAAATTTTTCAGTTCTTCAATCAACGGTTTTAACATCTTGTTTAGATGTGGCACAGTATGATGAGACAAAGAAACACGAATTCATACTTTATACAAAGAGATGGTGGTAGGTTGTATGGAATAACAAAAATGGGCCAACACGAGTATGATTTGGCATTTGTACTAAACGGCGAGAAGCAATCTGTCGCCAACCCGATGCGAACATTTCTTGCATCACTGGCAAAGTCTGGATCGAAGCGGTCCAGCGCCTTCCATCCCTCACCATCATACGGATGCGTCATGACTCCATTGTTCTGACGTACACCTTCTTTGTGTCATCTCATGTGTCTGGCTGTTCTTTTTGAAATAAACAACCGCTTCAATCGAGGTGTGGTAAGTAACAAAGTTGCTTATGTGCAACTTTTGTCATCACATTATCACCATCGTTGTTAACAACTTCGATAAACCTCATTTTACCAAAATTTATGCACTTGTTCTCTTTCATGTGCTCTTTCTAAAAAACATACAATTGTTTGGACACACATGAATCTTCTCATATTTCAAACCGAGACAAGACAACAATTTGTTCGACTAATACATATCTTTAGAAATTTTGTGGGGTTGTGGAAGGATATCGTCGATCAATTTGATTAGGTCATTGTAATAGATGTTGGAAACAAAGTAATTAGACTTAATTGCCACATGTCTGGTGATAAACGTAAGGAGAGTCACTTCTGTGTATTCATGAAGCGGCTCTTCTAAAGCTTTAAGAAGTTTGAATAACGCTTCTACCTCCGTTGTTGGAGGATCCTCCGTAGCCTCTGCTTCAATAGCTTGTAGCATCTCATCTATCCGATCAACCCCCGTGTTATCATCATCCTCATGTACTTCTTATACGGCTTGAGAAGCTGTCTCGCTGTGAAAGCTCTAGACCTCATAATATGACATGTAATCGTTTCGTCACAAGTGTATTGAAATAGTCATTTTATCAGGGCACTTTGTGTTTCGGCAATTCATAAATGGGCATCGCACCTTATCGATCGTCGACAATAAAAAAGCTCGGTCTACAAAAGCATGTGTCTTTGTGAACCATTCATCTGAGTGACCACCTTTCTTGTTCCAACCAGTATACATCCAACTACGGTCTTCAACCATTTTTGAGGCTACAGATTAAATACAGGGAAAATATAGTTAATTTATACTTTACTATATGTCACGACCCTAGTTCTGTTGGGACAGATAGGTCCTAAACCCATCCAAGAGTAACCAAGAGGAACGTGCTTCTTACGAGACGTCAGGTCTGAATCCAGACAAAATTTCGGCAGTATAACCCTGCTGTTCTCCAACTGCACGCCCAATAATGGTGCAGCGAAGAACATTAGGGTTACGCTGTCAAAATCTCGTCCAACTTCAGACTGGCTTATCGTCATAGGCACGCCCCCTCGGTCACTCCCAGGCTGTCCAAAAAGGGACGATTCCGAACCTACCCGACTCACATGCGTAATGCATGTGAGACGGGCCGGTTCAAAACGGTGATGCATATTCTAAAGGTTTACGTTACTCATTCATTTTTGAGTAATTTACGAGAGAGAGAGAGAGGGGAAAGGATGAAAGAGAGAGAGGAGGGGAGAAATATAGGGGTGACCGTCAATGTACGGGTTTGTGTCAATGCCAAGGTTTTTCAGTCGACTAATCGACCCTAGTCGCCCTAGGGGCGACTAGGTCGACTAGTCGACCCTAGTCGACTACTAGTCGAGCCCCTTGTCGTCTAGGTTTTTTTAGCCCGGATCGGTCGACTAATCGGACGACTAGTTTTCTAGTTACCCTGATCGCGTCGTTGTCCTTGATCGACCGTCAGCGACTAATATGGACGGGGGGCTTAGCATCCGAACGGGGGGCCCGCGTAGCGGTGGTGCCAACGAGTGCTTGGCGTCCTCACCGGTCTTGTTCGCCTCCGTGCCCGCCTTAACGGTTGTCATACTAATTATTGTTCTACTACTGTTCTAAATAACATATTATACGTGCTCTCATAACGGTGTATATAGCTAATTAACCGTCATGAAGCAAATAGTTACACTCAATTTTATATCAGTTTTCAACTAAATAATAAAATTAAACAAAGAATTAACAAATGAACACACTAAATAATAAACAAAGACAACTTACAACTAAATAAATAATTAACTAAACTAATTAATGAACTAAGTAATTTAACTAACAAATTAAACATAAAACTAACTAATAAAACAAATAAAAAATCACCAAGATTATTCAACTAAACTAAATAATAAGCTAACTAAATAAACAACTAAATACATAACAAACAAACTTAATAATAAACTAAATAAATACTAAACTAACTTAATTGTAACCTAAACTGTAATGAAGTAACTAAATTAATTAAAAATAAGTAAAAATTATATTACACGTACTTACCTTGAAGTGGCGCAAAGTGCGGGGCGGGCTCGGGGCCGAGCGGCGGTGGTGGCACGGGGCGCCGGAGGCGCGCCGGGGTGGCACGGCGCGGGCCAGGGGAGGCCGGAGCGGTGCCGGGAGGGGAGGCCGGTCGGCGCCGGTGCAGGGGAGGCCGAGAGGAGGCGCTCTGGGGTGGCACACGGCCAGCGGCATCGGGGGAGCCCGAGAGGCGGCTCCCGCGGCTGCGCGCGGGCGGTGGCGGCGAGGGAGGCTGGCCGGGGCGTTGGCGGCGGCGCGGCGCGCGGGGAGCGGCCCGTGGGCAGTGGCAGCAGCACGGCACGGGAGGGCGGCGCGCGGGCAGCTGCGGAGGGGGAGGCCTGGCGGCGGCGGGTGTCGGCGCGGGTGCGGCTGCGGCAGGTCGGGGTAGGCGCGGGCGTGAATGCCCGCGCCGACCCTTGCCCGGGCATGTATAAACCCATTATTTACGATGGCCAGGGACCGGGCCGTCGTAAATCACATGGTATTTACGATGGCATATTAATTACGATGGCCATAGCGTTGGCCGTCGTAAATAATGTTGTTTACGACAGCTATTCATAAGGCTGTCGTAACTTAGTTTAGCCGTCGTAAATGGTGTTTTTTCCTTTAGTCCTCGACTTGTTTATTTCTATATCTTGAAACATGTTTAGCTTATAATTTGACATCTAACATCTCGACATGCATTGACCCAATAAAAATAGACCCTTTTGGTTTCATCTCTTGTTTCTTGTGTAAATTAGCTCCAAGAAAGCTTTTGTTCCAAGTAAATATCAGTAGCTACAGTTTCTCCTTCCTTTTATTTGTCATGCTTCACATCAAAGAAAAATACACCAAGTTTGATAACACACATCTTGATGACACACTCAGCATGAATATTTGAAAATTCTACTAAAGATATATAATTACTAGCTTGCAGAGAAAAAGAAGATAAGCGCCCCTTAGGCAGCCCTAGTGGCCCTCCAATCAAATATTGTATGGTCCTCCATTCATCGTCTGGTCAAAGATTCCTGGAAGCCCCAAGACCACCGCAAGCTCGCCCGTTTCAATTGAGCTTCCGGCCACCATAAAAACAGAGGATGGTCCCTCATGCACCCCCATCACAACATGGTGCGCAATGCTACCACCCCCCTTAGTCCACCGGAGGTCTGAGCCGTAACACAAGCTACAACTATGGCTGCTTTGGCCACTTTGCGTGGGAGTGTCAAGCGTCCAAGAAGTGAGGCAGTGGCATGCCACCACCACAAATCTCAAATTATCCGTGTGGACAGCAAAAGAATGAAACACCCTAGATGAAAATTGCCTCGCCTTGATGAACCTATCTTGGGGGTATGTTCACCCTACATGACAACCACACTCATTCTCTTTGATTGCGGAGTTACACATAACTTTATTAGTAAACCATATATACAAAAACATCAGCTGCCCACTACTTTGATGAAAATTATGTACCTTATCCGTTCACCCTGCGGTATAATTTAGCCAACCAAATTATAACTAGAGCATCCCTTCTCTTGGTTGACAAAGTTTACCCTACTAATCTCATCATGTTAGAAGGTCAAGGAATAGATATTATTTTTGGAATGGCATGAATGACCCAACATAGGTCTGTCCTTGATACGGGTTTCAGTACCATCCAATAAATTCACCAAATCACGGTCACAACACTTTGATCCTTAAAACTCCACCTTTAAAAATTTCAGCCACCTATCACAATGAGGGTACTCGATTTGAATCCATTATGGTGGTCTGTGAGTACCCAGATGTCTTTTCGGATGACCTCCTGGGTATGCCACCGGACCGAGACGTCGAATTCATAATCGAGTTGCTACCAAGAACAACTCCAATTTCTCGAAGGCCATACAAGATTGCGCCAAGTGAGCTAGCTAAACTGAAGGGGCAACTCAAATGACTCATGGATAAGGGATTCATCCGTACGAGTTATTTGCCTTGTGGATGTCCCACATTGTTCGTAAAGAAAAAGGATGAATAATTGAGGCTATGTCTGGACTATCATCCGTTGAGTGTTGTCACAGTCAAGAACATATATCCACTCTCTTGCATCGACATTTTTTTGCTCAACTAGTGGGTTCTAAGGTCTTCTAAAAAATTGATCTTCGGCCCGATTATCACCAAATTGAGATACGGCCTAAAGATGTCCCAAAAACAATATTCTCGACTAGATACGACATCTATTAGTATCTAGTCATGTCTTTCAATCTCTAAACTGTGAGATCTCGATGTAATGAATACATTGGCAAGAAGTGTTAGACTGAGCTTCATGTAAATGTTTTAGCATTCATGCGTTGCTTGGCGTGTGGTTTTACATGGGAATTGTTAAACTTGTCTTTGATTTATAGGAGAGAATGTTTGGCCCCCATGGTATGAGTTTTCGTGTGTTGTAGTGGTTTGAATGTGAGCAACATGTTTGTGTGAGGTTGTCATACAAAGTGTTGTGCGGACTAACGAGAGTCAAGTCATAAACTTGTGCTCACAAAATATTCGTAGTTCTATTAAGTGCAAGTGTTGTTTGAGATCAAGACATGGCTGGTGATGGTGATCCTAGAACTAAACAAGGGAGAAGTTGAGGTTGAACAACTAAATTCAGGAAGACTCGTGGTTGAGACGTCTAAATGTGTCATGCCAAGAACGGTTCATATGAAGCAACTTGATATGTGTCAAGTGGTGTTTCAAATGTGTGTGTAAGTCATGTGCACAAGTGCATGGCTTATACAAGTTTGTGACGTGATTCCAAGATGTTTGGACGATGAAAGTGAATGTTTAATGTGTTTGGAAGGTGTGTGCACGTGTGTAAGGAGTGCATGGATATGGCAACATGGTTCCAAGGCGTGCCGAAGGTGTTTGAACGTGTGTGGAGGTTGCACAAGTTTTTTGCATGATTTCAGCACATTCGAACGTGAAAAAGTTGTTTAAGATAAGTTCAAACGTGGATCCGAGTTGAAGTATGAATCGGGTGGATTCAAACGCGCTTTTGTTAGGAGATCAGGCTATTTTGGCCAGAAAACATTTGATTCCGGGTTGGTTGCGAGTTTGAACTGCGGAGTCCAAGTTAGGGTCGCATTTTGAGTAGTTTATGTCTATAGCTCTCATGGATGCACCCAAAGAGGTTTGAAAGGTAAAGATTCTGATCTATGCCCCAATAGATAGAGTTCAAGTAGGTTAGGAGGTGTTCTAGTTGAACAGGACTCCTTTGGAGGTGTCCTAGTTGGTTTTGTTGGCCTAAGAGCTGTGGATATAAATACAGAGGACTTGGCTGCGAGGGAGCCACCCCTGCAGCTGGCTTTCATCTGTTTTTTAGAGTAAAAATCGTGGTTTGTGCCAACCTTTTTTGTCGTGATCATCTAGGTCGTTTTATTTAATTGTTGCCTGTCGGTTTCACTTAAATTGACGATGCTTCACTCTTTTGCCCATAACTTTCATTCTAGCCATCTAAATGACGTGATTCTTTTTGTGTTAGCTTCACAACTTAATTTTATATCATCTACAAAAATTTGATCATTAGACTCAGGGTTCACACGTCACACGAGAATTTTTGCAGCATTACATATTGGATCTTTGCTTAGTTAGATTAGAATAATCTCTGATCACGTTTTTTATCATAACTTGAGTTTTACTCCACCTATTGACATGACTCTTACTGCGTTGGCTTCGTAACTTGTTTCTATACTATCTATACAGTTTTTATATCATGTTTGATGTTAGAGAACCTACTGTAAAAGTCCCAAAAACTTGTAAATGGAAAACTTGAGCTGTGAATAAGTTGAGTTTAAATCCAAGAAATGGGGCTTGCAAAAACTTTTGTTTAATCATATAGTTGTTGGCATGTGCAAGAAGACTTTAAATTCAGTTTGAACTAAAGGGTTCACTTCAAAGAAAAGAAGGTCATTTCCAAAAAGGAAATTCAAACTGTTGTTTAAGAAGTTGTATTTGCAATGGCCAACTCAAAAATCAGATGGCATATTTGAATTCTTCAGGTCCAAATTATGAGGAAGACACATTTTGAGAAAATTTGGAGGTGCTTTGATATGTATATCAAAGATACTTGTGAATTCCATTGAAATTTGAAATTCAAATTTGAAACTGAGGTAAAACTTTTCAATGTGCCAAATGGGTTTCAAATTTGAGCTCCACATGAGTGAAGTTTGCACTGTGCCAAAAATTGGGAGATCTTTTGGGAGGAAGGGGGGTGGACCCCACATGTCATAGTGCCATCTAAACTTGCACTTGAAGCAAATTCTCTGTTTCTCACCCAAGCTGCCGAGCGGGCTCCGAGTGCCACCGAGAACAAAATTGCTGCCACCTCCTCACCGAATTGAGCAGCGCTGGAGAGCTGCTCGTGGGCTCCCCTACCCCTTGGCGTGATCCATTTCCAGTGACCGAGCCACGGTTCATTGTTTCCCCCTCGCGCAAGAACGGCCATCAGCAGCTCGCCGCCGCCTCTGAAAACAGCCGGGGACCGGTGAACTTCGCGCTCACCTCCACTCCGGGCTGCCACACAGCAGGGCGCGCTGGTCCTCCCCTCCCTCAGCACAAGAACAGCTCGAGTTACGGGTCCCCTAGCCCAAGAACGGCTCCTCTGCGGCGACTTAAAACAAAGCCAACGATCGTGCACCGTGGACAGCTCTCCACAGAGACTTTCACGGCCAAGCAAGCACGGCCACGGGAGCATCCTACTTTGGTGCTACTTCCATCCAAAACTTGGAGCAAGCCGTGAACCCTAGCGGCTGAATTTGCCGTTCTTCCCCCGGAACACCTCCACGGACCTCTCGGTATGAAACCTCAAAATTCCCACTCAATTCTAGTCTTTAGTTCACTAAACTGTGCACAGATGATCTAGACTCAATGGTGATCGATTTTCCTTCACAGCCCTAGCTTGAAACCCCGTGTTAGCGGCTAATTTCAAGTTTTTCCATCGACGGCCATGGCGGGGACGCTCGGGCACACGGTGAACTCCAACTAACCGCCGTTTCTGAGCGATATTGAGGCCATGTTGAGTTAGCTCATCCCCCACTGGTGCTTTATAGCGGTTTAGTCGAGCGTTTGGCAGGCTAGAAGTGCCGGGCGACGGCGCCGAGCTCCACCGAATGCCGCCGCACGTCGCCAACCGATCTCCGGTCACCGGCAGCCCGAGAGAACCGCACCGATGGCTTTCTCGTAGCTGGAAACCCCCAGGTGGCGAGTACCAAGCCGAGAAGCGGCCGGGAAGCCGACTCCGGCGAGCTCCGGAGGGAGTCCGGCGAGGGGGAGGCGCGGGCGCGGGAAATCGACCGAGGAAGAAGAAGACCCCGTCGGACCCACATGTCAGCAGCTGGAAATTTAAATTCCGGATCTGCTGTGGCATGTGATCCAGTGTGGCTGCACGCGGGCAAACCCAGTAACCGGTGTGGCTCGCGTTCTATTGGCTGCCATTTAAACAGTTGGTCCGGGTAGGTTTTCTGTAGGAAATTAATTCCAGATTTCAAGCAAAGTTTAGAAAATTCATAACTTATGCTAGGAAACTCCAAATTGGGTGACTCAAATTCGGTTAGATTCATCTTGGCTAGATCTATCCAAATGTGCAACTCAATTTGTATGAAAATCACTATTAAATTCTGGAAAATTCTTTAAACTTTTCAGCAAAAGAATTTTAGAGGGAGTTTGGTTCATCCAAAAATCCTAAAATTTTGCCAGAATACTCTTTAGGATGTTAGGACACCCCAGTAAAAGTTTTAGCTCATTTGGAGTATATTTAGCTAGGATAATTCTGATTTCAAGTTTCTGTGTTCAAATGAATACAGAAACAATTTCAGAGAATTTCCAAAACTTGGAAATTCAGTTCTGGGTAGTTCTTAGCTCCAAAAATCATAGGAAAATTCATACATACTCCATGAGATATGTTTGAAATTGTAGTTCACTTGAATTTGCATGAAAGTGCAAATTTATTCAGAATTAATTCCTGTTTGCCTAAATGCTTAGGGAATTGTTCTGAGTGATCTATTCATTGAAAAATTCCAAATTTTGGTCCAGATGACTTTCTTGTGACAAGGAACTCACATGAAAAATTTCAGCTCCATTGGAGAATTGGATCAATACTGTCTATTCAACTTCATTAGGTAATCAACACCTCAAATGATGAACCCCAGTCATCACTTGATCATAGTACTTCAACCCAAACCTAAACTACTTGCACCAGTGTCATTTTAAATTCTTAAACAGAGTTCCAGTTTTAAACTTGTCTTTAGCACTTATTAGCAAAAGTTTTACAATTAAATCTATATGCATGTCCATAACGTGTAATGATTAAATGTGGAAAAGTGGAGAAAAAGTGAAGCTTTGATCAAGGAACAAGAAGGCAGTGATTAAGCTTCAAGACATCAGCAACTAACTTCACAATTATCTGACTTTAGTCACCTGCAAAAAGCAAGGCAAGCTCCGGTTTGCATTTAAGTTGTTTTATAAAGATTTTACTTTGTTCATTACCATGGGTTAAAGTTTGTATGTGCATTAGGTCAAGGATGTTTTATACTCCACTTGCATAACCAAAATGAACCCTAGGGTCAAGGGTAGAAAGGTGTCATCGCTGTAGAATAAAGCCGTGCTAAGTAGGCTAGGACATCCGGTAGAAGACGAGTAGTTGGAATCTACTCGCGAGTTATAGAATTTAGGATTACATAAGTGTGGTTGGGAAAGAGGCAAACTAAAGTTTACATTTCTAAAGATGAGACCGGGCAGGAGGATTAGGCAGCGACAAGACGAGGTCTTGGTCGAGTAGCTCTGCCTGTGTCGGTTAAGAACCGATGCGTGTGCCGCATCCAGGAGCAAGTATTGAGTTGTGTACCAGAGGCTTACTGCTATATGGGACCTAGGAAACCGATGTACCAGGTTAACTGGATTATAGAGGCATACCACATCGTCTCGTTAGACCTATGAGCCCGAGACGGCGCGACCGGTTCTACAGTCGAGTGTCCTGCGAAAGGTTGCCACATACGACGTAATGAAGGATGCCAGGTTTGGGTCTTCATAGGCGGGCGCATGTGTCGAGCTATCCGGGTAGTGTTTGATTCGAATCACCGTCCCTCGCGGTTATTGAGTACCGCTTGCTCCCATGTTGTAACGTAGTAATCAACTTGTGTGGAAACAGTTTGCAAAGTTTTAATTGCTGCTATGATTATTGTAAATTGTATGAAAACCATGTTTGAAGTAGAGATAGAGCAAACTAAAGTTATTCTCCACCTTGGGACACGTAACATTGGAATGAAGTGTTTCTTGTTTGATTGTGGAGTTCTAATGTTGCTGGGCGCAAGGTCGCTACTATTATGGCTAAAATCTGAAAGTTAAGGATGAACTCGTAGGTGAGTCTTTTTGCAACTTATATGTTTAGGTCTTAAGTTACTTTCATGTAGAGTTGCATGTCTTAGGAGAGACGGTTAAGTCTTGTTGAGCCTTTGTGCTCACTCTGGCTATATGAGTGGTTTTGTAGGTTAATATCGACGCATCAAAAGTGGTTGTCTGGTAAGACTCGGAGATTTCTGAGTCGTGTTACACATGGAGGACCTAGCCGCTGCCATGTCTTCGTGTTGCTAGCGAGGGGAGTCCGCGGGCTGGACCTCTTCTCGGGTGCTCACTAGTTATTTGACGTGAGCTGTTTATAGACTTCTGCTGTAGCTATTTTATGTAAATTATTTACAAAGAAAATTGTAAGCTTCCGCTTTTGATTTATGTAATACATTGTTCCTTATATGTGTGCTGTTGGATGCCCCATAACACGGCACCACCCAATGCGATTCCTGGGCGAGCCGCACGGTCTCGTGATCGGGACCGGGCCCTCACACCTACTCGCACACACATGTTTTCCGACAGATCAATTTTTTAAGGGGTTGAGTCTTTGGCTGAAAATTTTGCATCATCTATCATTCATCTCCCTCTCTGATGGCTGATCTCGTGTCTTTCGATCCTATAAGTAGTATCAGGGTGAATTTGCCATTAATCTAACAATCTTTGTCAGTTTTTAGATTCGATTCAATAGTGTGTTCGATGGCATTGATTTTCAGGTTTGGAAGTTTTGAATGAAGGCTTACATTGAGGTGCAGGTCTTTGTCATGTGGGAGAAAGTCTCAAGCTCTTCATTGTACCTTTAAACAAAGATGTGGCAGCTGCTAACATGAATAAAGTCAACAACAACTAGAAGCTGTGAAATTTGATCATCCAAGTACTGACCCAAGGCGACTTTTGATCGTGTCGCCCACTTGAAGTTAGCATACGACGTGTGAAAGGTTTTGTGCGACTATCATTAAGGCTCCAACATCATAAAGGAAGTACACCAAGACATGTACAAGAAGATGTACATGCGCTTCGAGATGAGACCGGTGAGTCATTAGAAGATTTTTCGCACGCTTTAACAAAATTCTTATAGTGGCAATATTGTTTATATTCGGATTCTGAGAATGCTAGGAAGTTATTGTGTGTATTAGACATGCTAATTTGGGAGATGAAAGTCACCTCTATACGTGAATCTACCGTCATTAGTACACTTACTTTAGATGTTTTTGTTGTTGTCACTAAACATTTCTCATTGCACTATTAAAATGTTATTATTTTTTGTGTGATGATTACAATTATGTTTTTTGTAGAACAACATTTACTTATTCTAACAAAAATGTATTTTAACCTTTAACCAACTGCTTTGTCGGTAATGTACAATGTACTCTTTCATTAAGGGGTAGCTAGACAATAAAACAAACAAAGCCATGTGATGATGTGAAAACCCATGCGTGCCAGCTCCCGTCGTCGATGCAATATATTTATGCACTCCTGGACAGCCCGTGTATTCTATCCGCTCCAAAACAAGAGCGCCAGCCAACTCCACATGATGGTTGATAGTAGTCCCTTTCACATGCATATGCCTCTGCTCCACTCTGCCCTCCGCTGGCTATATTTTCCAGGGAGCTCATCAACTGCCTTCCTTCTCTCGCAGTTTTATATAGTCGAGGCATCTTTGTCATGTAATGAGAATACCTAGAGTATGCAGTTGCACTGCATTATACTCTATGCAAAAGAAGAACTCTTTTTCACGTCGACTCGATTTTTGTAAAGACGACGCATCGATTTCTCCATCAATGTATCTTGCATTCTTTCTCTCTCTTTTTTTCTCGATGTACCAAAGTTCAAGGTCACAGAAACTTACTACGTGTTTCCGAAAACTCTACAGTACACCTATGTAACGGCACCAAAACGTAAGCAGAAAACAGCATACTTTGGAACCATCCTTCCGCTAGTTTTAGCTTTAATCATTACTGATAGACACGCTACATGCTCCTCCATGAGGTACTTAAATCCGTCATCGGAATCCAAGTAGGATCTTCATAGATCTTTTGTCCGGAATAGGATCTTCAGTATATATATATGCAACGATCTAATAATAAAGTTATCAAATATCTCGCACTTTTCTGTAGAAGCACATGACCTTTTACAATGGCCAATCCATGAGCTTTGTAGAGTTGCCAATCAGAGCCTCTGTTTCTTAAGATTTACATAGATTGTCAATTCAAAAGTCACATTTGTAGAGAATCAGTGATGCTTTAAACCGGCTTCTACTAGTTCAGTACAATCTAAAACCATTTAACTCATGTGGTTCGTACCTAAAATGCACGTTTCAAGAAAAAACACACACATGTCAAGGTGGAGCGGAACATACTTTATACTTATTCTTTTGGGAGTAAGCTATTTCATAGTGGAAGTATAGTTAACAATATAATGTATGTTTATATAAGTAGAAGCAGATAATTAATGTTTTATTTGAAAAAAATTCAATACATTGAAAAACAACATGCAAATAGTACCACAAGGCTATATAGTAGAGATCGGCGGCATCGTGTGTGTGGGACGGAGGGCTCCCACCACCCCCGCCCTCAACCCTGGCAATCCAAGGAGCAGGTGATTGACGCCCCGCCTGCCAATGGTGTCTCATTGGAGGCTCTGATCCGATCCCAACCGCTCGACGTCGACATGGGCTCCGCCGGAAGCTAGCTCTAGAAGATGCAGCTGCGGGACAAGGACGGGGCGAGGGGAAGTCAGCATTGTCGTCATCGTCCTCCACCGGCAGTACCCACTGTCACGTCTATCCGAGATCCTGTTACTGTCACTCATCCTATGCAGATTGCGTCCTGGGTATTTCATCGGAGTCGAGTGCGTCCTATCGTATTCGATCCATTGTGATTAATCAGGATTTCTCTCCATCGAGATCCGGGTGTATCTGGTGAAGGAGGACAAGATCAAAGGAACGCCCGACTCCTCAATTCCCCGGGATGGCGCCCACCTCATATCTCTCTCCGTCAGGATCCACGTGAGGTGAGAGGTAGGGCAGCGTCTGCGCCAAGTTGACCATTCATCCCGTGCACACTCCACCTCCGAGTATTTCATTATGATCGATCTGTCATGATTCGTCAGTATGGCACCCGCCGAGGCTCTCTCCCTCTCTGGATCCACGAGTGCCTGATGAATGAGGGGGAAGATGAAAAAAATGCCCATCTCAATTCGCCTTAATTATATACATTGTCTTCTTTATTTTTATTAAAAAATCTTAAGCCTTGTGCATCTTAAGATGCAAAAGTCAAAAGTGTGTTTTCATGTTAGATGTATCATTTTGATGTAACTGGTATGAAAATTAATAAAATTTTCTCATTGAAAAAAGGATATAGTAGTGTTGTAATCTGTCATTTCATCTTGTCCACTTCAATATATCAAAACAACCTCTTCGGTCCAAAATAGAAATATCAAAACAATCTCTATTACTTATATTTGACTAATATATCTAAAATCATGGCCTAAAATTAAAGTCTAAATTGAGCATTAGAAAACGAGGGAGGTCATGTTCACTAGTGTGTTGGAATATGATTGACCCAGGCAAACATCTGGATTATAAATCACAGATAAATCACCTTACTACTTTTTCGCATGTATATTTCATTTACATTACATGATTAAACAATCGGTCGGTTTTATCTCCTGTAAAGGCGCCCCCAGGCAATGGACCAAAGCTGAAGAGCAAACTGCGGGACCTTCCCCTCCATACATGCGGGGTCCGAAAGCTGACAAACAAAAGCATTCTTTATGCATGTGTACTGTATCTTCTTGTTTTCCTCTTGGCCCTAACAATACCATTAATCCATGACCGTTTCATAAGCATGGTTAACGTATCCATGGAGATCCGGGTAACCTCTCTACTCCATGAGTGATATATATATTCCTTTCAACCCACTTCCTTTAGCCCCTTTTGATAAAGGCAGAGTGAGAGAGAGAGAGAGAGAAAGAGACTTGTCTCTGTTCCACAGCCTTCACTCCACTCTCAAGTCTCACCTCCTCCTCCTCCCTCCTCCTCCTCCTCCTCCTTTGCATGAGTTCTGGTGAACCACCACCACAACCAATCCAAGAAAGAAAGACCACCATTGCCACTACTTCTTAACCTCCATGCATGCTGCATGCCACTGCATCCCCACCGGACTCCAGCTCCACCTCCATGGCTGCAGCAACCGCAGCTCGCCTTCTTCGACTCTCTACATCGACATCATTGCCGCTGCAACAACTAGTAGTGCTCCAGCTACTATGCGTCGCCTCGGCGCTTAACCAGGACGGCATTCTGCTCCTCTCCTTCAAGCTCGCGCTCGCCGACGATCCGCTCGGCTCCCTCTCTAACTGGGCGTACACCGACGCCACGCCCTGCGCGTGGAACGGCATCGTCTGCTCCTCCGACGAGCGGGTGGTCAGCGTCGTCCTTCCCAACGCGCAGCTGGCCGGCCCCGTCGCAAGGGAGCTCGGCTTCATCGAGCACCTCCGCCATCTCGACCTCTCCGGCAACGCGCTCAACGGCACCATACCTGTCGACCTCTTCCGCCCGCCGGAGCTCCGCGTGCTTTCGCTAGCAAGCAATGGCCTCACGAACGGGCTGCCGGAGCAAGTCAGCCAGCTGCGCAGCCTCCGTGCGCTCAACCTCGCCGGGAACGCGCTCTCCGGCGCCGTGCCACAGAACCTCACCATGCTCCCTAACCTCACCGCCGTGTCGCTCGCCAACAACTTTTTCTCCGGAGAGCTGCCCGGCGGGGGCTTCCCGGCGCTGCAGATCCTAGACGTCAGCGACAACCTGCTCAACGGCACGCTCCGGGTGGACTTCGGCGGGGCGTTGCTGCGCTACGTCAACCTCTCGTCCAACCGGATTGCCGGTGACATACCCACAGAGATGGCGTCTCACCTGCCGGCCAACGTCACCATGGACCTGTCGTACAACAACCTCACCGGCGCCATTCCGGCGGTGCCACCGTTCTCAGTGCAGAGGTCGACGGCGTTCGAAGGCAACGCCGAGCTGTGCGGGAGGCCACTTGACAGCCTCTGCTCCTTCACGTCCTCCTCTGCCGTAGAGCCCCGGAACGGCACAGCAAAGTCACCGCCGGCCATCGCGGCGATTCCCAAGGACCCCACCGAGGCGCTTCCGGGAGATGACACCGGTGCCAGAGCGCCAGCGTCTAGTGGGCAGGGACGGATGCGTCTTGCCACCATCGTGGCGATCGCTTCCGGCGACGTTGCTGGCATTGCGGTCCTCTTTCTGGTGGCCCTGTACATTTACCAGTTGAGGAAGAGGAGGCAGCGTCAAGAGGAGGCGAAGCAGAGGATGGGGGTCGTGTTCAAGAAGCCGGAGCCGGAAGAGTCGACGGACACCGTCGGTCGGAGCCTGTCTTGCTGCATGCGTAAGAAGGCCGGCGAGGATAGCGACGACACGGATCAGGAAGTCACGGACACGTCGGCCTCGTTGGCCACCAATGAAGGCATCACGGACAAGAACAGGAAGGCTGTCGAAGCGGCGGCCAAGAAGAGGGGCGGCCAAAAAGGGGTGCTGGTGACGGTGGAAGGCGGCGCGGAGCTGGAGCTGGAGAGGCTTCTCAAGGCCTCGGCGTATATCCTCGGCTCGGCCGACGGAAGTATCGTGTACAAGGCCGTGCTGGCCGACAGCTCGGCGTTGGCGGTACGCAGAATCGGTAGCGACAACGCCGGCGCCCGGAGGTTCAGCGAGCTGGACGCGCAGATGCGCGCCGTGGCCAAGCTACGGCACGGCAACATCCTTCGGTTGCGCGGCTTCTACTGGGGCACAGACGAGATGCTCATCATCCACGAGTTCGCCGTTAATGGCAGCCTCACCAACCTCACCATCAACAGTAATCCTTTAATCATCGCCACAAGTTCCAATCGATTGTGACACGCTACAGCTGCTAATATTCGTCATGTCTGCAGGGAAGCCCGGCTCGTCGCCAGTCAACCTCGGGTGGAGCGCTCGGCTGCGCATCGCACGCGGCGTGGCGAGAGGCCTCGCGTTCCTGCACGACAAGAAGTGGGCGCACGGAAACATAAAGCCCAGCAACGTCTTGCTCGACGCAGACATGGAGCCGCTGCTCGCCGACGTCGGCATTGACCACCTGGTGCGCCGCGCGGACGGCAACCACAGGCCGGCGACCTCGGCCTGGTTCGGGAGCAAGCGTTCGGCAAAGAGCCTCCCTGACCTGTCCCCGGCGCCTGGCCCTGGAGGATCGTCAGCAAGCCCGCTCGCAGGCGGCGTTCCCTCCGACACGGCGACGCACTACCGGGCGCCGGAGGCAGCGGCAAGGACCACGAAACCAAACGTCAAGTGGGACGTGTACTCGTTCGGCGTGTTGCTGCTAGAGCTGGTGGCCGGGCGCGCGCTGACGAGCCTGGAGCTGTGCCAGTGCGTCGCCACCGGGGCAGAGGAGAGGGCGCTGGCGCTCCGGCTGGCGGACCCGGCGCTGCGCGGGGAGATGGAAGGCCGGGAGGAGGCGATGGCCAGCTGCCTGAGGCTGGGCGCCGCCTGCTGCACCATGGCGCCGAACAAGAGGCCGTCCATGAGGGACGCTCTGCAGGCCATCGAGAGAATACCGGCCCTTGCTTCCGCTACTGCCGCCGCGTCTTGCTCCACAGCGGCAGCAGAAGCTCAGTGAATTCTTGGTTTCGGCTTAAGAGCTTCATTTCCTTTTCCAATTGCCCAAGGCAAAAAAAAGTTGTTCTTGACGATTGTCATTGTGTATTACTGTATTTTGACTGTACCATCGCAAGGTTTTTGAGCCCAGTTCCTGAAACGAAATTGCTTGCGCGTCTCAGATTTCTTAAGCGGGTGAACGATATCAAAGCATAAGCACAAGTGAATGGTATCATTAGAGCAAGACAAGCTTGTGTTCCCCGGTCCAACCTCAGAAAGCATAACGTCTCAGAGAAAGAAGGAAACTTCGAAAGCATAACTCTGTCGTTCTAATCATTGTTAATGAATTTTTTCTTTAATTTCTGTTCCATTATACAGTACAATTCTGAAATTAGTACTGTGGTAGGCTCCATCACAGATGCAGTTTCACGTGAGATATTGTCCTCATGTCTTTGCGTTCCCTAATAAACTACTACTAAATTTTTGTCTGCCTAAACATTTCTCTAGGAGGAATCTCTGGACGTACAACAGTGGAGAACCCGTGAAGCGAATGTGGGAAGGGCAAGACTCCAAAAAGCGACCCGTCGCGTGCAAGGCAACAACAAAACATATACCTGCTCATCTGCTCCTGCCTGCCCTCTACTTGGTTGCAATAGCAGTGTAGCACCAGTACAATACATGCATGGCATGTCTGTCAGCTACGGCTGCGTGTAGGTACGTGGGTGGAGAATAATTTGGTACTAGGGGCCTACGTGGAAACTTTACAGTCTGCTCTTGTCAAAAAGCTAAAACACCAGCATCCTATTCTTGTTAGTGAAAATCACCAACTCCCTTCCATGTCCGCAGTGCCCATAGCATGAACATTTCATTTGCACATACGATAAAAACCAAAACTGACCAATAGTTAGATAAACGGGAATATAATCAAATATCTATTGATGCTAATATTCAATATCATGCGGATTTTGGTGTGTTTATGTCACACGCGGTTTTCGAATCAAACCAGGAATGGCGTTGTGTGTCTAGAATCCTGTTCCACACATAATTTGTGATATCATTGATGATAAAATAGATTACAACCATATCATAAGAGTACCTTTATTATAATAGCTCATAACGAGCCTTTATTACAATAGCAGCGGAAAATAAACTCGCGTTGACAGCTCCAAATCCACAGGCAATCGACGGTGAGGATTGCACGCCTAGTACTCCATGTAGCCTTCTGTATGGTGCTCCTAATGTTCTTCTGTAGCTGAGTGGCGAATGAGGTAGCAAGTGTGAGTACTTGTCGTACTCAGCAAGTGTGGAAAAAGAGTGACATGTGGCCAAGGTAAGGATGGTAATAAAGCTTCATTGCACAAAAGCATATTTAGTTCACAAAGTTATAAAAGCCACCTAAAATTACCAAGTGAGGTCGAACCCATTTCAAACCATTATCATTAATGTAGAACTTCCAAACTCCATTGCGTAACTTAACTACTCATTTTCCACGACTATTATCCATCCAAATTACTCATATTCAATGACCATCAATTCCCAAATTCTAATTAAGCAATTAATTAACAAGAATTTCACCATATCCAAGTTAAGACTAGTCATGTGATGGTCCAGGTTGCTCATGACCGTGAGCACGGCTGTCAAGACAGTTCTAACACTATGTAGAGGTTGTACAACTTTACTCATAAATTCATCATTTCGTCACCCGTCGATGACTAGGAAACCACTATTTTATTAAGACACACTTCCTTTGGTGTGTGGCCAAGAGATCACGAAAAAGCATTTACAAATGGACTGTCGACAAGTATGGACCCACTAAGGTTTCACCGAAGGGATACGACTCCATACTGAGTACTATGCACCCATGGACCCCCTCTTGTGGCATTCAGATCCCAGGGCAGCCTTCCTGACTCCCATTCCCTGCTCTTCCATCCGATCCATAGCATTCTGACAGTGCTCCTAATTACTCAACTCAGCTTTACCCATATTAGCCTTGTGATGGCACTGTAGCTCCTGGGTGGTCGCTCCATGAATCGATCCTTAGATATAAAAGAAAGCCTATCGCCAAACAATCCAACCACATCCGACAAAACCTCCTTGCTTAGATTCCTAAGTTCCATGTGTCTAAAAAGGGGGCATCATAATTCATGTGGTTAAGTTCATTAATCAAGTTAATTAATTTCCCATAATGCCGAACTAAGCATGCTAAGCAAAAAGAAAACACCGAACCGACTCTTCTCAATTCTAAGTGACATGGAATGGCAATTCAATATTCGTAAATCCTAACGATAGTTTTCCCAGCAAAATTGACTCTAGCATGCAAAGTTTGCAATAAAAAATATTTTTCTTCTCGAAAACAGGATCGAAATGGTCAATGACACTTGCCTTCTTGCTGTAGGGTGTTTCATTCAAGAGCAACAAAGTTCTATTGCTGGAAATCCTCGTATGAAACCTCTTAAGCGTATTCGTCTACTCGTATTCACACATACACATACAACATGCATAATAAATACATTGAAATAATGCAGTTCAATATGCCATGACATGAATGCATGCAAATACTCACTAAATTATGATTTCTAATCATAATGTATGTTTTTAGTAGGGCTCATAATAAATTTTACGAGTTTAGTGCTTTATAAAGTTTCATAATTCATTATGTGGGTTTAAGCCTTATTGCAATTAATTTAGGCTTAAAATAATTTATTCAGATTAAAAACTATGGTGAAAAGTAAATAATGATTTTCCAGAGTTTATTTAGATTTATTGTGATTTTCTAGAATTGAATTACTATTTATTATGCTATTTAAGCATTTTTCCTAATTATTCTAGGCTAAAAATTAATATTCCAGAATAATACCGATTCAAAAATAATTTAATTAAGTGTCCAGGGGCTTATTCCTATCTTCTGGAAATTTCTAAGTTAAATTACAATTTAACAGATTAAAATAATATTAAACATATTATAAACATAATTAAACAGATTATAAATATAGTTAAACAATTATAAACATAATTTATTAACTGTTTAGGGGCTATTGTGAAAAGTTCACTAGAATTCAAAGTATTTTCCTAATTTTTGTGAAGTCTAGGGGCCTAACTGCAAATATACAAGATTAAATCATAATTAATAAATGTTATAGGGGTTCTAGCGTACAGTGTTGGCCAAAATTTCAAATTACAAACTAATTAGGGGCTTTAATACAAAATTCTAGCTAAGTAGAATATATATCTAAATGATTTAAGGGTTAAATTTATTAATAACAGAGAGTATAGGGGCCTAATAGCAAGTTTGGCTTTTTTTTACGGATTTTCAAATTTATTTTCCTAGTGCAAATATCATGGAATAGGTCTTTGGCCAGTGGACTGAGGGGTGCGGCGCTGGTCTATGGTCCATGGTGGACCGGCCGCGTTCCCCTTCGGGGGCTTCTAATCTTGGCCGTCGGTTTTAGATCTGATGGTCCGGATCGGGCCGGGCGGCCGGCGCCATGGCCGACCTCGCCGGAATTCCATCAATCTCCTTCCCTACGCTTCGGATCTCACCAAAAATAAAAGAAAATGGGGGAGGAGGGAGTGGGAAACTTCACCGTGGGTTTGGCTAGCGGCGAGAAGACTTGACGGTGGCGAGCACCAGTGACGAAGTGCTCGGGAGGTTCAGCCACGGTGCGTTCAGGCTAGAGAGGGCGGCAATGCTCGGTTCTTGGGGGAATCAGACTAGGGCACGACGCTTTATAGAGGCGTGGACCCCTAGAGTCTGATGCGCGCATGCCGAGGCGCTTGGGATACGTGGCGGAGAAATCGACGCGGTGGCATTAGGGTGCGCGGGCGTGGGTCGGGCACGACGCGAGATCGGGTCGAGTGCGCGCGGGCTCCTAGGACGCGGTGGGGAGGAAGAGGAGGCCGACCCAAGTAGGAAAACAAAGAGGGCACGGGGAAGGCTGGGCCAGGGGAAAAAAGAAGGGAGGCCCATGCAGCCACATTTGGGTTTTTCTTTTCTGTTTTCTTTTCTATTCCCTTTTGTTTTGTAATTTTTCTAGTGCAATTGAATTCAATTTGAATGATAGGGCTTATCCCTTGTAATATGTTTATATGTATGTGTATGTGCCTATATTGTGGGGGACCGCCGCTGAGCGACACCCTAGACAGGACCTCGTTGGGTGGTGCCGTGATATGCGGCACCCAATGAGAGGGCCCTGATCCCGATCACGGGATCGTGCCGCTCGCCCGGGAATCGCATTGGGTGGTGTCGTGTTATGCGGCACCTAACAACACACATATAAGGAAAATTGTATTACATAAATCAAAGCGGAAGCTTACAAATGTTCCTTGTAAATAATTTACATAAATTAACTGCAACGGAAGTCTATAAACATCTCACGTCGAATATCTAAGGAGCACTCGAGAAGATGTCCATCCCGCGGACTCCTCTCGCTAGCAACATGAAGACATGGCAGCGGCTAGGTCCTCCATGTGTTACCCGACTCGGACGTTTCCGAGTCTCACTGGACAACCTTCTTTATGAGCATCATCTTAATCTGCAAAACCACTCATATAGCAAGAGTGAGCACAAAGTCTCAGCAAGACTTAACCGTCTCTCCTAAACATGTAACTCTACATGAAAGTAACTTAAGACTTAACATAATTTGCAAAAGGGCTCGCCTACGAGTTCATCCTTAACTTTAAGATTTTAGCCATCATAGTAGTGACCTTACGCCCAACAACATTGGAACTCCACAATCAAACAAGAAACGCTTCATTCCAATGTTACTTGTCCCAAGGTGGAAAAATAACTTTAGTTTGCTCTATCACTACTTCAAACAAGGTTTTCATGCAATTTACAATAATCATAGCAGCAATTAAAACTTTGCAAACTGTTTCTACACAAGTTGATTACTACGTCACAACACAGTGAGCAAGCGGTAATCAATAACCGCAATGGACGGTGATTCGAATCAAACACTGCCCGGATAGCTCGACACATACGCCCGCCTATGAAGACCCAAATCTGGCGTCCTTCATTACGTCGTATATGGCGACCTTTCGCGGGACACTCGACTGTAGAACCGGTCGCGCCGTCTCAGGCTCATAGGTCTAACGAGACGATGTGGTATGCCTCTACAATCCAGTTAACCTTGTACATCGGTTTCCTGGATCCCATATAGCAGTAAGCATCCGGTACACAACTCAATACTTGCTCCTGGATGCGGCACACACATCGGTCCTTAACCGACACAGACAGAGCTACTCGACCAAGACCTCGTCTTGTCGCTGATTAACCATCCTGCCCGGTCTCATCTTTAGAAATGTTAACTTTAGTTTGCCTCTTTTCTAACCACACTTATGTAATCCCGAACTATAGCTCACGAGTAGATTCCAACTACTCGTCTTCTACTAGATGTCCTAGCCTATTTAGCACGGCCTTATTCTACATCGATGACACCTTGCTACCCTTGACCTCAGAGTTCATTTTTGGTTATGCCTGTGGAGTATACAACACCCTTGACCTAATGCACATACAAACTTTGACCCATAGTAGTGAACAAATGAAAAACTTTACAAAACAACTTAAATGCAACCGGAGCTTGACTTGGTTTTGCAGGTGACTAAAGTCAGATAATTGTGAAGTTAGTTGCTGATAACTTGAAGCTTCACCACTGCCCTTCTTGCTTCTTGATCCAAACTCCACTTCTTCAGTTTTCCAGGTTCAACCACTACACGATATGAATATGCCTATATGTTTAATTGTAAAACTTTTGCTAACAAGTGCTAAAGATAAGTTTAAAACTGGAACTCTGTTTAAGAATTCAAAATGACACTGGTGCTAGTGGTTTGGGATTTAGGGCTAAGTACTATGATCAAGTGATAAGTATTTTTCATCACTTGTGTGTGTTGATCATCTATAGGTTAAAAAGGACAGTATTGATCCAGGACTCCAATGGAGCTGAAATTTTTCATGTGAGTTCCTTGTCACAAGAAAGTCATCTGGACCAAAAGTTAGAATTTTTCACTGAGTAGATCACTCAGAACAATTCCCTAAGCATTTAGGAAAAAGGAATTAATTCTGAATAAATTTGCACTTTCATGCAACTTCAAGTGAATACAATTTCAGAAATAGCTCAGAGAGTATGACTGAATTTTCCTAGGATTTTTGGAGCTAAGAATTTCCTAGAACTGAATTTCCAAGTTTTGGAAATTCTCTGAAATTGTTTTCTGTATTCATTTGAACTCAGAAATTTGATTCCAGAATTATACTAACTAAAGTAACTCCAATTGAGCTGAAAATTTTATAGGAGTTTCCTAACATTCTAAGGAATACTCTGGCAAAAATTGAGGATTTTTGGATGAACCAAATTCCCTCTAAAATTCTCTTGCTGAAAAGCTTTAAAGAATTTTCCAGAATTTTCTATTTATTTTCATACAAGTTGAGTTGCATATTTGGATAGAGTTTTGCATCCTGAATCCAACCCAATTTGAATCACTAAATTTGGAGCTTCCTAGCAAAAGTTATGAGGTTATAAAGTTTGAACTGAATTTGGGAATTTAAATAAATCTGGAAATGTTCAAACTCTGACCGTGGCTCCTGGTACACGTGTCAATCCCTTGATGCAGCCACACCGTGGTCCACAGCTACTCAGTCTGTAGCCACAACAGATCAAATGGCCACAGAAAATCCCAGTTTACCACAACAGTCACTGACCGGTGGGTCCGGAAGCTTCTTCTTCCTCCCGCCCCCCTTTTTCCCGCGTGCTTCGCCCCCCTCGCCGGCGCGGCGGTGACCTCGCCGGACCCGACTTATCAGCCACCTCACGCCCTGCTACTCGCCGCCCGGGGGTTTTCGGGGACGGGAAACTCATCTAGGGGGTCAGCACACGCTATCAGCGCTCGGAACTAGGTCGGCGGTGTGCAAAGGCTTCGGTGAAGCTTCAGCGCCGTGGTCCGAGCACCCTAGCCAGCCAAAGGTTCGGAGAATTCACTCTAAAGCATCAGTGGAGGACGGGCTAGCTCGGCAAGGCCTCAACATGGCTCGGAAACGGTGGCAATCCGATTGTCACCGTGCGCCCGCGCGTCCCCGCCATGGCCGCCGAACGGAAAGCTTGAAATGGGCCGCTAACACGGGGTTTCAAGCTAAGATTGTGGAGGGGATTGGGTCGCCATCGAGTCTAGATCCTTTGTGCACAGTTTAGTGAACTAAGGACTAGAATTGGGCGGAAATTTTGAGATTTCATACCGGAACGTCGCTTTGTGGCCGCCGGCAAAGTTTTCCCGAATTCTCACTCGGTAGCCCACGGCTTTGCTTGTGGTTTGGAGGTGAGCAGCATGGTTCAACAGCGCTTCTGGGGGTGTCCTTGCTCGGGCGTGAAAGTCCCCGGTGGGGGCTGTCCACGAGGGCCCGGTTCGCGGTTGCTTTAGGTCGCCGCCCGGGGAAGCTGTCCTAGCATGGAGAACGCTGGGAACTGTGGTCTGACGCGCTGAGGAGGTGTAGGGCGACCAGGCGATGCTGTGTTTCAGCTCGGGAAGGCAGCCTGAGCGAGGTTCTGCCGGCATTTGATCGGAGCACAGAGGCGGCGGCAGAAGACTGTCAGGGCTCGGTGTGGCGGTTCTGTGACCGAACAGAGCGCTGCGTGAACGGATGAGGGCGCGTGTGGAACGCCGAGCAGGTCTCCAGCGCGAGATTGGAAACAGGAGGTGTCCTCCCCGTAAGGTCTCGGTGGCGCCTGCAGCCACCTCGGTGTGTTCGTGTGCAAACCGATCAAATTCAACAGAAACTTTGGTTGCAAGTTTCCTCCTCTCAATGACCATTGGGTCCCACTGTTTTGCTCTCCCAAATATCTCCAATTTTTGGCACATTGCAACTTCAGCTATGAAGAGCTCAAATCCAAAGGACAATTGGCAATTTGTCAAGTTTTACTTCAGTTTCAAATTTGAATTAGAATTTTGATGAAATTTATAAGTCCCTTTAATATACCTATCAAAGCACCTCCAAATTTGCTCAAAATTTGCCTTCCTCATAATTTGGACCTGATGAATTCAAATATGCCATCTGATTTTTGAGTTGGCCATTGCAAATACAAATTTTTAAACAACAGTTTGAACTCCCCTTTTGGAAACGGCCTTGTTCTCTTTGAAGTGAACCCTTTAGTTCAAACTGAATTTAAAGTCCTATTGCACATGCCAACACTTGTATGATTAAACAAAAGTTTTTGCAAGTCCAATTTCTTGGATTTAAACTCAACTTTATTCATAGCACAAGTTTTCGATTTATAAGTTTTTGGGACTTTTACACCCAACAGCTCACGGGTCGAGGAAACACATCACATTACATAAATCATTTGCGGAAGCGTACAAGAGTATTTCACAAATATTTATCTCAAAATAAGCTACAGCGGAAGACTATAACTCTCCCGACTCATTTCTAACCTAGCAACAAACAAACAGTCTAGCCCGCGGACGTTTCTTACTAGCAACACGAAGACCAAACCGCAACGGTGAGGATGCTCTTTGAGTAAACACTCGGAGGTTCCTGAGTCACATCGGCATCCCTTCTCATAAGCATGAAGTCAATACCTGCAAAACCACTCGGATAGCATCCGTGGGCATAACACTCAACAAGACTTAACCATCACCCTAGGCATGAAACTCTATATGAGGTTATGAACATAAAGTAGGATGGCATAATGCATAATTAAACTCGCCTAAAAGTGAATCCTTACTTTCAGGTATTATTTGCAGCAATTTAAGTAACCTTTGGCATGCCATGTCGGGAGTCCACAATCAAACAAGAAACGCTTTCCCGCAATGTAATTTGCTCATGGCTTAAAAGAATCGAGTTTGCACTAGCTAATCATCAAAGATACTTCACCAAGATAGTATAAATTTCAAACCAATGTGATTAGTTCCTTTCTCATGCAAGTTCTTACTACGTCACGATTGTGAGAACAAGTATGCTTGGTCCGTTCCGCGAGCGACGGTGATTCGAATCAATAACACCTAGACTACACGACACGTACGCCCGTACTCGATGTTGCCTACAGCAACCATCACTGATGTCGTACGTTGCAGCCTTTCTCCCGTTTCACCCCTGTTGAATCGATCAAGTCGGCCCGTACGGTAGCCACTCTCATGGTGCACCTACCGACATGAGATGTCGTGAGAATGTTACCCACATACTGCACACCGGCCGTCTCGCCTGAGGCGACCCAAAAAGGCTCAACGCAAGCTTCCCAAGGTACATCGGTTTACTGGGTCCCATATAACCAGCATGAGTCTGGTACACAATTCAAACTTGTTCAACAGGGTCGCATATGGATCGATCCTTGACCTACACGGACAGGTCTATAGCATCTAGGCCCCTATGTCCTGCTGCCCCTACAACCTTCCAGTCTCAACTTTAACTTGCTAATTCATTTTTGAACCAATCCCGTATGCCCCTGTTGTTCCTGAACATGCGAGTAGCATCTCACCACTCGACTTCTACCGAACCTTACTTAAGCATGGCAGTTCTACATGGTGAAAGACACCTACCCAATACTCCATGGGTTCATTTGGTTATGCAAGAGGATTATCAAACACTAGACCTAATGCACATTTCATATCTTAACCGAAAGTGAATACAAAGTAAAACTTAAAATCTGTTAAATGCAAACTGGAGCTTGCTTGTTTTGCAGGGTAGTAGTATATAAGCAGTTAGTTATTCTTTCTGATCAACCATCGATTCTCCGGAGTCTGATCAACTTCAATGAATCGCTCCTTTGAATCCCCTTCGTCGTGAATCCTAGTGAAATGTATATGCACAATTTTTATAGAATGCTATGGAAAGAAGTTAAGAGTTGATTTATTAGGAACAGAGGTTGTGTGGAAAAGCCAAGAATGGCTTGGTTTGCCTCTGTTGTGCAAATAAACAGAATGAACTAACTTGGTCTTAATGTTTAAGCTATAACCTAACTAATTTTCCCGAATCAACATAAGAGATGAGCTGAAAAGATTTGAATGCAACTGAATAACAAGAACTCCAATGGCTTCAAAACTTTTACAGAAGGTTCTATATTACCTAGAGATTTAGCTTGCCAAATTGCAGCTAATGTGGAGTCAAATTGTGTTCTCCATAATTCCCACAATGTCTCTTATGTATTTTCCCCACACACATAAGTATGGAGAACACAAACATGGAGTTCTACTGATCAACTTGAGCTTATAATTTACATGTGAGTTCCTGGTCACATGAAAGTGTTTTGGTCCAAAATTCAGACTTTTTACTTGAGTAGTGCTTCCAGAACAATTCTCTAAGCATTTCTGCTCAAAAGAATTAATTCTGAAGTAATGTGCATTTTCATGCCCAATTAAGCGAACTACAATTTCAAGTATGTCTCATAGAGCTTGCCTAAATTTCCTATTATTTTTGGAGCTATGGATTGCCCAGAATAGATTTTATTAGTGGGAAACATTTTCTAAAAATGTTTCTGGACTCTTATGAACACAGCAGATTGTATTTAGCAAATTCCTACCCAAATGATCTTTAATTGAGCTGAACATTTGCTATAAGGTCAACAATATGCTAAAGAATATTCTGGCAAAATTTGAGGATTTTTGCATAAACCAAACTCCCTCAATAATTTTTTTTCAGAAAAAATCAAAGAATTTTCCAGAATACAGTATTGACTTTCATAGAAATTTGAGTTCATATTTTGATATATATTTGCAAAAGGAATCCAACCCAATTGGAATAACTCAATTTGGAGATTCCTACACAAAGATATGATTTTCTAAAGATGTAGTAATCTCTGGAATTATTTTCCCTACTGAAATTCGGTTGGTCCCACTGTTTAAACTCAACCACTCAGAATTCAGCCACACCGGGCCACGGCGTTTTGGCGCGCAGCCACAGCCGATCCCCGATCTACAGCCGATCCCGAATTTAAACACTGAGTCGCTGACACGTGGGCCACCCTGGTTTCTTCTTCCTCCCGCCGCTTCCTCGCGCCCGCGCGCTCCCCCTCGCCGGAGTAATCGGTGGCTCGCCGAACCGGCGTTGCCGGCCACCATCCAATCCGAAACTCGCTGCCAGGGGGTTTTTGATGTCAAGGAACAAGATGGTGGGGCGTTCTAGGGTTTCCAGTGACGGGAAACACCCCGGCGACGTGCGGCGGCCTCGGTTGGAGTTCGACGCCATCGGCCGTGGGTTCTAGCCCTCCAAACAAGAAACAAAAACGTGCTACAGCACCAGTGGGTGATCACAAAGCTCGGCAAGGCCTTGAACTGGCTCGGGAACGGCAGCAAAGGGGGTTTCATCGTGCGACCGATTAGTTCCACGAAGAACACCCTCCGAAGAGCTCGGAATACGCCGCCCCGAGGTGGTTTCATGCTTGGGTTGCTAAAGGAGAATTTATCGCCGACTAGTCCAGCACCTATGTGCCAAGTTTGATGACCTAAGGAGGAATAGAGAGTGGGAATTTGAAAAACTCGTACTGGACGTTCGGTTTGCACTCGCCAGAGCAAAATTCCAAAATTCGTCGGCTATGCTCCACGGTTTGGCTCGAGCTTCGGTTGAGAGCAGCACCACAGTAGCGCGCTCCCGTGGCCGTGCTTGATCAGGCGTGAAAACTTCTGTGGAGCGCTGTCCACGTGAAGCCGACCGCGGAGTGGTTGTTTGAGGGCTCGGGAACGCCGGGACTCGGTGTTTTTTGGTCCGGGGAGTGAGCAACGGCCGTGGGGGTGCTGTTTAGTAGCTCTGAGGAGAATGGGCACGGTTTTTTCTGCCGGTTTCCTGATCAAGCCGAGGAGCGGAGGGGAGAAGAGTCTCTGCTCGTGCGCTCGCGAGGAGGAGGAAGCAAAGGAGACTTTGCTCTGTCTGAGAGAGTGGATCACGTAGAAGAGGGAGTGAAACCACCCCCCTGGTTGCCAGCGTGAAAGAGGAGAGAGCAGGAGGTGGCGCCGCTGCGTTCTCTCGGTGGCGCCCGGTGCAGTCCCCTGTTGAAATGGAGAAACAGAGACTTCTTTGCTTTGTGTGCAAGTCATGGTGTACCATTGACATGTGGGGTCCACCCCAAATTTCCTCCCAAAATATCTCCTCATGTTGACCTCTCCAAATTCCAAAGTTTGAAATTTAAATATGGGCTAGCATTTGAATTCATCAAATTCAGTTTGAATTTGCATAGCAAATTTGAATTTGGTTGAAATTGAAAATGCTTCTCTTTAACTCCTTTTTGAGCCCACCCTACAATGACAAGTTTGTCCTCCAACCTTTTTCCACAATTCCCAAACTATATGGCTATATGAGCATTCAAAGTTTTGGCCACCATTTGTGTGAAATTTGAATTTAAAATCTGATTTTAAACTTTCATGCAAAGAGGTATTCAAATCCTTATTGGTTCAACACCTTCAAATGAAAATGTGAGCCTCATTTTGGATGATCATCCATGTATTACTTTGCATTAAGAAAAGTTTTAGCAAGTCCCATTTTTCATGCCTATGCAACACATATGAATTCAAACCTTGGTTTTTATTCATATACATTTTTGGGACTTTTCTATTCCTCCCCCCTTAAAAGGATCTCGTCCCGAGATTACAAAAGAACAACGAGACGGGAGAGGTAATTACAAACTGTACAAAGCTAAGTTCCGGATAGTTGGTGTGGAGGTAATCTTCACTTTCCCACGTCGCCTCATCCGCGGTATGATTACTCCACAGCACCTTGTAAAACTTGATCGTCCGGTTCCGGGTTACCCGGGTCTTTTCATCCACAATCTGAACCGGTCGCTCGGTGTAGGTAAGGTCTGGTTTCAACTCGTCGATTTCCTCGGTGCGGACAGCAGCAGTAAATTTGAGGCACTTCCGCAGCTGTGACACATGAAATACATCATGAACACCCGCAAGACTTGCCGGTAGTTCTAGCCGGTAGGCTACGGGTCCGCACTTCTCCGTGATAGCAAAAGGACCTATAAAGCGGGAGCGAGTTTCCCCTTCATACCGAACTGGTGAATTCCCTTCATCGGAGATACACGAAGATAAGCATGCTCTCCGATATCAAAACGCAATGGGCTACGCTTTTGATCAGCGTAGCTCTTCTGTCGGGATTGTGCAGCCTTCAAGTTCTCTTGTATCAACCGAACTCGGTCTTCAGCTTCGTTGACAAGATCAACCCCAAACAGAACTCTTTCACCGGACTCACACCAATTCAGCGGTGTACGGCACTTACAGCCGTAGAGAGCTTCATACGGTGCCATTTTAATACTCGCTTGATACCCGTTGTTGTATGAAAACTCTGCGAACGGTAGGTGATCATCCCAATTCCTACCGTGGTGGATGGCACACGCTCTCAACATGTCCTCAAGCACTTGGTTCACCCTCTCAGTTTGTCCATCAGTTTGAGGGTGATATGCGGAGCTTCTAATCAGCTTGGTGCCCAATGAGGCGTGCAGCTGCTCCCAAAACCGAGCAACGAACATTGCACCTCGATCTGAAATGATGGTCTTCGGGACACCATGTGAGCATATAATTCTGGATATGTATAACTCCGCATATTGCTTGGCACGATAATGAGTGTTCACCAGTATGAAATGAGCTGATTTCGTCAACCGGTCCACGATCACCCATATTGAGTCATGCTTCCGGGATGTGAGCGGTAATCCGACGATGAAATCCATACTCACATCCTTCCATTTCCATGCCGGTATCTTCAGAGCTTGTAGCGGTCCGGCTTTCCTCATGTGATCATCCTTGACCCGTCTACAAGTATCACACTCAGATACGTATTTAGCGATTTCCCTCTTCATCCTCGTCCACCAAAATTTCTGTTTTAAATCTGGTACATCTTGTTACTGCCAGGATGAATGGAAAATTTAGACAGGTGGGCTTCATCCAAGATCTTCTTCCGGAGTTTCATATTACACGGTACCACTATACGGTCGTTGAACCATATTGTACTGTTCTCATCCTTCCGGAAACATTTCACCTATCCGTTGTCTAGTCTTCTCCATATGTGAGACATACTTCTGTCTCTTTTGAGCCTCAACAATCTCTTCACAGATTGTTGGAATGAGAGCGATATTGTAAAGCGCTCCATACGGAATGACACGGAGACTTGGTTCTTCATCTTCCAACTCAGAAATCGCCAAGTTGTGAACATGGGCTTTCCGACTAAGCGCATCGGCAACCACATTCGCTTTTCCTGGATGGTAGTGGATCTCGATTTCATAATCTTTTATGAGCTCCAACCATCTCCGTTGTCTCATATTTAGCTCCTTCAGCGTGAAGATATACTTCAAGCTTTTATGGTCCGTGTAGAGGTGAACAAGATTACCAAGTACATAATGCCTCCACATCTTTAACGCCAACACCACAGCAGCAAGCTTGAGATCGTGAGTTGGATAATGCTGCTCGTGGTTTCACAGTTGACGAGAATCATAGGTGACTACACGCCCTTCTTGCATCAGAACACAGCCGAGACCGATGCCGGATGCATCACAATAAACTTCAAATGGCTTTGTCGTGTCCAGCTTAGCAAGAACTGGAGCTGTTGTGAGATGTTTCAGCAGTGTTTTGAATGCGGCTTCACATGCTGCATTCCACATATATTTAGTGCTCTTCTTCAGCAGCTCCATCATTGGTTTAACAATTTTTGAGAAGCTCAGAATGAACCTTCGATAATACCCCGCTAATCCTAGGAAACTTTGGACCTCGTGGACTAACTTGGGAGATTCCTACTTCAGCACTTGTTCAATTTTGCTGGGGTCCACGGCAATGCCCTCTGCTGAAATAATATGGCCTAGGAACGGCACTTGATCAATCAGGAATTAGCACTTGCTGAACTTGGCATATAACTTGTGCTCCCTCAGCAGTTGTAGCACGATGCGCAAATGTTCAGCGTGCTCTTCTTCAGATTTGGAGTAAACCAAAATGTCATCGATGAATACCACAACGAACTTGTCTAACTCTGGCCTGAACACAGAATTCATCAAGTACATGAAGTGTGCCGACCCAAATGACATGACGAGGTACTCATAGAGTCCGTATCTCGTCGAGAAAGCTGTCTTCGGTATGTCCTCAGGCCGGATCTTGATTTGATGATATCCAGACTGAAGATCCATCTTCGAAAATACCTTTGCACCCCCAAGTTGATCGAAAAAAATGTTGATGCGGGGCAAAGGATACTTGTTCTTTATCGTGACAGCATTTAGAGGACGATAATCAACACATAGCCGCAGAGTCTCGTCCTTCTTCTTAACGAACAACGCAGAGCAACCCCAAGGTGAAGAACATGGTCATATGAAACCCTTGCTCATGAGTTCATTCAGTTGCTCCTTCAACTCTGCTAACTCGTTAGGTGCCATCTTGTAAGGCCTTCGTGAGATAGGCGTTTTCCCGGTGCTAGTTCAATCTTGAACTCGACGTCCCGTTCGGGCGGCATGCCCGGTAAATCATCGGGAAAAACGTCGCGATAATCCGATAATCATGTACCACCGGAATATCTTCAAGTTTAAGTGCTTCCGTGTGGTAGGCCTCTACCATATCTGGGTCTTCGCTGTCTAAAAACAGCGTGTGCTGTCCGTGAATCGGCGAGTCAATCTGGACAGTCCGGTTACTGATATTGAGAACGACACCGTGACGTTTTAACCAAGACATCCCCAATATTACGTCTATCTTCTGCCTATCCAACATAATCAGCGATGTTGGGTATATTTTTCCGCCCATATACAAAGCTCCTCGGGACACAATCTGATTAGCAGAGATATTTCCTCCCGGTGAACGTATAAGATAACTCGTTATGGGAGTATTAGTGGATAATTGGTGCTGATCCACACAGGTTTTGCTGATAAAATTGTGAGTTGCACCAGAATAAAAAAAGTATGAGCACGGGCATGTCTTTCAGAGTAAACATGCCCCCTAACACCGGTGCTCCCTCCGAGACATCCTCAATAGCAAGATGTTGGACACTCCCGGATTGCAATGCTGTTATATTAACTTGAGCAGGTGGCGGCATACCACCTGATAATGATGGTTGTCTGGTGTTCAACAACTTCTCCCGGCATTCTTGCCTAAAATGCCAAGAACGGTGGCAATAAGAACACAGGTGTTTCCCCGGTTCTTTGTTGACTTGTGGTTGAGAAGTTGATGTACTTGGCTGCAGCAATGATGCAACAGGTATCATTCGTTGCTGCGGCAATGGTGTTGCTTCAAGACATGATTCTTGAGCAGGAAATCTGTACTGAGTTGATCTTACTGGCGCTTCCCATAGTTCATCGGATGGTGTGTGATACACCACACGATATTTACGAGGAACAACTGCTGTGTCTTCTTGCACATCATCTCAGTCCCTCTTCTCTGCTTGACACTCAAGTGTCACTTGTTCTTGCAGCAGAGCAGCACTGATCAACTCAGTGTAATTTCCTTGATTGAACGAAGCTAACTTATCTTTTAATATGGCACCCAGGCCATAGAAAAAGTATTCACACCTTGCAGCTTCGCTCGTCGCATAAGAAGGGACATATTGTGCCAAAAGGTTGAACCATTTGACATAATCGAGGACACTCATGTCTCCCTGCTTCAAGTTCCTGAATTCCTGCTGCTAAGCCTTGATAAAACCCATAGGAATGTGACGAGCACGGAACGCTTCACGAAATTCCGTCCATTCCACTTGATGGCCTTCTGGAACGGTGGCGAGATAAGCGAACCACCAATTTCCGGCGGCTCCATGGAGCTGTTGAGCTGCAAATAATGTCTTCTGATACTCATCGCACTCAAATACTCCAAACTTGGACTCCTTAACCCGAACCACTGATCAGCTTCCACTGGTTCATTGGCTTCCGTGAAAATTGGCGGTTGTGTCGCCAAGAAGTCCAAATAGGCATTCCGAGGTGGAACGACCTGTTGTGTAGGTTGGAGTAAGCCCTGTTGTACCAAGGCTTGGAGTAGTCTTGTGTTCTCCTGACTTGACTCGACCATCTGAGCCATGACATCCGCCCATACCGTTGATGGCGGTGCCCGCGGCAGAGTCGAGTCATCGTCGTCTTGGCGAGAACTTTCAGCCCTACTCGGAGAATGAGTATGCACCATACTGCAAAAGAATAATTTTGAGGGGAGTCAAAACTTGATCTCAGCAGTATGTGAGAGTATGTAAAAATATGAACATGATAAAACTTTATGAAAGCATAACAAAATTCATGTTTACACATCTTCCTAAAGCCAACATAATCAATCCCCTATTCTGTACAGAACCGACCTTTCTGTACTTAACCCAGATTTTGATCCGGTTACCAGCATTTTCATAACTCAAGTTGAATACAAAGTTAAAGTTAACCTCAGTATCTTTTCAACGAGTACTAACATGTGCCTAGATCATATTGGATCAAAAGTCATAATTATTCAAAGTTGACAGAATTTCTGGATAAAATTTGCCAGCATCTCCTTTGTATGTGGCTGTTTTCATCACAGTTGTACACAAAAAGGGAGAACAATTCTGAACAAACTATGAACTACAAAATTGTTGCAAATTTTGATAACCTTTACAGTGGTGTATTATATGACCCTTAGGGATTTTTCTACAGAATGTTATGGCTAATTTACAGAAACATCCAGAGAAGTTTGCAGCTGTCCTGTTTGCTTTCATCTGGACATTCAACCAAGTTGGCGTCTTATTTTACTTTGCAGGTCTACAGAAAAGTTGTAGAGCACTTAAAAACCTTTCCAGAACTTTATCATGCACCTCCATTTGGTGAATCTACTCAGAGTTATCCTCTGTCAAAGTACAGCAAAAATTTCTGCCAGAACAGAGCACTCTGTTTTTGAGATCAAAAGAAGCCTAACAAGTCTATTCTTTGAAGCTTAGTTCAAACGAAGAGCTCAGTAACTAATATGTGCTTTCCAACATCCATTTTTAGTTTGACAGTTAGTCATGAATGATTTCTTTATAGGAAAGAAAACTATTATGTGTAGTACGGTGGCGGTTCACCGTAAGATATATGACGGTACTACGTTGCCTCACAAAAGAAAAACCTAACCGGATTACACCGGCATATATGTATCCTTAGGTGGCACTAAGACGGTCACTCGCAAACGTGTTCTACTCGTACTATGATTTTTGTTGATAGTACCTACATAAACCACACTCAATCATCAGGTTGGCTGCACACCCGGTCCCAATACAGTTTGTACACCCGTCCGTCATCACTCGCACAGGTGTTCTCAAGCCAAACACGCCTTGAGCTACGTGTTCACGTTACTGACCATGTGACGGGGTCTCCCACACTTGCCCGAAGCACGCCAGGGAAAGGCGTTGCTCGAATACCCGAAACGACATGAAGAGTCGTAGATGATACTAAAGCGGGTCGGGTTACCTGCCACCCGTGATGCTCCACCCTTCAGCTTGTGCGCACTGGTGGACAGCGCTTACGTGCACCCCCAAGACAACATCCCAGGAAGGCAAGGCCTTGAACTGGCTCGGGAATGGCGGCAAAGGGGGTTTCATCGTGCAACCGATTAGTTCCGTGAAGAACACCCTCGGAAGAGCTCGGAATACGCCGCCCCGAGGTGGTTTCATGCTAGATTTGCTAAAGGAGAATTGATCACCGGCTAGTCCAGCACCTATGTACCAAGTGTGACGACCTAAGGAGGAATAGAGAGTGGGAATTTGAAGAACTCGTACCAGACGTTCGGTTTGCACTCGCCGGAGCAAAATTCCAAAATTCGTTGGCTATGCTCCACGGTTTGGCTCGAGCTTCGGTTGAGAGCAGCACCACAGTATCGCGCTCCCGTGGCCGTGCTTGATCGGGTGTGAAAACATCTGTGGAGCGCTGTCCATGTGAAGCGGACCGCCGGTTCTTTTGAGTTCACCGCGGAGTAGTTGTTTGAGGACTCGGGAACGCCGGAACTCGGTGGTTTTTGGGTCGGGGGAGTGAGAAACGGTCGTGGGTTGCTGTTTAGCAGCTCTGAGGAGAATGGGCGCGGTTGTTTCTGCTGGTTTCCCGATCAAGCCGAGGAGCGGAGGGAAGAAGAGGCTCTGCTCGTGCGCTCGTGAGGAGGAGGAAGCAAAGGAGACTTTGCCCTGTCTGAGAGAGTGGATCGCATAGAAGAAGGAGTGAAACCGCCCCCTGGTTGCCAGCGTGAGAGAGGAGAGAGCAGGAGGTAGCGCCGCTGCGTTCTCTCGGTGGCGCCCCGTGCAGTCCCCTGTTGAAGTGGAGAAACATAGACTTCTTTGCTTTGTGTGCAAGTCATGGTGTACCATTGACATGTGGGGTCCACCCCAAATTTCCTTCCAAAATATCTCCTCATGTTGACCCCTCCTAATTCCAAAGTTTGAAATTTAAATGTGGGCTAGCATTTGGATTCATCAAATTCAGTTTGAATTTGCATAGCAAATTTGAATTTGGTTGAAATTGAAAATGCTTCTCTTTAACTCCTTTTTGAGCCCATCCAACAATGACAAGTTTGTCCTCCAACCTTTTTCCACAATTTCCAAACTATATGGCTGTATGAACATTCAAAGTTTTGGCCACCATTTGTGTGAACTTTGAATTTAAAAATCTGATTTTAAACTTTCATGCAAAGAGGTATTCATATCCTTATTAGTTCAACACCTTCAAATAAAAATGTGAACCTCATTTTGGATGATCATCCATGTATTACTTTGCATGAAGAAAAGTTTTAGCAAGTCCCATTTTTCATGCCTTTGTCACACATATGAATTCAAACCTGGGTTTTTATTCATATATATTTTGGGACTTTTACATATATATGCACATATGTATGCATGCAAATGTATTATGATGCAAATCCTAGTGTTTTTATTTCATATAGAGAAAATAATTTCTCTACATTTGTTTTTAAAATTGCATTCAAATTTAAAAATGAGGTGCTACAGACCTACCCCCTTAAAATGAATCTCGCCCTCGAGATTCGGATGGGTCGGAGAAGAGGTGTCGAAACTCCGCGTTGAGATCGCCATCACATTCCTATGTCGCTTCACCTTCCATATGGTATTTCCATTGGACCTTGCACATGTGAATTACCTTGTTCCTTGTAACCTTCTCGATTGTATCTAAGATCTTGATAGGCTGCTCCGTATAGGTGAGATCTTCTCTCAATTCCAGCTCATATATCGGTACTTGTTCCTCTGGCACTCTTAGGCACTTCTTTAGTTGGGATACGTGGAACACGTCATGTACATCTGAGAGATGCAGTGGTAACTCTAGATGACAAGCCACTTCTCCTCGTCTCGCTAACACTTGAAACGGGCCGAAGTAACAAGGTGCCATCTTGCCTTTGACCCTGAATCGTCGATGACTCTAATAGGTGAAACCTTGAGATATACTAAGTATTTGACTTCAAAGGTCACATCTCTTCGTTGGTTATCCACATACCCTTTCTAGCATGACTATGCGGCCCTTAAGTTTTCCAGTATGACTTGTACCTGCCTTTCTGCCTCTTGCAGTACTTTCGGTATGAAGACTTGACTCTGTCCAGTCTCGTTCCAGAACAAGGGTGTTCTACACCCCCTTCCATATAATGCTTCAAACGGGGACATCTTCAGACTGGCTTGATAACTGTTGTTGTATGAGAACTCTGCATATAGCAAGCTCTTGTCCCAGTTGTGCCCGTACTTTAAAGCACAAGCTCTGAACATGTCTTCCAATGTCTCATTCGTCCTCTTGGTTTGTCCGTCGGTCTAGGGGTGATATGCAGAGCTGAAATTCAGTTTAGTGTCCATGGACTCGTGCAGCTTCTCCCAAAATCTATAGGTGAACTGGGAACCTCTATCGGAGACATATTCTTGAGACTATCCTCTCTCTGGTGACATATACAGCTCTGCTAGCTTGGCTTCGCTATAAGTGGTTTTGTCTGGTATGAAGTGTGCAACCGTGGTCAAACGGTCCACTATGACCCATATCGAGTCATATCCCGATTGAGTGCAGGGTAGTCTGGCAATAAAGTCCATGCCAATTTCTTCCCACTTCCACCTAGGAATCTTTAATGGTTGCAATAACCTGACAGGTCGCTGATGTTCGGCTTTCACTAGTTGACACATGTCACATAAGACAACATATTCCGCTATATATCTTATCATGCCGTGCCACCAGAACTGGGTCTTGAAGTCCTTGTACATTTTAGTGCAACCCGGGTGAATAGAGTATGCCGAGTCATGTGCCTCTCTTAATATCGTGTCAAGAATGTGCTTCATGTCAGGAACACAAATCATTTTTCGCAGCCATAATGTGCCGTGTTCATCCTCCGTGAAGTCCTTTTCCGATCCATCTCGGATTATTGCTTTGATTCCTTTAATCTTCTTGTCAGAAAGTTTTCCTTCTCATATTTCCAGCTCTAGTGTGAGATTTACTTCCATAACCTCCATCTCATTCACAAATCCGAGGTTAAGCCATTTGAACTCCTCACATAGTTCTGGCGGTAATTCTTCGACCGTTAGTCAGTGGCATTGTGCTTTCTGACTTAATGCGTCTGCCACTACATTCGCCTTCTAGGATGGTAGTTAATTCCTACATGATAGTCTTTAATTAACTCCAACCAGCGATGCTATCTCATATTCAGGTCGGTCTGCGTGAATACGTACTTGAGGCTCGTGTGGTTCGTGTAGATTTCACACCGATGCCCAAGGATGCAGTGTCTCCAAATTTTTAGGGCATGGACCACGGCTGCCAACTCGAGGTCATGAGTCGGGTGGTTCATCAAGTGTTTTCGTAACTGTATCGAAGCATAGGCCACTACCCGTCCTTCCTGCATGAGTACGCATCCAAGTCCTTGCCTTGATGCATCGCAGTAGATGTGAAAACTCCTGCTCATGTAAGGTAAGATTAATACTGGAGCTGTCGTCAACCTCTTCTTTAATTCCTCAAACCCATCCTGACATGCTTGAGTCCATACGATCTCCTTCCCTTTACCCAAAAGTGTTGTCATGGGTTTTGCTATCTTGGAGAAGTCCTTTGTAAACCGGCGGTAGTATCCGGGCAATCCCCGGAAACTCCTGATGTACCTTATACTCTGTGGCTGCTTCCAGTTCAGCACATCCTTTACCTTGTCAGGGTCGACCGACACTCCTTCAACTGAGATAATATGTTCGAGAAACAATACTTGTCTCAGTCAGAACTGACACTGAATTTGGCATATAACTGGTGTTCTCGCAATTTCGTTAATGTTAGCCTCAAATGCTCTTCATGTTCTTCGTCACTCTTGTAGTATACCATGATGTCGTCAATGAATACTATCACAAAATTGTCTAAATACTCCATGAGTACCTTGTTCATGAGGTACATAATGTATGCGGGTGCATTCGTCAATCCGAACGACATAACCGTATACTCGTATGACCCATATCGGGTTTTGAATGTCGTCTTAGGTATGTCCGACGGTATGATCATCATTTGGAAATACCCTGATCGAAGGTTGATCTTAGATAACACTTTGGCTCCCTTCATCTGGTCAAACAGATCTTCTATGCGAGGTAACAGATATTTGTTTTTCATAGTCACCTCATTAAGAGCTCTATAATCTACACATAGCCTTTGGGATCCGTCCTTCTTCTCCACAAAAAGCACTGGTGCTCCCCATGGTGGCGAACTTGGACGGATAAATCCTTTGTCATGTTGCTCTCGTAGCTTCTCTTGAGCTCCACTAGCTCATTGGCGGACATCCTTTATGGCCTCTTATATATAGGTGCAGTCCCAGGTACTAAATCAATGACGAACTCGATGTCTCGGTCGGATGGCATACCTGGCAACTCTTCTAGAAACGTGTCTGGAAACTCGCATACCACACGAATCTGCTCGCCAAATTTGAGGAAATTCCGTCACAAGGATCTTCTTGAATTATTTCCCACAAATTTAAATTTGATGAATTTTGGAGAAAATTCCAGAGATCTTCAGACTAAATTATTTGCATTTCTGCAAAGTACTGACTGAGGGGAATCCAACAAAATTTGTTTCACAAATTTTGGACACTCCTACTAAAAGTTATGGGGTTTCAAAGTTTGGCCTAAATCTGAAATTTGGGAAAAGTTTAAACACTGGCTGTGGGCCCCACTACTTGAACCGGGCCACTGACATCGCAGCCACACCGACGCCCATGGAGTTTTCCCTGCGCAACCGCACCCAATCCTGTGCCACAATCCGATCCCCGCGCCAAATCCAGAGATTGACACGTGGGACCCGGCCCCCTTCGTCTACCTCGCTGCCCGTGCTCCCCGCGGCGGCGCACTCCGGCGAGGCTCGCCGGAACTGGGTTCCAGTGGTCAAAACTTCATGAAACTTGCCGCCTGTGAGTTTTACAACATGCTGAACATGATGGCGGGGTCGGGGAAGGATGACAATGACCAGAAAAGTGCTCGCACCGGCGGCCATGTCGAACTCCACTTCGGCGACCTCGTTCTCACTCGGCAATGGGTCATTTGGGCTAGGGTTTGCTCCAAAAGCACCAGTGACGCATGGACGACCTCGACCTATAGTCCGTTCTTCATGAAATCCACCAGAGATGGGACCTCACCGGCGACACGAGCCCACAAAACGAAGGCGGCGACAAAAACTCGAGGACCGGTCCTTGATGGTTTTGAGCGCCGTTTGTTCGAGAAGGACCGTAGCGACCTAGCAAAGCTTCTCCTAGACCACAATGAACTCTAGCTACTCCTGCACGACAAATTTGGTTGTAGACCGAGGTTCACTGCTGTGAAGTAGGGTTTGGGAAAACTCAAAATTCTAGCTACCGGCGGAACCAGAGAAGGAACGGTTTTCGGCTACGTCATCTAGGCTGTCACGTGCAACTTTTTCATACAGAGAACTGGAGATGAAGAAGGCTGTATCGTGCTGGCGATGGTGAGGCCGAACGGTGATCCGCCGGTTCACATCGGCACTCGGCAGCGATCGTCCGTTTGCGGCTACTACGAGCAAGCAACCTTGGTGTTGATGTGGTAGACCAATAGAGCACGTCATGGCGCTGCTTTCTTGCGTTGGGAGCTCGAGCAACCGAGGAACAACCGAGACGGGCGATCGGAACAGAGACAGCGGCACCGAAGGGTGTTCTTCGTGGAAGAGGACGGGAAGACCTGCAAGCGAGCGAGAGAGGCGAATAAGAACTTCGGTGCTGCGGCTGTGGCGTGTTGAAAAGATCAAGCAACTGAGGAAGCAGGAGCTGGCACAGTGAAAGTCATCGGGAGCGGGTTGCAGCTGGCGCTGGCGAGCGCTCGGTGATCGTCCGAAGAGAAAACAGGGAGTTCGCTTCTGTGGGTGGCTGACTAGTGGGCCCCTCCCACCTAATTCTCCACTGATATTTTCCCTTTGGTCTCCAAATTAAAAACATTGCTTCACCTCAAAGTCATGGATTTGAAGTGTTGAATTCAACTGAATTCATTTAGGGTCAAGAAATTTGAATGGCAATTGGGTTTTTGAACTTGAATTTGAATATCCCTCCTCCCATTGCTCCAAAAGCATAGCAAACCAAACTCAAATAAATTTGAATTTTGGCATGGATGCTAATTCAAATGTGGGGAACACATTTATGGAACCAAATTCACAGTTTGGAAAAATTGGAATTTGAAACTGAAATTTAGTCTCGAGGGCTTTCTCTATTATTTCTAAACAAATAGGAAAACCCTCCAAAAGAGCTGAAATTTGGAAGGCTTAATATCTGGATTATGGAGAACCATATTTTCAGTTTAGCTCCTCATGTTTGGAAATTTTTAGAGATTTGAAGCGGCACTTTGAACTCACACCATTATAATTCGAAGTTTTAATTCCCCTCATTTTCCTAAGGGTGAATGTGCTGAATTCTTTATTAGCACTTTTGGAGATTTTACATCACCCCTTAAAAAGAATCTCGTCCCGAGATTCCAAAAGAAAAGCAAAGTGGGGAAGGCTTTACCGGGTATATGACGATAGAAAGTCTGGATAATTTTCTTGAAGATAGTCCTCGCTTTCCCATGTCGCCTCATCAGCGGTATGGTTACTTCACAAGACCTTGTAAAACCATAAGGTCCGGTTTCTTGTGGCACGAGTCTTTTCATCGATAATCCGGATCGGATACTCCGAGTATGTGAGGTCCGGTTGGAGAACTTCTATGTCTTCGTTGCGGATTTCAGCCGAGGGTTTGAGGCATTTCTTCAGCTGAGAGATGTGGAATACATTGTGAATTTCCGAGAGCGACGCCAGTAACTCCAAGCGATAGGCCACGGGGCTGCATTTTTCAATGAGGGCGAACGCACCAATGAATCGCGGCGCAAGTTTGCCCTTTACTCCGAAATGATGAACTCCCTTCATCGGAGACACATGGATATAAACATGGTCTCCGATGTCGAAGTGGAGAGGACGGCGTCTTTTATCCGCATAATTCTTCTGACGAGATTGAGCAGCCTTGAGGTTGGCTTGTATTACTTGCACTCGTTATTCCGCCTCATTCACAAGTTCAATGCCGTAGATTACTCATTCGCCGGACTCACACCAGTTGAGTGGTGTGTGACATTTCCGGCCGTAGAGAGCTTCATACGGCGCCATCTTGATGCTAGCTTGATAGCCATTGTTATATGAAAACTCCGCCAACGGCAAATGATCATCCCAGTTTTTACCGTGGTGGATGGCACAGGCGCGTAGCATGTCCTCAAGCACTTGATTCACCCGTTAAGTTTGACCATCCATCTGCGGGTGATACGTGGAGCTTTGGATCAGTTTGGTCCCCAATGACGTGTGCAGCTGTTCCCAAAACCGAGCGACGAACAGCGCACCGTGATCTGAAATAATTGTGCAGGGAACACCGTGCAAGCACAATATCCTTGCGATATACAACTCCGCATATTGCTTGGCCATGTACTTTGTACGTATGGGGATAAAATGAGCCGACTTGGTTAGTCGATCGACTATCACCCAAATCGAGTCATGCTTGTGGGAGGTGAGAGGTAACCTGACTATGAAGTCCATGCTGATATCCTCCTACTTCCACACCGGAATATTCAATGGTTGCAGCTGTCTAGCTTTACGCATATGGTCGGCTTTCACCCGCCAACACGTATCACATTCGGATACATACTTCACGATTTGTCTTTTCATCCATGTCCACCGAAACCTGGTTTTCAGTTCTTGGTACATCTTGTTGCTGCCCGGATGAACCCCTCGATGCGGACAACTGGCTCCGCACGATGGAGATGAAGTTCGGGCTGCTCCTAGTGAGTGAGCAGCGCAAAACTCAGTTCGCGGTCCAACAGCTTCAAGGGTCTGCAAGCGCTTGGTGGGCAAACTTCTGTGCCTCGCAACCCACCGAGCGAGTTATGACCTGGGCGGAGTTCCGGACGGCCTTCAGAGCCTATCACATACCGCCAGGTCTTATGAAGAGGAAGACACAGAAGTTCCTTCGCCTCCAGCAAGGAAGCAGAAACGCGCTGGAATACTCCAGGGCGTTCAATGAGCTCGCGCTCTACGCGTCATATCATGCCGATACTAACGATAAGCGGTGGAACCATTTTTACCAGGGGCTTAACCCGCTCCTGAAGGACAAGCTGGCAATGTTCAATCGCGGCAGCCTCAACGACAATATTGATGCTGCGATTGTTCAGGAGGACTCCGGCAAGGAGTTAGCGGCGGCGGAGAAGAAGCGAAGCACGCCGCAGAGCAGCGGAGAGGGAGGTGGTCCTTCTCGAAAATACCGGATGGTGTATCGCTCACCATCGGGTCAACGCTGGCAGCCACCACAGAGGTTGATACCATTCCACAGTCGGCCATATTCTCCACCGGCATTCAGGCCGGCACTACCAGCACCACCTCCGCAGCAATAACAGCAGCAGCGGGCGATGCCGCGTGCGTTTGCACCTCAGCAGAGCATGCCGGGCTTTCGTCCCCCAAGCATGGGCCAGTCGTCAACCGCATGCTTCAAATGCGATCGCCCATAACACTTCACCAACAACTGTCCTGAGAGGCAAGGTGGCGGAGTGGCACCACAGTTTCCAGGGAGGAATCAGCCCCGAAACCCCATTAATGCGCGGCGGGCAAATCCTAAGCCCGGCACCATCCACCAACTCGCCATAGAGGACATGCCAGAGGGGGAGCCAATCCTTGCGGGTATGTTCCAACTCCACCAGCATCCCGCCATAGTGTTATTTGATTCAGGCGCCACGCATAATTTTATTGGCCAAGCTTTTATTGCTAAACACAGCTTGCAAATACTACCCACTGAAAGTCCATATTTGATTTGTTCACCGGCTGGGAAAATTTCAGCAAGCATGATGGTTTCCAAAACACCATTATGCTTAGCGGGTAACCCGCCACGGCGCTGTCTTAGACACCGTCCTCCGAGTCGTGCATTTACACCCAGAAAAGCACGAGTCTCACTCATTATTTCTGGACAGTCCAGAAATAAAACTTTCAAGTGTGTATCACTCCACCACCATCAGATTGGAAGACATTCCAGTAGTCCGTGAGTTCCCTGACGTGTTTCTAGATGATTTACTGGGGATGCCGCCCGGCCAAGAGGTGGAGTTCAAGATTGAACTTGCACCGGGAACTATGCCATTATCCTGAAGGCCGTACAAGATGGCGCTAAAGGAATTGGCAGAATTGAAGACGCAGTTAACAGACCTGCTGGAGAAGGGTTTTATTAGGACGAGCTCCAAGCCATGGGGCTGTTCGGCATAATTTGTGAAGAAGAAAGATGAGACGTTGCGGCTTTGCGTGGACTATCATCCACTAAATGCGGTAACCATCAAGAACAAGTACCTATTGCCACGGATCGACATGTTGTTTGATCAGTTGGTCGAAGCAAAGATCTTTTCCAGGATGGACTTAAGATCCGGGTACCATCAGATTAAGATATGGGCTGTGGATATACCAAAGACAGCTTTCTCGACGAGGTACGGACTTTATGAGTACCTGGTCATGTCCTTCAGCCTCACCAATGCTCTAGCTCACTTCATGTACTTTATAAACTCGGTATTCATGCCGGAGCTGGACAAGTTTGTCGTGGTCTTCATCGATGACATATTGGTATATTCCAAGTCGGAGGAAGAATACACGAAGCATCTGCGTATAGTCTTGCAACGGCTGCGGGATCACAAACTAGACTCGAAATTCAGCAAGTGCAAATTCTGGATATCGCAAGTGCCTTTTCTCGGGCATATTATCCCAGCGGAGGGCATCACTGTAGACCCGAGTAAGATCACACAAGTGCTGAATTGGAAGTCCCTGAGAACTGTTCATGAGGTACGAAGTTTCCTCGGACTCGCGGGATGTAATCGGAGGTTCATACCAAACTTCTCGAAGATTGCCAAGCCTATGACCTAGCTGCTGAAGAAGGCTACCAAATATGTTTGGAGTCCAGCATGTGAAGCAGCATTCAAGGCATTAGTGAAGCACCTAACATCAGCACCGGTTTTGGCGCAGCCAGACACAACAAAACCGTTCGATGTGTACTGCGATGCATCCGGCATTGGGCTCGGATGTGTGCTGATGCAAGACCGAAGGGTGGTCGCGTATGGATCACGGAAGCTCAGGAACCATGAGCAAAATTATCCCACTCATGACTTAGAGCTCGCTGCCGTGGTACTCTCACTCAAGATGTGGAGGCATTACCTACTCGGTAACCTCGTGCATTTATATACCGACCACAAAAGCCTCAAGTACATATTCACTCAGAAGGAGCTGAACATGAGGCAGTGAAGATGGTTGGAGTTGATAAAGGATTACGAAATAGAGATCTATTATCACCCTGGCAAGGCAAACATAGTGGCAGATGGTCGCAAGTCACACGTCAACAATCTGACCATCACACAGTTGGAAGAGAGTGAGCCACCATTGCTTGTGATTCCACATGGAGATCTCTACAACTTAGCTTTGATCCCCACCATCCGTGAAGAGATAGCGGCAGCTCAGAAATATGACAAGGGCATGTCGCATTTGCGGAGATGTGTAGGCAGTGGGGAGCTGAAATGTTTCCTGAAAGACGGAGACGGCGTCCTATGGTTCAAGGACTGGATCATCGTACCCCATAACCCGGAGTTACGGAAGAAAATCTTTGATGAGGCTCACTTTTCAAAGTTTTCTATTCACCCCGGCAGCAACAAGATGTATCAAGAACTCAGAAACAAGTTTTGGTGGACACGGATGAAGCGGGAGATCGCAAAGTACGTGTCCGAGTGTGATACATGTCGAAGGGAAGGCAGACCACTTGAGAGCATGGACTTCATCGTTGGTTTACCCACCACATTTCAGAAGCATGATTCAGTGTGGATGATCGTTGACCGGCTCACCAAAGTTGCCCATTTTATCCCGGTCAACAACAACTACAACGCTAAGAAGTATGCTGAATTGTACATCTCACGGATCCTATGCTTGTACGGCATACCCTGCACCATCATATCGGATCGGGGCACTTTATTTGTGTCTCTTTTTTGGGAGCAGCTACATGCTTCTTTGGGGACGAAACTGATCCGTAGTTCAGCATACCACCCGCAGACGGATGGGCAAACCGAGCGGGTAAATCAGATTTTAGAAGAGATGTTACGAGCTTGTGCTATCAACCACGGTAGGAATTGAGATGATCACTTACCGTTAGCCGAGTTCTCGTACAACAATGGGTACCAAGCCAGCATTAAGATGGTGCCTTATGAGGCGCTATACGGAAGAAAATGCCGCACACCACTGAATTGGTGTGAGGCAGGCGAAAGGGTCACCTTCGGGATTGATCTTGTCAACAATGCAGAAGAAAAGGTTCAGTTGATTCAAGCGAACCTAAAGGCTGCTCAATCCCAACAAAAACAGTATGCGGACCGGAGAAGACACCCATTACAATTCGAAGTCGGGGATCACGTATATCTACGTGTGTCTCCAATGAAGGGCGTGAACAGATTCGGGGTGAGAGGAAAGTTGGCACCCCGATTAATCGGTCCATTCCAGATTTTAGAAAGATGTGGATCAGTAGCATACCTGCTGGAATTACCAGAAACACATTCCGGTGTGCACGACGTCTTTCACATTTCCCAGCTGAGGAAGTGTCTTAAACTATCAACTACCATTCAGCTGGGGGATATTGAACAACTGAAACCGGATCTCACTTATCGGGAGGAACCGGTTCAGATAATTTATGAAAAGGCTCGAACCACATGCAACCGTACGTTGTGGTTCTACAAAGTTCTATGGAGTAATCACTCCATAGATTAAGCGACATGGGAAAGCGAAGGATTTCTTCTTGCTAACTGCCCTCATTTTTTCACGTCGCATATACGGTAATTTTTCACCGTCCTCTCTCTCATTTTTCACTCTATAATCTCGGGACAAGATTGTTTTAAGGGGGAGGAATGTAAGGGCCTAAATTTTTGCACACACTCAAAGTGTTCATCAAACCCCACACACCTCATTTTAGGAAAACTTATGAACACATTTGAAGAGCAAATAAACACAATCAGTATGGTCATTAGTGGATGAACTCACAATATGCAAAAGTGGTATTTCCCACATGCATCTTATAGGAGCTGAGCATATGAAAAACTCCTAAACCTTGCTAGGAATACTCATGCCAAGTTTCACCCAAATCCAAAACCTTTTGAGGTATTTTTGGGTATAATTAGAAAGAGGTTAGTTTGAACTTAATTTCAAATACAAACCCCTTTCATCCCATGAATTTAAAAGTGGGATTCATATTCACACTCTGCAAATTTTTGTGAGCTCACACACCAATTTTCACTCCATTTGGAGTGGATCTTGACATGAGCCAATTTGAGCAAATTTAAATCCAATTTTAATTTCAAACTGCATTTGTGCTAGGAATATATTCAAACACTTCACAATTTGAATTCTACCAAATTCAAATGGGCATTTGGTGGATAATTCAAATTGCAAAGGGTATTAGGGGTACTACTGGTTAGAGCAGTGGGTGAAATTAAATTTCAGAGGTTAAAATAGGAGTGGGGCCCTCCTGTCAGCCTCACCAGTGATCAAACTGATTGCATCAACCGAGCTCGGTTTCTTGCGCTCGGCAGAGCGTGTGCCACGGCAAGGAAACGGCAAGGACAACAGCTGCTTGCCGCCTCTGGCCACCGAACCGCCTCTCTGCCCTCTTATACGCGCGCCCGAGCTGTCCCAGCCTCATCTCACCGTTGTTCCGACGTCCTCCCGCGCAGAAACCCCACTACACATTGCCACTCACCCGAGCTCTAGGTTCCACTGTCGCCCAGCGGAACCAGTGGTTCTCACGGCGAGCTGAGAGCGCAACCGAGTTTGCCGACCCATGCTCGACGTTCTCGCACCGGTCCCAGACCGTGACCGACCTTCCTCGAGCTCCACCACGCCAATTCCTTCCTCCTCGGTTCAAACCGAGCCGCCGCCACAGGAACAACTCGTCCGGCCACAACAGCCCACCTTTCCCAGAGCTGTCAACAGCAAAGAGGTTTGTCATCGATTCCTCTTTCATTACCGCAAGCTCCGGTGTCGCGACATGAGCTGCCGTCGCAGGAATTTCATGATTTTGCGCCGGTGTACAAAAGAGGCCGCCGGACCAATTCGCAAAATTCATGCTACACACTGCACCACTCATCACCTAACATAGAGAACTACTTCTAGACGTCCGTGCGAGCCTATAGGATCCGAAACTTCGAAGAACCGTCTGGTGTAGCCACTAATCTTTGAGTTTTGCTAGGATTTCAGGTTTCCGACTTAGGTCGCATGGTGACATCCTAGTTGCGGCTGTTTCTGAGCTCTTTTGAGTTCATGACGACCTTCCCTATGGTGCACTGATGCTCTATGACCATTAGCTCGATCTTTTGAGGTGCTAGGAAGCCTGGCCGACACGGCCGAAGTTCTTCCGAAGTCGCCGCTCGTCGCAAGCCATGTTTCGGTGGTTGTCATGTCGAGCTAAGTCCAGCACCGTGTTCCCCGTGTGGAATTAGGCAGAGGCAGCGAAAACCTTGGAGTTTGGCCACGGCAAGGCCCCTCCGGCAAGCACTCCGGTGAGGGGGGCGGCGGCCGAGCGCGGGATGTCGCGAGGTTGAAGAAGCCCCCGGTCCCATGTGTCAGCGAGCGGATATTTAAATTGGAGATCTGCTGCGGCACCGGATCATCTGTGGCTGCGCGTGAAAAACTCCGTAGCCCCATGTGTCAGCCGCTGAGGAGTCGACACGTAGCCCTGGTTCCACACGCAGCAATTTAAACTTTTCCCTGATTTTCAGATTTACTTCAAACATCAAACCCACATAACTTTGGCTAGGAAACTACAAATCGAGTAAACCAAATTTTGTTGGATTCAGCTCTCTGAGTACTTTCCAAAAAATCAAGAATCACTTTATGAAAATATTTATTTCTCCAGAATTAATTCTTCAAATTTTAAACTGTTTATAATTTTAACTGGAGAACCCTTTAGTGGAAAATTCTGAAATTTGGCTAGGCTGTTCACCAAAATATGCCTGAGATACCATAAATATTTCAGATCCATTTGAGCTCATTTGATCCAGCTAATGGTGTGATTAATAGAACTGTTCCAGAGAAAACGGAAAATGTCCAGAAATGTTTATAGATATTCTCTGAAATTGTTTAGCTCATATCTTGGGCTAGGAGTCTTCAAATTAAGTGAAACCAACTCCATTAGAACCTCTGAAAGTCATGGCTTGCTCCATAAAAATCCTTAGAGCACCCTAAGAGCTCTGCTTAAGTCCAAATACACAATTATTTGTGGAGGGCTCAAATGATCTTTGCTGCAAATGTAATTTGGCCAAGTCTCTGTTTAGGTTGTATCCAAACCATAGTAAAAATTTCAGAGTCATTGGGTCTGTCTAGCAGTACTTACGGTCTTATCAAATTCAACTTCAGATTCACATGCATTCAAATTGATATATATATGTATTATCTCATGTAGTCGCTAAGATTGACGAGGAGCCCGAAGTCTTAGACTTCATCACTCCAGAGGAACAGCTATCCTACGACCAACAGCAACAAGGCAAGCTCTGGTTTGCATTAGCCTTTTTATAAATTTTACTGTTTTGACAACTTACTTTGAGCACTCACTTAAATTATGCTTTAGAGTCTTATTTGAAAACCCGAATGCATAGCCAAGAAAAACCCTGGTTTGGGCTTAGGTTTGTAAACCTCGACTAGCCACTGCAATGCTAAGTTAGGGTAGGATTCGGTACAAGTCGAGTAGTTGGAACTGCTCGCGAGAATAGGCTAGAGGCACACTACTCGGGTAAAGATAGCAAATGAAACACATGGAAAGAAAAATGAGACCGAGTGGAGAGTAAGGGCAGCAGGACTTTGGGGCCTGGGTGCCATAGCTCCGCTTGTGTCGATTGAGGACCGAGCCGTGTGCGGGTCTGTTGAACAAGCTAGACAGTACCGAAGATCTACCGGATATATGGGAAATGGGAAACCGATGTAACTCGGGTAGCTAGTTGTTGAGGCATTGCTTGTCGTCCAGAGGGTAGGTTGAGAGCTTGAGGTGTAAATCGGCTGGCGGCACAGCGGATGCGCGCGCAGAGACCTCTTGCTCGAGACAATAGGACCGGTTTAACCTTTGGCTGACAGGTGAAAGGTGGTCGCGTATGACATCCGTGATGGTTGCTGTAGGCAACATCGAGTACGGGCGTACGTGACAGTTTATTCGGGTAACCCTGCAGGTGTAAATCATTTATAATCGCCGTCCCTCGTGGTCAGTGAGTATCACTTGTTCACTATACCATGACGTAGAAAAAACAGGCTAGAGTCATGTAAAAGTTGCTGATTGAAAACTTTACCTTGACTGCTAATGACTTGTTGTAGTTTAGAGCAAATTAAAGTTCTTTTTAACCTTGGGCAAAGCACATGAGAGAAATGCGTTTCTTTTTTGATTGCGGCTCTCTTATGTGCCTTAGCGTGAGGTTCTTCACAACTTGCTGCTAAAACTTGTAAGTAAGGTTCAATTAAGTAGGCGAGTCCTTTGCAACTTACATTCCTCCTTACATCAACTCCAGCATGTAGAAGTTTCATGTATAGGAAAGACGGGTCAGACTTGCTGAGCCATCATGCTCACTGCTTGTGTTTGAAGCTTTTGCAGAGTGTTATGAGGAAGAGACTCCCGAGGAGGAGACGGAACCCCAAAAGAGAAACCCCGTTGAGTGGGAGTCGTGCACGCCGCCGTGTTAGTGTGCATGTGTGCTAGCGGGGACACGTTCACGGGCTGAACATGAACTCGGTGCGTAGTCTACGCGCCGTGAGGTTAGACTGAACATATTTTGTTGTAAAAATGTTCAGAAACTCGTTTATGTAATAAATTTTTGCTTCCGCTTTGTACCTTTTATGTGTGTTATCCGGTGCTGTGCAACGCGGCACCTTTCAGCGTGATCCTGGCTCGACGAGGCCGTGAGGCCGTGTCAGCGTGGTATCAGAGCTCGGGTTTAACGCACTAAAAAGGTCATCTTTTTCAAAAACTCGGTGAGGAACGAGTTAGTAGCCCATATAAGGATGTTATTAGTGTATAGAAAGTGGCAAATCTAACCTATGTGCTTATGTAAAAAAATCATGCATCTCGGGACGTCATATGTCTTGTGGGGTGCATGTAAGGGCTGTCCACCAGAGCGCACAAGCTGAAGGGTGGAGCGTCATGGGTGGCAGGTAACACGGCCCGCTCTAATATACTCAACGACTCTTCATGTCGTCTGGGGTATTCGAGGAACGCCCTTCCTTTGCATGTTATGGGCAAGTTTGGGAGACCCCATCACGTGGTTAGTAACGTGAACACATAGCTCAAGGCGTGTTTGTCTTGATAACACCCGTGCGAGTGATGACGGACAGGTGTATGAATTGTATTGGGACAGGGTTCGGTGTGCAGCTGAGCCTGACTATTGTGTGAGTTGTTTGCAGGTAGTTTAACCATGAATCAGTAGACGAGTAGCACACATGTGCGAGAGACGTTTAGTGCCACTGAACTAACAAAGCCGGATAAGTCCGGTATAGGTTTTTCTTTGTGAGGAACGTAGTACCGACATGAATTGGTGACGCTTCGACGTCACAACCCACTAAATGTTCTACCTCATTGTAAAACTTGAAGGTTTGATCCAGAGCACTAAAACTGTGATGTAACTTCTTCCCTTAATCAGGATATTCAAAGTTAATAAGTTTTCAACTTATGGAATACTAAGGACAGAGTCCTCTGTTTTTAGCTGAAATAATGCTGAAGTTAAACAGAGGTTAGAGATTGAGTTATTTCTAGGATGAGGTCATATGGTACATTTTTGGAAAGCTTTGGAATAGCTTTACAACATTTCTGTTGATGTACAGAGGTGTTTCATCCTTTAACCAGTCGAAAAATGCAGTAGAGTTGAAACTGTCCAGAAAACAGGACAGAGCAAATACTCTCTGTAAAATGAGCATAACTTCCTGCATAAAAATCCAAAAATAAGAAATGAGGTACTTCTGAAAATTTTATGAGATAAGTTACAACTTTTTAACAGAATGTTTTGTCAAATTCGAGGTAACATTAACTGGAATTCTTGGATCAAATTAGTACCTCAGGCCGGGAGGTGCTGTCCAATTTTCTCCAGAAATTCTGTCAAATTTGAAATCTCATACCTTTTGAATCCTGGCAGATATGAGATCATACAAATACATTATGGAAAGCTATTAAAGTTAACTTTAACTTTTATGTTGAGCTCCAGTACTATTTGTGCCTTTAGCATGGTCTAAATCAGGTTAAAAGGGAAACTGGTCAGTGCTGTCAGTTTGGGCAGCAGACCAGAAATCAAATTTGTTCTAAGTTTGATTTATGTTTCCAGGTTTTATGAGTTCAATGACATGTTTTATGTTATAAATCACTGATTTACTGTTGAAATGAATATTTGACATTTTTCAAAAATGTTTCTACAGATGACAGATGATATAAAAAACTGGAGAACGGATGGGTGGTTTCCCATTGTTCTCAACGCAGCGGATATCCGGAATTGTTGAAGCTGATGATTCAATATTTCGGGTATGTGGAGACGCCGCGTTACCTCGCCAAGGAAGAAGGCGAGGAGGGGAACACGACATGGACTGTCCATGTCAATGTTCCAACAGGACCTACGGCACTGGGTTGGGCACCGTTCACCGTCACGGTGAAAGGGAGACAACCGGAAGAGATGTGACAAGTGGCAGCCCGCGACACCATGTCGCGTTTCTGCCAGCTACATGTGAGAGCTATGGTGGGCACTCCATATGCACTTGTCCCAGTGGAGGGATGAGCTAATCACATGTGTATGGATAGGTACTTTCTGGCAACTTATCCTAGTTGCCCAAGGTACAATCCAGCGGATATGAACCTCAGCCTCCATTTGACGGCAGGGAAGAACATGATGGACAGCCAAGCTGTCCATACAGATCGACTTGCCATGGAGCTCAAGGAGAGCACCAGCCGCCGTGACCATTTCAAGAGTGCCCACAGAGCACTCTGTAATGTCCTCCTTCCGACGATCAAGCGACTGAATGAACAACACAATCAGCTGCGTCGGATGAGGAAGGCGGGAAAGAAAGGCCGTGTCGACATCGCGGCTTTGCAGCAGCAGGTCCAAGCCTTGACCCAGCAGAACGAGGTCCTTACTGAAGAGCGTGATGACGCTATTGAGAGAGGCAGAACTGGGAGGAAGATTATAACCAGGCCATGGACGAGGTGCATGCTGTGCAAGACCTCGTACCTCTGGTAGTGGGCCTACCAATGGTAGGTGCAGTACCTGTGGTTTTAGGTATCCCGACAATGCCGGAACCTGAACCCGAAGAGGAGGTCATGGACCCTGAGCCACCAGCAGAACTAACGGAGGAGGAAGACCCGCAGCAGGTCGAATTCTACTCCGAGTAGTGAGTTTACTGTTGCCAAGTATGGCAATGAGGGTGGTGTGTAACAACTTTTGTAACAGTGACATGTCGTGTAGACAGTAGTGTGTGTATATGTAGTGATGACATGAGCACGACTTCTTGGAGGTCAGAGAATAATGTATCTTGTATAAAGTTTTTACTTTATCAATATATGTGAATGTTGCACAATTTTCTCCATGTGTCACTGTGGTACCTACTGTTTTCTATGGAATTTTTAGTATGACATGTGCTGACCATTGCTGTTTTGAATTTTAGAATGACTCGTACTCGTGCCAACCCTGAGGTTGGAGGTTCAAGTCAGGGGGGAGAGACCTCCCAACAACCTCCCGAGACTTCCTTGGGACCACAGCAGCAGCAGCAACAGCCAGCACCACCACCAACGGTCACGTTGGCCGACATAGTTGCGGCCATGGCGGGCTCGCACCAGCAGCACACCAAATTACTGCAGACGCTGATTGCCAATACGACTTGACCAGAGAGGCGTCAAGACCAGGAAGAACGACAGTAAAGTTCTTACTTGGATTTTCTAGCGACACATCTCTGGTATTCTCAAGGACGGCTGAACCCATCGATGCGGACAACTGGCTCCGCACGATGGAGATGAAGTTTGGGCTGCTCCAAGTTAGTGAGCAGCGGAAGACACAGTTCGCGCCCCAGCAACTTCAGGGGTCCACGAGCCCTTGGTGGGAAAATTTTTTGTGCCTCGCAATCCACTGAGCGAGTGCTGACCTGGGAGGAGTTTCGGACGGCCTTTAGGGCCTATCAAATACCGCCTGGTCTTATGAAGAGGAAGACGCAGGAATTCCTCCACCTGCAGCAAGCCAATAGGAACGCAATGGAGTATGCCAGGGCGTTCAATGATCTCGCACTCTATGATTCCCATCACGCCAATACGGATGAGAAGAGGCGGGATTTATTTTACCAGGGGCTAAATCCGCTCCTGAAGGACAATATTGAGATGTTCAATCGCGGCAGCCTCAATGACATAATTGATGCTGCAATTGTACAAGAGGACTCCGGCAAGGAGTTAGCGGCAGCAGAAAAGAAGCGAAGCGCACCGCAAAGCAGTGGAGTGGGAGGTGGTCCTCCCAAGAAATATCGGATGGTGTATCACTCACCATCAGGTTAACGCCGGCAGCCACCGCAGCGACTGATGCAATTCCAGTATCGGCCATGTCCACAGCCGGCGTTCTGACAATCCTTATCAGCACCTCCGCAGCAACAACAGCAGCAGCGGGCGATGTCGCGTGCATCTGCACCTAAGCAGCGCATACCGGGCTTTCATCCCCCAAGCACCGGCCAGCCATCCACCACATGTTTCAAGTGCGGTCGTCAGGGGCATTTCGCCAACAAAAGCCCCGAGAGGCAAGGCAGCGGAATGGCACCACAGTTTCCAGGGAGGAATCAGCCCCGGAATCCCATTAATGTGCGGCGGGCAAACTAAGCCCGGCACCGTGCACCAACTCACCATAGAGGACGTGCTGAAGGGAGAACCTTTACTTGCGGGTATGTTCCAACTCCACAAACATCCCGCCATAGTTTTATTTGATTCAGGTGCTGTAAGGGCCTCAGTTTTTGACACAAAATTGAAGTGTTCATCACCACACCACACACCTCATTTGAGGAAATATGATGAACACAAATGAAGAGCAAGTAACCACCATCAACATGTTCATTAGAGAACAAACTCACACATTGCAAAAGTGGTATTTCCCACATGTGATATAGGTGGGCTGGACATATGAAAACTCCTACACTTTGCTAAGGATGTCCATGCCAAGTTTCACCCAAATTCAAAACCTTTTTGAGGTCATTTTGGGTATAGTTAGAAAGAGGGCAGTTTGAAACCATATTCAAATTCAAACTGTTTTTATCCCATGAATTTAAAAGTGGGAAGCATATTCTTACTCAGCACATTTTTGTGAGCTCACACACCAATTTTCACTCCATTTGGAGTTGATCTTGACATGAGCTAAGTGGGACAAATTCAAACTTTATTTCAATTCAAAACCGAACTTGTGCTGAAATTCACTCAAACCAAACCCAATTTGAATTCTACTCAATTCAAATGGCTCATGGGTGAATAATTTGAATTACCAGGGGTAGTATGGGGTTCACTGTTTACAACAGTGATTAGGAGTAAATTTCAGAGGTTAAAATGGGGAGTGGGACCCACATGTCAGCCTCTACTTCAAATCAAACCGACTGAGACTTTTCTCACTCGGTTAACCGCGCCGCCGCTGCGATCGCCACCAAGGGAAGCAGCCGCGCCAGCAGCTGCTTGGCCACGCGCGGGCGTGAGGCGGTGCAGAGCCTTCTTAAGGCGCCTTTCCCCCTCCTCGGCCGAAGCCTCAACGTTTCTTCCCCCGCAAGAACTCAGCGCTGGCAGAAACTTCCCGCAGCTCGGAATCGATCGGAGAGCGCCGATCACAGCTTCCTACGTCCCCTCCAGAGCCCCGGCAAGGTACTAGAGACCTTCCTCCGTCTTCCCCGCTGCTAGAATTCAGTTGAAACTGATTGATATCGGCTGTGCCGAAAGATCAATTCGGTGACTTAGAACCTCCGCACCTCGGGCTCCCGTGGACAGCCCAACCAGGGCGTTTTCACGCCCGAGCCAAGGCACCCTTGGACGCGCTGGTGACCGGTGCTGCTCACCCCCGAGCCACAGCCCGAGTGATTGCTCACCGGCGGCGGATTTCCAGTTTTCCCCTTTCTGTGTGCAGAACGACCTTCGGGTGTGATTCCGTCGAATTCGTGCTCTAGAAAGGATTAGAGGGCCTCAATCCGCTCTCACACAAACTAGACACGGTAAGGCACAAGCTGCCTTCACAACCCTTGGCCGGAGAACCTCTGTACCCGGTGTAATTCGAGGTTTACCAACGGCGGAACAAACGGGAGGCATCGGGCGCACGGTGAGGACCTACTTCGGGCCTTCCCGAGCTGCCTCGAGCTCATGTCGACCTTCTCTGAGGTCCACTGATGCTTCCCGACCGGTTCCCCGAGTAGTTGAGGTGCTAGGGAAGTCAGCCGACATGGCCGAAGTCTTTCCGAGGTGGCGGCTCGTCGCCGACCATGCACCGGCCATTGTCATGAGTAGCTGACCCCAGAATCCTGTTCCCCGAGAGAAAGTAGGCAGGGGCGGCCAAAACCGTGAAGTTTGGAGCTGTACAGAAGCTGGCGGCGAGCTCTCCGGCGAGGTCCCTCGGCGGCGGAGCGCGGGCGTCGCGAGGTTGAAGAAGGGGGTGGACCCCAGCTGTCAGCGGCCGATATTTTGAATCGGGATCAGGCTACCGCCGGGATCGGGTGTGCTGGCGCGCAAAATCCTTGTGGGCCACGGTGTGCTGTCGCCTCGGCGTGCGACGCGTGTCCCCGGGGCCCACTCGCGAGTTTAAACTTTTCCCCGATTTTCAGATTTCCTTCAAACTTCAAATCCTCATAAGTTTGGCTAGAAAGCTCCAAATTGAGTGAACCAAATTTTGCTGGATTCAGCTCTCTGAGTACTTTCCAGCAAATCAAGTTTTACTTCATGAAATTCCTTATTTAATCCACCTAATGGTGTGATTAGTGAAACTGTTCCAGAGAAAATAGAAAATGTTCAGAAACATTTTCAGAATTTTCCCTGAAATTGTTTAGCTCATATCTTTAGTTAGGAACTTCCAAATTAAGTGAGACCAACTCCATTAGAACCCTCTGAAAATCTAGTTTTCAGAAAGTCATAGTTTGTTTCATGAAAATCCTTAGAGCACCCTGAGAGTTCCAATTAAGGTCAAGGACATAATTAATTGTGGAGGGCTCAAATGAGCTTTGCTGCAACTAAAACTTGACCAAGTCTCTATTTAGGTTGTAACCAAGCCACAGTAAAAGTTTCACAGTCATTGAGTCTGTCTAGTGGGACTTATAAGCTTCACAAGTTCAAACTTAATACAAATGCATTCAAATTAATACATGTACCTCTCTTATCATTAGTCGCTAAGGTCGAGGAGGAACCCTAAGTCCTAGACTTCGTTACTCCGGAGGAACAGCTAGCCTACGACCAAGAGCAGCAAGGCAAGCTCCGGTTTGCATTAACCTTTTTACAAATTTTTATTGTTTTGAGCACATACATGTTTACTTTATTCTTTGCATTAGAGTCTTGTTTGGAAGCCCCACTGCATAGCCAAGAGAACCATGGGTTGGGTTTAGGATTGCAAACCCCGTTAGCTACTGCATTGCTACGATAGAGTAGGATTCGGTACAAGTCGAGTAGTTGGAACTACTCGTGAGCATAGGCTAGAGGCACTCGACTCGGGTAGTGATAGCACATGAAACACATGGCAAGAAAATGAGACCGAGCGGAGGGTAAGGGCAGCAGGACTTTGGGGCCTGTGTGCTGTAGCTCCGCTTGTGTCGATTGAGGACCGAGCCGTGTGCGGGCCTGTTGAACAAGCTAGAACAGTACCGAAGACCTACCGGCTATATGGGAACCGGGAAACTGATGTAACTCGGGTAGCTGGGTATTGAGGCATTGCCCGTCGTTCAGAGGGTAGGTTAAGAGCTTGAGGTGTAAATCGGCTGGCGGCACTGAGATGCGCGTGCAGAGACCTCTTGCTCGGGACGATGGGACCGGTTCAATATTTGGCTGACGGGCAAAAGGTGGTTGCGTACGGCGTCCGTGATGGTTGTTGTAGGCAACATCGAGTACGGGCGTACGTGACGGGTTGTTCGGGTAACCCTGCAGGTGTAAATCGATTATAATCGGCGTCCCTCGCGGTCAGTGCATACCACTTGTTCACTGTACCGTGACGTAGAAAGAACAGGATATTTACATGTTAAAATGTTGCTGATTGAAAGATGGACTTGATTGCTAATGAATTGTTGTAGTTTAGAGCTAACTAAAGTTTATTTCAACTTTGGGCAAAGTACATGAGAGAAATGTGTTTCTTGTTTGATTGCGGCTCTCTCATGTACCTAAGCGTAAGGTTCTCCACAACCTGCTGCTAAAACTTGAAAGTAAGGTTCTACTAATTAGGCGAGTCCTTGCAAATGATTTTTACCTCATGTAACCCACGACCCCTCATTTAGAAGTTCCATGTTTAGGTAAGACGGGTCAGACTTGCTGAGCCTTCGTGCTCACTGCTTGTGTTTGAAGCTTTTGCAGGGTCCTATGAGGAAGGGACTCCTGAAGAGGAGACGGAACCCCAGGAGGGGAACCCCGTCGAGTGGGAGTCGTGCACGCCGCAGAGTTAGTGTGCGTGTGTGCTAGCAAGGACACGTTCCAGGGCTGAACGTGCACTTGATGCTTAGTCTACGCCCGTGAGTGTAGACTGAACTTATTTTGATGTAAACACGTTCATAAACTTGTTTATGTAATAAAATTTCGCTTCCGCTTTGTACCTTTGATGTGTGTTATCCAGTGCTGTGCAACGCAGCACCCCTCAGCGTGATCCTGGCTCGACAAGACCGTGGGGTCGTGTTAGCGTTGGTATCAGAGTTCGCTTGAGGGTTAACGCACTACAAAGGTCATCTTTTTCAAAAATCCAGTGAGGAACGAGTGAGTAGCCCGTATAAGGATGTTATTAGCATATAGAAAGTGGCATATTAACCTATTTGTTATGTCGGAAAATCGTGTATCTCGGGACGTTTATGTCTTGGGGGGTACACGTGAGCGCTGTCCACCAATGCGCACAAGCTGAAGGGTGGAGCCCCACGGGTGGCAGGTAACCCGGCCCGCTTTGATATCCTCTACGACTCTTCATGTCGTTTGCGGTATTCGAGCAACGTATGTCCCTGGCGTGCGTGGTGCAACTTGGGAAACCCCGTCACATGGTCTGAAACGTGAACACATAACTCAAGGCATGTTTGGCTTGAGAACATCCGGGCGAGTGATGACGGCCGGGTGTACAAACTGTATGGATTCTGGGCTCGGTGTGCAGCCGAGTCTGACGATTGTTTGAGTTTCTGCAGGTAGCCTGACCACGAAACGGTATACGTGTAGCATCCGTGTGCGAGTGACGTTTAGTGCTACTGAATTAACGAAGCCGGCTAAGTCTGGTATAGGTTTTTCTTTGTGAGGACGTAGTACCGACATAATCTGGTGACGCATCGACGTCACACCCCATTAAATGAACAACTTCATTTAAAACTTGAAGATTTTGATCTAAAGTAGTAAAACTTGATGTAACTCCTTCCCTTGAACAGGATATTCAAAGTTAACAAGGTTTCGACTTATAGGTTGTTAAGGACAGAGCACTCTGTTTTCAGCTGAATCAAGGCTGAAGTTAATCAGAGGTTAGAGGTTGAGTTCTTTCAAGGTTGGGGTCATAGGATACATTTCTGGAAATATTTGGAAGAGCTTTACAACTTTTCTGTTGAGCTCCAGAGGTGTTTCATCCCTTAATCACTCGAAAAATGCAGTAGAGTTGAAACTGTCCAGAAAACAGGGCAGAGCAAACACTCTCTGTAAACTCTCTGTAAATTAAGCATAACATCCTGCTTAAAAATACAAAAATAGAAAATGAGGTAGTTATGGAAAGATTATGAGATGGGTTACAACTTTGTAACAGAAAGTTTTTTCAGATTAGGAACAGAGTTAACTGGAATTCTTGGATCAAATCAGTACCTAAAGCAGGGAAGTGCTGTCCAATTTTCTCCAGAAATTCTGTTAACTTGGACATATCATAACTTTTGAACCAGGACAGATCTTAGGCCAAGAAAATACTTTCTGGAAAGCTATTGAAGTTAGCTTTAACTTTGATGTTGAGCTCCAGAACTGGTTTTGCATTTAACATGGCCTAAATCAGGTTGAAATGGAAACTGGTCAGGGCTGTCATGGGAACAGCAGATCAGCAGTCAAATTTGTTTAAAATTTGAACTATGTTTCCAAGTTTTATGGGTTCAATGACATGTATTATGTTATAACTCAATTTTTTATTGTTTAAATAAATATTTGACATTTCTCAAATATATTTTTACAGATGACGGCAGATAAGAAGTTGGAGAACGGGTGGGTGATGTCCCACTATTCTCATCGTAGCGGCTACCCGGAAGCATTGTGGCAAATGCTCCAATATTTCGGGTACAACCAGATGCCGCAATACTTTGCCAAGGAAGAAGGCGAAGAGGGGAACAAGATGTGGACGATCCATGTCGAAGTCCCTGCAGGACCTACGCCACCCGGTTGGGTGCCGTTCACCGTCACGGTGAGAGGAAGACAACCGGAAGGGATGTGGCAAGTGGCAGCCCGTGACACCATGTCACGTTTCTGCCAACTACACGTGCAGGCTATGGAGGGCACTCCATACACGCTCATTCCGGTGGAGGGACAGGCTCAGCATGTGTGGGAAGAGAGGCACCTGGGGGCAACAGACCCGAGTTGCCCAAGGTACAACCCCGCGGAGGCAAATCTCAGCCTCCAGATGAGGGCGGGAAACGCCGTGATGGACAGCCAAGCTGTTCATATGGAGCATCTCGCCACGAAGCTCAAGGAGAGCACGAGCCGTGGAGACCATTTCGAGAGTGCTCACAGCGCACTCCGCAATGTTCTCCTTCTGACGATCAAGCGACTAAATGAACAGCATAATCAGTTGCATCGTCTGAAGAAGTCGAAGAGGAAAAACCGTGTCGACATCGCGGCGTTACAAGAACTGGTAAAAAATCTGACCCAGCAGAACGAGGAACTTACTCAACAGCGGGATGACGCTATTGAGGAAGGGCAAGGCTGGGAAGAAGATTATAACCAGACTATGGACGAGGTACATGCTTTGCAGGACCTCGTACCTCCGGTATTGGGCATACCGGTGGTCTTGGGCCTTCCAGCACTGGGAGAACCCGGGATGGGAGAAGAGGTGGTAGATCTAGAGCCACCAGCAGAGGTACCGGAGGAGGACGACCCACAGGAGGTCGAGTTCTACTCCCAGTAGGGGGTTACGGTTGACAAGTAGGGCAGCTAGGGTAGCGTAACCCAACTTTTGTAATCGGTGACGTGTCGTGTAGATAGTAGCGTATGTATAGGTAGTGACGACATGAGCACGACTTCTCGGAGACCCGAGAATAATGTATCTTGTATAAAGTTTATACTTTATCAATATATGTGAATGTTGTGCAAATTAATCATGTGTCACTTCAATACCTACTGTTGCTTATGGAATTTTAAGTAAGACATGTGCTAATTGCTGCTGTTTTGAATTTCAGAATGACGCGTACTCGTGCCAACCCTGATGTTGGGGGTACTAGCCAATGGGGAGAGACCTCCCAACCACCTCCCGAGGACTCCTCGGGACAGCAGCAGCAACAGCAACAGCAAACACCGCCACCGCCACTACCAACGGTTACATTGGCCGACATCGTCGCGGCAATGGCGGGTTCACATCAGCAGCACACGGAGTTGCTGCAAACGCTTATCGCCAATACGTCTCGCCCAGAGAGACGTCAAGATCGTGAGGAGCGCCAACAGAGCTCCTACTCCGACTTCCTGGCTACTCATCCACCGGTATTCTCAAGGGCGGATGAACCAATTGACGCGGAAAACTGGCTCCGGGCCATAGAGATGAAGTTCGGGCTGCTCCAGATAAGCGAGCAGCACAAGACTAAGTTCGCGGTCCAGCAGCTCCAAGGATCCGCGAGCGCGTGGTGGGCCAACTTCTGTGCTTCACAGCCCAACGACTGAGTGATGACCTGGACGGAGTTTCGGACGGCCTTCAGGGCCTATCATATACCGCCAGGTCGGATGAAAAGAAAGACGCAGGAATTCCTACACCTGCAACAAGGGAGCCGGAACGCGCTGGAATATTCCAGGGCATTCAACGATCTCGCGCTTTACGCGTCATATCACGCAGATACTGACGAGAAGCGGCGTGACCACTTTTACCAGGGGCTTTACCCACTCCTAAAGGACAAGTTGGCAATGTTCAATCGTGGCAGCCTCAATGACATCATTGATGCTGCGATTGTTAAGGAGGACTCCGGCAAGGAGTTAGCGGTGGCGGAGCAAAAGCGAAGCGCGCCGCAAAGCAGCGGAGAAGGAGACGGTCCTTCTCAGAAGTTTCGGATGGTGAATCGCCCACCATCAGGTCCACGCTGGCAACCACCACAGCGGTCGGTGCCGTTCCGCAGTCGGCCGTACTCTTCACCGGCATTCCGGACGGCACTGCCAGTACCACCGCAACAACAACAGCAGCAGCGGGCGATGCCGCGTGCGTTTGCACCTCAGCAACGCATGCCGGGCTTTCGTCCCCCGAGCACTTCACCAGCAGCGGCCACATGTTACAAGTGTGGTCGTCCAGGACACTTCACGAGCAGTTGCCCGGAGAGGCAAGGCGGCGGAGTGGCACCACAGTTTCCAGGGAGGAATCAACCCCGGAACCCTACTAATGCGCGGCGGGCAAACCCTAGGCCCGGCACCGTCCACCAGCTTGCCATTGAGGACGTGCCGGAGGGCGAGCCAATCCTTGCAGGTAAGTTCCAACTCCACCAGCATCCCGCTATAGTACTGTTTGATTCAGGCGCCACGCATAATTTTATTAGCCAAGCTTTTATTGCTAAACACAGCTTGCCAATACTACCCACCGATAGTCCATATTTAACTTGTTCACCGGGTGGGAAGATTTCAGCAAGCGTAATGGTTTCCAAGGCGCCATTATGCTTAGCGGGTAGAGTGTACCCCACGTGTCTCATAATATTAGAGGGACAGAAGGTCGATGTCATCCTAGGGATGTCGTGGTTAACCCGCCACGTCGCTGTTTTAGACACCGTCCTTTGAGTCGTGCACTTAAACTCAGAGGTGCACGGGTCTCACTCTTTATTTCTGGACAGTCCAGAAATAAAACTTCCAAGTGTCTATCAATCCACAACTATCAGATTGGAAGATATTCCAGTGGTCCGAGAGTTCCCTGATGTATTCCCGGATGATTTACCGGGAATGCCGCCCGATAGGAGGTGGATTTCAAGATTGAACTTGCACCGGGAACCATGCCGATATCCCGAAGGCCGTACAAGATGGCGCCCAAGGAGTTGGCTGAACTGAAGACTCAGCTCACGGACCTCCTGGAGAAGGGTTTTATTAGGCCGAGCTCCTCGCCATCGGGCTGTTCGGCGTTATTTGTCAATAAGAAGGATGAGACGTTGCGGCTTTGCGTGGACTATCGTCCATTAAATGCCGTAACCATCAAGAACAAGTACCCGTTGCCCCGGATCGACATGTTGTTTGATCAGTTGGTCGAAGCAAACATCTTTTCCAAGATGGACTTAAGATCCGGGTACCATCAGATTAAGATAAGAGCGGAGGACATTCCAAAGACAGCTTTCTCGACAAGGTACGGACTTTATGAGTACCTGGTCATGTCCTTCGGCCTCACCAATGCTCCAGCTCACTTCATGTACTTGATGAACTCGGTATTCATGCCGGAGCTGGACAAGTTTGTCGTGGTCTTCATCGACGACATCCTGGTATATTCCAAGTCAGAGGAAGATCACAAGAAACATCTGCGTATAGTCTTGCAACGGCTGTGGGATCACAAGTTATACGCAAAATTCAGCAAATGCGAGTTTTGGATATCGCAAGTGCCTTTCCTCGGGCATATCATCTCAGCGGAGGGAAACGCTGTAGACCCGAGAAAGATCACTCAAGTGCTGAATTGGAAATCCCCGAGAACTGTTCACGAGGTACGGAGTTTCCTCGGACTCGCAGGATATTATCGGAGGTTCATTCCGAACTTCTCGAAGATTGCCAAGCCAATGACAGAGCTGCTGAAGAAGGCTACCAAATATGTTTGGAGTCCAGCATGTGAAACAGCATTCAAGGCTTTAGTCAAGCACCTGACATCAGCACCGGTTTTGGCGCAGCCAGACACAACAAACCCGTTCGATGTGTACTGCGATGCATCCGGCATTGGGCTCGGATGTGTGCTGATGCAAGACCGAAGAGTGGTCGCGTATGGATCACGGCAGCTTAGAAACCATGAGCAGAATTATCCAACCCACGACTTGGAGCTCGCTGCCGTGGTACTTGCACTAAAAATGTGGAGGCACTACCTACTAGGTAACCTCGTACATTTATATACCGACCACAAAAGCCTCAAGTACATATTCACTCAGAAGGAGCTGAACATGAGGCAACGAAAATGGTTAGAACTGATAAAGGATTATGAAATAGAGATCCATTATCATCCGGGCAAGGCAAACGTAGTGGCAGATGCGCTGAGCTGCAAGTCACACGTCAATAATCTGACCATCACACCGTCGGAAGAGAGCGAACCACCACTATATGTGATTCCACACGGAGCTCTCTACAACCTAGCTTTGATCCCCACCATCCGTGAAGAGATAGCGGCACCCCAGAAGAATGACAAGGGCATGCCACATCTGCGGAGACGTGTAGACAGTGGGGAGCTGAAATGTTTCCGGAAGGACGGAGACGGCATCCTATGGTTCAAGGACCGGATCGTCGTACCCCGTAACCCGGAATTACGAAAGAAAATCTTTGATGAGGCTCACTTGTCAAAGTTTTCTATTCACCCCGGCAGCAACAAGATGTATCAAGAACTCAGAAGCAAGTTTTGGTGGACACGGATGAAGCGGGAGATCGCAAAGTACGCGTCCCAGTGTGATACATGTCGAAGGGTGAAAGCAGACCACATGAGGAAACCGGGACTACTACAACCACTGGGCGTTCCTTCCTAGAAGTGGGAGGATGTGAGCATGGACTTCATCGTCGGTTTACCCACCACTTTTCAGAAACATGATTCTGTGTCGGTGATCGTCGATCGGCTCACCAAAGTTGCCCATTTCATCCCGGTCAACACAAACTACAACACCATGAAGTACGCTGAACTATACATCTCACGGATCCTATGCTTGTACGGCGTACCCTGTACCATCATATCGGATCGGGGCACTTTATTTGTGTCCCGTTTTTGGGAGCAGCTGCACGCTGCCTTGGGGACGAAGCTGATCCGTAGTTCAGCATACCACCCGCAGACGGATGGGCAGACGGAGCGGGTAAATCAGATCCTAGAAGACATGCTACGAGCTTGTGCTATCAACCACGGCAAGAATTGGGACGAGCACTTGCCGTTAGCCAAGTTCTCGTACAATAATGGGTACCAAGCCAGCATCAAGATGGCGTCTTATGAGGCGCTATACGGAAGAAAATGGCGCACACCATTGAACTGGTGTGAGTCTGGCGAAAGGGTTACCATTGGGATTGACCTCGTCAACAACGCGGAAGAAAAGGTTTGACTGATTCAGGCGAACCTAAAAGCCGCTCAATCCCGTCAGAAACAGTATGCAGACCGGAGAAGGCGCCCATTACAATTTGAAGTTGGAGATCACGTATACCTACGGGTGTCTCCAATGAAGGGCGTAAACAGATTTGGGGTGAGAGGAAAGTTGGCACCCCGATTCATCGGTCCATTCCAGATTACCGAAAGATGTGGATCAGTGGCATACCGGCTGAAATTACCAGAAGCACTTTCCGGTGTGCATGACGTCTTTCACATTTCCCAGCTGAGGAAGTGTATCAAGCTATCAACTACCGTTCAGCTGGAAGACATTGAAGAACTGCAACCGGATCTCACCTATCGGGAGGAACCGGTGCAGATTATTGATGAAAAGGCCCGGACCACACGCAACCGTACGTTGTGGTTCTACAAGGTTCTATGGAGTAATCACTCCATGGACGAAGCAACATGGGAGAGCGAAGAATTTCTTCGCGCTAACTACCCCGACTTTTTTCACGTCGCATATCCGGTAATTTTCCACCGTCCTCTCTCTCACTTTCACCTTATAATCTCGGGACGAGATTCTTTTAAGGGGGGAGGAATGTAAGGGCCTCAGTTTTTGACACAAAATTGAAGTGTTCATCACCACACCACACACCTCATTTGAGGAAAGATGATGAACACAAATGAAGAGCAAGTAACCACCATCAACATGTTCATTAGAGAACAAACTCACACATTGCAAAAGTGGTATTTCCTACATGTGATATAGGTGGGCTGGACATATGAAAACTCCTACACTTTGCTAAGGATGTCCATGCCAAGTTTCACCCAAATTCAAAACCTTTTTGAGGTCATTTTGGGTATAGTTAGAAAGAGGGCAGTTTGAAACCATATTCAAATTCAAACTGTTTTTATCCAATGAATTTAAAAGTGGGAGGCATATTCTTACTCAGCACATTTTTGTGAGCTCACGCACCAATTTTCACTCCATTTGGAGTTGATCTTGACATGAGCTAAGTGGGACAAATTCAAACTTTATTTGAATTCAAAACTGAACTTGTGCTGAAATTCACTCAAACCAAACCCAATTTGAATTCTACTCAATTCAAATGGCTCATGGGTGAATAATTTGAATTACCAGGGGTAGCATGGGGTTTACTGTTTACAACAGTGATTAGGAGTAAATTTCGGAGGTTAAAATGGGGAGTGGGACCCACATGTCAGCCTCTACTTCAAATCAAACCGACTGAGACTTTTCTCACTCGGTTAACCGCGCCGCCGCTGCGATCGCCACCGAGGGAAGCAGCCGCGCCAGCAGCTACTTGGCCACGCGTGGGCGTGAAGCGGTGCAGAACCTTCTTAAGGCGCCTTTCCCCCTCCTCGGCCGAAGCCCCACCGTTTCTTCCCCCGCAAGAAGTCAGCGCCGGCAGAAACTTCCCGCAGCTCGGAATCGATCGGAGAGCCCCGATCACAGCTTCCTCCCTCCCCTCCAGAGCCCCGGCAAGGTACTAGAGACCTTCCTCCGTCTTCCCCGCTGCTAGAATTCAGTTGAAACCGATTGATATCGGCTGTGCCGAAAGATCAATTCGGTGACTTAGAACCTCCGCACCTCGGGCTCCCGTGGACAGCCCAACCAGGGCGTTGTCACGCCGGAGCCAAGGCACCCTTGGACGTGCTGGTGACCGGTGCTGCTCACCCCCGAGCCACAGCCCGAGTGATTTCTCACCGGCGGCGGATTTCCAGTTTTCCCCTTTCTGTGTGCAGAACGACCTTCGGGTGTGATTCCGTCGAATTCGTGCTCTAGAAAGGATTAGAGGGCCTCAATCCGCTCTCACACAAACTAGACACGGTAACGCACAAGTTTCCTTCACAACCCTTGGCCGGAGAATCTCTATACACGGCGTAATTCGAGGTTTAGCAACGGCGGAACAAACGGGAGGCATCGGGCGCACGGTGAGGACCTACTTCAGGTCTTCCCCGAGATGCCTCGAGCTCATGTCGACCTTCTCTGAGTTCCACTGATGCTTCCCGACCGGTTCCTCGAGTAGTTGAGATGCTAGGGAAGTCAGCCGACATGGCCGAAGTCTTTCCGAGGTGGCGGCTCGTCGTCGACCATGCACCGGCCATTGTCATGAGTAGCTGACCCCAGAATCCTGTTCCCCGAGAGAAAGTAGGCAGGAGCGGCCAAAACCGTGAAGTTTGGAGCTGTACAGAAGCCGGCGGCGAGCTCTCCGGCGAGGTCCCTCGGCGGCGGAGCGCGGGCATCGCGAGGTTGAAGAAGTGGGTGGACCCCAGCTGTCAGCGGCCGATATTTTGAATCGGGATCGGGCTACGGCCGGGATCGGGTGTGCTGGCGCGCAAAATCCTTGTGGGCCGCGGTGTGCTGTCGCCTCGGCGTGCGACGCGTGTCCCCGGGGCCCACTCGCGAGTTTAAACTTTTCCCCGATTTTCAGATTTCCTTCAAACTTCAAATACTCATAACTTTGGCTAGAAAGCTCCAAATTGAGTGAACCAAATTTTGCTGGATTCAGCTCTCTGATTACTTTCCAGCAAATCAAGTTCCACTTCATGAAATTCCTTATTTCTCCAGAATTAATTCCTCAAAATTTAAACTGTTTGGAATTTTAACTGGGGAATCCTTTAGAGGAAAATCCTGAAATTTTGCTGGGATGTTCAACAAAATATCCGTGAACTACCATAAAAATTTCAGACCCATTGGAGCTCATTTAATCCACCTAATGGTGTGATTAGTGAAACTGTTCCAGAGAAAATAGAAAATGTTCAGAAACATTTTCAGAATTTTCTCTGAAATTGTTTAGCTCATATCTTTAGTTAGGAACTTCCAAATGAAGTGAGACCAACTCCATTAGAACCCTCAGAAAATCTAGTTTTCAGAAAGTCATAGTTTGTTTCAAGAAAATCCTTAGAGCACCCCAAGAGTTCCAATTAAGGTCAAGGACATAATTAATTGTGGAGGGCTCAAATGAGCTTTGCTGCAACTAAAACTTGACCAAGTCTCTATTTAGGTTGTAACCAAGCCACAGTAAAAGTTTCACAGTCATTGAGTCTGTCTAGTGGGACTTATAAGCTTCACAAGTTCAAACTTAATACAAATGCATTCAAATTAATACATGTACCTCTCTTATCATGTAGTCGCTAAGGTCGAGGAGGAACCCGAAGTCCTAGACTTCGTTACTCTGGAGGAACAGCTAGCCTATGACCAAGAGCAGCAAGGCAAGCTCCGGTTTGCATTAACCTTTTTACAAATTTTTATTGTTTTGAGCACATACTTGTTTACTTTATTCTTTGCATTAGAGTCTTGTTTGGAAGCCCCACTGCATAGCAAAGAGAACCATGGGTTGGGTTTAGGATTGCAAACCCCGTTAGCTACTGCATTGCTACGATAGAGTAGGATTCGGTACAAGTCGAGTAGTTGGAACTACTCGCGAGCATAGGCTAGAGGCACTCGACTCGGGTAGTGAGAGCACATAAAACACATGGCAAGAAAATGAGACCGAGCGGTGGGTTAGGGCAGCAGGACTTTGGGGCCTGTGTGCTATAGCTCCGCTTGTGTCAATTGAGGACCGAGCCATGTGCGGGCCTGTTGAACAAGCTAGAACAATACCGAAGACCTACCTGCTATATGGGAACCGGGAAACTGATGTAACTCGGGTAGCTGGGTATTGAGGCATTGCCCGTCGTTCAGAGGGTAGGTTGAGAGCTTGAGGTGTAAATCGGCTGGCGGCACTGAGATGCGCGTGCAGAGACCTCTTGCTCGGGACGATGGGACCGGTTCAATATTTGGCTGACGGGCAAAAGGTGGTTGCGTACGGCGTCCGTGATGGTTGTTGTAGGCAACATCGAGTACGGGCGCACGTGACGGGTTGTTCGGATAACCCTGCAGGTGTAAATCGATTATAATCACCGTCCCTCGCGGTCAGTGAGTACCACTTGTTCACTATACCGTGACGTAGAAAGAACAGGCTAGTTACATGTCAAAATGTTGCTGATTGAAAGATGAACTTGATTGCTAATGACTTGCTGTAGTTTAGAGCTAACTAAAGTTCATTTCAACTTTGGGCAAAGTACATGAGAGAAATGCGTTTCTTGTTTGATTGCGGCTCTCTCATGTACCTTAGCGTAAGGTTCTCCACAACCTGCTGCTAAAACTTGAAAGTAAGGTTCTACTAATTAGGCAAGTCCTTGCAAATGATTTTTACCTCATGTAACCCACCACCCCTCATTTATAAGTTCCATGTTTAGGTAAGACGGGTCAGACTTGCTGAGCCTTCGTGCTCACTGCTTGTGTTTGAAGCTTTTGCAGGGTTCTATGAGGAAGGGACTCCCAAAGAGGAGACGGAACCCCAGGAGGGGAACCCCGTCGAGTGGGAGTCGTGCACGCCGCAGAGTTAGTGTGCGTGTGTGCTAGCAAGGACACGCTCCAGGGCTGAACGTGCACTTGATGCTTAGTCTATGCCCGTGAGTGTAGACTGAACTTATTTTGATGTAAACACGTTCATAAACTTGTTTATGTAATAAAATTTCGCTTCCGCTTTGTACCTTTGATGTGTGTTATCCGATGCTGTGCAACGCAGCACCCCCTCAGCGTGATCCTGGCTCGACAAGACCGTGGGGTCGTGTCAGGTGCCACGCATAATTTTATTAGCCAAGCTTATATTGCTGAGCACAGTTTGCAAATACTACCCACCAAAATCCCATACTTGATTTGTTCACCGGGTGGAAAAATTTCAGCAAGCATGATGGTTCCAAAAGCGCCATTATGCTTAGGGGGTAGAGAATACCCTACGTCTCTCATAGCTTTTAGAGGGACAAACGGTCGATGTCATCTTTGGGATGTTGTGGTTAACCTGCCACGGTGCTGTTTTAGACACCGTCCTACGGGTCGTGCATTTGCACCCAGAAATGCACGAGTCTCATTCATTATTTCTGGACAGTCCAGAAATAAAACTTCCAACTGTATACCAATCCACTACCATCAGATTTGAGGACATTCCAGTAGTCCGTGTGTTCCCGGACGATTTACTGGGGATGCAGCCCGACCGCGAGGTGGAGTTCAAGATCAAACTTGCACTGGGAACCATGCCAATATCCATAAGGCCGTACAAGATGGCGCCAAAGGAGTTGGCGGCGTTAAAAACGCAGTTGATGGACCTGCTGGACAAGGGTTTCATTAGGCCGAGCTCCTCGTCGTGGGGCCACTAAATGCTGTCACTATCAAGAACAAGTACCCGTTGCCATGGGTCGACATGTTGTTTGATCAGTTGTTCAAAGCAAAGATCTTTTCCAAAATGGACATAAGATCAAGGTACCACCAGATTATAATACGGGCTGAGGATATACCGAAGACAGCTTTCTTGACGAGGTATGGGCTTTATGAGTACCTGGTCATGTCCTTCGGCCTCACCAACGCTCCAGCTCATTTCATGTACTTGATGAGCTTGGTATTCATGCCGGAGCTGGACAAGTTTGCCGTGGTCTTCATCGATGACATATTGGTATATTCCAAGTTGGAGGAAGAACACCGAAGCACCTGCGTATAGTCTTGCAACGACTGCGGGATCACAAGCTATACGTGAAATTCAGCAAGTGCGAATTCTGGATATCGCAAGTACCTTTCCTCGGGCATATTATCTCAGTGGAGGGCATCACTGTAGACCCGATCAAGATTACACAAGTGCTGAATTGGATGTCCATGAGTTCTGTTTATGAGGTACGAAGTTTCCTCGGACTCGCGGGATGTAATTGGAGGTTCATACCAAACTTCTCTAAGATTGCCAAGCCTATGACTTAGGTGCTGAAGAAGGCTACCAAATATGTTTGGAGTCCAGCATGTGAAGCAGCATTCAAGGCATTAGTGAAGCACCTAACATCAGTACCGGTTTTGGCTCAGCCAGACACAACAAAACCATTCGATGTGTACTGCGATGCATCCGGCATTGGGCTCGGATGTGTGCTGATGCAAGACCGAATGGTGGTCGCGTATGGATCACGGAAGCTCAGGAACCATGAGAAAAATTATCCCACTCATGACTTAGAGCTCGCTGCCATGGTACTCACACTCAAGATGTGGAGGCATTACCTACTCGGTAACCTCAGGCATTTATATACCGACCACAAAAGCCTCAAGTGCATATTCACTCAGAAGGAGCTGAACATGATGCAGCGAAGATGGTTGGAGTTGATAAAGGATTACGAAATAGAGATCCATTATCACCCCAGCAAGGCAAACATAGTGGCAGATGGTCGCAAGCCACACGTCAACAATCTGACCATCACACAGTTGGAAGAGAGCGAGCCACCATTGCCTGTGATTCCACATGGAGCTCTCTACAACTTAGCTTTGATCCCCACCATCCGTGTAGAGATAGCGGCAGCTCATAAACATGACAAGGGCATGTCACATTTGCGGAGACGTGTAGGCAGTGGGGAGCTGAAGTGTTTCCGGAAAGACGGAGACGGCGTCCTATGGTTCAAGGACCGGATCGTCGTACCCCGTAACCCGGAGTTACAGAAGAAAATCTTTGATGAGGCTCACTTGTCAAAGTTTTCTATTCACCCCGGCAGGAACAAGATGTATAAAGAACTCAGAAACACGTTTTGGTGGACACGGATGAAGCGGGAGATCGCAAAGTACGTTTCTGAGTGTGATACATGTCGAAGGGTGAAGGCAGACCACATGAGAAACCCGGGACTGCTACAACCACTGGGCGTTCCTGCCTGGAAGTGGGAAGATGTGAGCATGGACTTCATCGTCAGTTTACCCACCATATTTCATAAGCATGATTCAGTGTGGGTGATCGTCGACCGGCTCACCAAAGTTGCCCATTTTATCCCGATCAACACCAACTACAACGCTAGAAAGTATGCTGAATTGTACATCTCATGGATCCTATGCTTGTATGGCGTACCCCATACCATCATATCGGATCGGGACACTTTATTTGTGTCTCATTTTTGGGAGCAGCTACATGCTTCTTTGGGGACGAAACTGATCCGTAGTTCAGCATACCACCCGCAGAAGGATGGGCAAACCGAGCGGGTAAATCAGATTTTAGAAGTTATGTTACGAGCTTTTGCTATCAACCACATTAAGAATTCAGATGATCACTTACCGTTAGCCGAGTTCTCGTACAACAATGGGTACCAAGCTAGCATTAAGATGGTGCCTTACGAGGGGCTATCGCTGAATTGGTGTGAGTCAGGCGAAAGGGTCACCTTCGGGATTGATCTTGTCAACAATGCAGAAGAAAATATTTGGTTGATTCTAGTGAACCTAAAGACTGCTCAATCCCGACAAAAACAGTATGCAGACCGGAGAAGTCGCCCGTTACAATTCAATGTCGGGGATCACGTATATCTACGTGTGTCTCCAATGAAGGGCGTGAACAGATTCGGTGTGAGAGGAAAGTTGGCACCGCGATTCATCGGTCCATTCCAGATTTTAGAAAGATGTGGATCAGTAGCATACCGTCTGGATTACCAGAAACACTTTCCCAGCTGAGGAAGTGTCTTAAGCTATCAACTACAATTCAGCTGGGGGATATTGAAGAACTGAAACCGGATCTCACTTATCGGGAGGAACCGGTTTAGATAATTGATGAAAAGGCCCGAACCACACACAACCGTACGTTGTGGTTCTACAAAGTTCTATGGAGTAACCACTCCATAGATGAAGCGACATGGGGAAGTGAAGGATTTTTTTCGTTCTAACTACCCCAAATTTTTCACGTAGCATATACGGTAATTTTTCACCGTCCTCTCTCTCATTTTTCACTCTATAATCTCGAGACGAGATTCTTTTAAGGGGGGGGATGTAAGGGCCTAAGTTTTTGCACACACTCAAAGTGTTCATCACACCACACACACCTCATTTGAGGAAGACTTATGAACACATTTGAAGAGCAAGTAAACACAATCAACATGGTCATTTGTAGATGAACTTACAATATGCAAAAGTGGTATTTCCCACATGCATCTTACAAGGGCTGAGCATATGAAAAACTCCTACAACTTTCCAGGAATGCTCATGCCAAGTTTCACCCAAATCCAAAACTTTTGAGATATTTTTGGGTATAATTAGAAAGAGGTTAGTTTGAACTTAAATTCAAATTCAAACCCCTTTCATCCCATGAATTTAAAAGTGGGATTTATATTCACACTCTGCAAATTTTTGTGAGCTCACACACCAATTTTCACTCCATTTGGAGTGGATCTTGACATGAGCCAATTTGAGCAAATTTAAATCCAATTTTTATTTCAAACTGCATTTGTGCTAGGAATATATTCAAACACTTCACAATTTGAATTCTACCAAATTCAATTGGGCATTTGGTGGATAATTCAAATTGCAAAGGGTATTAGGGGTACTACTGTTTAGAGCAGTGGGAGAAATTAAATTTCAGAGGTTAAAATGGGAGTGGGGCCCTCCTGTCAGCATCACCAGTGATCAAACCAATTGCATCAACCGAGCTCGGTTTCTTGCGCTCAGCAGAGCGTGCGCCACGGCGAGGAAACGGCGAGGACAGCAGCTGCTTGCCGCCTCTGGCCACCGAACCACCTCTCTGCCCTCTTATCCGCGCGCCCGAGCCGTCCCAGCCTCATCTCACTGATGTTCCGACGTCCTCCCACACAGAAACTCCACTACACATCGTCGCTCACCCGAGCCATAGGTTCCACCGTCGCCCGACCGAACCAGTGGTTGTCACGGCGAGCTGAGACCGCAACCGAGTTCGCCGAACCATGCTCGACGTTCTCGCACCGGTCCCAGACCGTGTCTGACTTCCTCGAGCTCCACCGCGCCAATTGCTTTCTCCTCGGTTCAATCCGAGCCGCCGCCACGGGAACAACTCATCCGGCCACCACAGCCCACTTTTCTCCGAGCTGTGAACAGCAAAGAGGTTCGTCATCGATCCATCTTTCATTACCGCAAGCTCCGGCGGCCTGACAAGAGCTGCCATTGCCGGAATTTTACGATTTTGCGCCGGTGTACAAAAGAGGCCGCCGGACCAATTCGCAAAATTCGTGCTACGCACTGCACCACTCATCACCTAACGTAGAGAACTACTTCTAGACGTCCGTGCGAGCCTATAGGATCCGAAACTTCGAAGAACCGTCGGGTGTAGCCACTGTTTTTCGAGTTTTGCTAGGATTTCAGGTTTCCAACTTGGGCCGCACGGTGACCTCCTAGTTGCGGCAGTTTCCGAGCTCCTTTGAGTTCATGATGACCTTCCCTATGGTGCACTGAAGCTCTACGACCGTTAGCTCGATCTTTTGAGGTGCTAGGAAGCCCGGCCGACACGACCGAAGTTTTTTCGAAGCCGCAGCTCGTAGCCAGCCATGTTCCGGTGGTTGTCATGTCGAGCTAAGTCCAGCACCGTGTTTCCCGTGTGGAATTAGGCAGAGGCGGCAAAAAACATGGAGTTTGGCCACGGCAAGGCCCCTCTGGCGAGCACTCCGGTAAGGGGAGTGGCGGCCGAGCACGGGATGTTGGGAGGTTGAAGAAGCCCTCGGTCCCATGTGTCAGCGAGAGGATATTTAAACCGGAGATCTGCTGCGGCACCGGATCGTCTGTCGATGTGCATGAAAAACTCCGTAGCCCCGTGTGTCAGCCGCTGAGGAGTTGACACGTAGCCCCGGTCCCACGCGCAGCAATTTAAACTTTTCCCCGATGTTCAGATTTAGTTCAGACTTGAAACCCATATAACTTTGGCTAGGAAACTCCAAATCGAGTTAACCAATTTTTTTTTGGATTCAGCTCTCTGAGTACTTTACAACAAATCAAGTTTCACTTTGTGGAAATCTTTATTTCTCCAGAATTAATTCTTCAAAATTTAAACTGTTTAGAATTTTAACTGGAGAACCCTTTAGTGGAAAATTCTGAAATTTGGTTAGGATGTTCACCAAAAAATTCCTGAGCTACCATAAAAATTTCAGATATATTTGAGCACATTAGATCCACCTAATGGTGTGATTAATAAAACTGTTCCAGAGAAAATGGAAAATGTCCAGAAACATTTTCAGATTTTCTCTGAAATTGTTTAGCTCATATCTTGGGCTGGGAGTCTTCAAATTAAGTTAAACCAACTCCATTAGAACCCTCTGAAAATCTAGTTTTCAGAAAGTCATGGCTTGCTCCAAGAAAATCTTTAGAACACCTTAAGAGCTCTGCTTAAGGCCAAATACACAATTATTTGTGGAGGGCTCAAATGAGCTTTGCTGCAAATGAAATTTGGCCAAGTTTCTGTTTAGGTTGTATCCAAACCACAGTAAACATTTCGGAGTCATTGGGCCTGTCTAGCAGTACTTATGGTCTTATCCAATTCAACTTCAGATTCACATGCATTCAAATTCATACATATATGTATTATCTCATGTAGTCGCTAAGGTTGAGGAGGAGCCCGAAGTCTTAGACTTCATCACTCCAGAGGAACAGCTAGCCTATGACCAACAGTAGCAAGGTAAGCTCCGGTTTGCATTAGACTTTTTATAAATTTTATTGTTTTGAGAACATACTTTGAGCACTCACTTAAATTATGCTTTAGAGTCTTATTTGAAAACCCGAATGCATAGCCAAGAAAACCCTGGTTTGGGCTTAGGTTTGTAAACCTCGACTAGCCACTGCAATGCTAAGTTAGGGTAGGATTCGTTACAAATCGAGTAGTTGGAACTGCTCGCGAGAATAGGCTAGAGGCACACTACTCATGTAAAGATAGCAAATGAAACACTTGGCAAGAAAAATGAGACCGAGTGGAGAGTAAGGGCAGCAGGACTTTGGGGCCTGGGTGCCATAGCTCCACTTGTGTCGATTGAGTACCGAGCCGTGTGCGGGCCTGTTGAACAAGCTAGAACAGTACCGAAGACCTACCGGATATATGGGAACCGGGAAGCCGATGTAACTTGGGTAGATGGGTGTTGAGGCATTGCTTCTCATCCAGAGGGTAGGTTGAGAGCTTGAGGTGTAAATCGGCTGGCGGCACTGCGGATGCGCGCGCAGAGACCTCTTGCTCGGGACGATAGGACCGGTTCAACATTTGGCTGACTGGTGAAAGGTGGTCGCGCACAACGTCCGTGATGGTTTCTGTAGGCAACATCGAGTACGGGCGTACGTGATGGGTTATTTGAGTAACCATGCAGGTGTAAATCGATTATAATCGCCGTCCCTCATAGTCAGTGAGTACCACTTGTTCACTGTACCATGACGTAGAAAGAACATGCTAGAGCCATGTAAAAGTTGCTGATTGAAAGCTATACCTTGATCGTTAATGTCTTTTTGTAGTTTAGAGCAAATTAAAGTGCTTTTTAACCTTGGGCAAAGCACATGAGAGAAATGCGTTTCTTGTTTGATTGCAGCTCTTATATGTGCCTTAGCGTGAGGTTCTCCACAACTTGCTGCTAAAACTTGAAAGTAAGGTTCAATTAAGTAGGCGAGTCCTTTGCAACTTACATTCCTCCTTACATCAACTCCAGCATGTAGAAGTTTCATGTATAGGAAAGACGGGTCAGACTTGCTGAGCCATCGTGCTCACTGCTTGTGTTTGAAGCTTTTGCAGGGTGTTATGAGGAAGAGACTCCTGAGGAGGAGACGGAACCCCAACAGGGAAACCCCGTCGAGTGGGAGTCGTGCACGTTTCAGTGTTAGTGTGTATGTGTGCTAGCCGAGACACGTTCACGGGCTGAACGTGAACTCGGTGCGTAGTCTACGCCTGTGAGTGTAGACTGAACATATTTTGATGTAAAAATGTTCATAAACTCGTTTATGTAATAAAACTTTGCTTCCGCTTTGTACCTTTTATGTGTGTTATCTGGTGCTTTGCAACGCAGCACCCCTCAGCGTGATCCTGGCTCGACGAGGCCGTGAGGCCGTGTCAGTTTGCCTTACCGGTATGGTAGTGAATCTCGATCTCATAATCTTTGATCAGATCTAGCCATCTTCTTTGACACATATTCAACTCCTTCTGAGTGAATATATATTTTAGACTCTTGTGGTCGGTGTAGAGGTGCACTAAGTTCCCAAGTAAATAGTGTCTCCACATTTCCAATGCCAACACAACAGCAGCAAGCTCAAGATCATGAGTCGGATAGTGCTGCTCATGGTTACGAAGTTGACATGAGACATAGGCGACCACTCTTCCTCCTTGCATCAATGCACAGCCAAGCCCGATACCGGACGCATCACAATATACGTCAAAGGGCTTGGTTATATCAGGTTGAGCTAACACTGGGGCTGTTGTAAGATGCTTCACAAATGCTTGGAAAGCTCCTTCACATGTTGAGATCCAAACATATTTGATCCCCTTCAACAATTCAGTCATCGGTTTAGCAATCTTGGAGAATCTTGTGATGAATCTCCGATAATATCCCGCTAAACCGAGGAAACTTCTGACTTCATGGACAGATGCGGGGGACTTCCATTTCAGCACTTGCTCAATCTTGCTTGGATCAACTGCAATGCCTTCCAGAGAAATAATATGACCCAGAAATGGCACTTGGCTGATCCAAAACTCGCACTTGCTGAACTTGGCATAACGCTTATGGTCTCGCAATCGTTGAACCACGATATGCAAGTGTTTGGCGTGTTCTTCTTCAGACTTAGAATAAACCAGGATGTCGTTGATAAACACCACCACGAACTTGTCCAACTCTGGCATGAACACTGAGTTCATAAGGTACATGAATGTGTTGGGGTGTTGGTGAGACCAAAGGACATGACGAGATATTCATACAACTCATATCTCATCGAGAAGGCCGTCTTTGGAATATCTTCCGCTCAGATCTTAATTTGATGATATCCACAGCGAAGATCCATCTTCGAAAATACACTTGAACCCACAAGTTGATCGAATAAGATGTCAATGCAGGGCAGTGGATATTTATTCTTAATGGTGACGGCGTTGAGAGGTCGGTAATCCACACACAACCTCAAGGTTTCATCCTTCTTTTTCACAAACAGCGCCGAGCATGGCGAGGAACTCGATTGAATGAAACCCTTACTCATCAGAACATTGAGCTGCTCCTTCAGCTCAGCTAGCTCAATTGGAGCCATCTTGTACGGTCTCTGTGATATCAGTGTCGTCCCGGATACAAGTTTCATCTTGAACTCGACATCCCTTTTAGGTGTCATGCCCGGAAGATCATCCAGAAATACGTCAGGGTATTCACGGACCACATGAATATCCTAAAGTTTTGTGGCTTCCGTGTTATATGTGGCTGGAACTTCTTGAACCGAATGGTCAAGAATGAGAGTATGTGGTTCATGAAGTGGAGAGTTTAAATGAACCACACGTGGAATGATGTCAAGAACAGCACCATGGAGATGTAGCCATGACATTCCTAAAATGACATCGAGTTTTTGACTCTCTAACATAATTAGAGAAGTCGGTTATAGATTCCCACCCAATTGTAATGGTTCTATATAGACCATCCTATCAGCTGTTATTTTCCCACCCGGAGAGCAAATCAAGTATGAACTAGTTGTGGAAATGATAGATATTTGATATTTAATAACATAAGATTGACTTATGAAATTATGGGCGGCACCGGAGTCAAAAAGTATGACTATGGGATGATCTAAATAAGAAAACGTTCCAGCAAGGACGGGTTTGCCTTCCGGCACGTCTTCAATGGCTAAGTGGTGGACGTTGCCGGATTTTGGTGCTGGTTTCTTGGGATGGTTGTGGGGCTGATTTGCACCCTGATATGGTGCTGCACCCCTTCCCTGTCGCTGCTCGGGGCAGTCCTTGGCAATATGCCCGACACGGCCACACGTGAAGCACGTGTATGGTGTCGGGGTACCTCCAAATTGAGGACGGAATCCTGGTGCACGTGGTTGAAACAGAGGCACACACGGGGCCATCCTTTGTTGCTGCTGTTGCGGTAGTGGATACGACGGTCAAAAGCTTGGCACATTAAATTGACGACCGCGAAACTGAGGCGGTCGTGCCGGTGGCTGTCATCTCTGAACGGATGGTGAGCGATACACCATGCGGTACTTTTGTGGAGCCCCACCACTGCTGCAAGCCAGCGCGCTGTGATTCCTCTTATCAGAACTGCGCTCGCGGTGAGCATTTTCTTGTAAAATCGCGGCACTGACAAGGTCATTCAATGTGCCACGGATGCTTTCGGCGAGATGGACCTTCATTTTAGAATTCAGGCCCTGGAAGAATGTATTTCGCTTCTGTTCCTCCGTTCCAACAAATTCTGGCGCATACTGCGCCAGCCGGTAGAATGCTCTAGAGTACTCATGAGCACTCATCTCGCCTTGTTTCAGCTTCTGAACTCCTGGAGCTTCCTCTTCATAACTCTGGGAGGCATATGATAAGCGCAGAACGCCTCCCGGAACTCCGCCCATGTGACGGCATGACCAGCCGGTAATGAGGCGATGTAGTTCGCCCACCATGTACCGGCTTCCCCTTGAATCTGTTGGGCTGCATACAGAGCCTTCTGGTGTTCGGTGCACCGAAGAAACCTGAACTTCGCCTCGAGAGTGTGGATGAAGCTTTCCGCCTCCAAAGGCTCTTCGGCCTCCGTAAAGACCGGTGGATGGGTCACCAGGAAGTACAAATATGAGCTCTGTTTGGGCTGGCGTTGCCCATTGTCTTGGCGTCCTCCTGGACGGGACGCATTCTGCTGCACCAGCATCCGCAGAAACTCGGTTTGCTCATCGCGCGAGCCAAGTACTGCAGCGAGAACCTCCGCAAGATTTCTTGGAAGTTCTAGTGGTGGAGGAGGGGGTTGTTGCTGTGTCGTGGTTTGCTCTAGGGGTGGAGACTCATCACCACGAACTTGACTTGGACCTCCCTCCTCTTGCATAGACCGTGTACGCACCATTCTGCATTTACACCATTCAAACGATCAGCACATGTTTGTTTACTTCATCCAGTCCATAAAATAGTAGTGCGAGAATTGAACAAATAATATGCATAACTGTAAGGGCCTAAGTTTTTGACACATACTCAGAGTGTTCATCACCACACACACACTTCATTTGAAGAAACTTGATGAACACGGTTGAAGAGCAAGTAAACACCATCAACATGATCATTAGAGAACAAACTCAAAAAATGCAAAAGTGGCATTTCCCACATGCATCATATGTGGGCATATGAAAAACTCCTACACCTTGCTAGGAATGTCCATGCCAAGTTTCACCCAAATTCAAAACCTTTTTGAAGTCCTTTTGGGTATAGCTAGAAAGAGGGTGGTTTGAACTCAAATTCAAATTCAAACTATTTCCATCCCATGAATTCAAAAGTGGGAGGCATATTATTACTCAGCACATTTTTTTGAGCTCACACATCAATTTTCACTCCATTTGGAGTTGATCTTGACATGAGCTAGGTTTAGCAAATTCAAACTTTATTTGAATTTTAAACTGCATATGTGCTGAAATTTGGTCAAACACTTCACAATTTGAATTCTACCAATTCCAAATGGGCATGTGGTAGATAATTCAAATCCTAGAGGGTATTAAGGGGATTACTGTTTGTAGCAGTGAGAGGAAGTTAATTTCAGAGGTTAAAAGGGAGTGGGACCCACATGTCATTGAGGGGAAAAAAATCAAAACTTGCACATGAAGCAAATGGCTTTGTCCCTGTTTTTCAACTCCACCGAGTGTTTTTCCCCGTGTGCGCCACCGAGGAGCCACCGCGCCACCACCTGCTCGTTGCCCCAACACGCTGGCTCCCCGAGGCGGTGCCCCTCCTGCCTCAGCGTGATCATGTCCCCTCAGCCAAGCGAAGCCTCAGTTGCTTTCTTCTCCTCGCGTGAACACCGAGCCAAGCTCTCTTCCCTCCGCTGCTCAGCCTGATCGGAAGAATGGCAAAACACTCGCGCCCTCTCCTCCCCAAGCTGCTAAACCACAACCTGAGCTCCGCACACACCTCCCCGACCCGGAAACGAGCGAGTTCCGGCCTTCCTTGCCCGAGAACGACCGCCACAGCGGCGACCGAGCGTCGGCCAATGATCAGGCACTCGTGGACAGCCCTCCAAAGGGGTTTCACGGTCAAGCGATCAAGGCCACGGGAGTGCGCTGTGTTGGTGCTGCTCTCAACCAAACCTCAGGCCACCAATTGGAAGATTTTGTCCCGGCAGCTTCATAGCTAACGTCCGGTACGATTTCTGCAAATTCCCCCTCTCCAATCCTTCTTAGGTTATCAAACTTGGCACATAGGTGCTGGACTAGCCGGCGATCAGAATCCTTTTAGCATTCGTTGCATGAAACTGACTAGGAACGACAGATGTTGAGCTCGATCAAGGGCGTTCATGGCGGACACGATCGGTTGCATGATTCTGACCCAGTTGCAGCCGTTTATGAGCACCTTTGAGGCCTTGTCGAGCTTCCTAGAGGTGTACTGGTGCTGTAGAGCTATGTGGTCAAGGTTTTGGCAGGCTAGGGACCCCGGCCGACGCTGCCGAAGCTCAACCGAGGCCGCCACACGTCGCCGGCCATCTTCCGGTCACCGGCAGCCATAGATAACCCCACAACCGTGTTTCTCGACGTCGCAAACCCCCTGGCCGTGAACTTCAGCTCGATCGGTGGCCGGAACCGGCGAACCGGTGAGTGGCAGTTAGCTCCGGCGAGCTGAGCGCGCGGGCGCGCGAAAGGCAGCCGGAGAAAGAAGAAGCCTGGTGGGTCCCGGCTGTCAGCGTTAGAAATTTTAAACTGGGATCTGCTGTGGCACCGGATCGGGTGCAGCTGCGTGCAAAGAATTCAGTAGCCGCGTGTGTCGACCGATGAGGAGTTGACACGTAGCCGGTCCCACGCGCAGCGGTTTAAACTTTTTCCCGATTTTCAGATTTAGTTCAAACTTCAAACCCACATAACTTTGGCTAGGAAGATCCAAATCGGGTGAACCAAATTTTTTTGGATTCATCTCTCTGAGTAATTTACATCAAATCAAGTTTCACTCTATCAGAATCTTTATTTCTCCATAATTACTTCTACAAAATTTAAAATGTGTAGAATTTTAACTGGAGAACCTTTTGGAGGAAAATTCTGAAATTTTGCTGGGATATTTACCAAAATATCCCTGAGCGACCATAAAAATTTCGGATCCATTTGAGCTCATTTGATCCACCTAATGGTGTGTTTAATAAAACTGTTCCAGAGAAAATAGAAAATGTCCAGAAACATTTTCAGAATTTCTCTGAAATTGTTTAGCTCATATCTTTAGCTAGGAACCTTAAAATTAAGTGAAACCAACTCCATTAGATCCCTCTGAGAATCTAGTATCCGTAAAGTCATGGCTTGCTCCATGAAAATCCCTAGAACACCCTAAGAGCTCCAATTAAGGTCAAGTACATAATTATTTGTGGGGAGCTCAAATGATCATTTCTGCAAATGAAACTTGGCCAAGTCTCTGTTTAGGTTGTAACCAAACCACAGTAAAAATTTCAGAGTCATTGGGTCTGTCTAGTAAGACTTATAGTCATCACAAGTTTAAATTCAATTCAAATGCATTTAAATTAATACATATACATGTTATCTCATGTAGTCGCTAAGGTTGAGGAGGAACCCGAAGTCTTAGACTTCGTCACTCCGGAAGAGCAGCTAGCCTACGACCAAGAGCAGCAAGGCAAGCTCCGGTTTGCATTAACCTTTATAAAGTTTTTATTGTTTTGAAGAACTTACTGCAATGATAATGCTAAGATAGAGTAGGATTCAGTACAAGTCGAGTAGTTGGAACTACTCGCGAGAATAGGATAGAGGCATATCGCTCGGGTAAAGATAGTAAATGAAACACATGGCAAGAAAAATGAGACCGAGCGGGGAGTAAGGGCAGCAGGACTTTGGGGCCTGGGTGCTATAGCTTCGCTTATGTCGATTGAGGACCGAGCCGTGTGCGGGCCTGTTGAACAAGCTAGAACAGTACCGAAGACCTACCGGCTATATGGGAACCGGGAAACCGATGTAACTCGGGTATCTGGGTATTGAGGCATTGCCTGTCGTTCAGAGGGTAGGTTGAGAGATCGAGGTGTAAATCGGCTGGCGGCACTGCGGATGCGCGCGCGGAGACCTCTTGCTCGGGACGATAGGACCGTTTCAATATTTGGCTGATGGGTGAAAGGTAGTTGCGTACGACGTCCGTGATGGTTGCTGTAGGCAACATCGAGTACGGGCGTACGTGACGGGTTATTCGGGTAACCCTGCAGGTGTAAATCGATTATAATCGCCGTACCTCGCGGTCAGTGAGTTCCACTTGTTCACTGTACCGTGACGTAGAAAGAACAGACTAGCTTCATGTTAAAAGTTGGTTGATTTGAAAGATATCCCTTGCTTGTTGATGTATTGTTGTAGTTTAGAGCTAATTAAAGTTCTTTTCAACTTTGGGCAAAATACATGAGAGAAATGTGTTTCTTGTTTGATTGCGGCTCTCTCATGTGCCTTAGCGTGAAGTTCTCCACAACCTTCTGCGAAAACTTGAAAGTAAGGTTCCACTAATTAGGCGAGTCCTTTGCAACTTATTTTACCTCATGTAGCCTATCAACCTTCATGTAGAAGTTTCGTGTATAGGAGAGACGGGTCAGTCTTGCTGAGCCATCGTGCTCACTGCTTGTGTTTGAAGCTTTTGCAGGGTTCTATGAGGAAGGGACTCCCGAGGAGGAGACGGAACCCCAGGAGGGGAACCCCGTCGAGTGGGAGTCATGCATGCCGCCGTGTTAGTGTGTGTGTGTGCTAGCGGGGACACGTTTACGGGCTGAACGTGAACTCGATGCATAGTCTACGCCTGTGAGTGTAGACTAAACATATTTGTTGTACAAATGTTCATAAACCAGTTTATGTAATAAAACATTGCTTCCACTTTGTATCTTTGATGTGCGTTATCCGGTGCTGTGCAATGCAGCACCCCTCAGCGTGATCCTGGCTCGACAAGGCCGATGGGGTCATGTCAGCGTGGTATCAGAGCTCGCTTGAGGTTTAACGCACTACAGAGGTCATTTTTTTGAAAAATCCCGTGAGGAAAGAGTTAGTAGCCCATATAAGGATGTTATTAGTGTATAGAAAGTGGCATGCTAACCTATTTGCTTATGTCAGAAAATCGTGCATCTCGGGACGCTTTATGTCTTGGGGGTGCATGTAAGCGCTGTCCACCAGTGCGCACAAGCTGAAGGGTGGAGCCCCACGAGTGGCAGGTAACCTGACCCGCTTTAATATCCTCTACGACTCGTCATGTCGTTTGGGGTATTCGAGCAACGCCTGTCCCTGGCATGCTTTGAGCAATTTGGGGAGACCATGTCACGTGATCAGTAATGTGAACACGTAGCTCAAGGCGTGTTTGGCTTGAGAACATCCGGGCGAGTAATGACGGCCGGGTGTACGAACTGTATGGATACTGGGCTCGGTGTGCAGCCGAGTCTGACGATTGTTTGAGTTATCTGCAGGTAGTCTAACCATGAAACGGTAGACGTGTAGCATCCGTGTGCGAGTGACGCTTAGTGCCACTGAAATAACGAAGCCGGCTAAGTCCGGTGTGGGTTTTTCTTTGTGAGGACGTAGTACCGACATGCTCTGGTGACGCATCGACCTCACACTCCACTAAATGAACAACTTCATTGTAAAACTTAAAAGTTTTAATCCAGAGTACAAAAACTTGATGTAACTCCTTCCCTTAATCAGGATATTTAAAGTTAACAGGTTTTCATCTTATAGGATACTAAGGACAGAGTCCCCTGTTTTCAGCTGAATTAAGGCTGAAGTTAATCAGAGGTTAGAGGTTGAGTTCTTTCGAGGTTGGGGTCATATGATACATTTCTGGAAATACTTGGAAGAGCTTTACAACTTTTCTGTAGAGGTCCAGAGGTCTTTCATCCTCTAACCAATCGAAAAATGCAGTAGAGTTGAAACTGTCCAGAAAACAGGGCAGAGCAAACACTCTCTGTAACTCTCTGTAAATTGAGCATAACTTCCTGCATAAAAATCCAAAAATAGAAACTGAGGTAGTTATGAAAATTTCATGAGATGGGTTACAACTTTGTAACAGAAAGTTTTGTCAGATTGGGAGCAGAAAAACTGGAATTCTTGGATCAAATCAGTACCTCGAGCAGGGAGGTGCTGTCCAATTGTCTCCAGAAATTCTATTAACTTTAACATTTCATAACTTTTGAACCAGGACAGATATTAGGCCAAGCAAATACTTTATGGAAAGCTTTTGAAGTTAAATTCAACTTTGATGTTGATCTCCAGAATTGGTTTTGCCATTAGCATGGTCTAAATCAGGTTGAAGTGGAAACTGGTCAAGGCTGTCGGATTGGACAGCAGATCGACAATCAAATTTGTATAAATTTGAACTATGTTTCCAAGTTTTATGAGTTCAATGACATGTTTTATGTTATAAATCAATGATTTACTGTTCAAATAAATATTTGAAATTTCTCAAATATGTTTTTACAGATGACAGTGGATAAACAGTTCGAGAACGGGTGGGTCGAATCTCACTGTTCTCACTACAGCGGCTATCCGGAAGCCTTGAGGCAAATGCTTCGATATTTCGGATACCACAAGATGCTGCAGTACTTCGCCAAAGATGAAGGCGAGGAGGGGAACAAGACATGGACGATCCATGTCGAAGTTCCTGCAGGACCTACGCCACCCGGTTGGGCACCGTTCACTGTTACGGTGAGGGGTAGACAACCGGAGGGAATGTGGCAAGTGGCAGCCCGCGACACCATGTTGCGTTTCTGCCAACTACACGTGAGTGCTATGGTGGGCACTCCATACGCGCTCGTTCCAGTGGAGGGATGGGCTAATCACGTGTGGGAAGGGAGGTATATGGAGGCAACCGATCCGGGTTGTCCAAGGTACAACCCCGCGGAGGCAAACCTCAGTCTCCAGATAAGGGCGGGAAAGGCCGTGATGGACAGCCAAGCTGTTCATATGGAGTGTCTCGCTATGAATCTCAAGGAGAGCAACAGCCGTGGAGACCATTTCGAGAGTGCTCATAGTGCACTCTGCAATGTGCTCCTTCCGACGATTAAGCGACTGAATGAACAACATAATCAGTTGCATCGTCTGAAGAAGGCGAAGAGAAAAAGCTGTGTCGACATCACGGCTTTGCAACAACAGGTGCAGGCTCTGACCCAGCAGAACGAGGTCCTTACTCAAGAGCGGGACAACGCTATTGAGGAGGGGAAAGGCTGGGAAGAGGACTATAACCAGGCCATGGACGAGGTGCACGCGTTGCAGGACCTCGTACCTCCGGTAATGGGCATACCGGTGGTAGGTGCCGTACCTGTGGTCTTGGGTCTTCCGGCAATGGGAGAACCCGAGATAGAAGGGGAGGTTGTAGACCCAGAGCCACCGGCAGAGGTACCGGAGGAAGACGACCCACAGGAGGTCGAGTTCTACTCCGAGTAGGGGGTTAGCGTTGCCAAGTAGGGAAGCAAGGGTGATGTAACCCAAACTTTTGTAATCGATGACATGTCGTGTAGACAGTAGTGCATGTATAGGTAGTGACGACATGAGCATGACTTCTCGGGGATCCGAGACTAATGTATCTTGTATAAAGTTTATGCTTTATCAATATATGTGAATGTTGTGCCAATTATTCATGCATCACGTCAATACCTACTGTTTCATATGGAATTTTAAGTATGACATGTGCTGATCGCTGCTGTTTTCAATTTAAGAATGACTCATACTCGTGCCAACCCGGACGTTGGGGGTTCTAGTCAGGGGGGAGAAACCTCCCAACAACCTCCCGAGGAGTCCTCGGGACAGCAACAGCAGCAGCAGCAACAGCAACAACCACCACCGCCACCGCCAATGGTTACTTTGGCGGATATTGTGGCAGCCATGGCGGTTCTCATCAGCAGCACACGGAGTTGCTGCAAACTATCGTTGCAAATACGTCTCGACCAGAGAGGCGTCAAGATCATGAGGAGCGTGAGCTCCTACTCCGACTTTCTAGCGACTCACCCCCCGTATTCTCAAGGGCGGATGAACACATCGATGCGGACAACTGGCTCCGCACGATGGAGATGAAGTTCGGGCTGCTCCAAGTGAGTGAGCAGCGTAAGACTCAATTCATGGTCCAACAGCTTCAGGGATCTGCGAGCGCGTGGTGGGCGAACTACTGTGCTTCGCAGCCCACCGACCGAGTTATGACCTGGACGGAATTCAGGACGGCCTTCAGGGCCTATCACATACCACCGGGTATCATGAAGAGGAAGACACAGGAGTTCCTACGCCTGCAACAAGGAAGCCGGAACGCGCTGGAATATTCCAAGGTGTTCAATGATCTTGCGCTCTACGCTTCGTATCACGCTGATACCGACGAGAAGCGGCGGGATCATTTCTACCAGGGGCTTAACCCGCTCCTGAAGGACAAGCTGGCGATGTTCAATCGTGGCAGCATCAACGATATAATTGATGCTGCGATTGTTCAGGAGGACTCCAGAAAGGAGTTAGCGGCGGCGGAAAGGAAACGAAGCGCACCACAAAGCAGCGGAGAAGGAAGTGGTCCTTCTCAGAAATATTGGATGGTGAATCGCCCACCATTGGGTCCACGCTGGCAGCCACCACAGATGCCAATGCCATTCCACAGTCGGCCATATTCTTCACCGGCATTCAGGCCGGCACTGCCAGTACCACCTCCGCAGCAACAACAACAGCAGCGGGCAATGCCGCGTGCGTATGCACCTCAGCAGCGCATGCCGGGCTTTCGCCCCCAAGCACCGGACAAGCAGCGGCCACATGCTACAAATGTGGTCGTCCAGGACACTTCGCCAGCAGTTTTCCTGAGAGACAAGGCGGCGGAGTTGCACCGCAACTTCCGGGGAGGAATCAGCCCCGGAACCCTGCTAATGCGCGGCGGGCAAACCCTAGGCCCGGCACCGTCCACAAACTTTCCATAGAGGACGTGCCAGAGGGTGAGCCAATCCTTGCGGGTATGTTCCAACTCCACCAGCATCCCGCCATAGTATTGTTTGATTCAGGTGCCACGCACAATTTCATTAGCCAAGCTTTCATTGCTAAACACAGCATGCAAATACTACCCACCAATAGTCCATATTTGATTTGTTCAGCGGGTGGGAAGATATCAGCAAGCGTGATGGTACCCAAAGCACCATTAAGCTTAGCGGGTAGAGTGTACCCTACGTCTCTCATAATTTTAGAGGGACAGAAGGTTGATGTCATCATAGGGATGCCGTGGTTAACCTGCCACGACGCTGTTTTAGACATCGTCCTGCGAATCGTGCACTTGAACTCAGAAGTGCACGGATCTCACTCCTTATTTCTGGACAGTCCAGAAATAAAACTTCCAAGTGTCTATCAATCCACAACCATCAGATTGGAAGACATTCCAGTGGTTCGAGAGTTCCCTGACGTGTTCCCGGATGATTTACCGGGGATGCCGCCCGACAGAGAGGTGAAATTCAAGATTGAACTTGCACCGGGGACCATGCCAATATCCCGAAGGCCGTACAAGATGGCACCCAAGGAGTTGGCTGAACTGAAGACTCAGCTAACGGACTTGCTGGAGAAGGGTTTTATTAGGCCGCGCTCCTCGCCATGGGGCTGTTCAGCATTATTTGTGAAGAAGAAAGACGAGACGTTACGGCTTTGCGTGGACTATCGTCCCCTAAACGCCGTAACCATCAAGAACAAGTACCCGTTGCCACGGATCGACATGTTGTTTGATCAGTTGGTCGAAGCAAAGATCTTTTCCAAGATGGACTTAAGATCTGGGTACCACCATATTAAAATACGGGCTGAGGATATTCTGAAGACGACTTTCTCGATGAGGTACGGGCTGTATGAATACCTGGTCATGTCCTTCGGCCTCACCAACGCTCCAGCTCACTTCATGTATTTGATGAATTCGGTATTCATGCCGGAGCTGGATAAGTTGGTCGTGGTCTTCATCGATGACATATTGGTATATTCTAAGTCAGAGGAAGAACACAAGAAGCATCTGCATATAGTCTTGCAAAGGCTGCGGGATCACAAGCTATACGTGAAATTCAGCAAGTGCGAATTCTGGATATCGCAAGTGCCTTTTCTCGGGCATATCATCTCAGCGGAGGGCATCGCTGTAGACCCGAGTAAAATCACACAAGTGCTAAATTGGAAGTCCCCGAGAACTGTTCACGAGGTACGGAGTTTCCTCGGACTCGCGGGATATTATCGGAGGTTCATTCCGAACTTCTCGAAGATTGCCAAGCCGATGACGGAGCTGCTGAAGAAGGCTACCAAATATGTTTGGATTCCAGCATGTGAAGCAGCATTCAAGGATTTAGTCAAGCACCTAACATCGGCACCGGTTTTGGCACAGCCAGACACAACAAAACCGTTCGATGTGTACTGCGATGCATCCGGCATTGGGCTCGCATGTGTGATGATGCAAGACTGAGGAGTGGTCGCATATGGATCACGACAGCTCAGAAACCATGAGCGGAATTATCCAACTCACGACTTGGAGCTCGCTGCCGTGGTGCTCCCACTTAAAATGTGGAGGCACTACCTACTCGGTAACCTCGTGCATTTATATACTGACCACAAAAGCCTCAAGTACATATTCACTCAGAAGGAGTTGAACATGAGGCAGCGAAGATGGTTAGAGTTGATAAAGGATTACGAAATAGAGATCCATTATCACCCCGGCAAGGCAAACGTAGTGGCGGATGCGCTGTGCCGCAAGTCACACGTCAACAATCTTACCATCACACCGTTGGAAGAGAGCGAACCACCACTGCATGTGATTCCACATGGCGCTCTCTACAACTTAGCTTTAATCCCCACCATCCGTGAAGAGATAGCGGCAGCTCAGAAACATGACAAGGGCATGTCGCATTTGCGGAGACGTATAGACAGTGGGGAACTGAATTGTTTCTGAAAATACAGAGACAGCGTCCTATGGTTCAAGGACCGGATCGTCGTACCCCGTAACCCGGAGTTACAGAAGAAATTTTTTGATGAGGCTCACTTGTCAAAGTTTTCTATTGACACGACCCCATTGGCCTTGTCGAGCCAGGATCACGCTGAGGGGTCCTGCGTTGCACAGCACTGGATAACACACATCAAAGGTACAAAGCGGAAGCAAAGTTTTGTTACATAAACCAGTGTATGAACATTTTTACAACAAAATATGTTCAGTCTACACTCACGGGCGTAGACTACACATCGAGTTCACGTTCAGCCCGCGTGTCCCTGCTAGCATGAACACACACTAACACGGCGGCGTGCACGACTCCCACTCGACGGGGTTCCTCTCTGGGGATTCCGTCTCCTCCTCGGGAGTCCCTTTCTCATAAAACCCTGCAAAAGCTTCAACACAAGCAGTGAGCACGATGGCTCAGCAAGACTGACCCGTCTCTCCTAAACATGAAACTTTACATGGAGGGTTCTAGGTTACATGAGGTAAAATAAGTTGCAAGGACTCGCCTAATTAGTGGAACCTTACTTTCAAGTTTTAGCAGCAGGTTGTGGAGAACCTTACGCTAAGGCACATGAGAGAGCCGCAATTAAACAAGAAACACATTTCTCTCATGTACTTTGCCCAAAGTTGAAAAGAACTTTAATTAGCTCTAAACTACAGCAAGACATTAACAAGCAAGGTATATCTTTCAAATCAGCAAACTTTTAACATGAATCTAGCCTGTTCTTTCTATGTCACGGCACAGTGAACAAGTGGTACTCACTGACCGCGAGGGACGGCGATTATAATCGATTTACACCTGCAGGGTTACCCGAATAACCCGTCACGTACGCCCGTACTCGATGTTGCCTACAGCAACCATCACGGACGCCGTACGCAACCACCTTTCACCCGTCAGCCAAATATTGAACCGGTCCTATCATCCCGAGCAAGAGGTCTCTGCATGCGCATCTCAGTGCCGCCCGCCGATTTACACCTCGAGCTCTCAACCTACCCTCTGAACGACAGGCAATGCCTCAATACCCAGCAACCTGAGTTACATCGGTTTCCTAGTTCCCATACAGCCGGTAGGTCTTCGGTACTGTTCTAGCTTGTTCAACAGGCCCGCACATGGCTCGGTCCTCAATCGACACAAGCGGAGCTATAGCACCCAGGCCCCAAAGTCCTTCTGCCCTTACTCTCCGCTCGGTCTCATTTTTCTTGCCATGTGTTTCATTTGCTACCTTTACCCGAGTCGAGTGCCTCTAGCCTATCCTCGCGAGTAGTTCCAACTACTCGACTTGTACCAAATCCTACACTACCCTAGCATTGCAGTAGCTAAACGGGGTTTCAATCCTAATCCCAACCCATGGTTTTCTTGGCTATGCGTTTGGGTTTTCAAACAAGACTCTAATGCAAGAAGTAATGGTACTCGAAGTAAGTTCTTAAAACAGTAAAAATTTGTAAAAGGGTTAATGCAAACCGGAGCTTGCCTTGCTGCTCTTGATCGTAGTTTAGCTGCTCTTCCAGAGTGACGAAGTCTAAGACTTCGGGTTCCTCCTCAACCTTAGTGACTACATGAGATAACATAAATGTGTATCAATTTAAATGCAATTGAATTGAATTTAAATATGTGAAGATTATCAGTCTCACTAGACAGACCCAATGACTTTTTAATTTTGACTGTGGTTTGGTTACAAGCTAAACAGAGACTTGGCCAAGTTTTAGTCGCAGCAAAGCTCATTTGAGCTCTCCACAAATAATTATGTACTTGACCTTAATTGGAGCTCCTAGGGTGTTCTAGGGGTTTTCATGGAGCAAAGCCATGACTTTCTGAAAACTAGATTTTCAGAGGGTTCTAATGGAGTTGGTCTCACTTAATTTGAAGGTTCCTAGATAAAGATATGAGCTAAACAATTTTAGAGAAATTCTGGAAATGTTTCTAAACATTTTTATATTTTCTCTGGAACAGTTTTATTAATCACACCATTAGGTGGATCAAATAAGCTCAAATGGATCTGAAAATTTTATGCTATTTCAGGGATATTTTGATGAACATCCCAGCAAAATTTCAGAATTTTCTCCAAAGGGTTCTCCAGTTAAAATTCTAACCAGTTTGAATGTGAAGAATTAATTCTGGAGAAATAGGGATTTTCATGAAGTGAAACTTCATTTGCTGGAAAATACTCAGAGAGTTGAATCCAACAAAATTTGGTTCACTCTATTTGGAGTTTGCTACCCATAGTTATGTCGGTTTGAAGTTTGAACTAAATCTGAAAATCGGGAAAAAGTTTAAACCGCTGCGCGTGGGACCGGGGCAACGTGTCAACTCTTCATCAGTCGACACACGGGGCTATGGATTTCTTCGTGCGCAGCCACACCCGATCCGTGCCACAGCGAATCCTGGGGTTTAAAATATCGGCCGCTGACGCGTGGGACCGGGGGCTTCGTCTACCTCCCGCCTCCCGCGCTCGGCCGCCGTGACACCTCACCGGAGAGCTCACCGGTGGCCTCTGTGGTGCGCAAAACTCTATGATTCTGGCCACCTCTGCCTAAATTCACCCGGGGAACATGATGCTGGGCTCAGCTCGTCATGAAAATTACCGGCACATGGTCGGCGACGAGCGGCGGCTTTGGAGGAACTTTGGCCGTGTCGGCCGGTCCTCCTAGCACCCCAACCGATCGAACAAAAGGTCGTCGAGCACCAGTGGACCCTAGGAAAGGTCGACATGAGCTCCACGGAGCTCGGAAATGGCTGTACTGGGCTGTCACCAGGCGACCTAGGCCGGAAATCGGTGATTCTCCTAAAACTCGAAGAACAGTGGCTTTCTTCAAGGGTTCTTCATGGTTCTGCTCCTATGGACTCGTACGGGCACCTAGAAGTGCTTCCCTCCATGAGAGAATGAGTGGTGCGTTGTCTACTATGAATTTTGCAGATCAATACGGGCCTCCCTTTTGTATACCGTCGCAAAATCGTAAAATTCCGGCGTGAGTAGTTTATGTTACGCCGCCGGGGCTTGCGGTAATGGAAGAGGGACTGAAAGCGAACCTTTTTGCTATTCACAGCCCGGAGAATGGCGGGTTGTGGTGGCCGGACGGGTCGTCCCCGTGACGGCGGCTTGACCTGAACCGGGGAACGAAAGAACGTCGTGGTGGAGCTCGGGAAGGGTTGCTCAAGGTCTAGAACCGGCGCAAGGGCGTCAAGAAAGACTCGACGCACCCTGTGCTGGCCTCAGATCGCCGTGAAAACCACAGGATCGGCCGGGCGACGAGGGACCGAGAGTTCAACCGAGCGGTGAGGGATTTCAGTTTGCTGGGCGAGAACGCGTCGGGATAGCGGTGAGAAGCATCGGGGACGGCTCGGGCGCCTAGCTAGATAAGGGCCCAGGGAGGCGGTTCAGCGGCCAGGGGCGGCAAGCAGCTGCTGTTGTCGCCGTTTTCTCGCCGTGGCGGCAGCTCGGTCGGGCGCATGAAACCGAGATCAAGTCTTCAGTCGGTTATTTGAACTGTGCAGCTGACATGTGGGTCACACCCGAGTTTTAACCTCTGAAATTAACTTGCTCTCACTGCTACAAACAGTAATCCCCCTAATACCCCCTAGGATTTGAATTATCTACCACATGCCCATTTGGAATTGGTAGAATTCAAATTGTGAAGTGTTTAACCAAATTTCAGCACATATGCAGTTTGAAATTCAAATAAGGTTTGAATTTGCTAAACTTAGCTTATGTCAAGATCAACTCCAAATGGAGTGAAAATTTGTGTGTGAGCTTACAAAAATGTGCTGAGTAATAATATGCTCCCACTTTTGAATTCATGGGATGAAAATAGTTTGAATTTGAATTTGAGTTCAAACCACCCTCTTTCTAGCTATACCCAAAAGGACTTTAAAAAGGTTTTCAATTTGGGTGAAACTTGGCATGGACATTCCTAGCAAGGTGTAGGAGTTTTTCATATGCCCAGCCCCCATAAGATGCATGTGGGAAATACTACTTTTGTATTTTGTGAGTTTATTCTCTAATGAGCATGTTGATGGTGGTTACTTGCTCTTCAAATGGGTTCATCAACTTTCTTCAAATGAAGTGTGTGTGTGTGGTGATGAACACTTTGGATGTGTGCCAAAACTTAGGCCCTTAAATTCCTCCTCCCTTAAAAGAATCTCGTGCCGAGATTATAAGGTGAAAATGAGAGAGAGGACGGTGGAAAAATTACCGTATATGAGACGTAAAAAAGTCGGGGTAGTTCGTGTGAAGAAATCCTTCGCTCTCCCATGTCGCTTCATCCACGGAGTGATTACTCCATAGAACTTTGTAGAACCACAACGTACGGTTGCGTGTGGTTCGGGCCTTTTCATCAATAATCTGAACCGGTTCCTCCCGATACGTGAGATCCGGTTTCAGTTCTTCTATATCTTCCAGCTGAATGGTAGTTGATAGCTTAAGACACTTTCTCAGCTGGGAAATGTGAAAGACGTCGTGCACACCGGAAAGTGATTCTGGTAATTTCAGCCGGTATGCTACTGATCCACATCTTTCGGTAATCTGAAATGGACCGATGAATCGGGGTGCCAACTTTCCTCTCACCCCGAATCTATTTACGCCCTTCATTGGAGACACACGTAGATATACGTGATCCCCGACTTTGAATTGTAGTGGGCGCCTTCTCCGGTCCGCATATTGTTTCTGTCGGGATTGGGCGGCTTTTAGGTTCGCTTGAATTAGCCGAACCTTTCCTTCCGCGTTATTGACAAGATCAATCCCGAAGGTAACTCTTTCGCCAGACTCACACCAATTTAGTGGTGTGCGGCATTTTCTCCCGTATAGCACCCTTGTAAGGCGCCATCTTGATGCTGGCTTGGTACCCATTGTTGTACGAGAACTCGGCCAATGGCAAGTGATCATCCCAGTTCTTGCCGTGGTTGATAGCGCAAGCTCGTAGCATATCTTCTATAATTTGATTTACCCGCTCGGTTTGTCCATCCGTCTGCGTGGTATGCTGAACTATGGATCAGCTTCGTCCCCAACGCAGCATGTAGCTGTTCCCAAAAACGGGACACAAATAAAGTGCCCCGATCCGATATGATGGTACAGGGTACGCCGTACAAGCATAGAATCCGTGAGATGTATAGTTCAGCATACTTATTGGCGTTGTAGTTGGTGTTGACCGGGATGAAATGGGCAACTTTGGTGAGCCGGTCGATGATCACCCACACAGAATCATGTTTCTGAAAAGTGGTGGGTAAACCGACGATGAAATCCATGCTCACATCCTCCCATTTCCAGGCAGGAACGCCTAGTGGTTGCAGCAGTCCCTGTTTCCACATATGATCTGCCTTCACCCTTCGACATGTATCACACTCGGACACGTACTTTGCGATCTCCCGCTTCATCCGTGTCCACCAAAACTTGCTTCTGAGTTCTTGATACATTTTGTTGCTGCCGGGGTGAATAGAAAACTTTGACAAGTGAGCCTCATCAAAGATTTTCTTCTGTAATTCCGGGTTACGGGGTACGACAATCCTGTCCTTGAACCATAGGACACCATCTCCATCTTTCCGGAAACATTTCAGTTCCCCACTGTCTATACGTCTCCGCAAATGTTACATGCCCTTGTCATTTTTCTGGGCTCCTGCTATCTCTTCACGGATGGTGGGGATCAAAGCTAAGTTGTAGAGAGCTCCATTGGAATCACATGCAATGGTGGTTCGCTCTCTTCCAACGGTGTGATGGTTAGATTGTTGACGTGTGACTTGCGACTCAGCGCATCCGCCACTACATTTGCTTTGCCAGGGTGATAATGGATCTCTATTTCGTAATCCTTTATCAACTCTAACCATCTTTGCTGCCTCATGTTCAGCTCCTTCTGAGTGAATATGTACTTGAGGCTTTTGTGGTCGGTATATAAATGTACGAGGTTACCGAGTAGGTAGTGCCTCCACATTTTAAGTGCAAGTACCACGGCAGCGAGCTCCAAGTCGTCAGTTGGATAATTATGCTCATGGTTTCTGAGCTGCCGTGATCCATACGCGACCACCCTTCGGTCTTGCATCAGCACACATCCGAGCCCAATGCCGGATGCATCGCAGTACACATCGAACGGTTTTGTTGTGTCTGGCTGCACCAAAACCGGTGCTGATGTTAGGTGCTTCACTAAAGCCTTGAATGCTGCTTCACATGCTGGACTCCAAACATATTTGGTAGCCTTCTGCAGCAGCTCCGTCATTGGCTTGGCAATCTTCGAGAAGTTCGGAATGACCCTCCGATAATATCCCGTGAGTCCGAGGAAACTCCGTACCTCATGAACAGTTCTCGGGGACTTCCAATTCAGCAATTGTGTGATCTTACTCGGGTCTACAGAGATGTCCTCCGCTGAGATGATATGCCCGATAAAAGGCACTTGCGATATCCAGAATTCGCACTTGCTGAATATCACGTATAGATTGTGATCCCGCAGCCGTTGCAAGACTATACGCAGATGCTTCTTGTGTTCTTCCTCCGACTTGGAATATACCAATATGTCATCGATGAAGACCACGACAAACTTGTCCAGATCCGGCATGAATACCGAGTTCATCAAATACATGAAGTGAGCTGGAGCGTTGGTGAGGCCGAAGGACATGACAAGGTACTCATAAAACCCGTACCTCGTCGAGAAAGCTGTCTTCAGAATATCCTCAGCCCGTATTTTAATCTGGTGGTACCCGGATCTTAAGTCCACCTTGGAAAAGATCTTTGCTTCGACCAACTGATCAAACAACATGTCGATCCGTGGCAACGGGTACTTGTTCTTGATAGTTACAGCATTTAATGGATGATAGTCCACACAAAGCCGCAACGTCTCATCCTTCTTCTTCACAAATAATGCAGAACAGCCCCATGGCAAGGAGCTATGCCTAATAAAACCCTTCTCTAGCAAGTCCGTTAGCTGAGTCTTCAGTTCAGCCAATTCCTTAGGCGCCATCTTGTATGGCCTTTGGGGTATTGGCATGGTTCCCGGAGCAAGTTCAATCTTGAACTCCACCTCTCTGTCAGGCGGCACCCCGGTAAATCATCTGGGAACACGTCAGGGAACTCTCGGACCACTGGAATGTCTTCCAATCTGATGGTTGTGGATTGATAGATACTTGGAAGTTTTATTTCTGGACTGTCCAGAAATAAGGAATGAGATTCGTGCACTTCTGAGTTCAAGTGCACAATTTGGACGACGGTGTCTAAAAATGCGCCGTGGCGGGTTAACCACGACATCCCTAAGATGACATCGACCTTCTATCCCTCTAAAATTAAGAGAGACGTAGGGTACACTCTACCCGGTAAGCGTAATGGTGCTTTTGGAACCATCGTGCTTGCTGAAATTTTCCACCCGGTGAACAGATCAAGTATGGACTATCGGTGGGTAGTATTTGCAAGCCGTATTTAGCAATGAAAGCTTGGCTAATAAAGCTATGCGTGGCGCCTGAATCAAATAATACTATGGCGGGATGCTGGTGGAGTTGGAACATACCCGCAAGGATTGGCTCTCCCTCCGGCACGTCCTCTATGGCGAGTTGGTGGACAGTGCTGGGCCTAGGGTTTGCCCGCCGCGCATTAGTAGGGTTCCGGGGCTGATTCCTCCCCGGAAGTTGCGGTGCAACTCCACCGCCTTGCCTCTCAGGACAACTGCTGGCGAAGTGTCCTGGACGACCACACTTGTAACATGTGGCTTCTGCTTGGCCGGTGCTTGGGGGACAAAAGCCCGGCATGCGCTGCTGAGGTGCATACGCACGCGGCATCGCCCGTTGCTGCTGTTGTTGTTGCGGAGATGGTACTGGCAGTGCCGGCTGGAATGCCGGTGGAGAATAGGGCCGACTGCGGAATGGCATCGACCTCTGTGGTGGCTGCCAGCGTGGACCTGATGGTGGGCGATTCACCATCCGATATTTCTGAGAAGGCCCCCCTCCTCCGCTGCTTTGCGGCGCGCTTTGCTTCCTTTCCGCCGCCGCTAACTCCTTACCAGAGTCTTCCTGAACAATCGCAGCATCAATTATATCGTTGAGGCTGCCGCGATTGAACATCGCCAGTTTGTCCTTCAGGAGCAGGTTAAGCCCCTGGTAGAAGTGATCCCGCCGCTTCTCGTCGGTATCGGCGTGATACGATGCATAGAGTGCAAGATCATTGAACGCCCTGGAATATTCCAGCGCGTTTCGGCTCCCTTGCTGCAGGCGTAAGAACTCATGCATCTTCCTCTTCATGATACCCGGCGGTATGTTATAGGCCCTGACGGCCGTCCGGAATTCCGCCCAGGTCATAACTCGCTCGGTGGGCTGCGAAGCACAGTAATTTGCCCACCACGTGCTCGCGGATCCCAGGATCTGTTGGACCGCGAACTGAGTCTTGTGCTGCTCACTCACTTGGAGCAGCCGGAACTTCATCTCCACCGTGCGGAGCCAATTGTCCGCATCGATGGGTTCATCCGCCCTTGAGAATACCGGGGGATGAGTAGCTAGAAAATCGGAGTAGGAGCTCTGTTGACGCTCCTTACGATCTTGACGCCTCTCTGGCCGAGATGTATTTGCAATGAGATTTTGCAGCAACTCCCTATGCTGCTGATGAGAACCTGCCATTGCCGCAACGATGTCGTCCAATGTAACCGTTGGCGGTGGCGGTTGTTGCTGTTACTGTTGCTGCTGTTGCTGTCCCGAGGAGTACTCGGGAGGCTGTTGGGAGGTTTCTCCCCCCTGACTGGAACCCCAACGTCCGGGTTGGCGCGAGTACGAGTCATTCTGAAATTCAAAACCGCAGCGATCAGCACATGTCATACTTAAGAATTCCATATGCAACAGTAGATATTGAATTGACGCATGAATAATTTGCAGAACATTCACATATATTGATAAAGCATAAACTTTATACAAGATACATTAGTCTCGGGTCTCCGAGAAGTCGTGCTCATGTCGTCACTCTCTATACATATGCTACTGTCTAACTGACATGTCACTGATTACAAAAGTTTGGGTTACATCACTCTAACTGCCCTACTTGGCAACGGTAACCCCCTACTCGGAGTAGAACTCGACCTCCTGCGGGTCGTCCTCCTCCGGTACCTCTACTGGTGGCCCTGGGTCTAAAACCTCCTCTTCCGGCTCGGGTTCTCCCATTGCCGAAAGAACCAAGACCACGGGTATGGCACCTACCACCGGTATGGCCATTACCGGAGGTACGAGGTCCTGCAACGCGTGCACCTCGTCCATGGCTTGGTTGTAGTCCTCTTCCCAGCCTTTCCCCTACTCAATAGCGTCATCCCGCTCTTGAGTAAGGACCTCGTTCTGCTGGGTCAGAGCCTCCACCTGCTGTTGCAAAGCCTTGATGTCGACACGGCTTTTCCTCTTCGCCTTCTTCAGACGATGCAACTGATTATATTGTTCGTTCAGTCGCTTGATCGTCGGAAGGAGCACATTGCGGAGTGCGCTGTGAGCACTCTCGAAATGGTCTCCACGGCTGTTACTCTCCTTGAGCTTCGTGGCGATACACTCCGTATGAACAGCTTGGCTGTCCATCACGGCCTTTCCCGCCCTTATCTGGAGACTGAGGTTTGCCTCCGCGGGGTTGTACCTTGGACAACCCGGATCGGTTGCCTCCATATACCTCCCTTCCCACACGTGATTAGCCCATCCCTCCACCTGAACGAGCGCGTATGGAGTGCCCTCCATAGCTCTCACGTGCAGTTGGCAGAAACGCGACATGGTGTCGCGGGCTGCCACTTGCCACATTCCCTCCGGTTGTCTGCCTCTCACCGTAACGGTGAACAGCGCCCAACCGGGTGGCGTAGGCCCTGCAGGAACTTCGACATGGATCTTCCACGTCTTGTTCCCCTCCTCGCCTCTTCTTTGGCGAAATACTGTGGCAACTTTCTGTACCTGAAATATTGAAGCATTTGCCTCAATGCTTCCGGATAGCTGCTGCGGTGAGAACAGTGGGACACCACCGACCCGGTCTCCAACTGTTTATCCGCTGTCATCTGTAAAAACATACTTGAGAAATGTCAAATATTTATTTGAACAGTAAACCATTGAGTTATAACATAAAACATGTCATTGAATTCATAAGACTTGGAAACATAGTTTAAACTCAAACAAATTTGACTGCTGATCTGCTATACAATATGACAGCCCTGACCAGTTTCCATTTGAACCTGATTTAGACCATGCTAAATGCAAAACCAATTCTGGAGATCAACATCAAAGTTAAATATAACTTCAGTAGCTTTCCAGAAAGTATTTGCTTGGCCTCAGATCTGTCCTGGTTAAAAAGTTATGAGATGTCAAAGTTAACAGAATTTCTGGAGAAAATTGGACAGCACCTCCCTGCTTCAGGTACTGATTTGATCCAAGAATTCCAGTTAATTCTACTCCCAATCTGACAAAACTTTCTGTTACAAAGTTGTAACCCATCTCATAAACTTTTCATAACTACCTCATTTTCTATTTTTGTATTTTTATGCAGGAAGTTATGCTCAATTTATAGAGAGTTACAGAGAGTGTTTGGTCTGCCCTGTTTGCTGGACAGTTTCAACTCTACTGTATTTTTCGATTGGTTAGAGGATGAAACACCTCTGGACCTCAACAGAAAAGATGTAAAGCTCTTCCAAAGATTTCCATAAATGTATCATATGACCCCAACCTCGAAAGAACTCAACCTCTAACCTCTGATTAACTTCGGCCTTAATCCAGCTGAAAACAGGGGACCCTGTCCTTAGTATCCTATAAGTTGAAAACTTGTTAACTTTGAATATCCTGATTAAGGGAAGGAGTTACATCAAGTTTTTAGTACTCTGGATTAAAACTTTCAAGTTTTACAATGCAGTTGCTCATTTAGTGTGGTGTGACGTCGATGCGTCACCAGAGCATGTCGGTACTACGTCCTCACAAAGAAAAACCTATACCGGACTTAGCCGGCTTCGTTAGTTCAGTGGCACTAAGCATCACTCGCACACGGATGCTACACGTCTACCATTTATTGGTTAGACTACCTGCATATAACTCACACAATCGTCAGACTGGGCTGCACACCGAGACCGGTATCCATATAGTTCGTACACCCGGCCGTCATCACTCGCCCGGATGTTCTCAAGCCAAACACGCCTTGAGCTACGTGTTCACGTTACTGACCACGTGACGGGGTCTCCCAAATTTCCCAAGCACGCCAGGGACAGACGTTGCTCGAATATCCCAAACGACATGAAGAGTCATAAAGGATATTAAAGCGGGTCGGGTTACCTGCCACCCGTGGGGCTCCACCCTTCAGCTTGTGCGCACTGGTGGACAAAGCTTACGTGCACCCCCCAAGACATAAAATATCTCGAGATGCACGATTTTCCGACATAAGCAAATAGGTTAGTATGCCACTTTCTATACATTAATAACATCCTTATATGGGCTACTAACTCGTTCCTCACTGGATTTTTGAAAAAGATGACCTTTGTAGTGCGTTAAACCTCAAGCGAGCTCTGATACCACGCTGACACAACCCCATTGGCCTTGTTGAGCCAGGATCACGCTGAGGGGTGCTGCGTTGCACAGCACCGGATAACACACATCAAAGGTACAAAGCGGAAGCAAAGTTTTGTTACATAAACCAGTGTATGATCATTTCTACAACAAAATATGTTCAGTCTACACTCACGGGCGTAGACTACGCATCGAGTTCACGTTCATCTTGTGAACGTGTCCCCGCTAGCACGCACACACACTAACACGGCGGCATGCACGACTCCCACTCAACGGGGTTCCTCTCTGGGGATTCCGTCTCATCCTCGGGAGTCCCTTCCTCATAAAACCCTGCAAAAGCTTCAAACACAAGCAGTGAGCATGATGGCTCAGCAAGACTGACACGTCTCTCCTAAACATGAAACTTCTACATGGAGGGTTCTAGGTTACATGAGGTAAAATAAGTTGCAAGGACTCGCCTAATTAGTGGAACCTTACTTTCAAGTTTTAGTAGCAGGTTGTGGAGAACCTTACGCTAAGGCACATTAGAGAGCCGCAATCAAACAAGAAACACATTTCTCTCATGTACTTTGCCCAAAGTTGAAAAGAACTTTAATTAGCTCTAAACTACAGCAAGACATTAACAAGCAAGGTATATCTTTCAAATCAGCAAACTTTTAACATGAATCTAGCCTGTTCTTTCTACGTCACGGTAGAGTGAACAAGTGGTACTCACTGACCGTGAGGGACGGCGATTATAATCGATTTACATCTGCAGGGTTACCCGAATAACCCGTCACGTACGCCCGTACTCGATTTTGCCTACAGAAACCATCACGGACGCCATACGCAACCACCTTTCACCCGTCAGCCAAATATTGAACCGGTCCTATCATCCCGAGCAAGAGGTCTCTGCATGCGCATCTCAGTGCCGCCAGCCGATTTACACCTCGAGCTCTCAACCTACCCTCTGAACGACAGGCAATGCCTCAATACCCAGCTACCCGAGTTACATTGTTTTCCCGGTTCCCATGTAGCCGGTAGGTCTTCGGTACTGTTCTAGCTTGTTCAACAGGCCTGCACACGGCTCGGTCCTCAATCGACACAAGCGGAGCTATAGCACCCAGGCCCCAAAGTCCTGCTGCCCTTACTCTCCGCTCGGTCTCATTTTTCTTGACATGTGTTTCATTTGCTACCTTTACCCGAGTCGAGTGCCTCTAGCCTATCCTCACGAGTAGTTCCAACTACTTGACTTGTACCGAGTCCTACACTACCCTAACATTGCAGTAGCTAAACGGGGTTTCAATCCTAATCGCAACCCATGGTTTTCTTGGCTATGCATTTGGGTTTTCAAACAAGACTCTAATGCAAGAAGTAATGGTACTCAAAGTAAGTTCTCAAAACAGTAAAAATTGTAAAAGGGTTAAGGCAAACCAGAGCTTGCCTTGCTGCTCTTGGTCGTAGGCTAGCTGCTCTTCCGGAGTGACGAAGTCTAAGACTTCGGGTTCCTCCTCAACCTTAGCGACTACATGAGATAACATAAATATGTATCATTTTAAATGCAATTGAATTGAATTTAAACTTGTGAAGATTATCAGTCTCACTAGACAGACCCAATGACTTTGAAATTTTGACTATGGTTTGGTTACAAGCTAAACAGAGACTTGGCCAAGTTTTAGTCGCAGCAAAGCTCATTTGAGCTCTCCACAAATAATTAAGTACTTGACCTTAATTGGAGCTCCTAGGGCGTTCTAGGGTTTTTCATGGAGCAAGCCACGACTTTATGAAAAGTAGATTTTCACAGGGTTCTAATGGAGTTGGTCTCACTTAATTTGAAGGTTCCTAGCTAAAGATATGAGGTAAACAATTTCAGAGAAATTCTGAAAATGTTTCTGGACATTTTCTATTTTCTCTGGAACAGTTTTATTAATCATACCATTAGGTGGATCAAATGAGCTCAAATTGATCTGAAATTTTATGGTAGTTCAAGGACACTTTGGTGAACATCCCAGCAAAATTTCAGAATTTTCCTCCAAAGGGTTCTCCAGTTAAAATTCTAACCAGTTTGAATTTGAAGAATTAATTCTGGAGAAATAGGGATTTTCATGAAGTGAAATTTGATTTTCTGGAAAGTACTCAGAGAGCTGAATCCAACAAAATTTGGTTCACTCGATTTGGAGTTTCCTAGCCAAAGTTATGTGGGTTTGAAGTTTGAACTAAATCTGAAAATCGGGAAAAGTTTAAACCGCTGCGCGTGGGACCGGGGCTACGTGTCAACTCTTCATCAGTCGACACACGGGGCTACGGATTTCTTCGCACGCAGCCGCACCCGATCCATGCCACAGCAATCCCGGGGTTTAAAATATCGGCCGCTGACGCGTGAGACCCGGGGATTCGTCTACCTCCCGCCTCCCGCGCTCGGCCGCCGCGACACCTCGCTGGAGAGCTCGCCGGTGGCCTCTGTGGTGCACCAAACTCCATGATTCTGGCCGCCGCTGCCTAAATCCACCGGAGGAACATGATGCTGGGCTCAGATCGTCATGAAAACCAATGGCACATGGTCAGCGACGAGCGGCAGCTTCGGAGGAACTTCGGCCTTGTCAGCCGGTCCTCCTAGCACCCCAACCGATCAAACAAAAGGTCGTCGAGCACCAGTGGACCCTAGGAAAGGTCAACATGAGCTCCACGGAGCTCGGAAATGGCTGTACTGGGCTGTTACCATGCGACCTAGGCCAGACATCGGGGATTCTCCTAAAACTCGAAGAACAGTGGCTTTCCTCAAGGGTTCTTCATGGTTTCTGCTCCTATGGACTCGTAAGGGCACCTAGAAGTGCTTCCCGCTGTGAAAGGATGAGTGGTGCGATGTGTAATATGAATTTTGCAGATCAGTCCGGGCCTCCCTTTTGTATACCGTCACAAAATCGTGAAATTCCGGCGTGAGTAGTTTATGTCACGCCGCCGGGGCTTGCGGTAATGGAAGAGGGACTGAAAGCGAACCCTTTTGCTATTCACAGCTCGGAGAACGGCGGGCTGTGGTGGCCGGACGGGTCGTCCCCGTGACGGCGGCTCGAGCTGAACCGGGAAATGAAAGAACATCGTGGTGGAGCTCGGGAAGGGTTGCTCAGGGTTTAGAACCGGCGCAAGGGCGTCAAGGAAGACTCGGCGCACCCGGTGCTGGCCTCAGATCGCCGTGAAAACCACAGGATCGGCCAGGCGATGAGGGACCGAGAGCTCAACCGAGCGGCGAGGGATTTCAGTTTGCTGGGTGAGAACGTGTCGGGATAGCGGTGAGAAGCACCGGGGACGGCTCGGGCGCCTAGATAAGGGCCCAGGAAGGCGGTTCAGCGGCCAGGGGCGGCAAGTAGCTGCTGTCGTCGCCATTTTCTCGCCACGGCGGCAGCTCGGTCGGGCGCAAGAAACCAAGATCAAGTCTTCAGTCGGTTATTTGAACTGTGCAGCTGACATGTGAGTCCCACCCGAGTTTTAACCTCTGAAATTAACTTCCTCTCACTGCTACAAACAGTAATCTCTCTAATACCCCCTGGGATTTGAATTATCTACCACATGCCCATTTGGAATTGGTAGAATTCAAATTTTGAAGTGTTTAACCAAATTTCAGCACATATGAAGTTTGAAATTCAAATAAGGTTTGAATTTTCTAAACTTATCTTATGTCAAGATCAACTCCAAATGGAGTGAAAATTTGTGTGTGAGCTTACAAAAATGTGCTGAGTAGTAATATGCCTCCCACTTTTGAATTCATGGGATGAAAACAGTTTGAATTTGAATTTGAGTTCAAACCACCCTCTTTCTAGCTATACCCAAAAGGACTTTAGAATGGTTTTGAATTTGGGTGAAACTTGGCATGGACATTCCTAGAAAGGTGTAGGAGTTTTTCATATGCCCAGCCCCTATATGATGCATGTGGGAAATACCACTTTTGCATTTTGTGAGTTTATTCTCCAATGAGCATGTTGATGGTGGTTACTTGCTCTTCAAATGGGTTCATCAACTTTCTTCAAATGAAGTGTGTGTGTGGTGATGAACGCTTTGGATGTGTGCAAAAACTTAGGCCCTCACATCTATTCACCCCGGCAGCAACAAAATGTATCAAGAACTCAGAAGCAAGTTTTGGTGGACACGGATGAAGCGGGAGATCGCAAAGTACCTGTCCGAGTGTGATACATGTCGAAGGATGAAGGCAGATCATATGCGGAAACCGGGACTGCTACAACCACTGGGCGTTCCTGCCTGGAAGTGGGAGGATGTGAGCATGGACTTCATCGTCGGTTTACCCACATCTTTTCAGAAGCATGATTCTGTCTGGGTGATCGTCGACCAGCTCATCAGAGTTGCCCATTTCATCCCGGTCAAACACCAACTACAACGCCAAGAAGTACGCTGAACTGTACATCTCACGGATTCTATGCTTGTACGGCGTACCCCATACCATCATATCGGATCAGGGCACTTTATTTGTGTCCCATTTTTGGGAGCAGCTACACACTGCATTGGGGACGAAGTTGATCCGTAGTTCAGCATACCACCCGCAGACGGATGGACAAACTGAGCGGGTAAACCAAATCTTAGAAGATATGCTACGAGATTGTGCTATCAACCACGGCAAGAACTGGGATGATCACTTGCCGTTGGCCGATTTCTCGTACAACAATGGGTACCAAGCCAGCATCAAAATGGCGCCTTACAAGGTGCTATACGGGAGGAAATGCCGCATACCACTGAACTGGTGTGAGTCTGGCGAAAGGGTTACCTTCGGGATTGATCTTGTCAACAACGCGGAGGAAAAGGTTCGGCTAATTCAAATGAACCTAAAGGCCTCTCAATCCTGACAGAAACAATATGCGGAACGGAGAAGACGCCCATTACAGTTCGATGTTGGGGATCACGTATACCTACGTGTGTCTCCAATGAAGGGCGTGAACAGATTCGGGGTCAGGGGAAAGTTGGCACCCCGATTCATCGGTCCATTTCAGATTACCGAAAGATGTGGATCAGTAGCATACCGGCTGAATTTACCAGAAACACTCTCCGGTGTGCACAACGTCTTTCACATCTCCCAGCTGAGGAAGTGTCTCAAGCTATCAACTACCATTCAGCTGGAGGATATAGAAGAATTGAAACCGGATCTCACATATCGGGAGGAACCGGTTCAGATTATTGATGAAAAGGCTCGAACCACACGCAACCGTACGTTATGGTTCTACAAAGTTCTATGGAGTAATCACTCCATAGACGGAGCGACATAGGAGAGCGAAGGATTTCTTCACACTAACTACCCCGACTTTTTCACGTCGCATATACGGTAATTTTCCACCGTTCTCTCTCTCATTTTCACCTTATAATCTCGGGACGAGATTCTTTTAAGGGGGGAGGAATGTAAGGGCCTATGTTTTTGACACATACTCAGAGTGTTCATCACCACACACACACTTCATTTGAAGAAACTTGATGAACACGGTTGAAGAGCAAGTAAACACCATCAACATGATCATTAGAGAACAAACTCACAAAATGCAAACGTGGCATTTCCTACATGCATAATATAGGGGCTGGGAATATGAAAAACTCCTACACCTTGCTAGTATGTCCATGCCAAGTTTCACCCAAATTCAAAACCTTTTTGAAGTCCTTTTGGGTATAGCTAGAAAGAGGGTGGTTTGAACTCAAATTCAAATTCAAACTATTTCCATCCCATGAATTCAAAAGTGGGAGGCATATTATTACTCAGCACATTTTTTTGAGCTCACACACCAATTTTCACTCTATTTGGAGTTGATCTTGACATGAGCTAGGTTTAACAAATTCAAACATTATTTGAATTTCAAACTGCATATGTGCTGAAATTTGGTCAAACACTTCACAATTTGAATTCTACCAATTCCAAATGGGCATGTGGTAGATAATTCAATCCTAGAGAGTATTAAGGGGATTACTGTTTGTAGCAGTGAGAGGAAGTTAATTTCAGAGGTTAAAAGGGAGTGGGACCCACATGTCATCGAGGGAAAAAAATCAAAACTTGCACATGAAGCAAATGACTTTGACCCTGTTTTTCAACTCCACCGAGTGTTTTTCCCCGTGTGCGCCACCGAGGAGCCACCGCGCCACCACCTGCTCGTTGCCCCAACGCGCTTGCTCCCCGAGGCGGTGCCCCTCGTGCCTTAGCGTGATCACGTCCCCTCAGCCGAGCGAAGCCTCAGTTGCTTTCTTCTCCTCGCGTGAGCACCGAGCCAAGCTCTCTTCCCTCCGCTGCTCGGCCTGATCGGAAGAACGGCAAAACACTCGCGCCCTCTCCTCCCCGAGCTGCTAAACCACACCCTGAGCTCCGCACACACCTCCCCGACCAGGAAACGAGCGAGTTCCGGCCTTCCTTGCCTTATAACGACCGCCACAGCGGCGACCTAGCGTCGGCCGATCATCGGGCGCTCGTGGACAGCCCTCCACAGGGGGTTTCACGGTCAAGCGATCAAGGCCACGGGAGCGCGCTGTGTTAGTGCTGCTCTCAACCAAACCTCAGGCCACGCCGTGCAGTATCGACGACCGGCAGCTTCATAGCGAACGTCCGGTATGATTTCTGCAAATTTCCCCTCTCCAATCCTTCTTAGGTTATCAAACTTGGCACATAGGTGCTGGACTAGCCGGCGATCAGAATCCTTTTAGCATCCGTTGCATGAAACCGACTACGAACGACGGATGTTGAGCTCGATCAAGGGCGTTCATGGCGGACACGATCTTTTGCACGATTCCGACCCAGTTGCCGCCATTTATGAGCACCTTTGAGGCCTTGTCGAGCTCCTAGAGGTGTACTGGTGCTGTAGAGCTATGTGGTCAAGGTTTTGGTGGGCTAGAGACCCCGGCCGACACTGCCGAAGCTCAACCGAGGCCGCCATACATCGCCGGCCATCTTCCGGTTACCGGCAGCCATAGATAACCCCACAACCGAGTTCCTCGACGTCGCAAACCCCCTGGCGGCGAACTTCAGCTTGATCGGTGGCTGGAACCGGCGAACCGGCGAGTGGCAGTTAGCTACGGCGAGCTGAGCACGTGGGCACGCGAAAGGCAGCCGGAGGAAGAAGCCCGGTGGGTCCAGGCTGTCAGCAGTGGAAATTTTAAACTGGGATCTGCTGTGGCACCGGATCGGGTGCGGATGCGCACAAAGAATTCAGTAGCCGCGTGTCTCGACCGATGAGGAGTTGACACGTAGCCCGTCCCACGCGCAGCGGTTTAAACTTTCTCCCGATTTTCAGATTAAGTTCAAACATTAAACCCACATAACTTTGGCTAGGAAGCTCCAAATCGAGTGAACCAAATTTTGTTGGATTCAGCTCTCTGAGTAATTTCCAGCAAAGCAAGTTTCACTCTATGAAAACTTTATTTCTCCAGAATTAATTCTACAAAATTTAAACTGTTTAGAATTTTAACTGGAGAACCTTTAGGAGGAAAATTTTGAAATTTTGCTGGGATGTTCACCAAAATATCCCTGAGCCACCATAAAAATTTCAGATCCATTTGATATTATTTGATGCAACTAATGGTGTGATTAATAAAACTGTTCCAGAGAAAATAGAAAATGTCCAGAAACATTTTCAGAATTTCTCTGAAATTGCTTAGCTCATATCTTTAGCTAGGATACTTCAAATTAAGTGAAACCAACTCCATTAGAACGCTCTGAAAATCTAGTTTTCATAAAGTCATGGCTTGCTCCATGAAAATCCCTAGAACACCCTAAGAGCTCCAATTAAGCTCAAGTACATAATTATTTGTGGGGAGCTCAAATGAGCTTTGCTGCAAATGAAACTTGGCCAAGTCTCTGTTTAGATTGTAACCAAAGCACAGTAAAAATTTCAGAGTCATTGGGTCTGTCTAGTAAGACTTATAGTTGTCACAAATTTAAATTCAATTCAAATGCATTTAAGTTAATACATATATATGTTATCTCATGTAGTCGCTAAGGTTGAGGAGGAACCCGAAGTCTTAGACTTCGTCACTCCAGAAGAGCAGCTAGCCTACGACCAAGAGCAGCAAGGCAAGCTCTGGTTTGCATTAACCTTTTTATAAAAATTTTATTGTTTTGAAGAACTTACTTTGAGCACCACTTACTTCTTGCATTAGAGTCTTGTTTGAAACCCAATTGCATAGCCAAGAAAACCATGGGTTGGGATTAGGATTGAAAATCCAGTTTAGCTACTGCAATGCTAAGATAGAGTAGGATTCGGTACAAGTCGAGTAGTTGTAACTACTCACGACAATAGGCTAGATGCACATCGCTCGGGTAAAGATAGTAAATGAAACACATGGAAAGAAAAATGAGACCGAGCGGAGAGTAAGGGCAGCAGGACTTTAGGGCCTGGGTGCTATAGCTCCGCTTTTGTCGATGAGTACTGAGCCATGTGCGGGCCTGTTGAACAAGCTAGATCAGTACCGAAGAGCTACCGGCTATATGGGAACCGGGAAACCAATGTAACTCGGGTAGCTAGGTATTGAGGCATTGTCTGTCGTTCAGAGGGTGGGTTGAGAGATCGAGGAGTAAATCGGCTGGCGGCACTGTGAATGCGGGCGCAGAGACCTCTAGCTCAGGATGATATGACCGGTTCAATATTTGGCTGATGGGTGAAAGGTGGTTGCGTATGACGTCCGTGATGGTTGCTGTAGGCAACATGGAGTACGGGCGTATGTGACGGGTTATTCGGGTAATCCTGCAGGTGTAAATCGATTATAATCGTCGTCCCTCACGGTCAGTGAGTACCACTTGTTCACTGTACCATGACGTAGAAAGAACAGGCTAGCTTCATGTTAAAAGTTTGTTGATTTGAAAGATATCCCTTGCTTGTTAATGTATTGTTTAGTTTAGAGCTAATTAAAGTTCTTTTCAACTTTGGGCAAAGTACATGAGAGAAATGCGTTTCTTGTTTGATTGCGGCTCTCTCATGTGCCTTAGCGTGAAGTTCTCCACAACCTGCTGCTAAAACATGATAGTAAGGTTCCACTAATTAGGCGAGTCCTTTGCAACTTATTTTACCTCATGTACCCTATCAACCTTCATGTAGAAGTTTCATGTATAGGAGAGACGGGTCGGTCTTGCTGAGCCATCGTGCTCACTGCTTGTGTTTGAAGCTTTTGCAGGGTTCTATGAGGAAGGGACTCCCGAGGAGGAGACGGAACCCCCAGGAGTGGAACCCCGTCGAGTGGGAGTCATGCACGCCGCCGTGTTAGTGTGTGTGCGTGCTAGCGTGGACACGTTCACGGGCTGAACGTGAACTCGATGCATAGTCTACGTCTGTGAGTGTAGACCTAACATATTTGTTGTACAAATGTTCACAAACCTGTTTATGTAATAAAACTTTGCTTCCGCTTTGTATCTTTGATGTGCGTTATCTGGTGCTGTGCAATGCAGCACCCCTCACCGTGATCCTGGCTCGACAAGGCCGATGGGGTCGTGTCAATAACATTCACACATATGGATAAAGTATAAACTTTATACAGAATATACATCCCTGGACCATGTCACCACAATCGAGTTCCAAGGTAATGAAATTTATGGATTAAAAGTTCATTTCGACCATTGTGGGTCGCCACGGGATGTTGAGTGCGTTAGCATGCGTAAAGCCTCGTTATTTTACTGGACCCAAACATGTCCTCGATCGAAGTGATTTGAATGCATACTATTTTTGACTCCAACTCACCGTTTTACATCAGCCACTGGATATCAAAATGTGAAACCAAGTATTTCGATTGAAAACTTCAAACATGGTTTTCTCTTTCTAGCTTCTGGTCCAGCAGACCAGTTTGAAGAATTTAACTGTTTTGGCCACTTTGGAGGCAAAACATGGACTGGAGTTCAACATTAAAGTTGTATTAGACTTAAAAAGGAATCCAGATTGTATTTATTTGCCTCCATAGCCTTTCTAGTTTAGGAGTTATGATTTTTACAATTTGACAGATTTTTTCAGGAATTTTGACAGCACCTCCTTTGCAAGTGGCTGTTTTACTCACAAAATTCCAACTATTTCTGCACCCAATCCAGGAAAACACTGAACTACAAAGTTGCAGCCCATATCCTACCCTTTCCAACGGTATCTTGCTTGACCCTTGAAAATTTTTGTACAAAAATTTATGGTCAAAAATACAGAAAATTCCAGAGAGCATTTTTGGTCAGACCTGTTTCTGGACAGTGCATACTCATCTGAGATTTCATACATTTGGAGGGAGATTTTGTTCTGGAATTCTACAGAAAAGTTGTAGAAGACTTCAAAACCATTCCTGAATAGTATCACACACCTCCATTGGTTCAACAAATCATAAGTTATACCTTCTTTAAGTTCAGCAAAAATTCTGCCAAAAACAGAGGAGGTTGCTCCTAAGTCCTTGGAAATGAATCTACACTCCCAATTGACTCTTAGATCAATATGGGAGTTCAATAACCCCTAAATTGAATCCTAAACTGTAATTTGACTCTATTCTTTGAAAATATCCTTTTTATGCAACTTATAACTCATCTCGGTACTACATTTCCTCACCAAAGGAAAATCCTAAGCCGGTACCCCGGCATATACGTGTCAAATGGTGGAACTAAGAATGTCACTCACAAACGATTTCTAAGCGTCATTCTCTAACGTGGTTAATGTACCTGAAGAAGACCACACAATAATGGTGCACACAAGGGTTTTGACATTTCAGGCAGGTTCATATAATAGGAAAAACATACGGTCCTTATCATTGCCATACGTATCGTCCTTGAGTCAAGCCACGTCTCAAGGTACATGGTCGTGTTTTCACAACACACGATGTGGAACCCGAGTAGAGTGTGAACGGGTCATCACGGATGGGAATTTTATCAACCCAATGGATACCACCTACTGTCTCATGACCGTTGAGGCACGCCGATGGCGAGCGCTGCGTATGGACCTTTGAACATTGAACGTTTAAGAGTTGTATACTATCATGTTGCTTACCACACGATGGGGTATTCTCACTTTTGCCTAAAGCACGTTCAAGATCAGCATTTTCATATGCTCTCAGAACCATGAGAAGGTTCATAGGCTCATATTAACTACCGTGCCAAGTCACGGTAAACCGTTCCATACCATTGCTCGTATGGCGAGCTTACCGCAATTGATCTGCCTGCGGTGGCGTACCTTACCTTTTACCTGACGTCGGAGCGTCATTACAGAATGTATTACACATAAGTTATATTTTCCACCTTAATATCTACTACTATCATAAACCTTATGTGGGCATAGAGACTAATCCTCACTCGACTACTTCTAAGTTTTCAAAATAGGCTCTTTTCGAGCGTGCTATTCCCAATGCGCCTCTGATACCACGACTGTGAGGACCACCTCGTGGTTCTCCCACTACGGGATCACAGAGGGTGGTGCCATGCGATGCGGCACCCAACAGCACACAAGGAAAGATTAAGAACAACATACAAACTTTTATTTTACATAGAAACAGCAGAAGTCTTTTACAAACTTAATTATACAGCGGAAGTATAATTCTTAACTACACTCTCATACTAACTAAGCAAAAGTGCAGCCATCCAGCCCGGGGACGCTACACACTAGCAGCACTCACACGACCATCACGGCGGCGTGCAGGGCTCCAGCTCAGCTGTATACCCCGACAGGGCATCGCCTCGTCCTCAGACCCTTCCTCATAACTCTCACCTGCACACAGCTCAAATATTGCAACCGTGAGCATGATGGCTCAGCAAGACTTAACAGACACTACTAATCATGAAACTCTACATGCAGGGATTAGTAATAAAGGAAATGACATTTGCGATAAAGACACGCCTACATGTTAATCCTTACTTTCAGTTTTATAGAAGTAGATTAATGAGCCTTAGGCATCCCTCACATCGGAAGTCCACAATCAAACAAGGAACACTTTCATCTGATATGGTGATGCCCAAAGTGGAAAATAAACTTAATGAGCTCTACATCCACAACATACATGGTTTCAAAACATTAATAGTTCAATGCAGCATATTCATCTGGCTTCTTTCACTTCTTACTACGTCATAGCGAAGTGAACAAGTGATACTCAAATAACCGCGAGGGACGGTGATTGCAATCAATAGACACCCGGATAACACATCACATACACCCACTTTCAGAAGTGTGGTGCTTCACACCTTCCTACTCTGTTGTATGCAGCAACCTTTCAAAGGCAACCCAAATGCTGAACCAGTCCATCCGTAACGGGCAGGAGATCCCCGCGTTGGACGTGTCTGTGTCCACCGGCAGATTTACACCTTGCTACCCTCAGCCCACTCCTATAAAACGGTTGGGTAAGCCTCGGCACCCAGGTTAACTAATTGCATCGGTTTCCTGGTTCCCATATGCCAGTATGCATTCGGTACTGTTCAAACTTGTCCAGCAGGGCCGCACATAGCTCGGTCCTCAATCGACACCAACAGGGTAAAGCATGTGATACCTCCGCTCACTGCATCCTATCCCCCCTTCTGGATCTCAGTTTCACATTCTTAAGCCATTCTCTACCTCTTTTCCTCCCGTGTGATAAAGTATTATCTCGTGAGTAGCTTCCAACCACTCGACTTCTACCGAGATCCTAATAACACTAGCACGACATTCTCTACTTGTCGAGTTTGTAAACTACCCAACCCTCCATAGGATTTAAAAGTCATGCAAGTGGGGTTTCAATCACCCTAACTCTAATGCAACCATTTCAACCTAGACACAATTGATACAAATGAAAACTTTGCAAAAGGTAATTAAATGCAAACCGGGGCTTGCTTGGTTGCGAGTCAAAAGGAAAGTTAACGTCTGGTAGGAGGACATCCAATGGCTCCGGAGTGTCCTCAACTTCGGTCACTATATGAAAGGTAGCAAAATATATGTATAAGTGCTAGTGAATTATAAGATGTAAACTTCTATTCATAGCTACTGCTAATAAGGTTCCTTAATTGGATTTGTGCTTTATCCAGTGGATACTGGACTCTATAAGGATGATCTGAGCGAAATTTGGAGAAATTTCATTGAAGCTTGTGATCTCCAAAATTCCAACAAGTACAAGGCTTCTCTGAATGTTGATCCTAAATCTGAAGTTTTGACATGGATAACAGTGGAAGGTCTAATTAGAGCAGGCCTCTAGTGTTCTAACAAAATTTGTTTCACAATTTTTTGAGCTACCTAGGGAGAAATGAATTTTTGAAGCTGATCTAAAATGCTGAAAAGTTTCTGTTTAGAATTGGAAAATTCCAAATGAAGGTTGAAGTTTGGATTAGAATTTAGCCTAGAAAATATACTACAATAAAGCTCAAATTTTTACAGGAGATCACTAATATTATGAAGATTCTTCTGGCCAAATTTGAGGAAATTCCATAACAAGGATCTTCTGGAATTCATTCCGAAAAATTTAAATTTGATAAATTTTGGAGAAAATTCCAGAGATCTTCAGACCAAATTCTTTTCATTTCTGCAATGTATTGACTGAGAGGAATCCAACAAAATTTGTTTCACAAATTTTGGACACTCCTACTAAAAGTTATCGGGTTTCAAAGTTTGGCCTAAATCTGAAATTCGGGAAAAGTTTAAACACTGGTTGTGGGCCCCACTACTTGAACCGGGTCAGTGACATCGCAGCCACACCGAGGCCCACAGGGTTTTCCCCAAGCAGCCGCACCCAATCCCATGCCACAATCCGATCCCCGCGTCGAATCCAGAGATTGACAGTTGGAACCCGGTCTCCTTCGTCTACCTTGCGCTGCCCGCGCTCCCCGCGGCGGCACACTCCAGCGAGGCTCGCCGGAACTGGGTTCCCGTGGTCCAAACTTCACCAAACTTGCCGCTTGTGAGTTTTACACCATGCTTAACATGATGGCGGGGTCGGGGAAGTATGACAATGACCGGAACAGTGCTCGCACTGGCGGCCATGTAGGACTCCACTTCGGCGACCTTGTTCTCACTAGGCAATGGGTCATTCCACTACAGGAATCCTGACAATAGACGACGGCCAAGAACCGTCGTCAATAAGCACAGTACCGTCGTCAATAACTTATTGACGATGGCAAACAGTTATAGACGACAGTTTATGGCTGTCATCAATTATTAGTCGTCAATAAGATTATTGACGAACCGTCGTCAATACGCTTATTGACGACAGCTAAAGTTGGCTGTCGTCAATAAGCCTATAGCTTATTGACGACGGCCAGGGTTCTGCTCTCGTCAATAAGCTAGCTTATTGACGACGGCCAGGGTTTGGCTGTCGTCCATAAGCCAACTTATTGACGACAGTAACCGTCGTCAATAACTTATTGACGACAGCTAAAGTTGGCTGCCGTCAATAAGCTACAGAAGCTTATTGACGACGGCCTGGGATTGGCTGTCGTCAATAAGCCAACTTATTGACGACAGTACGTCTGAACCGTCATCAATAACAATGGCTTATCAACGACGGTTTCTGGTACTTGGCCGTCGTCAATAACAATGGCTTATTGACGATGGCCAAGTAACAGAAACCGTCGTCAATAAGCTTTCCAGTTTTTTTTAAAACAGAAAATCCTGCCTTGGCTTCGAGGCCAGCCCTGGCTCAACGGCCAGATCACAGGCAATCAAAATACATCACAGGCAGGCACAAAAACACTATACGCACGACACACTACCCTACGCTACCCCGACCACTGCCAGCGGAGTCCAGGAAGTCATCGCGTGCTAGTCCAAACGCCGGTTGCTGAGGGGATGGAGTTTCCTGAGCCCGCGTCGCCGATCCCTGTGATGTACATGTATAGTTAGACAAATTAGAAGTTCACAAATGTGTATATGACTAAATAAACTCATTACAAGTTAGAATTGAGCAAGTTAGCTAGATTTTGCTATGTTTGAGTAAGTTTGCTCATATTTTACTAAGTTTGAGAAGTATGGACTAGTAGTGTTTGTGTTTGAGCTAATTCAACTATTTTTTGGCTATGTTTGAGTAAGTTTGCTCATATTTGACTATGGTTGAGTAAGTTGTACCATATTTTACTCTGTTTGAGGATGTTTAACTAGTTTTCCCTAAGTTTGAGTAAGTTTTATCAAATTCAACTAAATTTGAGCAAGTTTAACTAGTTGCAGCTATTATGAGAAATTTTGTACCTGTGCTCCTGACGTCGGCCCATGTGGTAGCTGTATCGGTGGCGGCGCCCACTGAGGAAAGACAGCCGGCTGTCCTGCGGCCATAACCTGCAAATATGAAGTAAATTATTATACATGTCATTCATATATTCGAAACATTGAGTACAACGATCTGAACTTACCTGCATGGCAGCTTGCAGCTGTAGCATGTACGAGTGTTGATACTCGTCCCTAGCCCGGAGCTCGGCTGCCTGCCTCTTGTTCGTGAGCCTTCCTCTGGAGCTCCTCCTGGACACTCTGGAGCTCCAGATCTCGGCTGCCAGGCCTGCTGGATCGACCCTGCGATGAAGAGGCCCTCGAGGAAGACCGCGCCTCCCTCGAGTCGACTACTCCATCGAAGATGGCCAACCTACACAACGAAGTAATAGTATTAAATTTTCGTTTCTCGAATTTAATGAAAGTAAATGAAAAACAACAGAACTCACCGGCCGTGAGGTTTACCGCCGTCGCTTGCATAGGCGGCTTCAGGTACGATCGGCGAGTTCTTCCAATCGTAATCGTTGCCTCTAAGCCTCCGCACCTCCTCCCCATACTTTTCCTGAAAATACAGAAAATTAAAGTAATCAGAAGTTTTAAAGAGAATAAAATTAAGTGAACTAAAGTACTCACCAACATCTCCGTCGCCGTCTGAGAAGACAGCTGATCAGGCTGCGAGGGGTCACTTCCCATGTGACCCCTCCTCCACACCTGGATAGCGGTCGGCTTCTGACCGATCTCGCGCTCCAATCTATACGTGTTAGCACAATGATAGCGATAGAAATTAACTAGAATAAAATTCAAGTATCACTTACCATCCGTTTAGCAAGGCGTACGTAGCCGTCCCCGCCATGACGGTGTTTCCCGTCCGTCCCTCAACTCTGTCGGCGGGTCATCGACACGCCTTGGAAGCCCTGGCTCGTCCAACGAGCACACAAGGAACTGTAGGCATCCGGACAGGACTCAAGCCACGGTACGCTGACCTGCACACATTTGTTATTTGATGAAAACATTGATCAAAATTGTATAATGGAGCAAAGTAAAATAAAGATTTTACCTCTGCGTACTGTGCCTCCGTCAAGTACTTGTCCGCCACATCCCTAAACTGCCCCGGCTCACCCTCGTCCGGATGCAACTTATAGTACGCCTTCGTAGCCTGAATACGAGCCGTTGATATCGACTGCGTCAGGAGCTTCCTAGCGTTGTTGTTGAAGACCAGGCGAGCGTGATCCAGCTGGGCCTTGTCCTCCAAACGGTAATATTTCTACAAGAAGAAATATATAAGTTAATGTATTTAACATATAATAGGTTCGCATTTCACGAATAGACGATTTACTTACCATGGATTCATGCCACACATGCTCCTGGTGGTTGTCGTAGGTAATGTCCTGGGCCGTAGCGTAATCATCCCAAGACGTAGCAGCCCGTCCGTTCACTAGACCGGGGTAGTGTCAATGGATGAGCTGGCCCAGGACAGCGTTGACCTTGCGGTGACGTCCTTGACCCGTGAACGAGTCATCGGCCCAGGACCTAATACACGATTCACAATTAGTACATATATAAGTGTTAAATATCTAAATTGAATTGTTATAGATATACTTACCTATCGCCAACCGGACGAATAACGCCCGATCTTGTGGCCGTGCAGGAACTGGAGTAGTGGCTCCTCCTGTAACGCCGCTGTGGAGCTTGCTCCACATCAGGCTCTGTGGAAGGCTCCGAAGCAGGGTATGAAGCCTGCGGTGCTGGAACTTGAAGAGGATCCGAAGCAGGATCTGGAACAAGCTTCGAAACCTGTGGTGTCTGAAGAGGAATCCTAGCCTCTGTCTCCTCAGACGTAGAGTCATACTAAAAATTTGAAGATTGGTAATATAGATCTAAGAAGTTACTTATACAATTTATGTAATTTAATATTCTTTACCTGTCGTGACCGCTCTCGTGACCCCTGGCCTCTGTCGAGGCCCAACAGCTGAGACAGTTTACCATTGCTAGACTGATAGCTCTGAAAAACGGAGTCTGCTCTCGGGGGCAGAAAGCCCCGCGTCCCTTCGTCTACTGCTCGACGACATCCTGATGAAAAGAAATTTGATAATGAATTTAAAGGAAAATATAGAAGACGAAAGAAGAGATGAAGGAAATGTTACTTGTACTCAATTTCAAAATTCATCAGTATCACGATCATGTACTCTACTTCGTAAACCGGACCATCGATCTTTTGTCGTGGTTGTTCGCCGTTTTCGTTTTTTCACATTATGAGTCTGTACATCTTGTGCATGGCAACTCTTCTTCTTGGTAAACAACATCAGACTCATCAAGGTAACCAGTATTGTCCGGTGTATATAACCGCTCACGAGGATTCACCTTTTGTACAACCCACCATGCACTAAGCTTTTTGCATGGATATTGTAGATAGTACACTTGTTCGACTTCGTGTGCAAGGACAAAGGTGTCGTAGCCTCGTAGTCGGTCCTTGTTTTTTTACTTCTACCATGCCAAATTGGTTTTCTCGAGTTCCATTGGTATTATCAAACCAATCACAGTCAAAGAAGACTACTTTAAGGTCTTTACTCCCGGCGAAACTGAATTCTAGGATTTTGTTTATGATCCCATAGAAATTAGTTTCATGTCCTTCGGCATCGGCGGCCCTTGTCACAACTCTGGTGTTTGATGTTGCCCTTAGAGGACGTTGAGCTTCAAATTGAGTTGAACGAAATCGGAACCCATTGACATCATATCGACCAACGAGTTTAACTTTAATGGATCCGTTGGACAGTTCTCGCAAATCTTCATGAACACCGGCTTGTGTCTTGCACTGTCCAACATATGAAGTAAGAAGACTATTTTATGCTATGAACATAATTACTAAGAGGAACAAGACAAGGAAAACGCTACATGATTTCGAAACCAGGTTTGGAAGTTAGGTCCTCCATTTACTCCATAATGTCGCATTGTTTGTATTTGGTTGCTAGTAGGTTGCTTCTTAGACTTCCAATTTTGTCGATCGAACTAACTAAATAAGGACAAAACATAATTATTAGCATAGATGTATAACACACCACGCAAATTAGTATAGATGTTGAACAGCGAAAGCAGCTGTCATCAATTTCATCCACTTACTGAAAAAAATTGTCCATCCCATCTATGTTAGCGTACATGTATAACAAAGCAGCTGTCTTTTCATCTGTTGAAGCATCATAGCTCGTGCCACTACCAACAGTGGTGCCTCTCGTTTCAAAAAGTGAGAGTTTGCTACAAGAGGTTGCTTCAGCCATATTGTACCGCAACACCGATGCATTAACATCGTGTTCTTCTGCAAAGTAGACACTTGAAAAGAATCCTATCTCGTGAAGTGTAAATGCTTCGTCGATGCATCCTTGAACCCTTGCCCTCTTACGAACCATCGGTTTCAGACATCTGAGTGCTCATTCAATGTGGTACATCCACCTATATTGAACAGGGCCGCCTACTTTAGCTTCATATGGAAGATGGATTAGAAGGTGTTGCATTGGATTGAAGAACCCTGGAGGAAATACTTTTTCCATCTTACATAAAAGCACGGGTATCTCTTTTTCCAACTTATCCATCATCTCCCTTTTGTTTTCTTTAGCACAAAGCTGTCTATAAAAATAGCTAAGCTCGGCTAACACCTTCCACATCTCATCGTCAAGATAGCCTCAAAACATAACCGGCAGAAGTATTTCCATGATTATGTGATAATCATGACTCTTCAAACCAGTGAGATTTCCAGTCTTAACATTAACGACTCTTCTCAGGCTAGCAGCATAACCGTCTGGGAACTTCAACTGTTTCAACCACTTGAAGACTTCTTTCTTTTCTTTTGGTCGAAGGCAGAAAGAAGCTCGTGGTTTGCCACCAGCTTCGGAGAGCTCAAGACTTGGTCGGTTACAAACCTCTGCCAAATCCTTTCGAGTTTTTATATTGTCTTTTGTTTTGCCCGTCATATCCAAGCACGTGCTTATGATGCATTCGCCCATGTTACTTTCCTGGTGCATGACATCAATGTTATGCATTAGAATTAAAGACTTCATATACGGTAACTCCCATAGTGCACGTATATGAGTCCAATTGTGACCCTCTCCGTAACCAACAAAATATCCAGGATGGCCTTCATCTAGCACTAGATTGTTGAGCTGTTTAACAACTTCGACAAATCTCGCTTTACCACATTTTATGCACTTGTTCTCGTTGACAATTCCGAACGTACACGCCTCACATGCGTAACACATGTGGGACGGGCCGATTCGAAACGGGTGACACATGTTGTATAGGTTTACGTCAATCTTTCATTTTTGAGCCATTTAAAAGAGAGAGAGAGGAAAGAACGAGAGAGAGACAAAGAAGTGGGTCAGCCATCCTAAGTTATGCCCCGCTGGGGCCTGCCATTATCTCACGACGCCTTTAAGGTTAGCCGTCGTACGTTATGCTGTAAAAGCCCAAGAAAAGGGACTTGCAAAAACTTTTTATCACCACACAACACCACTGTTTTGTTGTGGATAGATTGTGAAAAAGTGTGAAGAGCAAGTAACCTCCATCAAAAGAGTGGTTAGAGGGGAAAGCCTACACTTTCACAAAGGGGGAAAGTTTACACATTAACCATGAGAGGGTGATTCAAAACTGTTACATTCAAACTCATGGTTGCAGCATCTAAAACAAGGATCAAAGTGCATAATTGGATTCCTCAGGTCCAAATTAGTGGGGAGGCAGAGTTTCAATAATTTTTGAAAAGGTTTCCTACCCATTTTTCCAAAAAGGATCCAAATATGCAAAGAATTCAAATATACATTTGAATTTGAGGGAAATTTGCCAAACCATACCAATGTAGCTCAGTTTGAGACTCCCAACATTTGAATTCATCATTTTTCAAGTTTTGGAGATCTTTTGAGAGGTGGGAGAGCACTGACCAGTGGGGCCCACATGTCATTGGGTGGAATAGACTTAGCCCCCAAGTCTTTTCTCGGTTTCTCAGTCAACCGAGCGCAGCCAGCTGCCGCGCGCGCCACCGGCCGAGCGGCCACCTCCTGGTTCCCGTCGCTCACGCTGGCAGCCGGGAAACAGCGCACCCTCTCCTCTACGTGACCCCCTCGCCAAGCCACCGAGACGTACGCGTGCTTCTTTGCAAAACAGCGAGCCCCGGCTCTGTTCGGTCACCGGCGCCGCTCCCCCGATTCTCCCCTGCACGCCGACGTCTGCTCGGCCTTTGCCCGAGCTCCCAACACAAAAAGGGAGTGCCTGTGTGTGCTCTAACTAACCCCCTCACCACCTTGCAGCGTTAGCACTTCATTTGGCCACCAATCGACGATCGCAGCTGAGGACCGAGGTGCAACTGGCGGAGCCGCAACTGACTCACCGTGGGCAGCGCTCCACAGCCGTTTTCACCGATCCTCTCCTACACGAAAAAGGTGTGCCGTGCTCTCTAGATCGTGTAGATGCAAGCCGTATAGCAGTTGATACACCGGATGAAGAGTATTTCCAGCTCTTCCGAAACGTAGTGTGTTCGGGTAGGGCGCGGTCTACCCCAAAATTCATGCTACTCGTTTAGCTATTGGCCGCGCAGGCTTGTCAGCACCTTCATTACTCCCTAGCGGCCCTCCTCGACCAAGAATCAAGCGGTATGGTCCAGAAATGGCCAGGTTCTCGCTGTTTTTCGAGCCGCCATGGGATAATAGCTCGGGTCACCGCGGAGCCCTAGGTTGCTGGCCATTTCATGGGATTTGGCGGCCATTTCCGTCACCCCTGAGCTCCCGCGGTGCTCTCCGGCCCTTTGCCGATCGGTTTGATGCGTTGTAATGCATTCCCGACCACGCCGGAACCCTAACCGCCGCTGTCACCGTCGGGAGCCCTGTTCCGGTGAGCTACGGCCGCCGGCGAACCCCGAGATGAGTTCAGTGTCGTGCGTTAGGGCGGGGCGGCGAGTTTGGGGTCGGGAGACGGCCGGGAAAGCGGTTCTGGCGACGCTCGCCGGAGTGCGCCGCCGCGGACCCCTGTTTGGCACGAGGAAGGAGAAGACTGCCGGGTGGGACCCACTGGCAGACATTTAAACATTTTGAAATGTCCAGTTTGTAGTTCAAACTTTGGAGGACCACAACTTGGGGTAGGAGAATCCAAAAATTATGAAACAAATTTTGTTAGATTCCTCTAACAAAGTACAATCCAAATCTGAAACCAAATTTGTATTAAACCCATTAATAATTCTGGAAAATTCTTTAAAGCTTTTCAGCAAATGAATTTTAGAGGGAGTTTGGTGCATCCAAAAATCCCCAAATTTTGCCAGAATGTTCTTTAGGACATTGGTGAACCCCTGCAAAAGTTTCAGACCATTTGGAGTTGATTTGGTCAGAGCAATTCAAATTTGAAGGTGCTGTGTTCATTTGAATACAGAAACATTTTCAGAGAATTTCCAAAACTTGGAAATTTAGTTCTGGGCAAATCTTAGCTCCAAAAATGCTAGGAAAATTCATGCAAACTCTATGAGCTATAATTGAAATTGTAGTTCACTAAGTTGGGCATGAACAGGGGTATTACCTCAGAATTAATTCTTCTTTGCTTATGTGCTAAGAGAATTATTCTGAGCAAACCACTCCATGAAAAGTGCGAGTGTTTGGTCCAGAGAGTTTTCTTGTGACAAGGAACTCACACAAAAATTCTCAGCTCCATTGGAGCTCTGGATCACCCCTGTCCTGTTTAACCACTTGAGGGATTAATATGGAAAAGGTGGAAAACCACTTAGCACTTAACCATGTACTTAGGTCCAAACCCAAACCACCAACACCCAGTTCATCTTTAAATTCTTAAACAGAGTTCCAGTTGTTAGAGACTGGTTATTAGAACTAATAGCAGAAGTATTACCCTAAACTCACATTGCATTTAAATTAACATGTAGTATTTTATTAACGTGTAGTCGCTGAAGGCGAGGAGGCTCCGGAAGTACTCGACTTCCTACTTCCGGAAGAGGAACTAACCCCTGACCAGCAGCAACAAGGCAAGCCCCGGTTTGCATTAACCTTTTTATAAGTTTTACTTTGTTTACATGTGTCATATGAAGTATGATTGTGCATTAGGTATAGGATGGATGGAACCCCACTTGCATAACCAGAATTTTTCCCTTAGAGTGAGGGTAGTGTCTAAGACCTCTAGTAGACAAGTCGAGTAGTTGGAATCTACTCGCGAGTTTAGGCTTGGGACACACGAGTTCGGTTGAGTGATGTGAGATCACTTTAGTAATGAAAATGAGACTAGGCAGGGGCTAGGGCGCAGCAAGAGGAAGTCTTGTGTGCGCAGCCCTGCCCATGTCGATTGAGGACCAATCCGTGTGCGGCCCTGCTGAACAAGTATTGAATGTACCGAAGGCATAGCGGATATATGGGCCCCGATAAACCGATGTAGCCTAAACCTCCATGCGTCGAGGCATAGCACACCGATTTATAGGTGTAGGTTGAGGGCAGCAAGGTGGAAATCTGCCAACGGGCATAGAGAGATGCTCCGTGTGGGGAACCTCCTGCTCGTTTCGGTGCGACTGGTTCGACGTTTGGGCTGTTGGGTGAAAGGTTGTCCCGTACGACATCGAGTGAGCGTGCTGTGCAACTCCACGGGTGGGCGTACGTGACGTGCTCTTTGGGTTTCCCTGCAGGTGTATATCAAGTCGATTCACCGTCCCTCGCGGTGACGAGTACCGCTTGTTCACTGCGTCGTAACGTAGACTAATGAATGAAATGTTATGATTCCATATTGCTGTTATGATATAATTGTATTGCTACATGTGTGCTACCAAATAATGCTCACTAAATTTCAGATTCATGAACCATTAACTTGTTGCTAAAAGATGAACTAAGGATGAACTTGTAGGCGTGCTCATTTGCTGCAACATTGCTATCCTATGTCATGGTACACCTCATGTAGAGTTTCATGCTTAGGTGAGTCGGTTAAGCCTTGTTGAGCCTTCGTGCTCACGGTTGCTGCTTAAGTGTTTTTCAGGTGAGGAGCCACCCACGGACTCGGAGTACGAGTCCACCGGCGAGGGTTACCCTCCGTCGGGGACCACGGCTGAGTTGGAGCCGTACATGCCGCGCTGAGCTGAGGAGTGCAGCTAGTGTGGGTTGCCCTAGGGCTGGGCAACCACTTTTGCTAGATAGGCGGGCGTGAGTTGTATAAAGGAAACTTCCGCTGTGTAATAAAGACCCTAGTTTGTAACTGAGAAGTGTACTACTTTGTACATTCAGTTTGTTTTCCCATGTAACACACGTGTTCTTATGACGTGTGCTGTCGGGTGTCGCATCGCGCGGCACCACCCTCTGCGATCCTGGATGAGCGGATTCCGGTCCGCCACATATGCCCCGTCGTAAGTGGGTCAAAGATGAAACCGCACCGTCGGGGCCCGCCGTCCACGCGCGGGAGCTTGCCGTCCTCTGTGCCTGTCTCGACTAATACATTACCACTAAATGGGCCGTGACAAACCCTAAATGGGTCGTGTCAGGCCAGACCGGGCCGAAACCCATTTATTTACATATAGTAACTAATCAAGCAATCAATCAAAGTATTAATTAAACAATAATCAATTACAATACTAATTAAACAATTAATCAACTAAGGTCGGGCGGCACGGCAGGGCGGGGCTTGTGATGATACTCGTTCATCACCTCCTTCATAATGCGTCGACGGGTGTGACCTCCCATGTGCCAACCATGATTCTTCCCCCTTCTCAAATGCCTCCTCATCATCTCCCTTCTCTTCGTATCGGACATAATGCACATCATGCAAACTAATATTTTTTCTTTGATATGTTTGTACAAGGCTCGGGCCGGGGACGGGCGGCGGCGGCGGGGACAGGCGACGGCGACGGGGACGGCCGGCGGCGATGCACAGAGGTTATATGTGCCGTTATTGACGACGGTGCTAGGTATAAGTGATAATGATTTATAAGAAACAAGCCTCTACTAATAGTTACTGCTATTAAGGTTTCTTAATTGGCTTTGAAATTTTTGCAGTGGAGACTAGATTCTATGATGATGATCTGAGCAAAATTTGTGGAAGTCTCATATAAGATTGTGGTCTCCAAAATTCCCACAAGTACATGGCTTCTCTGAATTTTGATCCCAAATCTGACGTTTTTACATAGCTAAAATTGTAATATCTATATATAGGAGGTCTTCCTGGTCCTAGCAAAAATTGTTTCATAAATTTTCGAGTTGTATACAGGGAGAAATGAATTTTTGAAGTTGGGGCAAATTGCTGAAAAAGTTTCTGTTTAACTTTGTAATTTACAGTGAAGGTTGAACTTTGGATCAGAGTTTGGCCCAGCAAATGTAATCAAATGAAGCTCAAAATTTACAGGGGATCACTAGTGTTATGAAGGATCTTCTGGCCAAATTTGAGAAAATTCCATTATAGGGATCTCCTGGAATTAATTCCCAAATATTTAGGTTTGAGGAATTTTAGAGAAATTTCAAGGCAACTTCAGAACAACTTCTTTGCATTTACCCAAAGTATGGATTGAGAAGAATCCAAAAAAAATTTGTTTGAGAATTTTCGGACTTCTCTACACAAAGTTATGGTCATTTGAAGTTGGAACTATTTTTCTGGAAATAAACTCTGTGATTTTTTAGCTAATTTATTTAACCCTGAGATAAACTCCTGATTAAGACACCTTAATCAGCTCCAAAAATCCTAAGATTTTTAATCAGGAACTAGGAATAGGATTTTCTGCCCGAAATTGGGAATGTTTCATAAAGAATCCTTCCTTGAATTAATCCCTACAGTATTTACTAAAAAGAACTCCACAGAAAATACTAGGCATTTTCATCAAGAAATTTGTTTCTCTCCAAAGTCCTCCTTCTAAGGATTCCATAAAAAATTTGTTTCACCCATTTTGGAGTTTCCTACAACAAATTATGGGCTTGCAAAGGTTGGCCATTTTATGGAATTAATTTTTCCACAGAAAAATCTCTCCCGCGGCTGACAGTAGGACCCACGGTTCAGTCTTCTTCAACCTCCCGACAGAGCCCCGCGCACTTCAGAACAGAGGGTTGGCGCACCCCATTCTCCCCCGTTTCTCAACCATTTTTGCTCCGGTTGCGCTCTACACGATCTTTGGAACGTAGCGCAGCTGCCGGGCAAGGTCTCACCGCGTGAAAACGGCCGGAAACTGGTCACCCTAGGTGGAGGCGGTCGGTAGCACGGCGCCGGCGGTGAACACTGCCTTCCCGAGCCTAAATCAACGAGCTACGTTGCCAGAATGCATCCCTAGTACGTGTAGCATGTGAAACCAAACCTTAACAGAGCGGCAAATAGTGGCAAGTGGTTGCTCGAGGATGAACCGAATGATTTTTGCTGGTGGCAGCGATTTCTCGTTGCCTCACTCGTATGGTGGCCGGTTTGCTTAGGGATTCGGCATGGGGAGTCGCTAGGGTTCGAGGTTTCTGTGGTTTCAACCACTTGAGAGATGATCAAGCCGTCTGCATGGATTTACAGATTCAAGCACGCTCGATTCTTCACGTACACCGGTACCAAATCACGAATTCCTGCTAGTCGGCGGTGGGAACGAGCAAGAGGGGTCTGGAATGAGTATCTACACATCGTGGCACACCTTAGGGTCATGTTGGTCGTGCCGGAGACGCTTTGAGCCGGCCAGACAATGTTGAACAGGGAGGCCGGCGTGGCTTTGTCTTGTAGAGGTAGAATTGACTCGGTAGCATTAGATGGAGGCCGGGCATGGGCTGGTGATGGGTCGAGGACATCAAGGAGTCATCGGCGCAGTGGTTGTGTGGCTCAGCTGGGCGCCAAAGTCTCCAGAAGATGATCAGCGACGATATCAGAGATCAGCGGCACAGTGTCTTGTTTCTTGGGTGAACGCGAGAGGGAGAAACGTGTGCTATGGATTTACTCGTGCAAGGCAGAGTAGGAATGGCAATTGAGTTGTGCAGCCACTGCTCTTTATCGAGCAGCAAACATCGAGGATGGAACCGCCATCATGAGAAGCAGGGGCACAGCTCCATGTCTGCCACGGTGTTCAGCTCTCAAAGAAGAAACTTCAACTGTTATAATTGCTTTTCCATGAGGGATATTATAAAAAAAGTCTGCAATTGCACATAATTTGTACTGCAAACTCTCTTAATATCCTCCATTAATATCTATGTATATTCATTATTCATTTTTATACTGTAACAAATGTTCATCAAAAGTAGGCTGTGGAGATGTTACAAGCAAATTAATATGAAGAGAACATGCAATAACAAGTTTGTGCTAAATGAACGTGCAAGCATAACAAACAGAAAAAAGGTCACCGGAGCTAGGGGGAGGGGGAGGGGACAGAGGCGGCCGCCGGCCGTGGCTCGGCCGCAGGGGGGGAGGGCTGGAGGGGGAGGGGCGGGGCGGCGGCGGCCGGGGGGGGGGGGGGGCGTACGGGTGGCGACGGCCGGCGGGGCATCGGTGGCCAGCGCTGCGGTGGAGGAGGGGAGGGGGGAGGGAGGTTGCGTACTCGTTGGTCGGCGGCGACGGCGAGGTCAGCGATCGGCTCCGTCGGCGTCGGCTCTGGCGGCGGTCGGCGGTCGGCTTCCGGCAGCAGTGGAGTCGTGAGATAGAGCGGGTGTGCGAGTGGGAGAGAGAGCCGCGGCGCTGAGTATATCGGGCCTTATAAACGACGGTGCACTAACACCGTCGTCTATAAACCTGGGCTTTAATTGTCGACGGTGTACCATTGTCTAAAAGTCCCGAGAACTTATAAACGATGGCCTAGGTTAACCATCGTCAATAACGGCTTAATTGACGACAGTGTCTTCTGGCCGTAGTCAATAAGTTTAATGACGACAGCCCCGTCGTCAATAAATCTGGCCGTCGTCTATTGTTGCGATTCCTGTAGTGTTCGGGCTAGGGTTTGCTCCAAAAGCACCAGTGAGGTATGGACGACCTCGACCTATATTCTGTTCTCCATGAAAACCACCGGAGATGGGACCTCACCGGCGAACCGAGCCCACAAAACGACGGCGGCGACAAAAACTCGAGGAACTCCTCCGGTCCTTGATGGTTTCAAGCGCCGTTTGTTTGAGAAGGACCGTAGCCACCTAGCAAAGCTTCTCCTAGACCAGAATGAACTCTAGCTACTCCTGCGCGACGAATTTGGTTGTAGACCGAGGTTCATTCCCATGAACTAGGGTTTGGAAAAACTCAAAATCCTAGCTACCGGCGTAACCAAAGAAGGAACGGTTTTCGGCTACATCATCTAGGCTGTCACGCGCAACTTTTTTGTACAGAAAACCGGAGAATAAGAAGGCTGTAGCATATTGACGACGGTGAGGCCGAACGGTGCTCCGCCGGTACACTTCGGCACTCAGCAGCGATCGTCCGTTTGCGGCTACTATGAGCAAGCAACCTTGGTGTTGATGTGGTAGACCAATAGAGCACGTCGTGGTGCTGCTTTCTTATGTCGGGATCTCGAGCAACCGAGGAACAACCGAGCCGGGTGATCGGAACAGAGACAGCGGCACCGAAGGGTTTTCTTCATGGAAGAGGATGGGAAGAGCTGCGAGCGAGCGAGAGAGGCGAAGAAGAACTTCGGTGCTGCGGCTGTGGCGTGTTGAAAAGATCAAGCAACCGAGGAAGCAGGATCTGGCACCGTGAAAGTCATAGGGACCGGGTTGCAGCCGGCGCTGGCGAGCGCTCAGTGATCGTCCGAAGAGAAAACAGGGAGTTTGCTTCTGTGGGTGGCTGACTAGTGGGCCTCCTCCCACCTAATTCTCCACTGATATTCTCCCTTTGGTCTCCAAATTAAAAACATTGCTTCACCTCAAAGTCATGGATTTGAAGTGTTGAATTGAGCTGAATTCATTTGGGGTCAAGAAATTTGAATGGCAATTGGGTTTTTGAATTTGAATTTGAATCTCCCTCCTTCCATTGCTCCAAAAGCGAGGGCCCGAGCACGACCTCGGGTAGGAAAGAAGCAGGTGGCCTTCAATGCGGAGCAGGCGCTATCTCAGCCAAGTGGGAGGGCACTCGAGTGCCTCCCCCTAGCCTTGGCATTGAAGGCACGACACCTCCGATGAAACTAATGAGGAGTGGAATGCGGGGCGTTCGTGCGCCTCGGTATGGACTACTCCCTAACTACGGGACGGGAGCAGGTGTGGTGGTGGGCCACAAATACGGCGGTTACATACAACGTGTGTGAAGTAGTCGGTAAGATACTTCCGATCGGACGTATGTGTCGTGTGTTCCGAGTGTGTCCTGATTTGAATCACCGTCCCTCGCGGTTATTGAGTACCACATGTTCACTGAGTTGTGACATAGTAAGTATTTCTATATGAATTTAAAGGAATCATTGTTGTTCTGAAGTTCATAATTTCATTGTATTTTAACCATGTATGCTATAGACGTAGAGCACACTAAATTTATATTCCACTTTGGGCAAAACAACATAGGGATGAAGCGTTTCTTGTTTGATTGTGGATTTCTGATGTTGAGATGCTCAAGGCATATGAATTAGCTGTTGTAAAACTGCTAATAGAGATATACTTTTAGGCGAGTCCCTAATGCAATAGCTGCTGTCCTACTTTATAAATTCCTGCATACAGAGTTCATATTTAGTGTAGACGGTTATGTCTTGCTGAGCTTTCAAGCTCACGGTTGCAGTATTAGTGTTTTGCAGGTTGGATTATTTTTTCTATGAAGACGGTTGTTCAGAGAGACATCGAACCCCACGGGTCGTATAACTCACCGGAAACCTTGCCGCTGCCTACACTCTTCTTGGAGCAAGTAAGAAGCGTCCGTGGGCTGGACGTCTTCTCTTTTGTGTAGCTAGGATCGAGAGTGTGTTTTTATGTATATTTCGCTGCGTGTACCTTCGTGGTACATTATGTTGTAAATGATATTATGTTTAGAAATAAAAGACTTTGTATGTTTGTAACAGCCCTAACTTTTGTAAAGTTGTATTTCACTTTATGATGCAAAGTTAAGGAGAAGAAATGGGGCATTATGTGTCACATGAAATAATGAACCCAAAAATGGACGTGTGAGGGAGTTAAAATTTTTCTTCAACTCATGATTAGCACATGTTAACACGAGCAGGGAACTTCACTCCCTGATTTTTAGTTCATGTCAACCCTCACTACGAAGAGGATGGGGGGAAATCTAAACACAATTTGAATCATTTAAAAGAATTCATGATCAGATTGTATAAATGCATCCAAGTGTATTCCCCGATACATTCCTCATGTATTCAAGAGCCTAAGTTTCAAATTTGGAGAATTTTAGGGTTCATATACTATTTATTCCGAGGAATAAATGAGAGAGAGTTCAAATTCAAATTTGAATTTGAAAACTGAACCAAACGTGCTCAATTTTGAAATCTGAGTTAGGTTCAAATTCCTCACATCATGTTTGGCCTATCCTCCAAGTTTGGTGAGATTTGAATAATGTTTGTGTGGGAATCTCAAAGCACAGCGGAGAAAAATCAAATGAAGGGGGGTGGACCCCATCTGTCAGCCACACACTTCGCAACCGACCCGGTTTCCTTTCTTCGGTTGCTTAGCGCGCGCCACCGAGCAGAGCCATGGCCTGCGAGCTACTTGCCTGGGTGTCCTCCCGTTCGGGGCTCACCCCTATCCCTCCCACGTACGCTGCACAACACAAAGTTGTTTTCTCCCATCTCGGGCTCGCACTCGGTTGCTTCTATCCCGTGAAGAACACCGCCCGCACGCTCTCTGTTTTTTCTTCCAATCACAACAGCCAACCTAGCTCGGATGATCGAGCTCCCCTCAACAAAAAGCATCAACAACTCGTGCTTTAGTGGCTGCCAGTGCCAACTCCCGGTTCTCTCTGCTTATTTGCGCGTGTGAGCTCGAAGTTTCGGCTGCCCCGTGTTGAACACCGAAGAAAAGGCCTACAGCTACCGTGGACAGCTCACACCATGCAAGCTCATGCTCAAGCGAGCCACTCCATCGGTGCCCCGGTGATCCTAGCTGCTCCCCCCAAGCTCAGCCCTAGCAATTGATCATAGAGCAAGAATTTAAAGTTTTCATCCCGGGCGGCGCAACTCGACCCCGAGGTAGGGAATTGCAAAATTCATCGTCAATTCATGTTGTAAGTGCTTCAAACTTCGCACAGAGGTTCCTCACTAGCTAGCGCACATCCTCCCTCTTTTTTAGGCCAAGAAAGTAGGTGTAGAGCGAGAATTTCGATTCTTGCCGAGGGAATGTGAAATTCCAAAAGTGCTAACAAAAATTTCAGCACTTTTACACTTAGGAAAAATGAGGGAATTAAAACTTCGAATTATAATGGTGTGAGATCAATGTGGTGATTCAAACTTCCCAAAACTTCCAAACATGTAGATCTGAATTCATAACTTGGATCTTCATATGTCAAATATTAAAACTTCCAAATTTCAGCTCATTTGGAGGGGTTCTAATATTTGTTTGGGATTAAAAGAGGAAACCCTCTAATCTGAATTTAAATTTCAGTTTCAAATCCCAATTTACTCAATTTGCAAATTTGGTTCCACAATTTTGTTCTCCACATTTGAATTAGCAGCCATGCCAAAATTCAGAGATATTGTAGTTGGGTTGCTATGTTTTTTTGAAACAATGCAAATGAATATGTCAAATTCCATTTCAAATTCGAATAACCAAACTTAATTCAAACTCCACACCAGAATTCAAATGATTTGAATTCAACAAATTCATACCATGACTTGGTGTGGAAGTATAGCCTTTAATTTTGAGTAGCTGTGGTAAAAATATCAGTGGAAAAGTTGATTAAGAAAATGAGGTGGTGGGACCCAACAGTCAGCCACACAATTTCATTTTCCTCTCTGTTTTTCCCTCGGGTGTTCACCGCGCGCCACCGAGCGACGGCCGCTTCACCGAGCTGCTTCCTCGCGTGCTCCCGAAGCCAGCCTGAGCACGTGGATGATCAAAGCGGCAGCACAATTGCTTTTCTTCTCTTCTCCACGTTACACCGCAGCTCCTCAGCCTCTCTGCTCGAGCGCACGACCGAAACCCCGAGTTACGCCGCTGCTCTCGGTTCCCCCATCGCTGATCATCTTCCGACGACACGAGCGCGTAGCTGAGCCAACCACAAGCTCCGCCGGCACCCCCCTCGACATTTTCCACCGTCTCCTAGCCTGTGGCCGGCCATCTACACCGGTGCCGAGCTGTTTTTCTCCATGGAAAACAGGGCACGATGCCGCCGACTCGGTTCCACGTCTTCCGGCCGACTCCGACCTCCCCAGCATGAAAGAAACCACCCAGAGGTGCGTCATGGAGTCTAGTTTCTCATACCGACGTCCTTCTGTTCTTTACCATGGCCGGCTAGCCGGAATTTGTGGATCACCGCTGATGCATGTGAAGAACCGATCAAAACAAATTTGGGAAATTCTCTTCACACGTTTGATCATTGGTTCTCCGGTCCTAGACCAAGCTACTAGGGCTCCTAGAGCCCTCCTATGCATAACACCGAAGCCAACCGGCCACCCTACAAGCAGGGCGACAGAAAACCGCTGCCTCCGGCAAAAATGGGGCGCGTCACCGGTGATAGCCATGTCGCCGCCGTTGTTAGCTCGGGCTAGGTGTAGCATCTCGTTCTACGTGCTCTAGGGATGGTGTACAGCACCTCAGCTCGCTGTTTGAAGCTTGTGACTAAGAATACAATCAGTTAGTGACGATCACTTGGAGATTGATCACTTTCTTCCTCCCTCCCTGCTCTTCACTCCACCCCCTTCACCCGTGCTCACGTAGATGCTACACGATATGATCATGCATATGTATTTAATCGAAAAGCTTTTGTTAATAAGATCTAATGACAGTTTAAAAACTGGAACTCTGTTTAAGAATTTAAAATGACACTGGTTCTAGTGGTTTGGGTTGGGATTAAACACTATGATCAAATGTTGAGTGCTATTCCCACTTAAGTGTTGATCACCTTAAGATGTTACACATGACAGTGGTGATCCATAGCCCCAATGGAGCTGAAAATTTTCATGTTAGTTCCTTGTCACAAGAAAGTCATCTGGACCAAAAATTAGCACTTTTCATTGAGTGGTTTATTCAGAATAATTCTCTAAGTAGTTAAGAAAAGAGGAATTAATTCTGAGGTACCACCCATGTTCATGTCAAACTCAGTTAACCACAATTTCAATTATAGTTCACAGAGCCTACATGAATTTTCCTAGGATTTTTGGAGCTATTAATTTCCCAGAACTGAATTTCCAAGTTTTGGAAATTCTCTGAAAATGTTTCTGTATTCATTTGAACACAGCAACTTTAAATCTGCATTCTCCTGATCCAATCAACTCCAAATGAGCTGAAACTTTTACAGGAGTCTAATATCATACTAAATAATATTATGGAAAAAATTAGGATTTTTGGATAAACCAAACTCCCTCTAAAATTCTTTTGCTGAAAAGATTTAAAGAATTTTCCAGAATTAATTAATGCCTTTCATATAAATTGGGTTTTCATTGGATAGAGTTTGTTAATCTGAATCTAACCCAATTTGAATCACTAAATTTGGAGTTTACTAGCAAAAGTTATGCTCTTCTAAAGTTTGGGGAAAAATCTGGGATTTGAATTAATTGGGGAAAAGTTTAAATCTGCCAGTGGGTCCGGGGAACACGTGTCACTCACTGGAATCACTTCACACGGAGTTACAGAGCTGTTTCCCGCGTGGCCACAATTTATCCGGCGCCACAGCAGATCTGGCCTCTCCCTCCAGAGTGATTGACATGCGGGCCCGGCGGTTTTCTTCAACCTCCAGCCGCCCGCGCGCCTTCGCTGCCGGAGCTCGCCGGAGCACCTCGGTTTCCGACTTCCCGGCCTTCTCTCGAGCTGCCACTCGCCGCTAGGCCCTAAATTTGTGCGAGGAACACGCTGGTGTGGTCCTCCCGAGCCGGCAGAGCCTCCAACCTAGCGCCCGACGGTGCGGCGACTCGGTGGAAGTCCGGCGATGTCGCCCCGACGCCCTAAGCCCTCCAAGCTTCGGTTTCCAATCTCTAAAGCACCGGTAGATACTCGGGAAGGTCGACATGGGAGTGAAACGGCTCGGAAATGGGTCTAAACTAGGGTTCATCGTGCGCCCAAACCTTCCCATCGCGGTCGCTGTTGGAAAAGCTCAGAGTAGACCTTCTACCTTGGTTTTCATGCTAAGGTTTGTGAAGAAGATAGATTGATAAGCATGTCTAGCTTCTGTGTGTAAATTTTCGTTGACCCTAAACAAGTATTGATCACGAATTTGAAACTTTCTTACCCGCGGGTCCGTTTACACCGGCCGGAAGAACTTTGCAAAATTCATCATCAACGATCCACCTTTTGGCTCAAGCCTCGCAGGTGAGCTGCATGGATGTCGTGCGTGTACAACGGTCCTCTTGCTTGGTCATGAAGGCCTTTCTGTAGGGCTGTCCACGAGAGCACCTCGTCACCGTTGCTTTCGGCTGCCACGGAAAGGCTTGCTCCCGAGTGAGGAGAGCCAAGAACTGCTCGGCTGTGGTGCGAGGAGGTCGTGGGAACTGCTACGGTGTGGTTTTGCTGCTCAGTGGAAGCTTTGCATGCTAGCTGTGGCGGTGGCCGATCGATCGGACGAGCGTCAGCCGCTGCGGTCTGTTGCTCGTGCGAGGGGGAAAAGGGCTTCGATGTTTCGGTGATAAGGGCGAAAGGGAGCATGGCAGAGGGTATAAGAACCTCAGCTGAGGCGGTTCGGGTGAGAGGCGGTCGACCGAGCGGTGGCGCTGGCGTCGGTTGCTCTTTGTCGGTCTCACGTGAGAAGCAAAACAGAGACTGCTCTTCTGAAGATCTTTTGCAAATTTCTCTCCCTCAATGACAGGTGGCTCCCACCACAGCTCCCTCTTATCCTCAAAATATCTCCCAAATTTGAATCCAATGGAATTCAATTGTGGGAGTTCAAATCTGAGATGTATTTGGACAATTAGGCAAGTTTCATCAAAATTCAAATGAGCATTTGAATCCTTAGCTATTTAAAGTCCATTTAGAAAAATGAGTTGCAAAACATTTCAACAATTCATGAAACTTTGCATACCCACAAATTTTGACCTAAGGAATCCAAATATAAAATCTGATTCTTATTTTGGCTGCTGCAAATAAGATTTTTAGCACAACATTTTTTAAATTCATTGTGTTACTCTCATTTGAATTTTGAGTTGAACAAATTTGTTCCAAATCTGACTTTAGCTTTTTCACACATATGGGAACTTCCCATCTTGGTTTTAGACCCCTCTTGGGTTCCAAGTTTTTAAATAAACCTTTGAACTTGTGTGAAGAAAGCCCTCATGTGTGTTATCACATGTGAAGAAAATTGTAACAAGTCCCATTTTTCATACATATGAAACCATCTTTTGCAAACAAGAGTTTCTTTGTATTCACATTTTTGGGACCTTTACATTCCTCTTCCCCTTAAAAGGAATCTCGTCCCGAGATTACAAAAGAGGAATGAGACGGGAGGGTAATTACAAAGTTTATAACAAAAGCTCCGGATAGTTCCTGTGGATGTAATCTTCAATTTCTCACGTCGCCTCTTCCGGGGTATGATTACTCCACAGGACTTTGTAAAAATTCAAAGTCTGGTTTCGGGTGATCCGGGTCTTTTCTTCGATAATCTGAATATGATGCTCGACATAGGTGAGATCCGGCTTCAACTCGTCGATGTCTTCGGTGCGGACAGCAGCGGTAAACTTGAGACATTTCCGCAGCTGGGACACGTGAAATATGTCATGAATACTGGCAAGGCTTGCCGGTAGTTCCAGCTGGTAGGCAACAGTCCTACACTTCTCCGTGATGGCAAACGGACCTATGAATCGGGGAGCAAGTTTCCCCTTGACACCGAACCGATGAATCCCTTTCATCGGAGACACACGAAGGTACACGTGCTCTCCGACGTCGAAATGCAGCGGTCGACGCCTCTGGTCCGCGTACTTTTTCTGACGAGATTGGGCAGCTTTGAGGTTCTCTTGTATTGTCCGAACTCTCTCTTCGGCTTCATTGACAAGATCAACCCCGAACGTTACTAGTTCACCGGATTTGCACCAATTCAATGGTGTATGGCACTTCCGACCGTATAGAGCTTCATATGGTGCCATTTTGATGCTCGTCTGATATCCGTTGTTGTACGAGAACTCCACCAACGGTAAGTGACCATCCCATCTCTTACCATGGTGGATGGCACACGCTCTCAGCATATCCTCCATTATTTGATTCACTCTCTCAGTTTGCCCATCGGTTTGAGGGTGATACGCGGAGCTTCTAATCAGTTTGGTTCCCAAGGATGCGTGTATCTGCTCTCAGAAACGGGCTACGAACAGTGATCCTCTATCAGACACAATGGTGCGGGGAGCTCCATGTAAGCACAAGATCCATGCTATGTAAAACTCCGCATACTGCTTTGTGTTATATCTTGTATGCCCCGGGATGAAGTGTGCTGATTTGGTTAACCGATCAACAATGACCCAAATCGAATCATGGTTGTGGAAGGTCGTCGGCAACCCGACGTTGAAGTCCATACTGAAGTATTCCCACTTCCATGCCGGTACTTTCAATGGTTGCAACAGGCTTGACTTCTTCAAATGGTCGGCCTTGACTCTTCGACACGTATCACATTCTGAAACGTATTTTGCAACTTCACGTTTCATACATGTCCACCAAAACTTCTTCCGGAGATCTTGGTACATTTTATTACTGCCCGGATGAATGGAAAATTTGGACAAATGAGCTTCATCCAAATTTTTCTTCGGTAGTCCCATATCCCAGGGTACTACAATCCGGTCGTTGAAACACAAAATACCTTCATCGTCCTTCCGGAAGCATTTCATTTCTCCGTTGTCTATTCTCCGCCGTATGTGAGACATACCCTTGTCTTTTCGTTGAGCTTCAATGATCTCCTCTCGGATGGTAGGAATGAGAGCGAGATTGTAGAGAGCTCCATACGGGATGACACGGATGCTTGGTTCTTCATCATCCATTTCAGCAATAGTCAGGTGATGGATATGCGCCTTACGACTGAGCGCATCGGCGAACACATTCGCCTTTCCTGGATGATAATGAATGTCAAGTTCATAGTCTTTAATGAGCTCTAGCCATCTTTGTTGCCTCATGTTCAATTCTTTCTGAGTGAAGATGTACTTCAAGCTCTTGTGGTCAGTGTAGAGGTGTACAAGATTTCTGAGCAAGTAATGCCTCCACATCTTCAAAGCAAGGACCACGACAGCTAACTCAAGATCATGAGTTGGATAATGCTGCTCGTGATTTCTGAGTTGACGAGATCCATAAGCGACCACTCATCCTTCTTGCATCAGCACGCAGCCAAGACCGATGCCTGATGCATCGCAATAAACGTCGAATGGCTTCGTCGTATCCGGCTGAGCAAGAACTGGGGCTGTTGTGAGATGCTTCGCTAAAGCCTTGAAAGCTTGTTCACACGCAGCACCCCCTATTCTTCTTCAATAATTCCGTCATTGGCTTAGCGCTCTTGGAGAAACCAGAATGAACCTCCGGTAATAACCCGCTAAACCGAGGAAGCTACGGATTTCATATACTGACTTTGGTGACTCCCATTTCTGTACTTGGATAATCTTACTCGGATCTACAGCAATGCCCTCCGCTGAAATAATGTGTCCGAGAAACGGTACTTGATTAATCCAGAATTCACACTTGCTGAATTTTGCATAGAGCTGATGATCTCACAATCTTTGTAGCACAATATGCAGATGTTCAGCATGTTTTTCCTCTGACTTGGAGTACACCAAGATATCGTCGATGAAGACAACGACGAATTTATCCGACTCCGGCATGAACACTGAATTCATCAAGTACATGAAGTGTTCCGTGGCGTTGGTCAAACCAAAAGACATAACGAGATACTCATACAGCCCGTATCTCATTGAGAATACCGTCTTTGGAATATCTTCAGCCTGGATTTTAATCTGATGATATCCAGACCAAAGGTCCATCTTCAAAAATACCTTTGCACCCACTAATTGATCGAAGAGCATATGCGAGGTAGTGGATACTTGTTCTTGATGGTAACGGTGTTCAAAGGACGATAATCAACACAAAGCCGTAGTGTTTCGTCCTTCTTCTTGACAAACAACGCTGAACAACCCCAAGGTGACGAACTCGGTGGTATAAATCCCTTGCTCATTAGGTTATTCAGCTGTGTCTTCAATTCTGCCAGTTCATTGGGTGCCATCTTGTACGGCCTTCGTGATATCGGTGTTGTTCCCAGTATAAGTTCAATCTTGAACTCAATGTCTCGCTCGGGTGGCATGCAGGTAAATCATCGGGAAACACATCCAGATACTCACGTACCACCGGAATGTCCTCTATCCTAACAGCTTCCGTGTGGTTCACTGTTGCAATCTGTTGCCGTCTAGCGCGCAAAACTGATGTTAAGAACAGCATTGTGGTAATTCAACCACGACATCCCCAAAATGATGTTGATCTTCATAGCCTCAAGAATAATGAGAGTCGTAGGGTATATTCTACCCCACAAACAAAGAGGTGCTCGGGAGACAACCTCACTTGAAGTACTGCTGCCCCCGGGCGAAGATATGAGGTATTGCTTCTTTGTATAAGCTATTTGGAGCTGATGTTGAGCCACGAAAGATTGGCTAATGAAATTGTGTGTGGCACCGGAATCAAAGAGAATTAAAACCGGTAGTTGATTCAGAGAAAACATCCCTGCTAAAGCGGCTTCTCCTTCCGGAACATCATCAATCACAGTATAGTGAATATTGCCCCTTATCTGTCCTCCTGTCTGCAGATGAGGTACGGGTCGTATTGTTGTAAATATGATGACCCGCAGCCTCGAGTTTCCTCCGGACAATGCCTAGCATAATGGCCCATACGCCTACAAGTGAAACATGGATTTCTCTCCGGTTCTTCGTTGACTTGCGGTTGGATGCTAGGTACACATGGCTGCAGCGATGGAGCACAAACCACCGTCTGATGCTGCGGCTGTGGAGGTGGTGCAAGTTGTAGAACTTGACCAGCAATCAATCTCTGAGGAGTTGATCGTACAGGTGGCCTCCATCTTTCACCGGGTGGCGTTTGATACACCAAACGGTACTTCTGAGGCACATAACTTGTGCTTGCCTGCTCGATCTCACTCAGCTTTCTCTTCTCAGCTTGCCACTCAAGTGTCGGCTTCTCTTGGATGAGAGCCGCATCGACCATGTCGGTGTAACTGCCGTTATTGTGCACGGCCAACTTCTCCTGTAATATGGCACTCAGGCCATGAAAGAACAAATCACACCGTGCGTCTTCTTTCGCCACATATTCGGGAGCATATTGAGCCAAAAGGTTAAACCTTCTGACATACTCGAGTACACTCATGTCCCCTTGCTTCAAGCCTAAGAATTCCTCCCGCTTTGCCTTGACAATACCTAGTGCTATGTGACGAGTACGAAAGGCTTCACAAAACTCACTCCATGGCACTTGATGGTCATCCGGAATGGTGGCAAAATGGTCAACCCACCAATTTCCGGCAGCTCCATGGAGTTGTTGAGCGACAAACTTGGTCTTCTGGTATTCATCACACTCGAATACTCCGAATTTTGACTCCATGACACGAAGCCACTGATCTGTTTCCACAGGTTCGGTAGCTTCAGTAAAGATTGGCGGTTGAGTCGCCAAGAAATCCAGATAAGCGTTCTAAGGTGGAACGACTTGTTGCGTGTTCTGGAGTACACCCTGCTGTACCAAGGCTTGGAGTAAGCATGTGTGTTCTTGCGTTGCTTCTTGGAGTAGCCTTGTGTTCTCTTGGTTAGACTCGACGACTCGAGTCATAAGATCCATCTATCTCGTGGATGGTGGTTCCGACGGTGGAATAGAAGCATCACCGCCTCGGCGAGAACTCCCGGCCCTACTCCTAGAGCGAGTACGAACCATACCGCAAAAATGTCGTAGAGATGAGTTAAACAAGAACTCAGCAATATGTGAGACTAATGAAAACATGAATATGTCAAAAATTTATGAAAGTAGTAACAAAATCCATGTTTACATAACTCCTTAGTAGGCATAGCTATCCAGCCTATCTGTACAGAACAGACCTTTATGCACTATCTCCAGATTTTGATCTAGTTAAACGCATTTTCATAACTAAAGTTGAATACCAAAGTTAAATTTAACTTCAGTATATTTCCAACGAGTATTCCTATGCCTTGAGATCATCTCTGTATTAAAAGTTATGATTTTCCAAAGTTGACAGAATTCCTGGATAAAATTCGCCAGCATCTCCTTTGTATGAGGCTGATTTTATCACAGCTGTATATGCAAATACAATAAGAATCTGAACAAACATTGAACTACAACAATATTTCACATTTCATAACCTTTTCCAACGGTGTATCATAGGCTCCTTAAGGATTTTTCGACAGAATGTTATGGCTTAAAAACAGAAAGGTCCGGAGAGGTTTTGCTGCTGTCCTGGTTCTGGACAGATTACCTTCCTCTGAACTTTCTACCCATTTATCGTGTGATTTTTCTCTGGGGTCTACAAAGAAGTTGTAGATCACTTGCAAATCTTTCCAGAAATGTATCATACACCTCAATTGGGGTCAAGCTACTCATAATTATGCTCTGTCCAATTTCAGAGAGAATTCCTGCCGGAAACAGAGCACTCTGTTTTTGAAATCTTTGAAGCCTAGTCTTCCTCTCATTTGAATCTTAGCTCTAAATATGAGTTCAATAACTAATAGTTGTTTCAAACTTCCATTTTTAGTTGAAAGTTAGTTCATGAGTTATTTCTTCAAATGAAAGGGGTTAATAAGTTTAGTACGGCGTCGATGCACCGTAAGAAGCATGTCGGTACTACGTAGCCTCACCAAAGAAAATCCTAACCGGACTATACCGGCATACTCGTTTTATCAGTGGAACTAAGACGCTCTCTCGCACACGTGTACTACACGTACTATGGTTTCGTGGTTAGTACATGCAGAAGAACACTCAATGATAATGCACACATAGGTTTTTCTCATTTCAGGCAGTTCCATATCATACTAAAAATATACGCCCCGTATCATTTCCATACGGGCCATCCTTGAGTCAAGCCACGTCTCAAGGTACAGGGTCGCGTTTTCGCACCACACGACGGGGAACCCGAGTAGAGCGCGAACGGGTCGTCACGGTTGGGAATTTTATCAACCCAACAGATACCACCTACTGCCCTGCAGGGCACGCCGATGGCAAGCGCTACGTATGTCCTTCTAGGCTATTTCCAGAAGAACACACTATCGCGTTACTGACCACATGATGGGGTTTCCACTTTCTTGCCTAATGCACGCTAGGGATCAGCATTTCATATGAACTCAGGAACATGAAGAGTTCAAGAGTTCCATATTAACGTCTCACACGAGGCTGTGAGACCTATCCCTGAACCACATTCCTCGTCAAGGGAGCTAAACGAAATTGAACCGCTTTCGGTGGCGTTCCTTACCATGCTTACCTGAGCGTAGGTGCGTCATTACATAATCAAAATTCAGAATTATAACAAGTACGTTAGTCATGCCACTTTTAAGTAACTATACTACTATAGTCCTTATGTGGGCCTAATACCGTTTTCTCACCGTATCCTATGTTTTTGTAGTAATACGATCCTTATTTCGTGCTCTATTACCAATGAGGCTCTGATACCACGCTGACAGGGCACGACATTGCCCGTTCAGTCACGGGGAAGTCGCACTCGCTCGGGAATCGCATTGGGTGGTGCCGTGTTGTGCGGCACCCAACAGCACACGTATAAGGAACACTGTATTACATAAAACAATAGTGGAAGATTACAAGTTTTTCTTTGTAAATAATTTACATCAAGTAGCTACAGTGGAAGTCTATAAACAACTCACGTCGAATAACTTTAGAGCACTCGAGATGAAGTCCAGCCCGCGGTCTCCTCTCGCTAGCAACACGAAGACAACAGCAGCGGCTGGGTTCTCCATGTGTTACACGACTCGGAAGTCTCTGAGTCTCACCGGACAACCTTCTTATTAGCATCGATGTTAACCTGCAAAACCACTCATATAGCAAGCGTGAGCACATAGGCTCAGCAAGACTGATCCGTCTCTCCTAAACAAGAAACTCTACATGCACGACGGTTGCAATTGGGTTAGCTAGATTTGCATAAATGACTCTCCTAATGTAGATCTTTAACTTTCAGATTTTAAGCCTCATTGTAAAGACTTTGAGCCGAACAGCATCGCAACTCCACAATCAAACAAGAAACGTTTTGTTGTGATGCTCCTTGCACAAAATGGAAATAAAGTTTAATGAGCCTATCTATAATTCAATCATGGTTGTAATACAAGTTACATCACAGCCTTATCAAGTTCAAAAGATAACCAGTTAAGTTGTTACTACGTCAAGACGCAGTGGGCAAGTATGCTCATATAACTGCGACCGACGGTGATTCGAATCAGTACACGCCCGGACTACATGACACGTACACCCGTACTCCGAGTTGCCGGCAGCAACCTCGACTGACGTTGTATGCGGCGACCTTTCCCAAGATCTTCCACACAGGACGCAGTCTAACTGCCCTGAGTCCGCAAGCTCCCTCAAGGTACATACCCGCAGTGATATGTTCTTAAGCGGGTTGCCTCCTGCTACCCTAACGCCGAAAGCCTAAGGCAGTTAGAAAAGTTCCAATGTGGATCTCCCAAGGTACATCGGTTTCCTGGGGTCCCAGAGAGCAAGTATGTGCTCGGTATACAACTCAAACTTGTCCAACAGGGCCAAGCACGGACAGGCCTTAACTGACAAAGGCAGGGCTATGCATGCACGGTCCACAGCCTTCTGCATCTAAACCTCCCTGCCCGGTCTCCATTTCTTATGTGTGGACTTTCCTCATCATTTCTGTTTTTGACCCGTCCCGAGTAAACCAGACCTAAACTCGCGAGTAGCTTCCAACTACTCGACTTCTACCGGACCTTTCCTACTAAAATTTGGCGTAGCCCTATTCCACCCTTTCTCTCTTAGATATTTCTGGTCATGCAACTGGGTTTTCAATATCAATAGACTTAATGCAATCAATAATTCAAACTATGATCTCTAAAAATGGAAATACTTTATAAAACTGTTCAAATGCAAACCGGGGCTTGCCCGTTTTGCAGGTGACTAAGAATACAATCAGTTAGTGACAATCACTTGGAGCTTGATAACTTGCTTTCTTCCCTCCTTGCTCTTCACTCCAACCCCTTCACCCGTGCTCAGTAGATGCTACACGATATGATCATGCATATGTATTTAATTGAAAAGCTTTTGTTAATAAGATCTAATGACAGTTTAAAAACTGGAACTCTGTTTAAGAATTTAAAATGACACTGGTGCCAGTGGTTTGGGTTGGGTTTAAACACTATGATCAAATGTTGAGTGCTATTCCCACTTAAGTGTTGATCACCTTAAGAGGTTACACATGACACTGGTGATCCATAGCCCCAATGGAGCTGAAAATTTTCATGTTAGTTCCTTGTCACAAGAAAGTCATCGGGACCAAAAATTAGCACTTTTCATTGAGTGGTTTATTCAGAATGATTCTCTATGTATTTAAGAAAAGAGGAATTAATTCTGAGGTAACACCCATGTTCGTGTCAAACTCAGTGAACCACAATTTCAATTATAGTTCACAGAGCCTACATATATTTTCCTAGGATTTTTGGAGCTAAGAATTTCCCAGAACTGAATTTCCAAGTTTTGGAAATTATCTGAAAATGTTTCTGTATTCATTTGAACACAGCAACTTTAAATCTGAATTCTCCTTATGCAATCAACTCCAAATGAGATGACACTTTTACAGGAGTCTAATAACATCTTAAAGAATATTCTGGCAAAATTTGAGGATTTTTGGATAAACCAATCTCCCTCTAAATTTCTTTTGCTGAAAATCTTTAAAGAATTTCCAGAATTAATTATGCCTTCCATACAAATTGGGTTGCATATTTGGATATATTTTGTCAATCTGAATCTAACCCAATTTGAATCACTATATTTAGAGTTTTCTAGCAAAAGTTATGCTCTTCTAAAGTTTGGGGAAAATCTGAGATTTGATTTAATTGGGGAAAAGTTTAAATCTGCCAGTGGGTCAGGGGAACACGTGTCACTCACTGGAATCGTGCCACACGGGGTTACAGAGCTGTTTCCCGCATGCCACAATTTATGCGGTGCTACAGAAGATCTTGCCTCTCCCTCCAGAGTGACTGACATGCGGGCCCAGCGGTTTTCTTCAACCTCCAGCCGCCCGCGCGCCTTCGCTGCCAGAGTTCGCCGGAGCACCTCGGTTTCCGACTTCCTGGCCTTCTCTCGAGCTGCCACTCGCCGTTAGGACCTGAATTCGTGCGAGGAACACGCTGGTTTGGTCCTCCCGAGCCGGCAGAGCCTCCAACCTAGCGCCTGACGGTGCGGCGGCTCGGTGAAAGTCCGGCAATGTCGCCCCGATGCCCTAAGCCCTCCAAGCTTCGGTTTCCAAGATTTAAAGCACCGGTGGATACTCGGGAAGGTCGACATGGGAGTGAAACGGCTCGGAAATGGGTCTAAACTAAAGTTCATCGTGCGCCCGAACCTTCCCATCGCGGTCGCTGTCGGAAAAGCTCGGAGTAGACCTTCTACCACGGTTTTCATGCTAAGGTTTGTGAAGAAGAAAGATTGCTAAGCAAGTCTAGCTTCTATGTGTGAATTCTCGTGGACCCTAAATAAGTATTGATCACGAATTTGAAACTTTCTTACCCACGGGTCCGTTTACACCGGCCGGAAGAAGTTTGCAAAATTCGTCGTCGACGATCCACCTTTTGGCTCAAGCCTCAGAGGTGAGCTGCATGGGTGTCGTGCGCGTCCAACGGTCCCCTTGCTTGGTCGTGAATGCCTCTCTGTAGGGCTGTCCACGAGAGCACCTCATCGCCGTTGCTTTCGTCCACCGCGTAAAGGCTTTCTCCCGAGTGAGGAGAGCAAAGAACTGCTCGGATGTGGTGCGAGGAGGTCGTGGGAACTGCTAGGGTGTGGTTTTGCTGCTCAGTCAAAGCTTTGCACGCTAGCTGTGGTGGTGGCCGATCGATCGGACGAGCGTCGGCCGCTGCGGTCTGTTGCTCGCGCGAGGGGGAAAAGGGCTTCGATGTTTCGGTGATAAGGGCGAAAGGGAGCACGGCAGAGGGTATAAGAACCTCAGCTGAGGCGGTTTGGGTGCGAGGCGGTCGACCGAGCGGTGGCGCTGGCATCAGTTGCTCTCTGTCGGTCTCACGGGAGAAGCAAAACAGAGACTGCTCTTCTGAAGATCTTTTGCAAATTTCTCCCCCTCAATGACAGGTTTGTCCCACCACAGCTGCCTCTTATCCTCAAAATATATCCCAAATTTGAATCTAATGGAATTCAATTGTGGGAGTTCAAATCTGAGATGTATTTGGACAATTGGGCAAGTTTCATCCGAATTCAAATGAGCATTTGAATCCTTAGCTATTTAAAGTCCATTTCAAAAAATGAGTTGTAAAACATTTCAACAATTCATGAAACTTTGCATAACCACAAATTTGGACCTAAGGAATTCAAATATAAAATCTGATTTTTAATTTGGCTGTTGCAAATGAGATTTTTAGCACGACAGTTTTGAAATTCATTGTGTTACTCTCATTTGAATTTTGAGTTGAACAAATTTGTTCCAAATCTGACTTTAGCTTTTTCACACATATGGGAACTTCCCATATTGGTTTTAGACCCCTCTTGGGTTCCAAGTCTTTAAATAAACCTTTGAACTTGTGTGAAGAAAGCCCTCATGTGTGTTATCACATGTGGAGAAAAATTTTAACAAGTCCCATTTTTCATACATATGAAACCATCTTTTGCAAAAACGATTTTCTTTGTATTCACATTTTTGGGACCTTTACACCACTAAAATGAAGGCTATGAGAATCTGAATATAAGGATCAACTTTAGTCAAGCTTCATTTTGCAAAATCATGTTCCTACTGTCTTACTACCCCTGCATGTAGAGTTACATGTTTATAATTGACGGTTAAGACTTGCTAAGCCTTAGTGTTCACGGTTGCTTCTTAGTTGTTTTTACAGGTAGCAGGATGCCTACTACGAAGAAGGTTGTTCGATGATACAACGAACCTCACTGTTCGTTTACTCACCGGAAACCTAGCCGCTGCCTTACTTTGGTGAAGCTAGTAGGAAGCATTCACGAGCTGAACGACTTCTATTAACCGTAGTTAGGGTCGAGAGTGAGTAGATGTCCAGTTCTTAAATTTCCGCTGCGTGTGTACAACATGTGTACATTATATTGTAAAAGAGCTTATCTTGAGTAATAAAAGGGTTGCATATGTTCTTACCGTCTTTTCGTGCATGCTGTTGGGTGCCGCATCACACGACACGACCCAGTGCGATTCCTGGGCAAGCGGTACGACCCCGTCGAGGGCCAGGCCCCTCACAACATGGTATCAGAGCCGCATTGGAAATAGCACGCATGAAAAAGATTCTATTTTTGAAAACTTAGAGGTATACGAGTGAGGAATGTATAGTATACCCACATAAGGAGTATTATTAGCATAGTTACTTAAGGTGGCAAGCTGACTTGTGTTACTCTTCTGTATTTCAATTCTGTAACGACGCACCTACATGGATGTAAGCATGGTAAGGAACGCCACCGAAAAGCGGATCAATTTCGGTTAGCTCGCCCATACAAGGAAACTAGTGTGGGATGTGCTGTTTAGCAATGGACGAGAAGTGAATATGTTTTCTAAGACTCTTCATGTCTTAGAGACATATGAAATGCACTAGCCTCCAGTGCGCAAACCCAGGGGCAAGAGGAGGAGACCCCATCGTGTGGTTTGTAACACGAAGTATGTTCTCTAGGACCCTTCATGTCCTATGAGGCTTACGAAAGCGCTGTTCCACCGATGTGCTTTATTGCAAAGGTGTGGAGCCCCCGTCAGGTGGTGAATAACCCGATCATGTACTTTGAGGCATGGCTTGACTCAAGGATGACCCATATGGCAATGATATGGGGCGTATGTTTTTACTATGATATGGACCTGCCTGAAATGACAATCCATTGTGTGCGTCACTATTGAGTGATTTTCTGCAGGTACCTTAACCATGAGTTGAACATTGCGTGTAGGAAACGTTTGTGAGTGATCTTGTTAGTGCCAGCACTTGAGATGTATATGCCGGTATAAAGCCGGTTAGGATTTTAATTTGGTGAGGAAACGTAGTACCGTGATATGTTTTGATCTGCATGAAAAAGGGAAGTTTTCAAAGAAAGAGTAAATTTGGAGTCTATAATTCCATTAGGGGTTAATAAACTCCTATATTTAACTAAGATTCAATTAGTATAGATTCATTCTAAAAGATTTACCAATAACCTCCCCTGTTTTTGGCAGATTTTTTGCTGAAATTGAACAGGACATAACTTTTGAGTGGTTGAACCACTGGAGGTGTGTGATACATTTTTGGAAAACTTTTGAAGTCTTCTACAACTTTTCTGTAGAACTCCAGATCAGAATGACTCTCCAAATGGATGAAATTCTCAGATGAGTGTGAACTGTCCAAAAACAGGGCAGACACAAAATGCTCTCTGGAATTTTTTGTATTTCGACCATAACTTCCTGTAGAAAAATTTCTAAGGTTCATGTAATACACCGTTGGAAAGTTTAGGATATGTTCTACGACTTTGTAGTTCTAAGTTTCTCCAGATTTGGAGTTTAAGTGTATCAAATCTTGCGGACAAAACAACCACTTTCAAAGGAGGTGCTGTCAAAATTGTTCCAGATTTCTGCCAAATTTGAGATATCACAACTTTTGATCCAGAACTGATATTTACACGACCCCACGGTCTTGTCGAGCCAGGATCACGCTGAGGGGTGCTGCATTGCACAACACTGATTAACACACATCAAAGGTACAAAGCGGAAGCAAAGTTTTATTACATAAATGGTTTTATGAACATTTTTACGACAAAATATGTCCAGTCTACACTCACGGGCGTAGACTACGCATCAAGTTCACGTTCAGCCCGTGAACGTGTCCTTGCTAGCACGCACACACACTAACACGGCGGCGTGCACGACTCCCACTCGACGGAGTTCCCCTCCTGGGGTTCCGTCTCCTCCTCGGGAGTCCCTTCCTCATAGAACCCTGCAAAAGCTTCAAACACAAGCAGTGAGCACGAAGGCTCAGCAGGACTGACCCATCTCTCCTAAACATGGAACTTCTACATGAGGGTTCATAGGTTACATGAGGTAAAAATCATTTGCAAGGACCCGCCTAATTAGTGGAACTTTACTTTTAAGTTTTAGCAGCAGGTTGTGGAGAACCTTACGCTAAGGCACATGAGAGAGCCGCAATCAAACGAGAATCGCATTTCTCTCATGTACTTTGCCCAAAGTTGAAAAGAACTCTAGTTAGCTCCAGACTACAGCAAATCATTAACAATCAAGTCCATCTTTCAATCAGCAACATTTTAACATGTAACTAGCCTATTCTTTCTACGTCATGGTACAGTGAACAAGTGGTACTCACTGACCGCGAGGGACAGCGATTATAATCGATTTACACCCGCAGGGTTACCCGAACAACCCGTCACGTATGCCCGTACTCGATGTTGCCTACAACAACCATCACGGACGTCGTACGCAACCACCTTTCACCCGTCAGCCAAATGTTGAACCGGTCTAATCGTCCCGAGCAAGAGGTCTCTGCACGCACATCTCAGTGCCGCCAGCCGATTTACACCTCAAGCTCTCAACCTAGCCTCTGAACGACCAGCTATGCCTCAACACCCAGCTACCCGAGTTACATCGGTTTCCCGGTTCCCATATAGCCTGTAGGTCTTCGGTACTGTTCTAGCTTGTTCAACAGGCCCGCACATGGCGCGGTCCTCAATTGACACAAGCGGAGCTACAGCACACAGGCCCCAAAGTCCTGCTGCCCTTACTCCCCGCTCAGTCTCATTTTTCTTGCCATATGTATCATGTGCTATATCTACCCGAGTTGAGTGCCTCTAGCCTATGCTCGCGAGTAGTTCCAACTACTCAACTTGTACCGAATCCTACCCTAACTTAGCTTTGCAGTACCTAACGGGGTTTGCAATCCTAAACCCAACACATGGTTTTCTTGGCTATGCATTTTGGTTTTCAAACAAGACTCTAATGCAAGAATTAATGGTACTCAAAGTAGTTCTCAAAACAATAAAACTTGTAAAAAGGTTAATGCAAACCGGATCTTGTTTTGCTGCTCTTGGTCGTAGGCTAGCTGCTCCTCCGGAGTAACGAAGTCTAGGACTTCGTGTTCCTCCTCGACCTTTGTAACACCCCAAAACCTGTTAAGAGGGGAATTTAAAATTTTTTGACGTATTGCATGTGGTGCAGAAATTCAAATTCAAATTGAAATTCAAATTAAACTCAAAACAGAAAAGCAAAAGAAAAAGAAAAAGAAAAAGAAAAAAAAACCCCCGGCCACTGGGCCGAAACCCACCAGCCGGCCCACCCACCCCCACGCCAGCCCGCAGCCGCGGGCCCCCTCTCCCTCTCACTGACATGCGGGGCCCGCCTGTCATCCCCGACCTCCCGCTCGCGCCAACCGCCGGACTCTTCCGCGCGCGCGATCGTAACCAACCCGGAATTCCGCGTCCCTCAGCCCGACTCCCGGTCCCAGACGACTCAAACTCGATCTAAACAAACCCGCCGCCCTCCCTCGTCTATAAAAATGCCGGCATCGCCCCTTTTTTCCCCCACGATCCGCCGTTTTTCCTCCCGGTGAGAACCAGAGTTTCTCCGGCCAATTTCTCTCGATCTTCGCTCGGGATTTCTGATCTAACGCGCTGATCTTAATCCACCACCTCCGTGGAATCACGCAGGAGCAGAAAACTCGGTAGATTTCGCCCTAGACACAGCTCCGATGAGCCATCTCGGACCTCGTCGCCGACCGCCTTCCGGGACCTCCGAGTTCAAGAAAAACCCCGAGGTGAGATCCCCGACCTCCCCTCTACCGATCTATGCCATGAAATCCCAGTTTTAGGAAGAATTGACGAAGATCCGAAGTTTTCCGGCGAGATCGCCGCCTTCCGCCGCCGGCCAGCGCCGCCCGCGCTCGATCAGAGCGACGTGGCCGCTTGAGGGCCGTCTATTTTAAGTCGCACGGTAGAATTTAAATCCCCGCGTACCGGTTCGACGTTATAATCTCAGCCGTCTGTTTTTAATCGGATGGTCGACGTCATCCCCGCATTATAAAGGCTGAGATTCTTACGCGCTACCCCCTGGGGATCTCGGAAAATACGAGCTAGCCCCGGAAACTTCTGATCTAACCCCTGGAACTTCAGAAATTCATGTAAAATCAATTAAAAATCAGTTTTAGCGCCTGGACTTAATAAAAATTAGTAAAACCCCGCCGTTATGTGTAGTTAGACCGCTGGAAATTTATGAAATAATATAATAGACCCTGTAGGGGGGTGAGTTTACCTTTTTAACCCTATATGATATTAAATTTAGGAATTTCAATATGTAATTAGTATTTAAAATTTAAAAGATGGGACAAACACATTGTAAATTCAAATTTAAACTCTCATAGCACTTGGAAAACTTTGGAGTGAGTTAGAAATAGATTTTAAGCTGAAATGAATCTTTCTAATTGATTATTCACATTTATTAGTTATAGGGACACATTTTTAGGTTAGAGAATAATTCTGAAAATTGGTAAAATAAAAGTAAATTAGTTCACATCAGAGGAGAAGTCGAAAAATATATTATTTACTATTTTAGATCAGAACCTATTCTGTTTATATGATGTGTCTTACTATTTTCATAATAAAGTTCACAATTAGGTATAGAAAATAAATCTTAAAATATAGGAAAATAGGTATGCATAACTAGAAAATGATAAATGAAATCTCCAAAATCCAAAGATTTCAGTTTAGGATTTGGTAGAAGATCTGAAAACCCATTTGGAGTAGGAAAATACCTTCCATGCATACTTGGTAGCTAAGATGTGTATCAATTGAATATAAGGAATTTGTTTAAATTGGAAATTCATATATAGTGTGCAAACATAAATATGAATACAAAAGTTAGAAAACATATGAACATGTTTAAAAGTGCATGTAAGCCAAAAATCAACACACATAGAGTAACCACAACACATAGAAATGTGAATGACTTTCATAGATGTGAATGTGTGGTTTGTATGAAGTGAAAGTGTGAACTATGTCTTATAGATTGTTGTTTTCTTTTTGCTATGTGTGTTGACATGAATAGAACCTGCCCCAGAGCAAGTTCTTCCCTTCCAAGAACAAGATTTTCCATTCCCAGAGCAGCAGGAAGAAGGCAAGTGTCCTTGACCACTTTGATCCTATGCTAGGATGTGTCGATAGAATTATGTGAGGACCCCGCCGTCCTGATCATTCACGGGGACTGGGCACCTCGCCCGGGAATCACATTGGGTGGTGCCGTGCGATGCGGCACCCAACAGCACACATAATAAAGCATCATATTACATACATCAGGCGGAAGCTTAAAAAGTGTAAATTTTACACATACTTCTCAAAATGAACTACAACGGAAGACTATTACAACTCACGTGTCATACCTATGCTAAGCAACAGAGAAGGTGTCCAGCCCGCGGACCCTTCTCGCTAGCAACACTGTCATAATAGCAGCGGCAGGGGTTACCCTGATTTCATCATTCGGAGAGCTCCGAGTCTCATCAGGTACCCGTACATCTCAGCGTACAGTTATTACATGCAAAAAAACTTATGCAGTATCTGTGAGCACGAAGCTCAGCAAGACTGACCCGTCACCCTAGTCATGAAACCCTACATGATGGAAATAGAGGGCTGATTACAGAAGTTTGCACAAACGATGAACTTGAGCTAAAGGAGAGTCCTTACTTCAAGTTTTAAGCAACTTTTATAGCCCTCGCGCAACTTACATCAAGACTCCACAATAAACAAGAAAGGCTTCATCTCGATGTCACTTGCCCGAGGTGAAAGTAACTTTAGTGATCTATCCTAGACTCATACTGACCTTGCGCCATCAACGTCGAGACTCCACAATCAAACAAGAAACGCTTTGCCTTGACGCTACTAGCCCAAGGTGGAAAATAAATTTAGTGATGTGTTGATCATTTCCTCATCTCCAATATGAGGGTTACTCATGAAGCATTATTAACTTTTCCCAGTTTATTACTACGTCACGACTCAGTGTACAAGTATGCTCACCACCGCGAGAGACGGTGATTGCAATCAAAAACACCCGGCTGACACGACACGTACGCCCATACCCGACGTTGCACACAGCAACCGTCACTGACGCCGTACGTGGCAACCTTTCACACGACACCCAAATGTCGAACCGGTCCCACCGACTGGGATTAAGTCACTCTACGGCAAACCCTCGTAGAGCTGACTTCTCTATCCTTTCAGCATCGGCATCAAACGGTGAGGTATGTCTCGACACCCAGGTTAACATGTTACGTCGGTTTCCTGGGTCCCATATTGCCAGTATGCATCCGGTACACATCTCAAAATTGTCCAGCGGGGCCGCACACGAGAACGGGCCTTAATCAACTCAGACATAGACTAGGCTCACAGGACCACGTCCTTGACCTTCCATCCACTGCCCGGTCTCCATTGCCAACTATGAGGATCAATTCCCAACTCTTCCGATTGATCCCCCTTAACCCCGATTCACGAGTAGGATTCTGCCCACTCGAGTTATGCCCCTTTTAATCCACTTATGTTGAGATCAGCAGTTACAATTAATTGATAACATATTCTACATTAAACTCCAGGGTTTTCTGGTCATGCATTTGGAGTTTCATACCATCTAGACGTAATGCAATAAATAAAATGCTAGACGTATGAAGTGAATACAAATAAAAACTTGTAAGTTTTGATGCAAACCGGGGCTTGCCTTTGTTTTGCAGGGACTAATATATATAACTCAGTGAAGATCACTTGAGGCTTGATCAACTGCTTTCCTGCTTCCTTGATTTCTACCCCGATGACTCCAACTCCTCCACGTATATACTACACGTGATGAATAAGCATATATGTTTAATTGTAAAACTTTGCTACAAGTTCTAGTAACAAGTTTTTAGAAACTGGAACTCTGTTCAAGAATGTAAAATGACACTGGTGCTAGTGGTTTGGGTTTGGATCTAAGCACACGATTAATGCTAAGTGGTTTCCCCCTCTTCTATATTGATCACCTTAAGAGGTTCAACAGAACAGGGATGATCCAGAGCTTCAATGGAGTTGAGAATTTTCATGTGAGTTCCTTGTCCCAAGAAAGTCCTCTGGACCAAAAATTAGCACTTTTAATTGAGTGGTTTGTTCAGAATAATTTTCTAAGCAATTAAGCAAAGAAGAATTAATTCTGAGATCACACCTATGTTCATGCCAAACTTAGTGAACTACAATTTCAATTATAGCTCATAGAGTTTGCATGAATTTTCCTAGTATTTTTGGAGCTAATATCTGCCCAGAACTGAATTTCCAAGTTTTTGGAATTTCTCTGAAAAAGTTTCTGTATTCAATTGAACACAGCAACTTAAATCCTGAATTGCCCTGATCACATCAACTCCAATGTAAAATCCCCAAAAGTGGTAGCAAGAAAATTCAGCTCAGGTACACTTATGAAAAATGAGGGGAATTAAAACTTTGAATTATAATGGGGTAAGTTCAAAGTGAGGGTTTAGACTTCCCAAAACTTCCAAACATGGAGATCTAAATTCATAACTTGGATCTTTATAGTCCAAATATTCACCCTTCCAAATTTCAGCTCATTTGGAGGAGTTTCAATATTTGTTTGGGATTAAAAGGAAAAGCCCTCTAATCTGAATTTCAAATTCAGTTTCAAATTCCAATTCCCTCAATTTGAAAATTGGGTTTCACAATTGTGTTCACCACCTTTGAATGAGCAGCCATGCCAAAAATTGGAAATTTTGGAGCTGGTTTGCTATATTTTTGAGGCAATACAAAATGGAGAATTCAAACTTCATTTCAAATTCAAATGGTCAAACACAATTCAAACTTTCACACCAGAATTCAAATCATTTGAATTCAGAAAGTTTAAACATGACTTGCTGTGAAAGTCTAGCCTTTAATTTTGAGTTGCTGGGGTAAAAATATCAGTGGTAATTGGATAACAATTTGAGGTGGTGGGACCCACATGTCAGCCACACAGTTTCCTTTTTCCTCTCTGTGTTTCACCTCGGCTGTTCACCGTGCGCCACCGAGCTGCGCTGCTTCCACCGAGCAGCTTGCAATGACTTCCTCCCGAAGGCAGCATCGTGCGTGGTTTATCCAGAGCTAAAGCAGCAGCATGGTGGAGTTTCTTCTCTTCTCCACAGCCTCTGCTCGAGCTCCTCCGAAGAGAAACACAGTGCGCCCCTCTCTGTGCTCGTGGGTCAGCAGCCCTCCACCCCTCCCAGCAGTGGTTGATCGCCCCAGGAGCTGCGCCAGCGACTCCTCAACGTGTTCCACCGCTCCTCAGCTCATCCCCGAGCTTCCCTCGCAGTGCCCGAGCCGTTCTTCACCGGGAGAACACAGAGCACGTCGCCCCTCACTGCTCCTCACGTTCCGGCCACTCCAACGCCTCTCCCACACGTCCAGCACCTCCCTAAGGTGCGCCAAGGTGTGTAGATCATGCTACCGCAGTCCCCTTGCCCTTCCCCATCACTGTCTCGCTGGAATTTGGATTTTGGCGCCGGTACACGTGAAGAACCGACCCACACCAAAACTGGAAATTCGTCCAACGCGGTTGATCATCGGTTCTACAATTCAAGCCACAGAAACTAGGGATCCTAGCGCCCTCCCACGCCAAAGCACACATCAAACCGTCCACCACAGGCCCCGAGCGACGAGAAATCGCCGGCGGCGGCAAAAACGGGTCGGTCCTCCGGTGAACCCTATGTTCCGGCCATTTGCTGCAAGTTTTAGCCTGCGTTCCATGTTCCCCGATCATTGGTGATGCTTTAGGGCAAGGCAGCAAGTCGGGAGAAGCTTCGGACGCGCCAGAACGCGTTGATGCCGAGCTCCCGAGCCGCCCCACCGGTGCCGGCCTATTTTCGGCCGTTTTCATGCGTGGAAACCTTGCCCGGCAGCTGCGCCATGTTCCCAGGAGCATGTAGGGCGAAACCGGAGCTAATTTGGTGGAGAAATCGAGCCATGCCACGATTTGAACTGGTGTGCACGCGCGCCTCTGGCGGGAGGTTGAAGATGGACCTGACCAGTGGGCCCCCCTGTTAAGTCTCTGTGTAGATTTTAAACAGAGAGCTATCACAGTTTGAAAAATTCATAACTTTGTGTATACAGCTCCAAAAAGGGTGAGACAAATTTTGTCTGAATCCTTAGGAGGATTACTTTACATAGGAACAAATTGCATGCTATGAAAATGCCCAGTAATTTCTGTAGAATTGTTTTTAGTAAATATTTTAGGGATTTATTACAGGAGCAATTCTTTATGAAATATTCCCAAATTTGGGAAGATAGTCCTTTTCATAGTGCCTGACCTCCAGTAAAAATTTTAGGATTTTTGGAGCTTATTTGGAGGGCTTAATCAGTTGGTTATCTCAGGATTAAATAAATTAGCTAAAAATCATAGAATTGATTTCCAGAAAAATGTTTCAACCTTCATAGCTCCATAACTTTCTGTAGGGATGTACAAAATTTGTGAAACAAATTTTGTTGGATTTCTCTCAGTCAGTACTTTGCAGAAATGCAAAGAAATTGATCTGAAGATCTCTGGATATTTCTCCACGATTCATCAAAGTTAAATCTTTGGGAATTTAGTCCAGAATGTCTCTGTTATGGAATTTATTCAAATTTGGCCAGGAAGTTCCTCATGGAGTTCATTTGCTAGGTCAAATTACCTTCCCAAATTCAGCCTTTATTTGGAAATTCAAATTTAAACAGAAATTGTTCAGCACTCCTGTCCAAACTTCAAAAATTCATATCTCTTTGATGGTAGCTCCAAAAATGGTGAAACAAGTTTTGTTAGAACCATGGAGACTTACCCTAATCAGATCTTCCATTTCTAGCTATGTCAAAGCTCCTCATTTGGGCTCAAAATTCAGATAAGCATTGTACTTGTAGGAATTTTAAAGACTACATTATGCAATGACATGTCTCCAAATTTGCCTCAAGTCATCCTTAGAGAGTCTAGTATCCACTGAAAAATTCCCAAAGCCAATTAAGGATCCTAAATAGCAGTAGCTATGAATAGAAGTTCAATTTCTATAAACCTTTAATACTTACACATGTATTTTATTACATTTCATCATAGTGACTGAAGTTGAGGATACGCCGGAGCCTTTGGACGTCCTGCCACCAGAAGCTCACTTCTTCTCTGACTCGCAACCAGGCAAGCCCCGGTTTGCACTTATGTACCTTTTATAAAATTCTTTATTTGTATCACTTATGTCTAGGGTGAATGTTTGCATTAGAGTTAAGGTGTTTGAAACCCCACTTGCACAACCTTTTAAATCCTATGAAGGGTTGGGTAGCTTACAGAGCCGACGAGTAGACAAGGCCCCGCTAATATGCTTAGGACCTCGGTAGAAGTCGAGTAGTTGGAATCTACTCGCGAGGTAAGGTTTATCACACGGTTTGGTCAGAATAGAAAATGGCTTAAGAGTGGTAAAAATGAGACCCAACAGGGGGGATAGGAAGCAGTGAGCGGAGGTCTCACGTGCGTAGCCCTGTTGGTGTTGATTGAGGACCGAGTCGTGTGCAGGCCTGCTGAACAAGTATCAAACAGTACCGGATGGCATACTGACATAAGCAGGAAACCGATGTAAATGGTTAACCTGGGTGCCGAGGCTTACCCAACCGTAAACAGGAGTGGGTTGAGGGTAGCAAGGTGTAAATCTGCCGGTGGGCACAGTCACGCTCCACGCGGGGACCTCCTACCCGTTACGGATGGACCGGTTCGGTGTTTGGGTTGCCTTTGAAAGGTGGTTGCATACAACAGAGTAGGAAGGGGTGTGGAATCACGCTTCTGAAAGTGGGTGTATGCAACGTGTTGTCCGGGTGTCTCCTGATTGCAATCACCGTCCCTCGCGGTTATTTGAGTACCGCTTGGTCACTGTTTCGTGACGTAGTAAGAAGTAAAGTAAGCCAGTTGAATGATAATATGCTGTGATGATAGAGTAATGTTTTGGAAACCATGTTTGCTATAGATGTAGAGCTAATTAAGTTTACTTTCCGCTTTGGGCATCACCACATAGGAGGAAAGCGTTTCTTGTTTGATTGTGGACTTCTGATGTGAGGGCTGCCTAAGGCACATGAATTTGCCGCTATAAAACTGAAAGTAAGGATCCACTTATAGGCGTGTCTTTGTCGCAAAAATCTTTTTCCTATCATACACCTCCCTGCATGTAGAGTTCCATGCCTAGGTCAGACGGTTAAGCCTTGTTGAGCCATCGTGCTCACGGTTGCAATATTTGAGCTGTATGCAGGTGAGAGCTATGAGGAGGGTTCCGAGGATGAGGCGATGCCCCCGTCAGGGTACACGGCCGAGATGGAGCCCTGCACGCCGCCGTGATCTCCGGTTTCATGCTGCTAGCGTGTAGCGTCCCCGGGCTGGACGGCTGCACTTTTGCATAGTTAGGATAAGAGGCTACTAATGTACATTACTTCTGCTGTCTAGTTATATTTTGTAAAAGACTTCCGCTGTTTTATATCAAATGAAAGTTTGTATTTTGTTCTTTATTCTTTTCGTGTGTGCTGTTGGGTGCCGCATCGTACGGCACCACCCTATGCGATCCTGGAGTGGGTGAACCACGGGGTGGTCCCCACATCCAATTGATCTGAAACTTTTACAGGGGTTCACTAACACTCTAAATACTATTCTGGCAAAATTTGAGGATTTTAGGATTAGCCAAACTCCCTCTAAAATTCTTTTGCTGAAAAGATTTAAAGAATTTTTACAGAATTAAATAAAGGGTTTCATACAAATTGGGTTCTACATGTGGATAGTACTCTATCAGAGGAATCCAACAAAAATTTGTTTCACAATTTTTGGATTCTCCTACCCAAAGTTGTAGCTATTCAAAGTTTGAACTGAAAACTGAAATTCTCCAAAATGTTCAAATGCTGGCAGTGGGTCCAGGGGACAGGTGTCAAGCGTCGGGGCAAGCCACACGTGGCTACTGGGTATTTCCCGCGTGGCCACAAGCAATCCCAGCGCCACAGCCAATCAGAACTTCGACTCCAGGTCGCTGACAGGCGGGACCCGCCGGGTCGTCTTCTACCTCCGGCCGAACAGAACCTGTGGCGGCGCCCTCCGACGAGCGTCGCCGGAACGACCTTACTGGCCACCTCCCGTCCCCCTGCTCACCGCCCCTCCATATTCTGACCTGCTGAACACATTGGGAGGCTCGCCGGCGGCCATAGATCGCCGGAAAACCTTGCGCACTGGGGTCAGCAACCTTTAGGGTTCCGGTGAACTCGGAAGTCGCCTACACGGCATCAAAAGGGTCGGGAAAGGCTCGGAGAGTACCGTGGGAGCTTGAGGGTGTTGGAAATTGGTGCCAAACCTCGTGAAAAGGCCGGCAGCATAGAGCTCCACGGCAACCCGAGGCGATTTCTGCAGGGCGGCACGGAAAACAGCTATAACTCGGTCGATCCTAGGTCTTTTCGCTCGGTTCTTCTTCGAGGAGGACCGTTGCGAGGTATAGGGGATGCGTGCAAGCTCGCTCGAGCTTGGGTGGACTGTGCCGCTAGAATTTTGGGTTAGACCGACCCCTAACCCCAAGCACCATTCTTCAGGAATTTTGGAAATTCTTTGTGCTCGGTCGATCAAACGCTACATGGTTTCCAGCTACAAGAACTAGGGATCATAGCGCACCTTTTTCGTGTTGAAGCGGGATGGTGAGGAGAGCCGTAGCTCACTGTCCACGGTGACCCGAGTCAGCTTCCGCCGGGGAGCTCTGTTTCTTGGCGCCGTTTGCCGAATTGTGCGCGACACAGGCTAGGGTCTTCGGTGTTGTGGGGCTGGTGTGGTAGAGCACGCACGGACGTTGGTTTTCTGTGTTGCCGGTGCGAGCAACCGGGGCTTGGTTGGGGGCCGGCGATCGGGGAAAGAGAGAAGGCGGCGGTGGGCGCTGTTTTTATTCGTGCGTGAGAAGAACAGCCAGCGCGCGATCAACAAGAGGGAGACATCGTGCTGCAGTCGGTTCCGAGGTGAAGATCAGGCCAGCGCGAAATGGGAGCAGGAGGTGGAGCCTTGGGCGAAGGGGGCGGCCGCTCGGTGTCGCCCCGGGGTTACACACCGGTGGAGTGAGGAACAGAGAGAAAAATTTAAGTGTTAAGTCTATTCATCCCCATGACAGGTGGGCCCCAGTAGTCAGTACCTCTTTTCCTCAAAGTATCTCCAAGGTTTGACAATTATCCGCCCCAAATGTTTGAAAGTTGGAAACTGAGCTCATTTGAATAGTTTGGATAAATTCCATGCAAATTCAAATGTTTATTTGAATTCTTTGCACATTTGACTCCATTTGGAAAAATGGGTAGCAAACCTTTTCAAAAATTAATGAAACTTTGCCTCCCCACTAATTTGGACCTAAGGAATCTAAATATGCCACTTGATTCTTGTGTTAGCTGCTGCAAACAATAGTTTGGACACAACAGTTTTGAATTTCCATTGTGTCCTCCCCTCACTTGAAGTTTGAATCTACATTTAGTTCATCACTGATTTTTAAACCCTTCCATTGCACTTGAGCTCTTCATTTCTGTGGTTTTAATCCACATGAGGTCCAACCATGCAATAGCCCTAAGTTTGTTTAGAAGAATCTCACCTATGTTATCATATGTGGGAAAAAGTTTCAACTAAGCCCCTTTTTCATACACATGACTCCAACATTTGTGCAAACTCATGTTTCTTTGTATTCACATTTTTGGGACCTTTACAATCCCCCCCTTAAAAGAATCTCGTCCCAAGATTACAAAAGAAAGATGAGGCGGAAGGTAATTACAACAACTACGACAAAAGTTCTGGATAGTTCTTGTGGAGGTAATCTTCACTTTCCCACGTCGCTTCTTCCGGTGTGTGATTACTCCACAGGACTTTGTAGAATTTCAAAGCCCGATTTTGAGTGATCCGGCTCTTTTCGTTGATAATCTTGATGGGCTTCTCGGTGTAGGTGAGGTCCAGTTGCAATATTTCCATGTCTTCCGAAAGGATATCCGTCGGCTTCTTCAAACACTTTCTCAAGTGCGAGACATGGAAGATGTCGTGGATGCCCGATAAGGATGGCGGCAGCTCCAAACGGTAGGCTACCGGCCCACACCGTTCTGTAATAAGGAACGGACCCACAAAACGTGGCGCTAGCTTTCCCTTGACCCCAAATCGATGAATTCCCTTCATCGGTGATACTCGGAGATAGACGTGATCTCCGACTTCAAAACACAAGGGTCGGCGTCGCTGGTCCGCATAGCTCTTCTGGCGAGATTGAGCGGCCCTGAGGTTCTCTTGAATCAGCTGGACCCGCTCTTCGGCATCTTTTACAAGATCAATGCCGAAAATCACCCTCTCGCCCGATTCACACCAATTGAGTGGTGTGCGGCACTTCCTGCCATAAAGCGCTTTGTATGGTGCTATTTTAATACTGGATTGGTAACCATTGTTGTAAGAGAACTCCGCTAATGGCAAATGGTTATCCCAGTTCTTTCCAAGATCTATGGCACATGCCCTCAGCATATCTTCCAAAATCTGGTTCACCCTCTCCGTTTGACCGTCCGTCTGAGGGTGGTATGCTGAGCTTCTGATTAACTTTATTCCCAGAGATTCATGTAGTTGCTCCCAGAAATGAGAAACAAATATTGAACCTCGGTCTGATATGATGGTCTTGGAAACTCCATGCAAGCATACAATTCTAGAGAGATACAACTCTGCATATTGTTTAGTATGGAATCCTGTATTCACTGGGATGAAGTGGGCTGATTTGGTTAAGCGATCAACAATCACCCAAATGGAGTCATGCTTTCTGGATATGAGAGGCAGTCCGACAATAAAGTCCATGCTGATGTCCTCCCACTTCCATGCCGGAATACTTAACGGTTGGAGCATTCCTGCTTTCTTTATATGACCAGCTTTGACTCGCCGACATGTATCACACTCGGATACATATTTGGCAATTTCTCGCTTCATCCGAGTTCACCAAAATTTTGTTTTAAGATCTTGATACATCTTATTACTTCCTGGATGTATCGAGTACTTGGACATATGAGCTTCGTCCAAGATCTTCTTCCTTAACTTCAGGTTCCGGGGTACCACGATACGGTCGTTAAACCATAACACGCCCTGATCATCTTCCCGGAAACATTTCATCTTATCCTCTTTAATCCTTGCTCGTATATTCCGCATCCCTCTATCTCTCTTCTGGGCTTGTACAATCTCCTCTCTAATGGTAGGCACAAGAGCAAGATTATACAACGCCCCATACGGAATCACTCGCAAGCTTGGTTCTTCCTCCTCCTCCGGAACAACTGCCAAGTTATTAACGTGGGACTTACGACTGAGTGCATCAGCCACCACGTTAGCTTTGCCCAGATGGTAATGGATCTCGAGCTCATAATCTTTGATTAGTTCCAACCATCTCTGCTGCCTCATATTGATATCCTTCTGAGTGAATATATATTTAAGGCTCTTATGGTCGGTGTAGAGGTGCACTAAATTTCCAAGTAAGTAGTGCCTCCACATCTTCAACGCAAGCACCACTGCAGTGAGTTCTAGGTCATGAGTGGGGTAGTGCTGCTCGTGGTTGCGGAGTTGACGAGACCCATACGCGATCACACGTCTATCATGCATTAAGACGCAGCCAAGTCCAATGCCTGAGGCATCACAATAAACATCAAATGGCTTTGTTGTATCCGGTTGGGCTAATACCGGTGCCGTTGTGAGATGTTTCTTTAAGGTTTGGAATGCCTCTTCACAGGCCTCTGTCCACACATACTTGCTGCTTTTCTTCAATAACTCTGTCATTGGTTTAGCCACCTTCGAGAAGCTGGGAATAAATCTCCGATAATAACCCGCTAGTCCTAGAAAACTGCGGATTTGATGAACCGATGTTGGAGACTCCCACTTCAAGACTTGCTCAATTTTAATAATGTGGCCTAAGAATGGTACTTTGCTGATCCAAAATTCACACTTGCTGAATTTGGCATACAGCTTAAGTTCTCGTAGGCGTTGGAGCACAATATGGAGATGTTTGGTGTGCTCCTCCTCCGATTTGGAGTATACGAGAATGTCGTCAATGAAAACCACGACGAACTGATCCAAATCTGGCATGAATAAAGAATTCATGAGATACATGAAGTGTGCGGGTGCATTTGTTAGCCCGAAAGACATGACTAGATACTCATAGAGCCCGTATCTAGTCGAGAAGGCCGTCTTCGGTATATCCTCCACTCTGATCTTTATCCGATGATAACCAGACCGTAAGTCCATCTTGGAGAATACCTTGGCACCTACTAACTGATCAAATAATATATCGATCCGCGGCAACGGATATTTATTTTTGATCGTCACTGTATTCAGCGGCCGATAATCCACACATAATCGAAGTGACTCATCCTTTTTCTTCACAAAGAGGGCTCAACAGCCCCATGGCGATGAGCTGGGTTGGATGAACCCTTTGTCCATTAAGTCCTTTAGATGTTCTTTCAGTTCAGCTAATTCCTTCGGAGACATTTTGTACAGCCTCCGAGATATTGGTGCGGTTCCCGGTGCTAACTCGATCTTGAATACCACATCCCTCTCAGGCGGCATCCCTGGAAGATCATCGGGAAACACATCTGGGTATTCATGGACCACTGGAATATCCTCCAGTTTGGTGGTCACACTGTGGTACACCACTGGATTTTTGGAATCCACGGCTTCAAGTATAAGCGTTTGGAGACCGTAGATTGGAGAGTCCAAACTAACAATCCATGGACCAATATCAAGAACACCCCCGTGGTAGTTCATCCACGCCATTCCTAGAATCACGTCGATCTTCTTCCCCTTTAATACAATGAGGGTTGTGGGGTATAAGTTTCCACCTAAGCACAAGGGTGCTTTGATCACTACTTCATTGGCAGCTATATTTCCACCAGGTGAGCGGATAAGATAGTGATCCTTTGGTGTAGAGGTGGAGAGCTCAGCTTTGCACACAAACAACCTGCTGATGAAATTGTGTGTAGCTTCAGAGTCAAACAGAATTAATACGGGCAGTCCATTGAGGGTGAACATTCCCGCTAGCACAGGTGCCCCATCTGACACATCCTCTAGAGCTGTATGATAAATGCACCCGGATTTTGGTGCCGTTCCCTGAAACTGAGCACGGGGTTGATTTATACCCTGCTTTGGTGTAGTTTCTTTGTAGCGTATCCTTTCTGGACACTTCCTGCTGATGTGACCCAAATAACCGCACGTGAAGCACGGTTTCTCACCCGGTTCCTGGTTGCTCTGTGCATGGACATTAGTGGTATTCTGCTGCGGCAAGAACACTTGAGGAGCAGAATAACGTGGCTGCCTATACCGTTGTTGCAGCTGTCCAAATTCAGAGTATTGGTATGAACGACCGGAATATTGCTGGAGTCGTCGAGCCGGCTGCATCAGCTGACAGTTCAAGGTACTGTCTACCACCCTGTATTTCTGCGGAGCACTACTGCTGCTCTCCGGTGGTACATGGTTCTTTCTTTTCTCAGCCTGCACTTCCCGCCGAGCATCTTCAACCATGATGGCAGCACTCATCAATTTGTTGAAGTTCTTTCGATCAGCTAACTTGAGTCTCTCCTTTAGCTTGGGATTGAGGCTGCGGAAGAACCACTCACACTTTTGTGCTTCGGTGTTCACATGTTGAGGCGCATACTGCGCCAGCTTGTTGAACACTCGTGAATGCTCGTATGCCCCCTCCCTCCTTGTTTTAAGGCTAGAAACTCCTCAAGTTTCTGCTAAATTATTCCGGAAGGAACATGATACGCGAGAAACGCCTTCCGGAATTCCGCCCATGAAACGTCATGTCCATCTGGTAAGGAGGCGAGTTGATTTGCCCACCATGCACTGGCGGACCCGTGAAGTTGTTGCGCTGCGTATAAAACCTTCTGCTGCTCGGTGCATTGAAGCAACCCGAACTTAGATTCAATGGTACGGATCCAGCTATCCGCCACCAGGGGATCCTCAGAATCAATGAAAACCGGTGGTTGAGTTGCCAAGAACTCAACATAGGAATTCAGTTGAGGTTGGCGCAAGTCTTCGTCTTGACATCCCCCTTGACGGGATGTACTCATCACCAGGGTGCGGAGCAAGTTGGTTCGCTCATCGCTTGCACCCGTCATGGCAGCCAGAATGTCCGCCATTGTGACCGTGGGTGAAGGCCCTGGTGGAGGCTGCTGTTGCGGAGCTCGCTGCTCCTGCTGTGGAGAGTTATCACCACGACCACCACTGGAACCACCCACCTCACTCATGGAACGAGTTCGCACCATTCTGCAATTGCAAGAGTTCATTATCAGTTCAACACTATCACTTGATTTATTCCATACACAAAGTAATGTAACACTGATAATGAAACCTCAACATGTAAGCAAAATGATTTAGGCGCAAACTGATGTATCTAACAGCAAGGATTTACAAGCCGACTGATTGGTCCTCAAACAGATCAGATTCTGATCCAGTTAAAAGCACTTTAGTAACTCAAGTTGAATATCAAAGTTAAAGTTAACTTTAATATCTTTCCAATGAGTATCCAAAGGCCTCCATATCTCTTCTGGATCAAAAGTTATGAGTTCGCAGAATTGACAGACTTTGTGGATAAAAATTTGCCAGCATCTCCTTTGTATGTGGCTGACTTTATCACTGTTGTATATGAAAATACAACAAGAATCTGAACAACCTTTGAACTACAACAATGCTGCATACCTCATAACCTTTCCAACGGTGTATCACAGGCCCCCTAGGGATCTTTCTACAGGAAGTTACGGCTTAAAAACAGAAAGGTTCAGAGAGGTTTTGCTACTGTCCTGGTTCTGAACAGTTGCGTTCAACTGAACTTTTCACCAACTTAATCTCTGATTTTGCTCTGGAGGTCTACAAGAAAGTTGTAGAGCACTTGAAAATCTTTCCAGAACTGTATCATACACCTTAATTGGTTAAAGTTACGTAGAGTTATGCTCTGTCAAAGTCCAGCAAAAATTTCTGCCAGAAACATAGCACTCTGTTTTTGAAATCTTTAACACCTAGACACTCTCTCATTTGAATCTTAGTTCAAAAGAAGAGTTCAGTAACTAATATTCGTTTCAAACTTCCATTTTTAGTTGAAAGTTCGCTCATGAATCAATTCTTCATAGGGAAGAGGTTATTATGTGTGGTACGGTGCCGATGCACCGTAAGAACAATGTCGGTACTACGTTGCCTCTCCAAAAAAAAATCCTACACCGGCTTATACCGGCATATACGTCTTATCAGTGGCACTAACATGGTCTCTCGCACACGTATACTACACGGGATACTTACGTGGTTGGTACCTGCAGAAGAACACTCAATAGTGATGCAGTCAAAGGTTGTTTCCCATTTCAGGCAGTTCTATAATTGAAAGTAAATACAAACACCCGTATCATTGTCATACGGCCGTCCTTGAGTTAAGTCACGTCTCAAGGTACGTGATCGTGTTTCAACACCACACGACAGGGAACCCGAGTATATCATGAACGGGTCGTCACGGTTGGGAATGTTATCAACCCAACAGATACCACCTACTGCCCTGCAGGGCACGCCGATGGCAAGCGCTGCGTATGTCCTCCTGGGCTATTTCCAGACAAACACACTCTCGCATTACTGACCACGCGATGGGGTCTCCACTTACTTGCCTAATGCACGCTAGGGATCAGCGTTTCATATGAACTCAGGAACATGAAGAGTCCAAGAGTTTCATATTGACGTCCCACACAAAGCTGTGAGACCTATCCTTGAACCACTTTCCTCATCAGGGGAGCTAACCGAAATTGAACCGCTTTCGGTGGCGTTCCTTACCATGCTTACCTGAGCGTAGGTGCGTCGTTACATAATTAAAATTTCAGAATTATAACAAGTATGTAAGTACTGCCACCTTAAGTAACTATACTACTATAGTCCTTATATGGGCCTAATACCGTTTCCTCACCGTATCCTAAGTTTTGTCGTAATACGATCCTTATTCAGTGCGCTATTACCAATGCGGCTCTGATACCACGCTGTGAGGACCCCGCCGTCCCGATCATTCACGGGGACGGGGAACCTCGCCCGGGAATCGCATTGGGTGGTGCCGTGCGATGCGGCACCCAACAGCACACATAATAAAGCATCATATTACATACATCAGGCGGAAGCTTACAAAGTGTAAATTTTACACATACTTCTCAAAATGAACTACAGCGGAAGACTATTACAACTCACGTCTCATACCTATGCTAAGCAACAGAGAAGGTGTCCAGCCCGCGGACCCTTCTCGCTATCAACACTGTCATAATAGCAGCGGCAGGGGTTACCCTGAGTTCATCACTCGTAGGGCTCCGAGTCTCATCAGGTACCCATACATCTCAGCGTACAGTTATTACCTGCAAAACAACTTATGCAGTATCTGTGAGCAAGAAGCTCAGCAAGACTGACTCGTCACCCTAGTCATGAAACCCTACATGATGGAAATAGTGGGCTGATTACAGAAGTTTGCACAAACGATGAACTTGAGCTAAAGGAGAGTTCTTACTTCAAGTTTTAAGCAACTTTTATAGCCCTCGCACAACTTACATCGAGACTCCACAATCAAGCAAGAAACGCTTCATCTCGATGTCACTTGCCTGAGGTGAAAGTAACTTTAGTGAGCTATCCTAGATTCATACAGACCTTGAGCCATAAACGTCGAGACTCCACAATCAAACAAGAAACGCTTTGCCTCGACACTACTAGCCTAAGGTGGAAAATAAATTTAGTGATGTGTTGATCATTTCCTCATCTCCAATATGAGGGTTACTCACGAAGCATTATTAACTTTTCCCAGTTTATTACTACGTCACGACTCAGTGTACAAGTATGCTCACTACCGCGAGCGACGGTGATTGCAATCAAAAACACCCGGCTGACACGACATGTACGCCCATACTCGACGTTGCACACAGCAACCGTCACTGACGCTGTACGTGGCAACCTTTCACACGACACCCAAATGTCGAACCGGTCCCACCGACTGGGATTAAGTCTCTCTACGGCAAACCCTCGTAGAGCCGACTTCTCTATCCTTTCAGCATCGGCATCAGACAGTGAGGTATGCCTCGACACCCAGGTTAACATGTTACATCGGTTTCCTGGGTCCCATATTGCCAGTATGCATCCTGTACACATCTCAAACTTGTCCAGCGGGGCCGCACACGAGAACGGGCCTTAATCGACTCAGACATAGACTAGGCTCACAGGACCACGTCCTTGACCTTCCATCCACTGCCTGGTCTCCATTCCCAACTATGAGGATCAATTCCCAACTCTTCCGATTGATCCCCCTTAACCCCGATTCACGAGTAGGAATCTGCCCACTCGAGTTATGCCCCTTTTAATCCACTTTTGTTGAGATCAGCAGTTACAATTAATTGATAACATATTCTACATTAAACTCCAGGGTTTTCTGGTCATGCATTTGGAGTTTCATACCATCTAGACGTAATGCAATAAATAAAATGCTAGACGTATGAAGTGAATACAAATAAAAACTTGTAAGTTTTGATGCAAACCGGGGCTTGCCTTTGTTTTGCAGGGACTAATATATATAACTCAGTTAGTAAAGATCACTTGAGGCTTGATCAACTGCTTTCCTCCTTCCTTGATTTCTACCCCGATGACTCCAACTCCTCCACGTAGATACTACACGTGATGAATAAGCATATATGTTTAATTGTAAAACTTTGCTACAAGTTATAATAACAAGTTTTTAGAAACTGGAACTTTGTTCAAGAATTTAAAATGACACTGGTGCTAGTGGTTTGGGTTTGGATCTAAGCACACGATTAATGCTAAGTGGTTTCCCCCTCTTCTATATTGATCACCTTAATAGGTTCAACAGAACAGGGGTGATCCAGAGCTTCAATGGAGCTGAGAATTTTCATGTGTGTTCCTTGTCACAAGAAAGTCCTCTGGACCAAAAATTAGCACTTTTCATTGAGTGGTTTGTTCAGAATAATTTTCTAAGCAATTTAGCAAAGAAGAATTAATTCTGAGATCACACCCGTGTTCATGCAAACTTAGTGAACTAAAATTTCAATTATAGTTCATAGAGTTTGCATGAATTTTCCTAGCATTTTTGAAGCTAATATCTGCCCAGAACTGAATTTCCAAGTTTTTGGAATTTCTCTGAAAAAGTTTCTGTATTCAATTGAACACAGCAACTTAAATCCTGAATTGCCCTGATCACATCAACTCCAATTGATCTGAAACTTTTACAGGGGTTCACTAACACCCTAAATACTATTCTGGCAAAATTTGAGGATTTTTGGATTAGCCAAACTCCCTCTAAAATTCTTTTGCTGAAAAGTTTTAAAGAATTTTTACAGAATTAAATAAAGGGTTTCGTACAAATTGGGTTCTACATGTGGATAGTACTCTATCAGTGGAATCCAACAAAAATTTGTTTCACAATTTTTGGATTCTCCTACCCAAAGTTGTAGCTATTCAAAGTTTGAACTGAAAACTGAAATTCTCCAAAATGTTCAAATGCTGGCAGTGGGTCCAGGGGACAGGTGTCACGCGTCGGGGCAAGCCACACGGGGCTACTGAGTATTTCCCGCGCGGCCACAAGCGATCCCAGCGCCACAGCCGATCAGAACTTCGACTTCCGGTTGCTGACAGGCGGGACCCGCCGGGTCGTCTTCTACCTCCGGCCGAACAGAACCCGCGGCGGCGCCCTCCGACGAGCGTCGCCGGAACGACCTTACTGGCCACCTCCCGGCCCCCTGCTCGCCGCCCCTCCATATTCTGACCTGCTGAACACGTTGGGAGGCTCGCCGGCGGCCATAGATCGCCGGAAAACCTTGCGCACCGGGGTCAGCAACCTTTAGGGTTCCAGTGAACTCGGAAGTCGCCTACACGGCATCAAAAGGATCGGGAAAGGCTCGGAGAGTACCATGGGAGCTTGAGGGTGTTGGAAATGGGCGCCAAACCTCGTAAAAAGGCCGGCAGCATAGAGCTCCACGGCAACCCGAGGCGATTTCTGCAGGGCAGCACGAAAAACAGCTATAACTCGGTCGATCCTAGGTCTTTTCGCTCGGTTCTTCTTCGAGGAGGACCGCTGCGAGGTATAGGGGCTGCGTGCAAGCTCGCTCGAGCTTGGGTGGACTGTGCCGCTAGAATTTTGGGTTAGACCGACCCCTAACCCCAAGCACCGTTCTTCGGGAATTTTGGAAATTCTTTGAGCTCGGTCGATCAAACGCTACACGGTTTGCAGCAACACGAACTAGGGATCATGGCGCACCTTTTTCGTGTTGAAGCGGGATGGTGAGGAGAGCCGTAGCTCACTGTCCACGGTGACCCGAGTCGGCTTCCGCCGGGGAGCTCTGTTTCTTGGTGCCGTTTGCCGAATTGTGTGCGACACAGGCTAGGGTCTTCGGTGTTGTGGGGCTGGTGTGGTAGAGCATGCACGGACGTTGGTTTTCTGTGTTGCCGGTGCGAGCAACCGGGGCTTGGTTGGGGGCCGGCGATCAGGGAAAGAGAGAAGGCGGCGGTGGGCGCTGTTTTCTGTTCGTGCGTGAGAAGAACAGCCAGTGCGCGATCAACAAGAGGGAGACATCGTGCTGCAGTTGGTTCCGAGGTGAAGATCAGGCCAGCGCGAAATGGGAGCAGGAGGTGGAGCCTTGGGCGAAGGGGGCGGCCGCTCGGTGTCGCCCCGGGGTTACACCCCGGTGGAGTGAGGAATAGAGAGAAAAACTTAAGTGTTAAGTCTATTCATCCCCATGACAGGTGGGCCCCACTAGTCAGTACCTCTTTTCCTCAAAATATCTCCAAAGTTTGACAATTATCCACCCCAAATGTTTGAAAGTTGGAAACTGAGCTCATTTTAATAGTTTGGATAAATTCCATGCAAATTCAAATGTTTATTTGAATTCTTTGCACATTTGATTCCATTTGGAAAAATGGGTAGCAAACCTTTTCAATAATTAATGAAACTTTGCCTCCCCACTAATTTGGACCTAAGGAATCTAAATATGCCACTTGATTCTTGTGTTAGCTGCTGCAAACAATAGTTTAGACACAACAATTTTGAATTTCCATTGTGTCCTCCCCTCACTTGAAGTTTGAATCTACATTTAGTTCATCACTGATTTTTAAACCCTTCCATTGCACTTGAGCTCTACATTTCTGTGGTTTTAATCCACATGAGGTCCATCCATGAAATAGCCCTAAGTTTGTTTAGAATAATCTCACCTATGTTATCATATGTGGGAAAAAGTTTCAACTAAGCCCCTTTTTCATACACATGACTCCAACATTTGTGCAAACTCATGTTTCTTTGTATTCACATTTTTGGGACCTTTACAAATTATTTGCATTTTCAATTGAAATATGAAACCCATGCTAGGAAGTTTCCCTAGAATTGCATTATCTTGTTTCTTTGTAGCTTGGGTTGGGATTTGTTTTATTATGACATTCATTCATATTATGCTTATGCTTAGCCATGCTTAGAATGGGATAATTGGGATATGAGATCATCAATTTATTTATCTTACTCTTGAATGAGATATTATGAGTTATGTAGAGGTAGGGATCAAGGCAAGTTGGATGATTTGGTTGGTGCGGGGTGCAGGAGACTCGGGTTTGTGTTTAGTACTTGTCCGGATCCTAAGGACCGGTTCATGGAGCATGTAACCTGGCCTTACCGTGCCAACCACATGCTGAGATGGGGCAGTTTGGCCAATTAATTAGGTGTATCCCCGGCGTAGTATGGGTGTGTTGGATGGTGCGGGGAGTAGGTGTCAGCTGGACTACCATATGAACCGCAAGGCTCAAGAGGGGGCCACTGCAGCGGGGTTGGAGCCTCTTGTATGCTGTTAGCGGTGAAACCTCAGTGGGCCCACGCTCGTCGGGAATCCCTTTGTAAAGGCTTCGTAGTGATCTCCCGGCTACACACCTGAGAAGTGTGAATGTGGTTCGTAGCCACATGCATAATGGAGGTTCTTTTAGTCCACCCGACAACGGAGGATGAAATCACTACATGTGGGTACATTGGTGCAAACTCTGCAGAGTCAAAACTGTCATGACAGCCGTGCTCACGGTCAAGAGCGGCTTGGACTTATTCATGATTAGAGGATTGATGGCTTCGGAAGTTCTGGATGTTAAGCGGGGAGCTTAACATTGGAAATGATGTTATGGTTATTTGATTATGATGATGGGTTGGGAGATTGGGACTATTTCACCTATGTAGTAATGTAGGTGCTTAATAGCTAAGGTGATAGGTATTAATTGCGTAGTGCTTTAACCATGAGTTCAACCTCTCCTTGTTCTAGCCATGCATGACATAACTTTCCCACACTTGCTGAGTACCATCGGTACTTAACCTTGCATATTTGTTGGTTTATATTGCTGCTCAGGTCAAGAGAATGATGTGGTGTTTAATGATCAAGACTTTGGACCCGAAGAAGGTTTCTAGGTTCATGGAGTCCCCCGGGCCGCCCGTGACGAAGCCCACAAGAATAATATTCCGCTGTTATTTTATTTACATGTTATGAAGTTATTATCGTCCCTCGAGACATATGCTATGTAAGACTTATTTATATTCAACACCTGGCTTGTAATAATGATGCTTCACTATTTGTCATCACATGTATGAGAAAATGATCCTGGCATACATGTGATATTCACTCAGTTGTTCTTCGGAGAAACCGAGTGTGACAGAAGTGGTATCAGAGCCAAGGTTGCCAGTAGGAACGTGGACTTAGGTAGAAATGGACGTATTTAAGGACCCTATTTTCTTAAAAACTATTTTACAAGGTGTGGGTTGAAAAGTGTTATTTAATGGGCCATTTTATTCATCTTACCCCATCTTTTATTCAAAATAGGATTTTGGCTTAAAATCTTATCTAACTTAATTTTAAATGCTTTATGTTTTAGATGGTTCGCATGATCCGCACCGCCCGCAAGTCCACCGGAGGGAGAGTTCCCGTAGTTGCCCTTGCCCTGAGAGAGGAGAACCGTCCGGTGACGTACCTCTCCTACGGATTGGCAGTAGGAGGCTTGTGGCGCCGTCTTCGACGCGTGCTCCAAGCCGCCGGCAACACGGGCAAGCTAATCATACACTATAGCTCCACCAGGACCATCCATGAGAAGAGGGAAGAATGGAGTTCAGAGATGAGGATTATCCACAAAAATCAGCTGCTCAAGATCCACCGCTCTCCAGCTTGTCGAGCGACATAGGTCGATGTGGAGAAGGATGTCACCTGGGAGGCAGTCACCTGTCAGAGTCACATCTATCATCGTCACCTGGACAGGACTGAGTACATGTATGTCCTCCAGCGCGAGAGTGGTATAACGGAGTATAAGTACCCGCCAGTGCAGCAGGGGACTTCCCATGAGCACATGGACTTGTGCTTGGAGGATGCTGCTATGCTCAGCACTCGACTGCAGGAGTGTCAGCAGGAGCTTCAGGATGTTCGTGACACCCTGAAGGAAACCGAGGCGTTGCTTCGAGCCTGCTTGAGGGTGAGAGAAAGAGGATATGGGAATGAACTGTGTGTCACCGTGAATGACACGTGGACTCCTGACTCCCCAGATCACCGGGCGATCAGGCGTCGTCGCACTTCTCCACCAGCAGCCTCCCCACCCAAAGCGGAATCAGAAGGCAGCCGCAATAATGAGGAAGATCCCGAGGAGCCAGCTCAGTGATACGAGTAGTGTAGAGTCCTTCCCTTAGTTTAGCAGGATGTCGAGTAGTCGAGTCATTACCTTAGTTAATGGTGTGTTAATGCTTGGTGTGTGATGTGAGTTGTGGAAGCCATGGGCGTTTGTCCACAACCTCGTCTTCAGGTTGTTTTTCTTTGGTGTGTGAACCCATATGAATTAAGAGTGCATTTATGTTCACATAAGACATGAAATCCTCAGAAAATATAAATGAAATAAGTTCTCAAAATCTTAAAGATTAAACAAGCAAAAACTGGTAAGTTAATACGGAATGCTTTAAACTAACATCTAGTTAATCATGATAGATGGCCGGAAGAGGAAAGGGTCGTGGTGCCAACCCCGCCAACAACAACGATGAGGCCGGCAACCCTCCTCTTTCTGGAGGCCAAGACAGGGGTGGTCGCCGTGAAGGAGTTGATCCCATCCACCAAATGCTTGAGAATCAAAATCAGATCATCCAAAACCTGGCTCAAGTGGTGGCCAACTTGCACCAAGCTCCACCTTCACAAGCTGCACCACGCCAACCAAGGTTGAGTGAGTTTCTAGGAACTCAACCTCCAAAGTTTGCAAGTGCTGCTGAACCCCTGGAGGCAGATGATTGGCTAAAGACCATTGAGAGCAAGATGAGGATTATACAATGCCAAGGGTATGAGAGGGTGTTGTTTGCCTCTCACCAATTGCATGGACCTGCTGCTGATTGGTGGACCGCTTACGTGGCCGCCCATCATGACCCTGAGAGCATCACTTGGGAAGAGTTCAAGCGTAGCTTCCGCAACCATTACATACCCAGGGTTGAACTCAAAAACAAGAGGAAGGAGTTCTTGGGATTGCAGCAAGGAAACATGACTGTGAGGGAATACCTCACTAAATTCACTCAACTATCTTGTTATGACCCACGGGACATAGAGACTGATGAGCAGAAACAGGATTGTTTCGTGGAAGGACTTACCGCAGAAATGCAGTGTGCAATGTCCTCCAACGAGTATGAAAGCTTCCAAAAGATGGTGGACAGAGCATTTGTTGTAGAAAGGAAGCTGAAGGCCTTGGAAAATGAAAACAAGAGGAAGGCCGGAAGGTCACACCAAGCCTCGGGTAGCAACACCCGCCCACGTCTGATGCAGCAACCCGCAGGGGCAGACGAGTCGTGCTGCGGTACCCTACTCAGCACCGAGAGGGTACAACCCGAACTTCAGGCCTCCGGCAGCACCAGCACCACCACAGCGTCAGTTTGGACAGCAGCCTCGCCCTACATACCAACCTCGACCAGCAGTACAAGGACCCCCGAACCAACCCCAAGACAACAAAGGCCAGGCACCTAAGGTCGGGGTGCAATGCTTTAACTGTGGTGAAGTGGGGCACTACGCCCATAAGTGCCAAAAGAAGAAGCCCGTGCAGCCGCAACAGCAGAATTTAATGCGAGGACGGGTGAACCACGTCACCATGGAGGAGGCGCAAGAGGCACCCGACGTGGTAGTTGGTAAGTTTCCTGCCAATTTACACATTGCAACCATGTTGTTTGATTCTGGTGCTACCCACTCGTTCATTGCTCAAGGGTTTGTTTAGAAGCATGATCTAGCAACCACACAAATTAGCCACATGCTAGCAGTAAACTCTCCAGGGGGGGAAATAAGGACAAGACAAGTGTGTCCCAAGGTGAGTCTAGACATTAATGGGGTAGTATTTACTGCCAACCTCATAGTGATAGATTCACAAGGAATATATATTATTTTGGGTATGGATTGGTTGACCAAACATAAAGGAATCATCCATTGTACGACAAGAACGGTGGAACTAACTCACACTAGTGGCACAAGAGTAAAGTTCATAACAATACAAGAGCCTAGGAGGGACATTACATTGAATCAAGTTGAGGTGAAAGTGGAGGAGATCAGGATCATCGGGGAATATCCAGATGTTTTTCCAGAGGAGTTGCCAGGTATGCCTCCGATCGTGAAGTGGAATTCGCGATTGAGCTAGTGCCTGGAACAGCTCCGATATACAAGAGACCTTATCGGATGGACTCCAAGCAGCTGGGAGAACTCAAGGATCATTTAAGAGAATTGACGGAGAAGGGGTATATTCGTCCTAGTTCCTCACCATGGGGAGCTCCAGTGATATTTGTGCCCAAGAAGGACGGAACCCAAAAGTTATGCGTAGACTACCGTGCCTTAAATGAAGTAACCATCAAGAACAAGTACCCATTACCCCGCATTGAAGACTTGTTTGATCAGTTGAAGGGAGCTTGTGTGTTCTCGAAAATTGATCTCAGGTCGGGATACCACCCACTTAAGAGAAGGCAAACTGATATTCCAAAGACAGCTTTCGTATCTCGGTACGGACTGTATGAATACACCGTCATGCCTTTCGGGCTAACTAATGCCCCGGAATACTTCATGTATCTCATGAACAAGGTATTCATGGAATATCTGGACAAATTCGTGGTGGTTTTCATAGATGACATTCTCGTCTTCTCCAAAGATGAAGAGGAACATGAGAAACATCTAAGCTTGGTGTTGCAGAAGCTGAGAGAACACCAACTATATGCCAAGTTAAGCAAGTGTGAGTTTTGGCTGAAGAGAGTTCCCTTCTTAGGACATATAATCTCGAAGGGAGGAATCTCCGTAGATCCCGCCAAGATCGAGGATATACAGAAGTGGAAGACCCCTGAGAATGTCAGGGACGTTCGAAGCTTCTTGGGATTGGCTGGATACTATCGACGGTTTATTGAGGGATTCTCCAAGATCTCGAGACCCCTCACCAAACTGTTGGAGAAGGGAATCACATTCACATGGACGCCGCACTGCGAGACGAGTTTTCAGGAGCTAAGGAAAAGATTAACAACAGCCCCAGTGCTAGTTATGCCAGATATGCAGAAGAACTTTTCGGTGTACTGCGATGCCTCTCGAAACAGGTTGGGATGTGTTCTGATGCAAGAAGGGCATGTCGTGGCTTATGCATCCCGGCAGCTCCGTAAACACGAGAAGAACTATCCTACACATGACCTAGAACTAGCCGCAGTGGTACACGCGTTGAAAATTTGGCGGCACTACTTGATGGGGAAGAGGACAGAGATATATACGGATCATAAGAGTTTAAAGTACATTTTCACACAGCCAGATCTCAACCTCAGACAAAGGAGATGGTTAGAGCTAATCAATGACTTTGATGTGGGCATCAACTATCATCCTGGGAAAGCGAACGTCGTGGCAGATGCTTTAATTCGGAAAGTGCAGGTCAATAGGTTGAGCTTGAGGGACATGCCTGCAGAATTGAAGGACGATGTTATAAGACTCAATCTATGCCTGGTGAATAGTGGTGAAGCCATCGCCATGGAAGTGGACTCCACACTAGAGCAAGACATACGCGATGTCAAAAGAATGATGAGAAGATACAAGAAATCCGACAACTCATCAAGGATAATAGAGCCCCTAGTTTCAGAGAGGATGAACAAGGTACGGTGTGGCATAGGAAAAGAATCTGTGTGCCTGAAGTGAAGGAGATCCGTGAATTGATTTTGAATGAGGCTCATGATTCCGACTATTCCATTCATCCTGGGAGTACGAAGATGTATCAGGACCTCAAGAGCAGGTATTGGTGATATGGCATGAAGCGAGATGTCGCGGAACATGTTGCCCTATGTGACACATGTCAGTTGGTGAAAGCGGAACATCAACGACCCGCGGGATTATTGCAACCACTCAAAGTGCCTGAATGGAAATGGGAAGAAATCGGTATGGATTTCATAGTGGGATTGCCTAGGACCCAATCAGGATATGATTCGATATGGGTCATCATCGACAGGCTAACCAAGGTAGCTCATTTCATCCCCGTGAAAGAAAGCTACAGCGGATCCAAATTGGCAGAGTTGTACATGTCAAGGATCGTGTGTTACCATGGAGTGCCAAAGAAGATAGTGTCGGATCGAGGGACACAGTTCACCTCAAGGTTCTGGCAGAAGTTGCATGAAACCATGGGAACCCATCTGAATTTTAGTTCTGCCTATCATCCCCAAACTGACGGGCAGACAGAAAGAACCAATCAGATCCTTGAGGATATGCTGAGAGCGTGTGCACTCAAAAACAATCGGAGTTGGGACAAGAACTTACCGTATGCGGAGTTCTCCTATAACAACAGCTATCAGGCTAGTATGAAGATGTCACCGTTTGAAGCTTTGTACAGGAGGAAGTGTAGAACTCCACTATTTTGGAACCAAACGGGGGAAAGCAAAGTGTTTGGACCCGAAGTACTACAAGAAGCTGAGGCGAAAGTGAGGGAAATTCACAACAACTTGAGGATAGCACAGACACGACAAAAGAGCTATGCCGATGTACGAAGAAGAGAGCTCGTTTTCAACGTGGGAGACTATGTCTATCTCAAGGTGTCCCCTATCCGAGGACTTCATCGGTTCAAGGTGAAAGGGAAGCTATCGCCTTGATACATCAGACCCTTTCAAGTTCTGGAAAGGAATGGCGAAGTGGCTTATCAACTAGAATTACCGGCTCGCCTATCGGATGTGCATGACGTATTCCATGTGTCACAGCTCAAGAAATGTCTGAGAACACCTGAAGAGATGTTACCCATGAATGAGGTTGACGTAGCTGAGGATCTGTCTTATGCCTAGCAACCATCCAAGATTTTGGAGACAATGGAACACCTCACAAGAAAAAAAGAATCCGGATGTGCAAGGTGCAGTGGAAGCATCACTCGGAAGAGGAAGCCACATGGGAGCGAGAAGACGAGCTTAAGGCACAGTTTCCAGAATTGTTTTCTTAGAACCACCAATCTCGGGGACGAGATTTCTTTTAAGGGGGCTAGAGCTGTAACACACCAAAACCTGTTAAGAGGGGAATTTAAAAATTTTTGGACGTATTGCATGTGGTGCAGAAATTCAAATTAAAATTAGAATTCAAATTAAACTCAAAACAGAAAAGAAGAAGAAAAAGAAAAAGAAAAAAACAAACCCCCCCGGCCAGTGGGCCGAAACCCACCAGCCGGCCCACCCACCCCCGCGCCAGCCCGCAGCCGCGCGCCCCCTCTCCCTCTCACTGACATGCGGGGCCCGCCTGTCATCCCCGATCTCCCGCTCGCGCCAACTGCCGGACTCTTCCGCGCGCGCGCGATCGTAACCAACCCCGACTCCCGGTCCCAGACGACTCAAACTCGATCTAAACAAACCCGCCGCCCTCCCTTGTCTATAAAAACGCCGGCATCGCCCCGTTTTTCCCCCACGATCTGCCGTTTTTCCTCCCGGTGAGAACCAGAGTTTCTCCGGCCAATTTCTCTCGATCTTCGCTCGGGATTTCTGATCTAACGCGCTGATATTGATCCACCGCCTCCGGGGAATCACGCAGGAGCAGAAAACTCGGTAGATTTCGCCCTAGACACAGTTCCGACGAGCATCGCCACTGTTCCATCTCGGACCTCGTCGCCGACCGCCTTCCGGGACCTCCGAGCTCAAGAAAAACACTAAGTTGAGATCCCCGACCTCCCCTCTACCGATCTATGCCATGAAATCCCAGTTTTAGGAAGAATTGACGAAGATCCGAAGTTTTCCGGCGAGATCGCCGCCGCGCGCCGCCAGGCAGCGCCGCCCGCGCTCGATCAGAGCGACGTGGCCGCTTGAGGCCCATCTATTTTAAATCGCACGGTAGAATTTAAATCCCCGCGTACCGGTTCGACGTTATAATCTCAGCCGTCTGTTTTTAATCGGATGGTCCACGTCATCCCCGCATTATAAAGGTCGGGATTCTTACGCGCTACACCCTGGGTATCTCGGAAAATACGAGCTAGCCCCGGAAACTTCTGATCTAACCCCTGGAACTTCAGAAATTCATGTAAAATCAATTAAAAATCAGTTTTAGCGCCTGGACTTAATAAAAATTAGGAAAACCCCTCCGTTATGTGTAGTTAGACCCCTGGAAATTTATGAAATAACATAATAGACCCTGTAGTGGGGTGAGTTTACCTTTTTAACCCTATATGATATTAAATTTAGGAATTTGAATATGTAATTAGTATTTAAAATTTAAAAGATGGGACAAACACATTGTAAATTCAAATTTAAACTCTCATAGCACTTGGAAAACTTTGGAGTGAGTTAGAAATAGATTTTAATCTGAAATGAATCTGTCTAATTGATTATTCACATTTATTAGTCATAGGGACACATTTTTAGGTTAGAGAATAATTCTGAAAATTGGTAAAATAAAAGTAAATTAGTTCACATCAGAGGAGAAGTCCAAAAATATATTATTTACTATTTTAGATCAGAACCTATTGTGTTTAGATGATGTGTCTTACTATTTTCATAATAAAGTTCACAATTAGGTATAGAAAATAAACCTTAAAATATAGGAACATAGGTATGCATAACTAGAAAATGATAAATGAAATCTCCAAAATCCAAAGATTTCAGTTTAGGATTTGGTAGAAGATCTGAAAACCCATTTGGAGTAGGAAAATACCTTCCATGCATACATGGTAGCTAAGATGTGTATCAATTGAATATAAGGAATTTGTTTAAATTGGAAATTCATATATAGTGTGCAAACATAAATCTGAATACAAAAGTTAGAAAACATATGAACATGTTTAAAAGTGCATGTAAGCCAAAAATCAACACACATAGAGTAACCACAACACATAGAAATGTGAATGACTTTCATAGATGTGAATGTGTGGTTTGTATGAAGTGAAAGTGTGAACTATGTCTTATGGATTGTTGTTTTCTTTTTGCTATGTGTGTTGACATGAATAGAACCTGCCGCACAGCAAGTTCTTCCCTTCCAAGAACAAGATTTTCCATTCCCAGAGCAGCAGGAAGAAGAAAAGTGTCCTTGACCACTTTGATCCTATGCTAGGATGTGTAGATAGAATTATTATCATTGTCAATTGAAATATGAAACCCATGCTAGGAAGTTTCCCTAGAATTGCATTATCTTGTTTCCTTGTAGCTTGGGTTGGGATTTGTTTTATTATGACATTCATTCATATTATGCTTAGCCATGCTTAGAATGGGATAATTGGGATATGAGATCATCAATTTATTTATCTTACTTTTGAATGAGATATTATGAGTTATGTAGAGGTAGGGATCAAGGCAAGTTGGATGATTTGGTTGGTGCTGGGTGCACGAGACTCGGGTTTGGGTTTAGTACTTGCCTGGATCCTAAGGACCGGTTCATGGAGCATGTAACCTGGCTTTACCGTGCCAACAACATGCTGAGATGGGGCAGCTTGGCCAATTAATTAGGTGTATCCCCGGCGTAGTATGGGTGTGTTGGATGGTGCAGGGAGTAGGTGTCAGCTGGACTACCATATGAAGCGCAAGCCTCAAGAGGGGGCCACTACAGCGGGGTTGGAGCCTCTTGTATGCTGTTAGGGGTGAAACCTCAGTGGGCCCACGCTCGTCGGGAATCCCTTTGTAAAGGCTTCGTAGTGATCTCCTGGCTACACACCTGAGAAGTGTGAATGTGGTTCGTAGCCACTGGCATAATGGAGGCTCTTTTAGTCCACCCGGCAACGGGGGATGAAATCACTACATGTGGGTACAGTGGTGCAAACTCTGCAGAGTCAAAACTGTCATGACAGCCGTGCTCACGGTCAAGAGCGGCTTGGACTTATTCATGATTAGAGAATTGATGACTTTGGAAGTTGTGGATGTTAAGCGGGGAGCTTAACATTGGAAATGATGTTATGGTTATTTGATTATGATGATGGGTTGGTAGATTGGGACCATTTCACCTATGTAGTAATGTAGGTACTTAATAGCTAAGATGATAGGTATTAATTGCGTAGTGCTTTAACCATGAGTTCAACCTCTCCTTGTTCTAGCCATGCATGACATAACTTTCCCACACTTGCTGAGTACCATCGGTACTCAACCTTGCATATTTGTTGGTTTATATTGCTGCTCAGGTCAAGAGAATGATGTGGTGTTTAATGATCAAGACTTTGGACCCGAAGAAGGTTTCTAGGTTCATGGAGTCCCCCGGGCAACTTCTGTGACGAAGCCCACAAGAATAATGTTCCACTGCTATTTTATTTACATGTTATGAAGTTATTATCGTCCCTCAAGACATATGCTATGTAAGACTTATTTATATTCGACACCTGGCTTGTAATAAATGATGCTTCACTATTTGTCATCACATGTATGAGAAAATGATCCTGGCATACATGTGATATTCACTCGGTTGTTCTTCGGAGAAACCGGGTGTGACAACCTTAGCGACTACATGATATAAGAAGTACATGTATTAATTAAATGCATTTGAATTGAGTTTTAAACTTGCGACCCTTCTAAGTCTTACTAGACAGACTCAATGACTCTGAGATTTTTATTGTGGCTTGGTTACCACCTAGACAGAGACTTGGTCAAGTTTTAGTTGCAGCAAAGCTCATTTGAGCTCTCCACAAATAATTATGTTCTTGACCTTAATTGGATCTCTTAGTGTGTTCTAGGGACTTTCATTGATCAAGCCATGACTTTCTGAAAACTAGATTTTCAGAGGGTTCTAATGGAGTTGGTCTCACTTAATTTGAACGTTCCTAGCTAATGATATGAGCTAAACAATTTCAGAGAAAATTCTGAAAATGTTTCTGAACATTTTCTATTTTCACTGGAACAGTTCGACTAATCACACCATTAGGTGGATCAAATGAGCTCAAATGGATCTGAAATTTTTATGGTAGTTCAGGGATATTTTGGTGAACATCCCAGCAAAATTTCAGAATTTGCTTCCAAGGAACTCTCCAGTTAAAATTCCAAACAGTTTAAATTTTAAGGAATTAATTCCGGGGAATTAAGGATTTTCATGAAGTGAAACTTCATTTGCTGGAGAGTGCTCAAAGAGCTGAATCCAACAAAATTTGGTTCACTCAATTTGGAGCTTTCTATCCAAAGTTATGAGGATTTGAAGTTTGAAGGAAATTGAAAATCGGGGAAAAGTTTAAATCTGCCGGTGGGCCACGGGACACGTGTTGTGTACTGAGGCGTCGGCACACCGGGGTCTACGGAGTTTCTGTGCGCCAGCACACTAGATCCGAGCCACAGACCGATCCTGATTTGAATTTTTAAGCCGCTGACAGCCAGGCCCTTCGTCTTCTTCTTCCTCCCGCCCTCTGCTTTGCGCCCGCGCGCTCCCCCCTCGCCGGAGCAGACGGCTGCTCGCCGGACCGGCGTTCCCGGCCGCCGCCCAGCCAGAGACTCTCCGCCAGAGGGTTTAGGGCATCGAGGAACACGTTGGTGGGCTCTGTTTGGGCTGCCGGTGGCCAGAACCAGCTCCACGACGTGCGGCGGCTACTGCTGTGGTTCGGCGCCGTCGCCCGAGGTCTCTAGCCCGCCATCACTTGCGCCGATGGGCTCTACATCACCAGCGCAGCTCTGGGAAGCTCGGCATGACCTCAGAGTAGCTCTGGAGTTACCGCAAATACGGTTTCAGCGTGCGACCGAATAGGTCCGCGGCGGACACTCCTAGTAAAGCTTAAATCGCGCCGCTCCGAGGCGTTTTCATGCGATGGATGCTAAAGGAGAATTGATCGCCGGCTAATCCAGCATACACGTGCAAAGTTTGATGACTTAAGGAGGAGTAGAGAAGGAGAATTTTAAGGAACTGTACCGGAAGCTTGGGTTGAGGTCGCCGGAGCAGAATCTTGGAATTCGCCGGCGAGAGCTCACGGCGTGGCTTGAGCTTCAGGTGGAAGCAGCGTGGAGTCCGTGTGCTCCTTTTGCCGCCCTTGTTCGGCCGTGGAAGTGGCTGTGGTGTGCTGCCCACGTGAGACCGATCGCCGTTCTTGAGCTAAGTCGCGGCGGTCGTCGTTGATCACGGGAACAGAAGCCAAAACCCGGTGGTACAGGCGTCGGGAGAGTGGTGCTTGAGCTCAGGGTTCTGCCTAGCAGCTCAGGGGGACGAGGGCATGGCTGTTTGCTCCGTTTCTCTGGTCGACCGAGAGCTCGGGGAGAAGGAATGCAGCTGCCCGATGTCGCCCGCGAGGATAAGAAGGCAGCCGGGCCTTCGCTCGGCTGAGGCGGTGAGGGTCGCGTGGGGGCACGAGAAGGCCGCCCTGGCCGCCAGCACGCGAAGCAGGAAGCAGCTCGTGGCGCCGGTTCCTTCTCGGTGGCACACCAGGCAGCTGCTCGGTGGAATTTCCCACCGAGGCTGTGACTTTGTGTGGTGATCGCGGAGTCACTGAATGAAGTCCTCCCTCCCTTTATTTCGGAGGTGCTGACCCGCTGCGAGGCAGATATGCAAGTCACCCCTCTTAGCTCTATGACATGTGGGTCCCACGCTCAATTTTAACCTCTGATCTTAACTCAAATTTACTGTTGTAAACAGTAGTTCCCACAAAGCCCCTGGTGATTTAAATTATCTACCATTGAGCCATTTGAATTGGTTAGAATTCAAATTGGATTTGGTTTGGATAAATTTCAGTACATGTTCAGTTAATAAAGTTTGAATTTGCCCCAGTTAGCTCATGTCAAGATCAACTCCAAATGGAGTGAAAATTGGTGTGTGAGCTCACAAAAATGTGATGAGTAAGAATATGTCTCCCACTTTTGAATTCATGGGATAAAAACAGTTTAAATTTGAATGTAGTTTCAAACTGCCCTCTTTCTAGCTATACCCAAAATGACCTCAAAAGGTTTTGAATTTGGGTGAAACTTGGCATGGACATTCCTAGCAATGTGTAGGAGTTTTTCATATGCCCAGCCCCTATATTACATGTGGGAAATACCACTTTTGCAATATGTGAGTTTGTTCTCTAATGAGCATGTTGATGGTGGTTACTTGCTCTTCAAATGTGTTCATGAACTTGCTTCAAATGAGGTGTGTGTTTGTGTGGTGATGAACACTTCAAGCATGTGTCAAAAACTGAGGCCCTTACAGATATGAAGGCAGGTAAATACTCATTGGAAATATATTGAAGTTAACTATAACTTTTATATTCACCTTGAGACATGAAATTGCCATTTTCATATTCAAATTCTGGGATTAAGACCAATTTCTCATTCTAAACAGAATATTGCTTATTGCCCATGTAACTTAGGACTTGTTGTGGACAAGGATGTTTTAGACTTCTCTAAGTGCCGCAACATGTTCTTGAGTTATTTTTCAGTTTCTACGACTGTGGGAATTAAATGTTTGGACAAACTTGCTCAAGTTTGGTAGATTTCAGAATTGTCGAAACCCTGATAGCTTGTGTAGTGCTGCAATATCTATTTGATACTTTTACGGTTAATGTTTTTGAATTCAAGTTGAGTTTAAACTTTGAATTTTAACCGTAAATTGCTCACTCTTGCAGTATGGATCACACTCATTCCAGGAGTGAGGTTGGTGATTCGAGTCACGGCGAAAATAATTTGCCAAGACAAGAAGTGCCGACATCATCAACTGGATTGGCAGAAATCTTAGGAAAGATGGCTGAGTCTATCGATCTGTTGGTGCAACAAAGCATACAACAGGAGACCTTACAGCGTAATCCCCCGCCAAGAACTTATCTGGATTTTCTAGAAAGACGACCACTTGTTTTCTCGGAAGCGAAAGAACCGTTGGAGTCGGCTCATTGGATCCAATGTATTGAAGCCAAGTTCAATATGTTCGAGTGTGATGAATACCAGAATCCTCTATTTGCTGCTCAGCAACTCCGCGGAGCCTCTGGAGCTTGGTGGGAGGAGTATATCGTAACTCACCCGGAAGGTTATCGTGTGACATGGGAGGAATTCCGGAATGTTTTCCAGGCACGTCACATTTGTTCGGGAATTCTACGAACAAAGTATCAGGACTTTCTAGAGTTAAAGTAAAGGGAAAGGAGTGCGTACATGTACTTCAAAGAGTTTGAAGACTTGATGTAATACGCCACTCATACGGTAAATTCAGAAGCATTGAAGTGTGAGTATTTCTTCCGAGGTTTGAATGTCGATCTTAAAGAACAAATGGCCTTGTTCAATAACGGTATTTACAATTTGTAGGTAAATGCCGCTATTATTAAAGAAGACATGCATCTCCGTTGTGAAGCGGAGCTGAAAAGGAGTAAAACGCCAGACAGCGATATCGAGATTCCTCTGAACTATTGAATGCGGTATTACTCGCCAGTCAGACAAGAAACTCAGTCTGTGGTGCAACTCTCACAACCACAGCTGGAGTTAATCACTTATGAGCCTCCACCTCAACAGCAGATATCAGAAGTTGTTTGTGCAACCCTACCGCAACCAGCTATGCACGAATTATCTCCACCTTGTGTTAGTAGAGAGCTGAGGATTTCTGTAGCACGAGACTATCGTGGAGCTGAGCAGAGCCACACTCATGTGCCGTATCATCAATGCTTAGATCAGCACCATGAACTTTAGAAGAAGCATCTTTCAAAAGCTGGTAGGGTTAACTACACTGCTATTGAGGACATTACAAAAGGCGAACCAGTTTTAGAGGGAATGTTTACCTTACATGAAAAACCGACTTTAGTGTTGTTTGATTCTGGAGCACCCATAATTTTATTAGCAGAGACTATGTGCTGAAGAATAATCTTCCATTTAGCACGGTCAAACATCCATTTCATATCAGCTCACCTGGAGGCAAGATATCAACAGATGAAATGGTCTCTCGGGCACCGTTATGTTTGGGTGTAAACATCTATCCTGCGAGCCTTATCATACTCAAAGGCCAAAGGATTGATATTATCAAGGGGATGTCATGGTTGACACATTATGGAGCTATTTTTGACATCAGCTCTCGGACTGTACAACTGAATTCCCCAATACATGGTTGCAACAAATTGAATCTTGTGGATCCATCACAATGAGTTGCAGCAGTGCATCAGATTGAAGCTCCTAACCTTGAGGATATTCCAGTGGTATGTGAATATCCAGATGTGTTTCTCGACAACTTGTCGAGCATGCTTCCTGAACGTGATGTAGAGTTCAAGATAGAATTAGCACCGGGAACAACACCTATTTCTCTGCGACCATACAAAATGGCACCAAAGGAGCTAGCAGAATTGAAGGAGCAGCTGAATGACCTCGTGGACAAAGGTTTTATACGCCCAAGTTCATCACCTTGGTGCTGTTGCGCTCTCTTTGTCAAGAAGAAGGACGAGACATTGAGATTATGCGTAGATTATCGTCCATTGAATGCTATCACTATCAAGAATAAGTATCCATACCACACATCAATATTTTGTTCGATCAACTAGTGGGTGCTAAGGTATTTTCAAAGATGGATCTTCGGTCCGGGTATCACCAGATAAAAATTGAGGCAGAAGATGTACCTTAGACGGTGTTCTAGACAAGATATGGTCTTTATGAATATCTTGTCAAGTCATTTGGATTGACTAATGCTGCGGCTCACTTTATGTATCTCATGAACTCTGTGTTCATGCCGGAGTTAGACAAGTTTGTCGTGGTTTTCATCAACGACATCTTGGTCTATTCAAAGTCAGAAGAAGAACACGCTGAACATTTGCGTATTGTACTCCAACGTTTGAGAGATCACAAGCTTTATGCAAAGTTCAGTAAATGTGAGTTTTTGATCAGAAAAGTGTCGTTTCTTGGGCATATTATTTCAGAGGAAGGCATCGCTGTGGACCAAAGTAAAATCGAGCAAGTGCTGAATTGGAAATCTCCAACATCTCTTCACGGGGTGAGGAGTTTCCTAGGTTTAGTGGGTTATTACCGGAGATTCATCCCAAACATTTCTAAAGTTGCTAAACCTATGACGGAGCTGTTGAAGAAAAGCACCAAATATGATTGGAGCAATTCATGTGAAAAAGCTTTTCAAACTTTAGTGAAGTATCTCACTACAGCTCCGGTTTTGGCCTAGCCGGACACGACAAAGCCGTTTGATGTTTATTGTGATGCATCCGGCATTGGTTTGGGTTGTGTGTTGATGCAAGAAGGACATGTGGTCGCGTATGGATCCCGACAACTCAGGGGTCATGAGCAGAATTACCCGACGCACGACCTTGAACCAGCTGCAGTGGTCCTTGCATTGAAAATGTGGAGACATTATTTACTAGGCAATCTAGTACATCTCTACACTGACCACAAAAGCTTAAAGTACATCTTCACACAGAAGGAACTGAATATGAGGCAGCGAAGATGACTTGAGTTGATCAAGGATTATGAACTTGAAATTCATTACCATATGGGCAAGGCGAATGTTGTTGCCAACGCCCTTAGTCGGAAAGCTCACGTTTACAATTTAGCCATGGCTGCACATGAAGAAGGAGAACCAAGCCTGCGCTTAGTTCCCTAGGGATCGCTGTTCAATCTCGCTCTTATTCCTACAATCCGAGATGAGATTGTAGAGGCTCAGAAGAGGGACAGGGGTATGTCTCACATCCGGAGAAGAGTGGACAGCGGTGAGTTGAAGGTGTTCCACAAGGATGAAGAGGGTACTCTATGGTTTAAAAACTGCATAGTGGTACCCCGGAATATGAAATTGCGGAGGAAGATATTGGATGAAGCTCATTTGTCCAAGTACTCCATTAATCCTGGAAGCAACAAGATGTACCAGGACTTGAAATGTAAGTTCTGGTGGACATGGATGAAAAGAGAGATTGCAAAATATGTATCCGAGTGTGATACGTGTCGGCGGGTTAAATCCGACCATATGAGGAAAGCTGGACCACATCAACTGATGAAGGTTCTAGTATGGAAGTGGGAAGACATAAGTATGGACTTCATCGTTGGATTACCCATGACCAGCAACAAGCATGATTCTATTTGGGTAATCGTCGATCGTTTATCAAGACAGCTCATTTTATTCCAGTCCATACGAAATATGTGGCAAAGAAATATGCGGAGCTGTTCATCGCGAGAATCGTGTGTTTACACGTGGTTCCCCGCACCATCGTCTCTGATCGATGTACGTTATTCATATCCAGATTTTGGGAGCAACTGCATGCTTCACTAGGAACCAAGTTCATTTGGAGTTCAGCGTATCATCTGCAAACCGATGGTCAAACGGAAAGGGTAAATCAGATTCTGGAGGATATGCTACAGGCATGTATCATCAATCATGGGAAGAATTGGGATGACCACCTACCGTTAGCATAATTCTCGTATAATAAAGGGTATCAATCCAACATCAAGATGGCCCCGTATGAAGCTCTTTATGGCCGGAAGTGCCGCACACCACTGAATTGGTGTGAGTCTGGCGAGAGAGTGGTGTACGGGATTGATCTTCTGAATGAAGCCGAGGAACGAGTGCGAGTTATTCAAGCCAACTTAAAGGCGGCACATGTGAGGGAGTTAAAAATTTTCTTCAACTCATGATTAGCACATGTTAACATGAGCAGGGAACTTCACTCCCTGATTTTGAATTCATGTCAACCCTCACTATGAAGAGGATGGGGGGAAATCTAAACACAATTTGAATCGTTTAAAAGGATTCAAGATCAGATTGTATAAATGCATCCAAGTGAATTCACCGATGCATTCCTCATGTATTCAAGAGCCTAAGTTTCAAATTTGAATAATTTTAGGGTTCGTATACTATTTATTCCTAGGAATAAATGAGGGAGAGTTCAAATTTAAATTTGGATTTGAAAACTGAACCAAACGTGCCCAATTTTGAAATATGAGTTTACATTCAAATTCCTAACATCATGTTTGGCCTATCCTCCAAGTTTGGTGATATTTGAACAATGTTTGCATGGGAATCTCAAAGCACAGCGGAAAAAAATCAAATGAAGGGGGTGGACCCCATCTGTCAGCCACACACTTCACAACCGACTTGGTTTCCTTTCTTCGGTTGCTTAGCGCGCGCCACCGAGCAGAGCCGTGGCCGGCGAGCTGCTTGCCTGGGTGTCCTCCCATTCGGTGCTTGCCCCTATCCCTCCCACGTACGCTCCACAAACAAAGTTGTTTTCTCCCAGCTCGTGCTCGCTCTTGGTTGCATCTATCCCTTGAAGAACACCGCCCGCACGCTCTCTGTTTTTATTCCGATCACCACAGCCAACCTAGCTCAGATGATCGAGCTCCCCTCAGCAAAAAGCATCGCCAACTCATGCTTTAGCGGCTTCCAGTGCCAACTTCTGTTTCTCCCCGCTCATTTGTGCACGTGAGTTCGAAGTTTTGACTGCGCCATGTTGATCACCGAAGAAAAGGCCTATGGCTACCGTGGACAGCTCACACTGTGCATGCTCACGCTCAAGTGAGCCACTCCATCGGTGCCCTGGCAATCCTAGCTGCTCCTCCCCGAAGCTCAGCCCTAGCAATTGATCATTGAGCGAGAATTTGAAGTTTTCATCCCGGGCAGCGCAACTCGACTCTGAGGTGGGGAATTGCGAAATTCATCGTCAATTCATGTTGTTAGTGCTTCAAACTTCGCACAGATGTTCCTCACTAGCCAGCACACGTCCTACCTCAATTGTAGGCTGAGAAAGTAGGTGTAAAGCGAGAATTTTGAGTTCTTGCCGAGGGAAACTGCCTGACCTGTCAGCCACACGGTGCCGACATGGTTGGAGAGCTCCCCGGCCGGTTTTGTTGCCATTTCCATCTTCTTCACCACTCCCTGGTTCCATAGAGTCTGAGAACTGATCATTTGAGGTAGGAATGAGGGATCCCGACCTCGCCGGAACCCTAACTTGCGTTGTCACCGTCGCGCATGGGTTTCCGGCGATCTCCGGCCGCCAGCGACCCTCCAAACGAGTTCAGAGTCTCCAGTTAGGTGGGGCGGCGAGATTTGGCTCGGGAGGCGGCCGGGAAGGCCATTACAGTGGCCCTCGCCGGAGGACGCCGCCGCTCTGCTGTTTGGCGCGAGGAAGAAAAAGGGCTGTCGAGTGGTACCCGCTGTCAGCATTTAAACATTTCTAGGAATTTCCAGATTTCAGTTGTAGATCCAACAACAGAGACCTTGCTGTTGTTTTCCCCTCTTAGTTGTGATTAACTTGTGACCCCACTTTAAAGCATTTTCTATGTTGCTTTTGAAATCTATGTGCATCATCATCTCATTAGCACGTGACATCGACGCTCGACGAGGACATCATCTCTGAGGCGAGGATTTCCCTCTCGAGACGGACTTGGCGGATTCTATGGAGGAAGATTAACTTCATAGACAAACAAAACCGTTGAGCAAGGCAAGCCCTGGTTTGCATATAATTACCATTTTTAAATTTTGCTTTACCTTCACCTTATGTTTTTTAGACTAGATATTGTGCATTATGTCTAGGATGCTTGAAACCCACTTGCATAACTATTACAACCCTGTGGAGAAGGTATAGGATAGGATTTTCCACGTCGTAGATGCTAGGCTAATGTTGTGGCTAGGTCGGTAGAAGTCGAGTAGTAAAAAGCTACTCGCGAGAAAGGTCAAGTAACGGAGTTTACTCACGAGAGGTTGATGATAAGAGCACCCTCATGAAAAATGAGATGGGGACGAGGAGTTCCTTTAGGATGGAGCGCTCAAGGTTGTCTCGACCCGCGATGGGTGTGACAATGCTTGAGACCACATTGGGCCTGGGCCAGGAGGGTAAGACAAATGTGGAGGTTGGTTTTTAGCCCCGTCCGTGTCGGTTAATGACCGCGCGTATGCGGCCCTGCTGGACAATATTGAGCTGTACCGGATATATAGTGGGGCATGGGACCCATGAAACGATGTAACTTGATGGACCGTGATATAGAAACTCATCCTTCGCGTGGGAATGGCGTTGAGAAGGCGGGAGGTGTAAATCATTTAGCGGGCAACTTCGACATGTCCGCATAGAGGACCATCCAGCTCGGCGCGAAATATTTTTCTATGTTGAGGTGTCATGTGAAAGGTTGCTGCATACATCGTAAGAAAGAGCTCTTGTGTGAGTCTTTCGAGGCATGTGTATGTGTCGTGTATTCCGGGTTGTTATTGATTCGAATCACCGTCACTCACGGAAGAGGATTCAGCATACTTGCCCACTGCGCCGTGACGTAGTAAGAAGAGAAAATAAGTATCTTAACATGTTGTTTGTGGCTTAATCATTGTATTGGAACCTTGACTGAAGTAGATATAGTGCCAACTAAATTTCTATTCCACCTTAGGTTAGCAACATCGGGATAAGCGTTTCTTGTTTGATTGTGGACTTCCGGTGTTGTGAGGCGTAAGGACCACTAAAATGAAGGCTATGAAAATCTAAATATAAGGATCAAGTTTAATCAAGCTTCATTTTGTAAATTCATGTTCCTAGCATGAGGGCCCAACCCGATCACGGGGTCGTGCAACTCGCCTGGGAATCGCATTGGGTGGTGTCGTGTGATGCGGCACCAAACAACACACATATAAGAAACACATGTTACATGAATCAAATGCGGAAGCTTACAAGTATTCTTTGTAAATAATTTACATATAATAACTACAACGGAAGAATAGTTTAGCTCACGGCTCATATCTACTAAGCACTCGAGAAGATGTCCAGCCCGCGGACTCTTCTCGCTGGCAACACGAAGTCATATGGCAGCGGCAGGGTTCTCCATGTGTTAAACAACTCGGAAGTTGACAACCTCCTCATAAGCACCGAAGTTAACCTGCAACACTACTCATATAGCAAGCGTGAGCACATAGGCTCAGCAAGACTGACCCGTCTCATCTAAACATGTAACTCTACATGCTAGAATTTCAGTGCATCATAAGAATGTAAGTTGCAAAAAACACACCTATTTAGTTGGCTCTTACTTGCAAGTTTTAGCAGCAAATGTGTGGAAAACCTCATGCTAAGACACATAAGAGAGCCGCAATCAAAGAAGAAATGCATTTCTCTCATGTGCTTTGCCTAAAGTTGAAAGAAACTTTAATTAGCTCTGACTACAGCAAATCATTAACAACCAAAGTACATCTTTCAATCGGCAACATTTTAACATGGAACTATCCTGTTCTTTCTACGTCACAGTACAGCGAACAAGTGGTACTCACTGACCGTGAGCGACGGCGATTATAATTGATTTACACCTGCAGGGTTATCCGAATAACCCGTCACGTACGTCCGTACACGATGTTGCCTAAAGCAACCATCACGGACGTCGTACGCAACCACCTTTCATCGTCAGCCAAGTGTTGAACCGGCCCCATCGTCCAGAGCAAGAGGTCTCTGCTCGCGCATACACAGTGCTGCCAGCCGATTTACACCTCAAGCTCTCAACCTACTCTCTGGACAACGAGCTATGCCTCAACAGATCGCTACCCGAATTACATCGGTTTCCCGGTTCCGATATATCCGGTAGGTCTTCGGTACTGTTCTAGCTTGTTCAACAGGCCCGCAAACGGCTCGGTCCTCAATCGACACAAGCGGAGCTATGGCACCCAGGCCCCAAAGTCCTCCTTCCCTTACTCTCCGCTCGGTCTCATTTTTCTGGCCATGTGTTCCATTTGCTATCTTTAACTGAGTGGTGTGCCTCTAGCCTATTCTCGCGAGCAGTTCCATCTACTTGACTTGTACCGAATTGTAAAAGTCCCAAAACTTGTAAATAGAAAACTTGAGCTATGAATAAAGTTGTGTTTAAGTACAAGAAATGGGACTTGCAAAAAATTTTGTATACTCATGAAAGTGTTGGCTTGTGCAATAAAACTTTGAATTCAGTTTGAACTAAAAGGGTCACTTCAAAAAGATGAAGGCCACTTTCAAAAGGAGAAATTCAGACTGTTGTTTAAAAAGTTGTATTTGCAATGGCCAACTCAAAGATCAGAGGACATATTTGAATTCCTCAGGTCCAAATTATGAGGGGGCCAAGTTTTGAGCAAATTTGGTGGTGCTTTAATATGAATGTCAAAGGAACTTTTAAATTTCATCCAAATTTGAATTTAAACTTAAAACTGAGGCACAACTTGTCAAATTGCCAAATGACTTTTGGATTTGAGTTCCTCAGAGCTGAGTTTGCACTAGGCCAAAAATTGAAGATCTTTTGGGACAGAGGGAAGTGGTGGGCCCCACTTGTCATTGAGAGGGGGGATTATTACTTACTTCTTAATGCAGTTTCTGTGTATCGGCTCTCACCCGAGTGGCCGAGCGAGCTCGAGACGCCACCGAGGGCTACGGGCGACGCCACCTCCAGCTCCCGAAGTTACGCTGGCGACCTGATTACGAGCTCCAGCGGGATCTTTTGCCCCAACCGACCCTCACTCGGCCATTCACCCCCTCACATGACAAAAGAGCCGAGGACGCTACCGCCTCGGGCTATCAACCGGGAACCGGGAAAAACCGAGCGTGCAGAGGCAAGCCAAGCCAGAAATCCACACTGTGAGCTCGTCCTCCACCTCCTAAGCACAGAATCCAGCGGGTTGCTGCCTTCCCGACTCGAGATTGTCTCGTCGCCGCGATGACCTAACCTCACAGCGGGTTGGGGAGCTCGTGGACAGCCTACACCAGGCCCTGTCATGCCCAAGCAAGGACACCCCTGGACGCGCGGGTGAGCCGTGCTGCTCGCCCCCAGGCCTCAAGTTGAGCTGTGAATCACAGAGAGCCAATTCGGGGATTTTCTCTCGGAGGACGCAATTCGACCTTCCAGTACGAGGTGATTAAATTCGATTGCAATTCATGTTTGTAGTTCATCAAATCTTGCATACGGGAGCTAGAGTGGCTAGCGCCTCCATTTCCTTCGCAAACCTAGCCTAGAACCGAATGGTTACAGCTAATTCCGAGTTTTTCGAGCGGCGATCATGGCGGGAACCGCCGGGCACATGGTGAGACCCCATCCCGAGCCATTACCGATCCAGTTTGAGCCAAGGCCGAGCACCCCATGACTCACTGGTGCTTTATAGCAAATTCTCCGAACCTTTGGCGGGCTAGGATGCTCGGGCCACGGCGCCGAAGCTTCACCGAGGGGTGCGCACGTCGCCGACCTAGTTCCGAGCGTCGTTAGCTTGTGCTGACCCCTTAGATGAGTTGCTCGTCCCTGAAAACCCCCGGGCGGTGAGTAGCAGGCCGTGAGATGGCCGGAAAGCTGACACGACCCCAAAGGTCTTGTCGAGCCAGGATCACGCTGAGGGGTGCTCCGTTGCACAGCACCGGATAACACACGTCAAAGGTACAAAGCGGAAGCGAAATTTTATTACATAAACAAGTTTATGAACATGTTTACATCAAAATAGTTCCAGCCTACACTCACGGGCATAGACTACGCATCAAGTCCACGTTCAGCCCTTGAACGTGTCCTTACTAGCACACACGCACACTAACTCTGCGGCGTGCACGACTCCCACTCGACGGGGTTCCCCTCCTGGGGTTCCGTCTCCTCTTCGGGAGTCCCTTCCTCATAGAACCCTGCAAAAGCTTCAAACACAAGCAGTGAGCACGAAGGCTCAGCAAGTCTGACCCGTCTCACCTAAACATGGAACTTCTAAATGAGGGGTGGTGGGTTACATGAGGAAAAAATCATTTGCAAGGACTCGCCTAATTAATAGAACCTAACTTTCAAGTTTTAGCAGCAGGTTGTGGAGAACCTTACGCTAAGGTACATGAGAGAGCCGCAATCAAACAAGAAATGCACTTCTCTCATGTACTTTGCCCAAATTGAAATGAACTTTAGTTAGCTCTAAACTACAGCAAGTCATTAGCAATCAAGTCCATCCTTCAATCAGCAATATTTTAACATGTAACTAGCCTGTTCTTTCTACGTCATGGTACAGTGAACAAGTGGTACTCACTGACCGCGAGGGGCGGCGATTATAATCGATTTACACCTGCAGGGTTACCCGAACAACCCATCACGTACGCCCGTACTCGATGTTGCCTACAACAACCATCACGGACGCCGTACGCGACTACCTTTTACCCGTTAGCCAAATGTTGAACCGTTCCAATCGTCCCGAGCAAGAGGTCTCTGCACGCGTATCTCAGTGCCGCCAGCCGATTTACACCTCAAGCTCTCAACCTACCCTCTGAACGACCAGCTATGCCTCAACACCCAGCTACCCGAGTTACATCGGTTTCCCGGTTCCCATATAGCCGGTAGGTCTTCGGTACTGTTCTAGCTTGTTCAACAGGCCCGCACACGGCTCGGTCCTCAATTGACACAAGCGGAGCTACAGCACACAGGCCCCAAAGTCCTGCTGCCCTTACTCTCCGTTCGGTCTCATTTTTCTTGCCATGTGTATCATGTGCTATCTCTACCCGAGTCGAGTGCCTCTAGCCTATGCTCGCGAGTAGTTCCAACTACTGGACTTGTACCGAATCCTACACTATCTTGGCATTGCAGTAGCTAACGGGGTTTGCAATCCTAAACCCAACCCATGGTTTTCTTGGCTATGCAGTTGGGTTTCCAAACAAGACTCTAATGCAAAGAATAAAGTAATCAAGTATGTGCTCAAAACAATAAAAAACTTGTAAAAAGGTTAATGCAAACCGGAGCTTGCCTTGCTGCTCTTGGTCGTAGTCCAGCTGCTCCTCCGGAGTAACAAAGTCTAGGACTTCGGGTTCCTCCTCGACCTTAGCGACTACATGATAGAGGAAGTACATGTATCAATTTAAATGCATTTGTATTAAGTTTGAACTTGTGAAGCTTATAAGTCCCACTAAACAGACTCTATGACTGCAAAACTTTTACTGTGGCTTGGCTACAACCTAAACAGAGACTTGGTCAAGTCTTAGTTGCAGTAAAGCTCATTTGAGCCCTCCACAATTAATTATGCACTTGACCTTAATTGAAGGCTTTTAGGGTGTTCTAAGGATTTTCATGAAACAAACTGTGACTTTCTGAAAACTAGATTTTCAGAGGGTTCTAATGGAGTTGGTATCACTTAATTTGAAGTTTCCTAGCTAAAGATTTGAGCTAAACCATTTCAGAGGAAATTCTGAAAATGTTTCTGAACATTTTCTATTTTCTCTGGAACAGTTTCACTAATCACACCATTAAATGGATCAAATGAGCTCAAATGGATCTGAAATTTTTATGGTAGTTCAAGGATATTTTGGTGAACATTCCAGCAAAATTTCAGGATTTTCCCCCAAAGGGTTCTCCAGTTAAAATTCCAAACAGTTTTAACTTTGAGGAATTAATTCTGGAGAAATAAGGATTTTCATGCAGTGAAACTTGATTTGTTGGAAAGTTCTCAGAGAGATGAATCCAACAAAATTTGGTTCACTCAATTTGGAGCTTTCTAGCCAAAGTTATGAGGATTTGAAGTTTGGAAGAAATCTAAAAATCAGGGGAAAAGTTTAAATCGGTCGGGGCCCGCAGGGACACGTGTTGAGCGCCGAAGCGACAGCACACCGTGGCCCACAAGGCTTTTGCGCGCCAGCACACCCGATCCCGGCCGCAAACCGATCCCGATTTAAAATATCGGTCGCTGACAGCTGGGGTCCACCCCCTTCTTCAACCTCCCGACGCCCGCGCTCTGCCGCTGGGGTATCTCGCCGGAGAGCTCGCCGGCAGCTTCGGTAGACCTCCAAACTTCACGATTTTTGCCGCCCCTGCCTACTTTCACTCGGGGAACAGGATTCTGGGGTCAGCTCGTCATGACAACGGCCGGTGCATGGTCGGCGACGAGCCGCCGCCTAGGAAAGACTTCGGCCGTGTTGGCTGACCTCTCTAGCACCTTAAATACTCGAGCGATCGGTTGGGAAGCATCAGTGGACCTCAGGGAAGGTCGACATGAGCTTGAGGCAGCTCGGGGGAGGCCCGAGGTAGCTCCTCACCGTGCACCCGATGCCTCCCATTCGTTCCGCCGTCGGTAAACTTTGAATTACGCCGGGTACAGAGGTCCTCCGGCCTATGGTTGTGAAGGCAACTTGTGCGTTACCGTGTCTAGTTTGTGTGAGAGCGGATTGAGGCCCTCTAATCCTTTCTAGCATACGAATTCGATAGAACCGCACCCGAAGGTCGTTCTGCGCACAGAAAGGGGAAAACTGGAAATTCGCCGCCGGTGAGCAAACACTCGGGCTGTGGCTCGGGGGTGAGCAGCACCGGTCACCAGCGCGTCCAAGGGTGCCTTGGCTCGGGCGTGACAATGCCCTGGTTGGGCTGTCCACGGGAGCCCGAGGTGCGGCGGTTTTAAGTCACCTAATTGATCTTTCGGCATAGCCGAGATCAATTGGTCTCAGCTGAGTTTTAGCAACGGGGAGGAAGGAGAAGAGTTCCTAGTACCTTGCCATAGCTTAAGAGGGAACGGGAAGGCTGTGATCGGCGCTCTCCAATCGATTCCGAGCTGCGGATGGAGTTTGCCGGTGCTGAGTTCTTGCGGGGGAAGAAACGGGCGAGACTTCTGCCGAGGAGGGGGGAAGACGCCTTAAGAAGGCTCTGAACCGCCTCACGCCCGCGTGTGGCCAAGCAGCTGCTGGCGCGGCGGCTCCTCTCGGTGGCGATCACAGTGGTGGCTCGGCGACCCGAGTGAGAAAAGTCTCAGTCGGTTGATTCTTCTCTATGGCTGACATGTGGGACCCACCCAGGGTTTTAACCTCTGAAATTCACTCCTAATCACTGTTGTAAACAGTGAGCCCCAAAATACCCATGGTGATTCAAATTATTCACCCATGAGCCATTTGAATTGGTTAGAATTCAAATTGGGTTTGGTTTGAATGAATTTCAGCACAAGTTCAGTTTTGAATTCAAATAAAGTTTGAATTTGTCCCACTTAGCTCATGTCAAGATCAACTCCAAATGGAGTGAAAATTGGTGTGTGAGCTCACAAAAATGTGCTGAATAAGAATATGCCTCCCACTTTTAAATTCATGGGCTAAAAACAGTTTGAATCTGAATATGGTTTCAAACTGCCCTCTTTCTAACTATACCCAAAATGACCTCAAAAAGGTTTTCAATTTGGGTGAAACTTGGCATGGACATCCTTAGCAATGTGTAGGAGTTTTCATATGTCCAGCCCGCCTATATCACATGTGGGAAATACCACTTTTGCAATATGTGAGTTTGTTCTCTAATGAGCATGTTGATCGTGGTTACTTGCTCTTCATTTGTGTTCATCAACTTTCCTCAAATAAGGTGTGTGGTGTGGTGATGAACACTTCAAATGTGTTTCAAAAACTGAGGCCCTTACATCCCCCCTCCTAAAAGAATCTCGTCCCGAGATTATAATGTGAAAATGAGAGAGAGGACGGTGGAAAATTACCGGATATGCGACGTGAAAAAGTCAGGGTAGTTAGTGCGAAGGAATTCTTCGCTCTCCCATGTCGCTTCGTCCATGGAGTGATTACTCCATAGAACCTTGTAGAACCACAACGTACGGTTGCGTGTGGTTCGGGCCTTTTCATCAATAATCTGCACCGGTTCCTCCCGATAGGTGAGATCCGGTTGCAGTTCTTCAATATCTTCCAGCTGAACGGTAGTTGATAGCTTAAGACACTTCCTCAGCTGGGCAATGTGAAAGACGTCGTGCACACCGGAAAGTGCGTCTGGTAATTTCAGCCGGTATGCCACTGATCCACATCTTTCGGTAATCTGGAATGGACCGATGAATCGGGGTGCCAACTTTCCTCTCACCCCAAATCTGTTTACGCCCTTCATTGGAGACACCCGTAGATATACGTGATCTCCAACTTCGAATTGTAATGGACGCCTTCTCCGGTCCGCATACTGTTTCTGACGGGATTGAGCGGATTTTAGGTTCGCTTGAATCAGTCGAACCTTTTCTTCCGTGTTGTTGACGAGGTCAATCCCGAAGCTAACCCTTTCGCTAGATTCACACCAATTCAGTGGTGTGCGGCATTTCCGCCCGTATAGCGCCTCGTAGGGCGTCATCTTGATGCTGGCTTGGTACCCATTGTTGTACGAGAACTCGGCTAACGGCAAGTGATCATCCCAATTCTTGCCGTGGTTGATAGCGCAAGCTTGTAGCATGTCTTCTAGGATCTGATTTACCCGCTCGGTTTGCCCTTCCGTCTGCGGGTGGTACGCTGAACCATGGATCAGCTTCATCCCCAAGGCAGCGTGCAGCTGCTCCAAAAAGGGACACAAATAAAGTGCCCCGATCCGATATAATGGTACGGGGTACGCCGTACAAGCATAGGATCCGTGAGATGTACAGTTCAGCGTACTTCTTGGCGTTGTAGTTGTGTTGACAGGGATGAAATGGGCAACTTTGGTGAGCCGATCGACGATCACCCATTTGGAGACTCCTGTAAGAGTTTCAGCTCATTTGGAGTTGATTTAGTTGGGGTAATTCTGATTTCAAGTTTCTGTATTCAAATGAGTACAGAAACATTTTCAGAGAATTTCCAAAACTTGAAAATTCAGTTCTGGGCATTACTTAGCTCTAAAAATCCTAGGAAAATTCATGCATACTCCCTAAGCTATGTAGGAAATTGTAGTTCACTTGCATTGGTATCAAAGTGCAAAGTTATTCATAATTAATTCCTTTTTCTCAAATGCTTAGGGAATTGTTCTGGGTGATCTACTTAGTGAAATATTCTGAATTTTGGCCCAGAGGATATTCTTGTGACAAGGAACTCACAAGGAAATTTCCAGATCCATTGGAGCCCTGGATCAATAGTGTTCTGTTCAACCAATTAGGTGATCACCACCCAAGTGATGAACCTCACTTCTCACTTGAGGATAGTGCTTAAACACACACCCAAACCACCAGCCCCAGTGTTATTTTAAATTCTTGAACAGAGTTCCAATTTTAAACTTGGCTTTAGCATTTGTTAGCAAAAAGTTTTACAATTAAACATGTATACATGGTCATAACGTGTAGTGTTTAAACGTGGAAGAGTGGAGGAAAGGTGAAGTTTGAATCAAGGAGCAAGAAGGCCAGTGTTTAATATTCAAGACAACATCAGCAACTAACTTCATTTTATCTGACTTTATTCACCTGCAAAACCAAGGCAAGCCCCGGTTTGCATTTAAGCTATTTTATAATGTTTTTCATTTGTTCACTACTATGGGTCAAAGTTTGTATGTGCATTAGGTCAAGGATGTTTTATACTCCACTTGCATAATCAAACATGACCAATGAGGTCAAGGGTAGCATTGTGTCATTGCTGTAGAATAAGGCCATGCTAAATAGACTAGGGCATCCGGTAGAAGACGAGTAGTTGGAATCTACTCGCGAGCTATAGTTTAGAATATCATAAGTGTGGTTGGGAAAGGAAGCAAACTAAAGTTAACATTTCTAAAGATGAGACCGGGCAGAGGGGTTAGGCAGCGACAAGATGAGGTCTTGATCGAGTAGCTCTGCCTGTGTCGGTTAAGGACCGATATGTGTGCCGTGTCCAAGAGCAAGTATTGAGTTGTGTACCGGATGCTTACTGATATATGGGAACCAGTAAACCGATGTACCAGGTTCACTGGATTGTAGAGGCATACCACATCGTCTCGTTAGACCTATGAGCCCGAGACGGCGCGACCGGTTCTACAGTTTAGTGTCCTGAGAAAGGTTGCCACATACGACGTAATGAAGGACGCCAGAGTTGGGTCTTCAGAGGCGGGCGTATGTGTCGAGTTATCCGGGTAGTGTTTGAATCGAATCACTGTCCCTCACGGTTATTGAGTACCGCTTGCTCCCATGTTGTGACGTAGTAATTAACTTGGGTGGAAACAGTTTGCAAAAGTATAATTGCTGTTATGATTATGTTAAGTTGCATGAAAACCCTTTTTTGAAGTAGATATAGGGCAAACTAAAGTTATTTTCCCACCATGGGACAAGTAACATTGGAATGAAGCGTTTCTTGTTTGATTGTGGAGTTCCAATGTTGCTGGGCGCAAGGTCACTACTATTATGGCTAGAAATCTGAAAGTTAAGGATGAACTCGTAGGCGAGTCTTTTCTCAAAATTACAGGATTAGGTCTTAAGTTACTCTCATGTAGAGTTGCATGCTTTAGGGGAGACGGTTAAGTCTTGCTGAGCCTTTGTGCTCACTCTTGCTTTATAAGTGGTTTTGCAGGTAACCCTTGATGCGATAAAGAAGGTTGTCCGATGAGACTCGGGAACTTCCGAGTCATGTCACACTTGGAGAACCTAGCCGCTGCCATGTCTTCGTGTTGCTAGCGAGAGGAGTCCGCCGGCTGGACCCCTTCTCGAGTGCTTCTTAGATAATCAACGTAAGCTGTTTATAGACTTCCGCTGTAGCTATTTTATGTAAATTATTTACGAAGAACAATTGTAAGCTTCCACTTTTGATTTATGTTATATATTGTTCCTTATATGTGTGCTGTTGGGTGTCACATAACACGGCACCACCCGATGCGATCCCCGGGTGAGGCGGCACGGCCCCGTGATCGAGGTCGGGCCCTCTCAGCGTGGTATCAGAGCCACATTGGTAATAGCGCACGGAATAAGGATCATATTACGACAAAAACTTAGGATACGGTGAGGAAACGGTATTAGGCCCACATAAGGACTATAGTAGTATAGTTACTTAAAGTGGCATTGCTAACTTACTTGTTATAATTCTGAATTTTGATTATGTAACGACGCACCTACGTTCAGGTAAGAATGGTAAGGAACGCCACCGAAAGCGGCTCAATTTCGGTTAGCTCCCCTGACGAGGAAAGTGGTTCAGGGATAGGTCTCACAGCTTGGTGTGAGACGTTAATATGAAACTCTTGGACTCTTCATGTTCCTGAGTTCATATCGAACGCTGATCCCTAGCGTTAGGCCAGTAAGTGGAGACCCCATCATGTGTTCAGTAACGCGATAGTGTGTTCTTCTGGAAATAGCCCAGGAGGACATACGCAGCGCTTGCTATCGGCGTGCCCTGCAGGGCAGTAGGTGGTATCCGTTGGGTTGATAACATTCCCAACCGTGACGACCCGTTCATGACATACTCAGGTTCCCCGTCATGTGGTGTTGAAACATGATCACATACCTTGAGACGTGACTTAACTCAAGGACGGTCGTATGACAATGATACGGGCGTTTGTATTTACTTTCAAATATGGAACTGCCTGAAGTGAAACAACCCTTGAGTGCACCACTATTGAGTGTTCTTCTGCAGGTACTAACCACGTACGTAGCCCGTGTAGTACACGTGTGCGAGAGACCGTCTTAGTGCCACTGATAAAACAGATATGCCGGTGTAATCCGGTTTAGGATTTTCTTTTGGCGAGGCAACGTAGTACCGACATGTTCTTACGGTGCATTGACATCGTACTACACTTAATAACCTCTTCCCTATTAAGAAATGATTCATGAACTAACTTTCGACTAAAAATGGAAGTTTGAAACAAATATTAGTTACCGAACTCTTATTTTGAGCTAAGACTCCAATCAGAGTACAACTAGGCGTCAAAGTTTTTGGCAGGAATTCTTGCTGGACTTTAACAGAGCATAACTCTGAGTAGTCTTAACCAACTAAGGTGTATGATACAGTTCTGGAAATATTTTCAAGGGCTCTACAACTTCTTTGTAGACCTCCAGAGTAAAATCACACGTTAAGTTGGTGAAAGGTCCAGTTGAAGGCAAACTGTTCAAAACCAGGACAGTAGCAAAGACCTCTCTGGACCTTTCTGTTTTTAAACCATAAATTCCTGTAGAAAAATCCTTAAGGAGCCTATAAGTACTCGTTGGAAATATACTGAAGTTTACTACAGCTTTGGTATTGAACTCGAGTCAAGAATCTATTGATAACTTGAGTAAAATTTGGAGTTTGTGTGAACTGGTCAGGGTAGTCCCGCTGATTAGTTTAGCGTACTTAAGATTTGTTTAAACATGAATGTGGTTATGCTTTCATAAAGTTCATGACATGTTCATGTTTTACTTATCTTTACTTACTACTGAGATAGAATTTTGATTGACTCAAAATTTTGTTTCGTGCAGTATGGTACGTACACATTCTCGAATGGAGCTTGGAGATTCGAGTCGAGGTGGGAATGACCCGACTTCATCACAAGAGCCATCACCAACCGGATTGGCTGAAATTATGGTGAAGATGAATGAAACTCTCCAAACTCTAGTTCAGCAAGGCATAAATCGAGAAGCTCAACGTCACATGCCAACTCAGAGCACGTATCTGGATTTCTTGGCGACACAACCGCCGGTATTCTCCGAGGCGGCTGACCATTGTGAAGCAAATCACTGGTTACGTGTCATTGAGTCCAAGTTTGGATTGATCCAATGTGATGAATTCTCGAAGACTCTATTTGCCGCTCAGCAGCTTCACGGCTTTGCTGGAGCATGGTGGGCAGAGTACCTTGCTGTCCAACCAGCAGGGCATCGTGTCACATGGGCGGAGTTCCAGGCTGCATTTCGTGCTCGTTTCATCCCTGCGGGCATAATGCAAACAAGCCATGACAAATTCTGGAACCTAAAGCAAGGCGACATGAGCGTTATTGAGTATGCGAAGGAATTCAATCGCTTAGCTCAATATGTCCCTGACTATGTGAAGTCACCAGCCATGAAGGGTTATCACTTTTACCGAGGGCTGACCGCTAGGCTGCGATGTGAATTGGCTCAAGTTAGCCAAGAGAATTTTGATGAGTTTGTGAGCTGTGCTATCACTCAGGAATATTATTCCAATCTCTACATCAAAGAAAAGAGGGATAGGGACTCATCACAGGAGGAATGCAATCATCTACCTCAGAAGTATCGGTTGGTGATCCGTTCACCTTCTGATCAAGAGATTCCACAAGAGGTGCAATCATTCTGGGAGTGTGACGCCTCTTCTACTCCACAGAGGTCTTATTCACCTCCACCGCAGCAGCGACTTGTTTCTCATGCACCTCAGTATCAACAAGGTGCATCAGAATATTATTTCCGTCAAGAGGTTGAAGATGAACAAGGTGATTTCTCAGCTGAACCGAGTGCTGTCCCACTTCATATTGACAATGAACTCAACGTCAATAAAGCGACTGAACCGAGCAGCAATGTTATGTCTGCGGGTCCAGTTCCAAAAAGTGATCCTGGGCAGCCCAGAAAAGCTATGTCAAAAGTGGGAACAGTCAATTATGTGTCAGTCGATGATTGCCAAAGGGAGGACCTGTTCTTGCCGGCAGGTTCACCTTAAATGACAAGCCGGTTGTCATTTTATTCGACTCTGGTGCGACACATAACTTCATTAGCAGGGCAACGGTGACCCGGGATCAGATCTCCACAACTGTCACAAAAGGTTCTTACCTTATTCATTCGCCAGGTGGAGACATCTCAACTAATGAAGTCGTTTCTCGAGCACCACTTTGTTTGGGTGGAAAAATTTATCCTACCACCCTCATCATTCTCGAAGACCAGGGAATCAATGCCATATTGGGAATATCATGGTTGACCTTCCATAAGGCTGTTCTGGACATCGAGAACAGGAGTGTTCACTTGGACTCTCCACTTCACGGACGTCAAACATTATATCTTGGTGAAGCGGTTTCCAAAGACCCGGAAGTATGTAATGCCGAGGCGTGCAAGTTAGAAGACATTCCGGTAGTCCGTGAATATCCGGACGTGTTTTCCCGAAGATCTTCCAGGCCTACCACCTGAGCGCGAGGTGGAGTTCAAAATAGAGTTGATACCGAGAACCACGCCAATCTCTCGGAGACCATACAAAATGGCTCCGAATGAACTAGCAGAACTGAAGGAGCAACTCAAGGATCTGATGGACAAGGGGTTTATTTGTCCAAGTTCATCACCATGGGGTTGCTCAGCTTTATTTGTGAAGAAGAAGGATGAGACGCTGAGGCTATGCGTTGATTATCGTCCTTTGAATGCTGTGACAATAAAGAACAAGTATCTACTACAAGAATTGATATTCTCTTTGATCAACTAGTGGGTGCTAAAGTCTTCTCCAAGATAGACTTAAGGTCAGGATATCATCAAATCAAGATTCGAGCGGAAGATATCGCGAAAACAGCATTCTCGACAAGATATGGACTCTATGAGTATCTTGTCATGTCATTTGGGTTGACCAATGCTCCGGCCCACTTTATATATCTTATGAACTCGGTGTTCATGCCGGAGCTGGACCAGTTCGTCGTGGTATTCATCGATGACATCTTGGTCTATTCCAAATCTGAAGAGGAACACGCTAAACATTTACATATTGTGCTCCAACGACTGAGAGATCACAAGCTCTATGTAAAGTTTAGTAAATGTGAATTCTGGATCAACCAAGTGCCATTTCTTGGGCACATTATTTCAGCAGAAGGCATTGCTGTTGATCCAAGCAAGATTGAACAAGTGCTGAAATGGATGTCTCCAACATCAGTCCATGAAGTTCGTAGCTTCTTGGGTTTGGCGGGATATTATCGGAGATTCATCCTGGGCTTCTCAAAAATCTCCAAACCTATGACAGAGCTACTGAAAAAGGGCATCAAATATTATTAGAGCAAGCCGTGTGAGGAAGCTTTTCAAGCGTTGGTGAAACACCTCACAACAGCCCCGGTTCTAGCTCAACCGGATACAACCAAGCCTTTTGATGTTTATTGTGATACATCCGGCGTCGGGCTTGGTTGTGTACTCATGCAAGGAGGACGTGTGGTCGCATATGGATCACGGCAATTACGGAATCATGAGCAACATTATCCAACTCATGATCTCGAGCTTGCTTCCGTGGTACTAGCTTTGAAGATGTGGAGACATTACCTATTGGGAAATCTGGTTCATCTCTACACCGACCACAAAAGTTTGAAGTACATATTCACTCAGAAAGAGTTGAATATGCGGCAAAGGCGATGGTTGGAGCTGATCAAGGACTATGAGATTGAAATTCATTATCATCTGGGCAAGGAAAATGTGGTTGCCGATGCACTCAGCCGGAAGTCTCATATTCATAACCTGACCATTGCGCCGATAGAGGAGGAAGAACCAAGTCTCTACTTGGTTCCATATGGAGCTCTACATAATCTAGCTCTCATACCCACAATAAGAGAGGAGGTCATGGAAGCTCAAAAGAAAGACAAGGGCATGTCTCATATCAGAAGGAGATTGAAGAATGGGGAGATGAAATGTTTCCGGTTAGATGATGAAGATACCTTGTGGTTCAAGGACCGGATAGTCGTACCCCGTGATATGAGGCTGTGGAAGAAGATTTTGGATGAGGCTCACTTATCCAAATTTTCTATTCATCCTGGCAGCAATAAAATGTACCAAGACCTCCGGAAGAAGTTTTGGTGGACACGTATGAAACGTGAAGTTGCAAAATACGTTTCAGAATGTGATACGTGTCGAAGAGTTAAGGCCGACCATGTGAAGAAGTCGGGCCTGCTGCAACCGCTACAAATACCGGCATGGAAGTGGGAAGACTTGAGTATGGATTTCATCGTTGGGTTGCTGATGACCTCCCACCACCATGATTCGATTTGGGTAATCGTTGACCGATTAACCAAATCGGCACGTTTCATTCCGGTGCATACCAACTACAGCGCCAAGCAGTATGCGGAGTTATACATAGCACGAATCTTATGCTTGCATGGAGTTCCCCGTACCATTGTCTCCGACAGAGGATCGCTGTTCGTATCCCGTTTCTGGGAACAACTACACGCATCCTTAGGAACTAAACTGATTCGAAGGTCCGCGTATCACCCTCAAACCGATGGGCAAACTGAGAGGGTGAATCAAATCCTTGAAGATATGCTAAGGCCGTGTGCCATCCACCACGTTAAAAGCTGGGATGATCACTTACCGTTGGCAGTTCTCGTATAACAATGGTTATCAAACGAGCATAAAAATGGCACCTTATGAAGCTCTCTACGGCCGGAAGTGCCACACACCCTTGAACTGGTGTGAATCTGGCGAGAGAGTGATTTACGGGATTGATCTCGTAAATGAAGCAGAAGAGCGGGTAAGACTTATTCAAGCAAATCTTAAAGCCGCTCAGTCCAGGCAAAAGAGCTATGCGGATAAGAGACGTCGTCCTCGGAACTTCCAAGTTGGGGACCACGTATACCACCACATATCTCCTATGAAGGGCATTCACCGATTCGGGGTGAAGGGAAAATTGGCTCCATGTTTTATCGGTCCCTTCATCATCATTGAAAGGTGTTGACCCGTGGCATACCGTTTGGAGCTGCCGGCAGCCTTAGCCGGAGTTCATAACGTCTTCCACATATCTTAGTTGCGGAAGTGTTTGAAAGTTCCAACGGAGATCCACACGGGAGACATAGCAGATTTGAAGCCGTACCTCACCTATGTTGAGCATCGAACCCAGATAATTGATGAAAAGACTCGCGAGGCCAGAAACCGGACGTTGCGATTTTTCAAAGTGCTATGGGAAAATCACACGTCCGAGGAAGCTACATGGGAAAGCGAGGAGTATTTGCAACGTAATCATCCGGAGTTGTTAGAGGCTTATGTGGAGTAGTTGTCCTCTCCACGTTGTCCTTAATCATGAATCTCGTGACGAGATTCTTTTTAAGGGGGGAGGAATGTAAAAGTCCCAAAACTTGTAAATAGAAAACTTGAGCTATGAATAAAGTTGAGTTTAAGTACAAGAAATGGGACATGCAAAAACTTTTGTATACTCATGAAAGTGTTGGCTTGTGCAATAAAACTTTGAATTCAGTTTGAACTAAAAGGGTTACTTCAAAAAGATGAAGGCCACTTTCAAAAGGAGAAATTCAGACTGTTGTTTATAAAGTTGTATTTGCAATGGCCAACTCAAAGATCAGAGGACATATTTGAATTCCTCAGGTCCAAATTATGAGGGGGCCAAGTTTTGAGCAAATTCAGAGGTGCTTTGATATGAATATCAAAGGAACTTGTAAATTTCATCAAAATTTGAATTTAAACTGAAAACTGAGGCACAACTTGTCAAATTGCCAAATGACTTTTGGATTTGAGTTCCTCAGAGCTGAGTTTGCACTAGGCCAAAAATTAAAGATCTTTTGGGACAGAGGGGAGTGGTGGGCCCCACTTGTCATTGAGAGGGGGGATTATTACTTACTGCTTAAGGCAGTTTCTGTGTATCGGCTCTCACCCCAGTGGCCGAGCGAGCTCGAGGCGCCACCGAGGGCTACGGGCGATGCCACCTCCAGCTCCCGGAGTCACGCTGGTGACCTGATTGCGAGCTCCAGCGGGATCTTTTGTCCCAACCGACCCTCACTCGGCCATTCACCCCCTCGCACGACAAAAGAGCCGAGGACGCTACCGTCTCGGGCTATCGACCGGGAACCAGGAAAAACCGAGCGCGCAGAGGCCAGCCAAGCCGGAAACCCACACTGTGAGCTCGTCCTCCACCTAAGCACCGAATCCAGCGAGTTGCTGCCTTCCCGACTCGAGATTGGCTAGTCGCCGCGGCGACCTAACCTCACAGCGGGTTGGGGAGCTCGTGGACAGCCTACACCAGGCCCTGTCACGCCCAAGCAAGGACACCCCCGAACGTGCGGGTGAGCCGTGCTGCTCGCCCCCGAGGCCTCAAGTTGAGCTGTGAATCACAGAGAGCCAATTCGGGGATTTTCTCTCGGAGGACGCAATTCGACCTTCCAGTACGAGGTGATTAAATTCGATTGCAATTCGTGTTTGTAGTTCACCAAATCTTGCATACGGGAGCTAGACTGGCTAGCGCCTCCATTTCCTTCGCAAACCTAGCCTAGAACCGAATGGTTACAGCTAATTCCGAGTTTTCCGAGTGGCGATCATGGCGGGAACCGCCGGGCACACGGTGAGACCCCATCCCGAGCCGTTACGGATCCAGTTTGAGCCAAGGCCGAGCACCCCATGACTCACTGGTGCTTTAGAGCAAATTCTCCGAACCTTTGGCGGGCTAGGATGCTCGGGCCACGGCACCGAAGCTTCACCGAGGTGTGCGCACGTCGCCGACCTAGTTCCGAGCGTCGTTAGCTTGTGCTGACCCCTTAGATGAGTTGCTCGTCCCTGAAAACCCCCGGGCGGCGAGTAGCAGGCCATGAGATGGCCGGAAAGCCAAGTCCGGCGAGGTCAGTGCCGCGCCGGCGAAGGGGGGGAGCGCGCGGGAAAAAGGGGGCGGGAGGAAGAAGAAGCCGCTGGCCCCACTGGTCAGTTGCTGTGGCGGTCGACTGGGATTTGCTGCGGCCACCTGATCTGCTGCGGCTACAGCCTGGGCAGCTGTGGCCCATGGTGTGGCTGCAACAAGGGACTGACACGTGTGCCGGTCAGAGTTTAAACTGTTCCCGATTCAATTTGAATTACAAGTTCAGTTCAAACTTTAGAACCTCATAACTATTGCTAGGAAGCTCCAAATTTAGTGATTCAAATTGGGTTGGATTCAGGATGAAAAACTATATCCAAATATGCAACCCAATTTGCATGAAAACCAATAGAAAATTCTGGAAAATTCTTTAAACTTTTCAGCAAAAGAATTTTAGAGGGAGTTTGGCTCATCCAAAAATCCCCAAATTTTGCCAGAATATTCTGTAGGATATTAGGAGACTCCTGTAAAAGTTTCAGCTCATTTGGAGTTGATTTAGTTGGGGTAATTCTGATTTCAAGTTTCTTTATTCAAATGAGTACAGAAACATTTTCAGAGAATTTCCAAAACTTGAAAATTCTGTTCTGGGCATTCCATAGCTCTAAAAATCCTAGGAAACTTCATGCATACTCCCTGAGCTACGTAGGAAATTGTAGTTCACTTGCATTGGTATGAAAGTGTAAAGTTATTCAGAATAAATTCCTTTTTGCCTAAATGCTTAGGGAATTGTTCTGGGTGATCTACTTAGTGAAATATTCTGAATTTTGGTCCAGAGGACTTTCTTGTGATAAGGAACTCACAAGGAAATTTCCAGATCCATTGGAGCCCTGGATCAATAGTGTTCTGTTCAACCAATTAGGTGATCACCACCCAAGTGATGAACCTCACTTCTCACTTGAGGATAGTGCTTAAACACACACCCAAACCACCAGCTCCAGTGTCATTTTAAATTTTTGAACAGAGTTCCAGTTTTAAACTTGGCTTTAGCATTTAGTAGCAAAACGTTTTACAATTAAACATGTATACATGGTCATAACGTGTAGTGTTTAAACGTGCAAGAGTGGAGGAAAGGTGAAGCTTGAATCAAGGAGCAAGAAGGCCAGTGTTTAATATTCAAGTCAACATCAGCAACTAACTTCATTTTATCTGACTATAGTCACCTGCAAAACCAAGGAAAGCCCCGGTTTGCATTTAAGCTATTTTATAAAGTTTTTCATTTGTTCACTACTATGGGTCAAAGTTTGTATGTGCATTAGGTCAAGGATGTTTTATACTCCACTTGCATAACCAAACATGAACCCTGAGGTCAAGGGTAGCATTGTGTCATCGCTGTAGAATAAGGCCATGCTGAATAGACTAGGGCATCCGGTACAAGACGAGTAGTTGGAATCTACTCGCGAGCTATAGTTTATAATATCATAAGTGTGGTTGGGAAAGGAAGCAAACTAAAGTTTACATTTCTAAAGATGAGACCGGGTAGAGGGGTTAGGCAGCGACAAGATGAGGTCTTGGTCGAGTAGCTCGGCCTGTGTCGGTTAAGGACCGATGCGTGTGCCGCGTCCAGGAGCAAGTATTGAGTTGTGTACCGAATGCTTACTGATATATGGGAACCAGGAAACCGATGTACCAGGTTCACTGGGTTGTAGAGGCATACCACATCGTCTCGTTAGACCTATGAGCCCGAGACGGCGCGACTGGTTCTACAGTTTAGTGTCCTGAGAAAGGTTACCACATACGACCTAATGAAGGACGCCAGAGTTGGGTCTTCAAAGGCGGGCGTATGTGTCGAGTTATCCGGGTAGTGTTTGATTCAAATCACCGTCCCTCGCGGTTATTAAGTACCGCTTGCTCCCATGTTGTGACGTAGTAATTAACTTGGGTGGAAACAGTTTGCAAAAGTATAATTGCTGTTATGATTATGTTAAGTTGCAATGAAAATCCTGTTTGAAGTAGAGATAGGGCAAACTAAAGTTATTTTCCCACCTTGGGACAAGTAACATTGGAATAAAGCGTTTCTTGTTTGATTGTGGAGTTCCAATGTTGCTGGGCGCAAGGTCACTACTATTATGGCTAAAAATCTGAAAGTTAAGGATGAACTCGTAGGCGAGTCTTTTCGCAAAATTACATTATTAGGTCTTAAGTTACTCTCATGTAGAGTTGCATGCTTTAGGAGAGACGGGTAAGTCTTGCTGAGCCTTTGTGCTCACTCTTGCTATATAAGTGGTTTTGCAGGTAACCCTCGACGCGATAAAGAAGGTTGTCCGGTGAGACTCGGGAACTTCCGAGTCATGTCACACTTGGAGAACCTAGCCGCTGCCATGTCTTCGTGTTGCTAGCGAGAGGAGTCTGCGGGCTGGACCCCTTCTCGAGTGCTTCTTAGATATTCAACGTAAGCTGTTTATAGACTTCTTCTGTAGATATTTTATGTAAATTATTTACGAAGAACAATTGTAAGCTTCTGCTTTTGATTTATGTAATACATTGTTCCTTATATGTGTGCTGTTGGGTGTCGCATAACACGGCACCACCCAATGCGATCCCCGGGCGAGGCAGCACGGCCCCGTGATTGAGGTCGGGCCCTCTCATGAATCCTACACTATCTTAGCATTGCAGTGGCTACTAGAGGTTTAAAAACCTAAACCCAAAACCATGGTTTTCTTGGCTATGCATTTGGGTTTTCAAACAAGACTCTAATGCATAATTAAAGTCGATATCAAAGTAAGTTCTCAAAACAATAAAGTTTATAAAAGGGCTAATGCAAACCGGAGCTTGCCTGTTTTGCAGGGTAGTAGTATATAACAGAAGTTAGTGATCTTAGATCCCTTGATCCCTCTGAACTTGCTCAACTGATCCACACGTCAAGGGATGACTCCGTTGAAGTCCTTCGTCGTGAGCACTTATCGACATGAATATGCATAATCTTTTGTAATGCAATTTAAAGACTTAAGAGATTTAAGCTTCTTAAGAACAGAGGCTGTGTGGAGGTGTTGGGATGATGTTGTTGCCCCTGTTGTGCAAAGAAATCACAGGAACTAAATCTGCCTTAGATGTTTCATTATATCCATAGCTAAGTTCCTAGTGAATATATAAGATGCTAAACCGATTTGGGTAGAACTACAGATCCTCATCTCCAATGACTAATAAATTTTTATAGGAAGTCATATACTACACAGAGACTTAGCTTGCCAAATTGCAGCTAATGTGGATGGAAATTGTGTCTCCCATAATGCCCCCACTAATCCCTATGTTTTTCTCACAAACATAAGATTGGAGAACAAGGACAAGAAGATCCAATGCTCAACTTGAGTTGAAAATTTACATGTGAGTTTCTGGTCACATGAAAGGAGTCTGGACCAAAATTTAGCATTTTTCACTGAGTGGTTTATTCAGAACAATTCCTTAAGCAATTAAGCAACAAGTAATTAATTGTGATGTAACTCATATGTTCATGCCAAACTTAGTGAACTACAATTTCAATTTAGTTCATAGAGAATGCATGAATTTTCCTAGAATTTGTAGAGCTAAGAATTGCTCAGAACTGAATTTTCCAACTCTGGAACATTTTTTGAAAAGTTTCTGTATTCATTTGAACACATCAATTTGAAATCTGAATTCTCCTGTACAAATCAACTTCAAATAAGCTGAAATTTTTACAGGAGTTCTATAACATCATGGGGATTACTCTCGGAAAACCTGAGGAATTTTGGTTGTACCAAACTCCCTCTAAAATTCTTTTACTTAAAAGCTTCCGAAAAATTTCCAGAATTATTTATTGACTTATATACAAATTGGGTTGCATATTTGGATAGAGTTTTTCAATCTGAATCTAATCCAATTTGAATCACTAAATTTGGAGTTTCTTAGCAAAAGATATGTTCATCTAGAGTTTGAATTGAATCTGTTATTTGAATTAATTGGAGGAAATGTTCAAATGCCTGCTGCTGGGCTCGGGCCACGTGGCGTGTTTTCAGCCGAAGACACACGGAGTTACATAGTACATCTGCGTAGCCACCAAATGATCTGGGGCCACAGAGAATCTGGCTATGTTTAAACCTGCGGCTGACGTGTGGGGCCGGCAGGTCGTCTTTTTCCTCCCGCGCCCGCGCGCCCGCGGGGCCCCCTCGCCGGAGCTCGCTGGACATCACTCTCCCGGTCTCCTCCCGAGCTCCTGATCAACGCTTGCCCCTAAGCCATCAAGCTGAGCACGATGGTGAAGCTTCCCCGAGCCGGCAAGGTCTCTACTATGGCTAGCGACGATGCGGCAGCTCTGTACAACTTTGGCGTCGTCGGCCTGCCGACCTATCCCGCAAAAAGCTCAACCAACATGCTCTACAGCACCAGGGAACTACTAGGAAGGTTGATAGGGCCAAAAAATTTCTCCGGAACGGCTCCAAGTAGGTTGTCTCCGTGCGCCCGAGACCTCCGCCACGTTTGAGCTCGGAAACCTAGAAATTGGGTTGTCTACGTGCATTTCCGAGCTAGGGTTGTGAAGAGCACACGATTGCTGGCTAGTCCAGCCCCTGTGTGCAAGAGTCGGTGATCTAAGAATGGATAACAAGTGAGAATTTTGGATTTTTATACCGGACGTCGGTTTTTGCCCGCCGGCATAACTTCCTCGAATTCTCGCTCGGTCGCCCACGGCATGGCTTGAGGTTTTGGTGCAAGCAACATGGACCAGCGGCGCTCCCATGGCCGTCCTCACTCAGGCATGAAAGTCCACGGTGTGGGCTGTCCACGTGAACACCGAGCCGCCGGGGAGTTAGGTCGCCACGGAGAAGAGCTATTCTGGGGCTCGGGAACCGTAGCTCGAGTTGTTTTTTCTTCGAGGAAGTAGAAGGAGCTCCCTCAGGACCATTTTGCATCTCAGCAGGGTGGGTGCATGAGGTTTGGCCGGTTCCCTGCGATCGACCGAGTGGCGGCGATGTTCTCTGTTCATGTGCGCGAGGGAGAAGAAACACTGAAGTGAAGCTCCGTTTGTTGGCAAAAGGGAACACGCTGAGACGTGAGGAAGCACACAAGGAGATCGCCAGCATGATAGAAGGCGTGAGGAGGTCTCCCCTAGCTTGCCGCTCGGTGTCTCACGGTGAGAGCTCGAGTTTATCTCGGTGGCGTTCAGTTGCTTCGAGTAGAAACAGGGAACCGACTCAATCTTCAGATAGTTGACAAATGACTCAATTCAATTGTGGAAAGTTTGAACCTGAACTGCATTTGGACAATTGGACAAGTATCATCCAAATTCAAATTTGAATTTGAATTCCTATGCAATTTGAAGTCCATTTTTAAAACGGTTAGCAAAACAATCTCCAAAATTCATGAGACTTCGCCTCCCTACTAATTTGGACATAAGGAATTCAAATATGAAACCTGATTTTTGGTTTGACTGCTGCAAATGAGGTTTTGAGCACAACAGTTTGCATTCCTATTGGTTGCCCTCATTTCAAATTTGAGTTGAACAATTTGAGTTCAAAATCTGAATTTTATCCCCCCTTGCACATGAGAGCTTACACATGGGTTTGAAATTAACTTTGTCCCCCAAACACTCAATTGATCCTAGGCTATAGTGGTGGGACACTCATGTGTATCATCACATGTGGAAAAATTTAAACAAGTCCCAACTTTTACAAACTTGAAGCCAAATGATGTTCAAACTGCGGTCCCTTTGTATTCAAAATTTTGGAACATTTACATTCCTCCCACTTAAAAGAATCTCGTCCCAATTTTATAAGGTAAAAATGAGGGAGAGGATGGTAGAAAATTACCGGATGTGCGATGTCTAAAGTCCGCATAGTTGGCGTGAAGAAATCTTTTGCTCTCCCATGTCGCTTCATCCTTGGAGTGATTACTCCATAAAACTTTATAGAACCACAACGTACGGTCGCGTGTGGTTCGGTCCTTTATTTCGATGATCTGAACTGTTCCCTCCTGATATGTGAGATCTGGTTTCAGTTCCTCGATATTCCCCAGCTGAATGGTGGTTGAAAACTTGATGCACTTCCTCAGCTGAGAAATGTGGAAGATGTCGTGCACACCGGAGAGTGTCGCTGGTAATTCCAGCCGTTTTGCAACTGATCCACATATTTCTAGAATCTGGAATGGACCGATGAATCAGGGTGACAACTTTCCTCTCACCCCGAATCTGTTCACGCCCTTCATTGGAGACACACGTAGATACACGTGATCCCCAACTTCGAATTGTAAAGGACATCTTCTCCGGTCCGCATACTGTTTTTGTCGGGATTGGGTGGCTTTTAAGTTCGCTTGAATCAGCCGAACCTTTTCTTCCGCATTATTGACAAGATCAATCCCGAAGGTGACCCTTTCGCCAGACTCACACCAATTCAGCGGTGTGCGGCATTTTCTTCCATATAGCGCCTCGTAAGGCGCCATTTTGATGCTGGCTTGGTACCTATTATTGTACGAGAACTCGGCTAATAGTAGGTGACCATCCCAATTCTTACTGTGGTTGATAGCACAAGCTCGTAACATGTTTTCTAGCATTTGATTTACCCGCTCTGTTTGCCCGTCCGTCTGTGGGTGGTACGCTGAACTGCGGATCAGCTTTGTATCCAATGCATCATGTAGCTGCTCCCAAAAACGAGACACAATTAAAGTGCCCCGATCTGAGATGATGGCACGGGGTACGTCGTATAAGCATAGGATCCGTGAGATGTACAATTCAACATACTTCTTGGTGTTTTAGTTGGTGTTGACCGGGAAAGAATGTGCAACTTTTGTTAGCTGGTCGACGATCACCCACACCAAATCATGTTTCTGAAATGTAGTGGGTAAACCCACGATGAAGTCCATGCTCACATCCTCCCACTTCCAGGCAGGAACGCTAAGTGGTTGTAAAAATCCGGGTTTCCTCATATGGTCCGCCTTCACCCTACGACATGTATCACACTCGGACACGTATTTCGTGATCTCTCGCTCCATCTGTGTCCACCAAAACTTGCTTCTGAGTTCTTGATACATCTTGTTCCTGCTTGGGTGAATAGAAAACTTTGACAAGTGAGCCTCATCAAAGATTTTGTTCCTCAATTCTGGGTTACAAGGTACGACGATCCTGTCCTTGAACCACAGAACACCATCTCCGTCTTTCCGGAAACACTTCAACTCCCCACTGTCTACATGTCTCCGCAAATGCGACATGCCCTTGTCATGATTCTGAGCTGCCGCTATATCTTCACGGATGGTGGGGATAAGAGCTAGGTTGTAGAGAGCTCCATGTCGAATCACATGTAATGGTGGCTCGCTCTCTTCCAACAGTGTGATGGTCAGATTATTAACGTTTGACTTGCGACTCAGCGCATCCGCCACCACATTTGCCTTGCCGGGATGAAAATGGATCTCTATTTCATAATCCTTTATCAACTCCAACCATCTTCGCTGCCTCATTTTCAGCTCCTTCTGAGTGAATATGTACTTGAGGCTCTTGTGGTCGGTACATAAATGTACGAGGTTACCGAGTAGGTAATGCCTCCACATTTTTCGTGCGAGTACCACAGCAGCGAGCTCTAAGTCATGAGTTGGATAACTTTTCTCATGGTTCCTGAACTGCCGTGATCCATACGCGACCACCCTTCGGTCTTGCATCAGCACACATCCGTGCCCAATGCCGGATACATCGCAGTACACATCGAACGGTTTTGTTGTATCTGGCTGCGCCAAACCGGTGCTGATGTTAGGTGCTTCACTAATGCCTTATTGTGGGAGCTCTCAAGGATTATAGACTAGCCCCACAGACCAACACTAGTCTTTTCTACGCACTTTATACTCACTCGTGCACCCGGGAACACTTCCCAGTCGGTCACCCATCCCCAAATTTCTCCGGGCCAAGCACGCTTAACCTAGAGTCATTTGCAGGTGGGCTTCCGGAAAAAAGGTATACCTTGATGGTATGAGTATTCTATCAATCCTATTAAGCCGGGAGCCAAGATATCACACAATCCACTTCCCTTAGAAGACCAACGTCCTCGTCGGTCAATGCCAATACAGGAACATCCCCTCTTAGCCACGTCCATACGTTCAGTACTTGCATACACATACCGTACGTCCTGTTAGCAGTATACGTACCATATCGTGTCCCACACAGAGGACCCACGCGTCATGCGTACGTACCCACGTCCCTGACCCGTACGCTACTGTATCTTTCTCACTGACTCGTGTGCACCTGTGAAATTGCGAGGGTCGGCTTTGATACCATTTGTGGGAGCTCTCAAGGATCATAGACTAGCCCCACAGACCAACACTAGTTTTTTCTGCGCTTTGTCCTCACTCATGCACCCGGGAAAACTTCCCGGTAGGTCACCCATCCCCAAATTTGTCCAGGCCAAGCATGCTTAACCACAGAGTCCTTTGCAGGTGGGCTTCTGGAAAAGAAGGTATAGCTTGATGGTATGAGTATTCTATCAATCCTACTAAGCTGGGAGCCAGGATATCACACATCATAAGGAAACCATTGTATTATACTGAAAACATTCTGAATATGTACAAAAGTGGTACACCCTTCAGTTACAACTCCTGTACAGAGTATACTACTGCGGAAGATATTTCTACAACTCAGGCCCACCTAACTAGCAAAAGTCGGTTGTCCCGCCCTACGGACAACCCACGCTAGCTTCACTAAGCCTCAGCGCGACGTGTACGGCTCCCACTCAGCCGTAGTCCCTGATGGAGAGTAGCCCTCGCCGGTGGACTCGTACTCCGAGTCCGTGGTGTACTCCTCACCTGCAAACACTCGTAGCAGCCACCGCGAGCACGATGGCTCAACAAGTCTTAACCGTTGCTCCTACACATGAAACTCTACATGCAGGTCATAACAACATAGGATGGCACATTGCAGCAACGGACACGCCTACAAGTTCATCCTTAATTCATCATTTAGCCAAAAGTTAACGGTTCAAGAATCTGAAATTTAGTGAGCAATATTTGGTGGCACACATGTAGCAATACAATTTATACATATCAGCAGTATTGAATCATAACATTCCATAATTTATCTACGTCACGACACAGTGAACAAGTGGTACTCATAACCGCGAGGGACGGTGAATCGACACGATATACACCTACAGGGATACCCGAATAGCGCGTCACGTACGCCCACATGCAAATCTGCACACAGCACGCTCACCCCATGTCGTACGGGACAACCTTTCACCAAACAGCCCAAACGTTGAACTGGTCGCACCCAAACGGATAGGAGGTTCCCTAAACAGAGCATCTCACTATGCCCGTTAGCGGATTTCCACCTTGCTGCCCCTCAACCTACACCTATAAATCGGTGCGTTATGCCTGGACGCCCGGAGGTATAGGTTACATCAGTTTATCGAGGCCCATATATCCGATATGCCTTCCGTACATTCAAAACGTGTTCAGCGTGGCCACACACGGATCGGTCCTCAATGGACACGGACAGGGCTACAGACACAAGACATCATCTTGCTACGTCCTAGCCCCTGCCTAGTCTCATTTTAATTGCTAAAGTTGTCTCCCATCTCGAACCAATCCCGTGTGTCCCGAACTCTATACTCGCGAGTAGATTCTACCTACTCGACTTGTACCGAAGTCTATAAACATTAAGCACAGCATGAACTACTTGAAGACTTAGACACATTCCTTTTATATGCTGAAAGTTCTTACTACATTACTCATGTTATACATTTTTTTTGTTTTTGCCATGACTAGTAATTGGAATAATTATTTACACTAAATCTTTTCATGATCGAACTTTCTTGCTGTTTTAAACTTGTTGCATGCTCACAAGTGCTTTTAATGATGAAAAAATAATCAATCAACTATTCACATGTTGAGCCTTTATGCTCAAATGAAAAATTGAGAAAAAGATCAAGAGAATATGCATGCATCACACTTCTTCTTTTTGAGATGGCTTATCATTGCACTTAGATATGAAATTGGAAGAAGTTGTGTATGACTAAAACCATGTCCTTAAGCTTCTGATTGTCAAATGACATAGGCTTGGCTTGGTTGGATAGAATAAGGCTGATGCGGCATATAATCTCTTGCAATTGTCATATGATCGGAATGTGTGCTTTGAAAAATAATTAAAATGTAGCAACAAGTGCCATGCTTTCAAGTCTTGACATTGTTAAGTTACACTTTGTGAGATCATGACTTGCTTAAATTGAAAATTACACTTGATATCTAGCATGGCTTACACTACTTTATGTATCTCATTGATGTTATAGTGTAAGTTACTTGATAGTATGGCTTGGATGAGATTTGTTTTATATGTATATTTTATAAATATGCTCATAACAATTAAAATTTCTCTTTTGAACCCTGCTGAATACATTGTCAAAGGGGGAGAAATTGATCAAACATTGCAAGATTCACAAGTGTTTTGGCATGATTCTTCTCAGGGGGAGAATTGTTGTTATTCTTCTCATTTTATTTTTGATTTACAAAGGGGGAGAAATATGTATAGGGGGAGAAATTTTAGTTTTGAAATTTCTTTCTCATTTGATTGTTTTCAAAAAATTTCATGTGAATAAGCCAATGTTCAGATTTTAAGTGGTGTTGCCAATGCATTCATCAAGGGGGAGATTGTGAGACCTATGTGTGCTGAATACATTACCTATGACGATAAAAGTTTTGAATTTTGCCAAAACACTCTTTTTGTTAAAATCCGAATCTAAGTCCGAGCTTCGACAAGATCAGACGTAAGGTCCGGCTTTCTTTACCTAGGTCCGACATGTTTTTGGCTAGCTCCGGCGGTAGGTCCGACTATCTTTGGTAAGTTCCAGTGCTAGGTTCTGCTAGCTTTGATAAGCTCCGGCTCAAGATCCGGTTAGCTTTGGCAAGGTCCGGAGCTAAATCGCAATGGTTCTGTTTTTATCATGCAAATGTTTCGAACTTGCTTTACATCTATGGAAAGTTTGCTTAGTATTCTTTTACTAAGTTTTTGAAGTATTATGGCTGTTTACAGTGGTTAACATTTTGTTATGGTTTGCAACATGCTTATGTGAGGTGTTCACGTAAGGTGTTGTTTTTTCAGAACTAACGTGAGTCAAGTCGCGGACTTGTGCTCGAAAGTATTGGTTGTTTATTCATGTGCAGGTGTTGCTTGAGTTCAAGATATGGCTGGTGACGGGATCCATTGAACTAGTCTCAGGGAGAAGATGAGATTCAACAACCAAGCTCGGGAGGAATTGTGGTTGAGTTGATCGGGAAGTCGCACATCATGTTTGGATCAAGAACAATGCATATGAAGGTATCATTGACGTCGTTGGAAGGTGTTTGCACGTGTGCAAGGAGTGCATGGATGTGGCAACATGGTTCCAAGGCATGATGAAGAGATGTGGATGTATAGAATTGGTTGGAAAGGTCCAACCGGCTGGATTATGGACTCAGGCTGTGGCAGAGTCGGTTATGGCTCAAATATGGAAAGATTTGAGTTGGTTATGATAGGATTTCTTGTGGGACACGAAGTTGAGTTGTTTTAGTAATGTGGGATACGTTCCTAAGGTGTTTGGAAGTGTTAAGATTGCTTCTGTCTGCGTATAGAAGAGTCTTGAGCAGTTATGAAAAGTTTCTATTCAAAAACTTAGTAGGATTAGAGTCCTAGTGAGGATTGGGTTGGCCTCCGGGCTGGTTATATAAGAAAGGGAGGCCAGAGCTCATGGGAAGAAGACTTTGGGCTATTCCTCCTATGTTTTGATCAATAAAATTCATAATTTAGAGGAGCTTTTGTGTCTTGTCCGTCCGACTTGTTTTGTCAAGTCTTTCTCGTCGAGTTTCTGGACAGCACGACAGTGCTTATGTGTTTTGATCATAACTCGAGTTTTACAGATTCAATTGATGTGATTCCTTTTGGGTTGTCTTCACAACTTGATTATCTATCATATTTGAAAATTTAACGGTCATTGGATTTGTAGTTTCTGATGTACATGAGTTTCTTTGCAGTGTTGCAGATCTGGTTTTTACTCGAGCAGAACAGATTGACCCTCGTTTGATCTTTCGATCATAACTTGAGTTTTTTATGGATTTCCGTGATTCCTGTTGTCGTGCCTTCGTGATTTGATTCTATATAATATATACCACTTTTGTCACGGTTGAACACATTTAGATCAGTCTCATACACGGTTTCTTTAACAGATCGATTTTCTGCCGAGTGGGTTTTTGTTGCTTCCGCTAGAAGTTTAAATCTACCATTCACCCCCCTCTGGTAGCTTTTCATGTGTCTTCGATCCTAAAATTGGTATCAGAGCCGCGGTGCTCTAATCTTTTTGATTTGCATGCGTTTTGACTAATCATTATGGAGAAATACTCCACAAATCCTTGTGTGTTCAGTGGCATTGATTTTAAGTTTTGGAAGGCAGGTATGGAGGCTTCCATCCAGGCGCAAGGCTTCGCATGTAAAAGTCCCAAAAACGTGAATGCAAAGAAACGGGTGATTGAACGCCATTGTGTTTCTGGTTCATGAAAATTGGGACTTACAAAAACTTTCTTACATGGGATGGTATACATGAGGTGCAACAACATGGGTTCAAGCATGCCTTTGAAGGTGCTGGACCAAGGTGGAGTTAAACTCATGTGTAATCATACATGTACATGAGAAAGAACAAAAATAAGGTATTTAGTCTCAAAGGCTCAACTCAAATTGCTGCCAAACTTTTGTATACACATGGAGCCTCATACATTTGAATTGAGGGGAATGTGGTGGCAATTTTCTGAGAATTGAGGGTGAGCCAAAAGGGAATGGACTATGATCATGCTGAGTTCATGCTGAATTCAAACATATTAAGACAAGGGAATGACTTGAGTTATGTCACATAAAATGATAAACTCAACCATGGACATGTGGGAAGAGCTAAAATCTTCTTTAACTCCTGTTGAACACAAGTTAACCTGGGAAAGGATTTCACTCCCAAAAATCTAACTCATATGCACATTCCCTATGAGTAGAGGGGAGGGAAGTTTAAACCCCATTTTTGAACCCTTGCAAAGAGTTCATGGTCAGATGGTCCAAAAAGTATATATATGAGATGATCGTTGCAGTCCTCAGGTATTAAAGAGCTTAAGTCCCAAAATTGGAGAGTGTTTGAGCTCATACACCATTTGTTCAAAGCATTGTTTGAGATCACCTTCAAATTCAAATTTGAGGGGCATGGTCAAAACTGAACTGGTGAGGTTCAGGTTGGGACCAAGGTTGATCAAGCATGGGCTAGGAGCAAACCAAAGTGTTTCACCCAAATTCAGATGGGTCATCACCAAAGAGGACTTAAATTTCAGTTTGAATTAAATGGGTTACTTCAAGGCAAAGAAGGCCCTTTTCAAAAAGGAAATTCAAACTGTTGTTTGAAAATTTGTATTTGCAATGGCCAACTTAAGGATCAGATTGCATATTTGAATTCCTCAGGTCCAAATTATGAGGGAGCCAAGTTTTGAGAAAGTTTGGAGGTGCTTTGATACTAGTATCAAAGGGCTTATCAGTTTCCTTCAAATTTGAATTCAAATTTGAACTGAAGAATACCAAGTCAAAATTCCAAACAACTTTTTGAACCTGAGCTCTTCAGAATTTAAATTTGCATTGTGCCAAATTTGAGAGATATTTGTGGGAAGGTTGGAGGGATAAGAAGGAGGGTGGTCTCACTGGTCAGTGAGCCACTGAAGGCTTAAACCCGAAGCAACTCTCTGTTTTCGCTCGAAGCGCCGGACGCAGCGCGCACGCCACCGAGGCAACGCGACCGCCAGCTCCCGAGCTGCTTCAACGTCGGTTTCCCCTCGCCCTTATCGTCCTCCCACCGAGAGCGTGCACCTCACAGCACAGAACAACGTCCGAGCTAGCCTCCTCCTCGCCACAGCGCCGTTTCCAGGGGACTTTTGCCACCACAGCGGCCCCATGCTCGGGCTCCCGTCGTCAACCCTCTCCCCGAGCCGTGAACGCCCGGACAAGCTCAGAAGCAGCGTCGCCCACGCTCCCTGAAGCCGTCAAAGTAAGTTCCAAGGGTACAACGGGCTACAATCGCCTCAGCAAGCCGTTTCTTCCCCGGCGGACTGACCTCGGCGGCTTCACTACGAGCCAAGTCTCTCCGGTGTTTCACGCCCAACAAAGCCACGAATAAGGTTGGTTACCACCTCTCCTTGCTGTGCACCGAGTTCGGGGTCAGTTCATGGGACCACCTAGCCGGAATTTGAGTTTTACTCACGGCGGTTTCTTCGGGTCGCCGGCTCAAGACCGGGAAATTCTCCCCCGAGGTGTGAGGGCTTCCAGTTGTGTGCTGGTTTCATGATCCTCAGCCTCCTACGGACCTCCTCGATCAAACAGCGCCCAATTCCATCAACCCTAGCCGAAGAAAGCCCAGTTTTTACACTGTCGCCGCAAAAACCACCTCGGGCGCACGGTGACAGCATAGCTAGCGGCCTCTCCAAGCAAAATTGAGCACACGTCGATGAGCTACACCTTCCACTGATGCTGTAGCGCTAATCCTTCATGCTTTTGGCGAGCTAGAACAGCGACGCTACGTCGCCGAAGCTCGGTTAAGCCGCCACACCTTCGCAAGCTCGGTTAGGGCCGACGTCGGTGTGGGGAAACCCTCTCACCATGTTCAGCGCACGAAATTAGGGGCTGACGGCAAGTTTGAGCACGGGAAGTGAACGGAGGACCGGGTTCCGAAGTTTTCCGGCGAGCTCCGGCGGCGGGGGTCACGCGGGAGCCGGAGGAAGACGAAGGTGGTCGGTCCCACCCGTCAGTGGCTGAAGTTAAACATACGGGATTCTCTGTGGCCTCGGATCAAGCTTTGACAACGCGGGCATGAGTCTGTGACCCTGTGTGGCAGGGTTCCCGCAGTTGACACGTGTACGAGGGGCCCGCAGTCAGAGTTTAAACAATTCTGTGATTAATTTGAGGTCCAAATTCAGTTCAAACTTTAGAACTGCATACCTTTTGCTAGGAGGCTCCAAATTTAGTGATTCAAATTGGGTTGGATTAAGGGTGAAAAGAACTATCCAAATATGGAACTCAATTTGCATGAAACCAATATAAAATTCTGGAGAATTCTTTAAAACTTTTCAGCAAAAGAATTTTAGAGGGAGTTTGGTTCATCCAAAAATCCCCAAATTTTGCCAGAATATTGTTTAGGACATTAGGAGACTCCTATAAAAGTTTCAGCTCATTTGGAGTTGATTTAGTTAGGGTAATTCTAATTCCAATTTTCTGTATTCAAATAAATACAGAAACATTTTCAGAAAATTTCCAAAATTTGGAAATTCAGTTCTAGGCATTCCTTAGCTCCAAAAATCCTAGGAAAATTCATGCGTACTCCCTGAGCTATGTACGAAATTATAGTTCACTTGAATTTGCATGAAAGTGCAAATTTAATCAGAATTAATTCCTTTTTGCCTAAATACTTAGGGAATTGTTCTGGTTAATCTACTCAGTGAATTATTCTAAATTTTGGTCCAGAGAACTTTCTTGTGACAAGGAACTCATAAGAAAATCTCCAGCTCTGTTGGAGCCCTGGATCAGTAGTGTTTTATTCAACCCATTAGGTGATCACCACCCAAGTGATGAAGCTCCACTCATCACTTGATCATGGTGCTTAAATACATACCCAAACCACCACCCCCAGTGTCATTTTAAATTCTTAAACAGAGTTCCAGTTTTAAACTTGTCATTAGAACTTGTCAGCAAAGGTTTTACAATTAAACATGCATACACATTCATAACGTATAGTGATTAAACATGGAGAAGTAAAGAAGAAGTTGAGCTTGGATCAAGGAGCAAGAAGGCAGGGATTAAGCTTCATGTCATCATCAGCAACTTACTTCATCTTATCTGACTTTAGTCACCTGCAAAACCAAGGCAAGCCCCGGTTTGCACTTAAGTTGTTTTTTTAACTTTTCCCTTTGTTCACTACTATTGGTCAAGGTTTGTATGTGCATTAGGTCAAGGATGTGTGATACTCCACTTGCATAACCAAACATGAACCTTGAGGTCAAGGGTAGAATTGTGTCATCGCTGTAGAATAAGGCCGTGCTAAATAGGTTAGGACAGCCGGTAGAAGACGAGTAGTTGGAATCTACTCGCGAGCTTTGTTCCAGGACCACATAAGTGGGGTTGGAAAGGGGAGCAAACTAAAGTTTACGTTTCTAAAGATGAGACCGGGCAGAGGGGTTAGACAGCGACAAGACGAGGTCTTGGTCGAGTAGCTCTGCCCGTGTCGGTCAAGGACCGAAGCGTATGCGGCCCTGGGAGCAAGTATTGAGTTGTGTACCGGATGCTTACTGACATATGGGAATCAGGAAACCGATGTACCAGGTTCACTGGATTGTAGAGGCATACCACATCGTCTCATTAGACCTATGAGCCCGAGACGGCGCGACCGGTTCTACAGTCTAGTGTCCTGAGAAAGGTTGCCACATACGACATAATGAAGGACGCCAGAGAATGGTCTTCAGAGGCGGGCGTATGTGTCGAGTTATCTGGGTAGTATTTGATTCGAATCACCGTCCCTCGCGGTTATGAGTACCACTTGCTCACTGCGCTGTGACGTAGTAATTAAGTTGTGTGGTAATAGTTTGCAAAAGTTTTAAATGCTGTTATGCTAATTATAAATTGCATGAAAACCATGTTTGAAGTAAAGATAGAGCAAACTAAAGTTATTTTTCACCTTGGGACAGGTAACATTGGAATGAAGCGTTTCTTGTTTGATTGTGGAGTTCCAATGTTGCTGGGCGCAAGGTCACTACCAATATGGCTAAAATCTGAAAGTTAAGGATCAACTTGTAGGCGAGTCTTTTCGCAAATGACAGGCTTAAGTCTTAGGTTACTTTCATGTAGAGTTTCATGTCTTAGGAGAGACGGTTAAGTCTTGCTGAGCCTTTGTGCTCACTCTTTCTATATAAGTGGTTTTGCAGGTAAGCCTCGACGCTATAAAGAAGGTTGTCCGGTGAGACTCGGAAACTTCCGAGTCATGTCACACTTGGAGAACCTAGCCGCTGCCGTGTCTTCATGTTGCTAGCGAGAGGAGTCCGCGGGCTGGACCCCTTCTCGAGTGCCTCTTAGATAATCAACGTGATCTGTTTATAGACTTCCGCTGTAGCTATTTTATGTAAATTATTTACGAAGAACAATTGTAAGCTTCCGCTTTGAGTTATGTAATACATTGTTCCTTATATGTGTGCTGTTGGGTGCCGCATAACACGGCACCACCCAATGCGATCCCCGGGCGAGGCGGCACGACCCCGTGAGTGATCGGGACCGGGCCCCCTCAGCGTGGTATCAGAGCCGCATTGGTAATAGCACATGGAATAAGGAGCGTATTACGACAAAAACTTAGGATACGGTGAGGAAACGATATTAGGCCCACATAAGGACTATAGTAGTATAGTTACTTAAAGTGGCAATACTAACATATGTGTTTTAATTCTGAACTTTCATTATGTAACGACGCACCTACGCTCAGGTAAGAATGGTAAGGAACGCCACTGAAAGCGGTTCAATTTCTGTTAGCTCCCCTGACGAGAAAAGTGGTTCAGGGATAGGTCTCGCAGCCTTGTGTGAGACGTTAATATGAAGCTCTTGGACTCTCCATGTTCCTGAGTTCATATGAAACGCTGATCCCTAGCGTGCATTAGGCAAGTAAGTGGAGACCCCATCGCGTGGTCAGTAACGCGATAGTGTGTTTGTCTGGAAATAGCCCAGGAGGACATACGCAGCGCTTGCCATCGGCGTGCCCTGCAGGGCAGTAGGTGGTATCCGTTGGGTTGATAACATTCCCAACCGTGACGACCCGTTCATGACATACTCGGGTTCCCCGTCGCGTGGTGTTGAAACACGATCACGTACCTTGAGACGTGACTTAACTCAAGGACGGCCGTATGACAATGATAAGGGCGTTTGTATTTACTTTCAATTATAGAACTGCCTGAAATGAAACAACCTTTGAGTGCACCACTATTGAGTGATCTTCTGCAGGTACTAACCACGTACGTATCCTGTGTAGTACACGTGTGCGAGAGACCGTCTTAGTGCCACTGATAAAACGGATATGCCGGTGTAAGCCGGTTTAGGATTTTCTTTTGGTGAGGCTACGTAGTACCGACATGCTTCTTACGGTGCATCGACACCGTACTAAACATATAATCCTCTTCCCTAACAAGAAATGAGTCATGAACTAACTTTCAACTAAAAATGGAAGTTTGAAAACAAGTATTATTTACTGAACTCTTATTTTGAGCTAAGATTCAAATGAGAGTATGACTAGGTGTCAAAGTTTTCAAAAACAGAGTGCTCTGTTTCTGGCAGAATTTCTTGCTGGAGTTTAACAGAGCATAACTCTGAGTAGCTTGACCCAAATAAGGTGTATGATACAGTTCTGGAAATATTTTCAAGTGCTCTACAACTTTCTTGTAGGCCTCCAGAGAAGAATCACACGTTACATGGGTGAAAATTCCAGTTGAAGGCGAACTGTTCAGAACCAGGACAGTACCAAAAACCTCTCTGGACCTTTCTGTTTTTAAGCCATAACTTCCAGTAGAAAAATCCTTAAGGAGCCTACAATACACCGTTGGAAAGGTTATGAAATTTGCAACATTGTTGTAGTTCAGAGTTTGTTCAGATTCGTATTGTATTTTCATATACAACTGCGATAATGTAGCCACATACAAAGGAGATGCTGGCAAATTTTATCCAGGAGATCTGTCAGCTTTGATCAATCATAATTTCTGATCCAGAGATGATCGGAAGGCGTATGAATACTCGTTGGAAAGATGCTGAAGTTAACTTTAAATTTGGTATTCAACGTGAGTTATGAATATGCTGTTTAATGGATCAAGAATCTGGATGAGGACAGGAGAGTCCATTCTGTACAGAAAAGAGGACTGGTTAGGCCTATCCCACGGAAGTGATTAAACTCGAGGAGTTTCCGGTGGGACGTGAAGAACTGATGCATTTCTGATGAGTTAGCAGGTGTGCCGGGTAACGAGACGTCAAGTTCAGAATTGAACTGACGCTGGAAACAACACCGATTTCCCGAAGGCTGTATAAGATGGCACCCAATGAACTAGCAGAGTTGAAGGAGCAACTAAGTGCACTTATGAGCAACGGTTTTACACAACCAAGCTCATCACCATGGGGTTGCTCTGCGCTGTTTGTTAAGAAGAACGATGAGACACTAAGATTAAATGTTGATTTTCGTTCACTCAATGCCGTTACTATAAAGGGCAATGAGGGTACTCTATGGTTTAAGGACCATATAGTTATACCTCGTAAGATGAAGCTCTACAGTCGGAAATGTCACACGCGCGGAAGTGGTGTGAGTACGGTGCAAGAGTCCTGTTCGGGGTTAGTTCGTCAACGAAGCCAATGACCGAGTTTGGGCGGTAGAAGCGAACTTGGAGGCTGTGCAATCCCGACAGAAAAGTTAAGATGGTCAAAGGCATAGACCGTTGCCTTTCGATGGTGGAGAACATGTTTGTCTTCGCTTGTCTCTGATGGAAAGGAATTTGCTGGTCCAATGTAAAGGGGAGATTTTGCTTCCCTACCCTTAGATCCATTTGCTGTCACGGAAAAGTGTGGACCCGTAGCTTACCGGCTGTAACTACTGGCAAACCTTGCTGGTATTCACGACATATTCATAGGTCACAGCTACAGAAGTACTTTAAAACTACCATCGCTGTCCACACCGAAGAACTTGACTAGTTGAAGCCGGATCGTACCTACACCGAGCGACCGGTTCAGACTATCGAGGAGAAGAATCCGGAACACATGGAATCGGATATTAAGATGTTACCAGGTGCTGTGGGGTAATCATACTATGGGAGAAGCAACGTGGAGAGCAAAGATTACCTCCACATGAACTATCCGGAGTTTTTATCGTCATACCACTTGGCATTACCTCTCCTGTCTCATTCTCCTATTGGAATCTCGGGACGAGATTCTTTTTAAGGGGGGAGAAATGTAAAAGTCCCAAAAACGTGAATGCAAAGAAACGGGTGATTGAACGTCATTGTGTCTCTGGTTCATGAAAAATGGGACTTACAAAAACTTTCTTACATGGGATGGTATACATGAGGTGCAACCACATGGGTTCAAGCATGCCTTTGAAGGTGCTGGACCAAGGTGGAGTTAAACTCATGTGTAATCATACATGTACATGAGAAAGAACAAAAATAAGGTATTTTGTCTCAAAGGCTCAACTCAAATTGCTGCCAAACTTTTGTATACACATGGAGCCTCATACATTTGAATTGAGGGGAATGTGGTGGCAATTTTCTGAATGGAGGGTGAGCCAAAAGGGAATGGACTATGATCATGCTGAGTTCATGCTGAATTCAAACATGTTAAGACAAGGGAATTACTTGAGTTATGTCACATAAAATGATAAACTCAACCATGGACTTGTGGGAAGAGCTAAAATCTTCTTTAACTCCTGTTGAACACATGTTAACCTGGGAAAGGATTTCACTCCCAAAAATCTAACTCATATGCACATTCCCTATGAGTAGAGGGGAGGGAAGTTTAAACCCCATTTTTAAACCCTTGCAAAGAGTTCATGGTCAGATGGTCCAAAAAGTATATATATGAGATGATCATTGCAGTCCTCAGGTATTAAAGAGCTTAAGTTCCAAAATTGGAGAGTGTTTGAGCTCATATACCATTTGTTCAAAGCATTGTTTGAGATCACCTTCAAATTCAAATTTGAGGGGCATGGTCAAAACTGAACTGGTGAGGTTCAGGTTGGGACCAAGGTTGATCAAGCATGGGCTAGGAGCAAACCAAAGTGTTTCACCCAAATTCAGATGGGTCATCACCAAAGAGGACTTAAATTTCAGTTTGAATTAAATGGGTTACTTCAAGGCAAAGAAGGCCCTTTTCAAAAAGGAAATTCAAACTGTTGTTTGAAAATTTGTATTTTCAATGGCCAACATAAGGATCAGATGGCATATTTGAATTCCTCAGGTCCAAATTATGAGGGAGCCAAGTTTTGAGAAAGTTTGGAGGTGCTTTGATACTAGTATCAAAAGGCTTATGAGTTTCCTTCAAATTTGAATTCAAATTTGAACTGAAGAACACCAAGTCAAAATTCCAAACAACTTTTTGAACCTGAGCTCTTCAGAATTTAAATTTGCATTGTGCCAAATTTGAGAGATATTTGTGGGAAGGTTGGAGGGATAAGAAGGAGGGTGGTCCCACTGGTCAGTGAGCCACTGAAGGCTTAAACCAGAAGCAACTCTCTGTTTTCGCTCGAAGCGCCGGACCCAGCGTGCGCGCCACCGAGGCAACGCGACCGCCAGCTCCCGAGCTGTTTCGACGTCGGTTTCCCTTCGCCCTTATCGTCCTCCCACCGAGAACGTGCACCTCACAGCACTGTACAACGTCCGAGCTAGCCTCCTCCTCGCCACAGCGCCGTTTCCAGGGGGCTTTTGCCGCCACCGCGGCCCCATGCTCGGGCTCCCGTCGTCAACCCTCTCCCCGAGCCGTGAACGCCCGGACAAGCTCAGAAGCAGCATCCTCCACGCTCCCTGAAGCCGTCAAATCAAATTCCAAGGGTACAACGGGCTACAATCGCCTCGGCAAGTCGTGTCTTCCCCGGCAGACTGACCTCAGCGGCTTCACTCCGAGCCAAGTCTCTCCTGTGTTTGACGCCCAACAAAGCCACGAATAAGGTTGGTTACCACCTCTCCTTGCTGTCCACCGAGTTCGGGGTCAGTTCATGGGACCACCTAGCCGGAATTGGAGTTTTACTCACGGCGGTTTCTTCGGGTCGCCGGCTCCAGACCGGGAAATTCTCCCCTGAGGTGTGAGGGCTTCCAGTTGTATGCTGGTGTCGTGATCCTCAGCCTCCTACGGACCTCCTCGACCAAACAGCGCCCAATTCCATCAACCCTAGCCGAAGAAAGCCCAGTTTTTACACTGTCGCTGCAAAAACCACCTCGGGCGCACGGTGACAGCATAGCTAGTGGCCTCTCCAAGCAAAATTGAGCACACGTCGATGAGCTACACCTTCCACTGATGCTGTAGCGCTAATCCTTTGTGCTTTTGGCGAGCTAGAACAGCGGCGCTACGTTGCCGAAGCTCGGTTAAGCCGCCACACCGTCGCGAGCTCGGTTAGGGCCGACGTCGGTGTGGGGAAACCCACTCCCCGTGTTCAGCGCACGAAATTAGGGGCTGAATGCAAGTTTGAGCACGGGAAGTGAACGGAGGACCGGGTTCTGAAGTTTTCCGGCGAGCTCCGGCGGCGGGGGTCGGGCGGGAGCCGGAGGAAGACGAAGGTGGTCGGTCCCACCCGTCAGCGGCTGAAGTTAAACATACGGGATTCTCTGTGGCCTCGGATCAAGCTGTGACAACGCGGGCATGAGTCTGTGACCCCGTGTGGCAGGGTTCCCGCAGTTGACACATGTACGAGGGGCCCGCAGTCAGAGTTTAAACAATTCTGTGATTAATTTGAAGTCCAAATTCAGTTCAAACTTTAGAACTGCATAACTTTTGCTAGGAGGCTCCAAATTTAGTGATTCAAATTGGGTTGGATTAAGGGTGAAAAGAACTATCCAAATATGCAACTCAATTTGCATGAAAACCAATATAAAATTCTGCAGAATTCTTTAAAGCTTTTCAGCAAAAGAATTTTAGAGGGAGTTTGGTTCATCCAAAAATCCTCAAATTTTGCCAGAATATTGCTTAGGATATTAGGAGACTCCTGTAAAAGTTTCAGCTCATTTGGAGTTGATTTAGTTAGGGTAATTCTAATTCCAAATTTCTGTATTCAAATAAATACAGAAACATTTTCAGAAAATTTCCAAAATCTGGAAATTCAGTTCTAGGCATTCCTTAGCTCCAAAAATCCTAGGAAAATTCATGCATACTCACTGAGCTATGTATGAAATTACAGTTCACTTGAATTTGCATGAAAGTGCAAATTTAATCAGAATTAATTCCTTTTTGCCTAAATGCTTAGGGAATTGTTCTGGTTAATCTACTCAGCGAATTATTCTGAATTTTGGTCCAGAGAACTTTCTTATGACAAGGAACTCATAAGAAAATCTCCAGCTCCGTTGGAGCCCTGGATCAGTAGTGTTTTATTCAACCCATTAGGTGATCACCACCCAAGTGATGAAGCCCCACTCATCACTTGATCATGGTGCTTAAATACATACCCAAACCACCACCCCCAGTGTCATTTTAAATTCTTAAACAGAGTTCCAGTTTTAAACTTGTCATTAGAACTTGTCAGCAAAGGTTTTTACAATTAAACATGCATACACATTCATAACGTGTAGTGATTAAACGTGGAGAAGTAAAGAAGATGTTGAGCTTGGATCAAGGATCAAGAAGGCAGGGATTAAGCTTCAAGTCATCATCAGCAACTGAATTCATCTTATCTGACTTTAGTCACCTGCAAAACCAAGGCAAGCCCCGGTTTGCACTTAAGTTGTTTTTTTAAAGTTTTCCCTTTGTTCGCTACTATTGGTCAAGGTTTGTATGTGCATTAGGTCAAGGATGTGTGATACTCCACTTGCATAACCAAACATGAACCTTGAGGTCAAGGGTAGAATTGTGCCATCGCTGTAGAATAAGGCCGTGCTAAATAGGCTAGGACAGCCGGTAGAAGACGAGTAGTTGGAATCTACTCGCGAGCTTTGTTCCAGGACCACATAAGTGGGGTTGTAAAGGGGAGCAAACTAAAGTTTCTATTTCTAAAGATGTGACTGGGCAGAGGGGTTAGACAGCGACAAGACGAGGTCTTGGTCGAGTAGCTCTGCCCGTGTCGGTCAAGGACCGAAGCGTATGCGGCACTGGGAGCAAGTATTGAGTTGTGTACCGGATGCTTACTGACATATGGGAATCAGGAAACCAATGTACCAGGTTCACTGGGTTGTAGGGGCATACCACATCGTCTCGTTAGATCTATGAGCCCGAGACGGCGCGACCGGTTCTACAGTCTAGTGTCCTGAGAAAGGTTGCCACATACGACGTAATGAAGGACGCCAGAGATGGGTCTTCAGAGGCGGGCGTATGTGTCGAGTTATCCGGGTAGTGTTTGATTCGAATCACTGTCCCTCGCGGTTATGAGTACCGCTTGCTCACTGCGCTGTGACGTAGTAATCAAGTTGTGTGGTAATAGTTTGCAAAAGTTTTAAATGCTGTCGTGCTAATTATAAATTGCATGAAAACCATGTTTGAAGTAGAGATAGAGCAAACTAAAGTTATTTTTCACCTTTGGACAGGTAACATTGGAATGAAGCGTTTCTTGTTTGATTGTGGAGTTCCAATGTTGCTGGGCGCAAGGTCAATACCAATATGGCTAAAATCTGAAAGTTAAGGATCAACTTGTAGGCGAGTCTTTTCGCAAATGACAGACTTAAGTCTTAGGTTACTTTCGTGTAGAGTTTCATGTCTTAGGAGAGACGGTTAAGTCTTGCTGAGCCTTTGTGCTCACTCTTGTTATATAAGTGGTTTTGCAGGTAAGCCTCGACGCTATAAAGAAGGTTGTCCGGTGAGACTCGGAAACTTCCGAGTCATGTCACACTTGGAGAACCTAGCCGCTGCCGTGCCTTCATGTTGCTAGCGAGAGGAGTCCGCAGGCTGGACCCCTTCTCGAGTGCCTCTTAGATAATCAACGTGAGCTGTTTATAGACTTCCGCCGTAGATATTTTATGTAAATTATTTACGAAGAACAATTGTAAGCTTCCGCTTTGAGTTATGTAATACATTGTTCCTTATATGTGTGCTGTTGGGTGCCGCATAACACGGCACCACCCAATGCGATCCCCGGGCAAGGCGGCACGACCCCGTGAGTGATCGGGACTGGGCCCCCTCATCGCAATATGGGAAAAGTGTAAAAGCCTTATGACGTGCCGCCAAACTATCAAGTCACGGCTACGAACATGAGAGATGTCGACAACAACAACAAAGCACGGAACTTGATCATACAAGGATTAACTCAAAGTGACTTCGACCGTGTTGCACACCTCTGATCTGCATACAATGTGTGGAAAGAACTTTGTGACTACCATGAAGGATCCAACAAGATCAAGGAGGTAAGACAAGATATGTTCAAGAAAGAATACATGCGCTTTGAGATGCAACCCTGTTAGTCAATCGATGACCTCTTTGCTCGCTTCAATAAAATTCTCAGCAACTTGCGTAGTGTCAACGTTAATTTTTCAGATGCTGAAAATGCTAGGCAATTACTAAGTGCATTAGACATGTCAATTTGGGAGATGAAAGTTACATCTATTCATGAATCTACTGTCATGAGTACACATACATTAGATGTGCTATATTCTAGGTTAAAAACTCATGAAATTGACATAATATCACGTAAGAACCCCAACAAGTATCTTGCATTTGTTTCACAACGTGGCATGCCTAGCTCAATTTTCATCTTGTGGTACACTTTCTTTGTTGTCCTCTCTAACCCTTGAATAGATTGAAGAGTTTCTAGAGGAAGAACTTGCACTCATCTCTACTCGGTTCTCAAAAGCACTGCAAAATGTGAGAACTAGAAGGAGAGGAAGTGCCGGACCTCAACGATGCTTTGAATGTGGTAAGACAGGACATTTTCGTATGGACTAACCTTTCAGATCCTACTTCCCGTGATGAAAAGCTAACTAGGATGAATCACTCCTCTGCGAATGATAAGAAAAAGAAGAAGGGTTTTACAGGACGCCAATTGGTAAATAGTTTTATCTCCGCACTTCAAGAACTTGGCTCGAGCGATGTGGACATCGGAAGTGACGAAGATGAAGATGATTTGGCAAACTTATGCTTCATGGCGGGCAAGTCAAGTTCAAGTATGGAGGAGGCAGAACACAACAACGACAATGAAGAGGTATGTCCTACTTGCGAAGAAATGTGTGATGCTATTTCTCGTGCCACTGTTATAGTTAAGAAAAAGGACAAAAATCTTAGGGACAATGCTGTTAATATTGAGTCACTAGAATCTGAAATTAATCATTTGAAATCTTTGATTCCTAGTGATGCTTCTCGTTCCTCATGTGATTTAATATATGAACAATTGTCCTCTCTAAGAAGTACACATACCTCCACACTTCATAAACTTCAGTTAGAGATTGAAAAGAACAGAGATCTTGCTGCACTTAATGATAAAAACTTGAAAGATGCTTGTTGTTCTACAATTGATTTGCATTGTTCTACTTGTGATGATCTTAATAAGAAACTACAAGATGCCATGAATGAAATTTCTATATTGAACAATGCTTTACGTTCTCATGAAGTTAAGTATTGTTCAAATTGCAAACTAAAAGGAAAAACTTCATGTCAAAACTGCCTAGACTTGTCTAAGAAACTTGATGACATGAATAGGACACTAGAGCGGTTTTATAATGGGAATAAGAATCTGAACTTGCTGTTGAATTCTTCTAAATCTTGCAATGATAAAACTGATTTAGGTTTTGATTCCCATGCTCATGCTAAAGCACATCCACCTAAAATTGTAAAGTCATTAGGAAGTGATCTGATTAAAACAGTTCTTTAACAAAAAGAAGTGGTTTTTAAATCTGCAGAAGTGTTGTCTCATTCGGTTTCAAATAAACATGTTGTCTGCTCATCTAGACATGAACATAAAGTTAAAATTCATTGTACCTACTGTGGTAGAGATGGTCATGTCATATATTTTTGTTATAGACTATCTAAGCAACAGAAAAAGGAAAGAATGATTGCTAGATCACATAACAACTGTGCAAAACCTGTTGCGTGTGCTGAACCGAATATTAGGAATTTGCAACCTGCTGTAATGAGTAAAAACCTGCAAAGTTTGCTTCCGGAACTACTGTTTTTAGTGCTACTTATGTAACACCTCGTAGGTCAGTTGTTGGGCACAAAAATCCTCAAACTTTGGCTCATAAACCTGCTGTTTTATCTCAACGTTTGCGTGTTACTTCTGCTGGATGTCGTGTGACTTAGTACAAGATTCCTAAATGCCTTTTGACTAACCCCAGTATTGAGTCATCGACGTATTGTACTTCTATGTAGGTTACACGCTTGAGGAAGGAGAACATTTGGATTGTGGATTCAGGATGCTCATGCCACAGGACCGGTAACAAAGAATGGTTCTCCTCCCTCTCTTTGTGTCACATGTAGAAAATGTTACTTTTGCTGATAATTCTTCAACTCCTATAATTGCTAAGGGTTCGGTTAGAGTAAATAATCACTACACTTTAAAAGATGTGAAACTTGTTAAAAATTTGAAATATAACTTGCTTTCTGTTTCACAATTGCTAGATGAAAATCTGGAAATTATTTTCACTAAAAATTGTTGCAAGGTTGTAGATTCAAATAGTGAGCTCATTTTTAATATGTCTCAGTTTGGAAGAGTTTTTAAAGCTGATTTTGATATGTGATCCTTTAAGCATATATGTCGAGTTGCTAATGATTCAAAAGACTTATATTTTTGGCATTGTAACATGGTCATGTATGCTTTGATCATCTCACAAGTGTTACTACTCTTGATCGCATACGTGGGCTGCCTAAGCTTAAAGGGGAGAAAGAAATTGTGTGCCCTTCTTGTAGACATGCTAAGATGGTTGCAGGTTCACATGATCCTCTCACAATGACCATGACAACTGAACCGGGTCAACTTTTGCACCTTGACACCGTAGGACCTTCCCGTGTTCAATCCTTCGGAGCTAAATGATATGTTCTTGTGATTGTTGATGACTATTCTAGATACTCTTGGGTTTATTTTATGGCATCTAAGAATAAAACTTTTAGTCACTTTAGAAGCTTATTTCTTAGATTATCAATTGATCACCCACGATCTTTAAAAGCAATTAGAAGATAACAGAACCAAATTTAAAAATCAATCATTTGATCACTTTTGTGCTAAAATTGGAATAGAACATCATTTTTCTTCACCATATGTACCTCAACAAAACGGTGTTGTAGAGAGAAATAACAGAACCTTAGTTGAGATGGCTAGGACTATGGTTGATGAATATCAAACTCCTAGGAAATTTTGGGCTGATGCAATTGCAACTGATTGTTATGTCTCAAATCGTGTTTTCTTGCGTGCTAAGCTAGGTAAAACACCATATGAACTTCGGTTTGGATATAGGTCTAGTGTCACACACTTTCAGGTCTTTGGTTGCAAATGCTTTGTTAAGAAACATGGTAAACTCGATAAATTTGAACCTACATCCGTTGATGGCATGTTTCTTGGTTACCCATCTCATACTAGAGGCTACCGTGTGCTTTTACATGACACTAACAAATTTGTGAAGACTTGTGAGGTTTCTTTTTATGATGCTAGCCCAGGTACTAGCTCTAATATTGCAGGACCAGACCCATATCCGCAGGGGGAGAGTATTTTCATCGAAGAAGATGAAGAAGTGATGCTGCTGCCCGAAAATTCAGGAGCTAATGACATTGTTCCAGCTCCTGATTTTGATTCACAACCAGAAACGACGACCACCATTGCTGGTCCAGATCGTCCTCAAGTCAAAATTTCTTCAATTTGTGATGAACATGAAGAAGAAGGAGCTTGTGAATTGTCTACTCCCCTCCGGGTCCTCAAAAGTCATCCTCCACAACAAATGGTTGGAAGCTTGCACGAACGAGTCACACGGTCCAGGTTTTGTGATCCAAACTCTCACGCTCATTCTGCATTTGTTGCTTCTTTTGACCCTAAAGATATATCACATGCACTCACTAATGAATCTTGGATTATTGCCATGCAAGAAGAGTTAGAAAATTTTGAAAGAAATAATGTTTGGAAACTTGTACCTCCACCTCAAGGTCACACTCTAATCGGAACTAAATGGGTGTTTAAAAATAAACAAAGTGAGGATGGGGCTGTGGTTAGGAATAAGGATAGGTTGGTTGCTCAAGGCTCACACAAGTTGGAGGACTAGATTTTGCTAAAACTTTTGCTCCTGTTGCTAGATTAGAAGCCATAAGAATTTTGTTAGCATTTGCTGCATATAAAGGTTTCAAGTTATATCAAACGAATGTTAAAAGTGCTTTCCTTAATGGCTACATAGATGAGGAGGTTTATGTCAAGCAACCACCGGGTTTTGAAAATCCAAATTTTCCTAATCATGTTTACAAACTTTCCAAAGCCTTGTATGGTCTTAAACAAGCCCGTAGAGCATGGTATGATAGGTTGAAAACATTCTTACTTGAAAAGGGGTTTACCATGGGCAAGGTTGATAAAACTTTCTTTGTGCTTAAGCATGGCAATGACTCATTATTCGTTCAAGTGTATGTGGATGATATTATCTTTGGTTGTGTTTCTCATGGTATTGTGTCCAAGTTTTCAGTTATGATGAGTTCAGAATTTGAGATGAGTTTGATAGGAGAACTCACATACTTTTTAGGGCTGCAAATCAAGCAAACCAAGGAGGGTACTTTTGTGCATCGAACAAAGTATACAAGAGACCTTCTTAAGTGCTTCAACATGGACAAAAGCAAGTCTCTTCAGACAACAGTGGGTACAGCAACGACACATGAACTTGATGAAGATGGTGAACCCGTGGATCAAAAAGAATATTGAAGTATGATTGGATCACTTTTGTACCTCAAGGCATCAAGACCGAACATACAATTCAGCGTATGTATTTGTGCATGATTTCAAGCTTCCCCACGTGCTTCATATCGTCAAGCCGTCAAAAGAATTCTCATATACTTACATGGAACTCAAGAATTTTGGATTTTTCTTCCTTCTTCCTCAACCATTACATTGAAAGCTTTTTCGGATGCCAATTTTTGGGGTTGTAGAATTGATAGGAAAAGTACTTTGGGTGCTTGTCATTTTCTTGGTAATTCACTTGTTGCTTGGTCCTCTAGAAAACAAAATTTAGTTGCACAATCCACAGCCGAATCTGAATATGTAGCTGCTGCTAGCGCTTGCTCAAAAATTCTTTGGATTGTTCAAACACTTAAGGACTATGAGCTTGATCTAGATAGTGTTCCACTATTTTGTGATAACACTAGTGCCATTTGCATTGCTAAAAACCCGTGCAACATTCGAGAACAAAGCAAATTGACATTAGGTATCACTTTCTCCGTGATAATGTTGAAAAAGGAAACATTGTGCTTCAGCAAATTGACATTTTTACAAAACCTTTGGATTTCACTCGTTTTTGTTTCCTTCATAGTGAAATAGGGGTTATGAATCCTCATGGCTTAAATTGAGGGGGAGTTTTGAAACTTAGGATGTCTATGTGTGAATCTAAATTTAAAATAATATGAGCATAGTATTTCATACATATATGACTTTGTGATTCCTTTTATACGCTGAAAGTTCTTACTACATTACTCATGTTATACATTTAGACTAAATCTGGTCATGATCGAACTTTCTTGCTATCTTAAACTTGTTGCATGCTCACAAATGCTTTTAATAATGAAAAATAATCAATCACTATTCACATGTTGAGCTTTTATGTTCAAATGAAAAATTGAGAAAAAGATCAAGAGAATATGCATGCATCGCACTTCTTATTTTTGAGATGGCTTATCATTGCACTTAGATATGAAATTGGAATAAGTTGTGTATGACTAAAACCATGTCCTTAAGCTTCTGATTGTCAAATGACATAGGCTTGGCTTGGTTGGTTAGAATAAGGCTGATGCGGCATATAATCTCTTGCAAATGTCATATGATCTGAATATATGCTTTGAATTAAAATGCAGCAACAAGTGTCATGCTTTCAGGTCTTGACATAGTTAAGTTTGTGAGATCATGACTTGCTTAAATTGAAAATTACACTTGATCTCTAGCATGGCTTACACTACTTTATGTATCTCATTGATGTGATAGTGTAAGTTACTTGATAGTATGGCTTGGATGAGCTTTCTTTTATATGTATATGTTATAAATATGCTCATAAAAATTAAAATTTCTCTTTTGAACCTTGCTGAATACATTGTCAAAGGGTGAGAAATTGATCACACATTGCACGATTCACATGTGTTTTGGCACGATTCTTCTCAGGGGGAGAATTTTTGTTTTTCTTCTCATTTTATTTCTGATTTACAAAGGGGGAGAAATATGTATAGGGGGAGAAATTTTAAGTGATGTTTTTCTTATTCGATTGTTTTCAAAAAATTTCATGTGAATAAGCCAATGTTCAGATTTTAAGTGGTCTTGCCAGTGCATTCATCATGGGGGAGATTGTGAGACCTATATGTGCTGAATACATTGGCTATGACGATAAAAGTTTTGCTTTTTGCCAAAACACTCTTTTTGTCATGATCCGACTCTAGGTCAGAGCTCCGACAAGATCCGACGTAAGGTCCGACTTGCTATGGCTAGGTCCGACATGTGTTTGGTTAGCTCCGGCGGTAGGTCCAACTAGCTTTGGTAAGTTCCGGTGCTAGGTTCTACTAGCTTTGGTAAGCTCCGGTTCAAGGTCCGGTTAGCTTTGGCAAGGTCCGGAGCTAAATCGCAATGGTTCTATTTTTACCATGCAAATGTTTTGAACATGCTTTACATCTATGGAAAGTTTGCTTAGTATTCTTTTACTAAGTTTTTGAAGTGTTATGGATGTTTACGGTGGTTAACATTTTGCTATGGTTTGCAACATGCTTATGTGAGGTGTTCACGTAAGGTCTTGTGGTTTTCGAACTAATGTGAGTCAAGTCGCGGACTTGTGCTTGAAAGTATTGGTTGTTTATTAATGTTCAGGTGTTGTCTGAGTTCAAGATATGGCTGGTTACGGGGTCCATTGAACTAGTCTTAGGGAGAAGATGAGGTTCAACAACCAAGTTGGGGAGGAATTGTGGTTGAGTTGATCGGGAGGTCGCGCAGCATGTTTGTATCAAGAACAATGCATATGAAGGAATCATGGACGTTGTTGGAAGGTGTTCGCATGTGTACAAGGAGTGCATGGACGTGGCAACATGGTTCCAAGGCGTGATGAAGAGATGTGGATGTAAAGAATTGGTAGGCAAGGTCCAACCGGTTGGATTATGGACTCAGGCTGTGGCTGAGTCGGTTATGGCTCAAATATGGAAATATTTGAGTTGGTTATGATAGGATTTCATGTGGGAAACGAAGTTGATTTGTTTTAGAACGTGGGATACGTTCCTAAGGTGTTTGGAAGTCTTAAGATTGCTTCTATCTGTGAATAGAACAGTCTTGAGCAGTTATGGAAAGTTTCGATTCAGAAACTGAGTGGGATTAGAGTCCTAGTTAGGATTGGGTTGGCCTCCAGGCTGGTTATATAAGCAAGGGAGGCCAGAGCTCATTGGAAGAAGACTTTGGGCTGTTACTCTTATGTTTTGATCAATAAAATTCGTAATTTATAGGAGCTTTTGTGTCTTGTTAGTCCGACTTGTTTTTGTCAAGTCTTTCTCGTCGAGTTTCTGGACAGCACGAAAGTGGTTCAGTGTTTCGATCATAACTCGAGTTTTACCGATCCAATTGACTTGATTCTTTTTGGGTTGTCTTCAAAACTTGATTATCTATCATCTGTGAAAATTTCACGGTCATTGGATTGGTACTTTCGGTTCTACACGAGTTTCTTTGCAGTGGTTCAGATCTGGTTTTTGCTTGAGTAGAACAGATTGACCCTCGTTTGATCTTTCGATCATAACTTGAGTTTTTTTATGGATTTCCTTGATTCTTGCTGTCATGTCTTCGTGACTTGATTCTATATAATATATACCAATTTTTTCATGGTTGAACACGTTCAGATCAGTCGCATACACGGTTTCTTTAACAGATCGATTTTCTGCGGAGGGGATTTTTGTTGGTTCCGCTAAAAAGTTTAAATCTACCATTCACCCCCTCTGGTAGCTTTTCATGTGTTCTTCGATCCTACAAAAGACCATAAATCTAGCTATACATCCCACTTGGCTCTGAAGTTCTTACTGTCGCTTGGTGAGAACCTACCCAGAGACTTGACCAAATTTTATTTGAAACAAAGCTCATTTGAGCTCTGCACAAATAAAAGTCTAAATGGTCATTTCTAGAGCTTCTAAGGATTTCCAGGGGTTTTCATGTATCAAACCATTACTTTCTGGAAACTAGAGTTTGAGATGGTTCTAATGGACTTGGTTTAATGTCCTTTGAAAAATCCTAGAAAGTTATGCCCTAATCAAGATTTGAGAAAGATTCTGAAAAATGTTTCTGTACATTTTTCTATTTTCTCAGGGCAGTCCACTTAATCACACCATTTGGGGGGCTAAATAAACTTTGATGGACCTGAAATTTTTCCTGTGACTCAAGGATTTTCAAATGAACATCCTAGCCAAATTTCATAATTTTCCATAAAGTAATTCTCCAGATAAAGTTCCCAACAGTTTGAATTTGGGGAATTAATTCTGGAAAATTAATAAGTTTCATGAGCTGAAAGCTGAATCTAACAATATTTGGTTCACTAAATTTGTGGCTTTCTACCCAAAGTTATGAATTTCTAAAGTTGGAGCTAAATCTGGAATTGTTTTTCTATTGCAAACTTGAGCTGGGCCCACGGTTTAACTGCAGCCAATAGGATTTGAGGACACATGGGCTACGTGGTTTCCAGCTGTGTAGTCACACAAGATCCCTGGCCACAACCGATCCCGGTTTTAAAATAAACTCGCTGACAATTGGGCCAGCCCCCCCCCCCCTTCTTCAACCTCCGGCGCTTTCTTCCAGCGCGCGCGCGCTCCTCGCCGGACCGAGGCGGCGCCTAGCTGGCCATCTTCCGGCCGAAGACTCACCGCCCAGGGGTTTTCGGGGTTGGGGAACCCGTTGGTGGGGTTGGTAGGGCCGCTAAAGGACCAGAACTATGCTGGCGACGTGCGGTGGCCTCGGGAGAGGTTCGGCACCGTCGGCTGGTGGTCCTAGCCCATCAAATTCTCTATTGATCGGCTCTAAAGCATCCTTGGATTCCAGGAAAGCTGGGCAAAGACTCATGCAAGCACGGGAACGGCGGCTACCATGCTTTCACCGTGCGCCCGAGACGCACCGCCGAGTTTGCGCTTGGGAAAACTGGAATTGGTTTGTCTACGTGGCTATTAGAGCTAGGGTTGTGAAGCGAAGATGATTGGCTGCTAGCCTAGCTCTTATGTGCAAGATTTTGTGACATAAGAACCATCATGAATGGTACGGACCGGAATCCGCACGCCCAGGATCTCAGAGGGTGGTGCCACTTGATGCGACACCCGACAGCACACAGCATAAGGAAAAACATTGTATTACATAGAAAACAAATGAATATGTACAAAGTAGTAGAAGCCTTCAGTTTACATCTAAATACAGATTCTACAACTGCGGAAGCTAAATTTTTACAACTCACGCCCACCTAACTAGCAAAAGTCGGTTGTCCAGCCCTATGGACAACCCACACTACCTCCACTCCTCAGCTCAGCCCGCCGTGTACGGCTCCCACTCACCCGTGGTCCCCGACGGAGGGTAGCCCTCGCCGGTGGACTCGTACCCTGAGTCCATGGGGTAGTCATCACCTGCAAACACTCAATAGCAGCAACCGTGAGCATGATGGTTCAGCAAGTCTTAACCGACTCACCTAAACATGAAACTCTATATGCAGTTCATAACCAACATGGGATGGCATATTGCAGCAAAGTACACGCCTACATGTTCATCCTTTAATTCCTATTTTAGCCACAAGTTAACGGTTCATGAATCTGAAATTTAGTGGGCTATATTTGGTGGCACACATGTAGCAATACAATTTATACATAGCAGCAGAATTGAATCACAATATTCCATAATTTATCTACGTCATGACTCAGTGAACAAACAGTACTCATCACCGTGAGGGACAGCGAATCGACTCGATATACACCTTCAGGGATACCCGAAGAGAACGTCACGTACGCCCACCCGTGGAGCTGCACAGCAGGCTCACTAGATGTCATACGGGACAAACTTTCACCAAACAGCCCAAACGTCGAACTGGTCGCATCCAAACGGACAGTAGGTTCCCTACACGGAGCATCTCTCTAGCCCATTAGCGGATTTCCACCAAGCTGCCCTACACCTATAAATCGGTGCGTTATGCCTCGACGTCCGGAGTTATAGGTTACATCGGTTTATCGGGGCCCATATATCCGATATGCCTTTGGTACGTTCAAAATTTGTTCAGCAGGGCCGCACACGGAACGGTCCTCAATCGACATGGACAGGGATGCACCCACAAGACTTACTCTTGCTGCGCCCTAGCCCCTGCCTAGTCTCATTTTCATACTAATGTGATCTCACATCACTCGAACCAATCCCTGTCCCGAAGCCTATACTCGTGAGTAGATTGCAACTACTCGACTTGTACGGAAGTTCTATGAGCATTAAGTACTGCCATACTACTCAAGAACTTAGACACTACCCTCACTCTTGTAGGAATAATCTCGTTATGCACTTGGGGTTTCATCCATCCTACACCTAATGCACATAAATACCTCAAGCTAAATATGTATATAAAGCAAAACTTTATAAACTTTGTTCAATGCAAACCGGGGCTTACCTTGTTGCTGCTGGTCAGTGGTTAGGGTCTCGTCCGGAAGTAGGAAGTCCAACACTTCCGGGGTCTCCTCTCCTTCAGCGACTACACGTAAGCAATTTAACGCTATGTCAATTTAAATGCAATATTTGGAACTGAATATGTAAATGCCATAACTATAGCTAGCCCTCCCCTTTGGCTCTGAGATTTTTATGGTGACTTGGTAGGATCCTAACCAGAGACTTGACCAAGTTTCATCTGAAACAAAGTTCATTTGATCTCCGTACAAATAAAAGTCTATTTGGTCATTACTAGAGCTTCTAAGGATTTTCAGGGATTTTTCATGGCTCAACCCATTACTTTCTGAAAACTAGAGTTTGAGATGGTTCTAATGGAATTGGTTTCATGTCATTTGAAGAATCCTAGAGGATGTTATGCCCTAAACAAGATTTGAGAAAATCTGAAAAATATTTCTGTACATTTTTTCCATTTTCTCAGGGCAGTTCACTTAATCACACCTTTAGGGGGACTAAATTAACTTGGATGGATCTGAAATTTTTCATGTGACTCAAGGACTTTCATGTGAACATCCCAGCCAAATTTCAGAATTTTCCATAAAAGAATTCTCCAGAAAAAATCTCAACAGTTTAAATTTTAGGGGATTAATTCTGGAAAATAATAAGTTTCATGAGCTGAAACTTGTTTTGCTGGAAAGTACTCGAAAAGCTAAATCCAACAAAATTTGGTTCACTTAATTTGGCGCTTCCTAGCAAAAGTTATGGCTAGTTGAAGTTTGAATAAAATTCTGAAATTCAAGAAATGTTTAAACCCTGCACATGGGCCCCACCCGTGCCTTTCTTCTTCCCCGCGCACGGGCCCGAGCTCTGCGGTGGTGATCTCCGGCGAGGTCAGCCGGAAGGGCTTTACCCGCCTCCCCTAGTGTTACAGCTCGCCGCCTCTACCTTTTAGGACACGAGAAACTCATCCCCGGGGTCGGCCGATGCTCTAGGTGGCCCAAAACCGGTCGGCGACGAGCCGCCGCTACGGATCAACTCTGGCGACGTCGCCCGGCCACTACAGAGGCTCATTCCGAGCAACTCTCAGCCCTACCGCTCCATGGTGACCTTCTAAGCATGGTCATGGCGCTAGACCACCGTGAAAACGGCCGGAGATGGGAGTTCACCGTTGACCTAGGTCACCTAGCGGCGGCGACTCAAAAAACTCGAATAGCAGCGCCAAAACTCAACGGTTTATGCTGATTTTTGATCCTAAGTGGCCATGGGAACGTGTATAACATGTGGGTAGCTTGGCATACGCGGTGGTGGACCGATCACCAGGAATTTTGGATTTTCGGCCAGCTCGGTTCTTTGAACCCCGAAAAGAAAACTGGTAAATTCTCCACCGACAGGGCCCAAAAGGTTGTAAGGTTTTCACCATGAATTCGACCAGCCTCTGGCGTGGCTTGTTGCTGTTGATCATTGGCCCTGAGAGTGCTTAGATCGGCGGTGCACCGAGGACCCGAGGAGGCGGACGAGACGTTGGTGCTTTCGGTAGAGCGTGTGCGAGGGAGACGGGAGAGAGTGAGGCAGTTCATGTGGCCCGGGCGTGCTGATCACGTTGCTGCACGCGGCGTTCGTAGCCCCAGAGCAGGAGGTGGTGTGATGCAGCGTCGGTTTGGCGCCGAACGGCGGGGAGGTGTCGCGCTGCTGCCGATTGAAAACCGAGTAGACTTCGGGTGTAAGTCTACTGACCAGTGGGCCCCCTTCCCCTCTTCTTTTTCTTTCCAATTCCATTTGAACTAGCAAACCAACTCCAAAATTGATCAAACTTGGAGGGTAAGCCAAAAGGAATATGAGGAACATAATGGTGCTCTCAAATTTAAATTTTAGCAAAGTCGGAATTGGAAACTGAAGTTTGAATTCAAATTCGAATTGTCTCCCGTTTTAATTCCATCAATTAGGAAATCTTTCCCAAATGAGCTGAAAATTTGTCGGGCTACCCGTGGATGTGTGAAGAACCATATGGTAAATTTAGGTCTTCGTGTTTGGACATTGTTACACGTTTACTTTAGCACTTGGAGCTCACACCTTCCAATTCAAAAGTTTAAACTCTTTCTCATTTTCTCGGTGTGAATTCCAGCTCCACTTGCTAGACTTTTGAGATTTTACATCCCTCCCCCCATAAAAGAATCTCGTCCCGAGATTACAAAAGAAGAGACAAAGATGTGAGAAGAATTACCCGTGATGAGCTGCCATGAAATCCGGGTAGTTGGAGCGAAGGAAGTCCTCGCTCTCCCACATCGCTTCCGCAGCAGTGTGGTTGCTCCACAATACCTTGTAGAACCACCGCGTTCGGTTACGCGTGGTCCGAGTCTTCTCATCAACAATCGCCACAGGATATTCAGCATACATCAAATCCGGTTGCAGCTCGCCAATGTCTTCGGTGGGAACAGCAGCCGTATACTTCAGACATTTCCGTAGTTGTGAAACATGGAAAACATTGTGAACACCAGCGAGAGATGCCGGTAGCTCCAGTCTATAGGCCACTGGTCCACACTTCTCGGTGATAGCATATGGTCCAATAAATCAGGGAGCGAGTTGCCACTTCACGCCGAATCGTGCACGCCTTTCATCGTAGATACACGGAGGTACACGTGTTCCCCGACGTCAAAGTGCAGCGGCCTACGCCTCTTATTAGCATAACTTTTCTGTTGGGATTGAGCGGCCTTCAAGTTGTCTTGAATAATCCGAACACGCTCTTCAGCGTCGTTCACCAAATCAACCCCGAACGTGACCCTTTCACCGGACTCGCACCAGTTCAATGGGGTGCGGCATTTGCGACCGTAGAGAGCCTCATATGGTGCCATCTTGGTACTCGCTTGATAGCCATTGTTGTATGAGAATTCCACCAACGGTAGATGATCATCCCAGTTTCTACCGTGGTGGATGGCACACGCTCTCAACATATCTTCAAGCACTTGATTCACCCTCTCAGTTTGCCCATCTGACTGGGGGTGATAGGCGGAGCTTCGAATCAGTTTGGTACCCAAAGCAGCGTGCAACTGCTCCCAGAAACGAGATACAAATAGTGCCCCTCGATCTGAGATTATGGTCTTGGGTAGCCCATGTAAGCATAGGATTCCTGCAATGTACAACTCTGCATACTTTCTGACATGGCAATGTGTATGCAGTTGAATGAAGTGAGCCGACTTGGTTAACCAGTCGACCATTACCCAAATGGAATCATGCTTGTTAGAAGTCATGGGTGATCCGACAATGAAATCCATGCTCACATCTTCCCACTTCCATGCCGGGATTTTCAGGGGTTGCAACAGCCCTGATTTTCTCATGTCATCCGCTTTCACTCAACTACACGTATCACATTCGGATACGTATTTAGCCACTTCCGCTTCATCCGTGTCCACCAAAATTTTCTTTTCAAATATTGGTACATTTTGTTGCTTCCCGGATGAATGGAGAATTTAGACAAGTGAGCTTCAGCAAGGATCTTCTTCCTAAGCTCCGTATTCCGGGGTACGACTATGCGGTCATTGAACCACAGTGTCCCCTCATCATCTTTCCGGAAACATTTGATATCCCCGCTATCTATCTGTCTCCGGAGATGTGCCATGCCCTTGTCAACTTTTTGAGCTGCAATGATATCCTCCCTAATGGTTGGGATGAGAGCAAGGTTGTGGATTGATCCATAAGGAACCAAGTATAGACTCGGCTCTTCCTCTTCCATCGGTGTAATGGTAAGGTTATGGATATGTGATTTCTAACTCAGCGTGTCGGCAACCACATTCGCCTTGCCGGGGTGGTAATGAATATCAATCTCATAATCTTTGATTAGTTCTAACCACCTCCTGTCTCATATTTAGCTCCTTCTAGGTGAAAATATATTTTAAGCTCTTGTGGTCGGTGTAGAGATACACCAAATTCTCCAGGAGATAGTGCCTCCACATTTTCAGCGCCAAAACCACAGCAGCAAGCTCAAGATCATGAGTCAGATAGTGCTGCTCATGGTTTCGAAGTTGACAGGAGTCATACGCGACCACACGTCTTTCTTGCATCAACACGCAGCCGAGCCCGATACCGGACGCATCACAATACACGTCGAAGGGCTTGGTCGTATTCGGTTGAGCTATGACCGGGGCTGTTGTGATATGCTTCACCAATGCTTGGAACGCTCCTTCACATGCTGAATTTCAAACATATTTTGTTCCTTTCTTCAATAATTCTGTCATCGGCTTAGCAAGCTTGGAGAAGCTTGGAATGAATCTCTAGTAATATCCCGCTAAACTGAGGAAGCTTCTGACTTCATGGATAGAAGTGGGGGCTTTCCATTTCAGCACTTGCTCAATTTTGCTTGGGTCAACCGCAATGCCTTCCGCTAAGATAATATGTCCCCAAAATGGTACTTGGCTGATCCAAAACTCACATTTGCTGAACTTGGCATAAAGCTGATGGTCTCGCAGTCGTTGAAGAACGATTCTCAAGTGTTCGGCGTGTTCAACTTCTGACTTGGAGTACACCAAGATATCATCAATGAACACCACAACGAACTTGTTCATCTCCGGCATGAACATCGAGTTCATGAGATAAATGAAATGTGCCGGAGCGTTAGTGAGACCAAAAGACATGACGAGATATTCATATAAGTCATATCTCATCGAGAAGGCCGTCTTAGGGATATCCTCTGCCCGGATTTTATTTCATGATATCCGGAGCGAAGGTCCATCTTGGAGAACACACTTGCACCCACAAGCTGATCAAACAGGATATCAATGCGAGGCTGTGGATATTTGTTCTTCATGGTGATGGCGCTGAGCGGGCGGTAATCCACACACAACCTTAAGGTTTCATCCTTCTTGGCAAACAGCGCCGAGCATCCCCAAGGCGAGGAACTCGGCCTAATGAAACCCTTGCTCAACAAATCATTGAGCTGTTCTTTCAACTCAGCAAGCTCGTTCGGAGCCATTTTGTATGGCCTCCGCAATATTGGTGTAGTCCCGGGTGCAAGTTCTATCTTGAACTCCACATCCCGTTTGGGTGGCATGCCTGGAAGATCATCTGGGAATACGTCGGGATACTCTCGGACTACAGGGATGTCCTCTAACTTGGAAGCTTCAGTATTATAGATGGCTGAAACTTCCGGGACTGGATTGTATAGTATGAGGGACTGCGGACGGTGTATTGGGGAGTTTGACAGGGCCTCACGGCCTTGTCGAGCCAGGATCACGCTGAGGGGTGCTGCGTTGCACAACACCAGATAACGCACATCAAAGATGCAAAGCGGAAGCAAATTTTTATTACATAAACAAGTTTATGAACATTTGTACAACAAAATACGTTCAGTCTACACTCACGGGCATAGACTACGCACTGAGTTCACGTTCAGCCCGGAACGTGTCCCCACTAGCACACACGCATACTAACACGGCGGCGTGCACGACTCCCACTCGACGGGGTTTCCCTCTTGGGGTTCCATCTCCTCCTCGGGAGTCCCTTCCTCATAACACCCTGAAAAAGATTCAAACACAAGCAGTGAGCACGATGGCTCAGCAAGTCTGACCCATCTCTCCTATACATGAAACTCCTACATGAGGGATTCAGGGTACATTAGGTAAACAAGTTGCAAAGGACTCGCCTAATTATCTGAACCTTACTTTCAAGTTTTAGCAGCAATTGTGGAGAACCTCACGCTAAGGCACATGAGAGAGCCACAATCAAACAAGAAACACATTTCTCTCATTTACTTTGCCCGATGTTAAAAAGAACTTTAATTAGCTCTAAACTATAGCACTTCATTAACAATCAAGGTCCATTCTTCAAATCAGCAAACTTTTAACATGTATCTAGCCTGTTCTTTCTACGTCACAGTACAGTGAACAAGTGGTACTCACTGACCGCGAGGGACGGTGATTATAATAGATTTACACCTGCAGGTTACCCGAATAACCCGTCACGTACGCCCGTAGTCGATGTTGGCTACAGCAACCATCACCGACGTCGTACGGAACCACCTTTCATCCATCAGCTGAACGTTAAACCGGTCCTATCGTCCCAAGCAAGAGGTCTCTGCGCGCGCATCTGCAGTGCCGCCAGCCGATTTACACCTCAAGCTCTCAACCTACCCTCTGGACAACAAGCAATGCCTCAACACCAACCTACCCGAATTACATCGGTTTCACGGTTCCCATTTATCCGGTAGGTCTTCGTTACTGTTCTAGCTTGCTCAACAGGCCTGCACACGGCTCGGTCCTCAATCGACACAAGCTGATCTATGGCATCCAGGCCCCAACGTCCTGCTTCCCTCACTCTCCGCTCGGTCTCATTTTTATTTCATGTGTTACATTTGCTATCTTTACCCGAGTAGTGTGCCTCTAGCCTATTCTCACATGCAGTTCCAACTACTCGACTTGTACCGAATCCTACACTATATTAGAATTGCAGTAGCTAATCGAGGTTTAAAAACCTAAGCCCAACGCAGGGTTTTCTTGGCTATGCATTTGTGTTTTCAAACAAGACTCTAATGCAAAATTTAAGTGGCTGCTCAAAGTAAGTTCTCAAAACAGTAAAATTTATAAAATGCTAATGCAAACCGGAGCTTGCCTTTCTTCTCTTGGTCATAGGCTAGCTGTTCCTCTGGAGTGATGAAGTCTATGACTTCGGGCTCCTCCTCAGCCTTAGCGACTACATGAGATAATACATATTTATATCAATTTGAATGCATTTTGAATTTGACATTGAATTTGATAATTTTCCTCCAAAGGGTTATCCAGTTAAAATTCTAAACATTTTCAAATTTGCAGAATTAATCCTGGAGAAATAAGTATTTTCATAAAGTGAAACTTGATTTGTTGGAAAGTACTCAGAGATATGAATCCAACAAAATTTGGTTCACTCAATTTGGAGTTTCCTAGCAAAAGTTATGTGGGTTTGAAGTTTGATCTAAAAACTGAAAATCAGAGAAAAGTTTAAACGGATGACAGCCGGGTCCACCGCACAGCGTCGTCTTCAACCTCCCGTCGGTGCCCGTGTGCACAACGAACAGAGGCCATGGCACGGTCCGTTCTCCATCTACGGTGAACCATTTCCGGTGATCTTTCGCGCTACACGCTCCTCAGACCAAGCCCTAGCGGCCGGACAAGGTGGTGCAGCATGCCATCGCCGGAAACCCGGTCGGCCTCGACAGCAGCGATCGGTGGTGCGGCGTCAATGATGACCAACGTGTCTCATGCCTATCTCGATGCCCGAAGAGGCTGTAAAGCACTACTGGAGCTCGAGGAAGCAGTTGGTGCACTCAAACCGCATGGAAAACGACCGGAGCTATGAGCTCAACGGCGACCCGAGCCATTTCGGCCGGCGGCGGCAACTTTGCATTGCTCAGCCCTTTGGATGAATGTTTCTTCGTGGTTTTTGGTCAGGATGGTCGTGAGGGACCCTAGATGCTCTTGCTCGACCAGCTTTGGACATGATCAACCATGCGAGGTGAATTTTGAGTTCTTGTGGGCTTCGGTTAAATCCGGCTACCCTCGGAAAACCTCAAATTCTGGCTTGCCGACGGTAAGAGAGAGCTAGGAAGTGTGCAGGAAGCTACTAGACCTCGATGCTAACCTCAGAGACCTGTGCCGGAGAAGCTTAGCGCTGCTCGGGCGACAGTGTCAAGTCGGAGGCGCTTTGGGGTTAACAGAGCGGTGAAAGATCGGCTCCGAAAATCTCAAGGGAAGCTGATCACGAGCAGCTGAGGGTTGGAGAACGTCGAGCAAAGGTCGGCGGTGCTGTTTGTGGCCTCAGCTCACTGTGGGAGTGATGGTTTTGGCCGGTCGACGGCGAGGTGGTGGTTTCAGGGATGCGGCGGCTCTCTTCGGTTTTTCAGCGTGAAGAGGCGTCGGAACAGCAGTGAGGCGACTTTGTGGCGTACGGGACTGGATGATAACGAGCTGAGACATCAGTTTGCAGCAGGGATCACCAATCAGGAGGTGGCAGTGGCAAGCAGAGCCATGGCGCCCGCGTGAGCGCGCGCAAGACCCGAGCCCCGGGTGTTTCAGTCGGTTAACTCGCTTGTGGGGCTGACAAGTGGGCCCCAATCCCAGTTTTAACCTCCTAAATTTAATTTTCCCACTGCTCTAAACAGTAGAGCCCATAGTACCCCTGGAAATTTGAATTATCTACCATATGCCCATTTGAACTCTATAGAATTCAAACTATGAAGTGTTTGAATATGTTTTCAGCACATATGCAGTTTGAAATTCAAATTGAGTTTGAATTTGCTAAAATTAGCTCATGTCAAGATCAACTCCAAATGGAGTGAAAATTGGTGTATGAGCTCACAAAAATGTGCTGAGTGTCAATATGAATCCCACTTTTGAATTCCTGGGGTAAAAGGAGTTTGAATTTGAATTTGAGTTCAAACTAGCCTCTTTATTATTATACCCAAAATACCTTAAAAAGGTTTTAGATTTGGGTGAAACTTGGCATGAGCATTCCTAGCAAGGTGTAGGAGTTTTTCATATGCTCAGCCCTTATATGATGCATGTGGGAAATACCACTTTTGTATTTTATCAGTTCATCCTCTAATGACCATATTGATTGTGGTTACTTGCTCTTCAAAGGTGTTCATAAATTTTCCTCAAATGAGTTGTGTGTGGTGTGATGAACACTTTGGATGTGTGCAAAAACATACGCCCTTGCAGAGTTGAGGTGAATCATCCGTGATAACGTTTCTAGGACAGCGCCATGGTAACTTAGCCATGACATCCATAAGATTGCACCAATCTTCTGCCCCTCAAGAATAATCATAGTAGTGGGATATATCTCCCCACCTAAGCACAGTGGTGCTTTCAGAATCATCATAATTGCTTAAATCTTCCCTCCCAGTGAGCAGATAATATAAGAGCACTCGGTTGGAAAGACTTCCAGTTGGTGCTTAACCACATATGATGCACTTATGAAGTTGTGGATTGCACCAGAATCAAATAAAATGATGATGGCTTGATCGTTGAGAGTGAACGTACCTGCCAGCACATTTTCTCCCTCCGGGGCGTCCTCATTGTCGAGGTTGCAAACGCCCCCAGTTCGCTGACCTCCCTTCTTGACTGGAGGTCGGCCTAGAGCACCGCCCTGATATTGGGCTTGCCCGCTGCTCTACTACCCCTGGGGACAGTCCTTTGAGAAGTGGCCCGCCTGGCCACACGTGTAGCATGTGTAGCGAGGCGGTCCTCCGCTGATCGGCGGACGGAAACCAGGGGCGCGTTGTGGTGGTGGAAACGCCTGGGGTACCATCTGCTGCTGCTGTTGCAGTCACGGTGGTGGCATCAGCGGTCGAAATGGGGGTGGCTGGAAAGAACGACCCCCGAACTGCTGAGGTCGCGCCGGTGGATGCCACTGCTGATCGTATGGTTTCGGATACACCATGCGGTATTTTTGAGGAGCTCCACCCCCCGCTGCTGGGTGGAGCGCTGCGCTTTCGCTGCTCAGCCGCCAATTCCCGCTGAGCATATTCCTGCATGATCACGGCATTGACAAGGTCGTTGAAAGTGCCGCGATTGCATTGTACGAGATGCGTCTTCATCTCGGGATTTAACCCTCGATAGAAGTGCTCTCGCTTCCTCTCCTCGGTGGAGACATAATCTGACGCATACTGCGCCAGACCTTTGAATGCACGGAAGTAGTCGTGGGCACTCCTCCCGCCCTGCTTCAGCTCCAAGAACTGTTGTAACTTCCTCTTCATTATCCCGGGAGGTATATGGTAGGTGCGGAATACCTCCCGGAATTCTTCCCATTCCACGGCGTGGCCATCAGGCAGTGAGGCGACATAGTTCGCCCACCACACACCAGCGGCACCGTGAAGATTCTGCGCCACGAAGAGAGTCTTCTGCCGCTCCGTGCATTGGAGCAGCCCAAACATGGACTCATCGTACGCAGCCAGTTGTCGGCCTCCAGGGATTTTGCCGCTTCGGTGAACACCAGAGGATGCGTACTCATGAAATCCGAGTACGTTGTAGTGTGCGGCTCATGAGGCCCCCTCTCTTGACGTGCTCCTGCCTGGGATGTATTCTGCACGATCATCCGGAGCAGCTCGGTCTGCTCCTCACGATTGCCCACCAGCGCCGTGATCACATCCGCTATTGTAAGCGGAGGCGGCGGTGTTGGTTGTTGCTGTGGGGTGCTTTCGTAGGCAGGTGGCTGGGAGTCATCGCCTCCTTGCTGACTAGAGCCACCGAGCTCATGCATGGCCCGAGTACGAACCATCTGCAACCATACGACAATAAAATCAGTCCCGCAACAAACTTCATGCAGTCCAATAAAATAGGCGTAAAGACATACTGACAATAAACATATGATACATCTCGTAAATAGATAATGTAATAACTTTGCACAAGCTACACCATTACCAGACAAAATAAACTAGTTAAATCCAACTTGATGGACTTCCTCTTTGGAAGTTCATCTCAACTAGATTTGGTCACTACGAGACGTTCATATCGCTTTGTCATCACGTATACTACCCTTTTATCTTCAATACGACACAAACATGGTCTGTAGCAAAAGAAACTTGTGTAGGAAATATACTCAAACCTTTCACTGATTGAAGATAACAACTTATGAGTATGTGCTACCCCATTGGAAGTAATCAAACCCCCTTAGGGTACAACAATCTCTCAAATGAGTTCAACTGGCCATCCCTTTGCCCAGAATGACCAGTTTCTACATAACCCAGATTTTGATCTGGTACATGGCATTTCCATAACTAAAGTTGATTACCAAAGTTAAATTTAACTTAAGTATTCCAACGATTATTTATTTGCCCTCAGATCAGCTCTTGTTAAAAACTTATGATAATCCAAAGTCAACAGAATGTCTGGAAGAATTCCAACAGCACCTTCCTTGGAAGTTGCTGTTTTCAACTCTAAATTCCACTGAATTCCGTGCTGCAATTGCAGAAACTTTGATCTACAAAGATGTAACACATCTCCTGACCTTTTCAGAAATGTATCATATGATAATTTTTTTATTTTTATACAGGAAGTTATGCTTGAAAAACAGAACAGTCCAGAGAGTTTTTGAATCTGTCCTGTTTCTGGACAGTTTCCAATCATCAGGAATTTCAACCAGTTTAAGTTGTGATCCTGCTCCGGACGTCTACAACAAAGTTGTAGAGTACTTAAACACCTTTCCAGAACTATATCCCACACCCCTATTGGTTAAGTAATCTGTGAGCTATGCTCTGTTAAATTCAGCAAACTTGCTGCTAAAACAGAGCACTCTGTTTTTCAATCCCTTTGAGCTAAACTAGTCACTTGTTGAATTTTCCTACCCAACCAGGGTCCTAAATATTGAAACTTGGTTATTTTAGTCCCTTGTTACCATTATCTTTAATGCAAATGGTTATTATATTTCAGTACTACGTTTCTCACAAAAAGAAAAATCCTAACCGGATTATACCGGCATATACGTCTCAATTGTGGCACTAAACGGTCTCTCGCACACGTGTACTACCCGGGATACGTACGTGGTTAGTACCTGCAGAAGAACACTCAATAGTGATGCACTCAAAGGTTGTTATCATTTCAGGCAGGTCCATATTTGAATGTAAATACATACGCCCGTATCATTGCCATACGGTCATCCTTGAGTTAAGCCACGTCTCAAGGTACGTGATCGTGTTTTTACACCACACGACGGGGAACCCAAGTAGAGCGCGAACGGGTCATCACGGTTGGGAAATTTATCACCCCAACAGATACCACCTACTGCCCTGCAGGGCACGCCGATGGCAAGCACTGTGTATGTCCTCCTAGGCTATTTCCAGAAGAACACACTATCGTGTTACCGACCACACGATGGGGTTTCCACTTTCTTGCCTAATGCACGCAAGGGACCAGCGTTTCATATGGTCTCAGGAATATGAAGAGTCCAAGAGTTTCATATTGACATCTCACACCAAGCTGTGAGACCTATCCCTGAACCACATTCCGCATCAGGGGAGCTAACCGAAATTGAACCGCTTTCGGTGGCGTTCCTTACCATTTTAACCTGAGCGTAGGTGCGTCATTACATAATCAAAATTAAGAATTATAACACATATGTTAGCCCTGCCACTTTAAGTAAATATACTACTATAGTCCTTATTTGGGCATACTAGTGATTCCTCACTGTAATCCTAAGTTTTCCCGTAATACAGTCCTTAATTAGTGTGCTATCCCCTAAGCAGCTCTGATGCCAGCCTATGACAGACCGGAATCCGCATGCCCAAGATCTCAGAGGGTGGTGCTGCTCGATGCGACACCGACAGCACACAGCATAAGGAAAAACATTGTATTACATAGAAAACAACTGAATATGTACAAATTATACAAGCCTTCAGTTTACATCTAAATACAGAGTCTACAACTGCGGAAGCCAAATTTTTACAACTCACGCCCACCTAACTAGCAAAAGTCGGTTGTAGAGCCCTATGGACAACCCACACTAGCTCCACTCCTCAGCTCAGCATGACATGTACGGCTCCCACTCCGCCGTGGTCCCCGATGGAGGGTAGCCCTCGCCGGTGGACTCGTACCCCGAGTCCGTGGGGTAGTCATCACCTGCAAACACTCAATAGCAGCAACTGTGAGCACGATGGCTCAGCAAGTCTTAACCGAATCACCTAAACATGAAACTCTACATGCAGTTCATAACCAACATGGAATGGCATATTGCAGCAAAGGACATGCCTACAAGTTCATCCTTAATTCCTCTTTTAGCCACAAGTTAACGGTTCATGTATCTCAAATTTAGTGGACAATATTTGGTGGCACACATGTAGCAATACAATTTATACATAGCAGCAGAATTGAATCACAATATTCCATAATTTATCTACATCACGACTCATTGAACAAACGGTACTCATCACCGTGAGGAACGGCGAATTGACTCGATATACACCTGCCGGGATACCCGAAGAGCACATCGCGTACGCCCACCCGTGGAGCTGCACAGCACGCTCACTCGATGCCGTACGGGACAACCTTTCACCAAACAGCCCAAACATTGAACCGGTCGCACCCAAACGAACAGGAGGTTCCCTACACAGAGCATCTCTCTATGCCCGTTAGCGGATTTCCACCTTGCTGCCCTCAACCTACACATATAAATCGGTGCGTTAGGCCTCGATGCCCGGAGGTATAGGTTACATTGGTTTATCAGGGCCCATATATCCGATATGCCTTCTGTACGTTCAAAATTTGTTCAGCGGGGCCACACATGGATCGGTCCTCAATCGACACGGACAGGGCTGCGCCCACAATACTTCCTCTTGTTGTGCCCTAGCCCCTGCCTAGTCTCATTTTCTTACTAAAGTGATCTCACATCACTCGAACCAATCCCGTGTGTCCTAAAGCCTATACTCGCGAGTAGATTCCAACTACTCGACTTGTACCGAAGTTATATGAGCATTAAGCACAGCCTTACTACTCGAGGACTTAGACACTACACTCGCTCTTGTAGGAATAATCTGGTTATGCACTTGGGGTTTCATCCATCCTACACCTAATGCACATAAATACCTCGAGCTAAATATGTATATAAAGCAAAACTTTATAAACTTTGTTAAATGCAAACCGGGGCTTGCCTTGTTGCTGCTGGTCAGTGGTTAGGGTCTCGTCTGGAAGTAGGAAGTCCAACACTACCGGGGTCTCCTCGCCTTCAGCGACTACACGTAAGAAAATCAACGCTATGTCAATTTAAATGCAATGTTTGGAACTGAATATGTAAATACCATAACTCTAGCTAGCACTCCCCTTTGGCTCTGAAATTTCTATCATGGCTTGGTAGGATCCTAACCAGATACTTGACCATGTTTCATCTGAAACAAAGTTCATTTGAGCTCTGTACAAATAAACGTCTATTTGGTCAGTACTAGAGCTTCTCAGGATTTCCAGGGATTTTCATGGCTCAACTCATTACTTTCTGGAAGCTAGAGTTTGAGATGGTTCTAATGGAATTGGTTTCATGACATTTGAATAATCCTAGAGGAAGTTATGCCCTAAACAAGATTTGAGAAAATCTGAAAAATGTTTTTGTACATTTTTTCCCATTTTCTCAGGGCAGTTCACTTAATCACACATTTAGGGGGACTAAATGAACTTGGATGGATCTGAAATTTTCCTGTGACTCAAGGATTTTCAAATAAACATCCCATCTAATTAAGAATTTTCCATAAAAGAATTCTCCAGAAAAAATTCCCAACAGTTTAAATTTTAGGGGATTAATTCTGGAAAAATAATAAGTTTCATGAGCTGAAACTTGTTTTGCCGGAAAGTAATCGAAAAGCTGAATCTAACAAAATTTGGTTCACTTAATTTGGATCTCCCTAGCAAAAGTTATGGCTAGTTGAAGTTTAAACCAAATTCTGAAATTCAAAAAATGTTTAAACCCTGCACATGGGCCCCACCCGTGCCTTTCTTCTTCCCCGCGCGCGCGTCCGAGCTCGGCAGCGGTGATCTCCGGCAAGGTCAGCCGGAAGGGCTTTCCCTGCCTCTGCTAGGGTTACAGCTCGTCGCCTCTACCTTTTATAACACGAGGAACTCATCTCCGGGGTCAGCCGATGCTCTAGGTGGCCGGAAACCGGTCGGCGACGAGCCGCTGCTACGGATCAACTCTGGCGACGTCGCCCGGCCCCTACAGAGGCTCATTCTGAGCAACTCTCGGCCCTACTGCTCCGTGGTGACCTTCTAAGCACGGTCATGGCGCTAGACCACCATGAAAACGGCTGGAGATGGGAGTTCCCCGTCGACCTAGGTCACCTAGCAGCAGCGACTTGAAAAACTCAAATAGCAGCGCCAAAACTCGACAGTTTCAGATGATTTTTGATCCTAAGTGGTCGTGGGAATGTGTAGAACATGTGGGTAGCTTGGCATACGCGGTAGTGGACCGATCACCACAAATTTTGGATTTTTGGCCAGCTCAGTTCTTTGAACCCCGAAAAGAAAACGGGGAAATTCTCCCCCGACAGGGCATGAAAGGTTGTAAGGTTTTCACCGTGAGTTTGAGCAGCCTCTGGCATGTCTCGTTGCTGTTGATTGTTGGCCCTAAGAGCGCTTAGACCGGCAACGCACCGAGGACCCGATGAGGCGGCCGAGACGTTGGTGCTTTCGGTTGAGCGTGTGTGAGGGAGATGGGAGAGAGTGAGGCAGTTCACGTGGCCCGGGCGTGCTGATCACGTTGCTGCACGCAGCGTTCGTAGCCCCAGAGCAGGAGGTGGCGTGATGCAGCGTCGGTTTGGCACCGAACGCCGGGGAGGTGTCACGCTGCTGCCGAGTGAAAACCGAGTAGACTTCAGGTGTAAGTCTACTGACCAGTGGGCCCCTTCCCCTCTTCTTTTTCTTTCCAATTCCATTTGAACTAGCAAACCAACTCAAAATTTGATCAAACTTGGAGAGTAAGCCATAAGGAATATGAGGAACACAATGGTGCTCTCAAATTTGAATTTCAGCAAAGTCAGAATTTGAAACTGAAGTTTGAATTCAAATTCGAATTGTGTCCTGTTTTAATTCCAACAACTAGGAAATCTTTTCCAATTGAGATGAAAATTTGCCGGGCTACCCGTGGATATGTGAAGAACCATATGGTAAATTTAGGTCTTCGTGTTTGGACTTTGTTACATGTTTACTTTAGCACTTGGAGCTCACACCTTCCAATTCAAAAGTTTAAACTCTCTCTCATTTTCTCGGTGTGAATTCTAGCTCCACTTGCTAGAGTTTTGGGATTTCACAATGAAGTGGGAATTTCTTGGTTTCATACCGAGGTGTCGAGTTGCCAGGCTCAGACGAATTTTGCCAAATTCTCCGGTGAGGAGCTACGGCTGGACTCAATTTTCGGGGAGGAGCAGCATGGATCACCAATGCGTCCGTGGGTGTCCTTGTGCAGGCGTTAAAGTTCACGGTGTGGGATGTCCACATGCACACCGAGCTGCCGTGAGGTTCGGTCACCGCGGCAAGCAACGTTCTCGGTGCGTGGCAACCGGAATCCGCTCGGTTTTGCAACGATGAAGTGGAGGGAAGACTTCCAGCGCCATTTTAACACTCAAAGGGCACTGGCGTGGTGCTTTTTCTGAGTTCCTGATCGATTTTGAGCGGCGGCAGTGAGCTCGGTTCTTTGCTTGTGCGATGAGGAACCCAGTCTCGGTGTGGCGGCTCTGTGAGCATCCGACTGCTTTGTGCTGTGACAACGTCGTGAGCAGCTCGCCAGCTCAGGAAATGAAGCAGGAGGTGGCCTCTGTGGCTGATGCGGTGGCGCACGGAGGTGAGTCAGTTGCTTCGAGTCTGATCCGAGAGCAGAGTGCCGATGACTTTGGTTGCAAGATTGAGTGACTCACTGACCAGTGGGTCCCCCTCCCCTCTAATCTTTTTTCTTTTGGTCTACTCACAATTCAATTGTAAACTTAGCCCCCAAGTCAGGGAATTGTAAAATCCCCAAAAATTGGTACCAAGGAAAATTAAGCTCATGTACACTTAGGAAAAATGAAGGGAACTAAAACTTTGAATTATAACGGTGTAGGTTCAAAGTGAGGATTTAGACTTCCCAAAAACTTCCAAACATGGAGATCTAAATGCATAACTTGGACCTCCATATTTCATATATTCAACCTTCCAAATTTCAGCTCATTTGGAGGGATTTTAGTATTTGTTTGGGATTAAAAGAGGAAGCCCTCTAATCTGAATTTCAAATTCAGTTTCAAATTCCAATTTCCTCAATTTGCAAATTTGGTTCCACAAATGTGATCTTCACATTTGAATTAGGAGTGGGTTGAGGGTAGCAAGGTGTAAATCTGCCGGTGGACACATTTGCTCAGGCTTACCCAACCGTAAATAGGAGTGGGTTGAGGGTAGCAAGGTGTAAATCTGCTGGCGGACACAGTCACGCTCCACGCGGGCACCTCCTGCCCGTTACGGATGGACCGGTTTGGTATTTGGGTTGCCTTTGAAAGGTTGTTGCATACAACAGAGTAGGAAGGGATGTGGAATCACGCTTCTGAAAGTGGGTGTATGCAACGTGTTGTCCAGGTATCTCCTGATTGCAATCACCGTCCCTCACAGTTATTTGAGTGCCGCTTGTTCACTGTTCTGTGACGTAGTAAGAAGAAGAGCAATAAGCCAGATGAATGATAATATGCTGTGTTGTTTGAATTATTAATGTTTTGGAAACAATGTTTGCTGTAGATGTAGAGCTAATTAAGTTTATCTTCCACTTTGGGCATCACCACATCGGAGGAATGCGTTTCTTGTTTGATTGTGGACTTCCGATGTGAGGGATGCCTAAGGATCATTAAACTGTTGCTATAAAACTTAAAAGTAAGGATCAACATGTAGGCGTGTCTTTATTGCAAAGTCCTGCTTCCTATCTTACATATCCTTACATGTAGAGTTCCGTGCCTAGGGTTGTCGGTTAAGCCTTGCTGAGCCATTGTGCTCACGGTTGCAATATTTGAGCTGTATGCAGGTGAGAGCTATGAGGAGGGTTCCGAGGACAAGGCAGTGCCCCGGTCAGGGTACATGGCCGAGTTGGAGCCCTGCACACCGCCGTGATCTCCGATTCCATGCTGCTAGTGTGTAGCATCCCCGGGCTGGACGGCTGCACTTTTGCGTAGATAGGAGTAGAGAGTAGCTATGTATATACTTCCGCTGTGTAATTAAGTTTTGTAAAAAGACTTCCGCTGTTTTGTATCAAATAAAAGTTTGTATGTTGTTCTTAATTCTTTTTGTGTGTACTGTTGGGTGCCACATCGCACGGCACCACCCTATGCGATCCTGGAGTGGGTGAACCACGAGGTGGTCCCCATAGACGTGGTATCAGAGCCGCATTGGGAATAGCACGTTCGAAAAGAGCCTATTTTGAAAATTTAGAAGTAGTCGAGTGAGGATTAGTCATTAAGCCCACATAAGGTCTATGATAGTACTATATATTATGGTGGAAAAAGCTAACTTATATGTTATACATTCTGTAACGACGCTCCGACGTCGGGTAAGAGGTAAGGTACGCCATCGCAGGCGAACCAATTGTGGTAACTCACCCTACGAGTAATAGTATGGAAGGATATACCGTGGCTTGGCACGGTAGTGAATATGATTCTCTGAACCTTTCTATGGTTCTGAGAGCATATGAAAACGCTGATCTCGAGCGTGCTTTAGGCAAAAGTGAGAATACGACATCGTGTGGTAAGCAACACGATAGTATGCAACTCTTGAACGTTCAATGTTCAAAGGGCCATACGCAGCACTCGCCATCGACGTGCCTCAACGGTCATGAGGCAGTAGGTGGTATCTGTTGGGTTGATAAAATTCCCAACCGTGACAACCCGTTCGCACTCTACTCGGGTTCCCCGTCGTGTGGTGTGAAAACATGACCATGTACCTTGAGACGTGGCTTGACTCAAGGACGATCCGTATGGCAATGATACGGACCGTATGCTTTATTATGATACGGAAGTGACTGAAATGTCAAATACCTTTGGGTGCACCATTATTGTATATTCTTCTGCATGTACATTAACCACGTTAGGGCATGACGTTTAGCAACCGTTTGTGAGTGACGTTCTTAGTTCCACCATTTGACATGTATATGCCGGAATACCAGTTTAGGATTTTTTTCTTTGGTCAAGAAATATAGTACCGAGACTACATAAAAGTATATTTTCAAAGAAAAGAGTTTAAATGAGTTTAAGATTCCTTTTAGAGGTTATTGAACTCCCATATTGAACTAAGATTGATGGGAGTATAGATTCAATCTCAAAGACTTAGGAACAACCTCCCGTGTTTTCGGCAGAAACTTTGCTGAATTTAAACAGGGCATAACTTAGGATTGGTTGAACCAATGGAAGTGTGGGATACCATTCTGGAAAGATTTTGAAGTTTTCTACAACTTTTCTGTAGAGCTCCAGAACATAATCTCCCTCCAAATGGATTAAAATCTCAGATGAGTAGGTGCTGTCAAGAAACAGGGCAGACCAAAATGCTCTCTGGAATTTTCTGTATTTCGACCACAACTTTCTGTAGAAAAATTTCTAAGAGTCAAGTAAGACATCTTTGGAAAGTATAGGACATGTGCTACAACTTTGTAGTACAGAGTTTTGTCCTAAATTAAGGACAGAAATAGGATGGAATTTTGTGAACAAGCCACTTGCAAAGGAGGTGCTGTCAAAATTCCTAAGAAAATTCTGTCAAATTGTAGAGGTCATAATTCATAAATTGGAAGGCCAGAGAGGCAAATAAATACAATCTGGATTCCTTGTTGAGTCTACTACAACTTTGTTGTTGAACTCTAGTCCATATTTTTCTTCCAAGGTGGCCAAAACAGTTAAATTCTTCCAACTGGTCTGCTGGACTAGAAACTGGACAGAACAACATGTTGATGTTTTTCAACCAAAACATTTAGTTTCACCTTTTGATCTACAGAGGCTGTTGTGAAACAGCACGTGGAGTCTGAAAATTTATGCATTTGACATATCACTTCGAGCTAGTGCATATTTGGGTCCAGTACAATAGCGAGGAATTACGCATGCTAACACAGTTAACATCCCGTGGCGACCCACGATGGTTGAAATGAACTTTTAATCCATAAAGTTCAATACTTTGGAACTCGATCGTGTGACACAGTCAAGGGATGTATATGTTGTATAAATTTTATACTCTATCCATATGTGTGATTGTTGTGCACATTATTTATTCCATTCTCGCAACTATTGTATAGACTGGATGAAATAAACCAACATGTGCTGATCGTTTGAATGGTATGAATGCAGAATGGTGCGTACGTGGTCCACGCAAGAGGAGGGAGGTCTGATCCAGATTCGTGGTGATGAGTCTCCACCTCCTGAGCGAACCACGACGCAATAGCAACCACCTCCTCCGCCGCCAGAACTTCCAAGAAACCTTGCAGAGGTTCTCGCCGCAGTGCTCGGCACGTGCGACAAGCAAACCGAGTTGCTGCAGATGCTAGTTCAGCAGAATGCATCCCGTCCAGGAGGACGCCAAGACAATGGGCAACGCCAGCCCCAACAAAGTTCTTATTCAGAATTCCTGGCGACCCATCCACAGGTCTTCACGGAGGCCGAAGAGCCTTTGGAGGCGGACAGCGTTATCCACTCTCTGGAGGCGAAGTTCGGGCTGCTACAGTGCACTGAACATCAGAAGGCGCTGTACTAAGCGCAACAGCTTCAAAATGAAGCCGGTACATGGTGGGCGAACTACATCGCCTCATTACCGGCTGGCCATGCCGTCACATGGGTGGAGTTCCGGAGGCATTCCGTGCCTACCATATACCTCCTGGGGTTATGGAAAGGAAGCTCCAGGAGTTCCTAGCACTGAGACAAGGCGAGAGGAGTGCTCATGAGTACTCCAGGTTATTCAACTGGCTGGCGCAGTATGCGCCAGGATTTTTGAGGACAGAGGAAGACAAGCGAAACGCGTTCTTCCGGGGCCTGAATTCTAAGATGAAGGTCCATCTCGCCCAAAGCAATCACGGCACATTCAACGATCTAGTTAATGCCGCAATTTTACAAGAGAATGCCCAGCGCGAGCGCGGTTCTGATAAGAGGAAACGCAGCGCGCTGACGAGCAGCAGTGGTGGGGCGCCACAAAAATACCGCGTGGTGCATCGCTCACTATACGGTCAGAGATGGCAGCCACCGGCGTGACCGCCTCAGTTACGCGGTCGACAATATAATGCGCAAGGCATCCGACCGATGTATCCACCACAGAAACAGCAGCAGCAAAGGACGGTCCAGCGTGCGCCTCAGTTTCAACCGCGTACACCGGGATTCCGTCCACAAGTCGGAGGGACCCCGACACCTTACACGTGCTTCACGTGTGGCCGTGTCGGGCATATTTTGAGGGACTGCCCCGAGCCGCGACAGGGCAGGGGTGTAGCACCGTATCAGGGTGCTAATCAGCCCCGCAATCAGCCCAAGAAACCAGCACCAAAACCCGGCAACGTCCAACACTTAGCCATCGAAGACGTGCCGGAAGGCGAACCCGTCCTCGCGGGTACGTTCTCTTATTTACATCATCCCGTAGTCATACTTTTTGACTCCAGTGCCACCTATAATTTCATAAGTCAGTCTTATGTTATTAAATACCAACTGCCTATCATTCCCACAAATAATTCATACTTGATATGTTCTCCGGGTGGGAAAATAACAGCTGATAGAATGGTTTATGGAGCACCATTACAGTTGGGTGGGAATCTGTATCCGACTTATCTAATCATGTTAGAGAGTCAGAAACTTGATGTCATTTTAGGAATGTCATGGCTACATCGCCATGGTGCTGTTCTTGACATCATTCCACGTGTGGTTCGTCTAAACTCTCCACTTCATGAACCACATGTTCTTATTCTTGACCGTTCGGTTCAAGAAGCTCCAGCCACATATAACACGGAAGCCATAAAACTTGAGGATATTCGTGTGGTCCGTGAATACCCGGATTTCTTTCTGGATGATCTTCCGGGCATGCCACCCGAAAGAGATGTCGAGTTCAAGAATGAACTTGTACCTGGGACGACGCCGATATCACGGAGACCGTACAAGATGGCTCCGAATGAGCTGGCTGAACTGAAGGAGCAGCTCAATGATTTAATGAAGAAGGGTTTCATTCGACCGAGTTCCTCGCCATGGGGATGCTCGGTGCTGTTTGTGAAGAAGAAGGATGAAACCTTGAGGTTGTGTGTGGACTACCGACCTCTCAACGCCGTCACCATCAAGAATAAATATCCACTGCCCCGCATCGATATTCTCTTCGATCAACTTGTGGGTGCAAGAGTGTTTTCAAAGATGGATCTTCGCTCTAGATATCACCAAATCAAGATCCGAGCGGAGGATATTCCGAAGACGGCCTTCTCGACGAGATATGGGTTGTATGAATAACTCGTCATGTCCTTTGGTCTCACCAACGCCCCGGCACACTTCATGTATCTCATGAACTCAGTGTTCATGCCAGAGTTGGACAAGTTTGTGGTGGTGTTCATAGACGACATCTTGGTTTACTACAAGTCTGAAGAGGAACACGCCAAACACCTGCATATCGTGCTTCAACGATTGCGAGACCATAAGCTTTATGCCAAGTTCAGCAAGTGCGAGTTTTGGATCAGCCAAGTGCCATTCCTTGGTCACATTATTTCTGCAGAAGCAGGCATTGCAGTTGATCCAAGCAAAATCGAACAAGTGCTAAAATGGAAGTCCCCCACATCAGTCCACGAAGTCAGGAGTTTCCTCGGGTTAGCAGGATATTATCGGAGATTCATACTGAACTTCTCCAAGCTTGCTAAGCCGATGACTGAACTGTTGAAGAAGGGGATCAAATATGTTTGGAGCTCAGCTTGTTAAGAAGCTTTCCAAGCATTAGTGAAGCATCTTACGACAGCCCCGGTGTTAGCTCAACTGGATACAACCAAGCCCTTTGACGTATATTGTGATGCGTCCGGTATTGGGCTTTGCTGTGTATTGATGCAAGTAGGAAGAGTGGTCGCCTATGGCTCACGTCAACTTCGTAACCACGAGCAGCACTATCCCACTCACGATCTTGAGCTCGCTGCTGTGGTATTAGCCTTGAAGATGTGGAGGCACTATTTGCTTGGAAACTTAGTGCACCTCTACACTGACCACAAAAGTCTGAAATATATATTCACTCAAAAGGAGTTGAATATGCGGCAACGGAGATGGCTAAACTTATCAAAGACTATGAGATCGAGATTCACTATCATCCCAGTAAGGAAAACGTGGTTGCCGATGCCTTAAGCCGCAAATCTCATGTCAACAGCCTGTCCATCGCCCACTTGAAGCGGAGTAGCAGAGTCTGTACTTGGTTCCACATGGGGCATTATATAATCTTGCTCTCGTCCCTACCATACGAGAGGAGATTATGGAAGCTCAAAAGAAAGACATGGGAATGTCGCACATTCGGAGAAGAATGAAGAAGGGTGAAATGAAATTCTTCCGAAGGGATGATAATGGTACTCTAAGATTTAAAGACCGTATAGTGGTACCCCGTGACATGAAGCTTTGGAAGAAAATCTTGGACGAAGCGCATTTGTCCAAGTATTTTATTCATCCGGACAGCAACAAGATGTACCAAGATCTGAAAACCAGGTTTTGGTGGACACGGATGAAAAAAGAAATCGCAAAGTACGTATCCGAATCTGATAAGTGTCGGCGAGTGAAAGCCGACCATATGCGTAAAGCCGGACAACTGCAGCCATTGAGCATTCCGGCGTGGAAATGGGAGGATATCAGCATGGACATCATAGTTGGGTTACCTCTCATCTCCCACAACCATGACTCAATTTGGGTGATAGTCGATCGGCTAACCAAGTCGGCACATTTTATTCCCGTACATACGGGCTACGTGGCCAAGAAATATGCGGAGCTTTATATTGCAAGAATCTTGTGCTTGCACGGTGTTCCCTGCTCCATTATTTCAGATCACGGTGCGCTGTTCGTCCCTCGGTTCTGGAAACAGCTGCACGCGTCATTGGGGACCAAACTGATCCGAAGCTCTGCGTATCACCCGCAGACGGATGGTCAAACTGAACGGGTGAACCAAGTGCTGGAAGACATGCTACACGCTTGTGCCATCCACCAGGGCAAAAATTGGGACCATCATTTGCCATTGGCGGAGTTTTCTTACAACAATGGCTATCAAGCTAGCATTAAGATGGCGCCGTATGAAGCTCTCTACGGCTGGAAATGTCGCACACCCCTTAACTGGTGCTAGTCCGGCGAGCGAGTTATCTACGGCATTGAACTTGTGAATGAGACTGAAGAACGAGTGCGAGTAATACAAGCCAACCTAAAGGCTGCTCAATCTCGTCAGAAAAGCTATGCGGATAAAAGACGCCGCCCTCTCCACTTCGACATCGGGGACCATGTTTATGTCCGTATATCTCCGATGAAGGGAGTTCATCGTTTCGGAGTGAAGGGTAAACAAGCGCCACGATTCATTGGTCCGTTCAACGTCATTGAAAAATGCGGACCCGTGGCCTATCCCTTGGATTTACCGGCGTCACTCGCAGGGATTCACAATGTCTTCCACATCTCTTAGCTGAGGAAGTGCCTCAAACCCTCCGCTGAAATCCGCACTGAAGACATAGAAGTTCTTCAACCGGACCTCACGTACACGGAGTATCTGATCCAGATTATCGATGAAAAAACTCGCGCCACAAGAATCCGGACCTTATGGTTCTACAAGGTCTTGTGGAGTAACCATACCGCTGATGAGGCGACATGGGAAAGCGAGGACTATCTACGAACATATTATCCAGACATGCTGTCATCATATACCCGGTAAAGTTTCCCCACTTTGCATTTCTTTTGGAATCTCGGGACAAGATTCATTTAAGAGGGGAGGGATGTAAAATCCCCAAAAAGTGGCAGCAAGAAAATTCAGCTCATGTACACTTAGGAAAAATGAGGGGAATTAAAACTTTGAATTATAATGGTGTAAGTTCAAAGTGAGGATTTAGACTTCCCGAAAACTTCCAAGCATGGAGATCTAAATTCATAACTCGGACCTCCATATTTCATATATTCAACCTTCCAAATTTCAGCTCATTTGTAGGGGTTTTAGTATTTGTTTGGGATTAAAAGAGGAAGCCCTCTAATCTGAATTTCAAATTCAGTTTCAAATTCCAATTTCCTAAATTTGCAAATTTGGTTCCACAAATGTGATATTCACATTTGAATTAGCAGCCATGCCAAAAATTAGAAACTTTGGAGTTGGTTTGCTATGATTTTGGAACAATGCAGAAGGAAGAAATTCAAATTCCATTTCAAATTCAAATGATCAAACACAATTCAAACTTCACACCAGAATTCAAACCATTTGAATTCGGCAAATTAAAACCTTAACTTTGGGGTGAAGTAAGGCATTTAATTCTGAGTAGCTGGGTTAAAATATCAGAGAAAAATTTGATTAAAAGAGGGGGAGGTAGGGCCGGGTAGCCAGCCTCACAACAGAGCTACCGCCTCTGTTTTGCTTCAGCCGGTCACCAAGGCGCCGCCAGCTCCCGGCGCGACCCTCTCCCGAGGACGGCACCGCGCCAGCTCCTGCTTCTCGGTCGCGTGATCATCTCCGCACCCCCCAGCTGCAGCACCGAAAGTCTCTTTTGCTCCCTTGCACGCTCACCGCTTCTCCTTTTTCTCCGGCAAGGAAACTGCCCGGTGCCGTTTCTGTTCCCTACTCGCATACACTCGCCCGAGCTCGGATGATCGAGCTCCAAGCAGCAAAAAGAAGCGCAAGTGCGTGCTCCAGCCTCCACCGTTCTTCCACCTGAGTTTCATAGCTCGTGCTACGCACAAACCAACACTTGGCGCCGGCGTTCGGTGGTGCCCGGCGGAACCACGTTCGGATCACCGTGGACAGCATGCTACGGCTGGTGTCACCACCCCTTCCCTACACAAGAAAGGTGTGTTGTTGTCCGTAGATCGTGTTGCCGAAAGCCTCATGTCAATTGATCAATCGGGTAGTGAGAATTTTGGGTTTTACCAAACCCTAGTTCATAGCGACACCTCTCGGTCTACGATCGTATTCGTCGCACAGCAGTAGCTATAGATCATTCTGGTCTAGGAGAAGCTTTGCTAGATCCCTACGGCCTTTCTCGCTCAAACGGCGCTAGAAACTGTCAAAGACTGATGGAGTTCTTCCAGTTTTTGTAGCCGCCGTCGTTTTGCGGGCTCGGGTCGCCGGTGAGGTCCCCTCTCCGGTGGTTTTCATGGAGAGCGGGCTATGGGTCGATGTTGTCCAGGTGACACTGGTGCTTTAGAGCAAACCCTAGCCTGAAAGACCCACTGTCGAGTGAGAACAAGGTCGCCGAAGGGAGGTTCGACATGGTCGCCGGTGCGAGCACCGTTCCGGCCATTGTCATCCGCCGGCGACCCCACCATCGTGTTCAGCACGGTGTAGAACTCACAGGTGGTGAGTTTAAGGAAGTTCGGACCACGGGAACCCTGTCCCGGCGAGCCTCGCCGGCGTTCTGCGTGCAGGGGCCGCGGGCAGCGTGAGGAACAAGAAGGAGGACCGGGTCCCACCGGTCAGCCTCTGTACCGCGCGGGGATCGGCCTGTGGCACCGGATCCGGTGCAGCTGCATGGGAAATAACCCTGTGGCCTCGGTGTTGCCGTCATCTGAGTGGATAGCGCCACGGGTGGGGTCCACAGCCAGGATTTAAACATTTCTTTAATTTCCAGATTTAGTGCAAACTTCAACGGACCATAACTCTTAGTAGGAATGTCTGAAACAAATTTTTTTGGATTCCTATTAGTCAGTACTTTGCAGAAATGCAAAGAAATTGATCTGAGGATCTCTGGAAATTTCTCGAAAATTCATCAAAATTAAATTTTTTGGGAAATAATTACAGAAGATCCCTGTTATGGAATTGCTTCAAATTTGGCTAGGAGGTTCCTTAGGATATTACTGATCTCCAGTAAAAATTTGAGCTTCATTGGAGTTAATTTGCTAGGCTGAATTGCCTTCCAGAGTTCAGCCTTTATTTGAAAATTCAAATTTAAACAGAAACTTTTCATTTAGCCCTTAATACTTACACATATTTTTTTGCTACATTTCATTTAGTGACCGAAGTTGAGGACGCACCGGAGCCCTTGGACGTCCTCCCACCAGAAGCTAACTTCTCCTCTGACTCGCAACCAGGCAAGCCCTGATTTGCATTTAAGTACTTTTGCAAATTCTTTATTTGTATCACTTAGGTCTAGGGTGAATGCTTGCATTAGAGCTATGGTGGAAACCCCACTTGCATAACCTTTTAAATCCTATGAAGGGTTTGGTAGCTTACAGACCCGACGAGTACACAAGGCCCTGCTAGTATGCTTATGATCTCGGAAGAAGTCGAGTAGTTGGAATCTACTCGCGAGGTAAGGTTTTATCACACGGTTTGGTCAGAATAGAAAGTGGCTTAAGAGTGGAGAAAATGAGACCCAGCAGGGCGGATAGGAAGCAGTGAGCGGAGGTCTCACGTGCGTAGCCCTGTTGGTGTCGATTGTGGACCGAGTCGTGTGCGGGCCTGATGAACAAGTATCGAACAGTACCGGATGGCATACTGACATAAGCAGGAAACCGATGTAATTTGTTAACCTGGGTGCCGAGGCTTACCCAGCTGTAAATAGGAGTGGGTTGAGGGTAGCAAGGTGTAAATCTGCCGGTGGACACAGTTACGCTCCACGCGGGGACCTCCTGCCCGTTACGGATGGACCGGTTTGGTATTTGGGTTGCCTTTGAAAGGTTGTTGCATACAACTGAGTAGGAAGGGGTGTGGAATCACGCTTCTGAAAGTGGGTGTATGCAACGTATTGTCCGGGTGTCTCCTTGTTGCAATCACCGTCCCTCGCGGTTATTTGAGTACCGCTTGTTCACTGTTCTGTGACGTAGTAAGAAGAAGAGCAATAAGCCAGATGAATGATAATATGCTGTGTTGAATTATTAATGTTTTGGAAACCATGTTTGCTGTAGATGTAGAGCTAATTAAGTTTATCTTCCACTTTGGTCATCATCACATCGGAGGAAAGCGTTTCTTGTTTGATTGTGGTCTTCTGATGTGAGGGCTGCCTAAGGCTCATTAAGCTGTTGCTATAAAACTGAACGTAAGGATCAACATGTAGGTGTGTCTTTATTGCAAAGTCATGTTTCCTATCTTACATATCCTTACATGTAGAGTTCCATGCCTAGGTCTGTCGGTTAAGCCTTGCTGAGCCATCGTGCTCACGGTTGCAATATTTGAGCTGTATACTGGTGAGAGCTATAAGGAGGGGTCCGACGACGAGGCAGTGCCCCCGTCAGGGCACACGGCCGAGCTGGAGCCCTGCACGCCGCCGTGATCTCCGGTTCCATGCTGCTAGTGTGTAGCGTCCCTGGGCTGAAAAGCTGCACTTTTACGTAGATAGGAGTAGAGAGTAGCTATGTTTATACTTCCGCTGTGTAATTAAGTTTTGTAAAAAGACTTCCGCTGTTTTATATCAAATAAAAGTTTGTATGTTGTTATTAGTTCGTTTCGTGTGTTCTGTTTGTTGCCGCATCGCATGGCACCACTCTATGCGATCCTGAAGTGGGTGAACAACGGGGTGGTCCCCACAGGAATGAATTTGAATTCATCAAATTGGAGTTTGTTTGGCCATATTTTATTCACATTTGAATTCGAAATTCAAATTCAGTTTTGAATTAACCCAATTATAGCTCCCGACAAGATGAACTCCAATGGGGATGAAAATTGGTGGACTAACTCAGAAAAATGTGCTGAGTTTGAATGTGAAGTACTCTTTTGAATCCAAGTGATGAAAGTAGCTGAAATTTGAATTTGCATTCAAATTAGCCCTTTTTACAAATGTTTCCAAAAGTGGCTCAAAAGTGTTTGGATTTGTATGAAACTTGGCATGAGCACTCCTAAGAATACTTAGGGCCTAAGTGTGAGCTCAGCCTCTCATGTTTATACGTGTGAGCTCCTACTTTTTGGAGTTATGAGTTTTCCTCTAATCAACTTCTTGATGGTTTTTACATGCTCTTCACATGTGTTCATGAGTTATCCACAAAATGAGCTGTGGTGTGGCAATGTGATGAGCACTCTAGGAAGTGAAATCTTGGGCTTTTACATCCCTCCCCCCTTAAAATAATCTCGTCCCGAGATTATAAAACAAAAGACGAAAATGTAAGAGAAATTACCCGTAATGAGCTGCCATGAAATCCGGGTAGTTTGAGCGAAGGAACTCCTCGCTCTCCCATGTTGCTTCCTCAGCGGTGTATCTTGTAGAACCACAGCATTCGGTTACGCGTGGTCCGAGCCTTCTTATCAATAATCTCCACCGGATATTCAGCATAAGTCAAATCCGGTTGTAACTCGTGAATGTCTTCGGTAGGAACAGTATCCGTATACTTCAGACATTTCCGGAGTTGTGAAACATGGAAAACATCGTGCACACCAGCGAGAGATGCCGGTAGTTCCAGTCGATATGGCACTGGTTCACACTTCTCGGTGGTGGCATAAGGTCCAAAAAATCGGGGAGTGAGTTTCCCCTTCACGCAGAATCAGTGCACGCCTTTCATGGGAGACACACGGAGGTACACGTGTTGCCCAACGTCGAAGTGCAGCGGCCTTCGCCTCTTATAAGCGTAACTTTTCTGTCAGGATTGGGCGGCCTTCAAGTTTGCTTGAATCAATCGAACACGCTCTTCGGCGTCGTTCACCAAATCAATCCCGAACGTCACCCTTTCACAGGACTCGCACCAGTTCAATGGGGTGTGGCATTTGCATCCTGTAGGATCGAAGAGCTTGTGAAACGCTACCAGAGGGGGGTGAATGGTAGATTAAAACTTTTCACAGCGGAAACAACAAAAACCCCTCAGCAAAAAATCAATCGGTTGAAGAAACCGTGTGTGCAAGTGTTTTCAAACGTGTTGAACCATGAAAAATCAAGTAGAGAGGTAGAGAATCAAGTCACGGATCTAATGCAACAAGAATCACTTGAAAACACGAAGTAAAACTTGAGATACGATCAAAACATTAAACGAAGATTAATCTGTTCTACCCGATATAAAACAGATCTGCAACGCTGCAAAGAAACTCGTGTATCCCAAAAACTACAGATCCGAAGCTCGTGAAAATTTCAAGATGATATATAATTGAGTTGTGAAGACAACCCAAAAGGAATCACCTCAATCGGATCTGTAAAACTCGAGTTATGAATGAAACACCGAAGCAACGTTGGTCTGTCCAGAAACTCGGCGAGAAAGACTTGACGAAAAACAAGTCGGACGAACAAGGCACAAAAGCTTCTCGAAACTATGAACTTTATTCAATAGAAACACAAGAGGAACAGCCCAAAGTTCTCTACCCACGAGAGCTCTGGCCTCCCTTGCTTTTATAGCCAGCCCTCAGGCTAAACAATCCAATCTAGGACTCCTACTCCTAATTGGACTCGTATCCTAACTTACCGTAACTGCTCAGGACTCTCCTATTCGCAAATAGAAGCAATCGTGAGACTTCCAAACACCTTAGGAACGTCCTAAACATTCCTAAAACAACTCAACTTCGTGCCTAGCATGAAATCCTATCATAACCAACTCAAATCTTCCATATTTGAGCCATATCCGACTCAGCCTCAGCCTGAGTACGCAATCCAGCCGGTTGGACCTTTCCGACCAATTCTTTACGTCCACTTCTCTTCATCACGCCTTGGAACAATGTTGCCACGTCCATGCACTCCTTGCACACGTGCAAAAACCTTCCAACGACGTACACACAACCTTCATATGCACTGCCCTTGATCCAAACATGTTGCGCGACCTCCCGATCAACTCAACCACAGCTCCTCCCGAACTTGGTTGTTGGAACCTCATCTCCTCCCTGAGACTAGTCCAAGGATCCCGTCACCAGCCATGTATTGAACTCAAGCAACACCTGCACATGAATAAACAACCAATTCTTCCGAGCACAAGTCCTCGACTTGACTCACGTTAGTTCGAAAACCACAACACCTTACGAGCATGTCACATAAGCATGTTGCAAACCATATCAAATGATAACAGCCATAACCACCAAAACACACCAAAAACTTAGCAAATTAATATTAAGCAAACCTTCCCATAAAGCAAGTTTGAAACATTGCGAGTTAAAAGCAAAAACAATACGCTGCAGTTCTACGAGTTGAACTTCACGGGAGCTCCCTAAAAACAAGCTCCGGACCTCACAGAAGCTCTCCGGACCTTGCAGGAGCTCTCCGTACCTTGCGTCGGACCTTGCCAACACTTGGCGGACCTAACAAAGAACTTGTCGGACCTTGCCACAGAAGAATGTTTTGGCAATATTCAAAACTTTGAATGTTAATGCTAACTTTTATCCTAATTGCCAATGTATTCAGAACACATAGGTCTCACAATCTCCTCCTTGATGAATGCATTGGCAACACCAATTAAAATCCAAACATTGGCTTATGAAAAGTTTTGAAAACTCATTTCTCCCCCTTTATTAATTTCTCCCCATTTTTTAAAATCAGAGAAGGAAGAAAGTGTATAACATATGCGTGTAAAAAAATCTCTCCTTATACATATTTCTCCCCCTTTGACAATGTATTCAGCAAGGTTAAAAAGAGAAATTTTTAAATGTTATGAGCATATTATAACATATACATACGAAACAAACATCATCCAAGTCATACTATCAGTTACTTACACTATCACATCAATGAGATACATAAAGTAGTGTAAGCCATGCAAGAGATCAAATGTATTTTTCAGTTTAAGCAAGTCATGATCTCCCTTACTCAACTATTTCAAAACCTGAAAACGTGACACTTGTTGCTGCATTTTTATTATTCAAAATCATTTAAGGCACAAAGTTGATCATATGATATTTGCAAGAGATTATATGCCGCATCAGCCTTATTCTAACCAACCAAGCCAAGCCTATGTCATTTGACAATCAGAAGCATAAGGACATGGTTTTAGTCATACACAATTCCTTCCAAGTTCATATCTTAGTGCAATGATAAGCAATCTCAAAAGAAGAAGTGCGATGCATGCATATTCTCTTGATTTTTTCTCAATTTTTATTTGAAAACTCAACATGTGAGCTGATCACTTGATTAATTTTTTATGATTAAAAGCACTTGTGAGCACGTAACAAGTTCAAAACAGCAAGAAAGTTCGATCATGATCAGATTTAGTGTAAGTAATTATTCCAATTACTAGTCATGGCAAAAACTACAAAATGTATAACATGATTAATGTAGTAAGAACTTTCAGCCTGTAAAAGGAATCACAAAGTCATATATGTATGAAATACTATGCTCATATTATTTTAGTTTCAGATTCACACATAGACTTTCAAAGTTTCAAAAACTCCCCCTCAATTTAAGCCATAAGGATTCATAATCCCTATTTCACTATGAATGAAACAAAAACGAGTGAAATCCAAAGGTTTTGTAAAAATATCAGCCAATTGTTGTTCGGTATCGACATGGTGAAGCACAATGTTTCCTTTTTCAACATTATCACGAAGAAAGCGATACCTAATGTCAATGTGCTTAGTTCTAGAGTGTTTCACGGGGTTTTTAGCAATACAAATTGCACTAGTGTTATCACAAAACAGTGGAACACTATCTAAATCAACCCCATAGTCCTTAATTGTTGAACAATCCAAAGAATTTGTGAGCAAGCGCTAGCCGCAGCTACATATTCAGATTCGGCCGTGGATTGTGCAACTGAACATTGTTTTCTAGAGGACCAAGCAACAAGTGAATTACCAAGAAAATGACAAGCACCCGAAGTACTTTTGCTATCAATCCTACAACCCCCAAAATCAGCATCCGAAAAAGCTTTCAAAGAAACGGTTGAGGAAGAAGGAAGAAAAATGCCAAATTCTTGAGTTCCATGTAGGTACCTGAGAATCCTTTTGATGGCTTGGCGATGTGAAGCACGTGGAGAAGCTTGAAAACGTGCACAAAAGACATACGCTGAATTGTGTGTCCGGTCTTGACGCCGTGAGATACAAAAGTGATCCAATCATACTTCTGTATTCTTTTTTATCGACCGGGTCACCATCTTCGTCAGGTTCAAGTGTTGTTGCTGTTCCCATTGGTGCCCGAAGAGGCTTGCATTTGTCCATGTTGAAGCGCTTAAGAAGGTCCTTTGTATAATTAGTTTGATGCACAAACGTTCCTTCTTTTGTTTGCTTGATTTGCAGCCCCAAAAAGTATGTGAGTTCTCCCATCATACTCATCTCAAATTCTGAACTCATCATAGATGAAAACTTGGACACGAGATCATGAGAAGCACAACCAAAGATAATATCATCCACATACACTTGAACGAATAATGAGTCATTGCCATGCTTAAGTACAAAAAGAGTTTTATCAACCGTGCCCATGGTAAAGCCCTTTTCAAGTAAGAACATTTTTAACCTATCATACCATGCTCTAGGGGCTTGTTTCAGACCGTACAAGGCTTTGGACAGTTTGTAAACATGATTAGGAAAATTAGGATTTTCAAAACCCGGTGGCTGCTTAACATAAAACTCCTCCTCTATGTAGCCATTAAGAAAAGCACTTTTAACATCCATTTGATATAACTTGAAACCTTTAGATGCAGCAAATGCTAATAAAATTCTTATAGCTTCTAATCTAGCAACAGGAGCAAATGTTTCATCAAAATCTGGACCTTCAATTTGAGTGAAACCTTGAGCAACCAACCTAGCTTTATTTCTAACCACAACTCCATCCTCACTTTGCTTATTTTAAATACCCATTTAGTTCCAATTAATGTGTGACCATGAGGTGGAGGTACAAGTTTCCAAATATTATTTCTTTCAAAATTTTCTAACTCTTCTTGCATGGCATTAATCCAAGATTCATTAGTGAGTGCGTGTGATATATCCTTGGGTTCAAAAGAAGCAACAAAAGCACAATGAGCATGAGAGTTTGGATCGCAAAACCTAGACCGAGTGACTCGTTCATGCAAGCTTCCAATGATTTGTTGTGGAGGATGACTTTTGAGTACTCGGAGGGGAGTAGACACTTCACAAGCACCTTCTTCTTCATGTTCGGACCTTTGATTAGGAGAGCTTGTTGATTGAGGAAGGTCCGAACCAGCAGTAGTGACTGTTGGTGCTGGTTGTGGTGCAAAATCAGCAGCTTGATCGTTATTTACTTCCGAGTTTTCGGGCAGCAGCACCACTTCTTCATCTTCTTCAATAAAAATACTCTCCCCCTGCGGATATGGATCCGGACCTGCAATATCGGAGCTAGTACTTGGGCTAGCTTCATCAAAAGAAACCTCGCAAGTCTCCACAATTTTGTTAGTGTCAAGTAAAAGCACACGGTAGCCTCTAGTATGAGATGGATAACCAAGAAACATGCCATCAACAGATCTAGCTTCAAATTTATCAAGATTACCATGTTTCTTAACAAAGCATTTGCAACCAAAAACCCTAAAGTGTGTAACACTAGGCCTATGTCCAAACCGGAGCTCATATGGGGTTTTTCCAAGCTTAGCACGCAAGAAAATTTCCTAGGAGTTTGATATTCATCAAGCATAGTCCTAGCCATCTCAACTAAGGTCCTGTTCTTTCTTTCTACGACACCATTTTGTTGTGGTACATAGGGTGAAGAGTATTGATGATCTATTCCATTTTCAGCACAAAAGTGATCAAAGGATTGGTTTTTAAATTCAGTTCTGTTATCACTTCTAATTGCTTTTAATGATCCTGGGTGATCAATAGATAATCTAAGAAATAAAGTTCTAAAATGACTAAAAGCTTCATTCTTAGATGCCATAAAATAAACCAAGAATATCTGGAATAATCATCAACAATCACAAGCACATACCATTTACCTCCGAAGGATTGAACACGTGCCGGACCTACTGTGTCAAGATGTAAAAGTTGTCCCGGTTCAGCTGTCATGGTCATTGTGAGAGGAGCATGTGAACCTGCAACAAACTTAGCATGTCTACAAGAAGAGCACACAATATCATTGTCCTTTTTAAGCTTCGGCAGCCCACGTATGCGATCGAGAGCACTAACACGAGTGAGATGATCAAAGCCTATGTGACCAAGTCTACGATGCCAAAAAATATAGATCCTTTGTATCATTAGCAACTAGACACCGATGCTTAGAAGTTGACAAATCAAAATCAGCTTTAAAAACTCTTCCAAACCTAGACATGTTAAACAAAAGCTCACCTTTTGAATCTACAACCTTGCAGCAATTTTTAGCAAAGCTAACCTCTAGATTTTCATCTAGCAATTGGGAAACCGAAAGAAAGTTGTATTTCAAATTTTTAACAAGTGCCACATCTTTCAAAGTGTAGAGATTGTTTACTCTAACTGAACCTTTAGCAATTATGGGAGTAGAAGAGTTATCGGCGAAAGTAACATTTTCTACACGTGACACAAAAGAGAGAGAGGAGAACCATTCTTTGTTACCGGTCATGTGGCGTGAGCAACCTGAATCCACAATCCAAATGTTCTCCTTCCTCAAACGTGAAACCTACACAGCAGCACAATACGTCGATGACTCAATACTGGGGTTAGTTAAAAGACTTTTAGGAATCCAGTACTGAGTCACACGACGTCCAGCAGGAATAACACGCGAAAGCTGAGAAGGTACAGCAGGTTTATGAGCCAAACATCAAAAATTTTTGTTCCCAACTACTGACTTAGAAGATGTGTTATATGTAGCACAAAAAACAGGAGGTCCGGGAGCAAGTTTTTGACTCATTACAGCAGATTGCAAGCTCCGAACATTCGGTCTAGCAGATTTTGCTTGGTTGTTATGTGATCTAGCAAGTATTCTTTGTTTCTTATCGTGTTTAGCTAGTCTATAACAAAAATCCATGACATGACCATATCTACCACAGTAGGTACAATGAAATGTAACCTTATTATCATGTCTAGATGAGCAAGCAACACGTTTATTAGAACCCGAATGGGACAGTACTCCTGCAGATTTGAAAATCACCTCTTTTTGTCTAGGAGCTGTTTGAATCAAACCGCTTCCTAATGACTTTACAACTTTAGGTGGGTGTGCCTTAGCATGAGCATGAGAATTAAAACCTAAACCAGTTTTATCATTACAAGACTTGGAAGAATTCAGCAGCAAGTTTAGTTTCTTATTTGCAATAGAAAACCGATCTAGTGTCCTATGCATGTCATCAAGTTTATTGGACAGATCAAAGCAGTTTTCACATGAAGTTTTTCCTTTTAGTTTGCAATTTGAACAATATTTAACTTCATGCACACGTAAAGCATTGTTCAAAATAGAAATCTCATTCATAGCATCATTTAGTTTCTTATTCAGATCATCACATGAAGAACAATGCAAATCAATTGTAGAACAACAAGCATCTTTCAAATTTTTATCATTAAGTGCAGCAAGCTCTTTGTTCTTTTCAATTTCAAGTTCAAGTTTATCAAGTGTAGATGCGTGTGCACTTCTTAAAGAGTATAATTGTTCATAAATCAAATCACATGAGGAACAAGAATCATCACTTGGAATCAAAGTTTTTAAACGATTAATTTCAGATTCTAGTGATTCAATTTAAACAGCATTGTTCCTAAGTTTTTTATCCTTTTTTTAATACAACAGTGGCACGAGAAATAGCATCACACATTTCTTCGCAAGTGGGACATACCTCTTCATCGTCGCTGTTGTGTTCTGCCTCCTCGGAGCTTGAACTTGACTTGCTCGCCATGCAGCACATATTTGCCATAGCTTCTTCATCTTCATTACTACCGGTGTCCACATCACTTGAGCCGAAAACTTGAAATGCAGAGATCATACTATGCACTATGTTGCGCATTGATAAATCTTTGTTCTTCTTATTCTTTGCAAATGATTTCTTCGGCCTTGTTTGCTTTTCTTCACGTGAAGTTGGACTTGAAAGGTTAGGGCACTCCGTACGAAAATGTCCTGTCTTACCACATTCAAAACATCGTTGAGGTCCGGAGCTTCCTCTCCTTCTAGTTCTCACATTTTGCAATGCTTTTGAGAACTGAGTAGAGATGAGTCCAAGCTCCTCCTCTGGAAACTCTCCAATCTGTTCAAGGGTTAGAGAGGACAGCAAAGAGAGTGCACCACTAGATGATGATTGACTAGAACTAGACATGTCACGTTGCGAAACAAATGCAATAGACTTGTTGGGGTTTTTACGTGAGATGATGTCAATTTCATGAGTTTTCAATTTAGAATAAAGCACGTCTAAAATAAGAGAACTCATGACAGTAGATTCACGAATAGATGTAACTTTCATCTCCCAAATTGACATATCTAATGCTCCTAACAATTGTCTAGCATTTTCAGTATCTGAAAAGTTAACATTGACACTATGCAAGTTGCTGAGAATTTTATTAAAGCGAGCAAAAAGGTCGTAAATTGACTCACCAGGTTGCATCTCAAAACGCATGTATTCTTTCTTGAACATATCTTGCCTTACCTCATTGATCGTATTGGATCCTTCATGGTAGTCACAAAGAGCTTTCCAAACATCATATGCAGATCGGAGGTGTGCAACACGGTCGAAGTCGCTTTGAGTCAATCCTTGGATGATCAAGTTGCGAGCCTTGTTGTTGTTTTCAACATATCTCATGTTCGCAGCCGTAACTTGATCGTTGGGTGGTACATCGAAGTTCCGGTAGACCTTTTCCCATATGGCGAAGCCTTGCGCCTGTATGTAGGCCTCCATCCGCGCCTTCCAAAGCTGAAAATCGATGCCATTGAACGCACAAGGTTTTGCGGAGTACTTTTCCATGATGGATAGTCAAAACACATGCAAATCACAAATATTAGAGCACCTTGGCTCTGATACCAATTTTAGTATCGAAGAGCACGTGAAAAGCTACCAGAGGGGGGTGAATGGTAGATTAAAACTTTTCGCAGCGGAAACAACAAAAACCCCTCAGCAAAAAATCAATCGGTTAAAGAAACCGTGTGTGCAAGTGTTTTCAAACGTGTTCAACCGTGAAAAATCAAGTAGAGAGGTAGAAAATCAAGTAACGGATCTAATGGAACAAGAATTACTTGAAAACACGAAGTAAACCTTGAGATACGATCAAAACATTAAACGAAGATTAATCTGTTCTACCCGATATAAAACAGATCTGCAACGCTGCAAAGAAACTCATGTATCCCAAAAACTACAGATCCGAAGCTCGTGAAAATTTCACAGATGATATATAATTTAGTTTTGAAGACAACCCAGAAAGAATCACGTCAATCGGATCTGTAAAACTCGAGTTATGAACAAAACACCGAAGCAACGTTGGTCTGTCCAGAAACTCGGCGAGAAAGACTTGACGAAAAACAAGTCGGACGAATAAGGCACAAAAGCTCCTCGAAACTATGAACTTTATTCAATAGAAACACAAGAGGAACAGCCCAAAGTTCTCTACCCACGAGAGCTCTGGCCTCCCTTGCTTTTATAGCCAGCCCTCAGGCTAAACAATCCAATCTAGGACTCCTACTCCTAATTGGACTCGTATCCTAACTTACCGTAACTGCTCAGGACTCTCCTATTCGCAGATAGAAGCAATCGTGAGACTTACAAACACCTTAGGAACGTCCTAAACATTCCTAAAACAACTCAACTTCGTGCCTAGCACGTAATCCTATCATAACCAACTCAAATCTTCCATATTTGAGCCATATCCGACTCAGCCTCAGCCTGAGTACGCAATCCAGCCGGTTAGACCTTTCCGACCAATTCTTTACGTCCACTTCTCTTCATCACGCCTTGGAACAATGTTGCCACGTCCATGCACTCCTTGCACACGTGCAAACACCTTCCAACGACGTACACACAACCTTCATATGCACTGCCCTTGATCCAACATGTTGCGCGACCTCCCGATCAACTCAACCACAGCTCCTCCCGAACTTTGTTGTTGGAACCTCATCTCCTCCCTGAGACTAGTCCAAGGATTCCGTCACCAGCCATGTCTTGAACTCAAGCAACACCTGCACATGAATAAACAACTAATTCTTCCGAGCACAAGTCCTCGACTTGACTCACGTTAGTTCGAAAACCACAACACCTTACATGAGCATGTCACATAAGCATGTTGCAAACCATATCAAATGATAACAGCCATAACCACCAAAACACACCAAAAACTTAGCAAATTAATACTAAGCAAACCTTCCCATAAAGCAAGTTTGAAACATTGTGAGTTAAAAGCAAAAACAAGACGCTGCAGTTCTACGAGTTGAACTTCACGGGAGCTCCCTAAAAACAAGCTCTGGACCTCACAGAAGCTCTCCGGACCTTGCAGGAGCTCTCCGGACCTTGCGTCGGACCTTGCCAACACTTGGTGGACCTAACAAAGAACTTGTCGGACCTTGCCACAGAAGAATGTTTTGGCAATATTCAAAACTTTGAATGTTAATGCTAACTTTTATCCTAATTGCCAATGTATTCAGCACACATAGGTCTCACACATCCGTAGAGAGCCTCATATGGTGCCATCTTGATACTCGCTTGATAGCCATTTTTGTACGAGAATTCCGCCAAGGGTAGATGATCATCCCAATTTCTACCGTGGTAGACGGTACATGCTCTCAGCATGTCTTCTAACACTTGATTCACCCTCTCAGTTCGCCCATCTGTCTGAGGATGATAGGCGGAGCTTCTAATCAGCTTAGTACCCAAAGCAGTGTGTAACTGCTACCAGAAAAGAGCTATGAACAGTGCCCCCTGATCTGAGATTATGGTCGTGGGTACTCCATGCAAGCATAAGATTCTTGCATTGTACAACTCCACATACTTTCTAGCATGGTAGTTGGTATGCACCGGAATAAAGTGAGCCAACTTGGTTAACCGGTCAACGATTATCCAAATGGAATCATGCTTGTTAAATGTTGTAAAGGTCCCAAAATATGAATACAAAGAAACTCTTGCTTGTGCAAAGTTGGTTTCATATGTATGAAAAATGGGACTTGTTAAAACTTTTCCACATGTGATAACACGCACGAGAGCTTTCTTCACACAAGTTCAAATATTTATTTGAAGACTTGGAACCCAAGAGGGATCTAAAACCAGTGAGAAAGCTAAAGTCAGATTTTGGAACAACTTGTTCAACTCAAAAATTCAAATGAGAGTAACACAATGATTTTAAAACTGATGTATTAGAAATCTCATTTGCAGCAGCCAAATCAAAGATCAGATTTCATATTTGAATTCTATAGGTCAAATTTAGGGGGTAGGCAAAGTCTCACGAATTTTTGAAGAGATTTGCTATCCATTTTCCAAATGGACATAAATTTGCCATAAATTCAAATATACATTTGAATTTGGATGAAACTTATCCAAATATCCACACACAATTCTGATTTGAATTCCCACAATTTTATTTCCAGAAATTGCCAAAATGAGGAGATATTTGTGAGAAAATGAGAAGGGATAAGGGGGGAGGTGGGACCCACTTGTCATATGCCCAAATATCTTCACCTAGGCAACCCAGTCTCTGTTTTGCCACAGGAGTCAGCCGAGGCCTGTGTTTCCCAGTCAAACGCCGAAGACTCTCTGGGCGACACACCGAGTAGGTCACCATGTCACCTCCTGCTCCCTGCATGGTTTTCCTCCAGCTATTATCCTTCCCGCTGAAGCAACACCCGGATTGCTCACTCTCAGCTCGTGCTCTCGCTCGCTGTTTCCTCTACCACACACGATGGATGTCCGCAGGCGCCGCCTCTGCTTTTCTTGTTTGCAAACCGGCGTTGCTCCTCCGTTGCTCGAGTGATCCACAGTAAAAGTGAGCGCCAACACATGCATTACCTACTCACCTCTCTACTTCGCAGCGTCGTCGCCTTGATTGATCACAGTTCAACGATCGCCGCCGAGAACCGAAGCTCACCGGCGGAAACCGAAGTCGGTCATCGTGGACAGCGAGCTACGGCTCTCTTCACCGTCCCTCCTCTACACGAAAAAGGTGTGCCATACGCCCTAGGTCGTATAGCTGCAAGCCGTATAGCGATTATCAACCGGGTGAGGAGAATTTCCAGATTTTCCGAAACATAGTGTATTCGGGTAGAGCTCGATCTACCCCGAAATTCAAGTCACTCGGGTAGCTACTGGCCAAGCAAACTTGCAAGCACCTTCCTCACATCCTAGAGCTCCTCCTCAACTAAGAATCGAGCTGAATGATCCTGAAATGACCGAGTTCTTGCTGTTTTTCGGGCCGCCATGGAAAAACATCTCGGGTCACCGTGGAGTTCGATGTTGCCGGCCTTTTCACGAGGTTTGGCGCCCATTTTCGACATCCTCAAGCTCCCACGGTTCTCTCCGATCAACTCCCGACCGTGTTGATGCGGTGTAGAAGGTTTCCGACCTCATGGAAACCCTAGCGGTCACTGCCGCCGCCGTGCACCACTTTCCGGCGATCTACGGCCGCCGGCGACACCCTAGATGAGTTCAGCGCCACAAATTAAGGGGGGCGGCGAGTTTGAGGTCAGGAGATGGCCAGGAAGGCTGTTCCGGTGACGCTCGCCGGAGGCCGCCGCCGCTGCCTCTGTTTGGCGCAAGGAAGAAGACGACCAGTCGGTGGGACCCACTAGCAGGCGTTTAAACATTTTAGGAATTTCAGTTTTCAGTTTAAAGTTTGGAGAGCCACAACTTTGTGTAGGAGTGTCCAAAAATTGTCAAATAAATTTTGTTGGATTCCTCTAAAATAGTAGTATCCAGGGGTGCAGCCCAATAGTTATGAAAATACTTGAATTTGGTTCATTGATTCATATATGAAAATCTTGTAGGAATTTTTCCAGGAGTTCTGTGTATTGGAAAATTCCCAAATTTGGGCAGGAGATTCTTCGAAAAATATTTGAACCCCAGTAAAATTTTCAGAAGCACTGGACCTCATTTGCTTGGCCAAATATGGTGTTAATTTCTTATGTCTCTAAAAATTGGAGAATAGAACAGAGTTCAATTTCAGATTTTCCCCAAACTTTAGAACGTCATAACTTTTGCTAGGAAGCTCCAAATTTAGTGATTCAAATTGGGTTGGATTCAGGTTGGAAACCTCTATCTAAATATGCAACCCAATTTGTATGAAGATCATTATTCAGCAAAAGAATTTTAGAGTGAGTTTGGGTTAACCAAAAATCCTCAAATTTGGCCACAACATTCTTTAGGATGTTAGTGAACTCCTGTAAAACGTTCAGCTCATTTGGAGCTGATTTGATTAGGGCAATTCAGATTTGAAGTTGCTGTGTTCAATTGAGTACAGAAACATTTTCAGAGAATTTCTGTAACACCCCAAAATCTGTTAAGAGGGGAATTTAAAAATTTTTGGACGTATTGCATGTGGTGCAGAAATTAAAATTCAAATTGGAATTCAAATTCAACTCAAAACAGAAAAGAAAAAGAAAAAGATAAAGAAAAAAACAAAACCCCCGGCCAGTGGGCCGAAACCCACCAGCCGGCGCACCATACCTCCGCGCCAGCCCGCAGCCACGTGCCCCTTTTCCCTCTCACTGACACGTGGGGCCCGCCATCGTCTTCCTCCTCGCGCGCGCGCTCGGCCGATCCCGGGACTCCTCTCTCTCCCGAATCAATACTACCCCCGGAAACCCGCGACCCCAGCCGAATTCTGGTCCCGGACGACTCAAACTTAATCACAACCGACACACCGCCCTCCCCCGTCTATATAAACGACGGCATCGCCCAGTTCTCCCCACCTGATCAGCTGTTTTTCCTCCCGGTGAGAACCGAAGCTCCGATCACCGATTTCTCTCGATCTCTGCTCGGATTTTCCGATCTAACGCGCAGATCGTGTTCCACCGCCTCCGGGGAATCACGCAGGTGCAGAAAACTCGGCGATTTGCGCTCTAGGCATAGCTCCGAGGAGAACCGCAGCGGTACCACCTCGGACCTCATCGCCAACCGTCTTCCAGGACCTCCGAGCTCAAGAAAAACCCCGAGGTGAGATCCCTGACCTCCCCTCTACCGATCTATGCCATGAAATCCCAGTTTTAGGAGGTATAGACGAAGATCCGAAGTTCTCCGGCAAGATCGCCGCCTCCCTCCGCCACGCGCCGCCGGGCAGCGCGGGCTGGCTCCGGCCAGGGCGACGTGGCCGATTGTGCGCCGTCTATTTTAAATCGGACGTTTGAATTAAAACCCGCGCGTACCGGTTCGGCAATCTAATCTGAGCCGTCTGTTTTAAATCAGACGGTCCACATCAGCCCCGCATTATAAAGACCGGGATTCTTACGTGCTACCCCCTGGGGATCTCGGAAAACACGAGCTAGCCACGGAAACTTCTGATCTAGCCCCTAGAACTTCAGAAATTCATGTAAATTCATTTAAAAATCAGTTTTAGCCCCTGGACTTAATAAAAATTAGGAAAACACCTCTGTTATGTGTAGTTAGATCCCTGGTAATTTATGAAATAATATAATAGACCCTGTAGTGGGGTGAGTTTACCTTTTTAACCCTATATGATATTAAATTTAGGAATTTGAATATGTGATTATGATTTAAAATTTAAAAGGTGGGACAAACACATTGGAAATTCAAATTTAAACTCTCCTAGCACTTGGAAAACTTTGGAGTGAGTTAAAAATATATTTTTAAGCTGAAATGAATCTGTCTAATTGATTGTTCACATTTATTAGTTATAGGAACACATTTTTAGGTTAGAGAATAATTCTGAAAATTGGTAAAATAAATATAAATTAGTTCACATCAGAGGAGAAGTTCAAAAATATATTATTTAATGTTTTAGATCAGAACCTATTCTGTTTAGATGATGTGTCTTACTATTTTCATAAGAAAGTTCACATTTAGGTATAGAAAATAAATCTGAAAATATAGGAAAATAGGTATGCATGAGACGGGCGCGGTACCGACTGAGACAGGGCTCAGCTCTGATACCACGCTGACGCGGCCCGCTCAACCGAGACAGGCCACTCGCCCGGGAATCGCATTGGGTGGTGCCGTGTTGTGCGGCACCCAACAACACACATATGAGTAACCATGTATTACATAAAACAATAGCGGAAGCTTACACGTTTTTCTTTGTAAATACTTTACATCAAGTAACTACAGCGGAAGTCTATATTAACTCATGTCGAATAACTAAGAGCACTCGAGATGAAGTCCAGCCCGCGGACTCCTCTCGCTAGCAACATGAAGACAACAGCAGCGGCTGGGTTCTCCCTGTGTTAAACGACTCGGAAGTCTCCGAGTCTCACCGGACAACCTTCTTTTCAGCATCGATGTTAACCTGCAAAACCACTTATATAGCAAGCGTGAGCACATAGGCTCAGCAAGTCTCACCCGTCTCTCCTAAACAAGAAACTCTACATGCACGACGGTTGCAATTGGTCGGCTAGATTTGCATAAAGGACTCACCTAAAGTTGATCCTTAACTTTCAGATTTTTAAGCCTCATTGTGCGGACCTTGAGCCAAAAAGCATCGCAACTCCACAATCAAACAAGAAATTCTTTGTTGCGATGCTCCTTGCACAAAGTGAAAGTAAACTTTAATGAGCCTATCTCTAATTCAATCATGGTTGCAATACAAGTTATAGCACATCCTTATCAAGTTCAAAAGAATAACCAGTTCAGTTCTTACTACGTCAAGACGCAGTGGGCAAGTATGCTCATATGACCGTGAGCGACGGTGATTCGAATCAGTACACCCCCGGACTACACGACACGTACACTCGTACTCTGAGTTGCCGGCAGCAACCTCGACTGACGTTGTACGCGGCCACCTTTCCCAAGATCTTCCACATTGGACGCAGTCCAACTGCCCCGAGTACGCAAGCTCCCTCAAGGTACATACCCACAGTGGTATTTTCTTGAGCGAGGTACCTCATGCTACCCTGACGCCGAAAGCCTAAGGCAGTTGGAAAAGTTCCACTATCGATCTCCCAAGGTACATCGGTTTCCTGGGTCCCATATAGCCAGTATGCGCCCGGTACACAACTCAAACTTGTCCAACAGGGCCAAGCACGGACGGGCCTTAACCGACACAGGCAGGGCTATGCACGCACGGCCTGCAACCTGCTGCATCTAAACCTCCCTGCCCGGTCTCCATTTCTTATGTGTGAACTTTCCTCATCTTCTCTAAATTGGACCCGTTCCAAGTACACCAGCCCTAATCTCGCGAGTAGATTCCAACTACTCGTCTTCTACTGGACCTTTCCTACTAACATTAGCGTAGCCAAATTCCCTCGAGGAGTTGCTATTCTACCATTTCTCTCTTAGGTGTTTATGGTCATGCGAGTGGGGTTTTCAATATCATCTAGACGTAATGCAATCAACGATGCAAAGCTATGATCTCTACAAATGAAAATGCTTTATAAAACGGTTCAAATGAAAACCGGGGCTTGCCTGTTTTGCAGGTGACTACGGTTCAATCAGTTAGTGACGATCACTTGGAGCTTGATCACTTGTTTTCCTTCCTCCTTGATCTTCACTTCAAGTCCTTCTCACCTTCTTCACGTATATGCTACACGATATGATCATGCATATGTATTTAATTGAAAAGCTTTTGCTAGTAAGATCTAATGACAGTTTTAAAACTGGAACTCTGTTTAAGAATTTAAAATGACACTGGTGCTAGTGGTTTGAGTTGGGTTTAAACACCATGATCAAGTGTTGAGTGCTTTTCCCACTTAAGTGTTGATCACCTTAAGAGATCACACATGACAGTGGTGATCCAAAGCTCTAATGGAGCTGATAATTTTCATGTGAGTTCTTTGTCAGAAGAAAGTCCTCTGGAACAAAATTTAGCACTTTTCATGGAGTGGTTTATTCAGAATAATTCTCTAAGTGTTTAGTCAAAGATGAATTAATTCTGAGATAACACCCATATTCATGTCAAACTCAGTGAACCACAATTTCAATTATAGTTCATAGAGTCTACATGAATTTTCCTAGGATTTGTGGAGCTAAGAATTGCCCAAAACTGAATTTACAAGTTTTGGAAATTCTCTGAAAATGTTTCTGTATTCATTTGAATACAGGAACTTACAATCTGAATTACCCTGATCAATTCAACTCCAAATGAGCTGAAACTTTTACAGGAGTCTAATAACACCCTAAAGAATATTTTGGCAAACTTTGAGGATTTTTGGATAAACCAAACTCCCTCTAAAATTCTTTTGCTGAAAAGCTTTAATGAATTTTCCAGAATTAAATAAAGACTTTCATACAAATTGGGTTGCATATTTGGATAGAGTTTGTCAATATGACTCTAACCCAATTTGAATCACTAAATTTGGAGGTTCCTAGCCAAAGTTATGCTCTTCTAAAGTTTGGGGAAAAATCTGGGATTTGAATAAATCCGGGAAAAATTTAAACCTGACTGTGGGACCAGGGGCACATGTCAGTCACCGGGAGAGCGCCACACGGGCTACAGAATTCTTTCCGGTGCTGTCACAGCCGATCCCGCGCCACAGAGTATCTGGCCGACTGTTGCCGTGCGACTGACGCTTGGGGCCGGTAGCATCTTCGTCTACCTCCCGCCCCCGCGCTTCTGCGCCGCCGGGCTCGCCAGAGTTCGCCGGTTTTCGTCGCTGCGACCAACTCATGAGCTGCTACTTGCCGCCAGGCCCTATTTTAACCCGAGGAACACGATGGTGTGGCTTCCACAGACCGGCGAAGTTCCTAAACCACCCCGCACCGGTGCAGCGGCCCTGAGGGAGTCCAGAGACGTTGCCCCGACGCTTTAGCCCCCCAAAAGCTCCCTGGAAAGGTTCTACAGTACCAGTGGAGGTTGGCCAAGCTTGGCATGGCCGCATATGGGCTCGGGAACGGCTCTACCTTAGGGTTCACCGTGCACCCGCACCTTCCCGCCATAGCCGCCCTCGGAAAGCTTGAAATTGCACCGTGCACAGGGTGTTTCATGCGAGGTTTCAAAAGAGAACTGGTGCGCCTACATGTCTGGCTTGTGTGTGCGAAGTTTCGTGGTGTCTAAACAACAATAGATCGGGAATTTTACAGAATCATACCGGAAGGTTTGTTTTCACCGGCCGGAGAGGATCTTCAAAATTCGCCGTCGAGAGGCCGAGGCAGGCTCTGTGCTTCAGGTGGAAGCTGCACGGAGCTCCTGCGCACCCAAAAGTGGCCTCGCTTGGTTGTGAAAAGCTCTGGAGGAGGCTGTCCACGGGAGCACGCCGCCGCTGTTGTGTGACGGCCGCCGCGGAAACTCGCCGTTCTCGGGGTAGAGAGCGTGAATCCGCTCGGTGATGGCTCGAGGAAGTCGTGGGGACGATGGTGGGCTTGTTTTGCTGCTCAAAGGTGCTGCCCACTTGAATTGCCCGAGCTCCCGAGCGATCGAAGCCGGGCGGCTGTGTCTCTGTCGTTCGGTGCGAAGGAGAGAAGAACAGCACCGTGGCTTCGGTTAAGAGACGGGAGAGGGCGTGAGGCGGTAGCTACCGACGTCCAGCAGCTCTCCAGCGCGAAGAAACCCAGCAGGAGGTGGCTGCGGCCGAGCTCGGTGTCGAGCGGAGGAAAATCGGTCTCGGCCGTTGCTTCGCGTGGGAGGAGAGCAAATGAAGACTGAGGACTGAAGATCTTTTGCAATTTCAGTGCTCGCAATGACATGTGGGTCCCACATGTCATCCTCCTTATCCCCTCTAAAACATCTCCCCAGTTTGAATATTGATGGAATTCAATTGTGGAAGTTTAAATCTGAGAAACATTTGGATAATTGGGCAAGTTTTATCCAAATTCAAATATGCATTTGAATTCTTTGTCATTTAAAGTCCATTTGAAAAATGGATTGCAAATCATTTCCATAAATCATGAAACTTTGCACACCCCCTAATTTGGACCCAAGGAATTCAAATACGAAACCTGATTTTTAATTTGGCTGTTGCAAATGAGATTTGTAGCAAACAGTTTGGAAATTCCTAGTGTTGCTCTCATTTGAATTTTATTTTGAACACATTGTTCCAAATCTGATTTTTGTTTTCCCACACATATGGGAACTTCCCATCCTTGTTTTAGACCCCTCTAGGGTTCCAAGTTCTCAAATAAACATTTGACTTGTGTGAAGAAAAACCCTCTTGTGTGTTATCACATGTGGAAAAGTTTTAACAAGTCCCAAATTTCATACATATGAAACCAACTTTTTGCAAATAAGTGTTTCTTTGTATTCATAATTTTGGGACCTTTACATTCCTCCCCCCCCCTTAAAAGGAATCTCGTCCCGAGATTCAAAAGAAGAACGAGGTGGGAGGTAATTACAAGGTTTATGACAAAAGTTCCGGATAGTTCTTGTGGATGTAATCTTCGGATTCCCACATTGCCTCTTCCGGGGTATGATTACTCCACAGGACTTTGTAAAATTTCAAAGTCCGGTTCCGGGTGATCCGGGTCTTTTCATCGATAATCTGAATAGGTTGCTCGACGTAGGTGAGATCTGGCTTCAACTCGTCGATGTATCGGGTGCGGATGGCAGCTGTAAACTTGAGACACTTCCGCAGCTGGGACACGTGAAATATGTCATGAATACCGGCAAGGCTTGCCGGTAGTTCCAGCCGGTAGGCTACAGTTCCGCACTTCTCCGTGATAGTAAATGGACGGATGAATCGGGGAGCAAGTTTCCCCTTGACACTGAACCGATGAATCCCCTTCATCGGAGACACACGAAGATACACGTGCTCTCCGACTTCGAAATGCAGTGGTCGACGTCTCTGGTCCATGTAGCTCTTTTGACGAGATTGGGCAGGTTTGAGGTTCTCTTGTATTATCGGAACTTTATCTTCGGCTTCATTGGCAAGATCAACCCCAAATGTTACTCGTTCACCAGATTCGCACCAGTTCAATGGTGTACGGCACTTCCGGCCGTATAGAGCTTCATATGGTGCCATTTTGATGCTCGTCTGATATCCGTTGTTGTACGAGAACTCCGCCAGCGGTAAGTGATCGTCCCAACTCTTACCGTGGTGGATGGCACATGCCCTTAGCATATCTTCCAGTATTTGATTCACCCTCTCAGTTTGCCCATCGGTTTGAGGGTGATATGCAGAGCTTCTAATCAACTTTGTCCTCAAGGAGGCGTGTAGCTGTTCCCAGAAACGGGCTAAGAACAGCGTTCCTCTATCTGACACAATGGTGCGGGGAACTCCATGTAAGCACAAGATCCGTGCTATGTACAGCTCTGCATACTGCCTTGCGTTATATCTTGTATGCACAGGGATGAAATGTGCTGATTTGGTTAACCGGTCCATGATTACCCAAATTGAATCATGGCTGTGGGAGGTCATCGGCAACCCGACGATGAAGTCCATACTCAAATCTTCCCACTTCCATGCTGGTACTTGCAATGGCTGCAACAGGCCTGATTTCTTCATATGGTCGGCCTTGACTCTTCGACACGTATCACACTCTGAAACGTATTTTGCAATCTCACGTTTGATACGTGTCCACCAAAACTTCTTCCGGAGATCTTGGTACATTTTATTACTGGCCGGATGAATGGAAAACTTGGACAGATGAGCTTCATTCAAAATTTTCTTCCGTAGTCCCATATCCCGGGGTACTACAATCTGGTCGTTGAACCACAAGGTACCTTCATCGTCCTTCCGGGAGCATTTCATTTCTCCGTTGTCTATCCTCCGTCGTATGTGAAACATATCCTTGTCTTCTCGTTGAGCTTCAATGATCTCTTCTCGGATGGTAGGTGAGGCGGACCCGTCAACCGAGACAGGCCACTCGCCCGGGAATCGCATTGGGTGGTGCCGTGTTGTGCGGCAACCAACAGCACACATACAAGGAACAATGTATTACATAAAACAATAACGGAAGCTTACAAGTTTTTCTTTGTAAATACTTTACATCAAGTAACTACAGCGGAAGTCTATATCAACTCACGTCGAATAACTAAAAGCACTCGAGATGAAGTCCAGCCCGCGGACTCCTCTCGCTAGCAACACGAAGACAACAGCAGCGGCTGGGTTCTCCCTGGGTTAAATGACTCGGAAGTCTCCGAGTCTCACCGGACAACCTTCTTTTCAGCATCGTTGTTAACCTGCAAAACCACTTATATAGCAAGTGTGAGCACATAGGCTAAGCAAGTCTGACCCGTCTCTCCTAAACAAGAAACTCTACATGTACGACGGTTGCAATTAGGTTGGCTAGATTTGCATAAAGGACTCGCCTAAAGTCGATCCTTAACTTTCAGATTTTAAGCCTCATTGTGCAAACCTTGAGCCGAAAAGCATCGCAACTCCACAATTAAACAAGAAACGCTTTGTTGCAATGCTCCTTGCACAAAGTGAAAGTAAACTTTAATGAGCCTATATCTAATTCAATCATGGTTGCAATACAAGTTATAGCACAGCTTTATCAAGTTCAAAGATAAACAATTCCAGTTGTTACTACGTCAAGACGCAGTGGGCAAGTATGCTCACATAACCGCGAGCGACGGTGATTCGAATCAGTACACACCCGGACTACACGACACGTACACCCGTACTCTGAGTTGCCGGCAGCAACCTCGACTGACGTTGTACGCGGCCACCTTTCTCAAGATCTTCCACATTGGACGCAGTCCAACTGCCCCGAGTACGCAAGCTCCCTCAAGGTACATACCCGCTGTGGTATGTTCTTGAGCGAGGTACCTCCTGCTACCCTGACGCCGAAAGCCTAAGGCAGTTGGAAAAGTTCCACTATGGATCTCCCAAGGTACATCGATTTCCTGGGTCCCATATAACCAGTATGCGCCCGGTACACAACTCAAACTTGTCCAACAGGGCCAAGCGCGGACGGGCCTTAACCGACACGTGCAGGTCTATGCACGCACGGCCTGCAACCTGCTGCATCTAAACCTCCCTGCCCGGTCTCCATTTCTTATGTGTGAACTTTCCTCATCTTTTCTAAGTCGGACCCGTTCCGAGTAAACCAGCCATAAACTCGCGAGTAGATTCCAACTACTCGACTTCTACCGAACCTTTCCTACTAACATTAGCGTAGCCAAATCCACTCGAGGAGTTGCTATTCTACCCTTTTTCTCTTAGGTATTTCTGGTCATGCAAGTGGGGTTTTCAATATCATCTAGACGTAATGCAATCAACGATGCAAAGCTAAGATCTCTACAAATGAAATTGCTTTATAAAATTGTTCAAATGCAAACCGGGGCTTGCCTGTTTTCCAGGTGACTACTGTTACAATCAGTTAGTGATGATCACTTGGAGCTTCATCACTTGTTTTTCTCCCTCCTTGATCTTCACTTCAAGTCCTTCTCACCTTCTTCACGTATATGCTACACGATATGATCATGCATATGTATTTAATTGAAAAGCTTTTGTTCATAAGATCTAATGACAGTTTTAAAACTGGAACTCTGTTTAAGAATTTAAAATGACACTGGTGCTAGTGGTTTGAGTTGGGTTTAACACCATGATCAAGTGTTGAGTGCTTCTTCCCACTTAAGTGTTGATCACCTTAAGAGATCACACATAACAGTGGTGATCCAGAGCTCTAATGTTGCTGAGAATTTTCATGTGAGTTCCATGTCACAAGAAAGTCCTCTGGACCAAAATTTTTCACATTTCATGGAGTGGTTTATTCAGAATAATTCTCTAAGGGTTTAGTCAAAGATGAATTAATTCTGAGGTAACACCCATGTTCATGTCAAACTCAGTGAACCACAATTTCAATTATAGTTCATAGATTCTACATTAATTTTTCTAGGATTCTTGGAGCTAAGAATTTCCCAGAACTAAATTTACAAGTTTTGGAAATTCTCTGAAAATGTTTTCTGTATTCATTTGAATACAGGAACTTACAATCTGAATTACCCTGATCAATTCAACTCCAAATGAGCTGAAACTTTTACAGGAGTCTAATAAAACCCTAAAGATTATTCTGGCAAAATTTGAGGATTTTTGGATAAACCAAACTCCCTCTAAAATTCTTTTGCTGAAAAGTTTTAAAGAATTTTCCAGAATTAAATAAAGACTTTCGTACAGATTGGGTTGCATATATGGATAGAGTTTGTCAATCTGAATCTAACCCAATTTGAATCACTAATTTTGGAGGTTCCTAGCAAAAGTTATGATCTTCTAAAGTTTGGGGAAAATCTGGGATTTGAATAAATCCGGGAAATGTTTAAACTGACCGTGGGACCACGTTTACACGTGTCTGCTGCTGGGAGCGCGCCACACGGGGCCACAGGGTCATTTCCCGCGCTGTCACAATTGATCCGGCGCCACAGAATATCCGGCCCACTGTTACCGTGCGACTGACGCGTGGGGCCGGCGAGGTCTTCTTCCACCTCCCGCTCCCGCGCGATCCCGCCGCCGGGCTCGCCAGAGTAGCTTCGGGATCAGTCATCCGGCCACCTCTGTCGATGAAACTCGCCGCCAGCCCCCAATTCAACGCGAGGAACTTGCTGATGGGGTTTTCTTGAGCTGGCAGGGCCCCCAAACTAGCCCGCGACGGCGCAATGGTTCGGACGAAGTCCGGCGACGTCGCCCCGATGCCCTAAGCCTTCTATGCTTCGGTTTCCAAGCTCTGAAGCACCGGCGGACACTAGGGATCATCGACATGCAAAGGAGATGGCTCGGGGATGGCTCTAACTTAGGGTTCACCGTGCACCCGACGGTCTCTACCACAACCGCCGTTAGACAGATCGAGATCACGTCGTGCAGAGCGGGTTTCTAGCTAGGTTCCAAAAGGAAAGTTGTTGCTAAGCAAGTCTACGTCCTGTGTGCGCAATTTGAAATACTCAAAACGAATATAACTCGAGAATTTCCCGGATTCATACCCGTGGGTCAGTTTTCACCGGACGGAGGAGATCTCCGAAATTCGTCGACCAGAGGCGAAGATAGGCTTTGTGCTTCGGGCGGAAGCTGCACGGAGTTCCTGCGCGTCCAAAAGTGGCCTCGCTTGGTCGCGACAAGCTCTGGAGGAGGCTGTCCACAGGAGCACGTCGCCGCCGGGGTGTTCCGCCGCCGCGGAAACTCGATGTTCTCGGCGTAGAGGGCACGAACGCACTTGGCGATTGCTCGAGGAGGTCGAGGGGTCTACGGTGGTGTGGTTTTGCTGCTCAGAGGCGCTGCTTACTTGAATTTCCCGAGCTCCCGAGCGATCGAAGCCAGGCGGCTGCGCTTCTGTCTTTTGGTGCGAGAGAGAGAAGAACAGCGCCGTTGCTTCGGTTAAGAGGCGGAAGAGGTGGTGAGGCGGTAGCCACCGACGTCCAGCAGCTCTCCAGCGCGAAGAACCCAGCAGGAGGTGGAGGCGTCGGCCGAGCTCGGTGTCGAGCGGAGGGAAGGCGGCTTCGCGTGGGAGGAAAGCAAAACAGAGACTGTGGATTGAGATCTTTTGCAATATTCAGTGCACTCAATGACATGTGGGACCCACTGATCAGTCCCTCCTTATCCCCCTCCAAATATCTCCCAAGTTTGAATATTGAGTGAATTCAATTGTGGGAATTCAAATCTGGTATGCATTTGGATAATTGGGCAAGTTTCATCCAAATTCAAATGAGTGTTTGAATTCTTTGTCATTTAATGTCCAATTTGGAAAATGGGTTGCAATTTATTTCCATAAATCATGAAACTTTGGACACCCCCTAATTTGGACCCAAGGAATTCAAATATGAAACCTGATTTTAAATTTGGCTGCTGCAAATGAGATTTGTAGCACAACAGTTTGGAAATTCCTAGTGTTGCTCTCATTTGAATTTTGAGTTTGAACAATTGTTCCAAATCTGATTTTTGTTTTCTCACACCTATGGGAACTTCCCATCTTTGTTTCAGACCCCTCTTGGGTTCCAAGTTTTCAAATAAACATTTGAACTTGTGTGAAGAAAACCCTCATGTGTGTTATCACATGTGGGGAAAAGTTTTAACAAGTCCCAAATTTCATACACATGAAACCAACTTTTGCAAACAAGTGTTTCTTTGTATTCACCATTTTGGGACCTTTACATTCCTCCCCCCTTAAAAGGAATCTCGTCCCGAGATTCAAAAGAAGAACGAGGTGGGAGGTAATTACAAGGTTTATGACAAAAGCTCCGGATAGTTCTTGTGGATGTAATCTTCGGTTTCCCACGTCGCCTCTTCCGGGGTATGATTACTCCACAGGACTTTGTAAAATTTCAAAGTCCGGTTCCTGGTGGTCTGGGTCTTTTCGTCGATAATCTGTATAGGTTGCTCGACATAGGTGAGATCCGGCTTCAACTCGTCATTGTCTTCAGTGTGGATGGCAGCGGTAAACTTAAGACATTTCCGCAGCTGGGACACGTGAAATATGTCGTGAATACCGGCAAGGCTTGCCGGTAGTTCAGCCGGTAGGCTACAGTTCCGCACTTCTCCGTGATAGTAAACGGACCAATGAATCGGGGAGCAAGTTTCCCCTTGACACCGAACCGGTGAATCCCCTTCATCGGAGACACACGAAGATACACGTGCTCTCCGACTTCGAAATGCAGCGGTCGACGTCTCTGGTCCACGTATCTCTTTTGACGAGATTGGGCCGCCTTGAGGTTCTCTTGTATTATCCGAACTCTCTCTTCGGCTTCATTGACAAGATCAACCCCGAACGTTACTTGTTCACCGGATTCGCACAAATTCAATGGCGTACGGCACTTCCGGCCGTATAGAGCTTCATATGGTGCCATTTTGATGCTAGTCTGATATCCGTTGTTGTACGAGAACTCCGCCAGTGGTAAGTGATCATCCCAGCTCTTACCGTGGTGGATGGCACATGCTATTAGCATATCCTCTAGTATTTGATTCACCCTATCAGTTTGCCCATCGGTTTAAGGGTGATATGCAGAGCTTCTAATCAACTTTGTCCCCAAGGAGGTGTGTAGCTGTTCCCAGAAACGGGCTACGAACAGCGATCCTCTATCTGACACAATGGTGCGGGGAACTCCATGTAAGCACAAGATCCGTGCTATGTACAGCTCCGCATACTGCTTTGCGTTGTACCTAGTATGCACAGGGATGAAATGTGCTGATTTGGTTAATCGGTCCACAATTACCCAAATCGAATCATGGTTGTGGGAGGTCATCGGCAACCCGACGATGAAGTCCATACTCAAGTCTTCCCACTTCCATGCCGGTACTTGCAATGGCTGCAACAGTCCTGACTTCTTCATATGATCGGCCTTGACTCTTTGACACGTATCACACTCTGAAATGTACTTTGCAACTTCACGTTTCATACGTGTCCACCAAAACTTCTTCCGGAGATCTTGGTACATTTTATTACTACCCGGATGAATAGAAAACTTGGACAGATGAGCTTCATCCAAAATTTTCTTCCGTAGTCCCATATCCCGGGGCACTATAATCCGGTCGCTGAACCACAAAGTACCTTCATCGTCCTTCCGGAAGCACTCCATTTCTCCGTTATCTAATCTTCGCCGTATGTGAGACATACCCTTGTATTTCCATTGAGCTTCAATGATCTCCTCTCGGATGGTAGGAATGAGAGCGAGATTATAGAGAGCTCCATACGGGATGACACGGAGGCTTTGTTCTTCATCATCCATTTCAGCAATAGTTAGGTGATGGATATGCGCCTTACGACTGAGCGCATCGGCGACCACATTCGCCTTTCCTGGATGATAATGAATTTCCAGTTCATAGTCCTTAATGAGCTCTAGCCATCTTCGTTGCCTCATGTTCAGTTCTTTCTGAGTGAAGATGTACTTCAAGCTCTTATGGTCGGTGTAGAGGTGTACAAGATTTCTGAGCAAGTAATGCCTCCACATCTTCAAAGCAAGGACCACGGCAGCTAACTCAAGATCATGAGTTGGATAATGCTGCTCGTGAGTTCTGAGTTGACGAGATCCATAAGCGACCACTCGTCTTTCTTGCATCAGCACGCAGCCAAGACCGATGCTAGATGCATCGCAATAAACGTCGAATGGCTTCGTTGTATCCGGCTGAGCAAGAACTGGGGCTGTTGTGAGATGCTTCACTAAGGTCTTGAAAGCTTGTTCACACGCAGCACCCCACACAAATCTGGTATTCTTCTTTAATAATTCCGTCATCGGTTTAGCAATCTTGGAAAAACTCGGAATAAACCTCCGGTAGTAACCTGCTAAACCAAGGAAGCTTCAGATTTCATGTACTGACTTTGGTGACTCCCACTTCTGCACTTGGATAATCTTACTCGGATCTACAGCGATGCCCTCCGCTGAAATGATGTGTTCGAGAAAAGGTACTTTATTAATCCAGAATTCACACTTGCTGAATTTTGTATAGAGCTGATGATCTCGCAATCTCTGTAGCACAATATGCAGATGTTCAGCATGTTCTTCATCTGACATGGAGTACACCAAGATATCGTCGATGAAGACAACGACGAATTTATCCAACTCCGGCATGAACACTGAATTCATCAGGTACATAAAGTGTGCCGGGGGTTGGTCAAACCAAAAGACATAACGAGATACTCATACAGCCCGTATCTCATTGAGAATGCCGTCTTCGGAATATCTTCTGCCCGGATTTTAATTGGATGATATCCGGACCGAAGATCCATCTTCGAAAATACCTTCGCACCCACTAATTGATCGAAGAGCATATCAATGCGAGGTACTGGATACTTGTTCTTGATGGTAAAGGCGTTCAAAGGACGATAATCAACACAAAGCCGTAGTGTTTCGTCCTTCTTCTTGACAAACAATGCTGAACAACCCCAAGGTGACGATCTTGGTCATATAAAGCCCTTGCTCATTAGGTTATTCAGCTGTGTCTTCAATTCTGCCAGTTCATTGGGTGCCATCTTGTACGGCCTTCGTGATATCGGTGTGGTTCCCGGTATAAGTTCAATCTTGAACTCAACGTCTCGTTCGGGTGGCATGCCCGGTAAATCATCGGGAAACAAATCCGTATACTCACGTACCACCGGAGTGTCTTCTATCTTGACAGCTTCCGTGTAGTTCACTGTTGCAATCTGCTGCCGTCTGGTGCCCAGAATAAATATATGAAGACCGTGCTGTGGGGAGTTGAGCTCAACGGTCCTGAAGCTGATGTTAAGAACCGCTCTGTGGTAATTCAACCATCACATCCCCAAAATGTTGTCGATCTTCAGACCTTCAAGAATAATGAGGGTCGTAGGGTATATTTTACCCCCCAAACAAAGAGGTCCTCGGGAAACAACCTCGCTTGCGGTACTGCTGCCCCGGGCGAAGATATGAGGTATTGCCTCTTTGTATAAACTGTTTGGAGCTGATGTTGAGCCATGAAAGATTGGCTAATGAAGTTGTATGTGGCACCGGAATCAAAGAGAACTAAAACCGGTAGCTGATTCAGAGAAAACATCCCTGCTAAAGCGGCTTCTCCCTCCGGAACATCATCAATCACCGTATAGTGAATATTGCCCCTTATCTGCCCTCCTATCTGCAGATTAAGATACGGGTCGTATTGTTGTAAATATGATGACCCGCATCCTTGAATTCCCTCCGGACATTGCCTAGCATAATGGCCCTTACGCCCACAAGTAAGACACGGATGCCTTTCCGGTTCTTCGTTGACTTGCGGTGGACTGCTAGGTACATATGGCTGCAGCGATGGAGCACAAACCACCGTCTGATACTGCGGCAGTGGAGGTGGTGCAAGTTGTAGAACTTGACCAGCAATCAATCTCTGAGGAGTTGATCGTACAGGTGGCCTCCATCTTTCACCGGGTGGCGTTTGATATACCAAACGGTACTTTTGAGGCACATAACTTGTGCTAGCCTGCTCGATCTCACTCATCTTTCTATTCTCGGCTTGCCACTCAAGTGTCGGCTTTTCTTGAATGAAAGTCGCATCGACCATGTCGGTGTAACTGCCGTTATTGTGTACGGCCAGCTTTTCCCGTAATATGGCACTCAGTCCATGGAAGAATAAGTCACACCGTGCCTCTTCTTTCACCACATATTCGGGAGCATATTGGGCCAAAAGATTAAACCTCCTGACATACTCGAGGACACTCATGTCCCCTTGCTTCAAGCCCAAAAATTTCTCCCGCTTTGCCTTGACAATACCTAATGGTATGTAACGAGTACGAAAGGCTTCACAAAACTCTCTCCATGTCACTTGATGGCCCTCCGGAATGGTGGCAGTATGATCCACCCACCAGTTTCCGGCGGCTCCATGAAGTTGTTGAGCGGCAAACTTAGTTTTCTGGTATTCATCACACTTGAATACTCCAAATTTGGACTCCATGACACGAAGCCATTGATCTGCTTCCACAGGTTCGGTGGCTTCAGTAAAAATTGGCGGTTGAGTCGCCAAGAAGTCCAGATAAGCGTCCCGAGATGGAACGACTTGTTGCGTGTTCTAGAGTACGCCTTGTTGTACCAAAGCTTGGAGTGAGCGTGTGTGTTCTTGTGTTGCTTCTTGGAGTAGCCTAGTGTTCTCTTGGTTAGAATCGATGACTCAAGTCGTAAGATCCATCCATCCTGTGGATGGTGGTTCCGATGGTGGGATAGAAGCATCACCACCTCGACGAGAACTTCCGGCCCTACTCCTAGAGCGATTACGAACCATACTGCAAAATGTAGTTGAGATGAGTTAAACAAGAACTCAGCATTATGTGAGACTAATGGAAGCATGATTATGTCAAAACTTTATGAAAGCAGTAACAAGATTCATGTTTACAAAACTCCTTAGTAGGCATAGCTATTCAGCCTATCTGTACAGAACAGACCTTTATGCACTATCTCCAGATTTCGATCTAGTTAAGAGCAATTTCATAACTCGAGTTGAATACTAAAGTTAAAGTTAACTTCCGTATCTTTCCAACGAGTACTCATGTGCCCCCAGATCGTCTCCGTATTTAAAGTTATGATTTTTCAAAGTTGACAGAATTCCTGGATAAAATTTGCCAGCACCTCCTTTGTACATGGCTGATTTTATCACAGTTGTATATGTAAATACAATAAGAACCTGAACAAACTGTGAACTACAACAATTTTGCACATTTCATAACCTATCCAATGGTGTATCATAGGCTTCTTAAGGGTTTCTCTATAGAAAGTTATGGCTTAAAAACAGAAAGGTCTAGAGAGGTTTTGTTGCTGTCCTGGTTCTGGACAATTCACCTTCCTCTGAACTTTCTACCCATTTAGAATGTGATTTGGCTCTGGAGCTCAACAAATAAGTTGTAGATCACTTGAATACCTTTCCAGAACTGTACCATACACCTTAATTGGGTCAAGCTACTCAGAGTTATGCTCTGTTAAAGTCCAGCAAGAATTCCTGCCGAAAACAGAGCACTCTGTTTTTGAAATCTTTGAAGCCTAGTCCTCTCATTTGAATCTTAGCTCAAAATAAGAGTTCAGTAACTAATATTTGTTTCAAACTTCCATTTTTATTTGAAAGTTAGTTCATGAGTCATTTCTTCAAAGGAAAGGGGTTATTATGTTTAGTACGGCGTCGATGCACCGTAAGAAGCATGTCGGTACTACGTAGCCTCACCAAAAGAAAATCCTAACCGGATTATACTGGTATAACGTATCTTAGGTGGCACTAAAACGGTCACTCGCAAATGTGTACTATTTGTACTACGGTTTCGTGGTTTATCCTGCATAAGTCACACTCAATCGTCAGGTCCAGCTGCACACCGAACCCGGTATCCATACAATTCTTAAACCCGTCCGTCATCACTCGCACAGGTGTTCTCAAGCCATACAGGCCTTGAGCTACTTGTTAACGTTACTAACCATGTGACGGGGTTTCCCAAATTGCACCACGCACGCCTGGGACAGACGTTGCTCGAGTACCCCAAACGACATGAAGAGTCGTAGAGGATACTAAAGCGGATCGGGTTACCTGCCACCCGTGGGGCTCCACCCTTCAGCTTGTGCGACACTGGTGGACAGCGCTTACGTGCACCCCCCAAGACATAAATCGTCCCGAGATGCACGATTTTCCAACATAACAAATAAGTTAGGTTGCCACCTTCATATTAAGCTAATAGTAATCCTTATGTGGGCCTAGTACCGTATCCTCACCGTAACCTAAACTTTTGTCGTAATACCATCCTTATTACGTGTGCTATTTCCAATACGGCTCTGATACCAGCTGAGGCGGACCCATCAACCGAGACAGGCCACTCGCCCGGGAATCGCATTGGGTGGTGCCGTGTTGTGCGGCAACCAACAGCACACATACAAGGTACAATGTATTACATAATTCAATAGTGAAAGCTTACAAGTTTTTCTTTGTAAATACTTTACATCAAGTAACTACAGCGGAAGTCTATATCAACTCACGTCGAATAACTAAAAGCACTCGAGATGAAGTCCAGCCCGCGGACTCCTCACGCTAGCAACACGAAGACAACAGCAGCGGCTGGGTTCTCCCTGGGTTAAATGACTCGGAAGTCTCCGAGTCTCACCGGACAACCTTCTTTTCAGCATCGTTGTTAACCTGCAAAACCACTTATATAGCAAGCGTGAGCACATAGACTCAGCAAGTCTGACCCGTCTCTCCTAAACAAGAAACTCTATATGTACGACGGTTGCAATTAGGTTGGCTAGATTTGCATACAGGACTCGTCTAGAGTTGATCCTTAACTTTCAGATTTTTAAGCCTCATTGTGCAAACCTTGAGCCGAAAAGCATCGCAACTCTACAATCAAACAAGAAACACTTTGTTGCGATGCTCCTTGCACAAAGTGAAAGTAAACTTTAATGAGCCTATCTCTAATTCAATCATGGTTGCAATACAAGTTATAGCACAGCCTTATCAAGTTCAAAGATAAACAATTCCAGTTGTTACTACGTCAAGACGCAGTGGGCAAGTATGCTCATATAACCGCGAGCGACGGTGATTCGAATCAGTACACGCCCGGACTACACAACACGTACACCCGTACTCCGAGTTGCCGGCAGCAACCTCGACTGACATTGTACCCGGCCACCTTTCCCAAGATCTTCCACATTGGACGCAGTCCAACTGCCCCGAGTACGCAAGCTCCCTCAAGGTACATACCCGCTGTGGTATGTTCTTGAGCGAGGTACCTCTTGCTACCCTGACGCCGAAAGCCTAAGGCAGTTGGAAAAGTTCCACTATGGATCTCCCAAGGTACATCGGTTTCCTGGGTCCCATATAGCCAGTATGCGCCCGGTACACAACTCAAACTTGTCCAACAGGGCCAAGCACGGACGGGCCTTAACCGACACAGGCAGGGCTATGCACGCACGGCCTGCAACCTGCTGCATCTAAACCTCCCTGCCCGGTCTCCATTTCTTATGTGTGAACATTCCTCATCTTTTCTAAGTCGGACCCGTTCCGAGTAAACCAGCCCTAAACTCGCGAGTAGATTCCAACTACTCGACTTCTACCGAACCTTTCCTACTAACATTAGCGTAGCCAAATCCACTCGAGGAGTTGCTATTCTACCCTTTTTCTCTTAGGTATGGTCATGCAAGTGGGGTTTTCAATATCATCTAGACGTAATGCAATCAACGATGCAAAGCTAAGATCTCTACAAATGAAATTGCTTTATAAAATTGTTCAAATGCAAACCGGGGCTTGCCTGTTTTGCAGGTGACTACTGTTACAATCAGTTAGTGATGATCACTTGGAGCTTGATCACTTGTTTTCCTCCCTCCTTGATCTTCACTTCAAGTCCTTCTCACCTTCTTCACGTATATGCTACACGATATGATCATGCATATGTATTTAATTGAAAAGCTTTTGCTCATAAGATCCAATGACAGTTTTAAAACTGGAACTCTGTTTAAGAATTTAAAATGACACTGGTGCTAGTGGTTTGGGTTGGGTTTAACACCATGATCAAGTGTTGAGTGCTTCTTCCCACTTAAGTGTTGATCACCTTAAGAGATCACACATGACAGTGGTGATACAGAGCTCTAATAGAGCTGAGAATTTTCATGTGAGTTCCTTGTCACAAGAAAGTCCTCTGGACCAAAATTTAGCACATTTCATGGAGTGGTTTATTCAGAATAATTCTCTAAGGGTTTAGTCAAAGATGAATTAATTCTGAGGTAACACCCATGTTCATGTCAAACTCAGTGAACCACAATTTCAATTATAGTCCATATAGTCTACCTGAATTTTCCTAGGATTTTTGGAGCTAAGAATTTCCCAGAACTGAATTTACAAGTTTTGGAAATTCTCTGAAAATGTGTTCTGTATTCATTTGAATACAGGAACTTACAATCTGAATTACCCTGATCAATTCAACTCCAAATGAGCTGAAACTTTTACAGGAGTGTAATAACACCCTAAAGATTATTCTGGCAAAATTTGAGGATTTCTAGATAAACCAAACTCCCTCTAAAATTCTTTTGCTGAACATTTTTAAAGAATTTTCCAGAATTAAATAAAGACTTTCGTACAGATTGGGTTGCATATATGGATAGAGTTTGTCAATCTGAATCTAACCCAATTTGAATCACTAATTTTGGAAGTTCGTAGCAAAAGTTATGCTCTTCTAAAGTTTGGGGAAAATCTGGGATTTGAATAAATCCGGGAAATGTTTAAACTGACTGTGGGACCACGTTTACACGTGTCTGCTGCTGGGAGCGCGCCACACGGGGCCACAGGGTCATTTCCCACGCTGTCACAATTGATCCGGCGCCACAGAGTATCCGGCCCACTGTTGCCGTGCGACTGACGCGTGGGGCCAGCGAGGTCTTCTTCCACCTCCTGCTCCCGCGCGATCCCGCCGCCGGGCTCGCCGGAGTAGCTTCGGGATCAGTCGTCCGGCCACCTCTGTCGATGAAACTCGCTGCCAGCCCCCAATTCAACATGAGGAACACGCTGATGGGGTTGTCTTGAGCTGGCAGGGCCCCCAAACTACCCCGCGACGGCGCAATGGTTCGGACGAAGTCCGGCGACGTCGCCCTGACGCCCTAAGCCTTCTAGGCTTTGGTTTCCAAGCTCTGAAGCACCGGCAGACACTAGGGATCATCGACATGCAAAGGAGATGGCTCGGGGATGGCTCTAACTTAGGGTTCACCGTGCACCCGACGGTCTCTACCACAACCGCCGTTAGACAGATCGAGATCACGTCATGCAGAGCGGGTTTCTAGCTAGGTTCCAAAAGGAAAGTTGTTGCTAAGCAAGCCTACGTCCCGTGTGCGCTATTTGAAATACTCAAAACGAATATAACTCGAGAATTTCCCGGATTCATACCCGTGGGTCAGTTTTCACCGGCCGGAGGAGATCTCCGAAATTCGTCGACCAGAGGCGAAGGTAGGCTTTGTGCTTCGGGTGGAAGCTGCACGGAGTTCCTGCGCGTCCAAAAGTGGCCTCGCTTGGTCGTGACAAGCTCTGGAGGAGGCTGTCCACAGGAGCACGTCGCCGCCGGGGTGTTCGGCCGCCGCGGAAACTCGATGTTCTCGGCGTAGAGGGCACGAATGCACTTGGTGATTGCTCGAGGAGGTCGAGGGGTCTACGGTGGTGTGGTTTTGCTGCTCAGAGGCGCTGCTTACTTGAATTGCCCGAGCTCCCGAGCAATCGAAGCCGGGCGGCTGCGCTTCTGTCTTTCGGTGCGAGAGAGAGAAGAACAGCGCCGTGGCTTCGGTTAAGAGGCGGAAGAGGTGGTGAGGCGGTAGCCACCGACGTCCAGCAGCTCTCCAGCGTGAAGAACGCAGCAGGAGGTGGAGGCGTCGGCCGAGCTCGGTGTCGAGCGGAGGGAAGGCGGCTTCGCGTGGGAGGAAAGCAAAACAGAGACTGTGGACTGAGATCTTTTGCAATATTCAGTGCACTCAATGACATGTGGGACCCACTGATCAGTCCCTCCTTATCCCCCTCCAAATATCTCCCAAGTTTGAATATTGAGTGAATTCAATTGTGGGAATTCAAATCTGGTATGCATTTGGATAATTGGGCAAGTTTCATCAATTTCAAATGAGTGTTTGAATTCTTTGTCATTTAAAGTCCAATTTGGAAAATGGGTTGCAATTTATTTCCATAAATCATGAAACTTTGCACACCCCCTAATTTGGACCCAAGGAATTCAAATATGAAACCTGATTTTAAATTTGGCTGCTGCAAATGAGATTTGTAGCACAACAGTTTGGAAATTCCTAGTGTTGCTCTCATTTGAATTTTGAGTTTGAACAATTGTTCCAAATCTGATTTTTTTTTTCTCACACCTATGGGAACTTCCCATCTTTGTTTCAGACCCCTCTTGGGTTCCATGTTTTCAAATAAACATTTGAACTTGTGTGAATAAAACCCTCATGTGTGTTATCACATGTGGGGAAAAGTTTTAACAAGTCCCAAATTTCATACACATGAAACCAACTTTTGCAAACAAGTGTTTCTTTGTATTCACCATTTTGGGACCTTTACAGTAGGGATGAGAGCGAGATTATAGAGAGCTCCATACGGTATGACACGGAGGTTTGGTTCGTCATCATCCATTTCAGCGATACTTAGGTGATGGATATGCGCCTTACGACTGAGCGCATCGGCGACCACATTCGCCTTTCCTGGATGATAATGAATCTCTAGTTCATAATCCTTAATGAGCTCTAGCCATCTTCGTTGCCTCATGTTCAATTCTATCTGAGTGAAGATGTACTTCAAGCTCTTGTGGTCGGTGTAGAGGGGTACAAGATTTCCGAGCAAGTAATGCCTCCACATCTTCGAAGCAAGGACCACGGCAGCTAACTCAAGATCATGAGTTGGATAATGCTGCTCGTGAGTTCTGAGTTGACGAGATCAATAAGCGACCACTTGTCTTTCTTGCATCAGCACGCAGCCAAGACCGATGCCAGATGCATCGCAATAAACGTCGAATGGCTTCGTTGTATCCGGCTGAGCAAGAACTGGGGCTGTTGTGAGATGCTTCACTAAGGTCTTGAAAGCTTGTTCACACGCAGCACCCCACACAAATCTGGTATTCTTCTTTAATAATTCCGTCATCGGTTTAGCAATCTTGGAAAAACTCGGAATAAACCTCCGGTAGTAACCCGCTAAACCGAGGAAGCTTCGGGTTTCATGTACTGACTTTGGTGACTCCCATTTCTGCACTTGGATAATCTTACTAGGATCTACAGCGATGCCCTCCGCTGAAATGATGTGTCCGAGAAAAGGTACTTGATTAATCCAGAATTCACACTTGTTGAATTTTGCATAGAGCTGATGATCTCGCAATCTTTGTAGCACAATATGCAGATGTTCAGCATGTTCTTACTCTGACTTGGAGTACACCAAGATATCGTTGATGAAGACAACGACGAATTTATCCAACTCCGGCATGAACACTGAATTCATCAGGTATATAAAGTGTGCCGGGGCGTTGGTCAAACCAAAAGACATAACGAGATACTCATACAGCCCATATCTCGTTGAGAATGCCGTCTTCGGAATATCTTCTGCCCGGATTTTAATCTGGTGATATCCGGACCGAAGATCCATCTTCAAAAATACCTTCACACCCACTAATTGATCGAAGAGCATATCAATGCGAGGTAGTGGATACTTGTTCTTGATGGTAACGGCGTTCAAAGGATGATAATCAACACAAAGCCGTAGTGTTTCGTCCTTCTTCTTGACAAACAACGCTGAACAACCCCAAGGTGACGAACTTGGTCGTATAAAGCCCTTGCTCATTAGGTCATTCAGCTGTGTCTTCAATTCTGCCAGTTCATTGGGTGCCATCTTGTACGGCCTTCGTGATATCGGTGTGGTTCCCAGTATAAGTTCGATCTTGAACTCAACGTCTCGTTCGGGCGGTATGCCCGGTAAGTCGTCAGGAAACACATCCGGGTACTCACGTACCACCGGAATGTCCTCTATCTTGACAGCTTCCGTGTGGTTCACTGTTGCAATCTGCTGCCGTCTGGCGCCCAGAATTAATATATGAAAACCGTGCTGTGGGGAGTTGAGCTTAACGGTCCTAGAGCTGATGTTAAGAACTGCTCTGTGGTAATTCAACCACGACATCCCCAAAATGATGTCGATCTTCAGACCTTCAAGAATAATGAGGGTCGTAGGGTATATTCTACCCCCCAAACAAAGAGGTGCTCGGGAGACAACCTCACTTGCGGTACTGCTGCCCTCGGGCGAAGATATGAGGTATTGCCTCTTTGTATAAACGGTTCGGAGCTGATGTTGAACCACAAAAGATTGGCTAATGAAGTTGTGTGTGGCACCGGAATCAAAGAGAACTAAAACCGGTAGCTGATTCAGAGAAAACATCCCTGCTAAAGCGGCTTCTCCCTCCGGAACATCATCAATCACAGTATAGTGAATATTGCCCATTATCTGCCCTCCTATCTGCAGATTAAGATACGGGTCGTATTGTTGTAAATATGATGACCCGTAGCCTCGAGTTCCCTACGGACATTGCCTAGCATAATGGCCCTTACGCCCACAAGTAAGACACGGATGCCTCTCCGGTTCTTAGTTGACTTGCGGTGGACTGCTAGGTACATATGGCTGCAGCGATGGAGCACAAACCACCGTCTGATGCTGCGGCAGTGGAGGTGGTGCAAGTTGTAGAACTTGACCAGCAATCAATCTCTGAGAAGTTGATCGTACAGGTGGCCTCCATCTTTCATCGGGTGGCGTTTGATACACCAAACGGTACTTTTGAGGCACATAACTTGTGCTAGCCTGCTCGATCTCACTCATCTTTCTCTTCTCTGCTAGCCACTCAAGTGTCGGCTTCTCTTGAATGAAAGCCGCATTGACCATGTCGGTGTAACTGCCGTTATTGTGTACGGCGAGCTTTTCCCATAATATGGCACTCAGGCCATGGAAGAATAGGTCACACCGTGCCTCTTCATTCGCCACATACTCGGGAGCATATTGGGCCAAAAGGTTAAACCTTCTGACATACTCGAGGACACTCATGTCCCCTTGCTTCAAGCCCAAAAATTCCTCCCGCTTTGCCTTGACAATACCTAGTGGTATGTAACGAGTACGAAAGGCTTCACAAAATTCACTCCATGCTACTTGATGGTCCTCCGGAATGGTGGCAAGATGATCCACCCACCAGTTTCCGGCGGCTCCATGGAGTTGTTGAGCGGCAAACTTTGTCTTCTGGTATTCATCACACTCGAATACTCCAAATTTTGACTCCATGACACGAAGCCATTGATCTGCTTCCACAGGTTCGGTGGCTTCAGTAAAAATTGGCGGTTGAGTCGCCAAGAAATCCAGATAAGCGTCCCGAGACGGAACAACTTGTTGCGTATTCTGGAGTACGCCTTGCTGTACCATAGCTTGGAGTAAGCGTGTGTGTTCTTGCGTTGCTTCTTGGAGTAGCCTAGTGTTCTTTTGGTTAGACTCGACGACTCGAGTCATAAGATCCATCCATCCCGTCGATGGTGGTTCCGATGGTGGAATAGAAGCATCACCACCTCGACGAGAACTTCCGGCCCTACTTCTAGAGCGAGTACGAACCATACTGCAAAATGTAGTTGAGATGAGTTAAACAAGAACTCAGCAGTATGTGAGACTAATGGAAACATGATTATGTCAAAACTGTATGAAAGCAGTAACAAAATTCATGTTTACAAAACTCCTTAGTAGGCATAACTATCCAGCCTATCTGTGCAGGACAGACCTTTATGCACCATCTCCAGATTTTGATCTAGTTAAGAGCATTTTCATAACTCAAGTTGAATACCAAAGTCAAAGTTAACTTCAGTATCTTTCCAACGAGTACTCATATGCCTCTAGATCATCTCCGGATTTAATGTTATGATTTTCCAAAGTTGACAGAATTCCTGGGTAAAATTTGCCAGCACCTCCTTTGTACGTGGCTGATTTTAGCACAGTTGTATATGTAAATACAATAAGAACCTGAACAAACTTTGAACAACAACAATGTTGCACATTTCATAACCTATCCAATGGTGTATCATAGGCTTCTTAAGGGTTTCTCTATAGAAAGTTATGGCTTAAAAACAGAAAGGTCCAGCGAGGTTTTGTTGCTGTCCTAGTTCTGGACAGTTTACCTTCCTCTGAACTTTCTACCCTTTAGCGTGTGATTTTGCTCTGGAGCTCTACAAATAAGTTGTAGATCAGTTGAAAATCTTTCCAGAACTGTATCATACACCTTAATTGGGTCAAGGTACTCAGAGTTATGCTCTGTTAAAGTCCAGCACGAATTCTTGCCGAAAACAAAGCACTCTGTTTTTGAAATCTTTGAAGCCTAGTCTTCCTCTCATTTGAATCTTAGCTCAAAATAAGAGTTCAGTAACTAATATTTGTTTCAAACTTTCGTTTTTAGTTGAAAGTTAGTTCATGAGTCATTTCTTCAAAGGAAAGGGGTTATTAATTTTAGTACGGCGTCGATGCACCGTAAGAAGCATGTCGCTACTACGTAGCGTCACCAAAAGAAAATCCTATCCGGATTATACCGGCATAAACGTATCTTAGGTGGCACTAAAACGGTCACTCGCAAATGTGTACTATTCATACTACGGTTTCGTGGTTAATCCTGCATAAGTCACACTCAATCGTCAGGTCCGGCTACACACCGAACCCAGTATCCATACAATTCTTACACCCATCTGTCGTCACTCGCACAGGTGTTCTCAAGCCAAACACGCCTTAAGCTACGTGTTCACATTACTAACCACGTGACAGGGTTTCCCAAATTGCACCACGCACGCCTGGGACAGACGTTGCTCGAGTACCCCAAACGACATGTGGAGTCGTAGAGGATACTAAAGCGGGTCGGGTTACCTGCCACCCGTGGGGCTCCACCCTTCAGCTTGTGCGCACTGGTGGACAGCACTTACATGCACCCCCCAAGACATAAATCGTCCCGAGATGCACGATTTTTCAACATAACAAATAAGTTAGGTTGCCACCTTCATATTAAGCTAATAGTAATCCTTATGTGGGCCTAGTACCGTATCCTCACCGTAACCTAAATTTTTATCGTAATACCTTCCTTATTCCGTGTGCTATTACCAATGCGGCTCTGATACCAGCTGAGACGAGCGTGGTACCGACTGAGACAGGGCTCAGCTCTGATACCAGCTGAGACGGGCGCGGTACCGACTGAGATAGGGCTCAGCTCTGATACCACGCTGACGCGGCCCGCTCAACCGAGACAGGCCACTCGCCCGGGAATCACATTGGGTGGTGCCGTGTTGTGCGGCACCCAACAGCACACATATGAGGAACCATGTATTACATAAAACAATAGCGGAAGCTTACACATTTTTCTTTGTAAATACTTTACATTTAGTAACTACAGCGGAAGTCTATATCAACTCACGTCGAATAACTAAGAGCACTCGAGATGAAGTCCAGCCCGCGGACTCCTCTCGCTAGCAACAAGAAGACAACAGCAGCGGCTGGGTTCTCCCTGTGTTAAACGACTCGGAAGTCTCCGAGTCTCACTGGACAACCTTCTTTTCAGCATCGATGTTAACCTGCAAAACCACTTATATAGCAAGCGTGAGCACATAGGCTCAGCAAGTCTGACCCGTCTCTCCTAAACAAGAAACTCTACATGCACGACGGTTGTAATTGGGTCGGCTAGATTTGCATAAAGGACTCGCCTAAAGTTGATCCTTAACTTTGAGATTTTTAAGCCTCATTGTGCGGACCTTGAGCCGAAAAGCATCGCAACTCCATAATCAAACAAGAAACGCTTTGTTGCGATGCTCCTTGCACAAAGTGAAAGTAAACTTTAATGAGCCTATCTCTAATTCAATCATGGTTGCAATACAAGTTATAGCACATCCTTATCAAGTTCAAAAGAATAACCAGTTCAGTTCTTACTACGTCAAGACGCAGTGGGCAAGTATGCTCATCTGACCGTGAGCGACGGTGATTCGAATCAGTACACGCCTGGACTACAAGACACGTACACCCGTACTCTGAGTTGCCGGCAGCAACCTCGATTGACGTTGTACGCGGCCACCTTTCCCAAGATCTTCCACATTGGACCCAGTCCAACTGCCCCGAGTACGCAAGCTCCCTCAAGGTACATACCCGCAGTGGTATGTTCTTGAGCGAGGTACCTCCTGCTACCCTGACGCCGAAAGCCTAAGGCAGTTGGAAAAGTTCCACTATGGATCTCCCAAGGTACATCGGTTTCCTGGGTCCCATATAGCTAGTATGCGCCCGGTACACAACTCAAACTTGTCCAACAGGGCCAAGCACGGACGGGCCTTAACCGACACAGGCAGGGCTATGCACGCACGGCCTGCAACCTGCTGCATCAAAACCTCCCTGCCCGGTCTCCATTTCTTATGTGTGAACTTTCCTCATCTTCTCTAAATTGGACCCTTTCCAAGTACACCAGCCCTAAACTCGCGAGTAGATTCCAACTACTCGTCTTCTACCGGACCTTTCCTACTAACATTAGCGTAGCCAAATTCCCTCGAGGAGTTGCTATTCTACCCTTTCTCTCTTAGGTGTTTCTGGTCATGAGAGTGGGGTTTTCACTATCATCTAGACGTAATGCAATCAACGATGCAAAGCTATGAACTCCACAAATGAAAATGCTTTATAAAACGGTTCAAATGCAAACCGGGGCTTGCCTGTTTTGCAGGTGACTACAGTTACAATCAGTTAGTGACGATCACATGGAGCGTGATCACTTGTTTTCCTTCCTCCTTGATCTTCACTTCAAGTCCTTCTCACCTTCTACACGTATATGCTACACGATATGATCATGCATATGTATTTAATTGAAAAGCTTTTTCTAAAAAGATCTAATGACAGTTTTAAAACTGGAACTTTGTTTAAGAATTTAAAATGACATTGGTGCTAGTGGTTTGGGTTGGGTTTAAACACCATTATCAAGTGTTGAGTGCTTTTCCCACTTAAGTGTTGATCACCTTAAGAGATCACACATGACAGTGGTAATCCAGAGCTCTAATGGAGCTGAGAATTTTCATGTGAGTTCTTTGTCACAAGAAAGTCCTCTGGACCAAAATTTAGCACTTTTCATGGAGTGGTTTATTCAGAATAATTCTCTAAGTGTTTAGTCAAAGATGAATTAATTCTGAGATAACACCCATGTTCATGTCAAACTCAATGAACCACAATTTCAATTATAGTTCATAGAGTCTACATGAATTTTCCTAGGATTTTTGGAGCTAAGAATTTCCCAAAACTGAATTTACAAGTTTTGGAAATTCTCTGAAAATGTTTCTGTATTCATTTGAATACAGGAACTTACAATCTGAATTACCCTGATCAATTCAACTCCAAATGAGCTGAAACTTTTACTGGAGTCAAATAACACCCTAAAGAATATTTGGGCAAACTTTGAGGATTTTTGGATAAACCAAACTCCCTCTAAAATTCTTTTGCTGAAAAGCTTTAAAGAATTTTCCAGAATTAAATAAAGACTTTCATACAAATTGGGTTGCATATTTGGATAGAGATGTCAATCTGAATCTAACCCAATTTGAATCACTAAATTTGAAGGTTCCTAGCCAAAGTTATGCTCTTCTAAAGTTTGGGGAAAAATCTGGGATTTGAATAAATCCGGGAAAAGTTTAAACCTGACTGTGGGACCAGGGGCACGTGTCAGTCACCGGGAGCGCGCCACACGGGCTACAGAATTGTTTCCCGCGCTGTCACAGCCGATCCTGCGCCACAGAGTATCCGGCCCACTGTTGCCGTGCGACTGACGTGTGGGGCTGGTAGCATCTTCGTCTACCTCCCACCCCCGCGCTTCTACGCCGCCGGGCTCGCCGGAGTTCGCCGGTTTTCGTCGCTCCGACCAACTCCCGAGCTGCTACTCGCCGCCAGGCCCTATTTTAACCCGAGGAACACGATGGTGTGGCTTCCACAGACCGGCGAAGTTCCTAAACCACCCCGCACCGGTGCAGCGGCCCTGAGGGAGTCCGGAGACGTCGCCCCGACGCTTTAGCCCGCCAAAAGCTCCCTGGAATGGTTCTACAGCACCAGTGGAGGTTGGCCAAGCTTGGCATGGCCGCATATGGGCTCAGGAACGGCTCTACCTTAGGGTTCACCGTGCACCCGCACCTTCCCGCCATAGCCGCCCTCGGAAAGCTTGAAATTGCACCGTGCACAGGGTGTTTCATGTGAGGTTTCAAAAGAGAACTGGTGCGCCTACATGTCTGGCTTGTGTGTGCGAAGTTTCGTGGTGTCTAAACAACAATCGATCGGGAATTTTACAGAATCATACCGGAAGGTTTGTTTTCACCGGCCGGAGAAGATCTTCAAAATTCACCGTCGAGAGGCCGAGGCAGGCTCTGTGCTTCAGGTGGAAGCTGCACGGAGCTCCTGCGCACCCAAAAGTGGCCTCACTTGGCTGTGACAAGCTCTGGAGGAGGCTGTCCACGGGAGCACGCCGCCGCTGTTGTGTGACGGCCGCCGCGGAAACTCGCCGTTCTCGGTGCAGAGAGCATGAATCCGCTCGGTGATGGCTCGAGGAAGTCATGGGGACGATGGTGAGGTTGTTTTGCTGCTCAAAGGTGCTGCCCACTTGAATTGCCCAAGCTCCCGAGCGATCGAAGCCGGGCAGCTGCGTCTCTGTCGTTAAGTGTGAAGGAGAGAAGAACAGCACCGTGGCTTCGGTTAAGAGGCGGGAGAGGGCGTGAGGCGGTAGCTACCGACGTCCAGCAGCTCTTCAGCGCGAAGAAACCCAGCAGGAGGTGGCTGCGGCCGAGCTCGGTGTCGAGCGGAGGAAAATCGGTCTCGGCCGTTGCTTCGCTTGGGAGGAGAGCAAATGAAGACTGAGGACTGAAGATCTTTTGCAATTTCAGTGCTCCCAATGACATGTGGGTTCCACATGTCAGTCCTCCTTATCCCCTCTAAAATATCTCCCCAATTTGAATATTGATGGAATTCAATTGTGGAAGTTTAAATCTGAGAGACATTTGGATAACTGGGCAAGTTTTATCCAAATTCAAATATGCATTTGAATTCTTTGTCATTTAAAGTCCGTTTGAAAAATGGGTTGCAAATCATTTCCATAAATCATGAAACTTTGCACACCCCCTAATTTGGACCCAAGGAATTCGAATATGAAACTGATTTTTAATTTGGCTGTTGCAAATGAGATTTGTAGCACATCAGTTTGGAAATTCCTAGTGTTGCTCTCATTTGAATTTTATTTTGAACACATTGTTCCAAATCTGATTTTTGTTCTCCCACACATATGGGAACTTCCCATCCTTGTTTTAGACCCCTCTAGGGTTCCAAGTTCTCAAATAAACATTTGACTTGTGTGAAGAAAAACCCTCATGTGTGTTATCACATGTGGAAAAAGTTTTAACAAGACCAAAATTTCATACATATGAAACCAACTTTTTGGAAATAAGTGTTTCTTTGTATTCATAATTTTGGGACCTTTACAATGCATAACTAGAAATGTGAATGACTTTCATAGGTGTGAATGTGTGGTTTGTATGAAGTGAAAGTGTGAACTATGTCTTATGGATTGTTGTTTTCTTTTGCAATGTGTGTTGGCATGAATAGAACCTGCCCCAGAGCAAGTTCTTCCCTTCCAAGAACAAGACTTTCCATTCCCAGAGCAGTAGGAAGAAGGCAAGTGTCCTTGACTACTCTGGTCCTATACTAGGATGTGCAGATAGAATTATTTGCATTGTCAATTGAAATATGAAACCCATGCTAGGATGTTTCCCTAGAATTGCATTACCTTGTTTCCTTGTAGCTTGGGTTGGGATTTATTTTATCATGTCATTTATTATTATGCTTATGCTTAGCCATGCTTAGAATGGGATAATTGGGATATGAGATCATCAATTTATTTACCTTACTCTTGAATGAGATGTTATGAGTTATGTAGAGATAGGGATCAAGGCAAGTTGGATGATTTGGTTGGTGCTGGGTGCACGAGACTCGGGTTTGTGTTTAGTACTTGCCTGGATCCTAAGGACCGGTTCATGGAGCATGTAACCTGGCTTTACCGTGCCAACCACATGCTGAGATGGGGCAGCTTGGCAAATTAATTAGGTGTAACCCCGGCGTAGTATGGGTGTGTTAGATGGTGCGGGGAGTAGGTGTCAGCTGGACTACCATATGAACCGCAAGGCTCAAGAGGGGGCCACTGCAGCGGGGTTGGAGCCTCTTGTATGCTGTTAGGGGTGAAACCTCAGTGGGCCCATGCTCGTCAGTAATCCCTTTGTAAAGGCTTCGTAGTGATCTCCTGGCTACACACCTAGGATGTGTGAATATGGTTCGTAGCCACTGGCATAATGGAGGTTCTTTTAGTCCACCCGACAACGGGGGATGAAATCACTACATGTGGGTACAGTGGTGCAAACTCTGCAGAGTCAAAACTGTCATGACAGCCGTGCTCACGGTCAAGAGCGGCTTGGACTTATTCATGATTAGAGGATGATGACCTTGGAGGTTGTGGATGTTAAGCGGGGAGCTTAACATTGGAAATGATACTACGGTTATTTGATTATGATGATAGGATGGGAGATTGGGACCATTTCACCTGGGTAGTAATGTAGGTGCTTAATAAGCTAAGGTGGTAGGCAATAATTGCGTAGTGCTTTAACCATGAGTTCAACCTCTCCTTGTTCTAGCCATGTATGACATAACTTTCCCACACTTGCTGAGTACCAACGGTACTCAACCTTGCATATTTGTTGGTTTAAATTGCTGCTCAGCTCAAGGGAATGAGGTGATGTTTAATGATTAAGACTTCGGACCCGAAGAAGGATTCTAGGTTCATGGAGTTCCCCGGGCAACACCTGTGACGGAGCCCACAAGAATAATATTCCGCTGCAAATTTTATTTACATGTTATGAACTTATTATCGTCCATCGAGACATATGCTATGTAAGACTTATTTATATTCGACACCTGGCTTGTAATAAATGATGTTTCACTATTTGTCATCACATGTATGAGAAAATGATCCTGGCATACATGTGATATTCACTCGGTTGTTCTTTGGAGAAACCGGGTGTGACAATTTCCAAAACTTAGAAATTCAGTTCTGGGAAACTCTTAGCTCCAAAAATCCTAGCAAAGTTCATGCAGGTCCTATGAACTATAACTGAATTTGTAGTTCACTAAGTTTGGCATGAACATGTGAGTTACTTCAGAATTAATTCCCTTTTGCCTAAATGCTTAAAGAATTGTTCTGAGTGATCTACTCATTGAAAATTTCTAAACTTACAAGTTTTTATTTGTATTCACTTTATATTGTCTAGAATTTAGTTTATTGCATTAAGTCTATATGGTATGAAACTCCAAATGCATGACCTAGAAAACCCTGGAGTACAATGTAGAGTAGGTTATTAATTGATTATATAACTGCTGATCTCAAGTTAATGAAAGTGGATTAAAAGAGGCATAACTCGAGTAGGCAGTTTCCTAATCATGAACCAGGATTAAGGGGGATCAATCAGAAGAGTTGGGAATTGATCCTCATAGATGGGAATGGAGACCGGGCAGTGGATGGAAGGCTCAAGGACGTGGTCCTGTGAACCTAGTCTATGTCTGACTCGATTAAGGCCCGTTCTCTTGTGCGGCCCTGTGAGACAAGTATGAGTTGTGTACCGGATGCATACTGGCATATGGGACCCAAGAAACCGATGTAACATGTTAACCTGGGTGTCAAGGCATACCTCACCATCTGATGCAGATGCTGAAAGGATAGAGAAGTCGGCTCTACGAGGGTTTGCCGTAGTGAGACTAATCCCAGTCGGTGGGACCAGTTCGACATTTGGGTGTCCTGTGTAAGGTTGCCACGTACGATGTCAGTGATGGTTGCTGTGTGCAACATCGAGTACGGGCGTACATGTCGTGTCAGCCGGATGTTTTTGATTGCAATCACCGTCACTCACGGTAGTGAGCGTACTTGTACATTGAGTCGTGACGTAGTAATAAACTGGGAAAACATTTAATATGCTTTGTGAGTAATCCTCATAATGGAGATGAGGAATGATCAGCACTTTCACTATATTTATTTTTCACCTTGGGCTAGTAGCGTCGAGGCAAAGCGTGTCTTATTTGATTGTGGAGTCTCAACGTTGATGGCGCAAGGTCTGTATGGGTCTAGGCTAGCTCACTAAAGTTACTCTCACCTTGGGCAAGTGACATCGAGATGAAGAGTTTCTTGTTTAATTGTGGAGTCTCGATGTAAATTGCGCGAGGGCTATAAAAGTTGCTTAAAACTGAAAGTAAGGACTCTCCTTTAGCTCAATTTCATACTTTGTGCAAACTTCTATTTTCAGCCCTCTATTTTCAGCATGTAGAGTTTCATGACTAGGGTGACGGTTAAGTCTTGCTGAGCTTCGTGCTCACGGATACTACATAAGTTGTTTTGCAGGTAATAACTGTATGCTGATATGTACGGGTGTCCGACGAGACTCGGAACTCTATGAGTGGTGAACTTATGGCAATCCCCTGCCGCTGCTATTGTGATAGTGTTGCTAGCGAGAAGGGTCCGCGGGCTGGACACCTTCTCTGTTGCTTAGCAAAGGTATGAGACGTGAGTTGTATTAGTCTTCCGCTGTTGGTTATTTTGAGAAGTATTTGTAAAATTTACACTTTGTAAGCTTCCGCTTGATTTATGTAATATGATGCTTTATTATGTGTGCTGTTGGGTGCCGCATCGCACGGCATCACCCAATGCGATTCCCGGGCGAGCGGCACGGCCCCGTGATCGGGACCGGGTCCTCACAGCGTGGTATCAGAGCTGCATTGGTAATAGCGCATGGAATAAGGATCGTATTACGACAAAAATTTAGGATACGGTGAGGAAACGGTATTAGGCCCACATAAGGACTATAGTAGTATAGTTACTTAAAGTGACAGCACTAACATACTTGTTATAATTCTGAATTTTGATTATGTACGACGCACCTACACTCAGGTAAGCATGGTAAGGAACGCTAACTAAAGCGGTCCAATTTCGGTTAGCTCCCCTGACGAGGAAAGTGGTTCAGGGATAGGTCTCACAGCTTGGTGTGAGACGTCAATATGAAACTCTTGGAATCTTCATGTTCCTGAGTTCATATGAAACGCTGATCCCTAGCATGCATTAGGCAAGTAAGTGGAGACCCCATCGTGTGGTCAGTAACGCGATAGTGTGTTCTTCTGGAAATAGCCTAGGAGGACATACGCAGCGCTTGCCATCAGCGTTCCCTGCAGGGCAGTAGGTGGTATCCGTTGGGTTGATAACATTCCCAACCGTGACGACCCGTTTGCACTCTACTCCGGTTCCCCGTCGTGTGGTGTGAAAACACAACCATGTACCTTGAGACGTGGCTTGACTCAAGGACGGCCCGTATGGAAATGATACGGGGCGTATGTTTTTACTATGATATGGAACTGCCTGAAATGAGAAAACCTAGGTGTGCATCATCATTGAGTGTTCTTCTGCAGGTACTAACCATGTACGTATCCCGTGTAGTACACGTGTGCGAGAGACCGTCTTAGTGCCACTGATAAAACGGATATACCGGTATAATCCGGTTTAGTATTTTCTTTGGTGAGGCTACGTAGGACCGACATGTTTCTTACGGTGCATCGACACCGTACTACTCTTAATAACCTCTTCCCTAAGAAAAAATGATTCATGAACTAATTTTCAACTAAAAATGGAAGTTTGAAACCAATATTAGGTATTGAACTCTTATTTTGAGCTAAGTTTCAAATGAGAGAGTGTCTAGGTTCCAAAGATTTCAAAAAACAGAGTGCTCTGTTTCTGGCAGGAATTCTTGCTGGACTTTGACAGAGCATAACTCTGGGTAGCTTTAACCAATTAAGGTGTATGATACAGTTCTGGAAAGATTTTCAAGTGCTCTACATCCTTCTTGTATACCTCCAGAGCAAAATCACATGTTAACTTGGTGAAAAGTCCAGTTGAAGGCAAACTGCCCAGAACCAGGACAACAGCAAAACCTCTCTGGACCTTTCTGTTTTTAAGCCATAACTTTCTGTAGAAAAATCCCAAGGAGCCTGTGATACACCGTTGGAAATTTTATGATATATGCAACATTGTTGTAGTTCAAAGTTGGTTCAGATTCATATTGTATCTTTGTATAGAACTGTGATAAAGTCAGCCACATACAAAGGAGATGCTGGCAAATTTTATCCAGAAATTCTGTCAAATTTGAGCAGTCATAACTTTGATTCAGAAGTTATATGGAGGCATTTGAATACTCGTTGGAAAGATATTGAAGTTAAATTTAACTTCGGTATTCAACTTGAGTTATGAAAATGCTTCTAAATGGATCAAAATCTGGGTTAGGACAGAAGAGTCTGTTCTGCACGGCAAAGAGAACGGTTGAAGGAGCAACTAAGGGAAACCATGAGCCAATATGTTATACAACCAAGCTCATGACCTTGGGGTTGCTCTGCGCTGTGTAGTAGGAAGAAGGACGAAACACTACGGCTTAGTGTTAATTTTCATCCGCTTAACATTGTGACAATCAAGGACAAGTACCCGTTACCACAGATCGACATATTGTTTGATCAGTTGGTCAATACAAGGATCTGTTCCAGGAGGGGCTTAGGATCAGGGTACCGTTAGATTGAGATAAGGGCTGAGGCTATTCTGAAGACAGTTTTTTGACGAGGTACCAAGTTTATGAGTACATGTCATATTCCTTGGCCTTACCAACACTCCAGCTCAGTTCATGTACTTAAGGAACTCGGTATTCATGCTGGAGCTAGACATGTTTGTCGTGGTCCTCATCGATGACCTACTGGTTTATTCCAAGTCGGAGGAAGAACACGAGAAGCACCTGTGTATAGTCTTGTAATGGCTGTGGGATCACAAGCTATATTTGAAATTCAGCCAGTGCAAATTTTGGATATCACAAGTACTTTGTCTCGGGCATATTATCTCAGCGAAGGGCATCGCTGTGAGCCCGAGTAATATCGCACAAGTGTTGCATTGGAAATCCCCGAGAACTGCTGACGAGGTACGGAGTTTCCTCGGACTCGTGGGATATTATCGGAGGTTCATTTCGAACTTCTTGAAGATTGTCAAGCCTATGACATAGCTGCTAAAGAAGACTACCAAATATGTTTGGAGTGTAGCATGTAAAGCAGCGTTCAAGGCATTAGTAAAGCACCTAACATCAGCCCCAGTTTAGGCGCAGCTAGACACAACAAAACCGTTCGTTGTGTACTGCGATGCATCCGGCATTGGGCTAGGATGTGTGCTGATGCAAGACTGAGGTGTCGTCGTGTTCACGGCAATTAAGGAATCATGAGCAACACTATTTGACTCATCACTTAGAACTCGCTGCTGTGGTACTCGCACTCAATATGTGGAGGCACTACCTACTCGGTAACCTATTGCATTATATATCGACCACAAGCGCCTCAGGTACTTATTCACTCAGGAGTGTAACATGAGGCAGCAAAGATGGTTGGAGTTGATAAAGGATTATGAAATAGAGATCCATTATCACCCGGCAAGGTTAATGTTGGCGAATGCGTGAGTCGCAAGTCACACGTTCGTAATCCAACCATCACCCTGTTTGAAGGGAGAGAGCCACCATTACGTATGGTTCACCCTAGGGCTCTCTACAATTTAGCTTTTATCCCCACCATCCGTGAAGGAAGGATGGCAGCCCAGAAACATGACAAGGGCATGTCACATTTGCGGAGATGTATAGACCGTGGGGAACTGAAATAGTTCCGGAAAGACAGAGACGGCGTCCTGTGGTTTAAGGACAGAATCGTCATACCCCGTAACCAGAGTCGAGGAAGAAAGATTTTTGACGAGGCTCACTTGTCAAAGTTTCTATTCACCCCGATTCGTCGGTCCATTCCAGGTTTTCAGAAGGATGTGAATCGGTTGCATACCGGCTGGAATTACCAGCAATATCCACCGGTGTGTATGACATCTTCCACATTTCTCAGCTGAAGTAGTGCCTCAAGTGTTCAACCACCATTCAGCTAGGAAATATCGAGGAACTGAAGTCGGATCTCACGGGTCAGGTGGGACCGATTCAGGTCATCGACATAAAGGACCGAACCACACGCGACAGTACATTGTGGTTCTATAAAGTTTTATGGAGTGATCACCCCAAGGTTGAAGCGACATGGGAGAGCGAAGGATTTCTTCACACCATTTATCCCGACTTTAGACGTCGCACGTTGGTTAATTTTCCACCATCCTCCCTCTCATTTTTACCTTATACTCTCGGGACGAGATTCTTTTAAGGGGGGAGGAATGTAAAGGTCCCAAAATATGAATACAAAGAAACTCTTGCTTGTGCAAAGTTGGTTTCATATGTATGAAAAATGGGACTTGTTAAAACTTTTCCACATGTGATAACACACATGAGAGCTTTCTTCACACAAGTTCAAATATTTATTTGAAGACTTGGAACCCAAGAGGGATCTAAAACCAAGGTGGGAAGTTCCCATATGTGTGAGAAAGCTAAAGTCAGATTTTGGAACAACTTGTTGAACTCAAAAATTCAAATGAGAGTAACACAATGATTTTCATACTATTGTATTAGCAATCTCATTTGCAACAGCCAAATCAAAGAACAGATTTCATATTTGAATTCCTTAGGTCCAAATTAGGGGGTAGGCAAAGTCTCATGAATTTTTGAAGAGATTTGCTATCCATTTTCCAAATGGACTTAAATTTGCAATAAATTCAAATATACATTTGAATTTTGATGAAACTTGTCCAAATATCCACACACAATTCAGATTTGAATTCCCACAATTTGATTTCCAGAAATTGCCAAAATGACGAGATATTTGTGAGAAAATGAGAGGGGATAAGGGGGAAGGTGGGGCCCACTTGTCATATGCCCAAATATCTTCACCTAGGCAACCCAGTCTCTGTTTTGCCACTGGAGTCATCCGAGGCCTGTGTTTCCCACACAAACGCAGAAGACTCTCCGGGCGACACACCGAGCAGGTCACCACGCCACCTCCTGCTCCATGCACGGTTTCTCCTCCAGCTCTTATCCTTCCCACCGAAGCAACACCTGAATTGCTCACTCTCAGCTCGTGCTCTCGCTCGCTGTTTCCACTACCGCGCACGATGGATGTCCGTCGATGCCGTCTCTGCTTTTCTTGTTTGCAAACCGGCGTTGCTCCTCCGTTGCTCGAGTGATCCACAGCAAAAGTGAGCGCCAACACGTGCTTTAGCTACTCACCTTGCTACTTCGCAGCGTCGTCGCCTTGATTGATCACAGTTCGACGATCGCCGCAGAGAACCGAAGTGTCACACCCGGTTTTTCCGAAGAACAACCAAGTGAATATCACATGTATGCCAGGATCATTTTCTCATACATGTGATGACAAATAGTGAAGCATCATTTATTACAAGCCAGGTGTCGAATATAAGTAAGTCTTACATAGTAAATGTCTCGATGGACAATAATAAGTTCATCACAAGTAAATAAACTAGCAGCGGAATATTATTCTTTAGGGCTCCATCACAGGCGTTGCCCGGGGGACTTCATGAACCTAAAAACCTTCCTCGGGTCCAAAATCTTGGTCATTATACACCACCTCATTATCTTGACCTGAGCAGCATTATAAACCAACAAATATGCAAGGTTGAGTACCAATGGTACTCAGCAAGTGTGGGAAAATCATATCATGCATAGCTAGAACAAGGAAAGGTTGGACTCATGGTTAAAGCACTACGCAATTAATGCCTATCACCTTAGCTTATTAAGCATCTACATTACTACACAGGTGAAATGGTCCCAATTTCCCATCCCATCGTTGTAATCCAATAACCATAACATCATTACCAAAGTTAAGCTCCCTGCTTAACTTCCGAATCCATCAATGCTCTAATCATGAATAAGTCCAGGCCGCTCTTAACCGTGAGCACGGCTGTCAAGACAGTTTTGACTCTGCAGAGTTTGTACCACTGTACCCACAAGTAGTGATTTCATCCCCCGTTGCCGGGTGGACTAAAAGAACCTCCATTATGCCAGTGGCTACGATCCACATTCACACTTCCCAGGTGTGCAGCCAGGAGATCACTACGAAGCCTTTACAAAGGGATTCCCGACGAGCATGGGCCCACTGAGGTTTCACCCCTAACAGCATACAAGAGGCTCCAACCCCGCTGCAGTGGCCCCCTCTTGAGCCTTGCGGTTCATATGGTAGTCCAGCTGACACCTACTCCCCGCACCATCCAACACACCCATACTACGCCGGGGATACACCTAATTAATTGGCCAAGCTGCCCCATCTCAGCATGTGGTTGGCACTGTAAAGCCGGGTTACATGCTCCATGAACCGGTCCTTAGGATCCAGGCAAGTACTAAACACAAACCCAAGTCTCGTGCACCCAGCACACAACCAAAACTTCCAACTTGCCTTGATCCCTACCTCTACATAACTCACAATAGCTCATTCAAGAGTATGGTATAATAAACTGATGATCTCATATCCCAAATATCCCATTCTAAGCATGGCTAAGCATATGCATGTAAATAAATGACATGACAAAATAAATCCCAACCCAAGCTTCAAGGAAACAAGGTAATGCAATTCTAGGGAAACTTCCTAGCATGGGTTTCATATTTAACTTGACAATGCAAATAATTCTATCTACACATCCTAGCATAGGATCAAAGTGGTCAAGGACACTTGCCTCCTTGCTGCTCTTGAAATGGGTAGTCCTGATCTTGGAAAGGGATAACTTGCTCTTGAACAGGTTCTACTTCATACCATCACACATAGCAAAAGAAAAACAACAATCATAAGACTTAGTTCACACTTCTACTTCATACAAACCACACATTCATATTTATAAAAGTTCTTTACCATTATATGTGTTGTGGTTACTTTATGTGTGTTAAGTTGTGGCTTGCATGCACTTTTAACCATGTATATATGATTTCTACTTTTGTGTCCACATTTATACTTACATACTATTTATATGGGTTTCCAATAAATTTCTTATATTCAACTACTACACCTTTTCACTACCAAGTATGTAAGAAAAGTATTTTTCTTCTCCATATGTGCCTTCATAATTTCTATCAACCCTAAACTGAATTCTTTTTATTTTAGAAACTCCATTTATCATTTACTAGTTGCTATATTTTCAGATTTATATTCCTATGCATAATTGTGTATTTTATTATAAAATTAGTAATACACATCGCCTAAACAGTATAGGTTCTGGTCCTAAATAATCTAATAACATGTTTTGACCTTGGCTTCTGATGTAGATTATTTCATAATTATTTTCCCTATTTTTCTATAACTACTCTTTACTTAAAAATGTGTCCCTATACTAATAAATGTGAATAATAGATGAAACAGATTTAGTTCAGCCCAAAAATATATTTCTATCTTACTCCAAAGTTTTCTTAGTACTGAGAAAGTTTTTAATTAATTTTGACAATTATGTTTGTCCCCCTTTTTAATTTTTAAACACTAGTTACATATTCAATTTTCTAAATTAAATACTAAACAGGGCTAAAATAATGAATTCACCCCATTACAGGGTCTATAATATTATTTTCATAATTTCCAGGGGTCTAGCTACACTTATCAGAGGTGTTTTTCCTAATTTCTATTAAGTCCAGGGGCCAAAACTGATTTTTAAATGAATTTACATGATTTTCTGGAGTTCCAGGGGCTAGATCTGAAGTTTCCGGGGCTAGCTCTCAATTCCAGAGAACCCCAGGGGGTAGCACGTAAGAATTCCAGTCTTTATAACGCGGGGCTGACGTGGACCGTCCGATTTTAAACCGACGGCTGAGATTATAACATCGAACCGGTACGCAGGGTTTTAAAGTCTACCGTGCGATTTAAAATAAACGGCGCACAAGCGGCCACGTCGCTCTGATCGAGCGCGGGCGGCGCTGCCGGCGGCGCACGGCGGCGGGAAGCGGCGATCTCGCCGGAAAGTTTTGGATCCTCGAGAATTCTGCCTAGAACTGTGATCTTATGGCCTAGATCGGTAGAGGGGAGGTCAGGGATCTCACCTCGGGGGTTTTCTCGAGCTCGGGGGTCCTGGAAAGTGCTCGGCGGCGAGGTCCGAGGCAAAGCCACGGCGAAGCTCGTCGGCGCTGGGTTTACACCGTAAGTCTTCGGGTTTTCTGCACCTGCAAAGTTCCCCGGAGGCGGTGGATCAAGACCAGCGAGTTAGATCAGAGTTTCCGAGCTTAGATCGGCCAGAATTCACCGGCGAAGTCTCGGTGCTCACCGGAGTGAAAATCGGCGATCGCGTGAGAAAAACCGATCAGGGCTGGGGTTTTTATAGCCGGGGGAGGGCGGTGGGTCTGTTGCGATCGAGTTGGATTCTTCTGGGACCAGAATTCGGGCTGCGGGACGGGTTTTCCGATCGGTTAAGATCGCGCGCGCTCGGGGAAAAGTCCGGGGTCGAGGGGTTAGGGATGACAGGCGGGTCCCACCCGTCTGTGAGAGGCAGCGCGGCGCGGGCGGGGGCGGGCTGGCGCGGGGAAGCTGGGCCGGCTGGCGGGTTTCGGCCCACTGGCCGGTTTTTTTCCCGTTTCTCTTTTTCTTTTTCCATTTCTTTTCTGTTTTGAGTATAATTTGAATTCCAGTTTGAATTTGAATTTTTGCAAAACATGCAACACGTCCAAAAATTTTTAAATTCCCCTCTAAACATGGTTTAGGGTCTTGAATCAAAATTTGGGGTGTTACAGCTCTACCCCCCTTAAAAGAAATCTCGTCCTCGAGATTGGTGTTTCTAAGAAAACAATTCCGGAAATTGTGCCTTAAGCTCATCTTCCCGTTCCCAGGTGGCTTCCTCTTCTGAGTGATGCTTCCACTGCACCTTGCACATCCGGATTCTTTTATTTCTGGTGAGGCGTTCCATCGTCTCCAAAATCTAGTATGGTTGCTCGGCATAAGACAAATCCTCAGCTACATCCACTTCATTCATGGGTAACACCTCTTCAGGCGTCCTCAGGCATTTCTTGAGTTGTGACACATGGAATACATCGTGCACGTCCGATAGATGAACCGGTAACTCTAGTTGGTACGCCACTTCGCCTTTTCTTTCCAAAACTTGAAAGGGTCCGATGTATCGAGGTGACAACTTCCCTTTCACCTTGAACCGACGAAGTCCTCTGATAGGGGACACCTTGAGATAAACATAGTCTCCCACGTTGAAAACGAGTTCTCTTCTTCGTACATCAGCATAACTCTTCTGGCGTGTTTGTGCTATCCTCAAGTTGTTGCGAATCTCCCTCACCTTCGCCTCGGCTTCTTGTAGCACTTCTGGACCAAACACTTTACTTTCTCCTGTTTGGTTCCAAAATAGGGGAGTTCTGCACTTCCTTCCATACAAAGCTTCAAACGGTGACATCTTCATACTAGCTTGATAGCTGTTGTTATAGGAAAACTCCGCATACGGTAAGTTCTTGTCCCAACTCCTATTGTTTTTGAGTGCACATGCCCTTAACATATCTTCAAGGATCTGATTGGTTCTTTCCGTCTGCCCGTCAGTTTGGGGATGATAGGCAGAGCTGAAATTCAGATGGGTTCCCATGGTTTCATGCAACTTTTGCCAAAACCTCGAGGTGAACTGTGTCCCTCGGTCCGACACTATCTTCTTTGGCACTCCATGGTAACACACAATCCTTGACATGTACAATTCTGCCAATTTGGATCCGCTGTAGCTTTCTTTCACAGGGATGAAATGAGCTACCTTGGTTAGCCTATCAATGATGACCCATATTGAATCATACCCGGATTGGGTCCTAGGCAATCCCACGACAAAATCCATGCTGATTTCTTCCCATTTCCATTCAGGCACTTTGAGTGGTTGCAATAATCCCGCGGGTCGTTGATGTTCGGCTTTCACCAACTGACATGTGTCACATAGGGCAACATGTTCCGCGACATCTCGCTTCATGCCATACCACCAATACCTGCTCTTGAGGTCCTGGTACATCTTCGTACTCCCAGGATGAATGGAATAGTCAGAATCGTGAGCCTCCTTCAAAATTAATTCACGGATCTCCTTTACTTCTGGCACACAGATCCTTTTCCCGTGCCACACCTTTCCCTGTTCATCCTCTCTAAAACCAGGAGCTTTATTTTCCTTAATGAGCTGTCTGATCTCTTGTATCTTCTCATCATTCTTTTGGCCCTCGCGTATGTCTTGCTCGAGTGTGGAGTCCACTTCCATGGCGATGGCTTCACCACTATTTACTAGACATAGATTGAGTCTTATAACCTCGTCCTTCAATTCTGCAGGCATGTCCTTCAAGCTCAACTTATTGACCTGCACTTTCCGACTCAAAGCATCGGCCACGACATTTGCTTTTCCGGGATGATAGTTGATGCCCACATCAAAGTCATTGATTAGCTCTAACCATCTCCTTTGTCTGAGGTTGAGATCTGGTTGTGTGAATATGTACTTCAAACTCTTATGATCCGTATATATCTCTGTCCTCTTCCCCATCAAATAGTGCCGCCAAATTTTCAACGCGTGTACCACTGCAGCTAGTTCTAGGTCATGTGTAGGATAGTTCTTCTCGTGCTTCCGAAGCTGCCGGGATGCATAAGCCACGACATGTCCTTCTTGCATGAGAACACATCCCAACCCATTTCCAGAGGCATCGCAGTACACTGTGAAATTCTTCTGCATATCTGGCATAACCAGCACTGGGGCTGTTGTCAATCTCTTCTTTAGCTCCTGAAAGCTCGTCTCGCACTGTGGCGTCCAGGTGAATGTGATTCCCTTTTCCAACAGTTTAGTGAGAGGTCTCGAGATCTTGGAGAATCCCTCAATAAACCGTCGATAGTATCCAGCCAATCCCAAAAAGCTTCGAACTTCCCCGACATTTTCAGGGGTTTTCCACTTCTGGATATCTTCGATTTTGGCGGGATCTACGGAGATTCCTCCCTCCGAGATTATATGTCCTAAAAAGGGAACTCTCTTCAGCCAAAACTCACACTTGCTCAACTTGGCATATAGTTGGTGTTCTCTCAGCCTCTGTAACACCAACCTTAGATGTTTCTCATGTTCTTCTTCATCTTTGGAGAAGACGAGAATATCATCTATAAAAACCACCACAAACTTGTCCAGATATTCCATGAATACCTTGTTCATGAGGTACATGAAATATGCCGGGGCATTGGTTAGCCCGAAAGGCATGACAGTGTATTCATACAGTCCGTACCGAGATACGAAGGCTGTCTTGGGAATATCAGATTGCCTTATCTTGAGTTGGTGGTATCCCGACCTGAGATCAATTTTCGAGAACACACAAGCTCCCCTCAACTGATCAAACAAGTCTTCAATGCGGGGCAATGGGTACTTGTTCTTGATGGTTACCTCATTCAAGGCACGGTAATCCACGCATAACCTTTGGGTTCCGTCTTTCTTAGGCACAAATATCACCGGAGCTCCCCATGGTGAGGAACTAGGGCGAATATACCCCTTCTCCGTCAATTCTCTCAAATGATCCTTGAGCTCTTCCAGCTGCTTGGAGTCCATTCGATAAGGTCTCTTGTATATCGGGGCTGTTCCCGGTACTAGCTCAATTGCGAATTCCACGTCACGGTCGGGAGGCATACCTGGCAATTCCTCCGGAAAAACATCTGGATATTCTCTGATAGTCCTGATTTCCTCAACTTTCACCTCCACTTGATTTAATTTGATGTCCCTCCTAGGCTCGTGTATCGTTATGAACTTTACTCTTGTGCCATTGGGGTGAGTTAGTTCCACCGTTCTGGTCGAACAATGGATGATTCCTTTATGTTTGGTCAACCAATCCATACCCAAAATAATATCTATCCCTTGTGAATCTATCACTATGAGGTTAGCCGTAAATACTACCCCATTAATGTCTAGGTTCACTTTGGGACACACTTGTCTTGTCCTTATTTCTCCACCTGGAGAGTTTACCGCTAGCATATGGTTCATTTGTGTGGTTGCTAGGTCATGCTTTTTAACAAACCCTTGAGCAATGAACGAGTGGGTAGCACCAGAATCAAACAGCAGAGTTGCAAGGTGTAAATTGGCAGGAAACTTACCAACTACCACGTCGGGTGCCTCTTGTGCTTCCTCCATAGTGACATGGTTCACCCGTCCTCTCAATACATTCTGCTGTTGTGGCGGCGCAGGCTTCTTCTTTGGGCATTTATGGGCGTAGTGCCCCACTTCACCACAGCTGAAACATTGCACCCCAATCTTAGATGCTTGACCCTTGTTGTCTTGGGGTTGGTTTGGGGGTCCTTGCACTGCTGGTCGAGGTGGATATGCGGGGCGAGGCTGTTGCACAAACTGACGTTGAGTCTGTGCTGGTGCTGCGGGAGGCCTGTAGTTTGGGTTGTACCCTCTTGGTGCTGAATAGGGTACCGCAGCACGGCTCGTCTGCCCCGTAGGTTGCTGCATCATACGTGGACGGGTGTTGCTCCCTGAGGCTTGATGTGACCACCCAACCTTCCTCTTATTCTCATTTTCCAGGGCCTTTAGCTTTCTTTCCACCACAAATGCTCTGTCCACCATCTTTTGAAAGCTTTCATACTCATTTGAGGACATTGCACACTGCATTTCTGCGGTAAGCCCTTCCACGAAACAATCTTGTTTCTGCTCATCAGTCTCTATGTCTCGTGGAGCATAACGGGATAGTTGAGTAAATTTAGTGAGGTATTCCCTCACAGTCATGTTTCCCTGCTGCAGTCCCAAAAATTCCTTCCTCTTGTTTTTGAGTTCACCTCTTGGGATGTAATGGTTGCGGAAGCTACGCTTGAACTCTTCCCAAGTGATGTTCTCAGGGTCATGATGGGCAGCCACGTAGGCGGTCCACCAATCAGCAGCAGGTTCTTGCAATTGATGAGAGGCAAACAGCACCCTTTCATATCCTTGGCACTGTATGATCCTCATCTTACTTTCAATGGTCTTCAGCCAATCATCTGCCTCCAGAGGTTCAGCAGCACTTGCAAACTTTGGAGGTTGAGTTCCTAGAAACTCACTCAACCTTGGTTGGCGTGGTGCAGCTTGTGGAGGTGGAACTTGATGCAAGTTGGCCACCACTTGAGTCAAGTTCTGGATAAGCTGATTTTGATTCTCCAGCATTTGGTGGAGAGGATCAACTTCTTCACGGCGACCACCCCTGTCCTGGCCTCCAGAAAGATGAGGGTTACATGCCTCATCATTGTTGTTGGCGGGGTTGGCAGCACGTCCTTTCCCTCTTCCGGCCATCTGGCGGAATCAACAAATGTTAATTTGATATCATTTAGTATCATCCTACTACTTTCATTTGTGTGTACTTTGAGGTATTAAGGCGTTGTTAAAATTTTACTAGGATTTATATCTCACAACAAATAAATGTACTATTATTTCCTGTGGTTTCACACACCAAAGCAAAACAATCTGAAGACGAGGCTGTGGACAATTGCTCATGGCTTCCACAACTCACGTCACACACCAAGCATTATCACACCATTAACTACGTACGACTCGACTACTCGACCTCTTACTAGCTAAGGGAAAGACCCTACACTACTCGTCCTCTTGAGCTGGTTCCTCGGGATCTTCCTCCTCATTTCGGCTACCTTCTGACTCTGCTTTGGGTGGAGAGGCTGCTGGTGGAGAAGTGTGACGACGCCTGATTGCTCGGTGATCCGGGGAGTCAGGAGTCCATGGATCACTCACGGTGACACACAGTTCATTCCCATCTCCTCTTTCTCTCGCCTTTAAGCAAGCTCGCAGCAACGCCTCCGTTTCCTTCAGGGTGTCTCGGACATCCTGAAGCTCTTGTTGACACTCCTGCAATCGAGTGCTGAGCATAGCAGCATCCTCCAAGCACAAGTCCATGTGCTCATGGGAAGTCCCTTGCTGCACCGGTGGGTACTTGTACTCCGTGGTACCACTCTCACGTTGGAGGACATACATGTACTCAGTTTTGTCCAAGTGGCGACGATAGATGTGACTCTGGCAGGTGATGGCCTCCCAGGTGACATCTTTCTCCGCGTCAACTTGTGTTGCTCGACAAGCTGGAGAGTGGTGAATCTTAAGCAGTTGATTCTCGTGTATAATCCTCATCTCCGAACTCCATTCTTCCCTCTTCTCACGGATGGTCCTGATTGAGTTATAGTGGATGATTAGCTTGCCCGTATTGCCGGCGGCTTCGAGCATACGTCGAAGACGGCGCAACAAGTCTCCTACTGCCTATCCGTAGGAAAGGTACGTCACTGGACGACTCTCCTTTCTTTCGGCAAGGGCAACTACGGGAACTCTCCCTCCTGTGGACTTACGAGCGGTGCGGATCATGCGAACCATCTAAAACAAAAGAATTTTAAAATTAGGTTAGATAAATTCTCAAACAAAAATCCTATTTTGAATGAAAGTTGGGGTAAGATGAAGAAAATGACTCCTTTAATAACACTTTTCCACCCACACCTTGGAAAATAGTTTTTAAGAAAATAGGGCCCTTAAATACGTCCATTTCTACCTAGGTCCACGTTCCTACGGGCAACCTTGGCTCTGATACCACCTCTGTCACACCCGGTTTTTCCGAAGAACAACCAAGTGAATATCACATGTATGCCAGGATCATTTTCTCATACATGTGATGACAAATAGTGAAGCATCATTTATTACAAGCCAGGTGTCGAATATAAGTAAGTCTTACATAGTAAATGTCTCGATGGACAATAATAAGTTCATCACAAGTAAATAAACTAGCAGCGGAATATGATTCTTTTGGGCTCCATCACAGGCGTTGCCCGGGGGACTTCATGAACCTAAAAACCTTCCTCGGGTCCAAAATCTTGGTCATTATACACCACCTCATTATCTTGACCTGAGCAGCATTATAAACCAACAAATATGCAAGGTTGAGTACCAATGGTACTCAGCAAGTGTGGGAAAATCATATCATGCATAGCTAGAACAAGGAAAGGTTGGACTCATGGTTAAAGCACTACGCAATTAATTCCTATCACCTTAGCTTATTAAGCACCTACATTACTGCACAGGTGAAATGGTCCCAATTTCCCATCCCATCACTGTAATCCAATAACCATAACATCATTACCAAAGTTAAGCTCCCTGCTTAACTTCCGAATCCATCAATGCTCTAATCATGAATAAGTCCAGGCCGCTCTTAACCGTGAGCACGGCTGTCAAGACAGTTTTGACTCTGCAGAGTTTGTACCACTGTACCCACAAGTAGTGATTTCATCTCCCGTTGCCGGGTGGACTAAAAGAACCTCCATTATGCCAGTGGCTACGATCCACATTCACACTTCCCAGGTGTGCAGCCAGGAGATCACTACGAAGCCTTTACAAAGAGATTCCCGACGAGCATGGGCCCACTGAGGTTTCACCCCTAACAGCATACAAGAGGCTCCAACCCCGCTGCAGTGGCCCCCTCTTGAGCCTTGCGGTTCATATGGTAGTCCAGCTGACACCTACTCCCCGCACCATCCAACACACCCATACTACGCCGGGGATACACCTAATTAATTGGCCAAGCTGCCCCATCTCAGCATGTGGTTGGCACTGTAAAGCCGGGTTACATGCTCCATGAACCGGTCCTTAGGATCCAGGCAAGTACTAAACACAAACCCAAGTCTCGTGCACCCAGCACACAACCAAAACATCCAACTTGCCTTGATCCCTACCTCTACATAACTCACAATAGCTCATTCAAGAGTATGGTATAATAAACTGATGATCTCATATCCCAAATATCCCATTCTAAGCATGGCTAAGCATATGCATGTAAATAAATGACATGACAAAATAAATCCCAACCCAAGCTTCAAGGAAACAAGGTAATGCAATTCTAGGGAAACTTCCTAGCATGGGTTTCATATTTAACTTGACAATGCAAATAATTCTATCTACACATCCTAGCATAGGATCAAAGTGGTCAAGGACACTTGCCTCCTTCTTGCTGCTCTTGAAATGGGTAGTCCTGATCTTGGAAAGGGATAACTTGCTCTTGAACAGGTTCTACTTCATACCATCACACATAGCAAAAGAAAAACAACAATCATAAGACTTAGTTCACACTTCTACTTCATACAAACCACACATTCATATTTATAAAAGTTCTTTACCATTATATGTGTTGTGGTTACTTTATGTGTGTTAAGTTGTGGCTTGCATGCACTTTTAACCATGTATATATGATTCCTACTTTTGTGTCCACATTTATACTTACATACTATTTATATGGGTTTCCAATAAATTTCTTATATTCAACTACTACACCTTTTTACTACCAAGTATGTAAGAAAAGTATTTTTCTTCTCCATATGTGCCTTCATAATTTCTATCAACCCTAAACTGAATTCTTTGTATTTTAGAAACTCCATTTATCATTTACTAGTTGCTATATTTTCAGATTTATATTCCTATGCATAATTGTGTATTTTATTATAAAATTAGTAATACACATCGCCTAAACAGTATAGGTTCTGGTCCTAAATAATCTAATAACATGTTTTGACCTTGGCTTCTGATGTAGATTATTTCATAATTATTTTCCCTATTTTTCTATAACTACTCTTTACTTAAAAATGTGTCCCTATACTAATAAATGTGAATAATAGATGAAACAGATTTAGTTCAGCCCAAAAATATATTTCTATCTTACTCCAAAGTTTTCTTAGTACTGAGAAAGTTTTTAATTAATTTTGACAATTATGTTTGTCCCCCTTTTTAATTTTTAAACACTAGTTACATATTCAATTTTCTAAATTAAATACTAAACAGGGCTAAAATAATGAATTCACCCCATTACAGGGTCTATAATATTATTTTCATAATTTCCAGGGGTCTAGCTACACTTATCAGAGGTGTTTTTCCTAATTTCTATTAAGTCCAGGGGCCAAAACTGATTTTTAAATGAATTTACATGATTTTCTGTAGTTCCAGGGGCTAGATCTGAAGTTTCCGGGGCTAGCTCTCAATTCCAGAGAACCCCAGGGGGTAGCACGTAAGAATTCCAGTCTTTATAACGCGGGGCTGACGTGGACCGTCCGATTTTAAACCGACGGCTGAGATTATAACATCGAACCGGTACGCGGGGTTTTAAAGTCTACCGTGCGATTTAAAATAAACGGCGCACAAGCGGCCACGTCGCTCTGATCGAGCGCGGGCGGCGCTGCCGGCGGCGCACGGTGGCGGGAAGCGGCGATCTCGCCGGAAAGTTTTGGATCCTCGAGAATTCTGCCTAGAACTGTGATCTTATGGCCTAGATCGGTAGAGGGGAGGTCAGGGATCTCACCTCGGGGGTTTTCTCGAGCTCGGGGGTCCTGGAAAGTGCTCGGCGGCGAGGTCCGAGGCAAAGCCACGGCGAAGCTCGTCGGCGCTGGGTTTACACCGTAAGTCTTCGGGTTTTCTGCACCTGCAAAGTTCCCCGGAGGCGGTGGATCAGAGTTAGATCAGAGTTTCCGAGCTTAGATCGGCCAGAATTCACCGGCGAAGTCTCGGTGCTCACCGGAGTGAAAATCGGCGATCGCGTGAGAAAAACCGATCAGGGCTGGGGTTTTTATAGCCGGGGGAGGGCGGTGGGTCTGTTGCGATCGAGTTGGATTCTTCTGGGACCAGAATTCGGGCTGCGGGACGGGTTTTCCGATCGGTTAAGATCGCGCGCGCTCGGGGAAAAGTCCGGGGTCGCGGGGTTAGGGATGACAGGCGGGTCCCACCCGTCTGTGAGAGGCAGCGCGGCGCGCGCGGGGGCGGGCTGGCGCGGGGAAGCTGGGCCGGCTGGCGGGTTTCGGCCCACTGGCCGGTTTTTTTCCCGTTTCTCTTTTTCTTTTTCCATTTCTTTTCTGTTTTGAGTATAATTTGAATTCCAGTTTGAATTTGAATTTTTGCAAAACATGCAACACGTCCAAAAATTTTTAAATTCCCCTCTGAACATGGTTTAGGGTCTTGAATCAAAATTTGGGGTGTTACACGAAGCTCACCGGCGGAAACCGAAGTCGGTCACCGTGGACAGCGAGCTACGTCTCTCTTCACTGTCCCTCCTCTACACGAAAAAGGTGCGCCATACTCCCTAGGTCGTGTAGCTGCAAGCCGTATAGCGATTGATCAACCGTGTGAGGAGAATTTTCAGATTTTCAGAAACATAGTGTATTCGGGTAGAGCTCGGTCTACCACGAAATTCAAGTCACTCAGGTAGCTACTGGCCGAGCAAACTTGCAAGCACCTTCCTCACATCCTAGCGCTCCTCCTCGACCAAGAATTGAGCTAAAGGATCCCGAAACGACCGAGTTCTTGCTGTTTTTTGGGCCGCCATGGAAAAACATCTCGGGTCACCGTGGAGCTTGATGTTGCCGGCCTTTTCACGAGATTTGGCGCCCATTTTCGACATCCTCAAGCTCCCACGGTGCTCTCCGATCAACTTCCGACCGTGTTGATGCGGTGTAGAAGGTTTTCCGACCTCACCGGAACCATAGCGGTCACTGCTGCCGCCACGCACCACTTTCCGGCGATCTACGGCCGCCGGTGATACCCTAGATGAGTTCTGCGCCACGAATTAACGGGGCGGCGAGTTTGAGGTCGGGAGATGGCCGGGAAGGCTGTTCCGGTGACGCTCGCCGGAGGCTGCCGCCGCTGCCTCTGTTTGACGCGAGGAAGAAGACGACCAGTCTGTGGGACCCACTAGCAGTCATTTAAACATTTTAGGAATTTTTTCAAATAAATTTTGTTGGATTTATCTCAAAGAGTAGTATCCATGGTTACAGCCCAATATTTATGAAAATACCTGGATTTGGCTCATTAATTCATATAAGGAAAAACTCGTAGGAATTTTTCCAGGAGTTCTGTGTATTGGAAAGTTCCCAAATTTGGGCAGGAGATTATTCCAAAAATATTTGAAATTCAGTAAAATTTTCAGAAGCATTGGACCTCATTTGCTAGGCCCAATGTGGTGTTAATTTCTTATGTCTCTGAAAATTGGAGAATAGAACAGAGTTCAATTCCAGATTTCCCCCCAAACTTTAGAACATCATAACTTTTGCTAGGAAGCTCCAAATTTAGTGATTCAAATTGGGTTGGGTTCAGGTTGGGAACCTCTATCTAAATATGAAATCCAATTTGTTTCAAGATCATTATTTAACTCTGGAAAATTCTTTAAAACTTTTCAGCAAAAGAATTTTAGAGGGAGTTTGGTTATCCAGAAATCCTCAAATTTGGCCACAACATTCTTTAGGATGTTAGTGAACTCCTGTAAAACTTTCAGCTCATTTGGAGTTGATTTGATTAGGGAAATTCAGATTTGAAGTTGCTGTGTTCAATTGAGTACAGAAACATTTTCTGAGAATTTCCAAAACTTAGAAATTCAGTTCTGGGAAACTCTTAGCTCCAAAAATCCTAGGAAAGTTCATGCAGGTACTATGAAATATAACTGAAGTTGTAGTTCACTATGTTTGGCATGAACATGTGAGTTACTTCAGAATTAATTCCCTTTTTCCTAAATACTTAGGGAATTGTTCTGAGTGATCTACTCATTGAAAATTTCTAAATTTTGCTCCAGATTAATTTCTTGTGACAAGGAACTTACCAGAAAATTTTCAGCTCCATTGGAGCTCTGGATACAACTGTGCTGTTCAACCTATTTAGATGAGTATCACACAAGGTATGAACAACACATCTCACTTGATCATAGTGTTTAACCCCAAACCCAAACCACTAGCACCAGTGTTATTTTAAATTCTTAAACAGAGTTCCAGTTTTTAAACTTGTCATTAGGACTTGTTAGCAAAATCTTTATAATCAAATCCATATGCATATTCATTACGTGTAGCATCTACGTGAAGGATTTTAAGTCATCGGAGTGGAGATCAAGCTAGGAGGAAAGCAATTGATCAAGCCAAGTAGTCTTCACTAACTAAACCTCATATATATAAGTCCCCTACAAAACAAAGGCAAGCCCCCGTTTGCATCAGAACTTATAAGTTTTTATTTGTATTCACTTTATATTGTCTAGCATTTAGTTTATTGCATTAAGTCTAGATGGTATGAAACTCCAAATGCATGACCTAGAAAACCCTGGAGTACAATGTAGAGTAGGTTATTAATTGATTATATAACTGCTGATCTCAAGTTAATGAAAGTGGATTAAAAGAGGCATAACTCGAGTAGGCAGCTTCCTACTCGTGAACCGGGATTAAGGGGGATCAATCGGATAAGTTGGGAATTGATCCTCATAGTTGGGAATGGAGACCGGGCAGTGGATGGAAGGCTCAAGGACGTGGTCCTGTGAACCTAGTCTATGTCTGAGTCGATTAAGGCCTATTCTCGTGTGCGGCCCTGTGAGACAAGTTTGAGTTGTGTACCTGATGCATACTGGCAATATGGGACCCAGAAAACTGATGTAACATGTTAACCTGGGTGTCGAGGCATACCTCACCATCTGATGCAGATGCTGAAAGGTATAGAGAAGTCGGCTCTACGAGGGTTTGCCGTAGTGAGACTTAATCCCAGTCGGTGGGACCGGTTTGACATTTCGGTGTCGTGTGAAAGGTTGCCACGTACGACGTCAGTGATGGTTTCTGTGTGCGACATCGAGTACGGGCGTACGTGTCGTGTCAGCCGGGTGTTTTTGATTGCAATCACCGTCGCTTGCGGTAGTGAGCATACTTGTACACTGAGTCGTGACATAGTAATAAACTGGGAAAACATTTAATATGCTTTGTGAGTAATCCTCATAATGGAGATGAGGAATGATCAACACTTTCACTAAATTTATTTTTCACCTTGGGCTAGTAGCGTCGAGGCAAAGCGTTTCTTGTTTGATTATGGAGTCTCGACGTTGATGGCGCAAGGTCTGTATGGGCCTAGGCTAGCTCACTAAAGTTACTCTCACCTCGGGCAAGTGACATCGAGATGAAGCGTTTCTTGTTTGATTGTGGAGTCTCGATGTAAATTGCGTGAGGGCTATAAAAGTTGCTTAAAACTGAAAGCAAGGACTCTCCTTTAGCTCAAGTTCATACTTTGTGCAAACTTCTATTTTCAGCCCTCTATTTTCAGCATGTAGAGTTTCATGACTAGGGTGACGGTTAAGTCTTGCTGAGCTTCATGCTCACGGATACTGCATGAGTTGTTTTGCAGGTAATAACTGCATGCTGATATGTACGGGTGGCCGATGAGACTCGGAACTCTACGAGTGGTGAACTCATGGCAATCCCCTGCCGCTGCTATTGTGATAGTGTTGCTAGCGAGAAGGGTCCGCGGGCTGGACACCTTCTCTGTTGCTTAGCATATGTATGAGACGTGAGTTGTATTAGTCTTCCGCTGTAGATTCTTTTGAGAAGTATTTGTAAAATTTACACTTTGTAAGATTCCGCTTGATTTATGTAATATGATGCTTTATTATGTGTGTTGTTGGGTAATCCAACAATGAAAGCCATGCTCATATCTTCCCACTTCCATGCTGGAATTTTCAGGGGTTGCAATAGCTCTGATTTCCTCATGTAATCCGCCTTCACTCGTCTAAACATATCACACTCGGATACGTACTTTGCAACTTCCCGCTTCATCCGTGTCCACCAAAATTTACTCTTCAGATCTTGGTACATTTTGTTGCTGCCCGGATGAATGGAGAACTTAGACAAGTGAGTTTCATCGAGGATCTTCTTTTTCAGCTCCATATTCCGGGGTATGACTATGTGGTCATTAAACCATAGTGTCCCCTCATCATCCTTCTGGAAACAGTTGATATCCCGCTGTCCATCCGTCTCCGGAGATGTGCCATGCCCTTGTCCACCTTCTGAGCTGCAATAATAACCTCCCTAATAGTAGGGATGAGAGAAAGGTTGTAGAGTGATCCATATGGAACCAAGTATAAACTCGGCTCTTCCTCTTCCATCAGTGCAATGGTGAGGTTATGGACATGTGATTTCTGACTAAGCACGTCAGCAACCAAATTCGCCTTGCCGGGGTGGTAATGAACCTCCATATCATAGTCTTTGATTAACTTTACCCACCTCCTTTGCCTCATATTCAGCTCCTTCTGGGTGAATATATATTTTAAGCTCTTGTGGTCGGTGTAGAGATGCACCAAATTCCCCAGAAGATAGTGCCTCCACATTTTCAGTGCCAGAACCACAGCATCGAGATCAAGATCATGAGTCGGATGGTGCTGCTCATGGTTCTGCATTTGGCGTGAGCCATACGCGACCACACGTCCTTCTTGCATCAACACGCAGCCAAGCCTGATACCGGACGCATCACAATATACGTTGAAAGGCTTGGTCGTATCCGGTTGAGCCAAGACCGGTGCTGTTGTGAGATGCTTCACCAATGCTTGAAACACTCATTCACATGCTGAGTTCCAAACATATTTCGTCCCCTTCTTTAATAATTCAGTCATCGGCTTAGCAAGCTTGGAGAAGCTCGTGATGAACCTCCGGTAATATCCTGCTAAATCGAGGAAGCTTCTGACTTCATGGACAGAAGTGGGGGCTTTCCATTTCAGCAGTTGTTCAATTTTGCTTGGGTCAACCGCAATGCCTTCCGCTGAGATGATATGTCCTAAAAATGGCACTTGGTTGATCCAAAACTCACATTTGCTGAACTTGGGATAAAGTTTATGGTCTCGCAATCATTGAAGGACAACCCGCAAGTGTTCGGTGTGTTCTTCTTCTGACTTGGAGTAAACCAAGATATCATCAATGAACACCACTACGAACTTGTCCAGCTCCGGCATGAACACCGAGTTCATGAGGTACATGAAATGTTCCGGAGCGTTGGTGAGACCAAAAGACATGACAAGATATTTATATAGTCCATATCTCGTCGAGAATGCCGTCTTCGTGATATCCTCCGCCCGGATCATTATTGGATGATACCCGTAGCGAAGGTCCAACTTTGAAAACACACTTGCACCCACCAGTTGATCAAATAGGATGTCAATGCGGGGCAGTGCATATCTGTTCTTGATGGTAACGGCATTGAGCGGCCAGTAATCCACACACAGCCTTAAGGTTTCATCCTTCTTCTTGACGAACAGCGCCGAGCATCCCCAAGGAGATGAACTCGGCCTAATGAAACCCTTGCTCAACAAGTTATTGAGCTGTTCTTTCAACTCAGCCAGCTCGTTCGGAGCCATTTTGTATGGTCTCCGCGATATTAGTGTAGTCCCTGGCGCAAGTTCAATCTTGAACTAATCATCCCGTTCAGGTGGCATGCCCGAGAGATCATCTGGAAACACGTCGGGGTATTCCCGGACTGCGGGTGTCGGTACTCTCAGTACCGGGTACCCCCGCGCACAGGAGAAAAACTGCCTAAGGACCTCATGCCCTCCGCAGAGGTGAGCTCCAAAGGCGTCGCATGTCCAGCAGGGCCGGGCCCCCCCTCTCATCAGAGGAGAGCCCCGGGCCTGCCACATGGCCAGCAGAACCGGGCCTCGCCGCCTTCACAGGGGCGAGCTCCGAAGGCGCCACGTGTCCAGCGGGGCCGGGCCTCCCCTCTCCTCAGAGGCGAGCCCTGGGACTGCAACGTGGCCAGCAGAGACGGGCCTCGCTGCCTTCACAGGGGCGAGCTCCAAAGGCGCCACGTGTCCAGCGGGGCCGGGCCTCCACTCTCCTCAGAGGGGAGCCCTAGGCCCGCCACGTGGCCAGCAGTGCCGGACCTCACGCCCTCCGCAGGGGTGAGCTCCGAAGGTGCCACGTGCCGTGCTACCCACACCGGCTCGGTAGGCAGCAGGAGTAAAGGCACACCATGCCCTGTCCGATCAAGGCATTGAAGACCCGCGCCTTCCTGAGACGTGGAGACGCGGCGCACGCCCCTGTCAGGTGGCACTGTGACCAGTCGCGTCGCAGTTAAGACAAGCACACCATGTCAGAAGCTGTTGACTAATAGATACAGCGACAAGACATCCCCTGCCGTCCCTGCCATCATCAACCACTACGCCTAGCTTGCGGCACGGGCAGGACAGCAGAACAACGACTAAGAAGCCATTGCCACAGACAGCTACCAGCATTCACTGCAAGATATGGTAGATGGTTGGAAATCTCCACGGGGCCACCTGTCGGGCCCCGGGGCCCACCTTGTAAGCCGCCCGAGCCTTGAAGTATAAAAGACTTGGGTTGGCAACGTTGCAAAGGGTTCGGCATTTTGGGCAACTCAGCTCATCCAGATCCCCGAGCTTAGAGCTCCGGTTCTAAGCTCCGAGCAATACAGCTCCCGTGGACGTAGGGTATTATGCTCCGGCGGCCCGAACCACGTAAATATCCTTGGGTTAATCCTCTCACAACCAATGCGACCTTTCGAGAGAACTAGCACCTCCAAAAAAGAACCTCCGTGGGCTGCTCCTGAAGCAGGCCCGGGGGAAGTGTCGACGGCACAATTCAACATTTGGCGCGCCAGAAAGGGGGCTTTTATCTCTCGAGACAGGTCTGCACCAACGAAGATGACCAAGCTTCCTTCAAAGGCAAGCTCTTCGCGCCCTCATTCCTGGCGGACGATGACCAGTGAGGGTCATGTCTTGACACGCTCAGGGAGGAGTGTGTCGGGACAGGTTGGGAGCCTGCATCGGGCCCCAATGACGCGGACTCCTACAACCTCAAGATCTGCTGCGGCGCAGAGTGCTACTCAAGCAAGTGCAATAGCTTCCGCACGAGCGCTCCTGCACAATCCGCCTTCTGCGGACGCTCCCCAGGGGGCCACCCAGCAGTGTATCTGCGACGTCGACCACCTCGTCGCTACTGCATTCAATCCTCTGCTGCGACGGAGACGATGCCCCGTTCAACCAGATGTGGCACTGTCGCGCATACCAACAGTTGACAGGCAGACAGCAGACCCCCGTTCTACCAGGCTCCCAACTGCGGACCTGAGGACAGAGCTGGAGTGACGTCGCTTAGGAGAAGATGGTCACGTGACCATCAAGCGACAGCGGGAAAGGCGTCGCAACCACGAGGCCGGCTACAGCATGTCGACTTCCTCGACTCAGCCTAGGCCTCAGACGTTCGCCATGCGACCTCTGCTCCAGGCGTACGCCACTCAGCATATGCAGCAGCCATATGCCTTGCAGTCGGCGCCCCTGGTATATGGTGCACCATTGCCCATGCCGGGGTACACCGTGCCAGCAGCGGACCAAGGGTTCGCGGCACCAGAATCTGCAGCAGCAGGGATGGCTTGTGCGGCCCTGGCGCCACACCTCCGCTTCGCAGTGTAGCCACGCAAGTTCCGGCCACACATGCCGGAGAAGTACAACGGAAGCGTCAACCCTGCAGAGTTCCTGCAGATATACTCTACTGCCATCCTCGCGGCAGGAGGGGATGAGGCCATCATGGCCAACTACTTCCCCGTCGCCTTGGCCAGCCCAGCACGGTCATGGCTCATGAACCTGCCCCAGGGTTCCATAACTTCCTGGGGGGAACTATGCCGACAGTTCACCCCGAACTTCTGCAGCTCCTACACGCGTCCCGGCACGGAGCTGGACCTCCACGCCGTGCGACAGCAACCGGGGGGAATCACTGCGCTCCTTCATCCAGCGATTCTCCCAGGTACGGAACACCATCCCCCACATCCATAATGCATCAGTTGTGGTTGCATTCCGACAGGGTGCTAGGGACAAGAAGATGCTCGAGAAGTTGGCCACCAGGGAGGTGCGAGACGTCTCGGAGCTCTTCAGTCTGGCGGACAAGTGCGCCAGAGCAGCAGAAGGGTGTAACTGGCACTCACAGCCAGCCTCCAAAGCAGGAGGGCAGCCCGGAGCTGGCGGAGTTCAAGCTGGACTTCCTACCACGTTGCAGTCAAGAGCCAAGCACTGGCTGACTTTCTGACCAAGTGGACGCCATCACCAAGCAACCCGGGGGGCCCTGAAGGTGGAGAACTGGAGCCCCGGGCACCAGTCTTCAACGAGCCTCACTCGACGCTCTACTTCGACGGCTCGTCGCGGAAGCAGGGGGCCGGAGCCGGTGTACAGCTCCTCACGTCGATGGGGGAGCAGTTCAAGTACATGGTGCGCCTCAACTTCAAGGCAACCAACAACATGGCCTTGGACCTGTGCCATGTACCACGCGCCGGCAACACCGTCGCCAACGACCTGTCAACGAAGGCCTCCACCAGAGCCCTGGTGCCCGAAGGAGCCTTCAAAAGGACATTGCCGCGACCCACAGCCCGGCCTGCCGAACTGGGCGAAGGGGGCGAGACCAGCACCTCGAAGCTGGCGGTCCCGGCGGCCCTGCAGCCATGGCGCCGGCCAAGGATCGTATGCGCCACTGGGGTGACATGACCCCATTGGTCCTGTCGAGCCAGGATCACGCTGAGGGGTGCTGCGTTGCACAGCACCGTATAACACACGTCAAAGGTACAAAGCGGAAGCGGAAATTTTATTACATAAACAAGTTTATGAACATGTTTACAGCAAAATAAGTTCAGTCTACACTCGCGGGCGTAGACTAAGCATCAGGTGCACGTTCAGCCCTCGAACGTGTCCTTGCTAGCACACACGCACACTAACTCTGCGGCGGGCACGACTCCCACTCGACGGGGTTCCCCTCCTGGGGTTCCGTCTCCTCTTCGGGAGTCCCTTCCTCATAGAACCCTGCAAAAGCTTCAAACACAAGCAGTGAGCACGAAGGCTCAGCAAGTCTGACCCGTCTCACCTAAACATGGAACTTCTACATGAGGGTAATGGGTTACATGAGGTAAAAATCAGTTGCAAGGACTCGCCTAATTAGTAGAACCTTACTTTCAAGTTTTAGCAGCAGGTTGTGGAGAACCTTATGCTAAGGCACATGAGAGAGCCGCAATCAAACAAGAAACGCATTTCTCTCATGTACTTTGCCCAAAGTTGAAAAGAACTTTAGTTAGCTCTAAGCTACAGCATATCATTAACAATCAATGTCCAGCTCTCAATACGCAACATTTTAACATGTGACTAGCCTGTTCTTTCTACGTCACGGTACAGTGAACAAGTGGTACTCACTGACCGCGAGGGACGGCGATTATAATCGATTTACACCTGCAGGGTTACCCGAACAACCCGTCACGTACGCCCGTACTCGATGTTGCCTACAACAACCATCACGGACGTCGTACGCGACTACCTTTCACCCGTTAGCCAAATGTTGAACCGGTCCAATCGTCCCGAGCAAGAGGTCTCTGCACGCGCATCTCAGTGCCGCCAGCCGATTTACACCTCGAGCTCTCAACCTACCCTCTGAACGACCAGCTATGCCTCAACACCCAGCTACCCGAGTTACATCAGTTTCCCGGTTCCCATATAGCCGGTAGGTCTTCGGTACTGTTCTAGCTTGTTCAACAGGCCCGCACACGGCTCGGTCCTCAATCGACACAAGCGGAGCTACAGCACACAGGCCCCAAAGTCCTGCTGCCCATACCCTCCGCTTGGTCTCATTTTCTTGCCATGTGTTTCATTTGCTATCACTACCCGAGTCGAGTGCCTCTAGCCTATGCTCGCGAGTAGTTCCAACTACTCGACTTGTACCGAATTCTACACTATCTTAGCATTGCAGTAGCTAACGGGGTTTGTAATCCTAAACCCAACCCATGGTTCTCTTGGCTATGCAGTGGGGTTTCCAAACAAGACTCTAATGCAAAGGATACAGTAAACAAGTATGTGCTCAAAACAATAAAAAATTTATAAAAAGGTTAATGCAAACCGGAGCTTGACTTGCTGCTCTTGGTCGTAGGCTAGCTGTTCCTCCGGAGTAACGAAGTCTAGGACTTCGGGTTCCTCCTCGACCTTAGCGACTACATGATAAGAGCAATATATGTATCAATTTAAATGCATTGGTATTAACTTTGAAGTTGTGAAGTCTATAACCCTTGCTAGACAGACCTAATGACTGTAAAACTTTTACTGTGGCTTGGTTACAAACTAAACAGAGACTTGGTCAAGTTTTAATTGCAGCAAAGCTCATTTGAGCCCTCCACAATTAATTATGTCCTTGAACTTAATTGGAACTCTTAGGGTGTTCTAGAAATTTTCATGAAACAAACTATGACTTTCTGAAAACTAGATTTTCAGAGGGTTCTAATGGAGTTGGTCTCACTTAATTTGAAGGTTCCTAGCTAAAGTTATGAGCTAAACAATTTCAGAGAAAATTCTGAAAATGTTTCTGAACATTTTCTATTTTCTCTGGAACAGTTTCACTAATCACACCATTAGGTGGATCAGATTAGCTCAAATGGATCTGAAATTTTTATGGTAGTTCGGGGATATTTTGGTGAACATCCCAGCAAAATTTCAGGATTTTCCTCCAAAGGATTCTCCAGTTAAAATTCCTAACAGTTTAAACTTTGAGGAATTAATTCTGGAGAATTAAGGGTTTTCATGAAGTGAAACTTGATTTGCTGGAAAGTACTCGGAGAGCTGAATCCAGCAAAATTTTGTTCACTCAATTTGGAGCTTTCTAGCCAAAGTTATGAGGATTTGAAGTTTGAAGGAAATCTGAAAATCGGGGAAAAGTTTAAACTCGTCCGTGGGCCAAGGGGACACGCGTCGCACGCCGAGGCGACAGCACACCGCGGCCCACAATGTTTTTGCGCGCCAGCACACCCGATCCCGGCCGCAGCCGGATCCCGATTCAAAATATCTCCCGCTGACAGCTGGGGTCCACCCCCTTCTTCAACCTCGCGACGCCCGTGCTCCGCCGCCGAGGGACCTCGCCGGAGAGCTCGCCGTCGGCTGCTGTACAGCTCCAAACTTCTCGATTCTGGCCGCCCCTGCCTACTTTTACTCGGGGAACAGGATTCTAGGGTCAGCTGCTCATGACAATGGCCGGAGCATGGTCGGCGACGAGCCGCCACCTCGGAACGACTTCGGCCATGTCGGCTGACTTCTCTAGCACCTCAGCTACTTGGGAAACCGGTCGGGGAGCATCAGTGGACATCAGAGAAGGTCGACCTGAGCTCGAGGCAGCTCGGGGAAGGCCCGAAATAGGTCCTCACCGTGCGCCCGATGCCGCTCGTTCATTCCGCCATTGGTAGACCTCAAATTACGCCGGGTACAGAGGTTCTCCGGCCCAGAGTTGTGAAGGCAACTTGTGCGTTACCGTGTCTAGCTCGTGTGAGAGCGTCTTGAGGCCCTCTAATCCTTTCTAGAGCACGAATTAAACAGAATCGTACCCGAAGGTCATTCTGCACACAGAAAGGGGAAAAGTGGAAATTCGCCGCCGGTGAGCAACCACTCGAGCTGTGGCTCGGGGATGAGCAGCACCGGTCACCAGCGCGTCCAAGGGTGCCTTGGCTCGGGCGTGACAACGCCCTGGTTGGGCTGTCCACGAGAGCCCGAGGTGCGGCGGTTCCAAGTCCCGAATTTGATCTTTCGGCACAGCCGATATCAATCGGTTTCAACCGAATTCTAGCAACGGGGAGGACGGAGGAAGGTCTCTAGTACCTTGATGGGGCTCTGGAGTGGACGGAGGGAGCTGCGATCGGCGTTCTCCAATCGAGTCCGAGCTGCGGAAGTTTTCGGCCGGCGTTGAGTTCTTGCGGGGAAGAACGGCGGTGCCTCGGCCGAGGAGGGGGCAGGCGCCTTAAGAAGGCTCTGCACCGCCTCATGCCCCGCGCGTGGGCAAGCAGCTGCTGGCGCGGCAGCTGCCCTCGGTGGCGATCACCGCTGCGGCTCGGCGACCCGAGTGAAAAAGTCTCAGTCGGTTTGATCTGAGCAGTGGCTGACATGTGGGTCCCACCTCCAGTTTTAACCTCTGAAATTTACTCCTAATCACTCTTGTAAACAGTGAACCCCATACTACCCTTGGCAATTCAAATTATTCATCCATGAACCATTTGAATTGCTCAAAGTTCAAATGAGGTTTGGTTTGAATGAATTTCAGCACAAGTTCAGTTTGAAATTCAAATAAAGTTTGAATTTCTCCCACTTAGCTCATGTCAAGATCAACTCCAAATGGAGTGAAAATTGGTGTGTGAGCTCACAAAAATGTGCTGAGTAAGAATATGCCTCCCACTTTTAAATTCATGGGATAAAAACAGTTTGAATTTGAATATGGTTTCAAACTGCCCTATTCCTAACTATACCCAAAATGACCTCAAAAAGGTTTTGAATTTGGGTGAAACTTGGCATGGACATCCTTAGTAAAGTGTAGGGGTTTTCATACGTCCAGCCCATCTATATCACATGTGGGAAATACCACTTTTGCAATGTGTGAGTTTGTTTTCTAATGAGCATGTTGATAATTGTTACTTGCTCTTCATTTGTGTTCATCATCCTTCCTCAAATGAGGTGTGTGGTGTGGTGATGAACACTGCAAATGTTTGTCAAAACTGAGGCCCTTACATTCCTCCCCCCTTAAAAGAATCTCGTCCCGAGATTATAAGGTGAAAATGAGAGAGAGGACGGTGGAAAATTACCGGATATGCGACGTGAAGAAATCGGGGTAGTTAGTGCGAAGGAATTCTTCACTCTCCCATGTCGCTTCGTCCATGGAGTGATTACTCCATAGAACCTTGTAGAACCACAACGTACGGTTGCGTGTGGTTCAGGCTTTTTCATCAATAATCTGCACCGGTTCCTCCCGATAGGTGAGATCCGGTTGCAGTTCTTCAATGTCTTCCAGCTGAATGGTAGTTGATAGCTTGAGACACTTCCTCAGCTGGGAAACGTGAAAGACGTCATGCACACCGGAAAGTGCTTCTGGTAACTTCAGCCGGTATGCCACTGATCCACGTCTCTCGGTAATCTGAAATGGACCAATGAATCGGGGTGCCAACTTTCCTCTCACCCCAAATCTGTTTACGCCCTTCATTGGAGACACCCGTAGGTATACGTGATCTCCAACTTCAAATTGTAATGGGCGCCTTCTCTGGTCCGCATACTGCTTCTGACGGGATTGAGCGGCTTTTAGGTTCACTTGAATTAGTCGAACCTTTTCTTCCGCGTTGTTGACGAGGTCAATCCCGAAGGTAACCCTTTCGCCAGACTCACACCAGTTCAAAGGTGTGCGGCATTTCCTACCGTATAGCGCCTCGTAGGGCGCCATCTTGATGCTGGCTTGGTACCCATTGTTGTACGAGAACTCAGCTAACGGCAAGTGATCATCCCAATTCTTGCCGTGGTTGATAGCGCAAGCTCGTAGCATGTCTTCTAGAATCTGATTTACCCGCTCGGTTTGTCCATCCGTCTGCGGGTGGTAGGCTGAACTACGGATCAGCTTCGTCCCCAAGGCAGCGTGCAGCTGCTCCCAAAAACGGGACACAAATAAAGTGCCCCGGTACGATATGATTGTACGGGGTACGCCGTATAAGCATAGGATCCGTGAGATGTACAGTTCAGCGTACTTCTTGGCGTTGTAGTTGGTGTTGACCGGGATGAAATGGGCAACTTTGGTGAGCCGATCGACGATCACCCACACGGAATCATATTTCTGTAAGGTGTTGGGTAAACCGACGATGAAATCCATGCTCACGTCCTCCCACTTCCAGGCAGGAATGCCCATTAGTTGCAGCAGTCCCGGTTTCTGCATGTGGTCTGCCTTCACCCTTCGACATGTATCACACTCGGACACGTATTTTGCAGTCTCACGCTTCATCCGTGTCCACCAAAACTTTCTTCGGAGTTCTTGATACATATTGTTGCTGCCGGGGTGAATAGCGAACTTTGATAAGTGAGCCTCATCCAAGATCTTCTTTCGTAGTTCCGGGTTTTGGGGTACGACGATCCGGTCCTTGAACCATAGGACGCCGTCTCCGTCCTTCCGAAAACATTTCAATTCCCCACTTTCTACACGTCTCCGCAAATGTGACATGCCCTTGTCATCCTTCTGGGCTGCCGCTATCTCTTCACGGATGGTGGGGATCAAAGCTAGGTTGTGGAGAGCTCCGTGTGGAATCACATGTAGTGGTGGTTCGCTCTCTTCCAACGGTGTGATGGCCAGATTATTGACGTGTGACTTGCAGCTCAGCGCATCTGCCACTACGTTTGCCTTGCCCGGATGATAATGGATCTCTATCTCGTAATCCTTTATCAGTTCTAACCATCTTCGTTGCCTCATGTTCAGCTCCTTCTGAGTGAATATGTACTTGAGGCTTTTGTGGTCGGTATATAAATGTACGAGGTTACCGAATAGGTAGTGCCTCCACATTTATAGTGCAAGCACCACGGCAGCGAGCTCCAAGTCGTGAGTTGGATAATTTTGCTCATGGTTTCTAAGCTGCCGTCATCCATACGCGACCACTCTTCGGTCTTGCATCAGCACACATCCGAGCCCAATGCCGGATGCATCGCAGTACACATCGAACGGTTTTGTTGTGTCTGGCTGCGCCAAAACCGGTGCTGATGTCAGGTGCTTGACTAAAGCCTTGAATGCTGCTTCACATGTTGGACTCCAAACATATTTGGTAGCCTTCTTCAGCAGCTCTGTCATTGGCTTGGCAATCTTCGAGAAGTTCGGAATGAACCTCCGATAATATCGCGCGAGTCCGAGGAAACTCCGTACCTCATGAACAGTTCTCGGGGATTTCCAATTCAGCACTTGAGTGATCTTGCTCGGGTCCACGGCGATACCCTCCGCTGAGATGATATGCCCGAGGAAAGGCACCTGCGATATCCAAAACTCGCATTTGCTGAATTTTGCGTATAACTGGTGATCCCGCAGCCGTTGCAAGACTATACGCAGATGTTTCTTGTGATCTTCCTCCGACTTGGAATACACCAGAATGTCGTCGATGAAGACCACGACAAACTTGTCCAGCTCCGGCATGAATACCGAGTTCATTAAGTACATGAAGTGAGCTGGAGCATTGGTGAGGCCGAAGGACATGACCAGGTACTCATAAAGTCTGTACCTCATCGAGAAAGCCGTCTTCGGAATGTCCTAAGCCCTTATCTTAATCTGATGGTACCTGGATCTTAAATCCATCTTGGAAAAGATCTTTGCTTCGACCAACTGATCAAACAACATGTCGATCCGTGGCAACGGGTACTTGTTCTTGATGGTTACGACATTTAATGGACGATAGTCCACGCAAAGCTGCAACGTCTCATCCTTCTTCTTGACAAATAATGCCGAACAGCCCCATGGCGAGGAGCTCGGCCTAATAAAACCCGTCTACAGAAGGTCCGTGAGCTGAGTCTTCAGTTCAGCCAACTCCTTGGGCACCATCTTGTATGGCCTTCGAGATATCGGCATGGTTCCTGGTGCGAGTTCAATCTTGAACTCCACCTCTCTATCAGGCGGCATCCCCGGCAAATCGTCCGGGAATATATCAGGGAACTCTCGGACCACCGGAATATCTTCCAATCTGATGGTTGTGGCTTGATAGACACTTGGAAGTTTTATTTCTGGACTGTCCAGAAATAATGAGTGAGACTCGTGCACTTCTGAATTCAAGTGCACGACTCGGAGGACGGTGTCTAAAACAGCGCCGTGGCGGGTTAACCACGACATCCCTAAGATGACATCGACCTTTTGTCCCTCTAAGATTATGAGAGACGTAGGGTAAACTCTACCCTCTAAGCACAATGGCGCTTTTGGGACCATCATGCTTGCTGAAATTTTCCCACCCGGTGAACAGATCACATAAGGACTATCGGTGGGTAGTATTTGCAAGCTATATTTATCAATGAAAGCTTGGCTAATGAAACTATGCGTGGCGCCTAAATCAATAGTACTATAGCGGGATGCTGGTGGAGTTGGAACATACCCGCAAGGATTGGCTCGCCCTCCGGCACGTCCTCAATGGCAAGCTGGTGGACGGTGCCGGGCCTAGGGTTTGCCCGCCGCGCATTAGTAGGGTTCCGGGGTTGATTCCTCCCCGGAAACTGTGGTGCCACTCCGCCGCCTTGCCTCTCCAGGCAACTGCTCGTGAAGTGCCCTGGACGACCACACATGTAACATGTGGCCGCTGCTGGTGGAGTGCTCGGTGGATGAAAGCCCGGCATGCGTTGCTGAGGTGCAAACGCACACGGCATCGCCCGCTGCTGTTGTTGTTGTTGCGGTGGTGCTGGCAGTGCCGGCCGGAATGCCAGTGAAGAGTACAGCCGACTGTGGAACGGCATCGACCGCTGTGGTGGCTGCCAGCGTGGACCTGATGGTGGGCGATTCACCATCCGAAACTTCTGAGAAGGACCGCCTCCTTCTCCGCTGCTCTGCGGCGTGCTTCGCTTTCGCTCTGCCGCCGCCAACTCCTTGCCGGAGTCCTCCTGAACAATCGCAGCATCAATGATGTCGTTGAGGCTGCCGCGATTGAACATCGCCAACTTGTCCTTCAGGAGCGGGTTAAGCCCCGGGTAAAAATGGTCCCGCCGCTTCTCGTCGGTATCAGCATGATACGACGCATATAGCGCGAGATCGTTAAATGCCCTGGAGTATTCCAGCGCGTTCCGGCTCCCTTGTTGCAGGTGTAAGAACTCCTGCGTCTTCCTCTTCATCAGACCTGGCGGTATATGATAGGCCCTGAAGGCCGTCCGGAACTCCGCCCAGGTCATCACTCGGTCGGTGGGCTGTGAAGCACAGAAGTTGGCCCACCACGCGCTCGCGGATCCTTGGAGCTGCTGGACCGCGAACTGAGTCTTGCGCTGCTCGCTGATTTGGAGCAGCCCGAACTTCATCTCTATGGCGCGGAGCCAGTTGTCCGCGTCAAGTGGTTCATCCGCCCTTGAGAATACAGGGGGATGAGTCGCCAGGAAGTCGGAGTAGGAGCTCTGTTGGCGCTCCTCACGATCTTGACGTCTCTCTGGGCGAGACGTATTGGCGATGAGAGTCTGCAGCAACTCTGTGTGCTGCTGATGCGAGCCCGCCATTGCCGCGACAATGTCGGCCAGTGTAACCGTTGGCAGTGGCGGTGGCGGTGTTTGCTGTTGCTGTTGCTGCTGCTGTCCCGAGGAGTCCTCGGGAGGTGGTTGGGAGGTCTCTCCCCCTTGACTGGTACCCCCAACGTCCCGGTTGGCACGAGTACGCGTCATTCTGAAATTCAAAACAGAAGCGATTAGCACATGTCTTACTTAAAATTTCCATAAGCAACAGTAGGTATTGAAGCGACGCATCATTCACATATATTGTTAAAGCATAAACTTTATACAAGATACATTATTCTTGGATCTCCGAGAAGTCGTGCTCATGTCGTCACTACCTATACATACGCTACTGTCTACACGACATGTCACCGATTACAAAAGTTGGGTTACGCTACCCTAGCTGCCCTACTTGGCAACCGTAACCCCCTACTCGGAGTAGAACTCGACCTCCTGTGGGTCGTCCTCCTCCGGTACCTCTGCTGGTGGATCTGGGTCTACCACCTCTTCTCCCATCCCGGGTTCTCCCATTGCTGGAAGACCCAAGACTACCGGTACGCCTAACACCGGGGGCACGAGGTCCTGCAAAGCATGCACCTCGTCCATAGCTTGGTTGTAGTCCTCTTCCCAGCCTTGTCCTTCCTCAATAGCGTCGTCCCGCTATTGTGCAAGTTCCTCATTCTACTGGGTTAGGGTCTGCACCAGCTCTTGCAACGCCGCGATGTCAACACGGCTCTTCTTCCTTGCCTTCTTCAGACGACGCAACTGATTGTGTTGTTCATTCAGTCTCTTGATCGTCGGAAGGAGCACATTGCGGAGTGCGCTGTGAGCACTCTCGAAATGATCTCCACGGCTTGTGCTCTCCTTGAGCTTTGTGGCGAGATGCTCCGTATGAACAGCTTGGCTGTCCATCACTGCGTTTCCCGCCCTCATCTGGAGGCTGAGATTTGCCTCCGCGGGGTTGTACCTTGGGCAACTAGGGTCCGTTGCCTCCAGGTACCTCTCTTCCCACACATGCTGAGCTCGTCCCTCCACCGGAACGAGTGCGTATGGAGTTCCCTCCATAGCCTGCACGTGTAGTTGGCAGAAACGTAACATAGTGTCACGGGCTGCCACTTGCCATATTCCTTCCGGTTGTCTTCCTCTCACCGTGACGGTGAATGGCACCCAACCGGGTGGCGTAGGTCCTGCAGGAACTTCGACATGGATCATCCCCGTCTTGTTCCCCTCTTCGCCTTCTTCCTTGGCGAAGTATTGCGGCATCTGGTTGTACCCGAAATATTGGAGCATTTGCCACAATGCTTCCGGGTAGCCGCTACGGTCAGAACAGTGGGAAGCCACCCACCCGTTCTCCAACTGTTTATCTGCTGCCATCTGTAAAAATATATTTGAGAATTGTCAAATATTTATTTAAACAGTAAACCCCTGAGTTATAACATAAAACATGTCATTGAACCCATAAAACTTGTAAACATAGTTCAAATTTTTAAACAAATTTGACTGCTGATCTGCTGTTCCCATGACAGCCCTGACCAGTTTCCATTTCAACCTGATTTAGGCCATGTTAAAAGCAAAACCAGTTCTGGAGCTCAACATCAAAGTTAAAGCTAACTCCAGTAGCTTTCCAGAAAGTATTTGCTTGGCCTAAAATCTGTCCTGGTTCAAAAGTTATGAGATGTCAAAGTTAACAGAATTTCTGGAATCAATTGGACAGCACCTCCCTGCTTTAGGTACTGAATTGATCCAAGAATCCCAGTTAATTATGTTCCTAATCTGACAAAACTTTCTGTTACAAAGTTGTAACCCATCTCATAAGCTTTACAGAACTACCTCATTTTCTATTCTTGGATTTTTATGCAGGAAGGTATGCTTAATTTACAGAGAGTCTACAGAGAGTCTTTACTCTGTCCTGTTTTCTGGACAGTTTCAACACTACTGGATTTTTCGAGGGGTTAAGGGATGAAACACCTCTGGACCTCAACAGAAAAGTTGTAAAGCTCTTCCAAAGATTCCCAGAAATGTATCATACGACCCCAACCTCGAAAGAACTCAACCTCTAACCTCTGATTAATTTCAGCCTTGATTCAGCTAAAAACAGAGTGCTCTGTCCTTAACAACCTATAAGTTGAAAACTTGTTAACTTTGAATATCCTGTTCAAGGGAAGGAGTTACATCAAGTTTTACTACTTTGGATTAAAACCTTCCAGTTTTTTACAATGAAGTTGTTTATTTAGTTGGGTGTGACGTCGATGCGTCACCAGATTATGTCGGTACTACGTCCTCACAAAGAAAAACCTATACCGGACTTAGCCGGCTTCGTTATCTCAGTGGCACTAAACGTCACTCGCACACGGATGCTACACGTCTACCGTTTCGTGGTCAGGCTACCTGCACCAACTCAAACAATCATCAGACTCGGCTGCACACCGAACCCGGAATCCATACAGTTCGTACACCCGGCCGTCATCACTCGCCCGGATGTTCTCAAGCCAACCACGCCTTGAGTTACGTGTTCACGTTTTAGACCATGTGACGGGGTCTCCCATGTTGCACCACGCACGCCAGGGATAGACGTTGCTCGAATACCCCAAACGACATGAAGAGTCGTAGAGGATACTAAAGCGGGTCGGGTTACCTGCCACCCGTGGGGCTCCACCCTTCAGCTTGTCCGCACTGGTGGACAGCGCTTACGTGCACCCCCCAAGACATGAACGTCCCGAGATGCATGATTTTCCGACATAACAAATAGGTTAATATGCTACTTTCTATATACTAATAACATCCTTATACGGGCTACGAACTCGTTCCTCACTGGATTTTTGAAAAAGAAGACCTTTGTACTGTGTTAAACCTCAAGCGAGCTCTGATACCATGCTGACACGACCCCATTGGTCCTGTCGAGCCAGGATCACGCTGAGGGGTGCTGCGTTGCACAGCACCGTATAACAAACGTCAAAGGTACAAAGCGGAAGCGGAAATTTTATTACATAAACAAGTTTATGAACATGTTTACAGCAAAATAAGTTCAGTCTACACTAGCACGAAGGCTCAGCAAGTCTGACCTGTCTCACCTAAACATGGAACTTCTACATGAGGGTAATGGGTTACATGAGGTAAAAATCAGTTGCAAGGACTCGCCTAATTAGTAGAACCTTACTTTCAAGTTTTAGCAGCAGGTTGTGGAGAACCTTACGCTAAGGCACATGAGAGAGCCGCAATCAAACAAGAAACGCATTTCTCTCATGTACTTTGCCCAAAGTTGAAAAGAACTTTAGTTAGCTCTAAGCTACAGCATATCATTAACAATCAATGTCCAGCTTTCAATCAGCAACATTTTAACATGTGACTAGCTTCTTTCTACGTCACGGTATAGTGAACATGTGGTACTCACTGACCGCGAGGGACGGCGATTATAATCGATTTACACCTGCAGGGTTACCCGAACAACCCGTCACGTACGCCCGTACTCGATGTTGCCTACAACAACCATCACGGACGTCGTACGCGACTACCTTTCACCCGTTAGCCAAATGTTGAACCGGTCCAATCGTCCCGAGCAAGAGGTCTCTGCACGCGCATCTCAGTGCCGCCAGCCGATTTACACCTCGAGCTCTCAACCTACCCTCTGAACGACCAGCTATGCCTCAACACCCAGCTACCCGAGTTACATCAGTTTCCCGGTTCCCATATAGCCGGTAGGTCTTCGGTACTGTTCTAGCTTGTTCAACAGGCCCGCACACGGCTCGGTCCTCAATCAACACAAGCAGAGCTACAGCACACAGGCCCCAAAGTCCTGCTGCCCTTACCCTCCGCTTGGTCTCATTTTCTTGCCATGTGTTTCATTTGCTATCACTACCCGAGTCGAGTGCCTTTAGCCTATGCTCGCGAGTAGTTCCAACTACTCGACTTGTACCGAATCCTACACTATCTTAGCATTGCAGTAGCTAACGGGGTTTGTAATCCTAAACCCAACCCATGGTTCTCTTGGCTATGCAGTGGGGTTTCCAAACAAGACTCTAATGCAAAGGATACAGTAAACAAGTATGTGCTCAAAACAATAAAAATTTTATAAAAAGGTTAATGCAAACCGGAGCTTGCCTTGCTGCTCTTGGTCGTACGCTAGCTGTTCCTCCGGAGTAACGAAGTCTAGGACTTCGGGTTCCTCCTCGACCTTAGCGACTACATGATAAGAGCAATATATGTATCAATTTAAATGCATTGGTATTAACTTTGAATTTGTGAAGTCTATAACCCTTGCTAGACAGACCTAATGACTGTGAAACTTTTACTGTGGCTTGGTTACAACCTAAACAGAGACTTGGTCAAGTTTTAATTGCAGCAAAGCTCATTTGAGCCCTCCACAATTAATTATGTCCTTGACCTTAATTGGAACTCTTAGTGTGTTCTAGAAATTTTCATGAAACAAACTATGACTTTCTGAAAACTAGATTTTCAGAGGGTTCTAATGGAGTTGGTCTCACTTAATTTGAAGGTTCCTAGCTAAATTTATGATCTAAACAATTTCAGAGAAAATTCAGAAAATGTTTCTGAACATTTTCTATTTTCTCTGGAACAGTTTCACTAATCACACCATTAGGTGGACCAGATGAGCTCAAATGGATCTGAAATTTTTATGGTAGTTCAGGGATATTTTGGTGAACATCCCAGCAAAATTTCAGGATTTTCCTCCAAAGGATTCTCCAGTTTAAATTCCTAACAGTTTAAATTTTGAGGAATTAATTCTGGAGAATTAAAGGTTTTCATGAAGTGAAACTTGATTTGCCGGAAAGTACTCGGAGAGCTGAATCCAGAAAAATTTGGTTCACTCAATTTGGAGCTTTCTAGCCAAAGTTATGAGGATTTGAAGTTTGAAGGAAATCTGAAAATCGGGGAAAAGTTTAAACTCGCGCGTGTGCCCAGGGGACACGCGTCGCACGCCGAGGCGACAGAACACCGCGGCCCACAATGATTTTGTGCGCCAGCACACCCGATCCCAGCCGCAGCCGGATCCCGATTAAAAATATCTCCCGCTGACAGCTGGGGTCCACCCCCTTCTTCAACCTCGCGACGCCCGCGCTCCGCCGCCGAGGGACCTCGCCGGAGAGCTCGCCGCCGGCTGCTGTACAGCTTCAAACTTCTCGATTCTGGCCGCCCTGCCTACTTTTACTCGGGGAACAGGATTCTAGGGTCAGCTGCTCATGACAATGGCCGGAGCATGGTCGGCGACGAGCCGCCACCTCGGAACGACTTCGGCCATGTTGGCTGACTTCTCTAGCACCTCAGCTACTTGGGAAACCGGTCGGGGAGCATCAGTGGACCTCAGAGAAGGTCGACCTGAGCTCGAGGAAGCTCGGGGAAGGCCCGAAATAGGTCCTCACCGTGCGCCCGATGCCGCCCGTTCATTCCGCCATTGGTAGACCTCAAATTACGCCGGGTACAGAGGTTCTCCGGCCCAGAGTTGTGAAGGCAACTTGTGCGTTACCGTGTCTAGCTCGTGTGAGAGCGGCTTGAGGCCCTCTAATCCTTTCTAGAGCACGAATTAAACAGAGGGGTACCCGAAGGTCGTTCTGCACACAGAAAGGGGAAAAGTGGAAATTCGCCGCCGGTGAGCAACCACTCGAGCTGTGGCTCGGGGATGAGCAGCACCGGTCACCAGCGCGTCCAAGGGAGCCTTGGCTCGGGCGTGACAACGCCCTGGTTGGGCTGTCCAACGAGAGCCCGAGGTGCGGCGGTTCCAAGTCGCGAATTTGATCTTTCGGCACAGCCGATATCAATCGGTTTCAACCGAATTCTAGCAACGGGGAGGACGGAGGAAGGTCTCTAGTACCTTGCTGGGGCTCTGGAGTGGACGGAGGGAGCTGCGATCGGCGTTCTCCAATTGAGTCCGAGCTGCGGAAGTTTTCGGCCGGCGTTGAGTTCTTGCGGGGAAGAACGGCGGTGCCTCGGCCGAGGAGGGGGCAGGCGCCTTAAGAAGGCTCTGCACCGCCTCACGCCCGCGCGTGGGCAAGCAGCTGCTGGCGCGGCGGCTGCCCTCGGTGGCGATCACCGCTGCGGCTCGGCGACCCGAGTGAAAAAGTCTCAGTCGGTTTGATCTGAGCAGTGGCTGACATGTGGGTCCCACCTCCAGTTTTAACCTCTGAAATTTACTCCTAATCACTGTTGTAAACAGTGAACCCCATACTACCCTTGGCAATTCAAATTATTCATCCATGAGCCATTTGAATTGCTCAAAGTTCAAATGAGGTTTGGTTTGAATGAATTTCAGCACAAGTTCAGTTTGAAATTCAAATAAAGTTTGAATTTCTCCCACTTAGCTCATGTCAAGATCAACTCCAAATGGAGTGAAAATTGGTGTGTGAGCTCACAAAAATGTGCTGAGTAAGAATATGCCTCCCACTTTTAAATTCATGGGATAAAAACAGTTTGAATTTGAATATGGTTTCAAACTGCCCTCTTCCTAACTATACCCAAAATGACCTCAAAAAGGTTTTGAATTTGGGTGAAACTTGGCATGGACATCCTTAGTAAAGTGTAGGGATTTTCATACGTCCAGCCCATCTATATCACATGTGGGAAATACCACTTTTGCAATGTGTGAGTTTGTTTTCTAATGAGCATGTTGATAATTGTTACTTGCTCTTCATTTGTGTTCATCATCCTTCCTCAAATGAGGTGTGTGGTGTGGTGATGAACACTGCAAATGTGTGTCAAAACTGAGGCCCTTACATGGGGACTCCGTGCGACCCAGCACCCAAGATCCAGAAGCTCAAGTAAGCCCCAATGCATGGACCACGGAGGTCCGGGACTACTTGAAAGACAACATCCTTCCTGATGAACATTCATCCGCTGAAAGGGTTGCGCAGATGGCTAAGAGATACGCGCTGGTATCTCTACCGGTGTGGCGCCAACGGCATCCTATCGCGTTGCATAACCTAGGAGGAAGGCTCCGACCTGCTCGCAGTAATCCATGAAGGCGAGTGCGGGAAACGCGCATCTTCCCGCACGCTGGTCGGTAAAGCCTTCCAACATGGCTTCTACTGGCCGACAGCCTCTTGGACGCCGTCAAGCCGGTTAAGAGATGCAAGGCGTGCCAGTTTCGTGCCAAGCAGATCCACACACTGGTGCAGACGCTGCACATCCTGGGGTCCTTCCCCAGAGCCGTCGGGGGATTCTGGTTCCTCTACATCGGGGGCCAGCCGGACATCCCAGAGCCGGGCCACGGGAAACATTCTTCTTCATGGTATGAGGGGCCGAAGCCGTGCTTCCCCCGGAGATCACCATGGGGACCCCCGTGTCCGAGCGTACGACGAAGCCACGCAGGACCAGCTCCTGCGTCGACGAGGCAAGATGGCAAGCAACGCTCCAAAATGCATGGTACTGGAAGGCGCTCCGGCGCTACCACTAGAGGTCCGTCCATGGGAGCTCAAGGCAGGCGCTCCAGCGCTACCTTTGTAAGTTCTACCCTTAGAGCAGTGGTAGGACAGGTTTACTTTTTTTTCTAACAGATCCCGTAGAGCCCAGGAGCAGCGCTTGGAGCAACTAAGCCCTAGGGGGTGGTCCAGGACTACGTCCGTCTTAGCCTGGTCCTGTACCCTAAGCGCGTAGGCCCTGCCCCCCTTCACAATGGGGTGGGTCGTTGCCTCCATGTACAGCCTGTTTTCCTCCTATGGACTTATATGAATGAAAAGAACCCTGTCCTACCACACTTACTTATGTGTTCATTTAAATTACGCATTAATTTTTATGATCACCTTCCCATGCTCAAGACTGTGTACGTTCATCGTACACTCGGCTCTCCTATCCCACTCTCATGCCTGGTCGGCATTTGACATCCTGCCGAAGGCGGTTGTGCTTGAGGTACCTGCCAAAGGCCCGGGGGCCTCTCGGACCTCCCCCTGTTAGGGTACTGTGACGCCAGTTGGTCTCCTCCAGGAAATACCTACGCCAGAGCAGGAGGTCCAGTGTGTGCAGCCTGCTTTGCCTGGTCCTGCACCCAAAGCGTGCACACTCTGCCACCCCAGCGCTACGGTCTAGTACTAGGGGCCGGACGGTTACACCTTGACCAAGGAGGGAGCCGGACCTCCGGTACCGAGTGCACTGAATTACCCAAGCCCCGTATACCGGCCCAGGACTGTAAGCCAAATAAGACTAAGAGACAGGGAAGGGAGGACCTCTGAGCAGAATTACCGTTTTCCTACTCGTGTGCAGGACCTCCTGAGAGGCCTCCCGGACATCGCCCCCTCCGCAGGGGTGAGCTCCGAAGGCGCAGAGCCGGACCTCACCCCCTCCGTAGGGGTGAGCTCCGAAGGTGCAGAGCCGGACCTCGCCGCCTCCACAGGGGTGAGCTCCGAAGGCGCTGAGCCGGGCCTCGCCCCCTCCGCAGGGGCGAGCTCCGAAGGTGCCACGTGTCCAGCAGGGCCGGGCCTCCCCTCTCCAAAGAGGCGAGCCCCGGGCCTGCCATGTGGCCAGCAGTACCGGACCTCACCCCCTCCGCAGGGGTGAGCTCTGAAGGCGCCACGTGTCCAGTCATGCCGGGCCTCTCCTCTCCTCAGAGGCAAGCCCCGGGCCTGCCACATGGACAGCAGAGCCGGACCTCACCTCCTCCGCATGGGTGAGCTCTGAAGGCGTAGAGCCAGACCTCACCCCCCCCCGCAGGGGTGAGCTCCAAAGGCGCAGAGCCGGACCTCATCCCCTCCGCAGGGGTGAGCTCTGAAGGCGCAGAGCTGGCCCTCGCCCCCTCCGCAGGGGTGAGCTCCGAACGCGCAGAGCCGGGCCTCGCCGCTTTCGCAGGGGCCAGCTTCGAAGGGGCCACATGTCCAGGGGGTCGGGCATCCCCTCTCCTCAGAGGGGAGCCCCGGGCCTGCCACGTGGCCAGCAGTGCCGGATCTCACCCCCTCCGCAGGGGTGAGCTCCAAAGGCGCAGAGATGGATCTCATCCCCTCCGCAGGGGTAAGCTCCGAAGGCGCAGAGCCGGACCTCACCCCCTCCGCAGAGGTGAGCTCCGAAGGCGCCGAGCCGGACCTCATCCCCTCCGCAGGGGTGAGCTCCTAAGGCGCGGAGCCGGTCCTCGCCCCCTCCGCAGGGGTGAGCTCCGAAGGTGCAGAGCCGGGCCTCGCCCCCTCAGCAGGGGCGAGCTCCGAAGGCGCAGTGCCGGGCCTCACGCCCTCCGCAGGGGTGAGCTCCGATGCCGGACCTCACGCCCTCAGCAGGGGTGAGCTCCGATGCCGGACATCACCCCCTCAGCAGGGGTGAGCTCCGATGCCGTACATCACCCCCTTAGCAGGGGCGAGCTCCGACGCCGGACATCACCCTCTCAGTAGGGGTGAGCTCCGATGCCGGACATCAACCCTAAGCAGGGGTGGGCTCTGATGCCGGACCTTTCCCCCTCAACAGGGTTGAGCTCCGATGCCGGACATCACCCCCTTAGCAAGGGTGAGCTCCGATGCCGGATGACGCGGCCCCAACGGCCTTGTCGAGCCAGGATCACGCTGAGGGGTGCTGCGTTGCACATCACCGGATAACGCACATCAACGATACAAAGCAGAAGCAAAGTTTTATTACATAAACAGATTTATGAACATTTGTACAACAAAATATGTTCAGTCTACACTCACGGGCGTAGACTACACGTCGAATAAATGTTCAGCCCGTGAACGTGTCCCGGCTAGCACGCACACACACTAACACGGCGGCGTGCACGACTCCCACTTGATGGTATTCCCCTCCTGGGGTTCCGTCTCCTCCTCAGGAGTCCCATCCTCATAAACCCCTGCAAAGCTTCAAACACAAGCAGTGAGCACAATGGCTCAGCAAGACTGACCCATCTCTCCTATACATGAAACTTCTACATGAATGGTTTTTGGGTAGATGAGGTAAAATAAGTTGCAAATGACTTGCCTAATTAGTTGAACCATACTTTCATTGTTTTAGCAGCAGGTGGTAGAGAACCTTACGCTAAGGGATATGAGAGAGCCGCAATCAAACAAGAAAAGCATTTCTCTCATGTACTTTGCCCAAAGTTGAAAAGAACTTTAATTAGCTCTAAATTACAACAAGACATTAACAAGCAAAGTATATCTTTCAAATCAGCAAACTTTTAACATGTATCTAGCCTGTTCTTTCTACGTCACGGTACAGTGAAGAAGTGGTACTCACTGACCGTGAGGGAGGGCGATTATAATCGATTTAGACCTGCAGGGTTACCCGAATAACCCGTCACGTACGCCCGTACTCGATGTTGCCTAGAGCAACCATCACGGACGTCGTACACAACAACCTTTCACCCATTAGCCAAATATTGAACTGGTCTTATCGTCCCGAGCAAGAGGTCTCTGCACGCGCATCCATAGTGCCACCAGCCAGTTTACACCTCGAGCTCTCAACCTACCCTCTGAACGACAGGCAATGCCTCAATACCCAGCTACCCGAGTTACATCAGTTTCCCGGTTCCCATATAGTCGGTAGGTCTTCGGTACTGTTCTAGCTTGTTCAACAGGCCCGCACACGGCTCGGTCCTCAATCGACACAAGCGGAGCTATAGCACCCATGCCCCAAAGTCCTTCTGCCCTTACTCTCCGCTCGGTCTCATTTTTCTTGCCATGTGTTTCATTTGCTATCTTTACCCGAGCAATGTGCCTATAGCCTATTCTCGCGAGTAGTTCCAACTACTCGACTTGTACCGAATCCTACACTGTCTTAGCATTGCAGTATCTAACAAGGTTTTCAAACCTAATCCCAACCAAGGTTTTCTTGGCTATGCATTTTGGTTTCAAACAAGACACTAATGCAATAATTTATTGAGTGCTCAAAGTAAGTTATCAAAACAGTAAAAAATTGTAAAATGGGTTAATGCAAACCGGAGCTTGCCTTGCTGCTCTTGGTCGTAGGCTAGCTTCTCTTCCGGAGTGATGAAGTCTAAGACTTCAGGTTCCTCCTCAACCTTAGCGACTACATGAGATAACATGTATATGTATCAATTTAGCATTTGAATTGAATTTAAATTGTGAAGACTATAAGTCTTACTAGACAGACCCAATGGCTTTGAAATTTTTACTGTGGTTTGGCTACAACCTAAACAGAGATTTGGCCAAGTTTTATTTGCAGCAAAGCTCATTTGAGCTCTCCACAATTAATTATGTACTTGACCTTAATTGGAGCTCCTAGGGTGTTCTAGAGATTTTCATGGAGCAAGCCATGATTTTCTGAAAACTAGATTTTTATAGGGTTCTAATACAGTTGGTCTCACTTAATTTGAAGGTTCCGAGCTAAAGATATGAGCCAAACAATTTCAGAGAAATTCTGAAAATGTTTCTGGACATTTTCTATTTTATCTGGAACAGTTTTATTAATCACATCATTAGGTGGATCAAATGAGCTCAAATGGATCTCAAATGTTTATGGTACCTCAGGGATATTTTGGTGAACATGCTATACAAATTTCAGAATTTTCTTCCAAAGGATTCTCCAGTTAAAATTCTAAACAGTTTAAATTTTGAAGAATTAATGCTGGAGAAATAAGGATTTTCATAGGGTGAAACTTGATTTGCTGGAAAGTACTCATAGAGCTTAATCCAACAAAATTTGGTTCACTCGATTTGGAGTTTCCTAGCCAAAGTTGTGTAGGTTTGAAGTTTGAACTAAAACTGAAAATCGGGAAATGTTTAAAACACTGCACATGGGTCCCACGCACAGTGCCTTCGTCTACCTCCCGCCAGCGCCCGAGCGCGCGACGTCCAGCGATGGTGGCGCGGTTCATTCTCGGCCGCTACTGCCTAATTTTCGATCCGGTTTCTTCCTACGTAATCCTTGGAGCATGGCGGACACGCCGCGCACCTTCTCAGACCTCGACATCGCCGGAAACCTAGTCGACGACGGTGGAGGCGGAAGATGAGCTCGGGTCCGACGGCGCTAGCTCATCTCGGCGGTGAAAACGATCAACCAGTGGGTCGCAAAGCACAACTGGTGCATGAGGAAGCTATACCTTCCCTCCTCTTGGCCGGAGATTGCCGGGAAAGGAGATATCACCGGCAACCCAAGCCGTTTTCACCGGCGATGGCCAAATTCCGGTGCTCTGCTCACCGGGTCGATCATTACCGCTAGGATTTGGCTGCAGTGACCGTGAGGTGCTACTCTAGCTTCCGCTCGACCAGGATTTCCGGGGATCAAGTGATTGAGGTGAATTTTGAGTTTTGGTTCTCGATGTGTCCAGTGGGGCCGGCCTCCCTTCTCCTCAGAGGGGAGCCCCGGGCCTGCCACGTGGCTAGTAGTGCCGGACATCACCCCCTCCGCAGGGGTGAGCACTGAAGGCACAGAACCGGGCCTCGCCCCCTCCTGTCCAGCAGGGCCGGGCCTCCCCTCTCCTCAGAGGCGAGCCCCGGGCCTGCCACGTGGCCAGAAGTACCGGACCTCACCCCTTACGTAGGGGTGAGCTCCGAAGGCGCCACGTGTCCAGACGGGCCGGGCCTCCCCTCTCCTCAGAGGCGAGCCCCGGGCCTGCCACGTGGCCAGCAGAGCCGGACCTCACTCCCTCCGCAGGGGTCAGCTCCGAAGGCGCAGAGCCGGGCCTCACCCCCTCTGCAGGGGTGAGCTCCGGAGGCGCAGAGCCGGACCTCACCCCCTCCGCAGGGGTGAGCTCCGAAGGTGCAAAGCCGGACCTCACCCGCTCCGCATCGGTGAGCTCCGAAGGCGCAGAGCCGGACCTCGTCCCCTCCGCAGGGGGGAGCTCCAAAGGCCCAGACCCGGACCTCATCCCCTCCACAGGGGTGAGCTCCAATGGCGCAGAGCCGGGCCTCACCCCCTCCGCAGCGGCGAGCTCCGGAGGCGCAGTGCCGGACCTCACATCCTCCGTTGGGGCGAGCTCCGATGCTGGACCTCACCCCCTTAGCAGGGGTGAGCTCCGATGCCGGACATCACCCCCTCAGCAGGAGTGAGCTCCGATGCCGGACATCACCCCCTCAGCAAGGGTGAGCTCCGATGCCAGACATCACCCCCTCAGCAGGGGCGAGCTCCGATGCCGGACATCACCCCCTCAGCAGCGGTGAGCTCCGATGCCGGACATCACCGCGTCAGCAGGGGTGAGCTCCGATGCCGGACCTCTCCCCCTCAGTAGGGGTGGTTCTGATGCCGAACATCACCATCTCAGCAGGGGTGAGCTCCGATGCCGGAAATCACACCCTCCGCAGGGGTGAGCTCCGAAGGCGCAGAGCCGGACCTCGCCCCCTCCGCAGGGGTGCTTCCAAAGGCACAGAGCCGGACCTCATCCCTTCCGCAGGCGTAAGCTCCAGCGGAGCTGTGCCTCCCCTCTCCTCAGAGGCGAGCTCCGGGCCTGCCACGTGGCCGGCAGAGCCGGGCCTCACTGCCTTCACAGGGGCGAGCTCCGAAGGCGCCACGTGTCCAGCGGGGCCGAGCCTCCCCTCTCCTCAGAGGCGAGACCCGGGCCTGCCACATGGCCAGCAGTGCTGGACCTTCCCCCGTCTGTAGGGTTGAGTTCCGAAGGCGGCACGTGTCCAGTAGGGCTGGGCCTCCCCTCTCCTCAGAGGCGAGCCCCGGGCCTGCCACGTGGTCAGCAGTGCCGGACCTCACCCCCTCCGCAGGGGTGAGCTCCGAAGGTGCCACGTGCTACATCGGCTTGAAGGAGTTTTGAAGAAAGTGCGCGGGGTAGAAAAGGAGAAGGCCCCACCCCGGGATTGTTATCTCCACCGAGGTGGGGCCGGGGGCCACTGTCGGTACTCTCAGTACCGGGTACCCCCGTGCACAGGAGAAAAGCCGCCTATGGACCTCACGCCCTACGCAGAGGTGAGCTCCGAGGGCGCCGCGTGTCCAGCAGGGCCGGGCCTCCCCTTTCTCCGAGAAGAGCCCCAGGCCTGCCACGTGGCCAGCAGAACAGAACCTCGCCGCCTTCGCAGGGGCGAGCTCCGAAGGCGCCACATGTCCAGCAGGGCCGGGCCTCCCCTCACCTCAGAGGTGAGCCCCGAGCCTGCCAAGTGGCCAACAGAGCCGGGCCTCGCCGCCTTTGCGGGGGCAAGCTCCGAAAGCACCACGTGTCCAGCGGAGCCAGGCCTTCCCTCTCCTCAGAGGGGAGCCCCGGGCCTGCCACATGGCCATCAGTGCCGGACCTCACGCCCTCTGCAGGGGTGAGCTCTGAAGGTGCCGCGTGCCGTGCTGCCCACCCCGGTTCGGTAGGCAGCAGGAGTAAAGGCACACCATGCCCTTTCCGATCAAGGAATTCAAGACCCGTGCCTTCCCGAGACGCGGAGACGCAGCGCACACCCCTGTTAGGTGGCACTGTGACCAGTCACATCGCAGTTAAGACAAGCACACCATGTCAGAAGCTGTTGACCAATACATACAGCGACAAGACATCCCCTGCCGTCCCTGCCGTCATCAACCACTACGCCTAGCTTGCGGCACAGGCAGGACGGCAGAACGACGACTAAGAAGCCATTGCCAGGGACAGCTACCAGCATTCACTGCAAGATATGGAAGGTGGCAGGAAATCTCCCCGGAGCCACCTGTCGGGCCCCGGGCCCACCTTGTAAGCCGCCCGAGCTTTGAAGTATAAAAGACTCGGGTTGGCAACGTTGCAAAGGGTTCGGCATTTTGGGCAACTCAGCTCATCCAGATCCCCGAGCTTAGAGCTCCGGTTCTAAGCTCCGAGCAATACAGCTCCCGTGGACGTAGGGTATTACGGTCCGGCGGCCTGAACCACGTAAAAATCCTTGTGTCAATCCTCTCACAACCAACGCGACCATCCGACAGAACTAGCCCCTCCGAAAAAAGAACCTCCGCGGGCTGCTCCTGAAGCAGGCCTGGGGGAAGTGTCGACGGCACACTTTGACAACAGGGATATCCTCTAACTTGGGAGCTTCAGTATGATACGCGGCTGAAACTTCTGGAACTGGATTGTCTAGTATGAGGGAATGCAGATGGTGGAGTGAAGAGTTGAGGTGAACCGTCCATGATAATGTTTCTATGACAGTGCCATGGTAACTTAGCCATGGCATTCTGAAGATTGCATCAATCTTCTGTCCCTCAAGAATAATCATAGTAGTGGGATATATTCTCCCACCTAAGCACAGTGGTGCTTTTGGAATCATCATATTTGCTGAAATCTTCCCTTCCGGTGAGCAGATCATATATGAGCACTCGGTTGGAAAGACTTCCAGTGGATGCTTAACCACATAGGATGCACTTATGAAGTTTTGGGTTGCTCCAGAATCAAATGAAATGATGATTGCATGGTCGTTGATTGTGAACGCACCCGTCAGCACGTTCTCTCTTTCCAGGGCGTCCTCATTGTCGATGTAACGAACGCCCCCGGTGCACTGACCTCCCTTCTTGACTGGTGGTCGGCCTCGAGTGCCGCCCTGATATTGGGCTTGCCCGCTGCTTTGCTGCCCTTGTGGACAGTCCTTTGAGAAATGACCCGCCTGGCCACACGTGTAGCATGTGTAGCTAGGCGGTCCTCCGCTGACCGGCGGACAGAATCCTGGGGTGCGTTGTGGCAGTGGAAAAGCCCGGGGCTACCATCTGCTGCTGCGATCGTGGTGGTGGCACCGGCTGTCGGAATAGTGGTGGCTGAAAAGAACGACCCCCAAACTGTTGAGGTTGCGCCGGTGGATGCCACTGCTGACCGGATGGTGTCCGATACACCATGCGGTATTTTTGAGGAGCTCCACCCCTGCTGCTCGGTGTTCCACTTCGCTTCCGCTGCTCAGCCGCCAATTCATGCTGAGCATCCTCTTGCATAATAGCGGCATTGACGAGGTCGTTGAAGGTGCCACGATTGCATTGCACGAGGTGAGTCTTCATCTCGTGGTTTAAACCCCGGTAGAACTGCTCGCGCTTTTTCTCCTCCGTGGAGATGTAATCCGACGCAAACTGTGCCAGATGGTTGAACGCACGGGAGTAGTCGTGGGCACTCCTCCCACCTTGCTTCAGTTCCAAGAACTCTTGGAACTTCCTCTTCATCATCCCGGGAGGTATGTGATAGGCGCGGAACGCCTCCCGGAATTCTGCCCATTCCACGGTGTGGCCAGCAGGTAGTGAGGCGACATAGCTCGCCCACCACACACCAGCGGCACCGTGAAGCTGCTGCACCGTGAAGAGAGTCTTCTGCCGCTCCATGCATTGGAGCAGCTCGAACTTGGACTCAATCGTCCGCAGCCAGTTGTCAGCCTACAGTGGTTCCGCCGCTTGGGTGAACAACGGAGGATGCTCTAAGGGCCTAAGTTTTTGGCACATATTCAAAGTGTTCATAACCACACACACACTTCATTTGAAGAAACTTGATGAGTGCATTTGAAGAGCAACTAAACACCATCAACATGATCATTAGAGAATAAACTCCACAAAATGCAAAAGTGGTATTTCCCACATGCATCATATAGGGGCTGGATATATGAAAAAGTCCTACACCTTGCTAGGAATGACCATGCAAAATTTTACCCAAATTCAAGACCACTTTGAAGTCCTTTTGCGTATAACTAGAAAGAGGGTGGTTTGAACTCAATTCAAATTCAAACTACTTCCATCCCATGAATTCAAAATTGGGAGGCATATTCTTACTCAGCACATTTTTGTGAGCTCACACACCAATTTTCACTCCATTTGGAGTTGATCTTGACATGAGCTAAGTTTAGCAAATTCAAACTTTATTTGAATTTCAAACTGCATATGTGCAGAAAATATATTCAAACAAACCCCAATTTGAATTCTATCCAATTCAAAGGGCCAGAGGGTAGATAATTCAAATAACCAGGGTTATTTGGGTCTCTACTGTTTATAGCAGTGGGGAAAATTCAATTTTTCAGAGGTTAAAACCGGAGTGGGACCCACATGTCAGCCTCACTAGTGTTTCAACCGACTGAAGTCACCGCAGCTCGGTTCCTGCGCTCGACCACGAGGGCGCCACGGCGATTGACGACCGCTGCCACCTCCTGGTCACCGATCAGCGCCCAAACCGACGTCCCCAGCTATTTAGCTGTGAGCTGCCGCCGGCAGCAGCCCATCTTCCCACTGCCTCGACGTTTCCACCACGGAGAACACTGAGCTAATCGACGCACAGCCCCACCGCCTCACCTCGCCATCGACCGGCCAAAGCAGTGCCTTTCACCATGAGTTGAGGCTACAAACGGCACTGCCGATCCTTGCTCGACGTGTTACAGCCCTCAGTTGCTCGTGATCAGCTTCGGTGATGCTTGTCTGAGCCGATCTTCCATCGCACTGTCAACCGAGAGCTCCTCCAACTCGACGCCGTCGCCCGAGCAGCACAAAGATTCTCCAGCGTGACCAACCCGTCTCTGAGGTTAGCATCCAAGTTTTGTAGCTCCTCCCGAACTCCCTAGATCCCTCTTAGCGCCGGCTAGCCAGAATTTCAACTTTCCCGGATGATCGCCGGAAAGAACACCGAGAACCAAAACTCGAAATTCACCTCGATCACTTGATCACCGGAAATCCTGGTTGAGCGGAAGCTAGAGTAGCACCTCACGGTCACTTCAGCCAAATCCTAGCGGTAATGATCGACCCGGTGAGCAGAGCACCGGAATTTGGCCATCGCCGGTGAAAACGGCTCGGGTCACCGGTGAAGTCTAATTTCCCGGCGATCTCCGGCCAAGAGGAGGGCAGGGATAGCTTCCTCATGCTCCAGTGGTGCTTTGCGACTCACTGGTTGTTCGTGTTCACTGCCGAGATGAGCTAGCGCCGTCGGACCCGAGCTCATCTTCCGCCTCCACTGTCGCAGACTAGGTTTCCGGCGATTTCGAGGTCGGAGAAGGTGCCCGGCGTGTGTGTCGTGCTCCAAGGATCACGTAGGAAGAAACTGCATCGAAAATTAGGCAGTAGCAGCCGAGAATGAACCGCGCCACCGTCGCTGGACGTCGCGCGCTCGGGCGCTGGCGGGAGGTGGACGAAGGCACTATGCGTGGGACCCACATGCAGTGTTTTAAACATTTCCCAATTTTCAGTTTTATTTCAAACTTGAAACCCAACACCATTGGCTAGGAAGCTCCAAATATAGTGAACCAATTTTTGTTGGATTCAGCTCTCTGAGTACTTTCCATCAAATCAAGTTTCACCCTATGAAAATCCTTATTTCTCCAGAATTAATTCTTCAAAGTTTAAACTGTTTAGAATTTTAACTGGAGAATCTTTTGGAGGAAAAGTCTGAAATTTTGCTAGTATGTTCACCAAAATATCCCTGAGCTACCATAACAATTTCAGATCCATTTGAGCTCATTTGATCCACCTAATGGTGTGATTAATAAAACTGTTCCATAGAAAATAGAAAATGTCCAGAAAAATTTTCAGAATTTCTCTGAAGTTATTTAGCTCATATCATTAGCTAGGAACCTTCACATTAAGTGAGACAAAACTCTATTAGAACCCTCTAAAAATATAGTTTTCAGAAAGTCATGGCTTGCTCCATGAAAATCTCTAGAACACCCTAGGAGCTCCAATTAAGGTCAAGTACATAATTAATTGTGGAGAGCTCAAATGAGCTTTGGTGCAAATAAAACATGGCCAAGTCTCTGTTTAGGTTGTAACCAAATCACAGTAAAAATTTCAGAGCCATTGGGTCTGTCTAGTAAGACTTATAGTCTTCACAAGTTTAAACTCAATTCGAATGCATTTAAATTGATACATATACATGTTATCTCATGTAGTCGCTAAGGTTGAGGAGGAACCTGAAGTATTAGACTTCATCACTCTGAAGGAGCAGCTAGCCTGCGACCAAGAGCAGCATGGCAAGCTCCGGTTTGCATTAACCTTTTTATAAAGTTTTACTGTTTTGAGAACTTACTTTGAGCACTCAATAAATTCTTGCATTAGAGTCTTGTTCGAAACCCAAATGCATAGCCAAGAAAACGCTGGGTTGGGATTAGATTTGAAAACCTCGTTAGCTACTGCAATGCCAAGACAGTGTAGGATTTGATACAAGTCGAGTAGTTGGAACTACTCGCGAGAATAGGCTAGAGGCACATCGCTCGGGTAAAGATAGCAAATGAAACACATGGCAAGAAAAATGAGACCGAGCGGAGAGTAAGGGCAGCAGGACTTTGGGGCCTGGGTGGTATAGCTCCCCTTGTGTCGATTGAGGACCGAGCCGTGTGCGGGCCTGTTGAACAAGCTAGAACAGTACCGAAGACCTACCGACTATATGGGAACCGGGAAACTGATGTAACTCGGGTAGCTGGGTATTGAGGCATTGCCTATCTTTCAGAGGGTAGGTTGAGAGCTCGAGGTGTAAATCGGCTGGCGGCACTGTGGATGCGTGCACAGAGACCTCTTGCTCGGGACGATAAGACCGGTTCAATATTTGGCTAACGGGTGAAAGGTGGTTGCGTACGACGTCCGTGATGGTTGCTGTAGGTAACATCGAGTACGGGCGTACGTGACGGGTTATTCGGGTAACCCTGCAGGTGTAAATCGATTATAATCGCCGTCCCTCGCGGTCAGTGAGTACCACTTGTTCACTGTACCGTCACGTAGAAAGAACAGGCTAGATACATGTTAAAAGTTTGCTGATTTGAAAGATATACTTTGCTTGTTAATGTCTTGTTGTAGTTTAGAGCTAATTAAAGTTCTTTTCAACTTTGGGGAAAGTACATGAGAGAAATGTGTTTCTTGTTTGATTGCGGCTTTCTCATGTCCCTTAGCGTAAGGTTCTCCACCACCTGCTGCTAAAACATTGAAAGTAATGTTCAACTAATTAGGCAAGTCCTTTGCAACTTATTTTACCTCATGTACCCAAAAACCATTCATGTAGAAGTTTCATGTATAGGAGAGATGGGTCAGTCTTGCTGAGCCATTGTGCTCACTGCTTGTGTTTGAATCTTTTGCAGGGGTTTATGAGGAAGGGACTCCCCAGGAGGAGACGGAACCCCAGGAGCGGAACACCATCAAGTGGGAGTCGTGCACGTCGCCGAGTTAGTGTGTGTGCGTGCTAGCGGGGACACGTTCACGCGCTGAACGTGAACTCGATGCATAGTCTATGCCCGTGAGTATGGACTGGACTATTTTGTTGTAAAAATGTTCATAAACTTGTTTATGTAATAAAACTTTGCTTCCGCTTTGTATCTTTGATGTGTGTTATCCGGTGCTGTGCAACGCAGCACCCCTCAGCGTGATCCTGGGTCGACAAGGCCGTTGGGGTCGTGTCAGCGTGGTATCAGAGCTCGCTTGAGGTTTATTGCACTGCAAAGGTCATCCTTTCAAAAATTCGGTGAGGAACGAGTTAGTAGCCCGCATAAGGATGTTATTGGTGTATAGAAAGTGGCATACTAACCTATTTGTTTATGTCGGAAAATCGTGCATCTCGGGAATTTTATGTCTTGGGGGGTTCACATAAGCGTTGTCCACCAGTGCGCACAAGCTGAAGGGTGGAGTCCCATGGGTGGCAGCTGACCCGACCCGCTTTAATATCCTCTACGACTCTTCATGTCATTTGGGGTATTCGAGCAACGTATGTCCCTGGCGTGATTTTGGCAATTTGGGAGACCCCGTCACGTGGTCAGTAACGTGAACACGTAGCTCAAGGCGTGTTTGGCTTGAGAACATCCGGACGAGTGATGACGGCCGGGTGTATGAACTGTATGGATACCGGGCTCGGTGTGCAGCCAAGTCTGATGATTGTTTGAGTTATCTGCAGGTAGTCTAACCACGAAACGGTAGACGTGTAGCATCCGTGTGCGAGTGACGCTTAGTGGCACTGAACTAACGAAGCCGGATAAATCCGGTATAGGTTTTTCTTTCTGAGGATGTAGTACCGACATGATCTGGTGGCGCATCGACGTCACAACCCACTAAATGATCAACTTCATGGAAAAACTTAAAAGTTTTAATCCAGAGCACTAAAACTTGACGTAACTCCTTCCCTTAATCAGAATATTCAAAGTTAACAAGTTTTCAACTTATAGGATACTAAGGACAGTGTCCCCTGTTTTCAGCTGAATTAAGGCTCAAGTTAATCAGAGGTTAGAGGTTGAGTTCTTTCGAGGTTGGGGTCAAATGATACATGTGGGGAACCCCTTACGGGATCCACACTCCAGGATACACATTGGGTGGTGCCGTGCGATGCGGCACCGAACAGCATACACGAAAAGAATCATAAAGTACAAAATCTTTTATTTCTCAAGATAATGTCATTTACAAAATATTGTACCACGAGGGTACAAGCAGCGGAATATACATACCCACTTACTCTCGGTCCTAACCAAGTAAAAGAGAAGACGTCCAGCCCGCGGACGCTTCTTACTAGCTTCCAAAAGATGAGTGCAGCGGCAGGGTTTCCAGTGAATCGCTAATGGCACACCGAACAACCATCTTTATAGTAAATTTTATAACCTGCAAAACACTAATAATGCAACCGTGAGCACGATGGCTCAGCAAGACTTAATCGACACTCCTAAACATGGAACTCTACATGCTGGGATTACTAACATAGAGAAAGTATGATGCAATAACGACACGCCTACATGTTAATCCTTATTTTCAGTTTAATAGCAGCAGATTATTATGCCTTAGGCAGCCATCACATCGGAAGTCCACAATCAAACAAAAAACTCTTTCCTCCGATGTGGTGATGCCCGAAGTGGGATATAAACTTAGTGAGCTCTACAACTATAGCATACATGGTTGGCAATACAATGAATTTAAGAACTTCACATCAGCAATGATTCATTTTACTTCATCTGGAAATAATTACTACGTCACAACTCAGTGAACAAGTGGTACTCATATAACCGCGAGGGACGGTGATTGCAATCAGGACACACCCGGAATACACGACACATACACCCACCTCGAAAGACTCAAACATGAGCTCTTTCTTTTGTTGTATGCAGCAACCTTTCGCCCATCACTCCAATGCCGAACCAGTTCCGCTGACCCATCAGAAGGGCCACTATATGGAACACGTCGAAGTTGCTCCGCTAGCGGGTTTACACCTCTGACACCAACCCCCAGAGGACGGCCGTATAAGTTTCGACACGAGAGTACCCAAGTTACATCGGTTTCCTGGACCCCATAATTCCAGTATGCATCCGGTATTGTTCAAACTTGCTCAGCAGGGCGGCATACACATCGGTCCTTAACCGAAACAAACAGAGCTACAGACACACAGGCCCAACGTCCATCTGCTCCTACTCTCTGCTTGGTCTCATTTTCCATTCCAGAACTTTCATTCTCTAGAATCATACCCCGCTGAACCAACATCCTAAACTCACGAGTAGCTTCCAACTACCCGACTTGTACCGGATCCTATACAACTTAAGCCTAGAAGAAAACTACACGAAGGTAACCTATTGTACCCTGTAACTCCAAGGTTTTGTGGTCATGCATTTGGAGTATCAATCACCTTGACCTAATGCACGATACATACTAGACCCATAAAAGTGATAAAAAGCAAAATGTAACTAAAAAGCTGTTAAATGCAAACCAGGGCTTGCCTTATGTTGCTGCAGGTTTATTTCTACTTTTAAGCCAGTATCTTTGCGATGAGTTAAGCCTCAACTTGCTGCTCCGAGTCAAGTTGCTCGTTGACCTCCTTCGTCGTATTTCCTACCGACATGAATATGCACAGTTTTATGTTGCAAGTAAAGCCGTTATAAACAAATGTGTTTTAGGAACTAAGAATGGTTTAGACTAACTCTAAAGTGAGTGAAGAGCTCTGTTATGGACAACAACAGAGAACTTTAGCTGGGCAGTAGATGTTTGTTGGAGTAAAGTTCAAAAAGTGACATATAAGGAACATAGGAAAGATATTGCAACAACCCAGCAGAAAACTGGAGAATATGATCTCAACTTGCTCTGAAATTTTTACATTGGACCATAGATCATACAGAGGTATGCCTTGCAAAATTTCAAACAAAGTTGATGGAAGATGTGGCCTAGAGAATTTTCTTACTAGTTAGCTTCTCTGAATTCCTATGGCAATTATAGTGTCTTGTCATGCTCCAAATTTGATTTTGCAGAAATTTGAGAGTCTCATGAGTCCGTAGGACATGGTTTCACCATTTTTGGAGCTCCCTACAAAGAGATATGGATTTTTGAAGTTGGAGCTAAGAGCTGAAAATCATTCTGTTATTTTTCATAATTTTCAGAGACATACAAGATTGAATCAACATTTGGCCAAGAAAATGAAGTCCAATGCTTCTTAAAATTTTACTGGAGTTCAAAGATTTTTGAGAAAGTGTCCTTCCCAAATTTGGGAATTTTACAATAAACAGAACTCCTGTAAAAATTCCTATAAATGTTTCCTTAAATGAATTAATGAGCTAAATACAGAGATTTTCATAAATATTGGGCTGCACCTCTGGATAGTACTCATTGAGAGGAATTCAACAAAATTTATTTCACAATTTGTGGAGGTTACTACACAAAGTTATGGCTCTCCAAAGTTTGAACCGAATTAGGAAAATCTGAAAAATGTTTAAATACCGACAGTGGGTCCCACTCGTCATCCCTAACCTTCAGCCTCGCGCCAAACAGAGCAGTGGCGGCTCCCTCCGGCGAGGTCGCCGGAAAGGCACTTCCCAGCCACCTCCGGACCCCGTGCTGGCCGCACCCCCCCCCCATTTCCCCCCCACGCGGAACACGTTGGTGAGGTCGCCAGCGGCTGAAACTCGCCGGAAAACAGGGCGCACCGGCAACAGCAAACCCTAGGGCTCCAGCGAGGTCATGCACGGTGAATTCTCCACCAAAGGGTCTGTTCTTGGGCTCAAAAGCACCATGGGGTATCCTTTATCACCGGCATGATCTCAAATCGGCTCAAAAATAGCTGTAAATAGGAACTCATCGGCGACCTAGAGTGAAAATCGGTGCCGGCCCGAAATTCTCGAAGAACAGCGCCAAATCTTGATGATTTTCGATGATTTTTGATCCTAGAGGGGCGTGGGAGTCTCTAGAGCACGTTTGTACCTTGGCACACGTGATGGTGGACTGATCACGACGAATTTTGAAATTGGTGAGGCTCGGTTCTAGGCATACCGAAGCAAAGAATTGCAAAATTCATCCAAAGCGATGCACGAAAGGAGAAAGTTTTGCACCGTCGGTTTGCACACCTGAGGGCGCTCCTTTTTCGTGTAGACCGTCATCCACGATGACGAGCGTAGAGCTCGGGCGCTGAAGAACAGAGGGTTGGCCGACGTGCGGTGTTTTGACTGTGCGAGGCAGAGGGCTGTGAGCTGTGGGAGATACTTCATGTGGGCAGCACGAGGGTGCTTCACTCGGCGTCCTGATCGTGAGAACAGCGGGGAGTCGGTTGGCTGAGCAGCTCGGTGGCGCACGCACTGACTGCAGCTGGCTCAAGTGAGAACAGAGAAGACTTCGGGTTGAAGTCTACTGACATGTGGGCCCCATTTCTCCCCTCTTATCTCCAATTCCATTTAAAATAGCAAATGAGCCCCAAAATTGATCAAAATTGGAGGATAGGCCGAAAGAAATATGAGGAACACAATGACACACACAAATTTGAATTTCGGTGAAGTTGGAATTTGAAACTGAGATTTAAATTCAAATTCAAGTTTTCTCCCATTTTAATTCCAATGACTAGGAAACCTTTTCCAACTGACCTAAAATTTTGCCGAGCTACCCGTGGATGTGTGGAGAACTAAATGGTATCTTTAGATCTCCATGTTCGGAAATTTTTGTAAGTTCAAGTTTAGACTTGGAGCTCACACCTTTAAATTCAAAAGTTTAAATTCCCTCTAATTTTCTCGGTGTGACTTGTAGCTCCACTTGCTAGAGTTTTGGGATTTCACAATACATTTCTGGAAAGCTTTGGAAGATCTTTACAACTTTTCTGTTGAGGTACAGAGGTGTTTCATCCCTTAACCAATCGAAAAATGCAGTAGAGTTGAAACTGTCCAGAAAACAGGGCAGAGCAAACACTGTCTGTAAATTGAGCATAGCTTCCTGCATAAAAATCCAAAAATAGAAAATGAGGTAGTTATGAAAATTTTATAAGATTGGTTGCAATTTCTTAACATAAAGTTTTGTCAGATTGGGAGTAGAATTAACTGGAATTCTTGGATTAAATCAGTACCTCAAGGAGGGAGGTGCTGTCCAATTTTCTCCAGAAAATCTGTCAGCATTGAAATCTCATAACTTTTGAACCAGGACAGATATTAGGCCAATCAAATACTTTCTGGAAAGCTATTGAAGTTAGATTTAGTTTTGATGTTGAGCTCCAGAATTGGTTTTGCTTTTAGCATGTCGAAATCACGTTGAAATGGAAACTGGTCAGGGCTGTCATATTGGACAGCAGATCAGCAGTCAAATTTGTTTAAGTTTGAACTATGTTTCAAAGTTCTATGAGTTCAATGACATGTTTTATGTTATAACTCAATGGTTTACTGTTCAAATAAATATTTGACATTTCTCAAATATGATTCTACATATGACAGCCGATAGACAGTTGGAGAACGGGTGGGTGGAATTTCAGTGTTCTCACCACAGCGGCTATCCGGAAGCGTTGAGGCAAATGCTTCAATATTTCGGGTACAGGAAGATGCCGCAGTATTTCACCAAGGAAGAAGGCGAGGAGGGGAACAAGACGTGGACGATCCATGTCGAAGTTCCTGCCGGACCTACGCCACCCGGTTGGGTGCCGTTCCCGTTACGGTGAGAGGTAGACAGCCGGAGGAAATGTGGCAAGTGGCAGCCCACGACACCATGTCGCGTTTCTGCCAACTACGCGTGAGAGCTATGGAGGGCACTCCATACGCGCTCGTTCCGGTGGAGGGACGGGCTAATTACGTGTGGGAAGGGAGGTACATGGAGGCAACAGAACCGGGTTGCCCAAGGTACAGTCCCACGGAGGCAAACCTCAGTCTCCAGTTGAGAGCAGGAAAGGTCGTGATGGACAGCCAAGCTGTTCATACGGATTGTCTTGCTGCAAAGCTCAATGAAAGTACAAGCCATGGAGATCATTTTGAGATTGCTCACAGCGCACTCCGCAATTTTCTCCTTCCGATGATCAAGCGACTGAACGAACAACACAACCAGTTGCATCGTCTGAAGTAGGCGAAGAAGAAAAGCCGTATCGACATCACGGTTTTGCATCAACAGGTGTAGGCCCTGACCCAGCGGAACGAGGTCCTCACTCAAGAGCGGGATGATGCTATTGAGGAGGGGCAAGGCTGGGAAGAGGACTACAACCAAGCCATGGATGAGGTGCACGCGTTGCAGGACCTCGTACCTCCGGTAATGGGCATACCGGTGGTAGGTGCTGTACCCGTGGTCTTGGGTATTCCGGCAATGGGGGAACCCGAGCCGGAAGAGGAGGTCGTGGACCCACAGCCACCAGCAGAGGTACTGGAGGAGGACGACCCGCAGGAGGTCGAGTTCTACTCCGAGTAGGAGGTTACTGTTGCCAAAATGACTCGTACTCGTGCCAACCCAGACGTTGGGGGTTCCAGTCAGGGGGGAGAGACCTCCCAACAGCCTCCCGAGGACTCCTCGGGACAGCAACAGAAACAACCGCCACCGCCACCGCCAACGGTTACTTTGGCTGACATTGTGGCAGCGATGGCGGGCTCTCATCAGCAGCTCACAGAGTTGCTGCAAACCCTCATTGCAAATACGTCTCGACCAGAGAGACGTCAAGATCGTGAGGAGAGCCAACAGAGCTCCTACTCCGACTTTCTGGCTACTCATCCACCAGTATTTTCAAGGGCGGATGAACCCCTCGATGCAGACAATTGGCTCCGCACGATGGAGATGAAGTTCGGGCTGCTCCAAGTAAGTGAGCAGCGCAAGACTCGGTTCGCGGTCCAACAGATCCAGGGATCCGTGAGCGTGTGGTGGGCGAACTACTGTGCTTCGCAGCCCACCGAGCAAGTTATGAGCTGGGCGGAATTCCGGACGGCCTTTAGGGCCTATCACATACCGCCGGGTCTCATGAAGAGGAAGACGCAGGAGTTCTTACACCTGCAGCAAGGGAGCCGAAACGCTCTGGAAAACTCCAGGGCGTTCAATGATCTTGCGCTCTACGCTTCGTATCACGCCGATACCGATGAGAAGCGGCGGGATCATTTCTACCAGGGGCTTAATTTCGCGATGTTCAAGAGCGGCAACCTCAACGATATAATTGATGCTGCGATTGTTCAGGAGGACTCCGGCATGGAGTTAGCGGTGGCGGAAAGGAAGTGAAGCATGCCGCAAAGCAGCGGAGAAGGAGGGGGTCCTTCTCAAAAATATCAGATGGTGTGTCGCCCACCATCGGGTCCATGCTGGCAGCCACCGCAGAGGCTGATGCCATTCCGCAGTCGGCCATATTCTCCACCGGCATTCCGGCCGGCACTGCCAGTACCACCTCCGCAGCAATAACAGCAACAGCGGACGATGCCGCGTGCATATGCACCTCAGCAGCGCATGCTGGACTTTCGTCCCCCAAGCACCGGCCAAGCAGCAGCCACATGCTACAAATGTGGTCGTCTAGGATACTTCGCCAACAATTGTCTTGAGAGGCAAGGCGGAGGAGTTGCACCACATCTTCCGGGGAGGAATCAGCCCTGGAACACCACTAATGCGCGGCGGGCAAACCCTAGGCCCGGCACCGTCCACCAACTTGCCATAGAGGACTTTCCGGAGGGTGAACCAATCCTTGCGGGTATGTTCCAACTCCACCAGCATCCCGCCATAGTATTATTTGATTCAGGCGCCACGCACAATTTTATTAGCCAAGCTTTCATTGCTAAATACAGCTTGCAAATACTACCCACCGATAGTCCATACTTGATTTGTTCACCTTGTGGGAAAATTTCAGCAAGCATGATGGTTCAAAAAGCGCCATTATGCTTAGCGGGTAGAGTATACCCTACATCTCTCATAATTTTAGAGGGACAGAAGGTCGATTTCATCTTAGGGATGTCGTGGTTAACCCTCCATGGCACTGTTTTAGACACCGTCCTCCGAGTCGTGCATTTACACCCAGAAATGCATGAGTCACATTCATTATTTCTGGACAGTCCCGAAATAAAACTTCCAGGTGTATATCAGTCCACAACCACCAGATTGGAAGACATTCCAGTAGTCCGTGAGTTCCCTGACGTGTTCCCGGATGATTTACCGGGGATGGCACCCGACCGAGAGGTGGAGTTCAAGATTGAACTTGCGCTGGGAACCATGCCAATATCCCGAAGGCCATACAAGATGGCGCCCAAGGAATTGGCTGAACTGAAGACGCAGTTAATGGACCTGCTGGAGAAGGGTTTTATTAGGCCGAGCTCCTCACCATGGGGCTGTTCGGCATTATTTGTGAAGAAGAAAGACGAGACGTTGCGGCTTTGTGTGGACTATCGTCCACTAAATGCCATGTCCATCAAGAACAAGTACCTATTTCCACCGATCGACATGTTGTTTGATCAGTTGGTCGAAGCAAAGATCTTTTCCAAGATGGACTTAAGATCCGGGTACCACTAGATTAAAATACGGGCTGAGGATATTCTGAAGACAACTTTCTCGACGAGGTACGGACTTTATGAGTACCTGGTCATGTCCTTCGTCCTCACCAACACTCCAGCTCATTTCATGTACTTGATGAACTTGGTATTCATGCCGGAGCTGGACAAGTTTGTCGTGGTCTTCATCGACGACATATTGGTATATTCCAAGTCGGAGGAAGAGCACAAGAAGCATCTGCGTATAGTCTTGCAACGGCTGCGGGATCACAAGCTATACGTGAAGTTCAGCAAGTGCGAGTTCTGGATATCGCAAGTGCCTTTTCTCGGGCATATTATCTCAGCGCAGGGACTCGCTGTAGACCCGAGCAAAATCAGACAAGTGCTGAATTGGAAGTCCCTGAGAACTGTTCACGAGGTACGGAGTTTCCTCGGACTCGCAGGATATTATCGGAGGTTCATTCCGAACTTCTCAAAGATTGCCAAGTCTATGACGGAGCTGCTGTGAAGACTACCAAATATGTTTGGAGTCCAGCATGTGAAGCAGCGTTCAAGGCATTAGTGAAGCACCTAACATAAGCACCGGTTTTGGCGCAGCCAGACGCAACAAAACCGTTCGATGTGTACTGTGATGCATCCGGCATTGGGCTCGGATGTGTGCTGATGCAAGGCCGAAGGGTGGTCACGTATGGATCACGGCAGCTCGGAAACCATGAGCAGAATTACCCAACTCACGACTTGGAGCTCGCTGCCGTGGTGCTCGCACTTAAAATGTGAAGGCACTACCTACTCAGTAAACTCGTGCATCTATATACCGACCACAATAGCCTTAAGTACATATTCACTCAGAAAGAGCTGAACATAAGGCAGCGGAGATGGTTAGAATTGATAAAGGATTATGAAATAGAGATCCATTATCACCCCGGCAAGGCAAACGTAGTGGCGGATGCACTGAGTCGCAAGTCATACGTCAACAATCTGACCACCACACCGTTGGAAGAGAGGGAGCCACCATTGCATATGATTCCACATGGAGCTCTCTACAACTTAGCTTTAATACACACCATCCGTGTAGAGATAGCGGCAGCTCAGAAACATGACAAGGGCATGTCGCATTTGCGGATACGTATAGACAGTGGGGAGCTGAAATGTTTCCGGAAAGACGGAGACGACGTCCTATGGTTCAATGACCGGATCGTCGTACCCCGTAACCCGGAGTTACGGAGGAAAATCTTTGATGAGGCTCACTTGTCAAAGTTTTCTATTCACCCCGGAAGTAACAAAATGTATCAAGAACTTAGAAGCAAGTTTTGGTGGACACGGATGAAGCGGAAGATCGCAAAGTACGTGTCCGAGTGTGATACATGTCGAAGGGTGAAGGCAGATCATATGCGGAAACCAGGACTGCTACAACCACTGGGCGTTCCTGCCTGGAAGTGGGAGGATGTGAGCATGGACTTCATCGTCGGTTTACCCACCACTTGCTAGAAACATGATTCTGTGTGGGTGATCGTCGACCGGCTCACCAAATTTGCCCATTTCATCCCGGTCAACACAAACTACAACGCTAAGAAGTATGCTGAATTGTACATCTCACGGATCCTATGCTTGTATGTCGTACCCCGCACCATCATATCAGATCGGGGCACTTTATTTGTGTCCTGTTTTTTGGAGCAGCTACATGCTGCGTTGGGGACGAAGCTGATCCGTAGTTCAGCGTACCACCCGCAGACGGATGGGCAAACTTAGCGGGTAAACCAAATTTTAGAAGATATGCTACGAGCTTGCGCTATCAACCACGGCAAGAATTGGGATGATCACTGGCCGTTGGCCGAGTTCTCGTACAACAATGGGTACCAAGCCAGCATAAAAATGGGGCCTTACGAGGTGCTATACGGGAGAAAATGCCGAACACCACTGAATTGGTGTGAGTCTGGCGAAAGGGTTACCTTCGGGATTGATATTGTCAACAACACGGAGGAAAAGTTTCGGCTGATTCAAGCGAACCTAAAAGCCGCCCAATCCCGACAGAAACAATATGCAGACCGGAGAAGACACCCTTTACAGTTTGAAGTCGGGGATCACATATATCTACGTGTGTCTCCAATGAAGGGCATGAACAGATTCAGGGTGAGAGGAAAGTTAGCACGGCGATTCATCGGTCCATTCCAGATTACAGAAAGATGTGGGTCAGTAGCATACCGGCTGACATTACCAGAAGAACTTTCCGGTGTGCACGACGTCTTTCACATCCCCCAGCTGAGGAAGTGTCTCAAGCTATCCACTACCTTCCAGCTGGAGGATATAGAAGAACTGAAACCGGATCTCAAGTATCGGGAGGAACCGGTTCAGATTATAGATGAAAAGGCCCGAACCACACGCTACCGTACATTGTGGTTCTACAAAGTTCTATAGAGTAATCACTCCATAGACGAAGCGACATGGGAGAGCGAAGGATTTCTTCGTGCTAACTACCCTGACTTTTTCACGTCGCATATATGGTAATTTTCCACCATCCTCTCTCCCATTTTCACCTTATAATCTCGGGACGAGATTCTTTTAAGGGGGGAGGAATGTAAGGGCCTAAGTTTTTGGCACATATTCAAAGTGTTCATCATCACATACACACTTCATTTGAAGAAACTTGATGAATACATTTGAAGAGAAAGTAAACACCATCAACATGATCATTAGAGAATAAACTCACAAAATGCAAAAGTGGTATTTCCCACATGCATCATATAGGGGCTGGACACATGAAAAAGTCCTGCATCTTGCTAGGAAAACCATGCCAAATTTTACCCAAAATTCAAGACCTCTTTGAAGTCCTTTTGGGTATAACTAAAAAGAGGGTGGTTTGAACTCAAATTCATAAACTACTTCCATCCCATGAATTCAAAAGTGGGAGGCATATTCTTACTCAGAACATTTTATGAGCTCACACAATAATTTTCACTCCATTTGGAGTTGATCTTGACATGACATAAGTTTAGCAAATTCAAACTTTATTTGAATTTCAAACTGCATATGTGCTGAAATATATTCAAACAAACCCCAATTTGAATTCTATCCAGTTCAAAGGGCCAGAGGGTAGATAATTCAAATAACCAGGGTTATTTGGGTCTCTACTGTTTATAGCAGTGGGGAAAATTCAATTTCAGAGGTCCGAGTGTTTCAACCTCACTAGTGTTTCAACCGACTAAAGTCACCGCAGCTCGGTCCCTGCGCGCGACCACGCGAGCACCACGGCGATTGCTGACCGCTGCCACCTCCTGGTCGCCGATCAGCGCCAAAACTGACGTCCCCAGCTATTTAGCTGCGAGCTGCCGCTGGCAGCAGCCATTCTTCCCACTGCCTCAACGTTTCCAGCGCCAAGAACACCGAGCTAATGGCCGCACAGCCCCACCGCCTCACCTCGCCATCGACAGGCCAAAGCAGTGCCTTCCACTGCGAGTTGAGGCCACAAACGACACCGCAGATCCTTGCTCGACGTGTTACAGCCCTCAGTTGCTTGTCCGAGCCGATCTTCTATCGCTCTGTCAACCCGAGAGCTCCTCCGACTCGACGCCGTCACCCGAGCAGCACAAAGCTTCTCCAGCGCGACCAACGCGTCTCTGAGGTTAGCATCCAAGTCTAGTAGCTCCTCCTGAACTCCCTAGTTCCCTCTTAGCGCCGGCTAGCCGGAATTTCAACTTTGCCTGATGATCGCCGGAAAGAACACCGAGAACCAAAACTCAAAATTCACCTCGATCACTTGATCACCGGAAATCCTGGTCGAGCGGAATCTAGAGTAGCACCTCAAGGTCACTTCAGCCAAATCCTAGCGGTAATGATCGACCCGGTGAGCAGAGCACCGGAATTTGGCCATTGCCGGTGAAAACCGCTCGCGTCGCCGGTGAAGTCTACTTTCCCGGCGATCTCCGGCCAAGAGGAGGGCAGGGATAGCTTCCTCATGCCCCAGTGGTGCTTTGCGACCCACTGGTTTATCGTGTTCACCACCGAGATGAGCTAGCACCGTCGGATCCGAGCTCATCTTCCGCCTCCACCATCGCCGACTAGGTTTCCGGCGATGTCGAGGTCCGAAAAGGTGCCCGGCGTGTGCGCCGTGCTCCAGGGATCACGTAGGAAGAAACCGCATCAAAATTAGGCAGTAGCATCCGAGAACGAACCGCACCACCATCGCTGGACGTCACGCGCTCGGGCGCTGGCGGGAGGTAGACGAAGGCACTGTGCGTGGGACCCACGTTCAGTGTTTAAACATTTCCCGATTTTCAGTTTTAGTTCAAACTTCAAACCCACACAACTTTGGCTAGGAAGCTCCAAATCGAGTGAACAAAATTTTGTTGTATTAAGCTCTCTTAGTACTTTCCAACAAATCAAGTTTCACCCTATGAAAATCCTTATTTCTCCAGAATTAATTCTTCAAATTTAAACTGTTTAGAATTTTAACTGGAGAATCCATTGGAGGAAAATTCTGAAATTTTGCTAGGATGTTCACCAAAATATCCCTGAGCTACCATAAAAATTTCAGATCCATTTTATCTCATTTGATCCACCTAATTGTGTGATTAATAAAACTGTTCCAGAGAAAATAGAAAATGTCCAGAAACATTTTCAGAATTTCTTTAAATTGTTTAACTCATATCTTTAGCTAGGAACCTTCAAATTAAGTGAGACCAACTCTATTAGAACCCTAAAAAAAATCTAGTTTTCAGAAAGTCATGGCTTGCTCCATGAAAATCTCAAGAACACCCTAGGAGCTCCAATTAAGGTCAAGTACATAATTAATTGTGGAGAGCTCAAATGAGCTTTGGTGCAAATAAAACTTGGCCAAGTCTCTGTTTAGGTTGTAACCAAACCACAGTAAAAATTTCAGAGCCATTGGGTCTGTCTAGTAATACTTATAGTCTTCACAAGTTTAAATTCAATTCAAATGCATTTAAATTGATACATATACGTGTTATTTCATGTATTCGCTAAGGTTGAGGAGGAACCTGAATCCTTAGACTTCATCACTCAGGAAGAGCAGGTAGCCTACGACCAAGAGCAGCAAGGCAAGCTCCGGTTTGCATTAACCTTTTTACAAAGTTTTACTGTTTTGAGAACTTACTTTGAGCACTCAATAAATTCTTGCATTAGAGTCTTGTTTGAAACCCAAATGCATAGCCAAGAAAACCCTGGGTTGGGATTAGGTTTGAAAACCTCGTTAGCTACTGCAATGCCAAGACAGTGTACGATTCGATACAAGTCGAGTAGTTGGAACTACTCGCGAGAATAGGCTAGAGGCACATCGCTCGGGTAAAGATAGCAAATGAAACACATGGCAGGAAAAATGAGACCCAGCGGAGAGTAAGGGAAGCAGGACTTTAGGGCCTGGGTGCTATAGCTCCGCTTGTGTCGATTGAGGACCGAGCCGTGTGCGGGCCTGTTGAACAAGCTAGAACAGTACCGAAGAACCGGCTATATGGGAACCGGGAAACCGATGTAACTCGGGTAGCTGGGTATTGAGGCATTGCCTGTCGTTCAGAGGGTAGGTTGAGAGCTCGAGGTGTAAATCGGTTGGCGGCACTGTGGATGTGCGCACAGAGACCTCTTGCTCGGGACAATAAGACCGGTTCAATATTTGGCTAACGGGTGAAAGGTGGTTGTGTACGACGTCCGTGATGGTTGCTGTAGGCAACATCGAATACGGGCGTATGTGACGGGTTATTCGGGTAACCCTGCAGGTGTAAATCGATTATAATCGCTGTCCCTCGCGGTCAGTGAGTACCACTTGTTCACTGTACCGTGACGTAGAAAGAACAGGCTAGATACATGTTAAAAGTTTGCTGATTTGAAAGATATACTTTGCTTGTTAATGTCTTGTTGTAGTTTAGAGCTAATTAAAGTTCTTTTCAACTTTGGGCAAAGTACATGAGAGAGCGTTTCTTGTTTGATTGCGGCTCTCTCATGTGCCTTAGCGTAAGGTTCTCCACCACCTGCTGCTAAAACATTGAAAGTAAGGTTCAACTAATTAGGTGAGTCCTTTGCAACTTATTTTACCTCATGTACCCAAAAACCTTTCATGCAGGAGTTTCATGTATAGGAGAGACGGGTCAGTCTTGCTGAGCCATCATGCTCACTGCTTGTGTTTGAAGCTTTTGCAGGGGTTTATGAGGAAGGGACTCCCAAGGAGGAGACGGAACCCCAGGAGGGGAACACCGTCGAGTGGGAGTCGTGCACGCCGCCATGTTAGTGTGTGCGTGCTAGCGGGGACACGTTCACGGGCTGAACGTGAACTCGATGGATAGTCTACGCCCGTGAGTGTGGACTGGACTATTTTGTTGTAAAAATGTTCATAAACTGGTTTATGTAATAAAACTTTGCTTCAGCTTTGTATCTTTGATGTGCGTTATCCGGTGCTGTGCAACGCAGCACCCCTCAGTGTGATCCTGGCTCGACAAGACCATTGGGGTCATGTCAGATGCGTACTCATGAAATCCGAGTACGTCGTGATGTGGGGCTCACGAGGCCCCCTCTCTTGACGCTTCCCCGCCTGGGACGTATTCTGCACAATCGTGCGGAGCAGGTCGGTCTGCTCCTCACAAGAGCCCACCAGCGCCGAGATCACATCCGCTAGTGTAAGCGGAGGCGGCGGTGCTGGTTGTTGCTGCGGTGTGTTGTCGTAGGCAGGTGGCTGGGAGTCATCACCCCCTTGCTGACTAGAGCCCCCGACCTCATGAGTGGCCCGAGTACGAACCATCTGCAACCATACGACAATAAAATCAGTCCCACAACATACTCCATGCAGTCCAATAAAATAGGAGTAAAGCATAATGACGGTAAACATGCGATACATCTCGTACATGGATAATGTAATAACTATGCACAAGCTACAACATTACCAGACCAAATATAAATTAGTGAAATCCAAATTGACGGACTTCCTCTTTGGAAATTCATCTCACTAGATTTGGTCACTACGAGACGTTAATATCGCTTTGTCATCACGTATAGTACCCTTTATCTTCAATACAACACAAACATGGTCTCTAGTAAAAATAACTTGAGTAGGTAATATACTAAAATCTTTCACTAGTTGAAGATAACCACTCATGAGTATGTTCTACCCCATTAGAAGTAATCAAACCCCCCAAGGTATAACAATCTCTCAAATTAGTTCAACTGTCCATCCCTCAGCCCAGAATGACCAGTTTCTACATATCCCAGATTTTAACCAGGTAACTGGCACTTTCATAGCTCAAGATGAATACCAAAGCTAAAGTTAACTTCAGTATCTTTCCAATGAGTATTTGTTTGCCCCCATATCAGCTCTGGTTATAAAGTTATGATAATTCAAAATCAACATAATTGATGGAAGAATTTTAACAGCACCTCCAATGGAAGTTGCTGTTTTCAACTCTAATTTCTACTGAATTCCGTTCTGTAACTGCAAACACTTTGCATTACAAAGATGTAAAAAATATCCTAACCTTTCCAAAAATGTATCATATGATATATTTAGATTTTTCTACAAGAAGTTATGCTTGAAAAATGGCATAGTCTAGAGAGAGTGTTTTAAATCTGTCCTGGTTCTGGACAGTTTACAATCATCTGGAATTTCCACCAGTTTGACGTGTGATTCTGTTCTGAAAATCTACAACAAAATTGTAGAGCACTTAAACCTCTTTCCAGAACTATATTCCACACCTCCATTGGCTAATTACATTGTGAGTTAGGCTCTGTTAATGTTCAGCAAACTTGCTGCCCAAAAAACGAGCACTCTGTTTTTTCAAGTCTTTTGAGCTGAACTAATCAACTTTTGAACTTTTTTACCAGACCAGAGTCCTAAAGATTAACATGTAGTTATCTTAGTTCCTTTTCAACATTTGTTTAATGCAATCGTAATTATTACATGCCGGTACTATGTTCCTCACAAAATGGAAAATTCTAACCGGCTTACACCGGCATATACGTATCCAAATGTGGCACTAAAACGGTCACTCGCAAATGTGTTCTACTCGTACTATGGTTTCATGGTTAGTACCTGCATAAATTCACACAAACATCTGGTCCGGCTGCACACCGAACCCGGTTCCAATACAGTTTCATACACCTGTCCGTTATCACTCGCACGGGTGTTCTCAAACCAAACACACCTTGAGCTACATGTTCACGTTACTAACCACGTGACGGGGTCTCCCATACTTGCTCGTAGAACACCAGGGAAGGGCGTTGCTCGAATACCCCAAAACAACATGAAGAGTCGTAGAGGATACTAAAACTGTCCGGGTTACCTGTCACCCGTGAGGCTCCACCCTTCAGCTTGTGCGCACTGGTGGACAGCGCTTACGTGCACCCCCCAAGACAAATGAAGTCCCGAGATGCACGATTTTCCAACATAACAGATAAGTTAGGTTGCCACCTTCATATTAGGCTAATAGTGGTCCTTATTTGGGCATACTAGTGAATGCTCACCGTAATCCTAAGTTTTGCTGTAATACCGTCCTTATTTAGTGTGCTATCCCCTAAGCGGCTCTGATACCAGCCTGTGACGGACTGAAATCCATACATCGAAGATCACATAGGGTGGTGCCGCATGAGGCGACACCCGACAGCACAAATCAGAAGGAAACCATTGTATTACATTTAAAATATTCTCAATATGTACAAAAGTGGTACACCCTTCAGTTACAACTCCTGTACAGAGTATACTACAGAGGAAGCTATTTCTACAACTCAAGCCCACCTAACTAGCAAAAGTCAGTTGCCCTGCCCTATGGACAACCCACGCTAGCTTCACTCAGCCTCAGCACGGCGTGTACGGCTCCCACTCAGCCGTAGTCCCCGACGGAGGGTAGCCCTTGCCGGCGGACTCGTACTCCGAGTCCGTGGGGTACTCCTCAACAGCAAACACTCATAGAAGCAATCGTGAGCACGATGACTAAGCAACTCTTAACTGACGCTACAACACATCAAACTCTACATGCAGGTCATAACAACATAGGATGGCACATTGCAGCAACGGACACGCCTACAAGGTCATCCTTAATTCATGTATTAGCCACAAGTTAACGGTTCACGAATCTGAAATTTAGTGAGCAATATCTGGTGGCACACATGTAGCAATACAATTTATACATATCAGCAGTATTGAATCATAACATTTCATAATTTATCTACGTCATGACACAGTGAACAACCGGTACTCATAACCGCGAGAGACAGTGAATCGACTGGATATACACCTAGAGAGATACCCGAATAGCACGTCACGTACGCCCACACGCGGAGCTGCACACAGCATGCTCACCCCATGTCGTACAGGACAACCTTTCACCAAACAGCCCAAACGTCGAACCAGTCACACCGAAACGGACAGGAGGTTCCCTACACGAAGCATATCTATATGCCCGTTAGCGGATTTCCACCTTGCTGCCCTCAACCTACACCTATAAATCGGTGCGTTATGCCTCGACACCCAGAGGTATAGGTTACATCAGTTTATCGGGACCCATATATCCGATATGCCCTCGGTACATTCAAAACTTGTTCAGCGGGGCCGCACACGGATCGGTCCTCAATCGACACGGACAGGGCTACGCACACAAGACTTCCTCTTGCTGTGTCCTAACCCCTGCCTAGTCTCATTTTTTCATGCTAGAGTTGTCTCCCATCTCGAACCAATCCCATGTGTCCCGAACCCTATACCCGCGAGTAGATTCCAACTACTTGACTTGTACCGAAGTCTATAACCATTAAGCACAGCATCAACTACTCGAGGACTTAGAAACTACCCTCACTCTTGTTGGAATAATATGGTCATGCATTTGGGGTTTCATCCATCCTACACCTAATGCACATACACGACACGGCCCCAACGGCCTTGTCAAGCAAGGATCACGCTGAGGGGTACTGCGTTGCACAACACCGGATAACGCATATCAAAGATACAAAGCGGAAGCAAAGTTTTATTATATAAACCAGTTTATGAACATTTTTACAACAGAATAAGTCCAGTCTACACTCACGGGCGTAGACTATGCATCAGGTTCACGTTCAGCCCGTGAACGTGTCCCCGCTAGAACGCACACACACTAACACGGCGGTGTGCATGACTCCCACTCGACGGGGTTCCCCTCCTGGGGTTCCGTCTCCTCCTCGGGAGTCCCTTCCTCATAAACCCCTGCAAAAGCTTCAAACACAAGCAGTGAGCACGATGGCTCAGCAAGACTGACCCGTCCCTCCTATACGTGAAACTTCTACATGGGTGGTTTTAGGGTACATGAGGTAAAATAAAGTTGCAAAGGACTGGCCTAATTATTGGAACCTTACTTTCAAGTATTAGCAGCTGGTTATGGAGAACCTTACGCTAAGGAACATGAGAGAGCCACAATCAAACAAGAAACGCATTTCTCTCATGTACTTTACCCGAAGTTGAAAATAACTTTAATTAGCTCTAAACTACAACAAGACATTAACAAGCAAAGTATTTCTTTCAAATCAGCAAATTTTTAACATGTATCTAGCCTGTTCTTTCTATGTCATGGTACAGTGAACAAGTGGTACTCACTCACCGTGAGGGACGGCGATTATAATCGATTTACACCTGCAGGGTTACCCAAATAACCTGTCACGTACGCCTGTACTCGATGTTGCCTACAGCAACCATCATGGACGTTGTACGCAACCATCTTTCACCCGTCAGCCAAGTGTTAAACCTGTCCAATCGACCTGAGCAAGAGGTCTCTGCATGCGCATCTGCAGTGCCACCAGCCGATTTACACCTCAAGCTCTCAACCTACCCTCTGAACGACCAGCTATGCCTCAACACTCAGCTACCCGAGTTACATCGGTTTCCCGGTTCCCATATATTCGGTAGGTCTTCGGTACTGTTCTAGCTTGTTCAACAGGCCCCTACACGGCTCGGTCCTCAATCGACACAAGCGGAGCTATAGCACCCAGGCTCCAAATTCCTGCTTCCCTTACTCTCTGCTCGGTCTCATTTTTTTTCCATGTGTTTCATTTGCTATCTCTAACCGAGCGATGTGCCTCTAGCCTATTCTCGCGAGTGGTTCCAACTGCTCAACTTGTACCGAATCCTACACTATCTTAGAATTGCAGTAGCTAACGAGGTTTTCAAACCTAACCCCAACCCATGGTTTTCTTGGCTATGCATTTTGGGTTTCAAACAAGACTCTAATGCAAGAAGTAAGTGGGTGCTCAAAGTAAGTTCTCAAAACAGTAAAAATTTGTAAAAAGGTTAATGCAAACCGGAGCTTGCCTTGCTTCTCTTGGTCGTAGGCTAGTTGTTCTTCCGGAGTGACGAAGTCTAAGACTTCGGGTTCCTCCTCAACCTTAGCGACTACATATGATAAATATAAACATGTGTCAATTTAGATGCATTTGAATTGAAGTTAAACTTGTGAGGACTATAAGTCTTACTATACAGACCGAATGACTCTGAAATTTTTACTGTTGTTTGGATACAACCTAAACAGAGCCTTGGCCAAGTTTCATTTGCAGCAAAGCTCATTTGAGCCCTCCACAAATAATTATGTACTTGGCCTTAATTGGAGCTCCTAGGGTATTCTAGGGATTTTCATGGAGCAACCCATGACTTTATGAAAACTAGGTTTTCAGAGGGTTCTAACAGTGTTGGTATAACTTAATTTGAAGGTTCCTATCTAAATATATGAGCTAGACAATTTCAGAGAAATTCTGAAAATGTTTCTGGACATTTTCTATTTTTTTCTGGAACAGTTTTATTAATCACACCATTAGGTGGATCAAATGAGCTCAAATGGATCCGACATTTTTATGGTCGTTCAGGGACATTTTGGTGAATATCTTAGAGAAATTTTAGAATTTTCCTCCAAAGAGTTCTCCAGTTAAAATTCTAAACAGTTTAAATTTTGAAGAATTAATTCTGGAGAACTAAGGATTTTCATGAAGTGAAACTTGATTTGTTGGAAATTACTCAGAGAGCTGACTCCAACAAAATTTGTTTCACTCGATTTGGAGTTTCCTAGCCAAAGTTATGTGGGTTTGAAGTTTGAACTAAAACAGAGAATCAGGGAAATGTTTAAAACACTGCACGTGGGTCCCATGCACAGTGTCTTCATCTACCTCGCGCCAGCGCCCGAGCGCGCGACGCCCAGCGATGGTGGCGCGGTTTGTTCTCGGCCGCTACTGCCTAAGTTTCGACACGGTTTCTTCCTACGTGATCCTTGGAGCACGGCGTATACGCCGGGCAACTTCTCGGACCTAGACATCGCCGGAAACATAGGCGGCGACGGTGGAGGTGGAACATGAGCTCGGTTCCGATGGTGCTAGCTTGTCTCGGCGGTGAACACGATCAACCAATGGGTCGCAAAGCACCAGTGGGACACGGGGAAGCCAACCCTGCCCTCCTGTTTGTTGGAGATCGCCGGGAAAGTAGACTTCACCGGTGACCCGAGCCGTTTTCACCGGCGGTGGCCAAACTCAGGTGCTCTGCTCACTGGGTTGATACTCACCGCTAGGATTTGGCTGGGGTGACCGTGAGGTGCTACTCTAGCTTCTGCTCGACCAGGATTACCAGTGATCAAGTGATCGAGATGAATTTTGAGTTTTGATTCTCGGCGGTCTATCTGGTGATCATCGGAAGAATTGAAATTCCAGCTAACTGGCGCTAAGAAGGAGCTAGGGAGTTCGGGGAGAGCTACTAGACTTCGATGCTAACCTCAGAGACACGTTTGCCGCGCTGGAGAAGCGTAGAGCTGCTCGGACGGCAGCGTCGAGTTGGGGGATCTTTCGGGTTGACAGAGCGATGGAAGATCGGCTCGGACAAGCTCAACTGAAGCTGATTACGAGCAGCTGAGGGCTGTAGCACATCGAGCAAAGACCGGTGGTGCCGTTTGTGGCTTTAGCTTGCGGTGGAAGGGACTGCTTTGCCCGGTCGACAGCGGGGTGGTGAGGTGGAGCTGTGCGGCGACTTGCTCTGGTTCCTCAGTGCTGGAGACGTTGAGGCGGCGCGAAAACGGGCTGCTGCCGTCGGCAGCTCGCAGCTAAATAGCTGAGGACGTCGGTTCGTGGCTCTGATCGGCGACCAGGAGGTGGAAGCGGCGTGCAGTGCCATGGCGCTCGCGTGGGTGCTCGCAGGAACCGAGCCTCGGTTATTTGAGTCGGTTAAAACACTAATGAGGCTTACATGTGGGTCCCACTCCAGTTTTAATCTCTGAAATTGAAATTTCCCCACTGCTCTAAACAGTAGAGACCCAAATAACCTTGATCATTTGAATTATCTATCAACTGGCCATTTGAATTGGATAGAATTCAAATTGTGGAGTGTTTGAATATATTTTCAGCACATATGCAGTTTGAAATTCAAATTGAGTTTAAATTTGCTAAACTTAGCACATGTCAAGATCAACTCCAAATGGAGTGAAAATTGGTTTGTGAGCTTACAAAAATGTGCTGAGTATGAATATGCCTCCCACTTTTGATGTCATGGGATGGAAGTAGTTTGAATTTGAATTTGGGTTCAAACTAACCCCTTTCTAATTATACCCAAAGATACTTCAAGAGGTTTTGGATTTGGGTGAAATTTGGCATGGGCATTCCTAGCAAGGTGTAGGAGTTTTTCATATGCCCAGCCCCTATATGATGCATGTGGGAAATGCCACTTTTGCATTTGTGAGTTTCTCCTCTAATGACCATGTTGATGGTGTTTACTCGCCCTTCAAATGTATTCATAAAATTTCCTCAAATGAGGGATGTGTGGTGTGATGAACACTTTGAATGTGTGCACAAACCTAGGCCCTTACATTCCTCCCCCCTTAAAAGAATCTCTTCCCGAGATTATAAGGTGAAAATGAGAGAGAGGATGGTGGAAAATTACCGTATATGCGACGCAAAAAAGTCGGGGTAGTTAGCGCGAAGAAATCCTTCGCTCTCCCATGTCGCTTCACCTACGGAGTGATTACTCCATAGAACTTTGTAGAACCACAACGTACGGTTGCGTGTGGTTCGGGCCTTTTCATCAATAATCTGAACCGGTTCCTCCCGATACGTGAGATCCAATTTCAGTTCTTCAATATCCCCTAGCTAAATAGTAGTTAATGGCTTGAGACACTTCCTCAGCTGGGAGATGTGAAAGACGTCGTGCACACCAGAGAGTGCTTATGGTAATTGCAGCCGGTATGCTACCGATCCACATCTTTCTGTAATCTGAAATGGACCAATGAATCGGGGTGCCAACTTTCCTCTCACCCCGAATCTGTTCACGCCCTTCATTGGAGACACACGTAGATATACGTGATCCCCTACATCAAATTGTAATGGGCGTCTTCTCCAGTCCGCATACTGTTTTTGTCGGGATTGGGCAGCTTTTAAGTTCACTTGAGTCAGCCGAACTTTTTCCTCCGCGTTGTTGACAAGATCAATCCCGAAGGTGACTCTTTCACCAGACTCACACCAATTCAGTGGTGTGCGGAATTTTCTCCTGTATAGCACCTCGTAAGGCGCCATCTTGATGCTGTCTTGGTACCCATTGTTGTACGACAACTCGGCCAACGGTATGTGATCATCCCAATTCGTACCGTGGTTGATAGCGCAAGCTCGTAGCATATCTTCTAAAATCTGATTTACCCGCTCGGTTTGTCCATCCATCTGCGGGTGGTATGCTGAACTACGGATCAGCTTTGTCCCCAATGCAGCGTGTAGCTGCTCCCAAAAATGGGACACAAATAAAGTGCCCTGATCCGATATGATGGTGCGGGGTACGCTGTACAAGCATAGGATCCGTGAGATGTACAATTCAGCATACTTCTTGGCGTTGTAGTTTGTGTTGACCGGGATGAAATGGGCAACTTTGGTGAGCCGGTCGACGATCACCCACACAGAATCATGCTTGAAAAGTGGTTGGTAAACAGACGATGAAGTCCATGCTCACATCCTCCCACTTCTAGGCAGGAACGCCCAGTGGTTGTAGCAGTCCCGGTTTCCTCATGTGGTCTGCCTTCACCCTTCGATATGTATCACACTCGGACACGTACTTTTCGATCTCCCGCTTCATCCGTGGCCACCAAAACGTTCTTCTGAGTTCTTGATACATCTTATTGCTGCCGGGTGAATAGAAAACTTTGACAAGTGGGCCCCATCAAAGATTTTCTCCCGTAACTCCGGGTTACGGGGCACGACGATCTGGTCCTTGAACCATAGGACGCCGTCTCCATCTTTCCGGAAACATTTCAGCTCCCCACTGTCTATACGTCTCCGCAAATGCGACATGCCCTTGTCAAGTTCCTGAGCTGCCGCTATCTCTTCACGGATGGTGGGCATCAAAGCTAAGTTGTAGAGAGCTCCATGTGGAATCACATGCAATGGTGGCTCGCTCTCTTCTAACAGTGTGATGGTCAGATTGTTGACGTGTGACTTGCGACTCAGCGCATTCGCCACTGCGTTTGCCTTGACGGGTTGATAATGAATCTCTATTTCGTAATCCTTTATCAACTATAACAATCTTCGCTTCCTCATGTTCAGCTCCTTCTGAGTGAATATGTACTTGAGGCTTTTGAGGTCGGTATATAAAAGCATGATGTTACCGAGTAGGTAGTGCCTCCACATTTTAAGTGCGAGCACCACGGCAGAGAGTTCCAAGTCATGAGTTGGATAATTCTGATCATGGTTCCTGAGCTGCCGTGATCCATACGCGACCAATCTTCGGTCTTGCATCAGCACACATCCGAGCCCAATGTCAGATGCATTGCAGTACACATCGAATGGTTTTGTTTTGTCTAACTGCGCCAAAACCGTTGCTGATGTTTGGTGCTTCACTAATGCCTTTAACGCTGCTTCACATGCTGGACTCCAAACATATTTGGTAGCCTTCTTAAGCAGCTCTGTCATAGGCTTGGCAATCTTCAAGAAGTTCGGAATGAACCACCGATAATATCCCGCGAGTCCGAGGAAACTTCGTACCTCGTGAACAGTTCTCAGGGACTTCCAATTCAGCAATTGTGTAATCTTACTCGTATATACAGCGATGCCCTCCGCTGAGGTAATATGCCCGAGAAAAGGCACTTGCGATATCTAGAACTCGCACTTGCTGAATTTCGCGTATAGCTTGTGATCCCGCAGCCGTTGCAAGACTATACGCAGATACTTCGTGTGTTCTTCCTCCGACTTGGAATATACCAATATGTCATCGGTGAAGACCACGACAAACTTGTCCTGCTCCGGCATGAATACCGAGTTCATCAAATACATGAAGTGAGCTGGAGCATTGGTGAGGCCGAATGACATGACCAGGTACTCATAAAGCCCGTACCTCGTCGAGAAAGCCATCTTCAGAATATCCTCAGCCCGTATCTTAATCTGATGGTACCTGGATCATAAGTCGATCTTGGAAAAGATCTTTGCTTCGACCAACTGATCAAACAACATGTCCATCCGTGGCAACGGGTACTTGTTCTTGATGGTTACGGCATTCAGTGGACGATAGTCCATGCAAAGCCGCAACGTCTCATCTTTCTTTTTCACGAATAATGCCGAACAGCCCCATGGCGAGGACCTGGGCCTAATAAAACCCTTCTCCAGCAGGTCCGTTAACTGTGTCTTCAGTTCAGCCAATTCCTTGGGCGCCATCTTGTACTGCCTTCGGAATATTGGCATGGTTCCCGGTGCAAGTTCAATCTTGAACTCCACCTCTCGGTCGGGCGGCATCCCCGGTAAATCATCCGGGAACACGTCAGGGAACTCACGGACTACTGGAATGTCTTCCAATATGATGGTTGTGGATTGATACAAACTTGGAAGTTTTATTTCTGGACTGTCCAGAAATAAGGAATGAGATTCGTGCACTTCCGAGTTCAAGTGCATGATTCGGAGGACGGTGTCTAAAACAGCGCCGTGGCGGGTTAACCATGACATCCCTAAGATGACATCGACCTTCTGTCCCTCTAAGACTTTGAGAGACGTAGGGTATACTCTACCCTCTAAGCATAATGGCGCTTTTGGAACCATCATGCTTACTGAAATTTTCCCACCCGGTGAACAAATCAAGTATGGACTATTGGTGGGTAGTATTTGCAAGCTATATTTAGCAATAAAAGATTGAATAATGAAGCTATGCGTGGCGCCTGAATTAAATAACACTATAGCGGGATGCTGGTGGAGTTGGAACATACCCGCAACGATGGGCTCTCCCTCCGGCACGTCCTCTATGGCAAGTTGATGGACAGTGCCGGGCCTAGGGTTTGCCCGCTGCGCATTAGTGGGGTTCCAGGGCTGATTCCTTCCCGGAAGCTGTGGTGCAACTCCGCCGCCCTTCCTCTCAGGACAATTGTTGGCGAAGTGTCCTGGACGACCACACCTGAAGCATGTGGCTGCTGCCTGGCCGGTGCTTCGGGGATGAAAGCCCGGCATGCGCTGCTAAGGTGCATACGCACGCGGCATCGCCCGCTGCTGCTGTTGTTGCTGCGGAGGTGGTACTGGCAGTGCCGGCCAGAATGCCGGTGAAGAATATGGCCGACTGCGGAACGGCATCGACCTCTGTGGTGGCTTCCAGCGTGGACCCGATGGTGGGCGATTCACCATCCGGTATTTTTGAGAAGGACCACCTCCTTCTCCGCTGCTTTGCAGCGCGTTTCCCTTCCTCTCCGCCGCCGCTAACTCCTTGCTGGAGTCATCCTGAACAATCGCAGCATCAATAATATCATTGAGGCTGCCGCGATTGAACATCGCCAGCTTGTCCTTCAGGAGTGGGTTAAGCCCATGGTAGAAATGATCCTGCCGCTTCTCGTCGGTATCGGCGTGATACGAAGCGTAGAGTGCAAGATCATTGAACGCCTTGGAGTATTCCAGCATGTTCCGTCTTCCTTGCTGCAGGCGTAGGAACTCCTGCGTCTTTCTCTTCATGAGACCCGGCGGTATGTGATAGGCCCTAAAGGCCGTTCGGAATTCCACCCAGGTCATAATTCGCTCGGTGGGTTGCGAAGCACAGTAGTTCACCCACCAAGCGCTCGCGAATCATTGAAGCTGTTGGACCACAAACTGAGTCTTGCGCTCCTCACTCACTTGGAGCAGCCCGAACTTCATCTCCATCGTGCGGAGCCAGTTGTCCGCATCGAGGGGTTCATCCGCCCTTGAGAATACCGGGGGATGAGTAGCCATAAAGTCGGAGTAGGAGATTTGTTGGCGCTCCTCACGATCTTGACGCCTCTCTGGTCGAGACGTATTCGCAATAAGGGTTTGCAGCAACTCGGTGTGCTGCTGATGAGAACACGCCATCGCTGCCACGATGTCAGCCAATGTAACCGTTGGTGGTGGCGGCGGCGGTTGTTGCTGTTGCTGATGTTGCTGTCCCGAGGAATCCTCGGGAGGCTGTTGGGAGGTCTCTCCCCCCCAACTGAAACCCCCAACATCTGGGTTGGCACGAGTACGAGTCATTCTGAAATTCAAAACAGCAGCGATCAGCATATGTCATACTTAAAATTCAATATGAAACAGTAGGTATTGAAGTGACACATGAATAATTTGCACAACATTAACATATATTGATAAAGCATAACTTTATACAAGATACATTATTCTCGGGTCTCCGAGAAGTCGTGCTCATGTTGTCACTACCTGCACATGCACTACTGTCTACACGACATGTCACCGATTACAAAAGTTTTGGTTACATCATCCTTGCTGCCCTACTTGGCAACGGTAACCTACTACTCGGAGTAGAACTCGACCTCCTGTGGGTCGTCCTCCTCCGCTACCTCTGCTGGTGACTCTGGGTCCATGACCTCCTCCTCCGGTTTGGGTTCCCCCATTACCGAAATACCCAAAACCATGGGTACTGCACCTACCACCGGTATGCCCATTACCGTAGGTACGAGGTCCTGCAACACGTGCACCTCGTCCATGGCCTTGTTGTAGTCCTCTTTCCAGCCTTGCCCCTCCTCAATAGCTTCATCCTGCTCTTGAGTGAGGACCTCATTCTGCTGGGTCAGGGCCTGCACCTGTTGTTGCATGCCGTGATGTCGACACGGCTTTTCTTCTTCGCCTTCTTCAGACGATGCAACTGATTATGTTGTTCGTTCAGTCGCTTTATCGTTGGAAGAAGGACATTGTGGAGTGCGTTGTGAGCACTCTCAAAATGGTCTCCACGGCTGGTGCTTTCTTTGAGCTTTGCAGCAAGACAATCCGTATGAACAGCTTGGCTGTCCATCACGGCCTTTCCTGCTTTCAGCTGGAGGCTGAGGTTCGCCTCCGCGGGGTTGTACCTTGGGCAACCCGGATCTGTTGCCTCCATGTACCTTTCCCAACACACATGATTAGCTCGTCCCTCCACTGGAACGAGCGCATATGGAGTGCCCTCCATAGCTCACTTGTAGTTGGCAGAAACGCGACATGGTGTCGCGGGCTGCCACTTGCCACATTTCCCCCGGCTGTCTACCTCTCACCGTGACGGTGAACGGCGCCCAACCGAGTGGCGTAGGTCCTGCCAGAACTTCGACATGGATTGTCCATGTCTTGTTCCCCTCCTCGCCTTCTTCCTTGGTGAGGTACTGCAGCATCTCGACGTACCCGAAATATTGAAGCATTTGCTTCAACACCTCCGGATAACCGCTGCGGTGAGAACAGTGGGATACCACCCACCCGTTCTCCAATTGCCTATCCGCTGTCATCTGTAGAAACATATTTGAAAAAGGTCAAATATTCATTTCAACAGTAAACCATTGAGTTCTAACCTAATACATGTCATTGAACTCATAAAACTTGTAAACATAGTTCAAACTTAAACAAATTTGACTGCTGATCTGCTGTCCAATATGACAGCCCTGACCAGTTTCCATGCTAAAGGGAAAACCAATTCTGGAGCTCAGCATCAAAGTTAAAATTAACTTCAAAAGATTTCCAAAAAGTATTTGCTTGGCCTAAGATCTGTCCTGGTTCAAAAGTTATGAGATGTCAAAGTTGACAGAATTTCTGGAGAAAATTGGACAGCACCTCCATGCTTGAGGTACTGATTTGATCCAAGAATTCCAGTTAATTGACACGAGCCCCAAAGGTCTTGTCGAGCCAGGATCACGCTGAGGGGTGCTGCGTTGCACAGCACCGTATAACACACGTCAAAGGTACAAAGCGGAAGCGAAATTTTATTACATAAACAAGTTTATGAACATGTTTACAACAAAATAAGTCCAGTCTACACTCGCGGGCGTAGACTACACGTCAAGTCCACGTTCAGCCCTTGAACGTGTCCTTGCTAGCACACACACACACACTAACTCTGCGGCGTGCACGACTCCCACTCGACGGGGTTCCCCTCCTGGGGTTCCATCTCCTCTTCGGGAGTCCCTTCCTCATAGAACCCTGCAAAAGCTTCAAACACAAGCAGTGAGCACGAAGGCTCAGCAAGTCTGACCCGTCTCTCCTAAACATGGAACTTCTACATGAGGGAATGATGGGTACATGAGGTAAAATCATTTGCAAAGGACTCGCCTAATTAGTGGAACCTTACTTTCAAATTTTAGCAGCAGGTTGTGGAGAACCTTACGCTAAGGCACATGAGAGAGCCGCAATCAAACAAGAAACGCATTTCTCTCATGTACTTTGCCCAAAGTTGAAATGAACTTTAGTTAGCTCTAAACTACAGCAAGTCATTAGCAATCAAGTCCATCTTTCAATCAGCAACATTTTAACATGTAACTAGCCTGTTCTTTCTACGTCACGGTACAGTGAACAAGTGGTACTCACTGACCACGAGGGATGGCGATTATAATCGATTTATACCTGCAGGGTTACCCGAACAACCCGTCACGTACGCCCGTACTCGATGTTGCCTACAACAACCATCACGGACGCCGTACGAAACTACCTTTCACCCGTCAGCCAAATATTGAACCGGTCCCATCGTCCCGAGCAAGAGGTCTCTGCACGCGCATCTCAGTGCCGCCAGCCGATTTAACCTCAAGCTCTCAACCTACCCTCTGAACGACGGGCAATGCCTCAATACCCAGCTACCCGAGTTACATCGGTTTCCCGGTTCCCATATAGCTGGTAGGTCTTCGGTACTGTTCTAGCTTGTTCAACAGGCCCGCACACGGCTCGGTCCTCAATCGACACAAGCGGAGCTACAGCACACAGGCCCCAAAGTCCTGCTGCCCTTACCCTCCGCTTGGTCTCATTTTCTTGCCATGTGTTTCATGTGCTATCACTACCCGAGTCGAGTGCCTCTAGCCTATGCTCGCGAGTAGTTCCAACTACTCGACTAGTACCGAATCCTACTCTATCATAGCAATGCAGTAGCTAACGGGGTTTGCAATCCTAAATCCAACCCATGGTTTTCTTGGCTATGCAATTGGGTTTCCAAACAAGACTCTAATGCAAAGAATCATAATACTCAAGTAAGTGCTCAAAACAATAAAAATTTATAAAAGGTTAATGCAAACCGGAGATTGCCTTGCTGCTCTTGGTCGTAGGCTAGCTGCTCCTCTGGAGTTACGAAGTCTAGGACTTCGGGTTCCTTCTCGACCTTAGCGACTACATGATAAGAGAAGTACATGTATTAATTTCAATGCATTTGTATTAAGTTTGCACTTGTGAAGCTTATAAGTGCCACTAGACAGACTCAATGACTGTGGAACTTTTACTGTGGCTTGGTTACAACCTTAATAGAGACTTGGTCAAGTTTTAGTTGCAGCAAAGCTCATATCAGCCCTCCACAATTAATTATGTCCTTGACCTTAATTGGAACTCTTAGGGTGCTCTAAGGATTTTCATGAAACAAACTATGACTTTCTGAAAACTAGATTTTCAGAGGGTTCTAATGGAGTTGGTCTCACTTAATTTGGAAGTTCCTAACTAAAGATATGAGCTAAACAATTTCAGAGAAAATCCTGAAAATGTTTCTGAACATTTTCTATTTTCTCTGGAACAGTTTCACTAATCACAACATTAGGTGGATTAAATGAGCTCCGATGGGTCTGAAATTTTTATGGTAGTTCAGGGATAATTTGGTGAACATCCCAGCAAAATTTCAGGAATTTCCTCCAAAGGATTCCCCAGTTAAAATTCCAAAGAGTTTAAACTTTGAGGAATTAATTCTGGAGAAATAAGGAATTTCATGAAGTGAAACTTGATTTGCTGGAAAGTACTCAGAGAGCTGAATCCAGCAAAATTTGGTTCACTCAATTTGGAGCTTTCTAGCCAAAGTTATGAGGATTTGAAGTTTTAACTGAAACTAAAATTCGGGGAAAAGTTTAAATTCCTGCTCGTGGGCCCCGCACACAGTGCATCGTCTCCCTCCTCGCGCCAACTGCGCGGCGGCGGCGATCTCCGGCGACCCTCGCCGGAACTGAGTTCCCGGCCACCCCCGGCCCGAAACTCGCCGCCTGCCCCTTTACTGATCCCCTGAACTCGATGGTGGGGTCGCCGGCCGCCGTCGCTGACCGGAAGCCGTCGCTAGGGTTCCGGTGGGCTCGGTCTCGCTCTCCCTTGCACCAAATCGACCGGGAATCGGTCGGAGAGCATCAGTAGAGCATGGGAAACACGAACCAGCGCTGGGTGGAAGCTAGAAATACCGGCAACTAGGTTCTCGACGGTGAGCCGAGGTGTTCAGCCATGGCGGCGGGGAAAGCGGCCATATCATGGCCGATTCTCGATGGTTTCCTCTGATTCCAGTTTGAGCATGGGCGCTATCGTGCGTAGAATCTACTAGGGAACGAGCTTGTCCAATCCTCGGGTATAGAGCACGAATTTCACCCGAAAGTGAGCTCAGTCCTTATGAACTGATCAAGAGTAAATTTGGAAATTCTCGGCAAACGGCTTGCGGCTACTCCATCTACATACAATCACGCACCATTCTTGTGTAGAGAAGAGGACGTGACAACAGTTGTGTTGTGCTGTCCACGAGAGCCCGATCGGCGGCGATGCTTGGTTCGCCGGAGAAACGGTTAGTTACAGCTCGAGGACGCTTGCTCACTGGCCAACACGGCGTCTAGGAGGTTGCTCACGATCTCCCGGGGCCGTTTTGCTGTGGAGGAGGCTGTGCTCGCGAGTGATCGGGCTTGATCAAGCGTGAGCTCGAGCGGCGGCGGTTGCAGTGGAAGAACAGGTCGAGCACGTCGGCAGCTCGGGGAATGGGCGATCGAAGCACGCCAGGGAGGGGATATGTAGCCCGGCGACTGGTCTCCGGCTTGGGGCGCGCAGCAGGAGCTGGCGCCGGCTGCCCCCCTGTGGCGCGCGCACACTGCACCCGGGAACCGATTGAGCTGTGTTTCAGTCGGTTTGTGTTGAAGTGGTGGCTGACATGTGGGTCCCACTTCCAATTTTAACCTCTGAAATTTACTCCTAATCACTGTTGTAAACAGTGAGCCCCATAATACCCCTGGTAATTCAAATTATTCACCCATGAGCCATTGGAATTGATCAAAGTTCAAATTGGGTTTGGTTTGAATGAATTTCAGCACAAGTTCAGTTTTGAATTTAAATAAAGTTTGAATTTGTCCCACTTAGCTCATGTCGATCAACTCCAAATGGAGTGAAAATTGGTGTATGAGCTCACAAAAATGTACTGAGTAAGAATATGCCTCCCACTTTCAATTCATGGGATAAAAACAGTTTGAATTTGAATATGGTTTAAAACTGCCCTTTTCCTAACTATACCGAAAATGACCTCAAAAGGTTTTTAATTTGGGTGAAACTTGGCATGGACATCCTTAGCAAAGTGTAGGAGTTTTCATATGTCCAGCCCACCTATATCACATGTGGGAAATACCACTTTTGCAATGTGTGAGTTTGTTCTCTAATGAGCATGTTGATGGTGGTTACTTGCTCTTCATTTGTCTTCATCATCTTTCCTCAAATGAGGTGTGTGGTGTGGCGATGAACACTTCAATTTTGTGTCAAAAACTGAGGCTCTTACATTCCTCCCCCCTTAAAAGAATCTCGTCCCGAGATTATAAGGTGAAAATGAGAGAGAGAGGACGGTGGAAAATTACCGGATATGCGACGTGAAAAAGTCGGGGTAGTTAGCGCGAAGAAATTCTTCGCTCTCCCATGTCGCTTCGTCCATGGAGTGATTACTCCATAGAACCTTGTAGAACCACAACGTACGATTGCGTGTGGTTCGGGCCTTTTCATCAATAATCTGCTCCGGTTCCTCCCGATAGGTGAGATCCGGTTGCAGTTCTTCAATGTCTTCCAGCTGAACGGTAGTGGATAGCTTGAGACACTTCCTCAGCTGGGAAATGTGAAAGACGTCATGCACACCGGAAAGTGCTTCTGGTAATTTCAGCCGGTATGCCACTGATCCACATCTTTTGGTAATCTGGAATGGACCGATGAATCGGGGTGCCAACTTTCCTCTCACCCCAAATCTGTTTACGCCCTTCATTGGAGACACCCGTAGGTATACGTGATCTCCAACTTCGAATTGTAATGGGCGCCTTCTCCGGTCCGCATACTGTTTCTGACGGGATTGAGCGGCTTTTAGGTTCGCTTGAATCAGTCGAACCTTTTTTTCCGCGTTGTTGACAAGGTCAATCCCGAAGGTAACCCTTTCGCCAGACTCACACCAGTTCAATGGTGTGCGGCATTTCCGCCCGTATAACGCCTCGTAAGGTGCCATCTTAATGCTGGCTTGGTACCCATTATTGTACGAAAACTCTTCTAACAGCAAGTGATCATCCCAATTCTTGCCGTGGTTGATAGCGCAAGCTTGTAGCATGTCTTCTAGGATCTGATTTACCCGCTCCATTTGCCCATCCGTCTGCGGGTGGTAGGCTGAACTACGGATCAGCTTCGTCCCCAAGGCAGCGTGCAGCTGCTCCCAAAAACGGGACACAAATAAAGTGCCCCTATCCGATATGATAGTACGGGGTACGCCGTACAAGCATAGGATCCATGAGATGTACAGTTCAGCGTACTTCTTGGCGTTGTAGTTTGTGTTAACCGGGATGAAATGGGCAACTTTGGTGAGCCGATCGACGATCACCCACACAGAATCATGTTTTTGCAAGGTGGTGGGTAAACCGACGATGAAGTCCATGCTCACATCCTCCCATTTCCAGGCAGGAATGCCCAGTGGTTGCAGCAGTCCCGGTTTCCGCATGTGGTCTGCCTTCACCCTTCGACATGTATCACACTCAGACACGTACTTCGCGATCTCCCGCTTCATCCGTGTCCACCAAAACTTGCTTCTGAGTTCTTGATACATCTTGTTGCTGCCGGGGTGAATAGGAAACTTTGATAAGTGAGCCTCATCAAAAAATTTCTTCCGTAATTCCGGGTTACGGGGTATGAAGATCCGGTCCTCGAACCATAGGACGCCGTCTCCGTCCTTCCGGAAACATTTCAGCTCCCCACTGTCTACACGTCTCCGCAAATGTGACATGCCCTTGTCATCCTTCTGGGCTGCCGCTATCTCTTCACGGATGGTGGGGATCAAAGCTAGGTTGTAGAGAGCTCCATGCGGAATCACATGTAGTGGTGGTTCGCTCTCTTCCAACGGTGTGATGGTCAGATTATTGACGTGTGACTTGCGGCTCAGCGCATCTGCCACTACGTTTGCCTTGCCCGGATGATAATGGATCTCTATTTCGTAATCCTTTATGAATTCTAACCATCTTCGTTGCCTCATGTTCAGCTCCTTCTGAGTGAATATGTACTTGAGGCTTTTGTGGTCGGTATATAAATGTACGAGGTTACCAAGTAGGTAGTGCCTCCATATTTTTAGTGCAAGTACCACGGCAGCGAGCTCCAAGTCGTGAGTTGGATAATTTTGCTCATGGTTTCTAAGCTGCCAGGATCCATATGCGACCACTCTTCGGTCTTTCATCAGCACACATCCGAGCCCAATGCCGGATGCATCGCAGTACACATCGAACGGTTTTGTTGTGTCTGGCTGCACGAAAACCGGTGCTGATGTCAGGTGCTTGACTAAAGCCTTGAATACTGCTTCACATGTTGGACTCCAAACGTATTTGGTAGCCTTCTTCAGCAGCTCTGTCATTGGCTTGGCAATCTTCGAGAAGTTCAGAATGAACCTCCGATAATATCCCGCGAGTCCGAGGAAACTCCGTACCTCGTGAACAGTTCTCGGGGATTTCCAATTCAGCACTTGAGTGATCTTGCTCGGGTCTACAGGATACCCTCCGCTGAGATGATATGCCCGAGAAAAGGCACTTGCGATATCCAAAACCCGCATTTGCTGAATTTCGCGTATAGCTTGTGATCCCGCAGCGGTTGCAAGACTAAACGCAGATGTTTCTTGTGATCTTCCTCCGACTTGGAATATACCAGGATGTCGTCGATGAAGACCACGACAAACTTGTCCAGCTCGGGCATGAATACCGAGTTCATCAAGTACATGAAGTGAGCTGGAGCATTGGTGAGGCCGAAGGACATGACTAGGTACTCATAATGTCCGTACCTTGTCGAGAAAACTGTCTTGGGAATGTCCTCAGCCCTTATATTAATCTGATGGTACCCGGATCTCAAGTCCATCTTGGAAAAGATCTTTGCTTCGACCAACTGATCAAACAACATGTCGATCCGTGGCAACGGGTACTTGTTCTTGATGGTCACGGCATTTAATGGACGGTAGTCCACGCAAAGCTGCAACGTCTCATCCTTCTTCTTGACAAATAACGCCGAACAGCCCCATGGCGAGGAGCTCGGCCGGCATTTAATGGACGGTAGTCCACGCAAAGCCGCAACGTCTCATCCTTCTTCTTGACAAATAACGCCGAACAGCCCCATGGCGAGGAGCTCGGCCTAATAAAACCCTTCTCCAGGAGGTCCGTGAGCTGAGTCTTCAGTTCAGCCAACTCCTTGGGCGCCATCTTGTACGGCCTTCGGGATATCGGCATGGTTCCCGGTGCAAGTTCAATCTTGAACTCCACCTCTCTATCTTGCGGCATTCCCGGTAAATCATCCGGGAATACGTCAGGGAACTCTCGGACCACTGGAATATCTTCCAATCTGATAGTTGTGGACTGATAGACACTTGGAAGTTTTATTTCTGGACTGTCCAGAAAAAAAGAGTGAGACCCGTGCACTTCTGAGTTTAAGTGCATGACTCGAAGGACGGTGTCTAAAACAGCGCCGTGGCGGGTTAACCACGACATCCCTAGGATGACATTGACCTTCTGTCCCTCTAAGATTATGAGAGACGTGGGGTACACTCTACCCGCTAAGCATAATGGCGCCTTGGAAACCATTACGCTTGCTGAAATCTTCCCACCCGGTGAACAAATTAAATATGGACTATCGGTGGGTAGTATTGGCAAGCAGTGTTTAGCAATGAAAGCTTGGCTAATAAAATTATGCGTGGCGCCTGAATCAAACAGTACTATAGTGGGATGCTGGTGGAGTTGGAACATACCCGCAAGGATTGGCTCGCCCTCCGGCACGTCCTCTATGGCAAGCTGGTGGACGGTGCCGGGTCTAGGGTTTGCCCGCCGCGCATTAGTAGGGTTCCAGGGTTGATTCCTCTCCGGAAACTGCGGTGCCACTCCGCCGCCTTGCCTCTCCGGGCAACTGCTCACGAAGTGTCCTGGACGACCACACTTGTAACATGTGGCCGCTGCTGGTGTAGTGCTCGGGGGATGAAAGCCCGGCATGCGTTGCTGAGGTGCAAACGCACGCGGCATCGCCCGCTGCTGCTGTTGTTGTTGCGGTGGTACTGGCAGTGCCGGCCGGAATGCTGGTGAAGAGTACGGCCGACTGCAGAACGGCATCGACCGCTGTGGTGGTTGCCAGCGTGGACCTGATGGTGGGCGATTCACCATCCGAAACTTCTGAGAAGGACCGCCTCCTTCTCCGCTGCATTGCGGAGCGCTTCGCTTTCGCTCCACCGCTGCTAACTCCTTGCCGGAGTCCTCCTGAACAATCGCAGCATCAATGATGTCGTTGAGGCTGCCGTGATTGAACATCGCCAACTTTTCCTTCAGGAACGGGTTAAGCCCCTGGTAAAAGTGGTCCTGCCGCTTCTCGTCAGTATCTGCGTGATATGACGCGTAAAGCGCGAGATCGTTGAACGCCATGGAGTATTCCAGCGCGTTCTGGCTCCCTTGCTGCAAGTGTAAGAATTCCTGCGTCTTCCTCTTCATCAAACCTGACGGTATATGATAGGCCCTGAAGGCCGTCCGAAACTCCTTCCAGGTCATCACTCGGTCAGTGGGCTGTGAAGCACAGAAGTTGGCCCACCACGCGCTCACGGATCCTTGGAGCTGCTGGACCGCGAACTGAGTCTTGCGCTGCTCGCTTATCAGGAGCAGCCCGAACTTCATCTGTATGGCGCGGAGCCAGTTGTCCGCGTCAAGTGGTTCATCCGCCCTTGAGAATACCGGGGGATGAGTAGCCAGGAAGTCGGAGTAGGAGCTCTGTTGGCGCTCCTCACGATCTTGACATCTCCCTGGGCGAGACGTATTGGTGATAAGCGTTTGCAGCAACTCCGTGTGCTGCTGGTGTGAACCCGCCATTGCCGCGACGATGTCGGCCAATGTAACTGTCGGTAGTGGCGGTGGCGGTGGCGGTGGCGGTGTTTGCTGTTGCTGTTGCTGTTGTCCCGAGGAGTCCTCGGGAGGCTGTTGGGAAGTCTCTCCCCCTTGGCTAGTACCCCCAACATCAGGGTTGGCACGAGTACGCGTCATTCTGAAATTCAAAACAGCAGCAATTAGCACATGTCTTACTTAAAATTCCATAAGCAACAGTAGGTATTGAAGTGACACATGATTAATTTGCACAACATTCACATATATTGATAAAGCATAAACTTTATACAAGATACATTATTCTCGGATCTCCGAGAAGTCGTGCTCATGTCGTCACTACCTATACATACGCTACTGTCTACACGATATGTCACCGATTACAAAAGTTGGGTTACGCTACCCTAGCTGCCCTACTTGGCAACCGTAACACCCTACTCGGAGTAGAACTCGACCTCCTGTGGGTCGTCCTCCTCCGGTACCTCTGCTGGTGGCTCTGGATCTACCACCTCTTCTTCCATCTCGGATTCTCCCATTGCTGGAAGGCCCAAGACCACCGGTACGCCCAATACCGGAGGTACGAGGTCCTGCAAAGCATGCACCTCGTCCATAGCCTGGTTATAATCTTCTTCCCAGCCTTGTCCTTCCTCAATAGCGTCGTCCCGCTCTTGAGTAAGTTCCTCGTTCTGCTGGGTCAGATTTTGTACCAGTTCTTGTAACGCCACGATGTCGACACGGCTTTTTCTCTTCGCCTTCTTCAGACGATGCAACTGATTATGCTGTTCATTCAGTCGCTTGATCGTAGGAAGGAGCACATTGCGGAGTGAGCTGTGAGCACTCTCGAAATGGTCTCCATGGCTCGTGCTCTCCTTGAGCTTCGTGGCGAGATGCTCCGTATGAACAGCTTGGCTGTCCATCACGGTGTTCCCCGCCCTCATCTGGAGGCTGAGATTTGCCTCCGCGGGGTTGTACCATGGGCAACTCGGGTCCGTTGCCCCCAGGTACCTCTCTTCTCACACATGCTGAGCCCGTCCCTCCACTGGAACGAGCGCGTATGGAGTGCTCTCCATAGCTGCACGTGTAGTTGGCAGAAACGTGACATGCTGTCACGGGCTGCCACTTGCCACATCCCTTCCGGTTGTCTTCCTCTCACCGTGACGTTGAACGGCACCCAACCGGGTGGCATAGGTCCTGCAGGGAATTCGACATGGGTTGTCCATGTATTGTTCCCCTCTTCGCCTTCTTCCTTGGCGAAGTATTGCGGCATCTGGTTGTACCCGAAATATTGGAGCATTTGCCACAATGCTTCCGGGTAGCCGCTATGGTGAGAACAGTGGGACATTACCCACCCGTTCTCCAACTTCTTATCTGCTGTCATCTGTAAAAATATATTTGAGAAATGTCAAATATTTATTTAAACAGTAAACCATTGAGTTATAACATAAGACATGTCATTGAACCCATAAAACTTGGAAACATAGTTCAAATTTTAAACAAATTTGACTGCTGATCTGCTGTTCCCATTACAGCCCTGACCAGTTTCCATTTCAACCTGATTTAGGCCATGTTGAAGGCAAAACCAATTCTGGATCTCAACATCAAAGTTAAACCTAACTTCAATAGATTTCCAGAAAGTATTTTCTTGGCCTATGATCTGTCCTGGTTAAAAAGTTAGGAGATGTCAAAGTTAACAGAATTTCTGGAGAAAATTGGACAGCACCTCCCTGCTTTAGGTACTGATTTGATCCAAGAATCCCAGTTAATTCTTTTCCTAATCTGACAAAACTTTCTGTTACAAAGTTGTAACTTATCTCATAAGCTTGCCATAACTACCTCATTTTCTATTTTTTGGATTTTTATGCAGGAAGTTATGCTTAATTTACAGAGAGTCTACAGAGAGTCTCTACTCTGTTCTGTTTTCTTGACAGTTTCAACTCTACTGCATTTTTCGAGTGGTTAAGGGATGAAACACCTCTGGACCTCAACAGAAGAGTTGTAAAGATCTTCCAAATATTTCCAGAAATGTATCATATGACCCCAACCTCGAAAGAACTCGACCTCTAACCTCTGGTTAACTTCAGCCTTAATTCAGCTGAAAACAGAGTGCTCTGTCCTTAACAACCTATAAGTTGAAAACTTGTTAACTTTGAATATCCGGTTCAAGGGAAAGAGTTACATCAATTTTTACTGCTTTGGATCAAAACCTTCAAGTTTTTTAAATGAAGTTGTTCATTTAATGGGGTGTGACATCGATGCGTCACCAGATTATGTCGGTACTACGTCCTCACAAAGAAAATCCTATACCGGACTTAGCCGGCTTCGTTATTTCAGTGGCACTAAATGACACTCTCACACGGATGGTACACGTCTACCGTTTCGTGGTCAGACTACCTGCAGAAACTCAAACAATCATCAGACTCGGCTGCACACCGAGCCCGGAATCCATACAGTTCGTACACCTGGCCGTCATCACTCGCCCGGATGTTCTCAAGCCAACCACGCCTTGATTTACGTGTTCACGTTTCAGACCACGTGACGGGGTCTCCCGAGTTGCACCATGCACGCCAGGGATAGACGTTGCTTGAATACCCCAAACGACATGAAGAGTCGTAGAGGATATCAAAGCGAGTCGGGTTACCTGCCACCTGTGGGGCTCCACCCTTCAGCTTGTGCGCACTGGTGGACAGCGCTTACGTGCACCCCCCAAGACATACACGTCCCGAGATGCACGATTTTCCGACATAGTCAAATAGATTCATATGCCACTTTCCATATGCTAGTAACATCCTTATACGGGCTACTAACTCGTTCCTCACTGGATTTTTGAAAAAAGATGACCTTTGTAGTGCGTTAAACCTCAAGCGGGCTCTGATACCAACGCTGACACGACCCCACGGTCTTGTCAAGCCAGGATCACGCTGAGGGGTGCTGCGTTGCACAGCACCGTATAACATACGTCAAAGGTACAAAGCGGAAGCGAAATTTTATTACATAAACAAGTTTATGAACATGTTTACAACAAAATAAGTCCAGTCTACACTCGCGGGCGTAGACTACTCGTCAAGTCCACGTTCAGCCCTTGAACGTGTCCTTGCTAGCACACACACACACTAACTCTGCGGCATGCACGACTCCCACTCGACGGGGTTCCCCTCCTGGAGTTCCGTCTCCTCTTCAGGAGTCCCTTCCTCATAGAACCCTGCAAAAGCTTCAAACACAAGCAGTGAGCACGAAGGCTCAGCAAGTCTGACCCGTCTCACCTAAACATGGAACTTCTACATGAGGGAATGATGGGTACATGAGGTAAAATCATTTGCAAAGGACACGCCTAATAGTGGAACCTTACTTTCAAATTTTAGCAGCAGGTTGTGGAGAACCTTACGCTAAGGCACATGAGAGAGCCGCAATCAAACAAGAAACGCATTTCTCTCATGTACTTTGCCCAAAGTTGAAATGAACTTTAGTTAGCTCTAAACTACAACAAGTCATTAGCAATCAAGTCCATCTTTCAATCAGCAACAATTTAACATGTAACTAGCCTGTTCTATCTACGTCACGGTACAGTGAACAAATGGTACTCACTGACCGTGAGGGACGGCGATTATAATCGATTTACACCTGCAGGGTTACCCGAACAACCCGTCACGTACGCCCGTACTCGATGTTGCCTACAACAACCATCACGGACGCCGTACGCAACTACCTTTCACCCATCAGCCAAATATTGAATTGGTCCCATCGTCCTGAGCAAGAGGTCTCTGCACGCGCATCTCAGTGCCGCCAGCCGATTTACACCTCAAGCTCTCAACCTACCCTCTGAACGATGGGCAATGCCTCAATACCAAGCTACCCGAGTTACATCAGTTTCCCGGTTCCCATATAGCCGGTAGGTCTTCGGTACTGTTCTAGCTTGTTCAACAGGCCCGGACACGGCTCGGTCCTCAATCGACACAAGCGGAGCTACAGCACACAGGCCCCAAAGTCCTGCTGCCCTTACCCTCCGCTTGGTCTCATTTTCTTACCATGTGTTTCATGTGCTTTCACTACCCGAGTCGAGTGCCTCTAGCCTATGCTCGCGAGTAGCTCCAACTACTCGACTTGTACCGAATCCTACACTATCTTAGCATTGCAGTAGCTAACGGGGTTTGCAATCCTAAATCCAACCCATGGTGTTCTTGGCTATGCAATTGGGTTTCCAAACAAGACTCTAATGCAAAGAATAAGGTAAACAAGTATGTGCTCAAAACAATAAAAATTTGTAAAAAGGTTAATGCAAACCGGAGCTTGCCTTGCTGCTCTTGATTGTAAGCTAGCTGTTCCTCCGGAGTAACGAAGTCTAGGACTTCTGGTTCCTCCTCGACCTTAGCGACTACATGATAGAAGCAATACATGTATTAATTTAAATGCATTTGTGTTAAGTTTGAACTTGTGAAGCTTATAAGTCCCACTAGACAGACTTAATGACTGTGAAACTTTTACTGTGGCTTGGTTACAATCTAAATAGAGACTTGGTCAAGTTTAGTTGCAGCAAAGCTCATTTGAGCCCTCCACAATTAATTATGTTCTTGACCTTAATTGGAACTCTTAGGGAGCTCTAAGGATTTTCATGAAACAAACTACGACTTTCTGAAAACTAGATTTTCAGAGGGTTCTAATGGAGTTGGTCTCACTTAATTTGGAACTTCCTAACTAAAGATATGAGCTAAACAATTTCAGAGAAAATGGTGGATTAAATGAGCTCAAATGGGTCTGCAATTTTTATGGTAGTTCAGGGGTATTTTGATGAACATCCCAGCAAAATTTCAGGATTTTCCTCCACAGGATTCTCCAGTTAAAATTTCAAACAATTTAAACTTTGAGGAATTAATTCTGGAAAAATAAGGAATTTCATGAAGTGAAACTTGATTTGCTGGAAAGTGCTCAGAGAGCTGAATCCAGCAAACTTTGGTTCACTCAATTTGGAGCTTTCTAGCCAAAGTTACGAGGATTTGAAGTTTGAAGGAAATCTGAAAATCGGGGGAAGTTTAAACTCGCGAGTGGGCCCCGGGGACACGCGTCGCACACCGAGGCGACAGCACACCGCAGCCCACAAGGATTTTGTGTGCCAGCACATCCGATCCCGGCCGCTGCCCGATCCCGATTCAAAATATCAGCCGCTGACAGCTGGGATCCACCCCCTTCTTCAACCTCGCGACGCCCGCGCTCCGCCGCCGAGGGACCTCGCCGGAGATCTCGCCGCCGGCTTCTGTACAGCTCCAAACTTCACGATTCTGGCCGCCCCTGCCTACTTTCACTCGGGGAACATGTTTCTGGGGTCAGCTCTTCATGACAACGGCCGGTGTATGGTCGGCGACGAGCCGCCGCCTCAGAACAACTTCGGTCGTGTCGGCTGACTCCCCTAGCACCTCAACTACTCGAGGAAACAATCGGGAAGCATCAGTGGACCTCAGGGAAGGTCGACATGAGCTCGAGACAGCTCGGGGAAGGCCCGAAGTAGGTCCTCACCGTGCGCCTGATGCCTCCCGTTTATTCCGCCATTGGTAAACCTCGAATTCCGCCGGTTACAGAGGTTCTCCGGCCAAGAGTCGTGAAGGCAACTTGTGCGTTACCGTGTCTAGTTTGTGTGAGAGCGGATTGAGGCCCTCTAATCCTTTCTAGAGCACGAATTCAACAGAATCGCACCCGAGGGTCGTGCTGCACACAGAAAGGGGAAAATTGGAAATTCGCCGCCGGTGAGCAACCACTCGAGCGGTGGCTCGGGGGTGAGCAGCACCGGTCACCAGCACGTCCAAGGGTGCCTTGGTTCGGGCGTGACAACGCCCTGGCTGGGCTGTCCCCGGAAGCCCGAGGTGCGGCGGTTCTAAGTCACCGAATTGATCTTTCGGCACAGCCGATATCAATCGGTTCCAACTGAATTTCAGCAGCGGAGAAGACGGAGGAAGGTCTCTAGTACCTTGCTGGGGCTCTGGAGGGGACGGAGGAAGCTGTAATCGGCGCTCTCCGATCGATTCCGAGCTGCGGAAAACTTCGGCCAGCGCTGAGTTCTTGCGGGGAAGAAACGGCGATGCTTCAGCCGAGGATGGGGGAACAGGCGCTTTAAGAAGGCTCTGCACCGCCTCACGCCCGCGCGTGGGCAAGCAGCTGCTGGCGCGGCGGCTGCCCTCGGTGGCGATCGCAGCGGCGGCTCAGTTAACCGAGTGAGAGAATTTCAGTCGGTTTGAGTTGAAGTGGTGGCTGACATGTGGGTCCCACTTCCAGTTTTAACCTCTGAAATTTACTCCTAATCACTGTTGTAAACAGTGAGCCCCATAGTACCCCTGGTAATTCAAATTATACACCCATGAGCCATTTGAATTGATCAAAGTTCAAATGAGGTTTGGTTTGAATGAATTTCAGCACAAGTTCAGTTTGAAATTCGAATAAAGTTTGAATTTCCCCCACTTAGCTCATGTCAAGATCAACTCCAAATGGAGTGAAAATTGGTGTGTGAGCTCACAAAAATATGCTGAGTAAGAATATGCCTCCCACTTTTAAATTCATGGGATAAAAACAGTTTGAATTTGAATATGGTTTCAAACTGCCCTCTTTCTAACTATACCCAACATGACCTCAAAAAGGTTTTGAATTTGGGTGAAACTTGGCATGGACATCCTTAGCAATGTGTAGGAGTTTTCATATGTACAGCCCACCTATATCACATGTGGGAAATACCACTTTTGCAATATGTGAGTTTGTTCTCTAATGAGCATGTTGATGGTGGTTACTTGCTCTTCATTTGTGTTTATCATCTTTCCTCAAATGAGGTGTGTGGTGTGGTGATGAATACTTCAAATGTGTGCCAAAACTGAGGCCCTTACATCCAATGGGTCTGAAATTTTTATGGTAGTTCAGGGATATTTTGGCGAACGTCTCAGCAAAATTTCAGGATTTTCCTCCAAAGGATTCCCCAGTTAAAATTCCAAACAGTTTAAATTTTGAGGAATTAATTCTGGAGAAATAAGGAATTTCATGAAGTGAAACTTGATTTGCTGGAAAGTACTCAGAGAGCTGAATCCAGCAAAATTTGGTTCACTCAATTTGGAGCTTTCTAGCCAAAGTTATGAGGATTTGAAGTTTGAACTGAAACTGAAATTCGGGGAAAAGTTTAAATTCCTGCTCGTGGGCCCTGCACACAGTGCGTCGTCTCCCTCCTCACGCCAACTGCGCGGCGGCGGCAATCTCCGGCGACCCTCACCGGAACCGAGTTCCCGGCCACCCCCGGCCCGAAACTCGCCGCCTGCCCCTTTACTGATCCCCTGAACTCGATGGTGGGGTCGCCGGCCACCGGCGCTGACCGGAAACCCGTGCGCACCGGTGACATCACCTGCTAGGGTTCCGGTGAGGTCGGTCCCGCTCTCCCGTGCACCAAATTGATCGGGAATCGGTCGGAGAGCATCAGTAGAGCATGGGAAACACGAACCAGGGCTGGGTGGAAGCTAGAAATACCGGCAACTAGGCTCTCGACGGTGAGCCGAGGTGTTCGGCCATGGCAGCGGGGAAAACGGCCATATCATGGCCGATTCTCGATGGTTTCCTCTGATTCCAGTTCGAGCATGGGCGCTATCGTGCGTAGAATCTACTAGGGAACGAGTTTGTCCAATCCTCGGGTATAGAGCACGAATTTCATCCGAAAGTGAGCTCGGTCCTTATGAACTGATCAAGAGTAAATTTGGAAATTCTCGGCTGAGGGTTGATCAATCGCCAAACGGCTTGCGGCTACTACATCTACATACAATCACGCACCTTTCTTGTGTAGAGAAGAGGACGTGAGAACGGCTGTGTTGTGCTGTCCATGAGAGCCCGATCGGCGGCGATGCTTGGTTCGCCGGAGAAACGGTTCAGTACAGCTCGAGGACGCTTGCTCACTGGCCAACACGGCGTCTAGGAGGTTGCTCAAGATCTCCCGGGGCCGTTTTGCTGTGGAGGAGGCTGTGCTCGCGAGTGATCGGGCTTGATCAAGCGTGAGCTTGAGCGGCGGTGGTTGTAGTGGAAGAACAGGTCGAGCACGTCGGCAGCTCGGGGAATGGGCGATCGAAGCACGCCGGGGAGGGGATATGTAGCCCGGCGACTGGTCTCCGGCTTGGGGCGCGCAGCAGGAGCTGGCTCCGGCTGCCCCCCGGTGGCGCGCGCACACTGCACCCGGGAACCGATTGAGCTGTGTTTCAGTCGGTTTGTGTTGAAGTGGTGGCTGACATGTGGGTCCCACTTCCAATTTTAACCTCTGAAATTTACTCCTAATCACTGTTGTAAACAGTGAGCCCCATAATACCCCTGGTAATTCCAATTATTCACCCATGAGCCATTTGAATTGATCAAAGTTCAAATGAGGTTTGGTTTGAATGAATTTCAGCACAAGTTCAGTTTGAAATTCAAATAAAGTTTGAATTTCTCCCCCTTAGCTCATGTCAAGATCAACTCCAAATGGAGTGAAAATTGGTGTGGGAGCTCACAAAAATGTGCTGAGTGAGAATATGCCTCCCACTTCTAAATTCATGGGATAAAAACAGTTTGAATTTGAATATGGTTTCAAACTGCCCTCTTTCTAACTATACCCAAAATGACCTCAAAAGGTTTTGAATTTGGGTGAAACTTGGCATGGACATCCTTAGCAAAGTGTAGGAGTTTTCATATGTCCAGCCCACCTATATCACATGTGGGAAATACCACTTTTGCAATGTGTGAGTTTGTTCTCTAATGAGCATGTTGATGGTGGTTACTTGCTCTTCATTTGTGTTCATCATCTTTCCTCAAATAAGGTGTGTGGTGTGGTGATGAACACTTCAATTTTGTGTCAAAAACTGAGGTCCTTACATTAATTCTACACCAAATTTGACAAAACTTTCTGTTATTTGTAACCCAGCTCATGAAAATTTCAAAACTACCTCATTTTATATTTTTGGAATTTTATGCAGGAAGTTGTGCTCAATTTACAGAGAGTTACAGATAGTGGTTGCTCTGCCCTGTTTTCTGGACAGTTTCAACTCTACTGAATTTTTTGATTGGTTAAGGGATGAAACACCTCCAGACATCAAAAGAAAAGTTGTAAAGATCTTCCAAAGCTTTCCAGAAATGTATCATATGACCCAAAACTCGAAAGAACTCAACCTCTAACCTCTGATTTACTTCAGCCTTCTTTCATCTGAAAACAGGGGACTCTGTCCTTAGTACCCTATAAGTTGAAAACTTGTTAACTTTCAATATCCTGATTAAGGGAAGGAGTTACATCCAAGTTTTAGTGCTCTAGATTAAAATTTTTCAGTTTTACAATGAAGTTGCTCATTTAGTGGGGTGTGACATCGATGCGTCACCAGTTCATGTCAGTACTACGTCCTCACAAAGAAAAACCTATACCGGACTTAGCTGGCTTCGTTAGTTCAGTGGCACTAAGCGTCTCTCGCACACGGATGCTACACGTCTACCGTTTCGTGGTTAGACTACCTGCGAATAACTCATACAATCGTCAGACTCGGCTGCACACCGAGCCCGGTATCCATACAGTTCATACACCCGGCCGTCATCACTCGCACGGATGTTCTCAAGTCAAACATGCCTTGAGCTACGTCTTCACGTTACGGACCACGTGATGGGGTCTCCCAAATTGCCCAAAGCACCCCAGGGAAAGACGTTGCTCGAATACCCCAAACGACATGAAGAGTCATAGAGGATATTAAAGCGGGTCTGGTTACCTGCCACCCGTGGGGCTCCACCCTTTAGCTTGTGCGCACTGGTAGACAGCGCTTACGTGCACCCCCCAAGACATAAAACATTCTGAGATCACGATTTTCCGACATAAGCAAATAGGTTAGTATGCCACTTTCTATACACTAATAACATCCTTATATGGGCTACTAACTCGTTCCTCACCAAATTTTTGAAACAGATGACCTTCGTAGTACGTTAAACCTCAAGCGAGCTCTGATACCATGCTGACACGGCCACAACGGCCTTGTCTAGCCAGGATCACGCTGAGGGGTGCTGCGTTGCACAGCACCGGATAACGCACATCAAAGATACAATGTGGAAGCAAAGTTTTATTACATAAACCAGTTTATGAACATTTTTACAACAAAATAAGTCCAGTCTACACTCACGGGCGTAGACTATGCATCGAGTTCATGTTCAGCCCATGAACGTGTCCCCGCTAGCACGCACACACACTAACACGGCGGCGTGCACAACTCCCACTCGATGGGGTTCCCCTCCTGGGGTTCCGTCTCCTCCTCGGGAGTCCCTTCCTCATAAACCCCTGCAAAAGCTTCAAACATAAGCAGTGAGCATGATGACTCAGCAAGACTGACCCGTCTCTCCTATACATGAAACTTCTACATGAGTGGTGTTAGGGTACATGAGGTAAAATAAGTTGCAAAGGTCTCGCCTAATTATTGGAACCTTACTTTCAAGTTTTAGCAGCAGGTTGTGGAGAACCTTACGCTATGGCACATGAGAGAGCTGCAACAAACAAGAAACGCATTTCTCTCATGTACTTTGCCCAAAGTTGAAAAGAACTTTAATTAGCTCTAAACTACAACAAGACATTAACAAGCAAAGTATATCTTTCAAATCAGCAAATTTTTAACATGTATCTGTAAGGGCCTAAGTTTTGGCACATATTCAAAGTGTTCATCACCACACACACACCTCATTTTGAAGAAACTTTATGAATACATTTGAAGAGCAAGTAAATACCATCAACATGCGCAATAGAGAATAAACTCATAAAATGCAAAAGTGGCATTTCCCACATGCATCATATAGGCGCTGGGCATATGAAAAACTCCTACACCTTGCTAGGAATGTCCATGCCAAATTTCACCCAAATCCAAAACCTTTTGAGGTTTTTTTGGGAATAACTAGAAAGAGGGTAGTTTGAACTCATTCAAATTTAAACTACTTCCATCCCATGAATTCAAAAGTGAGAGGCATATTCTTACTCAGCACATTTTTGTGAGCTCACACACCAATTTTCACTCCAGTTGGAGTTGATCTTGACATGAGCTCAGTTTAGCAAATTAAAAATCAAATTGAATTTCAAACTGCACATGTGCTGAAAATTAATCTAAACACATCAAAATTTGAATTCTATCAACTTGAAATGGGCTTGTGGTCGATAATTTGAAAATGAGTGGGTATTTGGGTCTCTACTGTTTAGAGCAGTGGGGAAAATTTAATTTCAGAGGTTAAACCTCGGGTGGGACCCACATGTCAGCCTCAGCAGCAAATTCAACCGACTGAAGCCTGAGCTCGGTTTCTTGCGCTTGATCCAGCAGCCGCCACGGCGAAAAATCGATCGGGACAGCAGCTGGTTGCCGCCCCGACCACTGAGCCGCCTCACCCTCCCTCTTATCTCCACAGCTGACCTGATCGAAGGCAGAACCTATCACTTCGTTGCTCCCTCGCGCAAGAACTTGATCAGAACAGCTGCTGCTCCTTTGATCATCGGTCACCCGCCCAGCTCACGTGTGAACCTCGGCTAAGCAGCAAAACGGCACCATAGTGTTCTCCACAACCTTCTCAAACCGTCACCTGGTGAGCTCGTGCTCCATACCCCGAGAACCACACCGATCCGCAGCGGTAGATACAAAGCTGAGAAGAGGTGCTCCCGTGGGAAGCCTCATCCCGGGCTTTTCATGACCAAGCCAAGCTGTTTCCGGACGCGCAAGGACCTTCTGCAGCTCACCTCCGAAGCTTGAGCCAAGAGGTTAAGCGTTGACGGCGAATTTTGCAGTTTGCTTCCAGCCGGTGCACAGTCACCTTCGGGTAAGAAACGTTAAAATTCCCATTTGGTTCTCGTTTAAATCCCACCAAACTTCGAACATAGGAACTGGACATAGTGGCACAATGTAACAGCCCTAACTTTTGTAAAGCATGATTTCAACTTATGAAACAAACTTAAGGCGATAAAAGGCTATAGTTGTGTCACATGAAATGATGAATATAACAAATGGACATGTGAGGGAGTAAAACTTTGCTCTAGCCCATGCTCAACACATGTTAACCTAGGGGGAAAGAATTGTACTTCCAAAAAACTCTAACTCATGTGCACCTTCTCTATGAGTTGAGTGGAGGGAATTTAAACACAATTTGAATTCTTTTGAAAGAAGTCATGTTCAGATTGCCCAACTGCACACAAATGAATTCACCGATGCATTCCCCATGTATCAATAAGCTCATGATCCAAATTTGGATATTTTTGGAGCTCGTATACTATTTATTCCGAGGATTAAATGAGGGCACGTTCAAATTCAAACTTGAATTTGAATTTTGAATCAAACAAACTGAATTTTGAAATCTGATTCCAGACTCGTGTTCCTTGTAATTCTTTTGACCTATCCTCCAAGTTTGATCACATTTGGAGCTCATTTGCTATTTTCAATCGAATTGAGGGATAAGAAGCAAAATTGTGGCTGTGGACCCCACCGGTCAGTCTCAAAAAAATGAAACCGACTCGGATCTATTATTCATTGACGGAGCGCGCGACAGCAGCAGCTCGGTGCCAACGTCACCTCCTTCTGGATCGTCCTTTACTTGTTCTGATCACCACAGCGAGTGCAGCAACGCCGTTTTGCTTCTCCCACCTGAGCACCAGCTCTCTGTTTTTCCTCCCGACCAGAACCCTGGCGCTCTGCTTCTTCCCACCGCACAGCAAGCACAGGAGCTCGGTTGCTCGCGCCTTCCACAGCAAAAAGCTGCGCCCACCAGTGCTCTAGCCGGCCAGCCCTTTTCCTCCCTTGTCCCGAGCTTGTTTGCACCGTAAAACAGCAAGTTGCTGCAGCTTCTGTGTGGAACACCGAAAATCCAAACTGGTCGCCGTGACCAGCCCAAACCAGGAGTGATCACGCCCAAGCAAGCCACCCCATCGGTGCACCTACAATCCTAGTTGCTCACCTCCGAAGCTCAGCCCTAGCCATTGATCACAGAGGGAGAATTTCAAGATTTTCACCAGGGCGGCAGAAACTGACCTTGAGGTAAGGAATTGCAAAATTCGTCCTCAAATCATATTTGTTGTGTTTCAAACTTCACACACAGGATCTTAACTGCCTAGAACACCTCCTCCATCGATTTTAGACCAAGAATTTGAGTGTAGAGCGAGGAATCCGAGTTCTTTTCGAGGGTATACCGCTGGACTATATCTGGCACACGGTGCCGATAGATTTGGAGCACTCCCCGGCTTGTTTAGACCTAATGTCGGTCTTCTACATGATCCCCTGATTATTTGGTGTAATGCCCGAGTTTTTCACAGAATAAGTAAACCCCCTTCCCCACCCCAGCCCGGCTGTCGGCCCCTCTTCCTCCAAAACCGCCGCCTCTCTTCCTCTCTCTCTTTCTTTACCGTTCTATTATCACATGTGGAGAAAAACCGCCGGCACGTGGCCGATTTTGCGCCCTCTTCGCCAACCGACGCCCCAGCAACCGCCGCCTCGCTCCCCTCTACAAATACCCCCTGGCGCCGGCCATTTCCACCCTGAGAACCGCTCTCACTCACCCCGATCAGAAAAACCACCCAAACTCGAATTTTTCGAAAACATCCGGAGATTCTCGGTTCTAGCCATCTCTACACCCTTCCACGGCCTCCAGACTGAGTTTCCGATCAAATTCCCTGAAGAAACACGCCTGGAGATCAATTCCGACGAAGATCACCGGAATTTCGAACTGTCGCCGTCGATCGTGCTTCTCCGGCCGTCTCTGATCCCCGAGGACCCCCTAGGTGAGTTCCCCATCCTCTCCTCTTTCTTTTGGTACCGAGAGATCAAAGTTTGGTAGAGAATTCGAGGTAAACAGAAAACTTCGGACACCGCCGCCGCTCGCCGGCGACTACGCGGCCGCCGGAAGCGAGAGAGAATGGTCGGGGGCGACGTGGCCAAATCCAGGCTTTCCATTTTATTTTGTACGGCTAGGATTAGAAGGGGGCGTACCCCTTCGGTTCATTAAATCTGAACCGTCCAGATTAGATCCAACGGTCCATATTTAAAACAGTTACAACCGTTGGGAATTTTCTGAGTAGGCCCCTGGAGATTCAAATAAATAGGAAATAGCCCCTGTTCTTTGCAGAATAAACCCTAGGCTTATTAGAAATTAGTAAACCCAGTTTAAAATAACCAATTAGCCCCTGTATATTATGGAAATTGATAAAACAGTTCTGTATTTTCAATTTGAACCCCAGAAAGTTTGGAATTATTACAAATTAGCCCAAAACAGTTTAAAAGTTTGTTTTTAATTCTGTAATTAATCAAATTGGACTAAATAAATTCTGAAAATGTTAGAAAATTATTAAAAGTCCTGATTAAATGTTCTGATCAGAATATCAAATTAGAAATTAAAAGTAATTAGTTCCAAAGATTGAAATTAATTATATAAGGACAAATTAATTCTAAAAATGTAAACAAAAATAACATAAATATCAGAAAAATTGTAAAAATTTATCAAACAGCACAATATTGTTCTGTTTTTACGCATTTGAAGTTTCTGTAGTTCAGAATAATTATTTAAATGGCTGAAAATGCATTTTTAAGTGTTAAATAAAGGCTGAAATATAGATAAACATATTATATAATGAATAAAAATTTTGGAAACTATTCCAAATGTATAAATAGGTTCTGAAATGTAGAAAAATAATAATATGAATTCTGAAAATAATTATAGTAATAATTTAAATGATTTTTAGGATTTAAATAATTATAAAATTAACATGTGTACACATAAAATTCTAAAATTATTCCAAATCATCTCACAAACTGAAAATGAGTGTTTGGTTGTAGCAAAATAGAAAGATATAGGTATCCCAAATGAAACCTACTTTCACTCTAACCCACATGAAATGACATGAAAACAATAGGTGCATGTGTGTATTCAAACATGTATGATTTTAATACATTGCCAAAATTCTTATGGCATGTTTGGCATTGTTTTATGTGTGCATATGAATGGCTAGAACCAAATCAAGAACTACTTCCAAATCTTCAAGAGCAAGAATTTGAAGTGAATCACCCTTCCTTCAAAGGCAAGTGTTCCTTGACCACTTTGCTCCTATTCTAGGATGAATAGTTAGATTATTTGCATGATGTCTTTAATACGAAACCCAGTGTAGGATGTTTCCATAGTTTCATTGTTTTATCTTTCCTTGCAAAACCATGGAGGGAGTGAGATATGACTTGATGATTATCATTTTATGTGCTTAGTCATGCTTAGAACTTTAGAAATGAACGAAACATAGTTGATACTAGTCTTGTGGATTATATGAAAGACACAAGTGTGTGTCATGTGGTTATGAATCTAGACAGGCTGGTTGTTTTGGTTGGTGCTTCGTGCACGAGACTCGGGAATGAGTTAGTGCCTATCTTAGATTCTAAGGACCGGTTCATGGAACAGTTAACCCGGCTTTACAGTGCCACCACAAGACTGAGATGGGGCAGCTTGGCCAATTAATTAGGAGTTTACCGGTATAGTATGAGTGTTTGGATGGTGCGGGGAATGGGAGTCTATTTTGACTGCCCTGGGAACTGCAAGGCTCAAGAGGGGGCTTCTGTAGGGGAGGGTTACTCCCAGGAACTACAGCGGTGAAACCTCAGTGGGCTTGTACTTGCCGGTAGGCCCTTTGTAAAGGCCATGTAGTGATCTCTTGATCGCACACCAAAGGAAGTGTGTAATGTGGCTTGCAACCACGGATATCAGGGAGGTTTCTTAGTCCACCTGGCAACAAGGGATGAAGTCACTACTTGTGGGTAAAGTGGTACAGTCTCTGCAGAGAACCAAACTGTCATGATAGCCGTGCTCACGGTCAAGAGCGGCTTGGACTTGTCCATGATTAGAGAAACATGGATGTGAGTTGAAAAGAGGTTGTTGGGTGGTGTAACCTAACATTAATGATGGATGTGAGTTGAAAAGAGGTTGTTGGGTGGTGTAACCTAACATTAATGACTTAATTATGATGATGGTGGGATTATCACTTAGTAAGATAGGTTGCTAATTAAAGCTAAGGCTTAGGATTAATGCATAGTGCTTAACCAGGTTAGCCTTCCCTTGCTATTGGCCTTCATAACATCCTTTCCTACACTTGCTGAGTACCTTCGGTACTAAAACTTTCTTTTGTTGGATATCATATGTTGGCTCAGGTGCAAATGAAGATGTAGACTTTGATGAGGAGGACTTCGATCCCGAGGAGTTGTTCTAGGTTGGCGAAACTCCCGGGCAACGCCTGTGGAACTGGAGCACCCATGTTGTAGTCTTCTGCTGTTGTGTTATAGTGTATTGGTACTATTATTTGATATTTTATGTACTATGATGTAATATTATGATGTACGTTGAACTTGGCTTGTAATACAATGATATTTCACTCTTGTCGGCACATGTATGAGTCAACTGATCCTGGCATACATGTGAATATACGCTCGGGTGTTCCTTATGGAAAACCGGGTGTGACAAAGTGGTATCAGAGCCAAGGTTGCCCGTAGGATGCAAACCTAGTTAGAAATGGGCGGGATAGACATCACTATTTTATTAAAAACTATTTTACAAAATATTTTGTTAGGAGGAGGATTATTTAAATTATGTATATGTTGTCTAACCTCATCTATACTCAAAAAATTATATAATTGTTTATTTTCTAACACATTCTAAATTTTTCTTGAAACAGATGGCACGCACACGTCTCACGGCCCGTAAGTCCACCGGAGGACGAGTTCCTCGACACCAGCTGGCTGAGCGCACTACTGAGGAGGTGGACAACCCCGCCACCTACTAGACCCACGGGGAGTCCACTAGAGGCATGGTGGATCGCCTTAGACACCTCCTTCGTTGTGCTGGGTATACCGGCAAGCTAGAGGTGCAGTACGACACCACTCGAGTCTCTCGCGCAGAACGAGACGAGTGGAAGTCGCAGGCGAGGATCTACTATGGGAACAAGCTGCTCAAGATTCACAATGCCAGCATGGAGGTCCACCATGGCAGAGGCTGAGAAGGATGGCACTTGGGAGGCAATCACTTGCCAGAGCTACACCAACCGTGGCCGCCTTGAGGGGACCCAATACATGTACACCCCTCGGCGACAAAGTGGAACTGCGGTATTCAATTACGAGCCCATCCATGAAGGTTGTGACGTAGTGCAGATGGATATGAGCCTCCAGATAGGAGTGGACGTCAGTACGAGGCTGCAGAACTGCCAACAGGAACTCCAAGACGTCCGGGACCTTCTGAAGAAGACGGAGGCCATTATGCGTGGACTGATGAGGATGAGGGATGGAGAAGTGAGTGATCTCTATGCTTCGGATGGAGACACTTGGACTCCGGACTCTCCCGACCTTAGGGCAGCCAAACGCCCTCATATTTCTCTAGCACCTGAGGCCTCCACAGCTGAGTCAGAGGCTAGCACTCCTGATGGTGATGGTGGGAACCCACAGGAGGATGCACAGAACCCAGGGGATAACTAGGATAGGTGTCCTTGCTTATGTAGTAACTCGTGTAGTACGTGTGTATGGTATTGTATGGACTAGTGTGTAATGGTTGATTAGTGTACTTGTTTAGATTGATGATGTAATGTGTGTTAGCATATGAACGTGAGTTGTGAAAGCCATAAGCTTATGTTCACAACCTCGTTAGTGTATGTAAATATCTATTAAGGAATATAAGTGCTTAGTTTGTTTCAATCATGATCATCTAGTAAACGAAGTAGAAACTTTAGTAACTCTTGTATAGAATTGATGAAGTAAGTACACAACGTAATACACTTAAGAGAACATCTATACATTAATTTTAAACCTAGTCTTTCACAATAGATGGCAGGAAGAAGGAGACGCAATGAAGGGAACAACAACAATGAGGCTGCAGAGTTCCCTTTGCCTGGATGGCAGCCACGAGTTGCACGCAGAGCAGATGGAGAGGTTATACAACAGATGATGAACATGCAAAATCAACTCCTTCAGAACTTGACACAAGTGGTGGCCAACATGCAACCACAAATTCAGAATGCACCACGTCAACCCAAATTGAATGAGTTTCTAAGCACTCGACCACCAAGGTTCGACAACGCTATAGAGCCATTGGAAGCTGATGATTGGCTCAAGAATATTGAGAACAAGTTGCAGATCATACAGTGCCCAGGACGTGAGAGAGTGCTCTTTGCTTCTCACCAACTATATGGATCTGCAGCGGACTGGTTGACAGCATACAAAGAAGCCCATGAGGATCCAGAAAGTATCTCATGGAATGAGTTCAAACTTGCCTTCCGCAATCACTATGTTACAACAGGAGAAATCAAGAACAAGCGGAAGGAGTTCCTCAACCTGAAAGAAAGTAGCATGTCCGTGCGAGAGTACCTTACCAAGTTCACACAGTTATCTCGCTATGCTCCGGGAGACATAGACACAGATGAAAAGAAACAAGATTGTTTCATTGAGGGATTGAACTCAGAAATACAGTATGCTGTGTCTTCAAGTGACTATGAAAGTTTCCAAAAGCTCATCAACAAGGCTTTCATAGTGGAAAGAAAAAGACAGAAGTTAGTTGAAGAGCGAAAGAGGAAAATGAATTGGCAAGGACAGGCTTCTAGCAGCAACAGTCGGCCCCATTTCTCATCACCGCCGACGGGAGCAATGAATGGACCTATAGCTCCCAATCAGTTTCAGAGGAGCTACAACCCTACTGCTAGGAATCCAACCTTCCAACCACAGCAGCAGCGACAACAAGTGCAGCAACAACGTCCTGCTTTCCAACCCCGACCTGCAGGGTCAAATCATCCAAATGCACAACCAGGCAACAAAGCACCAATGAACAAGGTCACGGGGCAATGCTTCAACTGTGGAGAAACGGGACATTATGCCAACCGGTGCCCCAATAAGAAGCCACTTCAACCACAGAATCTTGTGCGTGGCAAGGTGAATCATGTGACCATAGAAGAAGCACAAGAGGCACCAGATGTGGTGATTGGTATGTTCTCTGCCAATACTTATCCTGCAACAATTCTGTTTGACTCTGGTGCAACACACTCATTCATAGCCAAGGAATTCATAACCAAGCACAAATTACCAATTACATCTATGAATCGAGTGTTACTAGTAAATTCTCCTGGAGGAGAAATAAAGACAAAACAAGTATGTCCCAAGATAAAGCTAGGAGTTAATGGAGTAGAATTCCTTGCAAATCTCATTGTGATAGAATCACAAGGGATAGATATCATCTTGGGGATGGACTGGTTAACCAAGTATAAAGGAGTTATACATTGCTCAACGAGAACAGTGGAACTAACACATACGGATGGAACAAAAGTTGAGTTCACATCTATTCAAGCACCCTCTGGAAATGTTCAACTCAACAAGACCGAAGTAGTTATTGAGGACATAAAGGTGGTCAATGAATTTCCAGATGTATTTCCCGAGGAGTTACCATGTATGCCACCGGATCGAGAAGTAGAATTCATTATAGAGTTAGTACCTGGTACTGCTCCCATATATAAAAGACCATACCGGATGGATACCCAACAACTAGCAGAACTCAAGGATCATATCCGAGAGTTATCGAAGAAAGGGTAATATCCATCCCAGTTCCTCACCATGGGGAGCTCCGGTCATATTTGTACCGAAGAAGGATGGAACCGAGAGGTTATGTGTAGATTACGGTGCCCTCAATGAAGTGACAATCAAAAACAGGTACCCTTTACCTCGTATTGAGGACTTGTTTGATCAATTAAGAGGTGCATGTGTACTCTCCAAGATTGACCTCCGTTCCGGATATCATCAACTAAAGATAAGAGAATCAGATATCCCGAAGACGACATTTGTTTCTAGGTATGGACTGTATGAATATACAGTTATGCCTTTTGGACTAACAAATGCTCCACCATATTTCATGTACCTTATGAATAAGGTGTTCATGAAATACTTGGACAAGTTTGTAGTAGTGTTCATTGATGATATCCTCATATACTCAAAGAATGAGAAAAACATGAAGAGCACCTGAGAATAGTATTACAAAAGTTAAGAGAAAACCAACTTTATGCCAAATTCAGTAAGTGTGAATTCTGGCTAAGGAAAGTTGCTTTTCTGGGACATATCATCTCCGTAGGAGGAATCGCAGTAGACCCAGAAAATATATCTGGTGTGCAAAAGTGGAAGACACCAGAGAATGTCGGTGAAATCCGAAGCTTCTTAGGATTGGCAGCCTATTACCGAAGGTTCATTGAAGGATTTTCAAAAATAGCCAAGCCACTCACAAAGAAGTTGGAAAAAGGAGCTGCTTTTATATGGTCTCAAGAGTGCGAATCAAGCTTCCAAGAATTAAAGAAGAAGTTAACAACTGCCCCAGTCTTGGTTATGCCCGATATGGAGAAATCATTCTCTTTATATTGTGATGCTTCAGGGCAAGGGTTAGGATGTGTGCTTATGCAAGAAGGGCATGTTATTGCCTATGCTTCCCGACAACTTCGGAAGCATGAGAAGAACTTTCCTACCCATGATCTAGAGTTGGCAGTAGTTGTACATGCATTGAAGTTATGGAGACATTACCTAATGGGTAAAAGAACGGAGATATATACCGATCACAAGAGTTTGAAGTATATCTTTACTCAGCCAGATCTCAACCTTCGGCAAAGGAGATGGTTGGAGTTCATTAACGATTTTGATGTGGGAATCAATTACCATCCTGGAAAAGCTAATGTGGTTGCAGATGCCTTGAGCAGAAAGACACATGTTAACATGTTGACCATAAGAGATCTACAACCCCAACTTTGTGAAGAGTTCGCAAAGCTCAACTTATGCTTGGTGAATCATACAGAAGCCATAGCAATGGAGGTTGATTCAACCCTGGAACAAGATATACGAAAAGGTCAAAAGGACGATGAAAAGATCAAAGAAAACAAGGCCCCGGGATTTAGAGAAGATGAGAATGGTATCATATGGCATGGTAAAACAATATGTGTGCCAGACATCAAGGAAATAAAGAAATTAATCTTAAAAGAGGCTCATGATTTTGATTATTCTATCCATCCTGGAAGTACAAAGATGTATCATGATCTTAAAACAAGGTATTGGTGGTATGGAATGAAAAGAGATGTTGCAGAGCATGTGGCATTGTGCGACACATGTTAACTAGTCAAAGCAGAACATCAAAGGCCTGCAGGGCTATTACAACTACTAAAGATACCTGAATGGAAGTGGGAAGAAATAGGGATGGACTTCATAGTGGGTTTGCCCAGGACACAAACAGGGTATGATTCAATATGGGTGATAGTGGATAGATTGACAAAAGTTGCTCACTTTATTCCAGTGAAAGAAAATTATAACGGTTCCAAACTAGCAGAACTATATATGTCGAGAATAGTCTGCCTACATGGTGTGCCTAAAAAGATAGTATCAGATAGAGGTACACAGTTCACTTCAAGATTTTGGCAGAAATTACATGAGTCCATGGGAACCCGATTAAATTTCAGTTCTGCATATCATCCACAAACTGATGGGCAGACCGAAAGGACCAACCAAATTCTTGAAGATATGCGTCGGGCTTGTGCACTCAACAATAGTAGGAGTTGGGATAAGAATTTGCCATATGCAGAATTCTCCTACAATAATAGCTACCAAACAAGTATGAAGATGTCCCCATTTGAGGCTCTATATGGAAGAAGATGTAGAACTCCACTATTTTGGGATCAAATAGGTGAGAATAAGGTGTTTGAACCTGATGTACTAAAAGATGCAGAAAAGAAAGTAAGAGAAATCCGCAATAATCTAAAGATAGCTCAAGCAAGACAAAAGAGCTATGCAGACACAAGGCGAAGAGAACTAGTCTTCGAAGTGGGAGACTATGTGTATCTCAAAGTGTCACCCATGCATGGACTAAGGAGATTTAAAGTAAGAGGGAAACTAGCACCTCGGTATATCGGACCATTCAAGATACGGGGAACGCAAAGGAGAGGTAGCATATCAGTTAGAATTACCCTCTCGATTGTCGGACGTGCACGATGTGTTCCACGTATCACAGCTCAAGAAGTGTTTGAGAACACCAGAAGAGCAATTACCAATGGATGAGTTGGATGTATAAGAAGATCTTTCATATACCGAGTATCCTATAAAAATTCTTGACACAGTGGAAAAGGTTACAAGAAACAAAATAATTCGTATGTGCAAAGTTCAATGGAAACATCATTCCGAGGCAGAAGCTACATGGAAAAGAGAAGATGAACTCAAATCACAATTTCCTGATCTATTCCTTTGTAAACTCCAATCTCGAGGACGAGATTTTTCTTAAGGGGGGTAGAGTTGTAATGCCCGGGTTTTTCACAGAATAAGTAAACCCCCTCCCCCTTCCCCACCCCAGCCCGGCCGTCGGCCCCTCTTCCTCCAAAACCGCCGCCTCTCTTCCTCTCTCTGTTTCTTTACCGTTCTATTATCACATGTGGAGAAAAACCGCCGGCACGTGGCCAATTTCGCGCCCTCTTCGCCAACCGACGCCCCAGCAACCGCCGCCTCGCTCCCCCTACAAATACCCCCTGGCGACGGCCATTTCCACCCTGAGAACCGCTCTCACTCACCCCGATCATAAAAAACACCCAAACTCGAATTCTTCGAAAACATCCAGAGATTCTCGGTTCTAGCCGTCTCTACACCCTTCCACGGCCTCCAGACCGAGTTTCCGATCAAATTCTCTGAAGAAACACGCCTGGAGATCAATTCCGATGAAGATCGCCGGAATTTTGAACTGTCGCCGTCGATCGTGCTTCTCCGGCCGTCTCTGATCCCCGAGGACCCCTTAGGTGAGTTCCCCATCCTCCCCTATTTCTTTTGGTACCGAGAGATCAAAGTTTGGTAGAGAATTCGAGGTAAACAGAAAACTCCGGCCACTGCCGCCGCTCGCCGGTGACTGCGCGGCCGCCGGACGTGAGAGGGAAGGGTCGGGGGCGACGTGGCCAAATCCTGGCTTTCCATTTTATTTTGTACGCCTAGGATTAGAAGGGGGCGTACCCCTTCGGTTCATTAAATCTGAACCGTCCAGATTAGATCCAACGGTCCATATTTAAAACAGTTACAACCGTTGGGAATTTTCTGAGTAGGCCCCTGGAGATTCAAATAAATAGGAAATAGCCCCTGTTCTTTGCAGAATAAACCCTAGGCTTATTAGAAATTAGTAAACCCAGTTTAAAATAACCAATTAGCCCCTGTATATTATGGAAATTGATAAAACAGTTCTGTATTTTCAATTTGAACCCCAGAAAGTTTGGAATTATTACAAATTAGCCCAAAACAGTTTAAAAGTTTGTTTTTAATTCTGTAATTAATCAAATTGGACTAAATAAATTCTGAAAATGTTAGAAAATTATTAAAAGTCCTGATTAAATGTTCTGATCAGAATATCAAATTAGAAATTAAAAGTAATTAGTTCCAAAGATTGAAATTAATTATATAAGGACAAATTAATTCTAAAAATGTAAACAAAAATAACATAAATATCAGAAAAATTGTAAAAATTTATCAAACAGCACAATATTGTTCTGTTTTTATGCATTTGAAGTTTCTGTAGTTCAGAATAATTATTTAAATGACTGAAAATGCATTTTTAAGTGTTAAATAAAGGCTGAAATATAGATAAACATATTATATAATGAATAAAAATTTTGGAAACTATTCCAAATGTATAAATAGGTTCTGAAATGTAGAAAAATAATAATATGAATTCTGAAAATAATTATAGTAATAATTTAAATGATTTTTAGGATTTAAATAATTATAAAATTAACATGTGTACACATAAAATTCTAAAATTATTCCAAATCATCTCACAAACTGAAAATGAGTGTTTGGTTGTAGCAAAATAGAAAGATATAGGTATCCCAAATGAAACCTACTTTCACTCTAACCCACATGAAATGACATGAAAACAATAGGTGCATGTGTGTATTCAAACATGTATGATTTTAATACATTGCCAAAATTCTTATGGCATGTTTGGCATTGTTTTGTGTGTGCATATGAATGGCTAGAACCAAATCAAGAACTACATCCAAATCTTCAAGAGCAAGAATTTGAAGTGAATAACCCTTCCTTCAAAGGCAAGTGTAACTTGACCACTTTGCTCCTATTCTAGGATGAATAGTTAGATTATTTGCATGATGTCTTTAATACGAAACCCAATGTAGGATGTTTCCATAGTTTCATTGTTTTATCTTTCCTTGCAAAACCATGGAGGGAGTGAGATATGACTTGATGATTATCATTTTATGTGCTTAGTCATGCTTAGAACTTTAGAAATGAACGAAACATAGTTGATACTAGTCTTGTGGATTATATGAAAGACACAAGTGTGTGTCATGTGGTTTTGAATCTAGACAGGCTGGTTGTTTTGGTTGGTGCTTCGTGCACGAAACTCGGGAATGAGTTAGTGCCTGTCTTAGATTCTAAGGACCGGTTCATGGAACAGTTAACCCGGCTTTACAGTGCCACCACAAGACTGAGATGGGGCAGCTTGGCCAATTAATTAGGAGTTTGCCGGTATAGTATGAGTGTTTGGATGGTGCGGGGAATGGGAGTCTATTTTGACTGCCCTGGGAACTGCAAGGCTCAAGAGGGGGCTTCTGTAGGGGAGGGTTACTCCCAGGAACTACAGCGGTGAAACCTCAGTGGGCTTGTACTTGCCGGTAGGCCCTTTGTAAAGGCCATGTAGTGATCTCCTGATCGCACACCAAAGGAAGTGTGTAATGTGGCTTGCAACCACGTATATCAGGGAGGTTTCTTAGTCCACCTGGCAACAGGGGATGAAATCACTACTTGTGGGTAAAGTGGTACAATCTATGCATAGAACCAAACTGTCATGACAGCCGTGCTCACGGTCAAGAGCGGCTTAGATGTGAGTTGAAAAGAGGTTGTTGGGTGGTGTAACCTAACATTAATGACGGATGTGAGTTGAAAAGAGGTTGTTGGGTGGTGTAACCTAACATTAATGACTTAATTATGATGATGGTGGGATTATCACTTAGTAAGATAGGTTGCTAATTAAAGCTAAGGCTTAGGATTAATGCATAGTGCTTAACCAGGTTAGCCTTCCCTTGCTATTGGCCTTCATAACATCCTTTCCTACACTTGCTGAGTACCGTCGGTACTCAAACTTGCTTTTGTTGGATATCATATGTTGGCTCAGGTGCAAATGAAGATGTAGACTTTGATGTGGAGGACTTCGATCCCGAGGAGTTGTTCTAGGTTGGCGAAACCCCCGGGCAACGCCTGTGGAACTGGAGCACCCACGTTGTAGTCTTCTGCTGTTGTGTTATAGTGTATTGGTACTATTATTTGATATTTTATGTACTATGATGTAATATTATGATGTACGTTGAACTTGGCTTGTAATACAATGATATTTCACTCTTGTCGGCACATGTATGAGTCAACTGATCCTGGCATACATGTGAATATACGCTCGGGTGTTCCTTATGGAAAACCGGGTGTGACATTTGATATGAGGAGCCTGCCCGTTGATCGCAGTGGGTGGTGCCGTGCGATGCGGCACCCAACAGCAAGCACGAAAAGAGGCGTAAGAACATAACGAAACCATTTTGTAACTCAAGATATGTTCTTTTACAACATAAGTACACGCGCAGCGGAAATTAAAACTAGCTGGACAAGCTACTCACCCTCGACCCTAACTACGCCGAAGCGAAGTCGTTCAGCCCGTGAACGCTTCCTACTAGATTCACCAAGGAAAGGCAGCGGCTAGGTTTCCAATGAGTATAACGAACTGTGAGGTTCATCGTCTCACCAAACAACCCTCTTCATAGCAAGCATCCTGCTACCTGCAAAACAACTCAGAAGCAACCGTGAGCACTAAGGCTCAGCAATACTTAACCGTCAATGCTAAACATGAAACTCTACATGCCAGGGGTAGTAAGATAATAGGAACATATATTTGCGAAAATGAAGCTTAACTAAACTTGATCCTTATATTCAGATTCTTATAGCCTTCATTTTAGTGGTCCTCACGTCTCACAACACCGGAAGTCCACAATCAAACAAGAAACGCTTATTCCGATGTTGCTAGCCTAAGGTGGAACAGAAATTTAGTTGGCTCTATATCTAATGCAGTCAAGGTTCCAATACAATGATTCATCCACAACAGCAAGTTAAGAGACTTAGTTCCTCTTCTTACTACGCCACGGCGAAGTGGGCAAGTATGCTCAATCCTCTTCCGTAAGCGACGGTGATTCGAATCAATAACAACCCGGAATAAACGACACATACACCCGCCTCGAAAGACTCTCTCAAGGGCTCTTTTTCTTATGTTGTATGCAGAAACCTTTCACATGACACCCCAACATAGAAAAACGTTCCGCGTCGAGCAGGATAGTCTTGTACGCGGACACGTCGAAGTTGCCCGCTAAAGGATTTACACCTCCCGCCTTCTCAACACCATTCCCACACGAAGGATGAGTTTCTATATCACGGTCCATCGAGTTACATCGGTTTCATGGGTCCCATACCCAACTATATATCCGGTACAGCTCAATCTTGTCCAGCAGGGCCGCATACATACGGTCCTTAACCGATACGGACGGGGCTACAACCAACCTCCACATTTGCCTTACCATCCCGATCCAGGCCAAATGTGGTCTCAAGCATTGTCACACCCATCGCAGGTCGAGACCAACCTTGAGCGCTCCATCTTACAGGAACATTCCCGTACCCATCTCATTTTCATGATGGTGCTCTTATCATTAACCTTTCGCAAGTAACTCCATTACTTGAACTTTCTCGCGAGTAGCTTTTTACTACTCGACTTCTACCGAGCTAGCTACAACATTAGCCTAGCATCTACGACGAGGCAAAGCCTACACTAAACCTTCTTCTCAGGGACGTAATAGCCATGCAAGTGGGTTTCAAATATCCTAGACATAATGCACAATATCAACTCTAATACACATGAGGTGAAGTAAAGCAAAATTTAATATGGTAACAATATGCAAACCGGGGCTTGCCTTGCTCAACGGTTAGTATTCCTCCGGAGAATCCTCCAAACACGTCACGAGATGGATATCCTCGCTGCAGAGTCGAGTCCTCGTCGAACGTCGATGTCACGTGCTATTAAGATGATTTATGCACATGTATTCAAAAGCAATTTAGAAAATGATTCAAAACTGTTGTACCAGTTAACTCACACATAAGATAGATAAACAACAGCAAGGTTTCTGTTGTTGGATCTAAACCTTAGAGATGATGAAAGCTAGGTGAAAAGAAGATACTAATAATCACCATGTGATTAAGTCCATTATATGAACACTTAAACCTAAAAGATGGTAGCTCAAGTTCCAGAGGTCCAATGAAGTTGAGAATTTAACCACAGCTTCCAAGGAAGGTATTTAGGCAGTGTGCAAAAATGAAGCTCATGAAATGGCTTCATGTGAGCACAATAAATCCTTATGTGGTTTTCACTAATCTGCCATTAGCCCCTAGATATTTAGCTTTCCTATGCTGCAAAGTAGACTTTTTGTGAAGTACAAAATTCCCTGAATCCATAGGAATTGGTTTTACCATTTTTGAAGTTTCCTACATGGAGATATGAATTTTAGATGGATTGGGAAAAAGCTGAAAATGTCTCTGTTCATTTTTCCCATTTTTCAGAGACATATGGAATGAACACATCATTTGACAAAGAAACTGAGGTCTAATGCCTCTGAAATTTCTACTGGAGTTCAAGGATTTTGGAAGAATGTCCTGTCCAAATTTGAGAATTTTCCAATAAACAGAACTCCTGTAAAAATTCATACAAGGATTTCCTTAAATGAATGAATGAGCGAAATCCAGGGATTTTCATAAACATTGGGCTGCACCCTTGGATTGTACTCTTTGAGAGGAATCCATAAAAATTTGTTTCACAATTTTTTGACACTCCTACAGAAAGTTATGGCTCTCCAAAGTTTGAACTGAATTGGGAAAATCTGGAAAATGTTTAAATGCCGACAGTGGGTCCCACTCATCATCCCTAACCTTCAGCCTCGCGCCAAACAGAGCAGTGGCGGCTCCCTCTGGCGAGGTCGCCGGAAAGGCACTTCCCAGCCACCTCCAGACCCCCTGCTGGCCGCCCCCCCCCCCCCCCATTTTCTCCCACGCTGAACACGTTGGTGAGGTCTCCGGCGGCTGAAACTCGCCGGAGAACAGGGCGCTCTGGCAACAGCAAATCCTAGGGCTCCGGCGAGGTCGTGCACGGTGAATTCTCCACGAAATGGTCGGTTCTTGGGCTCTAAATCACCAGGGGATCATGTAGAAGACCAACATGAGGTCTAAACAAGCCGGGAAGCGCTCTAAACCTATCGGCACCGTGCGCCCGATATGGTCCAGCGCTATACCCTCGAAAAGAACTCGAATTCCTCACTCTACACTCAATTTATTGGTCCAAAATCGATGGAGGAGGTGTGCTAGGAAGTTAACATCCTGTGTTTGAAGTTTGAAACCCAACAATCACGATTTGAGGACGAATTTTGCAATTCCTTACCTCAAGGTCATTTTCTGCCGCCCGGAAGAAAAACTTGAAATTCTCCCTCTGTGATCAATGGATGGGGCTGAGCTTTGGAGGTGAGCAACTAGGCTTGTAGGCGCACCGATGGGGTGGCTTGCTTGGGCGTGATCACTACTGGTTTGGGCTGTCCACGGCGATCAGTTCTGGTTCCTTGAGTTTGAACTCGGGAGCAGCAGCAATCAAGCCGTTTCTAGGCGCCAGTGAGCTCGGGACGGTGCTGGAAAGGTTCTAGCCGGCTAGACAACTCGTGGGCGAAGCTTTTCTCTGTGGGGAGCTCAAGCAAAGAGTGCTTTGTTTGCTTGGGCGATCAGAGGAACGGAGAGAAGCTGCTGTTCTTCACTGTGTGCGGGAGGACGAGCAGAGGCCGAGTCTTCGGTGATAAGGGCGAAAGAAGCAGCACGCCAGCGCCAATTGATCAAGGAGGAGGTTGCGTTGATGCCATTCGTTGTCGTCTCAGTGTAGTACGGCGACGACATCGGTTTATCCGGTTGCATCGCGTGAGAGGTGAACAAACAGAGACCTAACACTGCATAATTGAAGATCTTTTGCAAATTTTAAATCCTCAATGACATGTGGGTCCCACAGCTCAACCCCCCCCCTTATCCCTCTCTAAAATATCTCCCAAAATTTGTAAATTGTGAAATCAAATTGTGGGAGTTCAAATCTGAGGTGCATTTGGATAATTGGGCAAATTTCATCCAAATTCAAATATGCATTTGAATTCTTTGCTATTTAAAGTCCATTTTGAAAAATGAGTTGCAAGACCTTTCAACAAATCATTAAACTTTGCATACCCACTAATTTGGACCCAAGGAATTCAAATATGAAATCTGATTTTTAATTTGGCTGCTGCAAATGAGATTTGTAGCACAACAGTTTTGAAATTCATAGTGTTGCTCTCATTTGAATTTTGAGTTGAACAAGTTTGTTCCAAATCTGACTTTAGTTTTCTCACACATATGGGAACTTCCCACCTTGGTTTTATATCCTTCTTGGTTTTCCAAGTCTTCAAATAAACATTTGAACTTGTGTGAAGAAAACCCTCATGTGTGTTATCACATGTGGAAAAAGTTTTAACAAGTCCCAAATTTCATACATATGAAACCACCCTTTTGCAAACAAGAGTTTCCTTTGTATTCAAAATTTTGGGACTTTTACATTCCTCCCCCCTTAAAAGGAATCTCGTCCCGAGATTACAAAAGAAGAATGGAAAGGGAGGGTAATTACAAAGTTTATGTCAAAAGTTCCGGATAGTTCTTGTGGATGTAATCTTCGGTTTCCCACGTCGCCTCTTCCGTGATATGATTACTCCACAGGACCTTGTAAAATCTCAAAGTCTGGTTTCGGGTGATCCGGGTCTTTTCGTCGATAATCTGAATAGGTTGCTCGACATAGGTGAGATCCGGATTCAAATCGTCGATGTCTTCGGTGCGGACAGCAGCGGTAAACTTGAGACACTTCCGCAGCTGGGACACGTGAAATGTGTCGTGAATACCGGCAAGGCTTGCCGGTAGTTCCAGACGGTAGGCTACAGTCCCGCACTTCTCCGTGATGGTAAACGGACCAATGAATCGGGGAGCAAGTTTCCACTTGACACCGAACCGATGAATCCCTTTCATCGGAGACACACGAAGATACACGTGCTCTCCGACGTCAAAGTGAAGAGGTCGATGTCTTTTGTCTGCATAACTCTTCTGCCGAGATTGAGCAGCCTTTAAATTGGCTTGAATCACTCACACTCGTTCCTCGGCTTCATTCACAAGATCAATCCTGTAGACCACTCTCTCACCGGACTCACACCAATTCAGTGGTGTGCGGCACTTCCGGCCATAAAGAGCTTCATACGGGGCCATCTTGATGCTGGATTGATAACCGTTATTATATGAGAATTCTGCTAACGGCAGATGGTCATCCCAATTCTTCCCATGATTGATGACACATGCCCGTAGCATATCCTCCAGAATCTGATTTATCCTCTCCGTTTGACCATCAGTTTGTGGATGATACGCTGAACTCCGAATTAACTTGGTTCCCAAGGAAGCATGCAGTTGATCCCAAAATCTAGATACGAATAACGCACCTTGATCAGAAACGATGGTGCGGGGAATCCCGTGTAAACGCACGATTCTTGAGATGAACAGCTCCACATACCTCTTTGCCTCATATTTGGTATGGACTGGAATAAAATGAGCTGTCTTGGTCAAACGATCAACGATTACCCAAATAGAATCATGCTTGTTGCTGGTCATGGGTAAACCGATGATGAAGTCCATACTTATGTCTTCTCACTTCCATGCTGGAACCTTCAGCGGTTGAAGTGGTCCGGCTTTCCTCATAGGGTCGGCTTTAACCCGCCGACACGTATCACACTCGTATACATACTTTGCAATCTTTCTTTTCATCCGTGTCCACCAGATCTTAGATTTCAAGTTCTGGTACATCTTATTGCTTCCCAGATTAATGGAGTACTTGGATAAATGTGCTTCATCCAATATCTTCCTCCGCAATTTCATGTTTCGGGGTACCACTATGCGGTTGTTAAACCATAGAGTACCCTCTTCATCCTTGCGGAACATTTCAGTTCACCGCTGTCCACTCTTCTCCGGATGTGGGACATACCCTTGTCTCTCTTCTGAGCCTCTACAATCTCATCTCAGATTGTAGGAATAAGAGGGAGATTGAACAGCGATCCGTAGGGAAATCTGCAGCCCTGGCTAAATGGTGAACGTGGGCTTTTCGACTAAGTGCGTCGGCAACCACATTCGCTTTGCCCGGATGGTAATGAATTTCAAGTTCATAGTCCTTGATCAATTCTAGCCATTTTCGCTGCCTCATATTCAATTCATTCTGTGTGAAGATGTACTTCAAGCTTTTGTGGTCAGTGTAGAGATGTACTAGATTGCCTAGTAGATAATGTCTCCACATTTTCAAACCTAAGACCACTGCAGCTAGTTCAAGGTCGTGCGTCAGGTAATTCTGCTCATGACCCCTGCGTTGTCGGGATCCATACGCGACCACACGTCCTTCTTGCATCAACACACAACCCAAACCAATGCCGGATGCATCACAATAAACATCAAACGGCTTCGTTGTGTCCGGCTGGGCCAAAACTGGATCTGTAGTGAGATGCTTCACTAAAGTTTGAAAAGCTTGTTCACATGAATTACTCCAATCATATTTGGTGCTTTTCTTCAACAGCTCCGTCATGGGTTTAGCGACTTTGGAGAAGTTGGGAATGAATCTCCGATAATAACCCGCTAAACATAGGAAACTCCTCACTTCATGAACAGATGTTGGAGATTTCCAATTCAGCACTTGCTCGATTTTACTTGGGTCCACAGCGATGCCTTCTGCTGAAATAATATTCCCAAGAAACGGCACTTTGCTGATCCAAAACTCACATTTACTGAACTTTGCATATAGCTTGTGATCTCTCAAGCGTTGGAGTACAATACGCAAATGTTCAGCATGTTCTGCTTCTGACTTTGAATAGACCAAGATGTTGTAGATGAAAACCACGACAAACTTGTCTAACTCCGGTATGACCACAGAGTTCATGAGATACACAAAGTGAGACGGAGCATTGGTCAATCCAAAGGACATGTCAAGATATTCATAAAGACCATATCTTGTTGAGAACGCCGTCTTAGGTACATCTTCTGCCTGGATTTTTATCTCGTGATACCCGGACCGAAGATCCATCTTGGAGAATACCTTAGCACCCACTAGTTGATCGAACAAAATATCGATGCGCGGTAGTGGATACTTATTCTTGATAGTGACAGCATTCAGTGGACGATAATCTACGCATAGTCTCAAAGTCTCGTCCTTCTTCTTCACGAAGAGTGTGGAACAGCCCCAAGGTGATGAACTTGGTCGTATAAAACCTTTGTCCATGAGGTCATTAAGTTGCTCCTTCAATTCTGCTAGCTCCTTTGGTGCCATTTTGTATGGTCGCCGAGAAATAGGTGTTGTTCCCGGTGCGAGTTCAACCTTAAACTCTACATCACGTTCGGGCGGAATGCCCGGCAAGTCTTCGGGAAACACATCTGGATATTCACATACCACTGGAATATCCTCAAGTTTAGGAGCTTCAATCTGATGCACTGATGCAACTCATTGTGATGGATCCACAAGACTCAATGTGTTGCAACCGTGTATTGGGGAATTCAGTTGGACAGTCCGAGAGCTGATATCAAAGATAGCTCCATAATTTGTCAACCATGACATCCCCAAGATAATATCAATCCTTTGGCCTTTGAGTATGATAAGGATTGCAGGATAGATGTTTCCACCCAAACATAAAGATGCCCGTGAGACCATCTCATCTGTTGATATCTTGCCTCCGGGTGAGCTGATATGAAACAGATGCTTAATTGTGCTAAATGGAAGATTATTCTTCAGCACATAGTCTCTGCTAATAAAATTGTGGGTGGCTCCGCAATCAAACAACACGAAAGTGGGCTGTTCATGTAAAGTGAACATGCCCGCTAAAACTGGTTCGCCTTTTGCAATGTCCTCAATAGCAGTGTAATTACCCCTGCCAGCTTTTGAAAGATGCTTCTTTGAATGTTCCTGATGCTGATCTGAGCATTGATGAGACAACACACGAGTGTGACTCCGCTCAGCACCATGACGGGTTTGTGTTGCAGAAATCCTCAGCTCTTTACTAACACGAGGTGGAGATAAACTGTGCACAGCTGGTTGTGGTAGGGTTGCACAAACAACTTCTGATAGCTGCTGTTGAGGTGAAGGCTCATAAGTGAGTAACTCCAGCCGTGGTTGTGAGAGTTGCACCACAGGCTGAATTTGTTGCCTAACTGGTGAGTAATACCGCACTCGATAGTTCGGATGAACCTCGATATCGCGGTCTGGTGGTATACTTCTTTTGAACTCCGCTTCACAATGGAGATGCATGTCTTCTTTAATGATAGCGGCATTTACCAACTCATTGTAAATACCGTTATTGAACAAGGTCGCTTGTTCCTGAAGTTCGACATTCAAACCTCAGAAGAAATACTCGCACTTCAACGCTTCCGAGTCAACCATATGGGTGGCGTATTGCATCAAGTCTTCAAACTCTTTGAAGTACTCGTACACACTCCTTTCTCCTTGCTTTAACTCTAGAAAGTCTTGATACTTTGTTTGAAGAATTCCTGAACAAATGTGACATGCCCAGAAAACATCCCGGAATTCATCCCACATCACCCGATGACCTTCAGGAAGAGTTGCAAGATACTCTGCCCACCAAGCTCCAGCGGCTCCGTGGAGTTGTTGAGCGACAAATAGAGTCTTCTGGTACTCATCGCATTCAAGCATATCAAACTTGGCTTCGATACATTGAATCCAGTAAGCCGACTCCAACGGTTCTTTCACTTCCGAGAAAACCAGTGGTTGTCTTGCTAAGAAATCCAGATAAGTGCTTGGCGGGGGATTTTGCGGTAGTGTCTCCTGTCATATGCTTTGTCGCACCAACAGATCCAGAGACTCAGCCATCTTTGCCAAGATTTCCGCCAATCCGGTTGATGATGTCGGCACTTCTTGTGAGGGCCCATCGTCCCGGTTCACGGGGACGGGGCACCTCGCCCGGGAATCACATTGGGTGGTGCCGTGCGATGCGGCACCCAACAGCACACATAAAAAAGCATCATATTACATAAATCAAGCGGAAGCTTACAAAGTGTAAATTTTACAAATACTTCTCAAAATATTCTACAGCGGAAGACTAGTACAACTCACATTTCATACCTATGCTAAGCAACAGAGAAGGTATCCAGCCCGCGGACCTTTCTCGCTAGCAACACTATCACAATAGCAGCGGCAGGGGTTGCCATGAGTTCACCACTCGGAGAGCTCCGAGTCTCATCGGACACCCGTACATATCAGCGTTCAGTTATTACCTGCAAAACAACTTATGCAGTATCTGTGAGCACAAAGCTCAGCAAGACTGACCCGTCACCCTAGCGATGAAACTCTACGTGCTAAAAATAGAGGGCTAAATATAGAAGTTTGCACAAAAGATGATCTTGAGCTAAAGGAGAGTCCTTACTTCCAGTTTTAAACAACTTTTATAGCCCTCACGCAATTTACATCGAGCCTCCAGAATCAAACAAGAAACGTTTCATCTCGATGTCACTTGCCCGAGGTGAAAATAACTTTAGTGAGCTACCCTAGACTCATACAGACCTTGCGCCATCAACGTCGAGACTCCACAATCGAACAAGAAACGCTTTGCCTCGAGGCTACTAGCCCAAGGTGGAAATTTAATTTCGTGAAAGTGGTGATCATCCCTTATCTCCATTATGAGGATTACTCACAAAGCATATTAAAAGTTTCCCAGTTTATTACTACTTCACTACTCAGTGTACAAGTATGCTCACTACCGCGAGCGATGGTGATTGCAATCAAAAACACCCGGCTGACACGACATGTACGCCCGTACATGACGTTGCACACAGCAACCATCACTGACGTCGTACGTGGCAACCTTTCACACGACTCCCAAATGTCGAACCGGTCCCACCGACTGGGATTAAGTCTCTCTACGGCAAACCCTCATAGAGCCCACTTCTCTATCCTTTTAGCATCGCCATCAGATGGTGAGGTATGCCTCGGACACCCAGGTTATCATGTTACATCGGTTTCCTGGGTCCCGTATAGCCAGTATGCATCCGGTACACATATCAAACTTGTCCAGCTGGGCCGCACACGAGAACGGGCCTTAATCGACTCAGACATAGACTAGGTTCACAGGACCACGTCATTGAGCCTTCCATCCACTGCCCGGTCTCCATTCCCAACTATGAGGATCAATTCCCAACTCTTCCGATTGATCCCCCTTAATCCCGGTTCACGAGTAGGAAAATGCCCACTCGAGTTTTGCTTCTTTTAATCCACTTTTGTTGACTTGAGATCAGAAGTTATAAAAAAGTGTTAACCTACTCTACATTATACTCCAGGGTTTTCTGGGTCATGCATTTGGAGTTTCATACCATCTAGACTTAATGCAAGAAACTAAATGCTAGACATATAAAGTGAATACAAATAAAAACTTGTAAGTTTTGATGCAAACCGGGGCATGCCTTTGTTTTGCAGGGAACTAATATATATATCTCAGTTAGTGAAGACCACTTGGCTTGATCTCTTGCCTCCCTCCTTTGATCTCTATTCCAATGACTTCAAGTTCTTCACGGAGATATTACACATAATGAATATGCACAATTGTTTAATTGTAAAGACTTTGATACAAGTTATAATAACAAGTTTTTAGAGACTGGAACTCTGTTTAACAATCTAAAATGACACTGGTGCTAGTGGTTTGGGTTTGGGTCTAAGTAACAAGATTAAGTGCTAAGTGTTTTTTCCCTCTTCTATATTGATCACCTTAAGAGGTTAAACAGGACAGGGGTGATCCATAGCTCCAATGGAGCTGAGAATTTTCAGGTGAGTTCCTTGTCACAAGAAAGCCCTCTGGACCAAAAATTAGCACTTTTCATTCAGTGGTTTGTTCAGAACAATTTTCTAAGCAATTAAGCAAAGAAGAATTAATTCTGAGATCACATCCATGTTCATGCAACACTTAGTGAACTACAATTTCAATTATAGTTCATATAGCTTGTATGAATTTTTCTAGGATTTGTGGATCTAAGAATCTCCCAGAAATGAATTTCCAATTAAGCTGAAATTTTTACAGGGGTTTACTAACATCCTAGAGAATAATCTGACAAAATTTGAGGATTTTTGGATTAACCAAGCTCCCTCTAAAATTCTTTTGCTGAAACACTTTAAAGAATTTTCGAGAATTAAATAGTAAGTTTCATACAAATTGGGTTTCATATTTGGATAGTACTCTACTAGAGGAATCCAACAAAATTTGTTTCACAATTTTTGGATCCTCCTACCCAATGTTGTGGCTATTTAAACTTTGAACTGAAATCTGAAAATCCTAAATTTTTCAAATGCTGACTGTGGGTCAAGGGGACCACGTGTCACTTGCTGGAACAAGCCACACGGGGCTACTGGACTTTTCTCGCGCAGCCACACGAGATCCCAGCCGCAGCAGATCAGAAACCGAAATCACTGTCGCTGACATGCGGGACCCGCCGGGTCGTCTTCAACATCCAGCCAAACAGACGCCGCGGCGGCGCCCTCCGGCGAGCGTCGCCGGAATAGTCTTCCCGGCCATACCCCAACCTCAGACTCACAGCCCCACCCAAACTCGTGGAGCTGAACTCGTCCAGGGTGTCGCCGGCGGCCGTAGATCGCCGGAACAGGGTGCCCGACGGCGGCAGTGGCCGCTAGGGTTCCGGTGAGCTCGGAAATCCCCTACACTGCATCAAAACGGTCGGGAATTGCTCGGATAGTACCGTGGCAGCTTGAGAATGTTGGAAATGGGCGCCAAACCTTGTGGAAAGGCTGGCAGCATAGAGCTCCATGGTGACCCGAGATGATTTCTTCATGACGGCATGAAAAATATCTATAACTCGGTCGATCCTAGGTGTTCTTGCTCGGTTCTTCTTCGAGGATGACCGCTAAGAGGTATAGAGCCTGTATGTAAGCTCGCCCGATCTTGGGTGGACTGTGCCGCTAGAATTTTGGGGTAGACCGACCCCTACCAGTATGCACCATGTTTCGGGAACTTCGGAAATTCTCCCTACTCAGTTGATCGTTTGCTATGTGGTTTGCAGCTACACGAGCTAGGGATCATGGCGCACCTTTTTCGTGTTGAGGAGGGATGGTGAAAAGAGCCGTAGCTCGCTGTCCACGGTGACCCGACTTAGCTTCCGCCGGTGAGCTCTGTTCCTCGGCGCCAGTTGCTGAATTGCGCGTGCCACAGGCTAGGAGCTTCAGCGTTGTGGGCTGGCGTGGTAGAGCATGCACGGGCGCTGTTTTTCGGTGTTGCCGGTGCTAGCACCCGAGGCTCGGCTGGGGCTGGCGATCGGAAAAACGCAGCGCGTGGCAGTGAGTTGGGGTTCTCTGTTCTTCGCGAGGAGACCGCCTGAGATGCGCGAGCGAGTGGAGAAGGCAACTTGCTTCGGTGCGCTCGGGTATAAGGATCAGGCCGGCGCGAATTGAAGCAGGAGGTGGAGCATCAGGAGGTGGAGCAGGCCGCTCTGTGTCGCCCGGGAGACATGCCTCGGTGGAGTGCGGAACAGAGGGGAGACTTTGTGTGTAAGTCTAATTATCCCTATGACATGTGGGCCCCACTCCCCCCCTTATCCCATCTCAACAGCTCTCGAATATCTCCACAGTTTGGCAAATAATCAATCCAAATGTTTGAAGCTGCAAATTGAGCTGCATTTGGAGAGTTGGACAAATTCCATCCAAATTCAAATGTATATTTGAATTCTTTGTACATTCAAATCCTTTTTGGAAAAATGGGTAGCAAACCTTTTCAAAAATGAATGAAACTTTGCCTACCCACTAATTTGAACCTAAGGAATCCAAATATGCAATTTGATTCTTGTGTTAGCTGCTGCAAACAAGAGTTTGAACACAACAGTTTTGAAGTACCCTTGTGTCCTCCCTTCATTTGAAATTTGAGTTGAACACTCAGTTTTACTTCTGATTTTTAAACCCTTCCATTGCACTTGAGTACTTCAACTCTGTGGTCTTAATCCACCTAGGGTCCAAACATGCAAATGGCTCTAAGTGGGTTTTAGAACAACCTCTCATGTGTTATCATATGTATAAAAAGTTTAAACCCATCCCCTTTTTCATACACATGACACCAATATTTGTGCAAACTCATGTTTCTTTGTATTCATACTTTTGGGACCTTTACATCCCTCCCCCCTTAAAAGGGAATCTCGTCCCGAGATTACAAAAGAAAGATGAGGCGGGAGGTAATTACAAAATTTATGACAAAAGTTCCGGATAGTTCTTGAGGATGTAGTCTTCACTCTCCCATGTCACTTCTTCTGGTGTGTGATTACTCCGCAGGACTTTGTAAAATTTTAAAGTCCGATTTCGAGTGATCCGGCTCTTCTTGTCGATAATCTTGATGGGCTGCTCGGCATAGGTAAGATCTGGTTGTAATATCTCCATGTCTCCCGAAAGAATCTCCGTCGGCCTCTTCAAACACTTTCTCAAGTGTGAGACATGGAATATGTCGTGGATGCCCGATAAAGATGGTGGCAGCTTGAGACGGTAGGCTACCGGTCCACACCGTTCTGTAATAATGAACGGACCCACAAAGCGAGGTGCTAGCTTTCCCTTGACCCCGAATCGATGAATTCCTTTCATCGGGGATACTCGGAGATAGACGTGATCTCCGACTTCAAAACACAAGGGTCGGCGTCGCTGGTCCGCATAACTCTTCTGGCGAGAATGAGCGGCTTTGAGGTTTTCTTGAATCAGCTGGACTTGCTCTTCGGCATCTTTTACAAGATCAATGCCAAAAATCACCCTCTCGCCAGATTCACACCAATTGAGTGGTGTGCGGCACTTCGTGTCATAAAGTGCTTCGTATAGTGCCATTTTAATACTGGATTGATAACCATTATTGTAGGAGAACTCTGCTAATGGCAAATGGTTATCCCATTTCTTTCCATGATCTATGGCACATGCCCTCAGCGTATCTTCCAAAATACGGTTCACCCACTCCGTTTGACCGTCAGTCTGAGGATGGTATGCCGAGCTTCTGATTAATTTTGTTCCCAGAGATTCATTTAGTTGCTACTAGAAACGAGCAACAAATATTGAACCTCGGTCTGAGATGATGGTTTTGGGAACTCCATGTAAGCACACAATTCTGGAGAGATACAACTCTGCATATTGCTTAGTATGGAATCCCGTATTCACTGGGATGAAGTGGTCTGATTTTGTTAAGCGGTCAACAATCACCCAAATGGAGTCATGCTTTCTAGATGTGAGAGGCAGTCCGACAATAAAGTCCATGCTGATGTCCTCCCACTTCCATGCCAGAATACTTAACGGTTGAAGCATTCCCGCTTTCTTAATATGATCAGCTTTGACTCGCCGACATGTATCACACTCGGATACATACTTGGCAATTTCTCGCTTCATCCGAGTCCACCAAAATTTTGTCTTTAGGTCTTGATACATCTTATCGCTCCCTGGATGTATCGAGTACTTGGACATATGAGCTTCATCGAGGATTTTCTTCCTTAGCATCATATTCCGGGGTACCACGATACGGTTGTTAAACCATAACACACCTTGTTCATCTTCCCGGAAACATTTCATTTTATCCTCATTAATTCTTGCCCAGATTTTCCGCATTCCTTTATCCCTCTTCTGGGCTTGTACAATCTTCTCTCTAATGGTAGGCACAAGAGCAAGATTATACAACGCTCCATATGGAATTACTCGCAAGCTTGGTTGTTCATCCTCATCCGGAACAACTGGCAAGTTATTAACGTGTGACTTACGACTGAGTGCATCAGCAACCACGTTAGCTTTGCACGGATGGTAATGGATCTCGAGCTCATAATCTTTGATCAATTCCAACCATCTCCTCTGCCTCATATTGATATCCTTCTGAGTGAATATATATTTGAGGCTCTTATGGTCGGTGTAGAGGTGCACTAAATTTCCAAGTAAGTAGTGCCTCCACATCTTCAACGCAAGCACCACCGCAGCAAGTTCTAGGTCATGAGTGGGGTAGTGCTGTTCATGGTTGCGGAGCTGACGAGACCCATACGCGATCACGCGTCTCTCTTGCATTAAGACACAGCCAAGTCCAATGCCTGAGGCATCACAATAAACATCAGATGGCTTTGTTGTATCCGGTTGGGCTAACACCGGTGCCATTGTAAGATGTTTCTTTAGAGTTTGAAATGCCTCTTCACAGGCCTCTGTCCACACATACTTACTGCTCTTCTTCAATAACTCTGTCATGGGTTTAGCCACCTTCGAGAAGCTGGGAGTAAACCTCTGGTAATAACCCGCTAGTCCTAGAAAACTGCAGATTTGATGAACCGATGTTGGAGACTCCCACTTCAAGACTTGCTCAATTTTGGTTGGATCCACGGCCACACCCTCCTCTGAAATAATGTGGCCTAAAAATGGTACCTTGCTGATCCAAAATTCACACTTTCTGAATTTGGCATACAGCTTATGTTCCCGTAAGCGTTGGAGCACAATGTGGAGATGTTTGGTGTGCTCCTCCTCCGATTTTAGTATACGAGAATGTCGTTGATGAAAACCACGACGAACTGATCCAACTCTGGCATGAATACAGAATTCATGAGATACATGAAATGGGCGGGTGCATTTGTTAGCCCAAAAGATATGACTAGATACTCATAGAGCCCATATCTAGTCGAGAAGGCCGTCTTCGGTATATCCTCCGCTCTGATCTTTATCTGATGATAACCAGACCGTAAGTCCATCTTGGAGAATACCTTGGCACCCACTAACTGATCAAATAATATATCGATCCGCAGCAGTGGATATTTATTTTTGATCGTCACGGCATTCAGCGGTCGATAATCCACACATAACCGGAGTGACTCATCCTTTTTTTCACAAAGAGGGCTGAACAGCCCCATGGTGATGAGCTTGGACGGATGGACCCTTTATCCATTAAGTCCTTTAGCTGTTCTTTCAGTTCAGCTAATTCCTTCGGAGATATTTTGTACGGCCTCTGAGATATTGGTGTGGTTCCCGGTGCTAACTCGATCTTGAATACCACATCCCTCTCAGGCGGCTGGAAGATCGTCGGGAAACACTTCGGGGTAGTCACGGACCACCGGAATATCTTCCAGTTTCGCGGTCACACTGTGGTACACCACTGAATTTTTGGAATCCACGGCTTCAAGTATGAGCGTATGGCGACCGTAGATCGGAGAATCCAAACTAACAATCCGTGGACCAACGTCAAGAACAGACCCGTGGTAGTTCATCCACGCCATTCCTAGAATCACATCGATCTTCTGCCCCTCTAACACAATGAGGGTCGTGGGGTATAATTTTCCACCTAAGAACAAGGGTGCTTTGATCACCACTTCATTAGCGGCTATATTCCCACCAGGGGAGCGGATCAGGTAGTGATCTTTTGGTGTAGAGGTGGAGAGCTCAGCTTTGCACACAAATGACCTGCTGATGAAATTGTGTGTGGCTCCAGAGTCAAATAAAATTAATACGGGCAGTTCATTGAGGGTGAACATTCCCGCTAGCACCGGTGCCCCATCTGGCACATCCTCTAGAGCTGTATGATAAATGCACCCGGATTTTGGTGCTGTTCCTTGAAACTGAGCACGGGGTTGATTTATACCCTGCTCTGGTGTAGTTTCTCTGTGGCGTATCCTTTCTGGACACTTCCTGCTGATGTGACCCAAGTACCCGCACGTGAAGCACGGTTTCTCAGCCGGTTCCTGGTTGCTCTGAGTATGGACACTGGTTGTATTCTGCTGCGGCAAGAACACTTGAGGAACAGAATAACTGGCTGCATATACCGTTGTTGCAGCTGTCTGAATTCAGAGTATTGGGACGAACGACCTGAATATTGCTGGAGTCGTCGAGTCGGCTGCATCAGCTGACAGTTCAAGGTGCTGTCTACCATCCGGTATTTTCGAGGAGTAAGATTGCTACTCTCCGGTGGTATACGGTTCTTTCTTTTCTCCGCCTGAACTTCTCGCTGAGCATCTTCAACCATGATGGCCGCACTCATCAATTCGTTGAAGTCCTTTCGATCAGCTAAGACGAGTCTTTCATTTAACTTGGGGTTGAGGCTGCGGAAGAACCATTCACACTTTTGTGCTTCGGTGTTCACATATTGAGGCGCATACTGTGCCAGCTTGTTGAACACTCGCGAATGCTCATATGCACCCCTCCCTCCTTGTTTTAAGGCCAGAAACTCCTCGAGTTTCCTCTGAATTATTCCGGAAGGAACATGATATGCAAGAAATGCTTTCTGGAATTCTGTCCATGTAAAATCATGTCCAGCTGGTAGGGTGGCGAGTTGATTTGCCCACCATGCACTGGCGGACCCGTGAAGTTGTTGCGCCACCTATAAAACCTTCTGATGTTCGGTGCATTGGAGCAATCCGAACTTAGACTCAATGGTATGGATCCAGCTATCCACCACCAGAGGATCCTCAGCTTCATTGAAAACTGGTGGTTGAGTTGCCAGGAAATCAACATAGGAGTTCAGTTGAGGTTGGCGCAAGTCTTCATCTTGACATCCCCCTTGACGGGATGTATTCACCTCAAGGGTGCGGAGCAAGTCGGTTCGCTCATCGCTTGCACCCGTCATGGCAGCCAGAATGTCCGCCATTGTGACCGTGGGTGAAGGTCCTGGTGGCGGCTGCGGTTGCGGAGCTCGCTGCTCCCGCTGTGGAGAGTTATCACCACCACCACCACTGGATCCACCCACCTCACTCATGGAACGAGTTTGCACCATTCTGCAATTGCGCGAGTTCATTATGAGTTCAACACTATCATTTTATTTATTCCATAAACAAAGTAGTGCAACACTGATAATGAGATCATAACATGTAAGCAAAATGATTTAGCGCAAACTGATGTAGCTAACAGCAAGGATTTAAAAGCAGATTGACTGGTCCTTAAACAAACCAGATTTCGACCCAGTTAAAAGAATTTTCATTACTCATGTTGAATACTAAAGTTAAAGTTAACTTCAATATATTTCCAACGAGTATCCAAATGCCTCCATATCACCTCTGGATCAAAAGTTATGATTTCGCAAAGTTGAGAGACTTTCTGGATAAAATTTGCCAGCATCTCCTTTGTATGTGGCTGACTTTATCACAGTTGTATATGAAAACACAACAAGAATCAGAACAACCGTTGAACTACAACAATGATGCATATCTCATAACCTTTCCAACGGTGTATCACAGGCTCCTTAGGGATTTTTCTACAACAGGTTAGGGCTTAAAACAGAAAGGTCCAGAGAGGTTTTTCTGCTGTCCTGGTTCTGGACAATTTGCCTTTAACTGGACTTTCCACCCACTTAACGTGTAATTTTGTTCTGGAAGTATACAAGAAAGTTGTAGAGCACTTGAAAAGCTTTACAGGACTGTATCATACACCTTAATTGGTTCAAGCTACTCAGAGTTATGCTCCGTTAAAGTTCAGCAAGAGTTCCTGCCAGAAACAGAGCACTCTGTTTTTGAAATCTTTGAAACCTAACCCTTCTCTCATTTGAATCTTAGCTCAAAATAAGAGTTCAGTAACTAATATTTGTTTCAAAATTCCAGTTTTATTTGAAAGTTAGCTCATGAACCATTTCTGCATAGGGAAGGAGTTATTAAGTGTAGTATGGTGTCGATGCACCGTAAGAAGCATGTCGGTACTACGTAGCCTCACCAAAGAAAATCCTAAACCGGATTATACCGGAATATCCGTTTAATCAGTGGCACTAAGACGGTCTCTCGCACACGTGTAATACACGGGATACGTACGTGGTTGGTACCTGAAGAAGAACGCTCAATAGTGGTGCACTCAAAGGTTGTTTCATTTCAGGCAGTTCCATATTTGAAAGTGAATACAAACGCCCGTATCATTACCATACGGCCGTCCTTGAGTTAAGTCACGTCTCAAGGTATGTGATCGTGTTTCAACACCACACGACAGGGAACACGAGTATATCATGAACGGGTCATCATGGTTGGGAATGTTATCAACCCAACGGATACCACCTACTGCCCTGCAGGGCACGCCGATGGCAAGCGCTGCGTATATCCTCCTGGGCTATTTCCAGACGAACACACTATCGCGTTACTGACCACACGATGGGGTCTCCACTTACTTGCCTAATGCACGCTAGGGATCAGCATTTCATATGAACTCAGAAACATGAAGAGTTCAGGAGTTTCATATTAACGTCTCACACCAAGCTGTGAGACCTATCCCTGAACCACTTTCCTCGTCAGCGGAGCAAACCGAAATTGAACCGCTTTCGGTGGCATTCCTTACCATGCTTACCTGAGCGTAGGTGCATCGTTACATAATAAAAAATTCAGAATTATAACAAGTATGTTAGTACTGCCACTTTAAGTACTATACTACTATTGTTCTTATGTGGGCCTAATATCGTTTCCTCACCGTATCCTAAGTTTTTGTAGTAATATGATCCTTATTCAATGCGCTATTACCAATACGGTTCTGATACCATGCTGTGAGGGCCCGTCGTCCTGTTTCACGGGGACGGGGCACCTCGCCCGGGAATCGCATTGGGTGGTGCCGTGCGATGCGGCACCCAACAGCACACATAATAAAGCATCATATTACATAAATCAAGCGGAAGCTTACAAAGTGTAAATTTTATAAATACTTCTCAAAATATTCTACAGCGGAAGACTAGTACAACTCACGTCTCATACCTATGCTAAGCAACAGATAAGGTATCCATCCCGCAGACCCGTCTCGCTAGCAACACTATCACAATAGCAGCGGCAGGGGTTGCCATGAGTTCACCACTCGGAGAGCTCCGAGTCTCATCGGACACCCGTACATATCAGCGTAAAGTTATTACCTGCAAAACAACTTATGCAGTATCTGTGAGCACAAAGCTCACAAGACTGACCCGTCACCATAGCCATGAAACTCTACATGCTAAAAATAGAGGGCTAAATATAGAAGTTTGCACAAAAGATGATCTTGAGCTAAAGGAGAGTCCTTACTTCCAGTTTTAAACAACTTTTATAGCCCTCACGCAATTTACATCGAGCCTCCACAATCAAATAAGAAACGCTTCATCTCGATGTCACTTGCGCGAGGTGAAAATAACTTTAGTGAGCTACCCTAGACTCATACAGACCTTGCGCCATCAATGTCGAGACTCCACAATCAAACAAGAAACGCTTTGCCTCGACGGGAAATGAAAGTGGTGATCATCCCTCATCTCCATTATGAGGATTACTCACAAAGCATATTAAAAGTTTCCCAGTTTATTACTACGTCACGACTCCGTGTACAAGTATGCTCACTACCGCGAGCGACGGTGATTGCAATCAAAAACACCGGGCTGACATGACACGTACGCCCGTACACGACGTTGCACACAGCAACCATCACTGACATCGTATGTGGCAACCTATCACACGACACCCAAATGTCGAACCGGTCCCACCGACTGGGATTAAGTCTCTCTATGGCAAACCCTCGTAGAGCCGACTTCTCTATCCTTTTAGCATCGGCATCAGACGGTGAGGTATGCCTCGACACCTAGGTTAACATGTTACATCGGTTTCCTGTGTCCCATATAGCCAGTATGCATCCGGTACACATCTCAAACTTGTCCAGCGGGGCCGCACACGAGAACGGGCCTTAATCGACTCAGACATAGACTAGGTTCACAGGACCACATCCTTGAGCCTTCCATCCACTGCCCGGTCTCCATTCCCAACTATGAGGATCAATCCCCCTTAATCCCGGTTCACGAGTAGGAAAATGCCCACTGGAGTTTTGCTTCTTTTAATTCACTTTTGTTGACTTGAGATCAGAAGTTATAAACAAGTGTTAATCTACTCTACATTATACTCCAGGGTTTTCTGGGTCATGCATTTGGAGTTTCATACCATCTAGACTTAATGCAAGAAACTAAATGCTAGACATATAAAGTGAATACAAATAAAAACTTGTATGTTTTGATGCAAACCGGGGCTTGCCTTTGTTTTGCAGGGAACTAATATATATATATATCAGTTAGTGAATACCACTTGGCTTGATCTCTTGCCTCCCTCCTTTGATGTCTATTCCAATGACTTCAAGTTCTTCACGGAGATGCTACACGTAATGAATATGCACAATTGTTTAATTGTAAAGACATTGCTACAAGTTCTAATAACAAGTTTTTAGAAACTGGAACTCTGTTTAAGAATCTAAAATGACACTGGTGCTAGTGGTTTGGGTTTGGGTCTAAGTAACATGATTAAGTGCTAAGTGTTTTCCCCTCTTCTATATTGATCACCTTAAGAGGTTAAACAGAACAGGAGTGATACAGAGCTCCAATGGAGCTGAGAATATTTAGGTGAGTTCCTTGTCACAAGAAAGCCCTCTGGACCAAAAATTAGCACTTTTCATTGAGTGGTTTGTTCAGAACAATTTTCTAAGCAATTAAGCAAAGAAGAATTAATTCTGAGATCACATCCATGTTCATGCAAAACTTAGTGAACTACAATTTCAATTATAGTTCATATAGCTTGTATGAATTTTCCTGTTATTTGTGGAGCTAAGAATCTCCCAGAAATGAATTTCCAAGTTTTGGAAATTCTCTGAAAATGTTTCTGTATTCAATTGAACACAGCAACTTAAATTCTAAATTGCACTGAACAAAGCAACTCCAATTGAGCTGAAATTTGAGGATTTTTGGATTAACCAAACTCCCTCTAAAATTATTTTGCTGAAAACCTTTAAAGACTTTTCCAGAATTAAATATTGAGTTTCATACAAATTGGGTTTCATATTTGGATAGTACTCCACTAGAGGAATCCAACAAAATTTGTTTCACAATTTTTGGATTTTCCTACCCAAAGTTGTGGCTATTTAAACTTTGAACTGAAATCAAAAAATCCTAAAATGTTCAAATGCTGACTGTGGGTCCAGGGGACCCCGTGTCACTTGCTGGAACAAGCCACATGGGGCTACTGGACTTTTCCCGCGCAGCCACACGAGATCCCAGCCGCAGCAGATCAGAAACCGAAATCACTGTCGCTGACATGCGGGACCCGCCGGGTCGTCTTCAACCTCCGGCCAAACAGAGGCCGCGGCGGAGCCCTCCGGCGAGCGTCGCCGGAATAGCCTTCCCGGCCATACCCCGACCTCAGACTCGCCGCCCCACCCTAACTCGTGGCGCTGAACTCGTCCAGGGTGTCGCCGGCGGCCGTAGATCTCCGGAACAGGGAGTGCCCGACGGTGGCAGAGGCCGCTAGGGTTCCGGTGAGCTCGGAAATCGCCTACACCGCAACAAAACGGTCGGGAATTGCTCGGAGAGTACCGTGGCAACTTGAGAATGTTGAAAATAGGCACCAAACCTCATGAAAAGGCTGGCAGCATAGAACTCCACAGTGACCCGAGATGATTTCTTCATGGCGGCATGAAAAATAGCTATAACTCGGTCGATCCTAGGTGTTTTCGCTCGGTTCTTCTTCGAGGATGACCGCTAAGAGGTATAGAGCCTGTGTGCAAGCTCGCCCGAGCTTGGGTGGACTGTGCCCCTAGAATTTTGGGGTAGATCGACCCCTACCCGTTTGCACCATGTTTCGGGAACTTCAGAAATTCTACCTACTCAGTTGATCGTTTGCTATGCGGTTTGCAGCTACACGAGCTAGGGATCATGGCGCACCTTTTTCGTGTGGAGGAGGGATGGTGAAAAAAGCCGTAGCTCACTGTCCACGGTGACCCGACTTGGCTTCCGCCGGTGAGCTCTGTTCCTCGGCGCCAGTTGCTGAATTGCCCGTGCCACAGGCTAGGAGCTTCGGCATTGTGGGGCTGGCGTGGTAGAGCATGCACGGGCGCTGTTTTTCGGTATTGCCGGTGCTAGCACCCGAGGCTCGGCTGGGGCTGGCGATCGGAAAAATGCACCGCGCGGCAGTGAGTTGGGGTTCTCTGCTCTTCGCGAGGAGACCACCTGAGAGGCGCGAGCGAGTGGAGAAGGCAACTTGCTTCGGTGCGCTCGGGTGTAAGGATCAGGCCGGCACGAATTGAAGCAGGAGGTGGAGCATCGGGAGGTGGAGCAGGCCGCTCGGTGTCGCCCGGGAGACATGCCTCGGTGGAGTGAGGAACAGAGGGGAGACTTAGTGTGTAAGTCTAATTAGCCCTATGACATGTGGGCCCCACTCCCCCCCCCTTATCCCATCTCAACAGCTCTCGAATATCTCCACAGTTTGGCAAATAATCAATCCAAACGTTTGAAGCTGCATTTGGAGAGTTGGACAAATTTCATCCAAATTCAAATGTATATTTGAATTCTTTGTACATTCAAATACTTTTTGGAAAAATGGGTAGCAAATCTTTTCAGTAATTAATGAAACTTTGCCTACCCACTAATTTGGACCTAAGGAATCGAAATATGCAATTTGAGTCTTGTCTTAGCTGCTGCAAACAAGAGTTTGAACACAACAGTTTTGAATTACCCTTGTGTCCTCCCCTAATTTCAAATTTGAGTTGAACACTCAGTTTTACTTCTGATTTTTAAACCCTTCCATTGCACTTGAGTACTTCAACTCTGTGGTCTTAATCCACCTACGGTCCAAACATGCAAATGGCTCTAAGTGGGTTTTAGAACAACCTCTCATGTGTTATCATGTGTATAAAAAGTTTGAACCCATCACCTTATTCATACACATGACACCAATATTTGTGCAAACTAATGTTTCTTTGTATTCATACTTTTGGGACCTTTACACTTCTTGTTGTGGCGAATTACTTTCGCCGTGACTCGACTCGCCAACCTCACTCCTGGAATGAGCACGATCCATGCTGCAAGAGTGAGCAATTTACGGTTAAAATTGAAAGTTTAAACTCAACTTGAATTGAAAACATAACCGTAAAAGCATCACATAGATATTACAGCACTACCCAATCTAACCAGGGTGTCGACAATTCTGAAATCTATCAAACGTGAGCAAGTTTGTCCAAACCCTTAATTTCATTAGTAGGCAAAACTGAAAAATAACTCAAGAACATGTTATGGACTTAGAGAAGTCTAAGACATCCCTGTCCACAACAAGTCCTATGTTACATAGGCAATAAGCACTACTCTGTTCAGAATGACCAATTGGTCTTAACCCCAGAATTTGAATATGAAAATGGCAATTTCATGTCTCAAGTTGAATACCAAAGTTATAGTTAACTTCAATATCTTTCCAACGAGTATTCATTTGCCTTCATGTTGGGATCAAAAGTTGTGATATTTCAAAGTTAACAGAAATCTGGAACAAATTTGACAGCACCTGCTTTGAAAGTGGCTGTTTTGTCCACAAGATTTCATACAATTAAACTCCTAATCTGGAGAAACTTTGAACTACGAAGTCATAGCATATATCACAAGCTTTCCAACGGTGTATTACTTGACCCTTAGAAAATTGTCTACAGAAAGTTATGGTCGAAATACAGAAATTTCCAGAGAGCAATTTGTGCCTGCCCTATTTTTGGGCAGTTCACACTCCTCTGAGAATTTCATCCATTTGGAGGGTGATTCTGATCTGGATTTCTACTGAAGAGTTGTAGAAGACTTCAATAGCATTCCAGAAATGTATCACTCACCTCCATTGGTTCAACGAAACAAATGTTATGTCCTGTTTAATTTCAGCAAATATTCAGCCGAAAACAGGGGAGGTTATTCCTATGTCTTGGTGAATAAATCCTTACTCCCAATTGACTCTTAGTTCAATATAGGAGTTCATTACCCCCTAATATAATCCTAGACTCCAAATTTACTCTTTTTCTTTTAAAACCTTCTCTTTCATGCAGCTCAAAACATATCATGGTACTACGTTTCCTCACCAAATTAAAAATCCTAACCGAATTTATACCGGCATATACGTCTCAAGTGGTGGCACTAAAACAATCACTCACAAACATTTTCTACACGGCATGTACTACTCGTGGTTAAGATACCTGCAGAAAACCAATCAATAATGATGCACTCAATGGGTTTATCATTTCAGGCAGGTCCATATCATAGTAAAAACATACGCCCCGTATCATTGCCATACGGGCCATCCTTGAGTCAAGCCACGTCTCAAGGTACGTGGTCGGGTTATTCACCACCCAACGGGGCCTCCACACCTTTGCAATAAAGCACACCGGTGGAACAGCGCTTTCGTAAGCCTCATAGGACATGAAGAGTCCTAGAGAAATTACTTTGTGTTACAAACCACATGATGGGGTCTCCTCCTCTTGCCCCTGTGTTTGCGCACTGGAGGCTAGTGCCATTCATATGTCTCTAAGACATGAAGAGTCTTAGAAAACATATTCACTTCCCGTCCATTGCTGAACGGGACATCCCACACTACTTTCCTCGTATGGGTGAGCTAACCGAAATTGATCCGCTTTCGGTGGTGTTCCTTACCATTCTTACCTCCACGTAGGTGCGTCGTTACATAATTGAAATACTGAAGATTAACACACTGTTAGCTTGCCACCTTAAGTAACTATGCTAATAATAGTCCTTATGTGGGCATACTATACGTTCGTCACTCGTATACTCCTAAGTTTTCAAAATAGACTCTTTTCATGCGTGCTATTCCCAATGCGGCTCTGATACCACGCTGTGAGGAGCCCGCCTGGTGATCGCAGTGGGTGGTGCCATGCGATGCGGCACCCAACAGCAACCACGAAAAGAGGCGTAAGAACATAACGAAACCATTTTGTTACTCAAGATAAGTTCTTTTACAACATAAATACATACGCAGCGTAAATTAAAACTAGCTGGATAAGCTACTCACTCTCGACCCTAACTACGCCGAAGAGAAGTCGTTCAGCCCGTGAACGCTTCTTACTAGCTTCACCAAGGAAAGGCAGCGGCTAGGTTTCCAATGAGTATAACGAACCATGAGGTTCGTCGTCTCACCAAACAACCCTCTTCGTAGCAGGCATCCTGCTACCTGCAAAACAACTCAGAAGCAACCGTGAGCACTAAGGCTCAGCAAGACTTAACCGTCAATCCTAAACATGAAACTCTACATGCCAGGGGTAGTAAGACAATAGGAACATGTATTTGTGAAAATGAAGCTTAACTAAACTTGATCCTTATATTCAGATTCTTATAGCCTTCATTTTAGTGGTCCTCACGCCTCACGACACCGGAAGTCCACAATCAAACAAGAAACGCTTATCCCGATGTTGCTAGCCTAAGGTGGAACAGAAATTTAGTTGGCTCTATATCTAATGCAGTCAAGGTTCCAATACAATGATTCATCCACAGCAGCAAGTTAAGAGACTTAGTTCCTCTTCTTACTACATTACGGCGCAATGGGCAAGTATGCTCAATTCTCTTCCGCGAGCGACGGTGATTCGAATCAATAACAACCCGCAATACACGACACATACACCCGCCTCGAAAGACTCTCTCAAGAGCTCTTTCTTACGTTGTATGCAGCAACCTTTCACACGACACCCCGACATAGAAAAATGTTTTGCGCCGAGCAGGATGGTCCTCTACGCGGACACGTCGAAGTTGCCTGCTAAAGGATTTACACCTCCCGCATTCTCAACCCATTCCCACGCGAAGGATGAGTTTCTATATCACAGTTCATCGAGTTACATCGGTTTCATGGGTCCCATACCCCACTATATATCCGGTAAAGCTCAATCTTGTCCAGTAGGGCCGCATACATACGGTCCTTAACCGATACGGACAGGGCTACAACTAACCTCCACATTTGCCTTACCATCCCGGTCTAGGCCAAATGTGGTCTCAAGCATTGTCACACCTATCGCAGATCGAGACCAACCTTGAGCGCTCCATCCTACAGGAACATCCCCATCCCCATGTCATTTTCATGAGGGTGCTCTTATCATTAACCTCTCGCGAGTAACTCCATTACTCGAACTTTCTCGCGAGTAGCTTTTTACTACTCGACTTCTACCGAGCTAGCTACAACATTAGCCTAGTATCTATGATGAGGCAAAGCCTACACTAAACCTTCTACTCAGGGACGTAATAGCCATGCAAGTGTGTTTCAAACATCCTAGACATAATGCACAATATCAACTCTAATACACATGAGGTGAAGTAAAGCAAAATTTAATACGGTAACGATATGCAAACCGGGGCTTGCCTTGCTCAACGGTTTCGTTAGAAGCTAGGAGTTAGTCTTCCTCCAGAGAATCTGCCAAACTCATCATGATATGGAGATCCTCGCTACTTTAAATCCTAGCTCCTAGCTTCTAACAAAACCGTTGAGCAAGTCAAGCCCCGGTTTGCATATCGTTACCGTTTTAAATTTTGTTTTATTTCACCTCATGTGTATTAGACTTGATATTGTGCATTATGTCTAGGATGATTGAAACCCACTTGCATGGCTATTACATCTCTGAGTAGAAAGTTTAGTGTAGGCTTTGCCTCGTCGTAGATGCTAGGCTAATGTTGTAGCTAGCTCGGTAGAAGTCGAGTAGTAAAAAGCTACTCGTGAGAAAGGTCGAGTAATGGAGTTACTCGTGAAAGGTTGATGATAAGAGCACCCTCATGAAAATGAGATGGGGACGGGGATGTTCCTGTAGGATGGAGCGCTCAAGGTTGGTCTCGACCTGCGATGGGTGTGACAATGCTTGAGACCACATTTGGCCTGGACCGGGATGGTAAGGCAAATGTGGAGGTTGGTTGTAGCCCCGTCCGTGTCGGTTAAGGACCGTATGTATGCGGCCCTGCTGACAAGATTGAGCTGTACCAGATATATAGTGGGTATGGGACCCATGAAACCGATGTAACTCGATGTACCGTGATATAGAAACTCATCCTTCGCCTGGGAATGGTGTTGAGAAGGCGGGAGATGTAAATCCTTTAGCGGGCAACTTCGACGTGTCCGCGTAGAGGACCATCCAGCTCGGCACGAAATGTTTTTCTATGTCGGGGTGTCGTGTGAAAGGTTGCTGCATACAACGTAAGAAAGAGCTCTTGAGAGAGTCTATCGAGGCGGGCGTATGTGTCATGTATTCCGGGTTGTTATTGATTCGAATCACCGTCGCTCGTGGAAGAGAATTGAGCATACTTGCCCACTGCGCCGTGACGTCGTAAGAAGAGGAACTAAGTCTCTTAACTTGCTGTTTATGGATTAATCATTGTATTGGAACCTTGACTGAAGTAGATATAGAGCCAACTAAATTTCTATTCCACCTTAGGCTAGCAACATCGGGATAAGCGTTTCTTGTTTGATTGTGGACTTCAGATGTTGTGAGACGTGAGGACCACTAAAATGAAGGCTATAAGAATCAAGTATAGTCAAGCTTCATTTTTGCAAATACATGTTCCTACTGTCTTACTACCCTTGCATATAGAGTTACATGTTTAGGATTGACGGTTAAGTCTTGCTGAGCCTTAGTGCTCACGATTGCTTCTGAGTTGTTTTGCAGGTAGCAGGATGCCTGCTATGAAGAGGGTTGTTCGGTGAGACGACGAACCTCATGGTTCGTTATACTCATTGGAAACCTAGCCGCTGCCTTTCTTTGGTGAAGCAAGTAGGAAGCGTTCACGGGCTGAACGACTTCTCTTCGGTGTAGTTAGGGTCGAGAGTGAGTAGATTGTCCAGTTTTTACATTCCGCTGCGTGTGTACTTATGTTGTAAATGAACTTATCTTGAGTAACAAAATGGTCCCGTATGTTCTTATCGTCTTTTCGTGCATGCTGTTGGGTGCCGCATCGCACGACACCACCCACTGCGACCACCGGGCCTCACACGCACAAGTTGGCTTCACAACACTTAGCATGAGAACCCTTGTACATGGCGTATTTCCATGTTTGCCATCGGCGGCTTATTCGGGCAGCATCGGGTGCACGGTGAGACCCACCTTGGATCTATTCTTGAGCCTTTCCATCACCATGTCGAGCTTCCCGAGCCACCACTGTTGCTGTAGGGCTACTCCACCAGGCTTTTGGCCGGCTAGCACGTCGGAGCGACGTCATCGGACTCTTCACGAGCCGCCGCACCGTCGCGAGCTTGGTTAGAGCCAACGTCGATGAGGGAAACCCTCACAACGTGTTCAGCGCATGAAATTAGGGGCTAGCGGCGAGTTAGACATCAGGAGCTGACCGGACGATCGAGATCGGCGGTGCTCCGGCGACCTCGGCGACACTACCACGAGGGAGGTGCGAGGTAGAAGACGACCGAGCCGGACCCGCTGTCAGTGGGAGAAAACCGGGCGAGTGGATCATCTGTGGGCACAGATCGACTGTGGTAGCGCGGGAATTAAACCTGTAGCCCCGTGTGCTATCGCTTCAGCACCCGACACGTGTATCCGTGGACCCACCGGCAGATTTAAACATTTCCCCGGTTTTCAGTTTTAGTTCAAACTTCAAACCAAATAACTTTGGCTAGAAAACTCCAAATCAAATGAGACAAATTTTGTTGGATTCATATCTCTGAGTACTTTCCAACAAATCAAATTTCACTTCATGAAAATCCTTAGTTCTCCAGAATTAATTCTTTAAAGTTTATAGTGATTAGAATTTTAACTGGGGAACCCTTTGGAGGAAAATTCTGCAATTTCTCTGGGAGGTTCACCAAAATATACCTGAGCTACCATAAAAATTTCAGATCAATTTGAGCTCATTTGACCCACCTAATGGTGTGATTAATAAAACTGTTCCAGTGAAAATAGAAAATGTCCAGAAACATTTTCAGAATTTCTCTGAAATTGTTTAGCTCATATCTTTAGCTAGGAACCTTAAAATTAAGTGAAACCAACTCCATTAGAACCCCGTTAAAATCTAGTTTTCAGAAAGTCATGGCTTGCTCCATTAAAATCACTAGAACACCCTAGGAGCTCCAATTAAGGTCAAGTACATAATTATTTGTGGAAAGCTCAAATGAGCTTTGCTGCAAATGAAACTTGGCCAAATCTCTGTTTAGGTTGTATCCAAACCACAGTAAAAATGTCAGAGTCATTGGGTCTGTCTAGTAAGACTTATAGTCCTCACAAGTTTAAACTTCAATTTAAATGCATTCAAATTGATACCTTTATATATTCTCTCATGTAGTCGCTAAGGTTGAGGAGGAACCCGAAGTCTTAGACTTCATCACTCCGGAAGAACAGCTAGCCTACGATCAAGAGCAGCAAGGCAAGCTCCAGTTTGCATTAACCTTTTTACAAAGTTTTACTGTTTTGAGAACTTACTTTGAGCACTCAATAAATTCTTGCATTAGAGTCTTGTTTGAAACCCAAATGCATAGCCAAGAAAACCAGTGGTTGGGATTAGGTTTGAAAACCTCATTAGCTACTGCAATGCTAAGACAGTGTAGGATTCGGTACAAGTCGAGTAGTTGGAACTACTCGAGAGAGTAGGCTAGAGGCACATCGCTCGGGTAAAGATAGCAAATGAAACACATGGCAAGAAAAATGAGACTGAACAGAGAGCAAGGGCAGCAGGACTTTGGGGCCTGGGTGCTATAGGTCCGCTTGTGTCGATTGAGGACCGAGCCGTGTGCGGGCCTATTGAACAAGCTAGAACAGTACCGAAGACCTACCGGCTATATGAGAACCGGGAAACCGATGTAACTGGGGTAGCTGGGTATTGAGGCATTGCCTGTCGTTCAGAGGGTAGGTTGAGAGCTTGAGGTGTAAATCGGCTGGTGGCACTGAGACGCCCGTGCAGAGACCTCTTGCTCGGGACGATTGGACCGGTTCAACATTTGGCTAACGGGTGAAAGGTAGTTGCGTACGGCGTCCGTGATGGTTGTTGTAGGCAACATCGAGTACGGGCGTACGCGACGGGTTGTTCGGGTATCAGAGCCATGGGGCCATGCCAGCATGGTATCAGAGCTCGCTTGAGGTTTAAAAAACTACAATGGTCATCTTTTTCAAAAATTCGGTGAGGAACGAGTTAGTAGCCCATATAAGGATGTTATTAGTGTATAGAAAGTGTCATACTAACCTATTTTCTTATGTCGGAAAATCGTGCATCTCTGGACGCTTTATGTCTTGGGGGGTGCACGTAAGCGCTGTCCACCAGTGCGCACAAGGTGAAGGGTGGAGCCCCACGGGTGGTAGGTAACCAGACCCGCTTTAATATCCTCTACGAATCTTCATGTCGTTTGGGGTATTCGAGCAATGCCAGTACCTGGCGTGCTTTGGGCAAATTTGGAGACCGTGTCACGTGGTCTGTAACGTGAACACATAGCTCAAGGCGTGTTTGGCTTGAGAACATCCGTGCGAGTGATGACGGCCGGGTGTATGAACTGTATGGATACCGGGCTCGGTGTGCAGCCGAGTCTGACGATTGTATGAGATAATTACAGGTAGTCTAACCAAAAAACGGTATACGTGAAGTATCCATGTGCGAGAGACACTTAGTGCCACTGAACTAACGAAGCTGGCTAAGTCCGGTATAGGTTTTTCATGTGAGGACGTAGTACCAACATGAACTAGTGATGCATCGACGTCACACCCCACTAAATGAGAAACTTCATTGTAAAATTTGAAAGTTTTAATCCAGAGGACTAAAACCTTGAGATAACTCCTTCCCTTAATATGGATGTTCAAAGTTAACCAGTTTTCAACTTATAGGATACTAAGGACAGAGTCCTCTGTTTTCAGCTGAAATAAGGCTGAAGTTAATTAGAGGTTAGAGGTTGATTTCTTTCGAGGTTGAGGGCATATGATCCATTTCTGGAAAGCTTGGGAAGATCTTTACAGCTTTTCTGTTGATGTACAGAGGTGTTTCATCACTTAACCAGTCGAAAATGCAGTAGAGTTGAAACTGTCCAGAAAACAGGGCAGAGCAAACACTCTCTGTAACTCTCTGTATATTGAGCATAACTTCTTGCATAAAAATCCAAAAATAGAAAATGAGGTAGTTCTGTAAAGTTTATGATATGGGTTACAACTTTGTAACATAAAGTTTTGTCATATTTGGTGTAGAATTAACTGGAATTCTTGGATCAAATCAGTACCTCAAGCAGGGAGGTGCTGTCCAATTTTCTCTAGAAATTCTGTCAACTTTCACATTTTATAACTTTTGAACCAGGACAGATATTAGGCCAAGCAAATACTTTCTGGAAAGATTTTTAAGTTAATTTTAACTTTTAAGTTGAGCTCCAGAATTGTTTTTGCCTTTAGCATGGTCTAAATAAGGTTGAAATGGAAACTGGTCAGGGCTGTCACAATGGGCAGCAGTTCAGCAGTCAAACTTGTTTAAGTTTGAACTATGTTTTCAAGTTTTAGGGGTTCAATGACATGTTTTATATTAGAACTCAATGGTTTACTGTTCAAATAAACATTTGACATTTTTCAAATATGTTTTTACAGATGACAGAAGATAGACAGTTGGAGAACGGGTGGGTGGTGTCCCACTGTTCTCACCGCAGCGGTTATCCAGAAGTGTTGAAGCAAATGCTTCAATATTTCGGGTACGTTGAGATGCCACAATACCTCGCCAAGGAAGAAGGCGAGGAGGGGAACAAGATGTGGATGATCCATGTCGAAATTCCTCCAGGACCTACGCCACCCGGTTGGGTGGCGTTCACCGTCACGGTGAGAGGTAGACAGCCGGGGGAAATGTGGCAAGTTGCAGCCTGCGACACCATGTCGCGTTTCTGCCAACTACACGTGAGGGCTATGGAGGGCACTCCATACGCGCTCGTTCCGGTGGAGGGATGAGCTAATCATGTGTGGGGGCAAAGGTACCTAGAGGCAACAGATCCGAATTGCCAAAGGTACAATACCGCGGAGGCGAACCTCAGCCTCCAGTTGAGAGCAGGAAAGGTCGTGATGGACAGCCAAGCTGTTCATACGGATTGTCTTGCCGAGAAGCTCAAGGAGAGCAACAGCCGTGGATATCATTTCGAGAGTGCTCACAACACACTCCACAATGTGCTCCTTCCGACGATCAAGCGACTGAACGAACAACATAATCAGTTGCATCGTCTGAAGAAGGCGAAGCGGAAAAGCCGTGTTGACATCACGGCTTTACAACAAAAAATACAGGCTCTGACCCAGCAGAACGAGGTCCTCACTCAACAGCGTGATGACGCTATTGAGGAGGGCAGGGCTGGGGAGAGGACTACAACCAGTCAATGGACGAGGTGCACGCGTTGCAGGACCTTGTACCTCCGGTAATGGGCATACCAATGGTGGGTGTCGTACCTGTGGTTTTTGGTCTTCCCGCAATGGGAGAACCTGAACCGGAAGAGGAGGTCATGGACCCGGAGCCACCAGCAGAGGTAGCGGAGGAGGACGACCCACAGGAGGTTGAGTTCTACTCCGAGTAGTAGGCTACCGTTGCCAAGTAGGGCAGCGAGGGTGGTGTAAGAAAAACGTTTGTAATCAGTGACATGTCGTGTAGACAGTCGGGTATGTATAGGTAGTGACGACCTGAGCACGACTTCTTGGAGACCCGAGAATAATGTATCTTGTATAAAGTTTATGCTTTATTAATATATGTGAATGTTGTGCAAATTATTTATGTGTCACTTCAATACCTACTGTTTCATATGGAATTTTTAAGTATGGCATGTGCTGATCAATGCTGTTTTAAATTTCAGAATGACTCGCACTCATGCCAACCCGAATGTTAGGGGTTCCATTCAGGGGGAAGAGACCTCCCAACAGCCTCCCGACGATTCCTCGGGACAACAACAGCAGCAACAGCAACAGCAACAATTGCCACCGCCATCGCCAATGGTTACTTTGGCTGACATCGTTGCAGCGATGGCGGGTTCTCATCAGCAGCACACTGAGTTGCTGCAAACCGTTATTGCGAATACGTCTCGACCAGAGAGGCGTCAAGATCGCGAGGAGCGCCAACAAAGATCCTATTCTGACTTTATGGCTACTCATCCCCTGGTATTCTCAAGGGCGGATGAACCCCTCGATGCGGACAACTGGCTCCACATGATGGAGATGAAGTTCGGGCTGCTCCAAGTGAGTGAGCAGCGCAAGACTCAGTTCGTGGTCCAACAACTTCAAGGATCCGCGAGCGCTTGGTGGGCGAACTATTGTGCTTCGCAACCCACCGAGCAAGTTATGACCTGGACAGAATTCAGGACGGCCTTCAGGGCCTATCATATTCCGCCGGGTCTCATGAAGAGGAAGACACAGGAGTTCCTACGCCTGCAGCAAGGAAGCCGGAACGCGCTGGAATACTCCAGGGCGTTCAATGATCTTGCGCTATACGCTTCGTATCACGCCGATACCGACGAGAAGCGGCGGGATCATTTCTACCAGGGGCTTAACCCGCTCCTGAAGGACAAGCTGGCGATGTTCAATCGCGGCAGCCTCAATGATATTATTGATGCTGCGATTGTTCAGGAGGACTCCAGCAAGGAGTTAGCGGCGGCAGAGAGGAAACAAAGTGTGCCGCAAAGCAGCGGAGAAGGAGGTGGTCCTTCTCAAAAATACCGGATGGTGAATCGCCCACCATCGGGTCCACGCTGGCAGCCACCTCAGAGGCCGATGCCATTCCGCAGTCGGCCATATTCTTCACCGGCATTCCGGCCGGCACTGCCAGTACCACCTCCGCAGCAACAACAGCAGCAGCGGGCGATACCGCGTGCGTATGAACCTCAGCAGCGCATGCCGGGCTTTCGTCCCCCAAGCACCGGTCAAGCAGCAGCCACCTGCTACAAGTGTGGTCGCCCAGGACACTTCGCCAACAATTGTCCTGAGAGGCAGGGCGGCGGAGTTGCACCACAGCTCCCGGGGAGAAATCAGCCCCGGAACCCTACTAATGCGTGGCGGGAAAATCCTAGGCCCGGCACCATCCATCAACTTGCCATAGAGGACATGCCAGGGGGAGAGCCAATCCTTGCGGGTATGTTCCAACTCCACCATCATCCCGCCATAGTATTATTTGATTCAGGCGCCACGCATAATTTTATTACCTTTCATTGCTAAACACAGCTTGCAAATACTACCCACCGAAAGTCCATATTTGGTTTGTTCACAGGGTGGGAAGATTTCAGCAAGCATGATGGTTTCCAAAGTACCATTATGCTTAGCGGGTAGAGTATACCCTACGTCTCTCATAATTTTAGAGGGACAGAAGGTCAATGTCATCTTAGGGATGTCGTGGTTAAATCGCCACGGCGCTGTTTTAGACACTGTCCTCCGAGTCGTGCATTTGAACTCAGAAGTGCACGAGTCACACTCATTATTTCTGGACAGTCCAGAAATAAAACTTCCAAATGTTTATCAGTCCACAACCATCAGATTGGAAGATATTCCAGTAGTCTCTGAGTTCCCTGACGTGTTCTCGGATGATTTACTGGGGATGCCTCCCGACAGAGAGATGGAGTTCAAGATTGAACTTGCACCGGGAACCATGGCAATATCCGGAAGGCCGTACAAGATGGCGCCCAAGGAATTGGTGGAACTGAAGACTCAGTTAACGGACCTGCTGGAGAAGGGTTTTATTAGGACGAGCTCCTCACCATGGTGCTGTTCGGAATTATTCATGAAAAAGAAAGACGAGACGTTGCGGCATTGCGTGGACTATCGTCCACTAAATGCTGTAACCATCAAAAATATGTACCCGTTGCCACGGATCAACATGTTGTTTGATCAGTTGGTCGAAGAAAAGATCTTTTCCAAGATGGATTTAAGATCTGGGTACCATCAGATTACGATATGGGCTGAGAATATTCCGAAGACGGCTTTCCCGACGAGGTATGGACTCTATGAGTACCTGGTCATGTCCTTCGGCCTCACCAATGCTCCAGCTCACTTCATGTATTTGATGAACTCGGTATTCATGCCGGAGCTGGACAAGTTTGTCGTGGTCTTCATCGATGACATATTGGTATATTCCAAGTCGGAGGAAGAACACGCAAAGCATCTGCGTATAGTCTTGCAACGGCTGCGGGATCACAAGCTATACGCGAAATTCAGCAAGTGCGAATTCTGGATATCGCAAGTGCCTTTTCTCGGGCATATTATCTCCGCGGAGGGAATCGCTGTAGACCCAAGTAAGATCACACAAGTGCTGAACAAGTCCCCGAGAACTGTTCACGAGGTACGGAGTCTCCCCGGACTCGCGGGATATTATAGGAGGTTCATCCTGAACTTCTCGAAGATTGACAAGTCTATGACGGAGCTGCTGAAGAAGGCTACTAAATATGTTTTGAGTCCAGCATGTGAAGCAGCGTTCAAGGCATTAGTGAAGCACCAAACATCAGCACCGGTTTTGGCGCAGCCAGACACAACAAACCGTTCGATGTGTACTGCAATGCATCCGGCATTGGGCTCGGATGTGTGCTGATGCAAGACCGAAGGGTGGTAGCGTATGGATCACGGCAGCTCAGAAACCATGAGAGAAATTATCCAACTCATGACTTGGAGCTCGCTGCCGTGGTGCTCGCACTTAAAATGTGGAGGCACCACCTACTCGGTAACCTTGTGCATCTATATACCGACCACAAAAGCCTCAAGTACATATTCACTCAGAAAGAGCTGAACATGAGGCAGCGAAGATGGTTAGAATTGATAAAGGATTACGAAATAGAGATCTATTATCACCCCGGCAAGGCAAACATAGTGACGGATGCGCTGAGTCGCAAGTCACATGTCAACAATCTGACCATCACATCGTTGGAAGAGAGCGAGCCACCATTACATGTGATTCCGCATGGAGCTCTCTACAACTTAGCTTTAATCCCCACCATCCGTGAAGAGATAGTGGCAGCCCAGCAACATGACAAGGGCATGTCGCACTTGCGGAGACGTGTAGACAGTGGGGAGCTGAAATGTTTCCGGAAAGACGGAGACGGCATCCTATGGTTCAAGGACCGGATCGTTGTACCCCGTAACCCAGAGTTACGGAATAAAATCTTTGATGAGGCTCACTTGTCAAAGTTTTCTATTCACCCCAGCGGAAACAAAATGTATCAAGAACTCAGAAGCAAGTTTTGGTGGACACGGATGAAGCGGGAGATCGCAAAGTACATGTCCGAGTGTGATACATGTCGAAGGATGAAGGCAGACCACATGAAGAAACCGGGATTGCTACAACCACTGGGCGTTCCTGCCTGGAAGTGGGAAGATGTGAGCATGGACTTCATCGTCGGTTTACCCACCACTTTTCAGAAACATGATTCTGTGTGGATGATCATCGACCGGCTCACCAAAGTTGCCCATTTCATCCCGGTAAACACAAACTACAACGCCAAGAAGTATGCTGAATTGTACATCTCACGGATCCTATGCTTATACGGTGTACCCTGCACCATCATATCGGATTGGGGCACTTTATTTGTGTCCCATTTTTGGGAGCAGCTACACGCTGCGTTGGGGATGAAGCTGATCCGTAGTTCAGCATACCACCCACAGACGGATGGGCAAACCGAGCGGGTAAACCAAATTTTAGAAGATATGCTACAAGCTTGTGCTATCAACCACGGCAAGAATTGGGATGATCACTTGCCGTTGGCTGAGTTCTCGTACAACAATGGGTACCAATCCAGCATCAAGATGGCACCTTACGAGTCTCTATACGGGAGAAAATGCCGCACACCACCGAATTGGTGTGATTCTGGCGAAAGGGTCACCTTCGGGATTGATCTTGTCAACAACGCGGAGGAAAAGGTTCGGCTGATTCAAGCGAACCTAAAAGCCGCCCAATCCTGACAGAAACAGTATGCAGACCGGAGAAGACGCCCATTACAGTTCGAAGTCGGGGATCACGTATATCTACGTGTGTCTCCAATGAAGGGCGTGATCAGATTCGGGGTGAGAGGAAAGTTAGCACCCCGATTCATCGGTCCATTTCAGATTACAGAAATATGTTGTGGCGGACCGGGATCCGCTCATCCAGGATCACAGAGGGTGGTGCCGCACGATGCGACACCCGACAGCACACGTCATAAGAACACAATATATTACATGGGAAAAATAAACTGAACTGTACAAACGGTACAATACTCAGTTACAAACTATTATTTTTATTACACAGCGGAAGTCTACACTATACAACTCATGCCTGCCTATCTAGCAAAAGTCGGTTGCCCAGCCTAGGGCAACCCACACTAGCTGCACGTCTCAGATCAGCACGGCGTGTACGGCTCCCACTCAGCCGTGGTCCCCGACAGAGGGTAACTATCGCCGGTGGACTCGTACTCCGAGTCCGTGGGTGGCTCCTCACCTGAAAAACACTTAAGAAGCAACCGTGAGCACGAAGGCTCAACAAGACTTAACCGACTCACCTAAGCATGAAACTCTATATGAGGTGTACAAAGCACATAGGATAGTAACATTGCAGCAAATGGACACGCCTACAAGTTCATCCTTAATTCATCTTTTAGCAACAAGTTAACAGTTCAGGAATCTGAAATTTAGTAAGCAGTATTTGGTGGCACACATGTAGCAATACAATTGTATCAATCAGCAATATTGAATCATCATATTTCATACATTAGCCTACGTCACGACTCAGTGACCAAGTGGTACTCTTCATCGCGAGGGACGGTGAATCGACTCGATATACACCTGCAGGGGAACCCAAAGAGCACGTCACGTACGCCCACCCGTGGAGCTGCACAGCACACTCACTCGATGTCGTACAGAACAACCTTTCACCCAACAGACCAAACATCGAACCGATCGCACCGAAACGAGCAGGAGGTTCCCCACACGGAGCATCTCTCTATGCCCGTTGGCAGATTTCCACCTTGCTGCCCTCAACCTACACCTATAAATCGGTGTGCTATGCCTCGACGCCCGGAGGTTTAGGCTACATCGGTTTATTGGGGCCCATATATCCGATATGCCTTCGGTACATTCAAACTTGATCAGCGTGGGCCGCACACGGATCGGTCCTCAATCGACACGGACAGGGCCGCGCACACAAGACTTCCTCTTGCTGCGCCCTAGCCCCTGCCTAGTCTCATTTTCATTACTAAAGTGATCTCACATCACTCAACCGAACCCGGGTGTCCCAAGCCTATCTCGCGAGTAGATTCCAACTACTCGACTTGTACCGAAGTCCTATGAAACATTAAGCATAGCCTGTCTACTCGAAGTCTTAGACACTACCCTCACTCTTATGGAAAATTCTGGTTATGCAAGTGGGGTTCCATCCATCCTATACCTAATGCACATTTACACTTCATAAGACACATGTAAACAAAGTAAAACTAATAAAAGGTTAATGCAAGCCGGGGCTTGCCTTGTTGCTGCTGGTCAGGGGTTAGTTCTTCTTCTGGAAGCAGGAAGTCGAGTACTTCCGGAGCTTCCTCGCCTTCAGCGACTACATGTTAATGAATATGCACATAAGTTTATTGTAATGCTTCTGCTATTAGTTCTAATAACCAGTTTCTAACAACTGGAACTCTGTTCAAGAATTTAAAATGGAACTGGGGGTTGGTGGTTGTCCCCCTCTTCCATATTAATCCCTCAAGTGGTTAAACAGGACAGGGGTGATCCAAAGCTCCAATGGAGCTGAGAATTTTTGTGTGAGTTCCTTGTCACAAGAAAACCCTCTGGACCAACAATTAGCACATTTCATTGAGTGGTTTGCTCAGAATAATTCTCTTAGCAAATAAGCTAAGAAGAATTAATTCTGAGGTAACACCCCTATTCATGCCCAACTTAATGAACTACAATTTGAATTATATCTCCTAGAGTTTGCATGAATTTTCCTAGCATTTTGGAGCTAAGATCTGTTCAGAACTGAATTTCCAAGTTTTGGAAATTCTCTGAAAATGTTTCTGTATTCAAATGAACACAGCACCTTCAAATCTAAATTTCCCTGGTCCAATCAACTCCAAATGGTCTGAAACTTTTACAAGGGTTCACTAACCTCCTAAAGGATATTCTGGAAAAAGTTAAGGATTTTTGGATGAACCAAACTCCCTCTAAAATTCTTTTGCTGAAAAGCTTTTAAGAATTTTACAGAATTAATTAATGGGTTTCATACAAATTGGGTTGTATATTTGGGCAGAGCTAGGCAAGATGAATCCAACCCAATTTGAATCACTAAATTTGGAGCTTCCTAGCAAAAGTTATGGGGTTCTAAAGTTTGAACTAAATCTGAAATTCTAATAAACCGGGGAAAAAATTTAGACTCTGACCGTGGGCCCAACCCACACGTGTCACCGCTGAAGCTGAGCCACACGGGTCTACAGACCCCTTACCGTGCAGTCACACTTGATCCCGGGGCTGCAGTAGATCTGGGTTTTAAACTTCCTGTCGCTGACACGCGGGGCCCGCGGGTCATCTTCCTCCTCGCGTTCCCGCGCCTGCACGCCGCCGGGCTCGCCGGAGCCACGCTGATACTTGCCGCCCGGCCGACTCTCGAGCTCTCCCTCGCCGGCAGGGCCTAGTTTTGTGCGCTGAACACGATGGCACCGACTGCTCCGGCCGGCGGTGGCCCTAACCTAGCCGGCGACGGTGCAGCGGCTCGGACTCACTTCGGTTATGCCACCCGGCCAACTCAGCCCGCCAAAACCTCGGTGGAAGGGTTCTACAGCACCGGGGGATCTCAGAGAAGGTCGACAAGGCCATGCCAGGGCTCGGGAAGAGCTCTAACCTAGCCGTCACCGTGAGCCCGACCCTTCCCGCCATAACCGCGGTTGGAAAACCGGGAAATATGCCGGCTACAGCCAAAATTAAGCTAGGGATGAGAAGTAAACTTGGGCGCCGTCAAGTCTAGATCCTGTGAGTGCAGTTTGATAAACTCTAAGCAAGCATATGTTGGGAATTTGTGGGTTTCTTACCCGCAGGTAGTTCTGCACCGGCTGGAAGTGCTTTCCGAAATTCGCCGGCGATGATCGGTCACTGGTTCTAGGCTTTGGGGTGAGCAGCGTGGAGCCTAGACGCGTCTAAAACCATCCTGGCCCGGCCGTGACAAGTCTTCTGCCGAGCTGCCAACGAAGCACCTTTGCTCGGTTATTTCCGGCCGCCACGAAGAACGCCGTTTGCTCGGGCGGTAGGGGCTCAGCTCGACTGGAACTGGTGCGGGGAGGACGTGGGAGGTCTGGGGTGCTGGTTTGCTGAGTTGCCGATGTTTGTACGCGAGAGAAGATCGCTCCCGACTGACTTGATCACAGCGGCGGCTCCTCGGCGTTCTGTCGTGCGAGAGGACGGTGGCTGGGGGTCGGCTCGTTGCTGTGGCAAGATGGGGCACGGCTGGGAGTTACTGCACCCCCACGAGGAGCTCGCCAGCGCACGAGGGGAGAGCAGGAGGTGGCGCCCGGCGCTTCTCAGTGAGTCACGGTGGAGCCTCGGCTCTGTTCCGAGTGCAACACTTAGCCCCTAAGGCTATTGATCCTTGTGCATTCTTAACCTCCCCAATGACATGTGGGACCCACTTGTCTGTGCTCCCCCACCCCTCAAAAGATCTCCAAAACTTGGCAAGGGATGAATTCAAATGTTTGGAGTTTCAAACTGACCTACATTTGCATGGTTGGGAAAATTTCCCCCAAGTTCAAATGTATATTTGAATTCTTTGCACATTTGGATCCTTTTTGGAAAAATTGGTATCAAACCTTTTCAAAAATTATTGAAACTTAGCCTCCCCACTAATTTGGACCTAAGGAATCCAAATATGCACTTTGATCCTTGTGTTAGCTGCTACAAATGAATTTGAATGCAACAGTTTTGAATCACCCTCTCATGTGTTATCATATGTGTAGAAAGTTTGAACTAATACCTTCTTGATGGAGGTTACTTGCTCTTCACCATTCTTCACAAGATACTCACCAAAAAACTGTGGTGTTGTGAGGTGATGAAAAGTTTTTGCAAGTCCCTTTTCTTGGGCTTTTACATCCCTCCCCCTTAAAAGAATCTCGTCCCGAGATTACAAAAGAAGAGATAGCGATGTAATAGGGACTTACCCGTGCTGAGACGCCATGAACTTCAGGTGACTTGAGCGAAGGAATTCCTCGCTCTCCCACGTCGCTTCTTCAGCGGTGTGGTTGCTCCAGAGTATTTTGTAGAACCACAACGTTCTGCTACGCGTGGTTCGGGCTTTCTAATCAAGAATTTCCACCGGATACTCATCATATGTCAAATCCGGTTTCAGCTCGCCGATGTCTTCAGTAGGGATAGCAGCTGTATGCTTTAAACATTTTCGCAGTTGCGAAACATGGAAGACATCATGGAAACCAGAAAGGGATGCCGGTAGCTCCAATTGATATGCCGCTGGTCCGCACTTCTCGGTGATAGCATAGGATCCAATGAAACGGGGAGCGAGCTTCCCCTTCACACCGAACTGGTGCACGCCCTTCATCGGAGACACGTGGAGGTACACGTGTTCACCAACGTCAAATTGCAACGGTCTACGCCTCTTATCAGCGTAGCTCTTCTGTCGGGATTGAGCGGCCTTCAAGTTAGCTTGAATCGCCCGAACGCGCTCTTCGGCGTCGTTCACCACAACAACCCCAAATGTGACCCTTTCACCGGACTCGCACCAATTTAATGGGGTGCGGCATTTGCGACCGTAGAGAGCTTCGTAGGGTGCCATCTTGATACTCGCCTGATAGCTGTTGTTGTACGAGAATTCCGCCAATGGTAGGTGATCATCCCAGTTCCTACCATGGTGGATGGCACATGCTCTCAACATGTCTTCCAGAACTTGATTCACCCTCTCTGTCTGGCCATCTGTCTGAGGGTGGTAAGCGGAGCTTCTAATCAGTTTAGTACCCAAAGCAGCATGCAACTGCTCCCAAAAGCGAGATACAAACAATGCACCTCGGTCTAAGACTATGGTCTTGGGTACGCCATGTAAGCATAGGATCCTGGCGATATATAACTCCGCATATCTGTTGGCATGGAAATGTGTATGCAAGGGAATGAAGTGAGCTGACTTGGTTAGTCGGTCAACGATCATCCAAATGGAATCATGTTTGTTGGATGTTAAGGATAATCCCACAATGAAATCCATGCTCACATCTTCCCATTTCCATGCTGGAATTTTCAGGGGTTGCAACAGCCCTGATTTCCTCATATGATCCGCCTTCACTTGTCTACATGTATCACACTCGGATACGTACTTTGCTACCTCCCGCTTCATCCGTGTCCACCAAAATTTCTTTTTCAAATCCTGGTACATTTTGTTGCTGCCCGGATGAATGGAGTACTTAGACAAGTGAGCTTCATCGAGGATCTTCTTCCTTAGTTCCATATCCCGGGGTACGACTATGCGGTCATTGAACCATAGCGTCCCCTCATTATCCTTCCGGAAACATTTGATCTCTCCATTGTCTATCCGTCTCCGGAGATGTGCCATGCCTTTATCAGTCTTCTGAGCTGCAATGATGTCCTCCCTAATAGTAGGGATGAGGGCAAGGTTGTACAACGATCCATAAGGAACCAAGTATAAACTCGGTTCTTCCTCCTCCACCGGTGTAATGGTGAGGTGATGGACATGTGATTTCCGACTCAGAGCGTCGGCAGCCACATTCGCCTTGCCGGGGTGGTAATGAATCTCAATTTCATAATCTTTGATTAATTCTAACCACCTCCTTTGCCTCATGTTCATCTCCTTCTGGGTGAAAATGTATTTCAAGCTCTTGTGGTCGGTGTAGAGATGCACCAGATTCCCCAGGAGATAGTGCCTCCACATTTTTAGCGCCAAAACCACTGCAGCAAGCTCAAGATCATGAGTCGGATAGTGCTGCTCATGGTTCCGAAGTTGACGTGAGCCATAGGCGACCACACGTCCTTCCTGCATCAACACGCATCCGAGCCCAATACCGGACGCGTCACAATACACGTCGAAGGGCTTGGTTGTATCCGGCTGAGCTAAGACCGGGGCTGTGGTGAGATGCTTCACCAATGCTTGGAATGCTCTTTCACACGCCGTGTTCCACACATATTTCGTCCCTGTAAGGGCCTCAGTTTTTGACACTTGTTTAAAGTGTTCATCACCATACACACACACCTCATTTGAGGAAAGATGATGAACACAAATGAAGAGCAAGTAACCACCATCAACATGCTCATTAGAGAACAAACTCACATAGTGCAAAAGTGGTATTTCCCACACGTGATATAGGTGGGCTGGACATATGAAAACTCCTACACATTGTTAAGGATGTCCATGCCAAGTTTCACCCAAATTCAAAACCTTTTTGAGGTCATTTTGGGTATAGCTAGAAGGAGGGCAGTTTGAAAGCATATTCAAATTCAAACTGTTTTTATCCCATGAATTCAAAAGTGGGAGGCATATTCTTGTTCAGCACATTTTATTGAGCTCACCCACCAATTTTCACTTCATTTGGAGTTGATCTTGACATGAGCTAAGTGGGGCAAATTCAAACTTTATTTGAATTTTAAACTGAACATGTGCTGAAATTCATTCAAACCAAACCCAATTTGAATTCTAACCAATTCAAATGGCTCATGGGTGAATAATTTGAATCACCATGGGTATTTTGGGGCTCACTGTTTACAACAGTGATTAGGAGTAAATTTCAGAGGTTAAAATTGGAAGTGGGACCCACATTTCAGCCACTACTCGAAATCAAACCGACTGAAAACCCAGCTCGGGTTCTTGCGCCGGACTGAGCAGCCGCCACGGCGAAGAGGCGACCGGGACACCACCTGCTTGCCGCCTCGACGTGCTGAACCGACTCACAGCCCCCTTATCTACGCCGTCGCCCTGATCGGAGTGATCACCGCACACTCTGCTGCTTCATCGCATCAGAAACGCGCCATCGCTGCCGGTCACTCGGAGCTGATCAGGGAAGCTTGATCACCGCCTCTCCGTACCCTCCAGAGCCACGGCAAGGTACTAGAAACCTTCCTACGTCTTCCCCGCTGCTAGAATTCAGCTGAAACCGGTCGATCTCGGATATACCGAGAGTTCAATCCGGTGACTTAACGCCGCCGCACTTCGGGCTCCCGTGGACAGCCCAACCGGGGTGTTGTCACGCCCGAGCCAAGGCACTCTTGGGCGCGCTGGTGACCAGTGCTGCTCACCCACGAGCCACAGCCCGAGTGCTTGCTCACCGGCGGCGAATTTCCAGTTTTCCCCTTTCTGTGTGCAGAACGACCTTCGGGTGCGGTTCTATCAAATTCTTACCCTAGGAAGGATTAGAGGACCTCAATCCGCTCTCACATAAACTAGACACGGTAGCGCACAAGTTGCCTTCACAACTTTTGGTCTAAGAACCTATGAAACCGACGTATTCCGAAGTTTACCGATGGCGGAATATGCAGGAGGCATTGGGCGCACGGTGAGGACCTACTTCGGGCCTCCCCCGAGCTGCCTCAAGCTCATGTCGACCTTCCCTGAGGTCCACTGATGCTTCCTGACCGATTGCTCGAGTAGTTGAGGTGCTAGGGAAGTCAGCCGACACGGCCGAAGTCTTTCCGAGGCGGCGGCTCGTCGCCGACCATGCACCGGCCATTGTCATGACGAGCTGACCCCAGAATCCTGTTCTCCGAGAAAAAGTAGGCAGGGGCGGCAAAGATCGTGAAGTTTGAAGCTCCACAGAAGCTGCCGGAGAGCTCTCCGGCGAGGTCCCTCGGCGGCAGAGCGCGGGCGGCGGGAGGTTGACGAAGGGAGTGAGCCCCAGCTGTCAGCGAGAGATATTTTAAATCGGGATCGGGCTGCGGCCGGGATCGGGTGTGCTGGCACGCAAAAACCCTGTGGGCCTCAGTGTGCTGTCGCCTTCGCGCCTAACACGTGTCCCCGCGGGCCCCGGCAGATTTAAACTTTTCCCCCGATTTTCAGATTTCAGTTCAAACTTCAAATCCTCATGACTTTAGCTAGAAAGCTCCAAATCGAGTGAAACAAATTTTGTTGGATTCAGCTCTCTGAGAACTTTCCAGCACATCAAGTTTCACTTCATGAAAATCCTTATTTCTCCAGAATTAATTCCTCAAAGTTTAAACTGTTTGGAATTTTAACTGGAGAATCCTTTGCAGGAAAATCCTGAAATTTTGCTGGGATGTTCACCAAAATATCCCTGAACTACCATAAAAATTTCAGATCCATTTGAGCTCATTTGATCCACCTAATGGTGTGATTAGTGAAACTATTCCAGAGAAAATAGAAAATGTTCAGAAACATTTTCAGAATTTTCTCTGAAAATGTTTAGCTCATATCTTTAGCTAGGAACCTTCAAATTAAGTGAGACCAACTCCATTACAACACTTTGAAAATCTAGTTTTCAGAAAATCATAGTTTGTTTCATGAAAATCTTAAGAACACCCTAAGAGCCTTCAATTAAGGTCAAGGACATAACTAATTCTGGAGGGCTCAAATGAGCTTTGCTGCAACTAAAACTTGACCAAGTCTGTACTTAGGTTGTAACCCAGCCACAGTAAAAGTTTCACAGTCATTGGGCTTGTCTAGTAAGGGTTATAGACTTCACAAGTTTAAAAGTTAATACAAATGCATTTAAATTGATACATGTACTTCTTTTATCATGTAGTCGCTAAGGTCGAGGAGGAACCCGAAGTCCTAGACTTCGTTACTCCAGAGGAACAGCTAGCCTACGACCAAGAGCAGCAAGGCAAGCTCCGGTTTGCATTAACCTTTTACAAATTTTTATTGTTTTGAGCACTTACTTGAGTATTATGATTCTTTGCATTAGAGTCTTGTTTGGAAACCCAACTGCATAGCCAAGAAAACCATGGGTTGGGTTTAGGAGTGCAAACCCCGTTAACTACTGCAATGCTAAGACAGTGTAGGATTCGGTACAAGTCGAGTAGTTGGAACTACTCGTGAGCATAGGCTAGAGGCACTCGACTCGGGTAGAGATAGCACATGATACACATGGCAAGAAAAATGAGACCGAGCGGAGAGTAAGGGCAGCAGGACTTTGGGGCCTGTATGCTATAGCTCCGCTTGTGTCGATTGAGGACCGAGCCGTGTGCGGGCCTGTTGAACAAGCTAGAACAGTAACGAAGACCTACCGGATATATGGGAATCGGGAAAGCGATGTAACTCGGGTAGCTGGGTGTTGAGGCATAGCTGGTCGTTCAGAGGGTATGTTGAGAGCTCGAGGTGTAAATCGGCTGGCGGCACTGAGATGCGCGTGCAGAGACCTCTTGCTCGGGACGATTGGAGCGGTTCAACATTTGGCTAACGGGTGATAGGTAGTTGCGTACGGCATCCGTGATGGTTGTTGTACGCAACATCGAGTACGGGCGTACGTGATGGGTTGTTCAGGTAACCCTGCAGGTGTAAATCGATTATAATCGCTGTCCCTCGCGGTTAGTGAGTACCACTTGTTCACTGTACCGTGACGTAGAAAGAACAGGCTAGTTGCATGTTAAAATGTTGCTGATTGAAAGATGGACTTGATTGTTAATGATTTGCTGTAGTCTAGAGCTAACTAAAGTTCTTTTCAACTTTGGGCAAAGTACATGAGAGAAATGCGTTTCTTGTTTGATTGCGGCTCTCTCATGTGCCTTAGCGTAAGGTTCTCCACAACCTGCTGCTAAAACTTGAAAGTAAGGTTCCACTAATTAGGCGAGTCCTTTGCAAATGATTCTACCTCATGTGCCCATCACCCCTCATGTAGAAGTTCCATGTTTAGGTGAGACGGGTCAGACTTGCTGAGCCTTCGTGCTCACTGCTTGTGTTTGAAGCTTTTGCAGGGTTCTATGAGGAAGGGACTCCCGAAGAGGAGACGGAACCCCAGGAGGGGAACCCCGTCGAGTGGGAGTCGTGCACGCCGCAGAGTTAGTGTGCGTGTGTGCTAGCAAGGACACGTTCAAGGGCTGAACGTGAACTTGATGCGTAGTCTACGCCCGTGAGTGTAGACTGGACTTATTTTGATATAAACATGTTCATAAATCACTTTATGTAATATAAACTTTGCTTCCGCTTTGTACCTTTGACGTGTGTTATCCGGTGCTATGCAACGCAGCACCCCTCAGCGTGATCCTGGCTCGACAAGACCGTGGGGTCGTGTCAGTCCCCTTCTTCAGCAATTCTGTCATCGGCTTAGCGAGCTTGGAGAAACTTGGAATAAATCTCCGATAGTATCCCGCTAACCCGAGGAAGCTTCTGACCTCATGAACTGTAGTGGGAGCTTTCCATTTCAGCACTTGCTCTATTTTGCTTGGGTCAACCGCAATGCCTTCCGCGGAGATGATATGTCGCAAGAATGGCACTTGGTTGATCCAAAACTCGCATTTGCTGAACTTGCCGTAGAGCTTGTGGTCTCACAATCGTTGTAGAACGATCCGCAAGTGTTCGGCATGTTCGGCTTCTGTCTTGGAGTAAACCAAGATATCGTCGATGAACACTACCACGAACTTGTCCAGCTCCGGCATGAACACCGAGTTCATGAGATACATGAAATGGGATGGAGCATTTGTGAGACCAAAGGATATGAAGAGATATTCATATAATCCATATCTCGTCGGGAAGGCCATCTTCGAGATATCCTCCGCCCGGATCTTGATCTGGTGATATCCAGAGCGAAGGTCCATCTTGGAGAACACACTTGCACCCACAAGTTGATCAAACAATATGTCGATGCGGGGCAGTGGGCACTTATTCTTGATGGTGACGGCGTTGAGCAGCCGGTAGTCCACACACAGCCTCAAGGTTTCATCCTTCTTCTTTACGAACAGCGCCGAGCATCCCCAAGGCGAGGAACTCGGCCTAATGAAACCCTTGCTCAACAGATCATTGAGCTGTTCTTTCAGTTCAGCCAGCTCATCTGGAGCCATTTTATATGGTCTCCGAGATATGGGCGTAGTCCCGGGTGCAAGTTCAATCTTGAACTCGACATCCCGCTCTGGTGGCATGCCCGGAAGATCATCCGGGAACACGTCGGGGTACTCCAGGACTACGGGGATGTCCTCTAACTTGAGAGCTTCAGCATTATTAATTGCTGAAATTTCCCGGACTGGCGTGTCTAACACCATGGAATGTGGACGGTGAAATGGAGAGTTTGAATGAACCGTCCGTGTCCGAGTCTCCAGGACAGCGCCATGGTATTGTAGCCATGACATTCCTAAGATAGCATCAATCTTTTGCCCCATAAGGATTATCAAGGTGGTGGGATATAGTTTCCCACCTAAGCACAGAGGTGCCTTTGGGATCATCATATTTGCTTAAATCTTCCCTCCCGGTGACCAGATCATATAGGTGCAGTCGGTTGGGAAGACTTGCATTTGATGCTTAGCCACATAGGATGCACTTATAAAGCTGTGGGTTGTACCAGAATCGAACAGTATGATGATGGCTTGATTGTTGAGAGTAAACATACCTGCCAGCACGTTGTCTCCCTCTGGGGCGTCCTCGTTGTCGAGGTTGCGGACGCCCCCAGTCCGCTGACCAACCTTCTTCATCGGAGGTCGGCCTCGAGCACCGCCCTGGAACTGGGCTTGCCCGCTGCTCTGCTGCCCCTGGGGACAGTCCTTCGCGAAGTGGCCCGCCTGGCCACACGTGAAGCAGGTGAAACGGGGCGGTCCCCCACTGATCGGTGGACGGAAACCCGGGGTGCGTTGTGGCGGTGGAAATGCCCGGGGTGCCGTCGGCTGCTGCTGCTGCTGTCTTGATGGTGGCATCGGCGGACGGAACGGAGGTGACTGAAACGAACGTCCCCCGAACCGCTGAGGTCGTGCCGGTGGATGCCACTGCTGTCCGGATGGTGTCCGATACACCATGCGGTACTTCTGGGGAGCGCCACCCCCACTGCTAGGTGGAGCGCTGCGCTTCCGCTGCTCAGCTACCAACTCCCGCTGAGCGTCCTCTTGCATGATCGCGGCATTGACTAGGTCATTGAAGGTGCCGCGATTCCACTCAACGAGGTGGGTCTTCATTTCGGGGTGTAACCCCCGATAGAAGTGTTCTCGCTTTTTCTCCTCAGTGGAGATGTAGTCCGATGCATATTGCGCCAGATGGTTGAAGGCATGGGAGTAGTCGTGGGCACTCCTCCCACCCTGCTTCAGTTCCAAAAATTCTTGGAACTTCCTCTTCATTATTCCGGGAGGAATGTGATAGGCGCGTAACGCCTCCCGGAACTCTCCCCATTCCACGGCATGGCCAGCCAGACGTGGTGCGGCATAGTTCGCCCACCACACACCAGTGGCACCGTGGAGTTGCTGCGCTGCAAACAGAGTCTTCTGCCGCTCCGTACATTGGAGCAGCCCGAACTTGGACTCGATGGTCCGCAGCCAGTTGTCAGCCTCCAGTGGTTCTTCAGCTTCGGTGAACACTGGAGGGTGCGTACTCATGAAATCCGAGTACGACACTTCCCAGGGCTCACGAGGCCCTCTATCTTGATGTCCCCCCGCCTGGGACGTATTCTGCACAATCGTGCGGAGCAGGTCGGTCTGCTCCTCACGACCACCCACCAGTGCCGCTATCACATCCGCTAGAGTAAGCGGAGGTGGCGGTGGTGGCTGCTGCTGCGGAGTGCTGTCGTAGGCCGGTGGCTGGGAGTCATCGCCTCACTGCTGGCTAGAGCCACCAACCTCGTGCGTGGTCCTAGTGTGAACCATCTGCAACCATACGACAATAAACATCAGTCCCGCAACATATTGCATGCAGTCAAATAAAATAGGCGTAAACCATAATGACAGTAAACATGCGATACATCTCGTATGTAGATAATGTAATAACTTTGCACAAGCTACACCATTACCAGACCAAAGACAAGCTAGTTTAATCCAACTCGATGAACCTCCTCTTTGGAAGCCCACCACAACTAGGTTTGGTCACTACGAGACGTTACTATCGCGTTGTCATCATGTATACCACCCTTTTATCTTCAATACGACACAAACATGGTCTCTAGTAAAAGAAACTTGAGTGAGACCTATACTCAAATCTTTCACTAGTTGAAGACAAGCTCTCAGGAGTATGTTCTACCCCATGGGATGTACTCAAACCCCCTCTAGGGTACAATCTCTCAAATGAGTTCAACTGTCATTCCTCTGTCAGAATGACAAGTTTCTACATATCCCAGATTTTGATCTGGTTCCGGGCAGTTTCATTACTCAGGTTGAATACAAAACTTAAAGTTAACCTCAGTATATTTCCGACGAGTATTCATTTGCCCTCAGATCAGTTCTGGTTCAAAAGTTATGGTTATTCAAAGTCAGCAGAATTTCTGGAAGAATTTTAACAGCACCTCCCTTGGAAAGTTGCTGCTTTCAACCCTGGTTTCCACTGAATTCCATGCTGAAATTTCAGAAACATTGAATTGCAAAGATGTACACACCTTATACCCTTGCTAAGGATGTATCATATGCAAATTTTAGATTTTTTCTACTGGGAGTTATAATTGAAAAACAGAACAGTCCCGAGAGTGTTTAACTCTGTCCTGATTCTGGACAGTTTACATCCCTCTTGGTTTTAGGCCATCTTAAGGTGCGTTCTAGCCCTTGATATCTACAACAAAGTTGTAGAGTACTTCAATACCTTTCCAGAACTATATACTACACCTATCTGTGCTAAAAGACCTGTGAGTTATGCCCTGTTGAAGATCAGCAAACTTGCTGCCCAAAACAGAGAACTCTGTTTTTCTTTCCTTTGGCTATCCTGCCCCGCTATCACATTCTTATACCCAACCAGGGCCCTAAATGTTGAACCTAGTGATTTTAATTCCTTGTTATCATTATTTTTCATGCATATGCCTATGATATCTCGGTACTACGTTCCTCACAAAAGAAAATCCTAACCGGATTATACCGGCATATACGTCTCAAGTGTGGCACTAAACGGTCTCTCGCACACGTTTACTACACGGATACATACATGGTTAGTACCTGCAGAAGACCACACAATAATGGTGCACTCAATGGTTGTTTTCATTTCAGGCAGGATCGTATTTAAAAGTAAATACAAATGCCCGTATCATTGCCATACGACCGTCCTTGAGTTAGGTCACGTCTCAAGGTACGTGATCGTGTTTCAACACCACACGACGGGGAACCTGAGTATGTCATGAATGGGTCGTCACGGTTGGGAATATTATCAACCCAACAGATACCACCTACTGCCCTGCAGGGCACGCCGATGGCAAGCGCTGCGTATGTCCTCCTGGGCTATTTCCAGACGAGCACACTCTCACGTTACTGACCACGCGATGGGGTCTCCACTTACTTTCCTAATGCACGCTAGGAATCAGCGTTTCATATGAACTCAGGGACATGAAGAGTCCAAGAGTTTCATATTGACGTGTCACACCAAGCTGTGAGACTTATCCCTGAACCACGTTCCTCGTCAGGGGAGCTAACCGAAATTGAACTGCTTTCGGTGGCGTTCCATACCATGCTTACCAAGCGTAGGTGCGTCGTTACATAATAAAAATTCAGAATTATAACACATAGGTTAGTCTTTGCCACTTTAAGTAACTATGCTAATATAGTCCTTACTTGGGCAACTACCGAATCCTCACCGTAAGCCTAAGTTTTCCCATAATATAGTCCTTAAGTACTGTGCTATCCCCAATGCAGCTCTGATACCAGGCTGTGGCGGACCGGGATCCGCTCATCCAGGATTGCAGAGGGTGGTGCCGCACGATGCGACACCCGACAGCACACGTCATAAGAACACAATATATTACATGGGAAAAACAAACTGAACTGTACAAACGGTACAATACTCAGTTACAAACTATTGTTTTTATTACACAGCGTAAGTCTACACTATACAACTCACGCCCGCCTATCTAGCAAAAGTCCGTTGCCCAGCCCTAGGGCAACCCACACTAGCTGCACGTCTCAGATCAGCGCGGCATGTATGGCTCCCACTCAGCCGTGGTCCCCGACGGAGGGTAACCCTCGCCGGTGGACTCGTACTCCGAGTCCGTGGGTGGCTCCTCAACTGAAAAACACTTAAGCAGCAACCGTGAGCACGAAGGCTCAACAAGACTTAACCGACTCACCTAAGCATGAAACTCTATATGAGGTGTACAAAGCACATAGGATAGTAACATTGCAGCAAATGGACACGCCTACAAGTTCATCCTTAATTCATCTTTTAGCAACAAGTTAACAGTTCAGGAATCTGAAATTTAGTAAGCAGTATTTGGTGGCACACATGTAGCAATACAATTATATCAATCAGCAATATTGAATCATCATATTTCATACATTAGCCTACGTCACGACTCAGTGACCAAGTGGTACTCTTCACCGCGAGGGACGGAGAATTGACTGGATATACACCTGCAGGGAAACCCAAAGAGCACGTCATGTACGCCCACCGGTGGAGCTGCACAGCATGCTCACTCGATGTCGTACGGAACAACCTTTCACCCAACAGCCCAAACGTCGAACTGGTTGAACCGAAATGAGCAGGAGGTTCCCCACACAGAGCATCTCTGTATGCCCGTTGGCAGATTTCCACCTTGCTGCCCTCAACCTACACCTATAAATTGGTGTGCTATGCCTCGACGCCCGGAGGTTTAGGCTACATCGGTTTATCGGGGCCCATATATCCGATATGCCTTTGGTACGTTCAAACTTGATCAGCATGGGCCGCACACGGATCGGTCCTCAATCGACACGGACAGGGCCGCGCACACAAGACTTCCTCTTGCTGCGCCCTAGCCCCTGCCTAGTCTCATTTTCATTACTAAAGTGATCTCACATCACTCAACCGAACCCAGGTGTCCCAAGCCTATCTCGCGAGTAGATTCCAACTACTCGACTTGTACCGAAGTCCTATGAAACATTAAGCATAGCCTGTCTACTCGAGGTCTTAGACACTACCCTCACTCTTATGGAAAAATTCTGGTTATGCAAGTGGGGTTCCATCCATCCTATACCTAATGCACATTCATACTTCATAAGACACATGTAAACAAAGTAAAACATATAAAAGGTTAATGCAAACCGGGGCTTGCCTTGTTGCTGCTGGTCAGGGGTTAGTTCTTCTTCTGGAAGCAGGAAGTTGAGTACTTCCGAAGCTTCCTCGCCTTCAGCGACTATATGCTAATGAATATGCACATAAGTTTATTGTAATGCTTCTGCTATTAGTTCTAATAACCAGTTTCTAACAACTGGAACTCTGTTCAAGAATTTAAAATGGAACTGGGGGTTGGTGGTTTGGGCTTAGACCTAAGCACATGGTTAAGTGCTAAGTTGTTTTCCCCCTCTTCCATATTAATCCCTCAAGTGGTTAAACAGGACAGGGGTGATCCAGAGCTCCAATGGAGCTGAGAAATTCTGTGTGAGTTCCTTGTCACAAGAAAACCCTCTGGAGCAACAATTAACACATTTCATTGAGTGGTTTGCTCAGAATAATTCTCTTAGCAAATAAGCAAAGAAGAATTAATTCTGAGGTAACACCCCTGTTCATGCCCAACTTAATGAACTACAATTTGAATTATATCTCCTAGAGTTTGCATGAATTTTCCTAGCATTTTTGGAGCTAACATCTGTTCAGAACTGAATTTCCAAGTTTTGGAAATTCTCTGAAAATGTTTTTGTATTCAAATGAACACAGCACCTTCATATCTGAATTTCCCTGGTCCAATCAATTCCAAATGGTCTGAAACGTTTACAAGGGTTCACTAACCTCCTAAAGGATATTCTGGCAAAATTTGAGGATTTTCGGATGAATCAAACTCCCTCTAAAATTCTTTTGCTGAAAAGTTTTAAAGAATTTTCCAGAATTAATTAATGGGTTTCATACAAATTGGGTTGTATATTTGGGCAGAGCTAGGCAAGATGAATCCAACCCTATTTGAATCACTAAATTTGGAGCTTCCTAGCAAAAGTTATGGGGTTCTAAAGTTTGAACTAAATCTGAAATTCTAATAAACAGGGGAAAAAATTTAAACTCTGACCGTGGGCCCAACCCACACGTGTCACCGCTGGAGCTGAGCCACACGGGGCTACAGACCCCTTCCCGCGCAGTCACACTTGATCCCAGGGCCACAGTAGATATGGGTTTTAAACTTCCCGTAGCTGACACGTGGGGTCCGCGGGTCGTCTTCCTCCTCGCGTTCCCGCGCCCGCAAGCCGCCGGGCTCGCCGGAGCCATGCTGATACTTGCCACCCGGCCGACTCTCGAGCTCTCCCTCGCCGCCAGGGCCTAGTTTCGTGCACTGAACACGATGGCACCGACTGCTCCGGCCGGCGGTGGCCCTAACCTAGCCGGCGACGGTGCAGCGGCTCGGACTCACTTTGGTTATGCCACCCGGCCAACTCAGCCCGCCAAAACCTCGGTGGAAGGGTTCTACAGCACTGGGGGATCTCAGAGAAGGTCGACAAGGCCATGCCAGGGCTCGGGAAGAGCTCTAACCTAGCCGTCACCGTGAGCCCGACCCTTCCCGCCATAACCGCAGTTGGAAAACCGGGAAATATGCCGGCTACAGCCAAAATTAAGCTAGGGTTGCGAAGTAAACTTGGGCGCCGTCAAGTCTAGCTCCTGTGAGTGCAGTTTGATAAACTCTAAGCAAGCATATGTTGGGAATTTGTGGGTTTCTTACCCGCAGGTAGTTCTGCACCAGCTGGAAGTGCTTTCTGAAATTCACCGGCGATGATCGGTCACTGGTTCTAGGCTTTGGGGTTGAGCAGCGTGGAGCCTAGACGCGTCCAAAACCGTCCTGGCCGGGCCGTGACAAGTCTTCTGCCGGGCTGCCCACGGAAGCACCTTTGCTCGGTTCTTTCCGGCCGCCGCGAAGAACGCCGTTTGCTCGGGCGGTGGGGGCTCAGCTCGACTGGAACTGGTGCGGGGAGGACATGGGAGGACTGGGGTGCTGGTTTGCTGAGTTGCCGATGTTTGTACGCGAGACAAGATCGCTCCTGAGTGACTTGATCACAGCGGCGGCTCCTCGGCGTTCTGTCGTGCGAGAGGACGGTGGCTGGGGGTCGGCTCGTTGCTGTGGCAAGATGGGGCACGGCTGGGAGTTACTGCGCCCCCACGAGGAGCTCGCCAGCGCACGAGGGGAGAGCAGGAGGTGGTGCCCGGCGCTTCTCGGTGAGTCACGGTGGAGCCTCGGCTCTGTTCCGAGTGCAACACTTAGCCCCTAAGGCTATTGATCCTTGTGCATTCTTAACCTCCCCAATGACATGTGGGACCCACTTGTCAGTGCTCCCCCACCCCTCAAAAGATCTCCAAAACTTGGCAAGGGATGAATTCAAATGTTTGGAGTTTCAAATTGACCTACATTTGCATGGTTGGGCAAATTTCCCCCATGTTCAAATGTATATTTGAATTCTTTGCACATTTGGATCCTTTTTGGAAAAATGGGTAGCAAACCTTTTCAAAAATTATTGAAACTTAGCCTCCCCACTAATTTGGACCTAAGGAATCCAAATATGCACTTTGATCCTTGTGTTAGCTGCTGCAACCATGAATTTGAATGCAACAGTTTTGAATCACGCTCTCATGTGTTATCGTATGTGTAGAAAATTTGAACTAATACCCTCTTGATGGAGTTTACTTGCTCTTCACCATTGTTCACAAGATATTCACCACAAAACTGTGGTGTTGTGAGGTGATGAAAAGTTTTTGCAAGTCCCTTTTCTTGGGCTTTTACATATGTGGATCAGTAGCATACCGGCTAAATTTACCAGAAGCACTCTCCGGTGTGCACAACGTCTTTCACATCTCCCAGCTGAGGAAGTGTCTCAAGCTATCAACTACCATTCAGCTGGAGGATATAGAAGAACTGAAACCGAATCTCACTTATCGGGAGGAACCAGTTCAGGTTATTTATGGTAAGGCCCAACCACACGCAACCGTACGTTGTGGTTCTACAAAGTTCTATGGAGGAATCACTCCGTAGACGAAGCGACATGGGAGAGCGAAGGATTTATTCGCGCTAACTACCCCGAGTTTTTCACGTTGCACATACGGTTAATTTCCACCCTCCTCTCTCTCATTTTCACCTTATAATCTCGGGACGAGATTCTTTTAAGGGGGAGGAATGTAAGGGCCTAAGTTTTGGCACATATTCAAAGTGTTCATCACCACACACACACCTCATTTGAAGAAACTTTATGAATACATTTGAAGAGCAAGTAAACACCATCAACATGCACATGAGAGAATAAACTCACAAAATGCAAAAGTGGCATTTCCCACATGCATCATATAGGGCTGGGCATATGAAAAACTCCTACACCTTGCTAGGAATGTCCATGCCAAATTTCACCCAAATCCAAAACATTTTGAGGTTTTTTTGGGAATAACTAGAAAGAGGGTAGTTTGAACTCAAATTCAAACTACTTCCATCCTATGAATTCAAAAGTGGGAGGAATATTCTTACTCAGCACATTTTTGTGAGCTCAAACACCAATTTTCACTCCATTTGGAGTTGATCTTGACATGAGCTAAGTTTAGCAAATTCAAACTCAATTTGAATTTCAAACTGCATATGTGCTGAAAATTAATTTAAACACTTCACAATTTGAATTCTATCAACTTCAAATGGGCTTGTGGTTGATAATTCAAAAATGAGAGGGTATTTGGGTCTCTACTGTTTACAGCAGTGGGGAAAATTTAATTTCAGAGATTAAACCTCAGGTGGGACCCACATGTCAGCCTCAGCAGCAAATTCGACCGACTGAAGCCCGAGCTCGGTTTCTTGCGCTTAATCCAGCAGCCGCCACGGTGAAAAATCGATCGGGGCAGAAGCTGGTTGCCGCCCCGACCACTGAGCCGCCTCACCCTCCCTCTTATCTCCACAGCCGACCCGATCGAAGGCAGAACCGATCACTTCGTTGCTCCCTCGCGCAAGAACTTGATCAGAACAGCCGCTGCTCCTTCGATCATCGGTCACCCGCCCAGCTCGCGTGTGAACCTCGGCTAAGCAGCAAAACGGCACCATAGTGTTCTCCACAACCTTCTCAAACCGTCACCTAGTGAGCTCGTGCTCCATACCCCGAGAACCACACCGATCTGCAGTAGTCGCTACAAAGCCGAGAAGAGGTGCTCCCGTGGGCAGCCTCATCCCGGGCTTGTCACGACCAAGCCAAGCTGTTTCTGGATGCGCAAGGACCTCCTGCAGCTCACCTCCGAAGCTTGAGCCAAGAGGTTAAGCGTCGACGTGTGAATTTTGCAGTTTGCTTCAAGCAGGTGCACAGTCACCTTCGGGTAAGAAACGTTGAAATTCCCGTTTGGTTCTCGTTTAAATCCCACCAAGCTTCGCACATAGGAACTGGACTTAGTGGTGCACAAGTTGGCTTCACAACACTTAGCATGAGAACCCTTGTACATGGCGTATTTCCATGTTTGCCAACGGCGGCTTATTCGGGCAGCATCGGGCACTCGGTGAGACCCACCTTGGAGCTATTCCCGAGCCTGTCCATCACCATGTCGAGCTTCCTGATCCACCACTGGTGCTGTAGAGCCACTCCACCAGGCTTTTGGCCGGCTAGCACGTCGGAGCGACGTCACCGGACTCTTCCCGAGCCGCCGCACCATCGCGAGCTCGGTTAGAGCCAACGTCGATGAGGGGAAACCCTCCCAACATGTTCAGCGCACCAAATTAGGGGCTAGTGGCGAGATAGAGCTTCGGAGCTGACCGGACGATCGAGTTCGGCGGTGCTCCGGTGGCCCCCAGTGGCGCTACCCCGCGGGAGGCGCAAGGTAGAAGACGACCGAGCCGGACCCGCTGTCAGTGGGAGAAAAGCTGGGCGAGTGGATCGTCTATGGGCACGGTTCGACTGTGGCAGCGCGGAAATTAAACCTGTAGCCCCGTGTGCCATCGGTTCAGCACCCGACACGTGTATCCGTGGAGCCACCGGCAGATTTAAACATTTCCCCGATTTTCAGTTTTAGTTCAAACTTCAAACCCACATAACATTGGCTAGAAAACTCCAAATCAAGTGAAACAATTTTTTTTTGGATTAAGCTCTCTGAGTAATTTCCAAAAAATCAAGTTTCACTTCATGAAAATTCTTAGTTCTCCAGAATTAATTCTTTAAAGTTTAAATTTTTAGAATTTTAAATGGAGAATCCTTTGGAGGAAAATTCTGAAATTTTGCTGTGAGGTTCACCAAGATATCCCTGAGCTGCCACAAAAACTTCAGATCTATTTGAGCTAATTTGATCCACCTAATGGTGTGATTAATAAAACTGTTCTAGAGAAAATAGAAAATGTTCAGAAACATTTTCAGAATTTCTCTGAAATTGTTTAGCTTATATCTTTACCTAGGAACCTTCCAATTAAGTGAAACCAACTCCATTAGAACCCTCTGAAAATCTAGTTTTCAGAAAGTCATGGCTTGCTCCATGAAAATCGCTCGAATATCCTAGGAGCTCCAATTAAGGTCAAGTAGATAATTATTTGTGGAGAGCTCAAATGAGCTTTGCTGCAAATGAAACTTGGCCAAATCTCTGTTTAGGTTGTATCCAAACCACAGTAAAAATTTCAGAGTCATTGGGTCGGTCTAGTAAGACTTATAGGCCTCACAAGTTTAAACTTCAATTTAAAAGCATTCAAATTGATACGTGTATATATTCTCTCATGTAGTCGCTAAGGTTGAGGAGGAACCCGAAGTCTTAGACTTCGTCACTCCGGGAGAACAGCTAGCCTACGACAAAGAGCAGCAATGCGAGCTCCGGTTTGCATTAACCTTTTTACAAAGTTTTACTGTTTTGAGAACTTACTTTGAGCACTTAATAAATTCTTGCATTAGAGTCTTGTTTGAAATCCAAATGCATAGCCAAGAGAACCCTGGGCTGGGATTAGGTTTGAAAACCTCGTTAGCTACTGCAATGCTAAGACAGTGCAGGATTCGGTACAAGTCGAGTAGTTGGAACTGTGGGCACCACCCTGTGGTTCACCCACTCCAGGATCGCATAGGGTGGTGCCGTGCGATGCGGTACCCAACAGCACACACGAAAAGATTAGAGAACAACATACAAACTTTTATTTAATATAAAGCTGTGGAAGTCTTTTACAAAATATAAATATACAGCGGAAGTAATGTACATTAGTAGCCTCTCATCCTACCTATGCAAAAGTGCAGCCGTCCAGCCCTGGGACGCTACACACTAGCAGCATGGAACCGGAAAAATCACGGCGGCGTGCAGGGCTCCATCTCGGCCGTGTACCCTGATGGGGGCATCGCCTCATCCTCGGAACCCTCCTCAGAGATCTCACCTGCATACAGCTCAAATATTGAAACCGTGAGCACGATGGCTCAGCAAGGCTTAACCGTCTAACCTAGGCATGGAACTCTACATGCAGGGATATGTAAGATAGGAAAAAGGACTTTGCATCAAAGACACGCCTATAAGTTGATCCTTACTTTCAGTTTTATAGCAGCAGATTCATGTACCTTAGGCAGCCCTCACATCGGAAGTCCACAATCAAACAAGAAACACTTTCCTCCGATGTGGTGATGCCCAAAGCAGAAAGTAAACTTAGTTAGATCTACATCTACAGCAGACATGGTTTCCAAAATATTACTCTATCATCACAGCATATTATCATTCAACTGGCTTACTTTACTTCTTACTACGTCACGAAACAGTGAACAAGCGGTACTCAAATAACCGCGAGGGACGGTGATTGCAATCAGGAGACACCCGGACAACACGTTGCATACACCCACTTTCAGAAGCGTGATTCCACACCCCTTCCTACTCTGTTGTATGAAACCACCTTTCAAAGGCAATCCAAATGCCGAACCGGTCCATCCGTAACGCATAGGAGGTCCCCACGTGGAGCGTGACTGTGCCCACCGGCAGATTTACACCTTTCTACCCTCAACCCACTCCTGTTTACGGTTGGGTAAGCCTCGGCACCCAGGTTAACCATTTACATCGGTTTCCTGCTTATGTTAGTATGTCATCCGGTACTGTTCGATACTTGTTAAGAAGGCCCGCACACGACTCGGTCCTCAATCGACACCAACAGGGCTACACACGTGAGACCTCCGCTCACTGCTTCCTATCCCCACTGCTGGGTCTCATTTTCACCACTCTTAAGCCATTTTCTATTCTGACCAAACCGTGTGATAAACCTTACCTCGCGAGTAGATTCCAACTACTCGACTTCTACCGAGGTCCTAAGCATATTAGCAGGGCCTTGTCTACTCGTAGGTTCTATAAGCGACCCAACCCTTCATAGGATTTAAAAGGTTATGCAAGTGGGGTTTCAATCACCTTAACTATAAGGCAAACATTCACCCTAGACATAAGTGATACAAATAAAAAGCTTTATAAAAGGTACTTAAGTGCAAACCGGGGCTTGCCTGGTTGCGTGTTAGATGGGAAGTCAACTTCAGGTGGCAGGACATCCAAAGGCTCCGGTGCGTCCTCAACTTCGGTCACTAAATGAAATGTAGCAAAATAGATGTATAAGTATTAAGGATTTATAAGAATTGAACTACTATTCATAGCTATTGCTATTTGGTATCGTTAATTGGCTTTGGGATTTTTACAGTAGATACTAGACCCTCTAAGGATGATTTGAGCCAAATTTGGAGACATGTCATTGCACAATGTAGTCTGTAAAATTCTTACAAGTACAATGCTTCTCTGAATTTTGAGCCCAATTCAGAAGCTTTGACATAGCTAATAGTGGAAGATCTGATTAGGATAAGTCTCCATGGTTCTAACAAAATTTGTTTCACCATTTTTGGAGCTACCAACAGAGAGATAGAATTTTTGAAGTTGGGGAGGAGTTCTGAAAAGTTTCTGTTTAAATTTGAATTTTCAAATAAATGCTGAACTTTGGAAGACAATTTGACCTAACAAATGAACCCCAATTAATCTCAAATTTTTACTAAAGATCAGTTACTATTAAAAGGATTTGATGTCCAAATCTGGGAATATTTCATAAAGAATTGCTCCTGTAATAAATCCCTAAAGGATTTACTAAAAACAATTCTACAGAAATTTCTGGACATTTTCATAGCAAGAAATTTGTTCCTCTGTGAAGTACTCCTCCTAAGGATTCAAAAAAAATTGGTCTCACCCTTTTTGGAGTTGTCTACACAAAGTTATGAATTTTTCAAACTTGAATAGCTCTCTGTTTGAAACCTACACAGAGACTTAACAGGGGGGCCTACTCGTCAGGTCCTTCTTCAACCTCCCGCCAGAGATGTGCGTGCACACCAGCACAGATCGTGGAATGGCTCGTTCTCCTTCATTTCTCCACTAAATTAGCCCCGGTTTCGACCTACATGCTCCTTGGAACATGGCGCAGCTGCCGGGCAAGGTTTCAGCGCATGAAAATGGCCGAAAACAGGTCGGCACCGGTGGGGCGGCTCGGGAGCTCGGCATCAACTTGTTCTGGCGCGTCCGAAGCTTCTCCCGGCGAGCTACCTTGCCCTAAAGCACCACCAGTGCTCGGGGAACATGGAACACGTGCTAAACCTTGCAGCAAACAGCCGGAAATTAGGGTTCACCGGAGAACCGACCGTTTTTGCCTCCGCCGGTGATTTCTCGTCGCCCGGGGTGTGGGATGGCTGGTTTAACCCGTGCTTTGGCGTGAGAGGGTGCTAGGGTTACTAGTTTCTGTGGCTTGAATTGTAGAACCGATGATCAACCATGTTGGATGAATTTCCAGATTTGGCTCACGTCGGTTCAAAATGTACTCCGGCGGTAAAATCTAAATTCCGGCTAGCCGTCGAAGGGGAAGAGCAAGGGGACTACAGAATCATGATCTACACACCTTGGCACACCTTAGGGAGGTGCTGGACGTGCGGGAGAGACGTTGGGGCGGCCGGAAAACGTGAAGCAGCAAGGGTGACCCGAGCAGACAAGCGTGGCTCTATGTTCTTGCTTGTGCACTCGAGCAGAGGGCTGGGAAGCACGTCGGTTGAAGACCGAGAGGGCAAAGTGAAATGATCTGCTGCTGTGGCGTGGAGGCTGAGCAGATAGCCGAGGCAACAGGAGGTGGCACGGTGTTTCTCGGGAGCGGGTTGCAACCGAAAGCTGTCGAGCTCTCACTGTTCGACGAAATTCTGCAGAGGCGGTGGACATTTATGTGGCTGACAAAGGGGTCCCACCACCTCTAATTTCTATCCAATTTCCACTGATATTTCTTCCCCAGCAACTCAACATTTAAGGCTAGACTTTCACCCCAAGTAATGTTTGAATTTGCTGAATTCAAATGGTTTGAATTCTGGTGTAAAATTTGAATTGTGTTTGACCCTTTGAATTTGAAATGGAGTTTGAATCCTCCACTTGGGTTTGTCCCAAACACATAGCAAACCAGCCTCAAAATTTCCAATTTTTGTCATGGCTGCTCATTCAAAGGTGGAGAACATATTTGTGAAACCAACTTTTCAAATTGAGGGAATTGGAATTTGAAACTGAATTTGAAATTCAGATTAGAGGGCTTTTCCTTTTAATCCCAAACAAATATCAAAACTCCTCGAAATGAGCTGAAATTTGGAAGGTCGAATATTTGAAATATGAAGACCCAGGTTATGAATTTAGATCTCCATGTTTGAAAGTTTTTGGGGAGTCTAACCCTCACTTTGAACTTACACCGTTATAATTCAAAGTTTTAATTCCCCTCATTTTTCCTATTTGTACACGAGCTGAACTTCCTTGCTGCCACATTTTGGGGATTTTACAGGAACTACTCGCGAGAATAGATTAGAGGCACATCGCTCGGGTAAAGATAGCAAATGAAACACATGGCAAGAAAAATGAGACCGAGCGAAGAGTAAGGGCAGCAGGACTTTAGGGCCTGGGTGCTATAGCTCCCTCTGTGTCGATTTAGGACTAAGCCGTGTGCGGGCCTGTTGAACAAGCTAGAACAGTACCGAAGACCTACCAGCTATATGGGAACCGGGAAACCGATGTAAATCGGGTAGCTGGGTATTGAGGCATTGCCTGTCGTTCAGAGGGTAGGTTGAGAGCTTGAGGTGTAAATCGGTTGGTGGCAGTGCGGATGCGCACGCAGAGACCTCTTGCTCGGGACGATAGGACCGGTTCAATATGTGGATGACGGGTGAAAGGTGGTTGCGTACGACAACCGTGATGATTGCTGTAGGCAACATCGAGTACGGGCGTACGTGATGGGTTATTCGGGTAACCATGCAGGTGTAAATCGATTATAATCGCCATCCCTCGCGGTCAGTGAGTACCACTTGTTCACTGTACTGTGACATAGAAAGAACATACTACATACATGTTAAAAGTTTGCTGAATTGAAATACATACTTTGCTTGTTAATGTCTTGTTGTACCTTATAGCAAATTAAAGTTCTTTTAAACTTTGGGCAAAGTACATGAGAGAAATGCGTTTCTTGTTTGATTGCGGCTCTCTCATGTTCCTTAGAGTAAGGTTCTCCACAACCTGCTGCTAAAACATTGAAAGTAAGGTTCAAATAATTAGGCGAGTCCTTTACAGATTATTTACCTCCTGTACCCTATACCCATCATGTAGAAGTTTCATGTATAGGAGAGACGGGTCAGTCTTGCTGATTCATCGTGCTCACTGCTTGTGTTTAAAGCTTTTGCAGGGGTTTATGAGTAAGAGACTCCATAGGAGGAAATGGAACCCCAGGAGGGGAACCCCGTCGAGTGGGAGTCGTGCACGCCGCTGTGTTAGTGTGTGTGCGTGCTAGCGGGGACACGTTCACGGGCTGAACGTGAACTCAATGCGTAGTCTATGCCCGTGAGTGTAGACGGAACATATTTTGTTGTACAAATGTTCATAAACCTGTTTATGTAATAAAACTTTGCTTCCGCTTTGTATCTTTGATGTGCGTTATACGGTACTGTGCAACGCAACACCCCTCAGCGTGATCCTGGCTCGACAGGGCCATGGGGCCGCGCCAGTATCTAGCCTGTTCTTTCTTCGTCTTGGTACAGTGAACAAGTGGTACTCACTGACCGCAAGGGACGGTGATTATAATCAATTTTACACCTGCATGGTTACCCGAATAACCCGTCACGTACGCCCGTACTCGATGTTGCCTACAGCAATCATCACGGGCGTCGTACGCAACCAACTTTCACCCATCAGCCACATATTGAACCTGTCCTATCGTCACGGGCAAGAGGTCTCTACGCGCGCATCAACAGTGCCGCCAGCCGATTTGCACCTCAAGCTCTCAACCTACCCTCTGAACGACCAGCTATGCCTCAACACCCAGCTACCCGAGTTACATCGTTTTCCCGGTTCCCATATATCCGGTAGGTCTTCGGTACTGTTCAATCTTGTTCAACAGGCCCGCACACGGCTCGGTCCTTAATCGACACAAGCGGAGCTATAGCACCCAGGCCCCAAAGTCCTGCTGCCCTTACTCTCCGCTCGGTCTCATTTTTCTTGCCATGTGTTTCATTTGCTATCTCTAACCGCCTCTAGCCTATTCTCATGAGTAGTTCCAACTACTCGACTTGTACCGAATCCTACAATATCTTAACATTGCAGTATCTAACGAGGTTTTTAAACCTAACCCCAACCCATGGTTTTCTTGGCTGTGGCGGACTGGAATCCGCTCATCCAGGAACGCAGAGGGTGGCGCCGCACGATGCGACACCCGACAGCACACGTCATAAGAACACATTATATTACATGGGAAAACAAACTGAATGTACAAAGTAGTATACTTCTCAGTTACAAACTAGGGTCTTTTATTACACAGCGGAAGTTTCTTTTGTACAACTCACGCCCGCCTATCTAGCAAAAGTTGGTTGCCCAGCCCTAGGGCAACCCACACTAGCTGCATGTCTCAGCTCAGCGCGGCGTGTACGGCTCCCACTCAGCCGTGGTACCCGACGGAGGGTAACCCTCGCCGGTGGACTCGTACTCCGAGTCCGTGGGTGGATCCTCACCTGAAAAACACTTAAGCAGCAACCGTGAGCACGAAGGCTCAGCAAGGCTTAACCGACTCACCTAAGCATGAAACTCTACATGAGGTGTACCATGACATAGGATAGCAATGTTGCAGCAAATGGACACGCCTACAAGTTCATCCTTAGTTCATCTTTTAGCAACAAGTTAATGGTTCATGAAGCTGAAATTTAATGAGCAATATTTGGTGGCACACAGGTAACAATATAATTATATCATGACAACAATATTGAATCATAACATTTCATTCATTAGTCTATGTTACGACGCAGTGAACAAGCGGTACTCGTCTCCGTGAGGGACGGCGAATCGACTCGATATACACCTGCAGGGAAAACCCAAAGAGCACGTCACGTACGCTCACCCGTGGAGCTGCACAGCACGCTCACTCGATGTCATACGGGACAACCTTTCACCCAACAGCCCAAACGGCGAACCGGTCGCACCGAAACGAGCAGGAGGTTCCCCACACGGAGCATCTCTCTATGCCCGTTGCCAGATTTCCACCTTGCTGCCCTCAACCTACACCTATAAATTGGTGTGCTATGCCTCGACGCCTGGAGGTTTAGGCTACATCGGTTTATCAGGGCCCATATATCCGATATGCCTTCGGTACGTTCAATACTTGTTCAGCAGGGCCACACACGGATCGGTCCTCAATCGACACGGGCAGGGGTGCGCACACAAGACTTCCTCTTGCTGCGCCCTAGCCCCTGCCTAGTCTCATTTTCATTACTAAAGTGATCTCACATCACTCAACCGAACCCGTGTGTCCCAAGCCTAAACTCGCGGGTAGATTCCAACTACTCGACTTGTACCGAAGCCCTATGAATCTTTACGCATAGCCTTTCTACTCGAGGTCTTAGACACTACCCTCACTCTTAGGAAAAAATTCTGGTTATGCAAGTGGGGTTCCATCCAACCTATACCTAATGCACAATCATACTTCATATGACACATGTAAACAAAGTAAAAGTTATAAAAAGGTTAATGCAAACCGGGGCTTGCCTTGTTGCTGCTGGTCAGAAGTTTGCTCTTCTTCTGGAAGGAGGAAGTCCAGCACTTCCGGAGTCTCTTCTTCCGTGACTACACGTTATTGAAATACAATACTACAAGTTAATGAATATGCATACAAGTTTATTGTAATACTACTGCTATTAGTTCTAATCACCAGTTTCTAACAACTGGAACTCTGTTCAAGAATTTAAAAATGGAACTGGGGTTTAGTGGTTTGGGTTTAGACCTAAGCACATGGTTAAATGCTAAATGGTTTTCCCCCTTTTCCATATTAATCCCTCATGTGGTTTAAACAGGATATGGGTGATCCATAGCTTCAATGAAGCTGAGAATTTTTGTGTGAGTTCCTTGTCACAAGAAAACCCTCTGGACGAATTATTAGCACTTTTCCTTGAATGGTTTGCTCAGAATAATTCTCTTAGGAATTAAGCAAAGAAGAATTAATTCTGAGGTAACAACCCTGTTCATGCCCATCTTAGTGAACTACAATTTCAGTTATAGCTCATAGAGTTTGCATGAATTTTCCTAGCATTTTTGGAGCTAAGATTTGCCCAGAACTGAATTTCCAAGTTTTGGAAATTCTCTGAAAATGTTTCTGTATTCAAATGAACACAGCACCTTCACATTTGAATTGCTCTGACCAAATCAACTCCAAAAGGTCTGAAACTTTTACAAGGGTTCACTAACATCATAAGGAACATTCTGGCAAAATTTGGGGATTTTTGGATGAACCAAACTCCCTCTAAAATTCTTTCGATGAAAAGCTTTAAAGAATTTTCCAGAATTAATTAATGGGTTTCATACAAATTGGATTTCGGATTTGGATTGTACTCTGTCAGAGGAATCCAACAATATTTGTTTCATAATTTTTGGATTCTCCTACCCCAAGTTGTGGTCCTCCAAAGTTTGAACTACAAACTGGACATTTCAAATTGTTTAAATGTCTGCCAGTGGGTCCCACCCGGCAGGTCTTCTCCTTCCTCGTTCCAAACAGGGGTCCGCGGCGGCGCACTCCGGCGAGCGTCGCCGGAACCGCTTTCCCGGCCGTCTCCCGACCCCAAACCCGCCGCCCCGCCCTAACTTATGACGCTGAACTCATCTCGGGGTTCGCCGCCGGCCATAGCTCACCGGAACAGGGCTCCCGACGGGGACAGCGGCGGTTAGGGTTCGGCGTGGTCGGGAATGCATTACAACGCATCAAAACAATTGGCAAAGGGTCAGAGAGCACCGCAGAAGCTCGAGGGTGATGAAAATGGCCACCAAACCCCATGAAAAGGTCGGTAACCTAGAGTTCCACGGTGACCCGAGCTATTATTCTATGGCGGCCCGAAAAACAACCAGAACCCGGCCATTTCTGGGTCATATCCCTTGATTCTTGGTCGAGGAGGGCCGCTAGGGAGTGAGGAAGGTGTGTGTAGGCTCACCCGAGCTGGGTTGGACGGTGCAGCTAGAATTTCGGGGTAGACCGACCCCTACTCGGGTGCACTAGTTCGCGGGATTCTTAGGAATTCTCCGCGCACAGTCTATCAATGGCTAGGAGGGTTGCAGCTACACAATCTGGAGACTAAGGCGCACCTTTTTCGTCTAGAAGTCCGGCGGTGAAACTGGCCGTGGCGTGCTGTCCACGGGGAGCAATCCGCGGCTTTCCGCCGGGGGCCTCGGTCCTCAACTGCGATCGTCAATTGGTGGCCAAATGAAGTGCTAACGCCGCAAGGTGGTGAGGTGGTTAGCTAGAGCACACACAGGTGTTCCCTTTTTGTGTTGGGAGCTCGGGCAAAGGCCCAGCAGACGTCGGCGTGCAGGGGAGAATCGGAGGAGCGGCGCCGGTGACCGAACAGAGCCGGGGCTTGCTGTTTTGCAAAGAAGCACGCGTACGGCTCGGTGGCTTGGCGAGGGGGTCACGTAGAGGAGAGGGCGCGCTGTTTCCCGGCTGCCAGCGCGAGTGAAGGGAACCAGGAGGTGGCCGCTCGGCCGGTGGCGCGCGCGCGGCAGCTGGCTGCGCTCGGTTGACTGAGAAACAGAGAGAAGACTTGGGGGCTGAGTCTATTCCACCCAATGACATGTGGGCCCCACTGGTCAGTGCTCTCCCATCCCTCCAATGATCTCCAAAATTTTGGCAAATGAGTAATTCAAATGTTTGAAGTCTCAAACTGAGCTACATTTGTATGATTGGAGAATTTCCCTCAAATTCAAATGTATATTTGAATTCTTGGCATAATTGGATCCTTTTTGGAAAAATGGGTAGCAAATCTTTTCAAAAATTATTGAAACTCTGCCTCCCCACTAATTTGGACCTGAGAAATCCAATTATGCACTTGTATCCTTGTTTTAGATGCTGCAACCATGAGTATGAATGTAACAGTTTTGAATCAACCTCTCATGTGTCATGTGTAAACTTTCCCCCTTTGTGAAAGTGTAGGCTTCCCCCTCTAACCACTCTTTTGATGGAGGTTACTTGCTCTTCACACTTTTCACAATCTATCCACAACAAAACTGTGGTGTTGTGTGGTGATAAAAAGTTTTTGCAAGTCCCTTTTCTTGGGCTTTTACATCTCTCCCCCCTTAAAAGAATCTCGTCCCGAGATTACAAAAGAAGAGATAGCGATGTAATAGGGACTTACCCGTGTTCAGAATCCATGAACTCCGGGTAATTTGAGCGAAGGAACTCCTCGCTCTCCCATGTTGCTTCTTCGGCGGTGTGGTTGCTCCAGAGTATTTTGTAGAACCACAACGTTCTGCTACGCGTGGTTCGGGCTTTCTCATCAAGAATTTCCACCGGATACTCATCATAGGTCAAATCCGGTTTCAGCTCGCCGATGTCTTCGGTAGGAACAGCAGCTGTATGCTTCAAACATTTTCGCAGTTGCGAAACATGGAAAACATCATGGATACCAGCAAGGGATGCCGGTAACTCCAATCGATGCGCCGCTGGTCCACAGTTCTCGGTGATATCGTAGGGTCCAATGAAACGGGGAGTGAGCTTCCCCTTCACACCGAACCGGTGCACGCCCTTCATCGGAGACACACGGAGGTACACGTGTTCACCAACGTAAAGTGCAACGGTCTACGCCTCTTATCAGCGTAGCTCTTCTGTCGGGACTGAGCGGCCTTCAAGTTAGCTTGAATCGCCCGAACGCGCTCTTCGGCATCGTTCACCACATCAACCCCGAATGTGACCCTTTCACCGGCCTCGCACCAATTTAATGGGGTGCGGCATTTGCGACCGTAGAGAGCTTCGTAGGGTGCCATCTTGATACTCGCCTGATAGCCGTTGTTGTACGAGAATTCTGCCAATGGTAGGTGATCATCCCAGTTCCTACCATGGTGGATGGCACATGCTCTCAACATGTCTTCTAATACTTGGTTCACCCTCTCTGTTTGCCCATCTGTCTGAGGGTGATAAGCGGAGCTCCTGGTCAACTTAGTACCCAATGCGGTGTGTAGCTGCTCCCAAAAGCGAGATACAAATAATGCACCTCCATCTGAGACAATGGTCTTGGGTACCCCGTATAGGCATAGAATCTTAGCTATGTATAGCTCCGCATATTTGCCGGCATTGTAACGTGTATTCACCGGAATGAAGTGAGCCGTCTTGGTTAACCGATCAATGATTACCCAAATGGAATCATGTTTGTTGGCAGTTAGGGGTAATCCCACAATGAAATCCATGCTCACATCTTCCCATTTCCATGCCGGGATCTTCAGGGGTTGCAGTAGCTCTGATTTCTTCATGTGATCAGCTTTCACTTGTCTACACATATCGCACTCGGATACGTACTTCGCTACCTCCCGCTTCATCCGTGTCCACCAATATTTCTTTTTCAAATCTTGGTACATCTTGTTGCTTCCCGGATGAATGGAGTATTTGGACAACTGAGCTTCATCGAGGATCTTTTTCCTCAACTCCATATCTCGGTGTACGACTATGCGGTCATTGAACCATAGCGTCCCCTCATCATCCTTCTGGAAACACTTGATCTCCCCGTTGTCTATCCGTCTCCGAAGATGTTCCATGCCTTTATCATCTTTCTGAGCTGCAATGATGTCCTCCCTGATAGTAGGGATGAGGGCAAGGTTGTACAGCGATCCATACGGAACCAAGTATAAACTTGGCTCTTCCTCCTCCACCGGGGTAATGGTGAGGTGATGGACATGTGATTTCCGACTCAGCGCGTCGGCAACCACATTCGCCTTGCCGGGGTGGTAATGAATCTCAATTTCATAATCATTGATCAATTCTAACCACCTCCTTTGCCTCATGTTCAGCTCCTTCTGGGTGAAAATATATTTTAAGCTCTTGTGGTCGGTGTAGAGATGCACCAGATTTCCCCAGGAGATAGTGCCTCCACATTTTTAGCGCCAACACCACTGCAGCAAGCTCAAGATCATGAGTTGGATAGTGCTGCTCATGGTTCCGAAGTTGGCGTGAGCCATATGCGACCACACGTCCTTCCTGCATCAACACGCAGCCGAGCCTAATACCGGACGCGTCGCAATACACGTCGAAGGGCTTTGTTGTATCCGGCTGAGCTAAGACCGGGGCTGTGGTGAGATGCTTCACCAATGCTTGGAATGCTCCTTTACACGCCATGTTCCAAACATATTTCGTTCCCTTCTTCAGCAATTCTGTCATCGGTTTAGCGAGCTTGGAGAAGCTTGGAATGAATCTCCGATAGTATCCTGCTAACCCGATGAAGCTTCTGACTTCATGAACTGAAGTGGGAGCTTTCCATTTCAGCACTTGCTCTATTTTGCTTGGGTCAACCGCAATGCCTTCAGCTGAGATGATATGTCCCAAGAATGGCACTTGGCTGATCCAAAACTCACATTTACTGAACTTGGCGTAGAGTTTATGGTCTCGCTATCGTTGAAGAACGATCCGCAAGTGTTCGGCATGTTCGGCTTCTGTCTTAGAGTAAACCAAGATATCATCGATGAACACTACCACGAACTTGTCCAGCTCCGGCATGAACACTGAGTTCATGAGATACATGAAATGGGCTGGAGCATTTGTGAGACCAAAGGACATGACGAGATATTCATATAAGCCGTATCTCATCGAGAAAGCCGTCTTCGGGATATCCTCCGCCCGGATCTTTATCTGATGATATCCAGAGCATAGGTCCATCTTCGAGAACACACTTGCACCCACAAGTTGATCAAACAATATGTCGATGCGGGGCAGTGGATACTTATTCTTGATGGTGACGGCGTTGAGCGGCCGTAGTCCACACACAGCCTCAGGGTTTCATCCTTCTTCTTTACAAACAGCACCGAGCATCCCCAAGGCGAGAAACTCGGCCTAATGAAACCCCTGCTCAACAGATCATTGAGCTGTTCTTTCATTTCAGCCAGCTCATTTGGAGCCATCTTGTATGGTCTCCGTGATATGGGCGTAGTCCCGGGTGCAAGTTCAATCTTGAACTCGACATCCCACTCAGGTGGAATGCCCGGAAGATCATCAGGGAACACGTCAGGATACTCCCGGACTACGGGGATGTCTTCTAACTTGAGAGCTTCAGAATTATTAACTGCTAAAACTTCCCGGACTGGAGTGTCTAATACCATGGAATGCGGACGGTGGAATGGGGAGTTTAAATGAACCATCCGTGTCCGAGTCTCCAGGACAGCGCCATGGTATTTTAGCCATGACATCCCTAAGATTGCATCAATCTTTTGTCCCATTAGGATTATCAAGGTGGTGGGATATAGTTTCCCACCTAAGCACAGAGGTGCTTTTGGAATCATCATATTAGCTGAAATCTTCCATCCAGGTGAGCAGATCATATAAGTGCAGTCGGTTGGGAAGACTTGCATTTGATGCTTAGCCACATAGGATGCACTTATAAAGCTGTGGGTTGCAACAGAATCAAACAATATGACGATGGCTTGATGGTTGAGAGTAAACGTACCCGCCAGCACGTTGTCTCCCTCTGGGGCGTCCTCATTGTCGAGGTTGCGGACACCCCCAGTCCGCTGACCAACCTTCTTCACCGGAGGTCGGCCTCGAACACCGCCCTGGAACTGGAGATGCCCGCTGCTCTGCTGCCCCTGGGGACAGTCCTTCGCGAAGTGGCCCGCCTGGCCACACGTGAAGCAGGTGATACGGGGCGGTCCCTCGCTGATCGGTGGACGGAATCCCGGGGCGCGTGGTGGCGGTGGAAACGCCCGGGGTGCCGTCTGCTGCTGCTGCTGCTGTCTTGGTGGTGGCATCGGCGGTCGGAACGGGGGTGACTGGAAAGGACGTCCCCCGAACCGTTGAGGTCGCGCCGGTGGATGCCACTGCTGCCCGGATGGTGTCCGATACACCATACGGTACTTCTGAGGCGCGCCACCCCCACTGCTAGGTGGAGCGCTGCGCTTCCACTGCTCAGCTGCCAACTCCCGCTGAGCGTCCTCTTGCATGATCGCGCCATTGACTAGGTCGTTGAATGTGCCACGATTCCACTGAACGAGATGTGTCTTCATTTCGGGGTGTAACCCCCAATAGAAGTGTTCCCGCTTTTTCTCCTCAGTGGAGATGTAGTCCGATGCATATTGCGCCAGATGGTTGAAGGCACGAGGGTAGTCATGGGCACTCCTCCCGCCCTGCTTCAGTTCCAAGAATTCTTGGAACTTCCTCTTCATGATTCCGGGAGGAATATGATAGGCGCGGAACGCCTCCCGGAACTCTTTCCATTCCACGGCATGGCCAGCCGGACGTGAGGCGACATAGTTCGCCCACCACGCACCAGCGGCACCGTGGAGTTGCTGCGCTGCGAACAGAGTCTTCTGCCGCTCCGTACATGGGAGCTGCCCGAACTTGGACTCGATGGTCCGCAGCCAGTTGTCAGCCTCCAGTGGTTCTTCTGCTTCTGTGAACACTGGAGGGTGCGTACTCATGAAGTCCGAGTACGACACCTCACGGGGCTCACGAGGCCCTCGCTCTTGACGTCCCCCCGCCTGGGACGTATTCTGCACGATCGTGCGGAGCAGATCGGTCTGCTCCTCACGACCTCCCACCTGTGCCGCTATCACATCCGCTAGAGTAAGCAGAGGCGGCGGTGGTGGCTGCTGCTGCGTGTTGATTGATGATCCAAATTCTAATGAAGATAAAAGAGGCAGGATTTCCGTAGCGAAGCGGAGGAAATCTGCCCATATGGTGGGCTGCGCAGCAGCCAAGGCCCGCTCGGAACACCGGGGGTGCGGGGGGGGGGGGGGGGGGAACCCCCCGCGGTATGGATCGTCTAGGGTTAGGACTCTAAGTCTCCACCTATAAATATCTCTTGTGAGCCGCCGAGAGAGGCATGAAAAAGAGATTGTAATCTCCCACGATTGTAAACCTCCTGATATAGTGAAATTTGCTGGCCAGTGCCCGTGGTTTTTTCCCTTCCGATTTGGAGGGGTTTTCCACGTTAAAATCTGCGTCTCCTCTGTTTTGATCTACACTTTCTTGTCGTTTGATTCTAACAAGTGGCATCAGAGCCAGAGTTTTGATCCCCTGTTCTAGGGTTCGTGCCACCAGGCACATGGCATCAACGACGATGAAGTATGATCTTCCGCTGTTGGATTTCAACACAAGATTTTCATTGTGGCAAGTAAAGATGCGGGCAGTGCTGGCGCATCATGATCTAGACGAAGCCCTTGAGGGTTTCAGGAAGAACCAGAATGAGTGGACGGCCGAAGAGAAAAGAAAAGATCGTAAGGCCTTATCTCAGATCCATCTGCAACTTTCAAACAATGTTTTGCAGGAGTGCCTTGAGGAGCAAACCGCTGCCACGGTTTGGTTGAAGTTAGAATCGATCTGCATGTCGAAAGATCTAACTAGCAAGATGCACATCATGATGAAGTTGTTCACGAACAAGTTGCAGGAAGGTGGATCTGTTCTCACACACATATCTGTGTTCAAGGAGATCGTTGCTGATCTGTTATCAATGGAGGTAAAATTTGAAGATGAAGACCTGGCTCTTCTTCTCCTCTGTTCACTTCCGCCTTCATATGCAAACTTTCGAGATACTATTCTATATAGTCGTGATACTCTAACCGTGGCCGAGGTCTATGAGGCTTTGACAGCAAAAGAAAAGATGAAACAGATGGTAAACTCGGAAGATGCTGGTCATTCTAACGGAGAGGCATTGAATGTTCGTGGCCGAAGTGAACAAAAGAAATCAAATTCAGGAAATAAAGGTAACGGCAAGAAAAATCAAAGAAGTCGTTCCAAATCCAGGGGACGACGAGATGATAAATTCTGCCGGTACTGCAAGAAGGACAATCATGTCATCGATGATTGTTGGAAGCTGCCGAACAAAGAAAAGAGAAACAGAAAAAAGGGTAATTCTGAAAGTAGTGCCTCCGTTGTCTCTGATGAGAATTCTGATAATGATACTGTACTCATTGCATTTGCCGGATGTGTCACTGAAGATGCTCAATGGATACTTGATTCTGCTTGCTCATATCATGTCTGCACTAACAGAGATCTTTTTAGTGTTTATGAGCCTATACAGAAAGGTGGCATCATGAGGATGGGTGACAACACGGCATGTGAGGTCACAGGCATTGGTACTGTTCAAATCAGAATGTTCGATGGGATTGTACGAACGTTAACAGAAGTACGGCATGTCCCAACCATGTCCAGGAATCTCATCTCCCTTAGTACCCTCGACGTAAAAGGGTACAAATATTCCGCTGAATGTGGATTTTTGAAGGTAACCAAAGGTTCTCTCATTGTCATGAAAGGTGATTTAAAAGCTGCCAACTTATATGTGCTTCGAGGCAGTACATTTACTGCTAATACCGTGGTTGCTCCTGATCAGTCTAATACCACTAAAATTTGGCATATGCGTCTTGGGCATATGAGTGCACTTGGTTTGGCAGAATTAAGCAAAAGAGGCCTACTTGAAGGTTGCAAGGCAGAATCACTTGACTTTTGTGAGCATTGTGTGTTTGGTAAGCATAAAAGAGTGAAGTTCAATACTGCTATTCATAATACTAAAGGTATTCTTGATTATGTGCATGCTGATTTATGGGGTCCTTCTTGAAAAACATCTCATGGTGGTGCTAGTTACATGTTAACTATTATTGATGATTACTCACATCGAGTTTGGCAATATTTTCTGAAGCATAAATCAGATTCATTTCAGTCATTCAAAGAGTGGAAGGTTATGGTCCAAAAGCAAACAGAAAGGAAGGTAAAAATTCTAAGAACTGATAACGGCATGGAGTTCTGTTCTAGTGCATTTAAATATTATTGCAGGAAGGAAGGAATTGTGAGGCACCATACAATTCCATACACTCCTCAACAAAACGGTGTTGCGGAACGCATGAACAGAACAATAATTTCAAAAGCCCGTTCTATGCTTTCCAATTCGGGTTTAAGCAGAAAATTCTGGGCAGAAGCTGCTTCCACGGCGTGCTACTTAATAAACCGTTCTCCTTCCACAAGTATTGATAAGAAAACTCCAATTGAGGTATGGTCTGGCTCACCTTGTGACTACTGTAAATTGAGAGTTTTTGGCTGCATTGCTTATGCACGTGTTGATAATGGAAAACTTGAGCCTAGAGCTATCAAGTGCATTTTCTTGGGTTATGGTACTGGTGTCAAAGCTTATAAATTATGGGATACAGAAAAACAGAAGGCATTTTATAGTAGAAATGTTGTATTCAATGAATCTACTATGTTCACAAATGACTTGGCTACCAGTTCTAATAACCAGAAACCTGAGACTATCAGCGTGCAGGTGGAGCTAGTTAATGATGATGTTGCTGCTCCAAGTCAAAGTGTTGTTGATGTTCACCCTGCTACTGAAAATTTGTCTCCTGCTACACATTCCTCACCTAGTGTGCAGCCACCACGGGAGTCTCTCGCCGAAGCTCGACCTCGTAGGGAGATTATTCGCCCAACAAGGTTGATTGAAGAATGTAATGTTACTTTTGCCTTGAGTGTTGCAGAAGAAATTGAAGGTGTTCATGAGCCTTCCAATTATACAGAAGCTATCTTGTCTGCTAATAGTACAAAGTGGATTGGTGCAATGCATGATGAGATGGAGTCACTTCAGAAAAATGGTACCTGGGAAATTGTTCCTTTGCCCACAAGCAAGAAGCCTGTTATGTGCAAGTGGATTTATAAAAGAAAGGAAGGAATGATTCCAAATGAACCTGCAAGGTATAAAGCAAGGTTAGTTGCTAAAGGATTTAGTCAAATTCCAGGTATTGATTATACTGATGTCTATTCTCCAGTTGTGAAGCACAGTTCTATTCGTACTTTCCTCAGTATTATTGCTATGCATGATTATGAGCTTGAGCAGCTAGATGTGAAAACTGCTTTTTTACATGGAGACTTGGAGGAAGATATTTACATGGACCAGCCTGAGGGGTTCATTGTCCCTGGAAAAGAAGACTATGTCTGCAAGTTGAAGAAGTCACTATATGGCTTGAAGCAATCTCCAAGGCAGTGGTATAAGAGGTTTGATTCTTTTATGATTTCAAATGGCTTTGCTAGATCTCAGTTTGACAGTTGTGTATACATTAAAGTTGTCGATGGATCACCTATATACCTATTGCTATATGTTGATGATATGTTGATTGCTGCCAAGAGCAACAAAGAAGTGACTACTTTAAAGGCACGCTTGAGTAGTACATTCGATATGAAGGATCTTGGTGCTGCTAAGAAAATCCTTGGCATGGAGATAATCAGGGATAGGAAATCCAGGCTTCTCTATTTGAGTCAGAAAAATTATATTGAAAAGGTCCTTCACCGCTTCAACATGGATAATGCTAAACCCGTGAGTACACCGTTGGCCCCTCATTTTAAGTTGTCTATTTCTCAGTGTGCAGAAACTGGTGATGAAATTGAGTACATGTCAAAAGTTCCATACTCTAGTGCTGTTGGGTCTCTCATGTATGCTATGGTATGCTCACGTCCTGACTTATCACATGCTATGAGTGTTGTTAGCAGATACATGTCTAACCCTGGCAAAGAACACTGGAAGGCAGTGCAGTGGATTTTCAGGTACTTGCGTGGTTCTTCTAGTGCTTGTTTGTGTTTTGGAAGGACTAGAGATGGTCTCATTGGCTATGTTGATGCTGATTGTGCTGCTGATTTAGACAAGAGAAGGTCTCTCACAGGATATGTTTTCACTGTTGGGGGTTGTGCTGTGAGTTGGAAAGCTTGTTTACAAGCTACAGTTGTCTTGTCTACTACAGAGGCAGAATATATGGCTATCTCAGAGGCATGTAAGGAGGCAATTTGGTTGAAAGGTCTGTATTCTGAATTTTGTGGATCTCAGTCTTGCATCACCTTACATTGTGATAGTCAAAGTGCCATATATCTTACCAAAGATGCTATGTTTCATGAGAGGACCAAACATATTGATATCAGGTATCACTTTGTGCGAGATACCATTGATCAAGGAACTATCAAAATTTGCAAAATCAGCACTCACGATAATCCTGCAGACATGATGACAAAATCTGTTGCTATTGCTAAGTTTGAGTTTTGCTCAAACTTGGTTGGTATTACTAACTAGCCCCAAGTGGCTTTTGGCACCAACAGTTGAATTGTTCATTGAGATGGAGGATTGCTATTTTAAAGCTACAAGAAGAAATTTGTCTCAAGTTGGAGTTTGTTGATTGATGATCCAAATTCTAATGAAGATAAAAGAGGCAGGATTTCCGTAGGGAAGTGGAGGAAATCTGCCCATATGGTGGGCTGCGCAGCAGCCAAGGCCCGCTCGGGACGCCGGGGGGGGGGGGGGGGGAACCCCCCCCCCCCCCCCCCCCGCGGTATGGATCGTCTAGGGTTAGAACTCTAAGTCGCCACCTATAAATATCTCTTGTGAGCCGCCGGGAGAGGCATGAAAAAGAGATTGTAATCTCCCACTATTGTAAACCTCCTAATATAGTGAAATTTGCCGGCCAGTGCCCGTGGTTTTTTACCTTCCAATTTGGAGGGGTTTTCCACGTTAAAATCTGCGTCTCCTCTGTTTTGATCTACACTTTCTTGTCGTTTGATTCTAACACTGCGGGGTGCTGTCGTAGGCCGGTGGCTGGGAGTCATCGCCTCCACCTTGGCTAGAGCCACCAATCTCGTGCGTGGTCCTAGTGCAAACCATCTACAACCATACGACAATAACCTCAGTCCCGCAACAGATTGCATACAGTCCAAATGAAATAGGTGTAAAAATGTAATGACAATAAAACATGCGATACATCTCGTAAGTAGATAATGTAATAACTTTGCACAAGCTACACCATTACCAGACCAAACACAAGCTAGTTTAATCCAACTTGATGAACCTCCACTTTGGAAGCTCACCATAACTAGGTTTGGTCACTACGAGATATTACTATCGCTTTGTCATCACGTATACCACCCCTAGGGTACAACACCCTCTCCAATGAGTTCAACTGTCATTCTTCTGTCAGAATGACCAGTTTCTACCTATTTCAAGTTTTGATCTGGTTCTGGGCATTTTCATGACTCAAGCTCAACAGCAAAGTTAAAGTTAACTTCAGTATCTTTCCAACGAGTACTTATTTTCCCTCAGATCAGCTCTGGTTAAAAAGTTATGGTAATTCAAAGTCAACAGAATTTCTGGAAGAGTTTTAACAGCACCTCCATTGGAAGTTGCCATTTTCAATTCGAGTTTCCACTGAAATCTGTGCTGAAATTTCAGAAACATTGAATTGCAAAAGTGTAACACATAATATACTCTTTATAAGGATGTATCATATGAAAATTTTTGATTTTTCTACTGGGAGTTAACATTGAAAAACAGAACAGTCCAGAGAATGTTTCACTCTGTCCTGGTTCTGGACAGTTTACATTTCTCAGGGAATTAAGCCATCTTAATGTGTGTTTCAGCTCTGGAAGTATACAACAAGGTTGTAGAGTACTTAAATACCTTTCCAGAACTATATAGCACACCTCCCTGGGCTAAAAGACCTGTGAGTTATGCCCTGTTGAAGATCAGCAAACTTGCTGCCCAAAACAGAGCACTCTGTTTTTCATCCCTTTGGCTATCCTGCTCCACTATCCCATTCCTATTCCCAACCAGGGTCTTAATTTTTGAACCTACTTATTTTAGTTCCTTGTTATCAATATTTTCATGCATATGCCTACAATATCTCGGTACTACATTCCTCACAAAAGAAAAACCTAACCGGATTATACCGGCATATACGTCTCAAGTGTGGCACTAAACGGTCTCTCGCACACGTTTACTACACGGATACCTACGTGGTTAATACCTGCAGAAGACCACACAATAATGGTGCACTCAATGGTTGTTTTCATTTCAGGCAGGATTCATATTTAAAAGTAAATACAAATGCCCGTGTCATTGCCATACGGCCGTCCTTGAGTTAGGTCACGTCTCAAGGTACGTGGTCGTGTTTCAACACCACACGACGGGGAACCCGAGTATGTCATGAACGGGTCGTCACGGTTGGGAATGTTATCAACCCAACATATACCACCTACTGCCCTGCAGGGCACGCCGATGGCAAGCGCTGCGTATGTCCTCCTGGGCTATTTCCAGACGAACACACTCTCGCGTTACTGACCACGCGATGGGGTCTCCACTTACTTGCCTAATGCACGCTAGGGATCAGCGTTTCATATGAACTCAGGAACATGAAGAGTCCAAGAGTTTCATATTGACGTCTCACACCAAGCTGTGAGACAAATCCCTGAACCACATTCCTCGTCAGGGAGAGCTAACCGAAATTGAACCGCTTTCGATGGCATTCCTTACCATGCTTACCAAAGCGTAGGTGGGTCGTTACATAATGAAAATTCAGAATTATAACACATAAGTTAGTCTTTTCCACTTTAAATAACTATGCTACTATAGTCCTTACTTGGGCCAACTACCGATTCCTCACCGTAAGCCTAAGTTTTCCCATAATGCAGTCCTTAAGTACGGTGCTATCCCCAATGCAGCTCTGATACCAGGCTGTGGCGGACCGGAATCCGCTCATCCAGGATCGCAGAGGGTGGTGCCGCGCGATGCGACACCCGACAGCACACGTCATAAGAACACATTATATTATATGAGAAAACAAACTGAATGTACAAAGTAGTACACTTCTCAGTTACAAACTAGGGTCTTTTATTACACAGCGGAAGTTTCTTTTGTACAACTCACGCCCGCCTATATAGCAAAGTCGGTTGCCCAGCCCTAGGGCAACCCACACTAGCTGCACGTCTCAGCTCAGCGCGGCGTGTACGGCTCCCATTCAGTCGTGGTCCCCGACGGAGGGTAACCCTCGCCGGTGGACTCGTACTCCGAGTCCGTGGGTGGCTCCTCACCTGAAAAACACTTAAGCAGCAACCGTGAGCACGAAGGCTCAGCAAGGCTTAACCGACTCACCAAAGCATGAAACTCTACATGAGGTGTACCATGACATAGGATAGAAATGTTGCAGCAAATGGATACGCCTACAAGTTCATCCTTAGTTCATCTTTTAGCAACAAGTTAATGGTTCATGAAGCTTAAATTTAATGAGCAATATTTGGTGGCACACAGGCAATATCATGACAACATTGAATCATAACATTTCACTCATTAGTCTACGTTACGATGCAGTGAACAAGCGGTACTCGTCACTGCAAGGGACGGCGAATCGACTCGATATACACCTGCAGGGAAAACCCAAAGAGCACGTCACGTACGCCCACCCGTGGAGCTGCACAGCACGCTCACTCGATGTCGTACGAGACAACCTTTCACCCAACAGCCCAAACGTCGAACCGGTCGCACCGAAACGAGCAGGAGGTTCCCCACACGGAGCATCTCTCTATGCCCGTTGGCAGATTTCCACCTTGCTGCCCACAACCTACACCTATAAATCGGTGTGCTATGCCTCGACGCCCGGAGGTTTAGGCTACATCGGTTTATCGGGGCCCATATATCCGATATGCCTTCGATACGTTCAATACTTGTTTAGCAGGGCCGCACAGGGATCGGTCCTCAATCGACACGGGCAGGGCTGCGCACACAAGACTTCCCCTTGCTGCGCCGTAGCCCCTGCCTAGTCTCATTTTCATTACTAAAGTGATCTCACATCACTCAACCGAACCCGTGTGTCCCAAGCCTAAACTCGCGAGTAGATTCCAACTACTCGACTTGTACCGAAGCCCTATGAATCTTTACGCATAGCCTTTCTACTCGAGGTCTTAGACACTACCCTCACTCTTAGGGAAAAATTCTGGTTATGCAAGTGGGGTTCCATCCATCCTATACCTAATGCACGATCATACTTCATATGACACATGTAAACAAAGTAAAACTTATAAAAAGGTTAATACAAACCGGGGCTTGCCTTGTTGCTGCTGGTCAGAAGTTAGCTCTTCTTCTGGAAGGAGGAAGTCCAGCACTTCCGGAGTCTCTTCTTCCGTGACTACACATTATTGAAATACAATACTACATGTTAATGAATATGCATACAAGTTTATTGTAATACTACTGCTATTAGTCCTAATCACCAGTTTGTAACAACTGGAACTCTGTTCAAGAATTTAAAAATGGAACTGGGGTTCAGTGGTTTGGGTTTAGACCTAAGCACATGGTTAAATGCTAAGTGGTTTTCCCCCTTTTCCATATTAATCCCGCAAGTGGTTTAAACAGGATATGGGTGATCCAGAGCTTCAATGAAGCTAGAATTTTTGTGTGAGTTCCTTGTCAAAAGAAAACCCTCTGGACCAATTATTAGCACTTTTCCTTGAATGGTTTGCTCAGAATAATTCTTAGGAATTAAGCAAAGAAGAATTAATTCTGAGGTAACAACCCTGTTCATGCCCAACTTAGTGAACTACAATTTCAATTATAGCTCATAGAGTTTGCATGAATTTTCCTAGCATTTTTGGAGCTAAGATTTGCCCAGAACTGAATTTCCAAGTTTTGGAAATTCTCTGAAAATGTTTCTGTATTCAAATGAACACAGCACCTTCACATTTGAATTGCTCTGAGCAAATCAACTCCAAACGGTCTGAAACTTTTACAAGGGTTCACTAACATCCTAAGGAACATTCTGGCAAAATTTGGGGATTTTTGGATGAACCAAACTCCCTCTAAAATTCTTTTGCTGAAACACTTTAATGAATTTTCCAGCATTAATTAATGGGTTTCATACAAATTGGGTTTCAGATTTGGATTGTACTCTGTTAGTGGTATCCGACAAAATTTGTTTCATAATTTTTGGATTCTCCTACCCCATGTTGTGGTCCTCCAAAGTTTGAACTACAAACTGGACATTTCAAATTGTTTAAATGTCTGCCAGTGGGTCCCACCCGGCAGGTCTTCTCCTTCCTCGCGCCAAACAGGGGTCCGTGGCGGTGCACTCCGGCGAGCGTCGCCGAAACCGCTTTCCCGGCCGTCTCCCGACCCCAAACCCGCCGCCCCGCCCTAATTCATGATGCTGAACTCATCTCGGGGTTCGCCGGCGGCCGTAGCTCACCGGAACAGGGCTCCCAACGGGGACAGCGGCGGTTAGGGTTCCGGCGTGGTCGGGAATTCGTTACAATGCATCAAAACGATCGGCAAAGGGTCGGAGAGCACCGCAGAAGCTCGAGTGTGATGAAAATGGCCGCCAAACCCCATGAAAAGGTCGGTAACCTAGAGTTCCACGGTGACCCGAGCTATTATTCTATGGTGGCCCAAAAAACAGCCAGAACCCGGCCATTTCTGGGTCATATCCCTTGATTCTTGGTCGAGGAGGGCCGCTAGGGAGTGAGGAAGGTGTGTGTAGGCTCACCCGAGCTGGGTTGAACGGTGCAGCTAGAATTTCGTGGTAGACCGACCCCTACTCGGGTGCACTAGTTCGTGGGATTCTTAGGAATTCTCCGCGCACATTCTATCAATGGCTAGGAGGGTTGCAGCTACACGATCTGGAGACTAAGGCACACCTTTTTCGTCTAGAAGTCCGGCGGTGAAACTGGCCGTGGCGTGCTGTCCACGGGGAGCAATCCGCGGCTTTCCGCCGGGGGCCTCGGTCCTCAACTGCGATTGTCGATTGGTGGCCAAATGATGTGCTAACACCGCAAGGTGGTGAGGTGGTTAGCTAGAGCACACACAGGCGCTCCCTTTTTGTGTTGGGAGCTCGGGCAAAGGCCGAGCAGACGTCGGCGTGCATGGGAGAATCGGAGGAGCGGCGCCGGTGACCGAACAGAGCCAGGGCTTGCTGTTTTGCAAAGAAGCACGGGTACGGCTCGGTGGCTTGGCGGGGGGGTCACATAGAGGAGAGGGCGCGCTGTTTCCCGGCTGCCAGCGCGAGCGAAGGGAACCAGGAGGTGGCCGCTCGGCCGGTGGCGCGCGCGCGGCAGCTGGCTGCGCTCGGTTGACTGAGAAACAGAGAGAAGACTTGGGGGCTAAGTCTATTCCACCCAATGACATGTGGGCCCCACTGGTCAGTGCTCTCCCATCCCTCCAATGATCTCCAAAATTTTGGCAAATGAGTAATTCAAATGTTTGAAGTCTCAAACTGAGCTACATTTGTATGATTGGAGAATTTCCCTCAAATTCAAATGTATATTTGAATTCTTGGCATAATTGGATCCTTTTTGGAAAAATGGGTAGCAAATCTTTTCAAAAATTATTGAAACTCTGCCTCCCCACTAATTTGGACCTGAGAAATCCAATTATGCACTTGTATCCTTGTTTTAGATGCTGCAACCATGAGTATGAATGTAACAGTTTTGAATCAACCTCTCATGTGTCATGTGTAAACTTTCCCCCTTTGTGAAAGTGTAGGCTTTCCCCTCTAACCACTCTTTTGATGGAGGTTACTTGCTCTTCACACTTTCACAATCTATCCACAATAAAACTGTGGTGTTGTGTGGTGATAAAAAGTTTTTGCAAGTCCCTTTTCTTGGGCTTTTACATTGGCTATGCATTTTAGGTTTCAAACAAGACTCTAATGCAAGAAGTAAGTGGGTGCTCAAAGTAAGTTCTCAAAACAGTAAAAATTTGTATAATGATTAATGCAAACCGGAGCTTGCCTTGCTGCTCTTGGTTGTAGGCAAGTTGTTCTCCCGGAGTGACAAAGTCTAAGACTTCAGGTTCCTCCTCAACCTTAGCGACTACATATGATAAATATAAACATGTGTCAATTTAGGTGCATTTGGATTGAAGTTAAACTTGTGAGGACTATAAGTCTTACTAGATATACCCAATGACTCTGAATTTTTTACTATGATTTGGATACAACCTAAACAGAGCCTTGGCCAAGTTTCATTTGCAACAAAGCTCATTTGAGCCCTCCACAAATAATTATGTACTTGGCCTTAATTGGAGCTTCTAGGGTGTTCTAGGAATTTTCATGGAGCAAGCCATGACTTTCTGAAAACTAGGTTTTGAGAGGGTTCTAACAGAGTCGGTCTCACTTAATTTGAAGGTTCCTAGCTAAAGATATGAGCTAGACAATTTCAGAGAAATTCTTAAAATGTTTCTGGACATTTTCTATTTTCTCTGGAACAGTTTTATTAATCACACCATTAGGTGGATCAAATGAGCTCAAATGGATCTGGAATTTTTATGGTGGCTCAGGGATATTTTGGTGAACATACCAGTAAAATTTCATAATTTTCCTCCAAAGGTTCTTCAGTTAAAATTCTAAACAGTTTAAATTTTGAAGAATTAATTCTGGAGAACTAAGGATTTTCATGAAGTGAAACTTGATTTGTTGGAAAGTACTCAGAGAGCTGACTCCAGCAAAATTTGGTTCACTTGATTTGGAGTTTCCTAGCCAAAGTTATGTGGGTTTGAAGTTTGAACTAAAACTGAAAATCGGGGAAATGTTTAAAACACTGCACGTGGGTCCCCCACACAGTGTCTTCGTCTACCTCCCGCCAGCGCCCGAGCGTGTGACACTCAGCGACGGTGGCGCGGTTCGTTCTCGGCCGATACTGCCTAATTTTCGACACGGTTTCTTCCTACGAGATCCTTGGAGCACGGCGCACACGCCGGGCAACTTCTCGGACCTCGACATCGCCGGAAACATAGTCGGCGAGGCGGAACATGAGCTCGGGTCTGACGGTGCTAGCTCGTCTCGGCGGTGAACAGGATCAACTAATGGGTCGCAAAGCACTACTGGGGCACGGGGAAGCCAACCCTGCCCTCCTCTTGGCCGGAGATCACCGGGAAAGTAGACTTCACCAGTGACCTGAGCCGTTTTCACCGGCGGTGGCCAAACTCAGGTTCTCTGCTCACTTGGTTGATCCTCACCCCTAGGATTTGGCTGGGGTGACCGTGAGGTGCTACTCTAGCTTCAGCTTGACCAGGATTACCAGTGATCAAGTGATCGAGATGAATTTTGAGTTTTGGTTCTCGGCGGTCTATACAGTAATCATCGGAAGAATTGAAATTCTGGCTAACCGGTGCTAAGAAGGAGCTAGGGAATTCGGGGAGAGCTACTAGACTTCGATGCTAACCTCAGAGACACGTTTGTTGCGCTGGAGAAGCTTAGATCTGCTCGGATGGCGGCGTCGAGTTGGAGGATCTTTTGGGTTGACAGAGCGATGGAAGATCGGCTCGGACAAGCTCATCTGAAGCTGATCACGAGCAGCTGAGCGCTGTAGCACGTCGAGCAAAGACCGGCGGTGCCGTTTGTAGCCTTAGCTTGCGGTGGAAGGGACTGTTTTGGCTGGTCGATGGCGGGGTGGTGAGGTGGAGCTGTGCGGCGACTTGCTCTGGTTCCTCAGTGCTGGAAATGTTGAGGCGGCGCAAAAACGGGCTGCTGCCATCGGCAGCTCGCAGCTAAATAGCTGAGGATGTCGGTTCGTGGCTCTGATCAGCGGCCAGGAGGTGGCAGCGGCGTTCAGTGCCATGGCGCTCGCGTGGGCGCGCCCAAGAACCGAGCCTCGGTGACTTGAGTCGGTTAAAACACTAGTGAGGCTGACATGTGGGTCCCACTCCGGTTTTAACCTCTGAAATTGAATTTTCCCCACTGCTCTAAACAGTAGAGACCTAAATAACCTTGATCATTTGAATTATCTACCAACTGGCCATTTGAATTGGATAGAATTCAAATTGTGGAGTGTTTGAATATATTTTCAGAACATATGCAGTTTGAAATTCAAATTGAGTTTGAATTTGCTAAACTTAGCTCATGCCAAGATCAACTCCAAATGGAGTGAAAATTGGTGTGTGAGCTCAAAAAAATGTGATGAGTATGAATATGCCTCCCACTTTTGAAGTCATGGGATGGAATTAGTTTGAATTTGAATTTGGGTTCAAACTAACCCTTTTCTAATTATACCCAAAAATACCTCAAAAGGTTTTGGATTTGGGTGAAATTTGGCATGGGCATTCCTAGCAAGGTGTAGGAGTTTTTCATATGCCCGGCCCCTATATGATGCATGTGGGAAATTCCACTTTTACATTTGTGAGTTTCTCCTCTAGTGACCATGTTGATGGTGTTTACTTGCTCTTCAAATGTATTCATAAAGTTTCCTCAAATGAGGGTTGTGTGGTGAGATAAACACTTTGAATGTGTGCACAAACCTAGGCCCTTACAATACATACCTCAAGCTAAGTCAATATAAAGCAAAACTTTATAAATCTTGTTAAATGCAACCGGGGCTTGCCTTGTTGCTGCTGGTCAGGAGTTAAGGTCTCTTCCGGAGGTATGAAGTCAAGGATCTCCGGGGTCTCCTCGCGTTCAGCGACTACACGTAAGCAATTTAACGACATGTTAATTTAAATGCAATGTGTTGAATTTAGTATATAAAGACCATAACTCTTGCTAGACATCCCATTTGGCTCTGAAATTTTTACTGTGGCTTGGTTAGAACCTAGTCCGAGACTTGACCAAATTGCATTTGAAACAAAGCTAATTTGAGCTCTGCACAAATACAAGTCTAAATGCTCATTTCTAGAGATTCTAAGGATTTCCAGGTGTTTTCATGGATAAAACCATTACTTTCTAGAAACTAGAGTTTGAGATGGTTCTAATGGAGTTGGTTTCTGTACATTTTTCTATTTTCTCAGGGCAGTCCACTTAATCCTACCATCAGGGGGACTAAATGAACTTGGATGGACCTGAAATTTTTTCTGTGACTCAAGGATTTTCAAATGAACATCCTAGACAAATTTCAGAATTTTCCATAGAGTAATTCTCCAGATACAAATTCCTAACAGTTGAATTTGGGGAATTAATTCTGGAAAATTAATAAGTTTCATGAGCTGAAACTTGCTTTGTTGGATAGTACTCTGTAACACCCCAAAACCTGTTAAAGAGGGGAATTTAAAATTTTTGGACGTAATGCATGTGGTGAAATAATTCAAACTCAAACGGGAATTCAAAGTTGAATCAAAACAGAAAAGAAAAAGGAAAAAGAAAAAGAAAAACGGCCAGTGGGCCGAAACCTGCCTCAGCCGGCCCAACAGCCCGCGGCTGTTTCTCCCCTCCATCTCTCTCTGACGCGTGGGGCCTGCGTGTCATCTTCCTCCCCCGCGCGCGCCCCCAACCGCCCCGATACTCCCGCGCCGATCGCCGTTGCCTCGTCCGATTTCCTCGCCCCAGAGCCACGATCTCCAGCCCACGCGTTGCGGCACCATCTCAACCGACCTCGCCGCCCCTCCTCGTGCATTTAAACACAAGAAAACCCGCAGGTTCCCCCTTACCCGCCCCATTATTCTCTCCGGTGAGAACCGATGCATCCTCGGCCGTTTTCTTTCGATCCTCGTCTGGTTTCTCCGATCTAACACGCGTGGCATACCCCACCGCCGCAGGGGAGTCTTGCAGTTGAAAGAAACGACGTGTCTTGCGCTCTAACCGCTGCTCCGACGAGCACCGAGGGCCATTGCCTGACTTCGATGCCGCCGACCAACTCCAGGGCCTCCGAGTGCGATAAAACCACCGAGGTGAGGTCCCCTACCTCCTCTCTTCTGTTCTATGCCAAGAAATCTACGTTTTAGGAAGTGTAGACGAAAACCCGAAACACTCCGGTGAGATCGCCGTCTCCCGCCGCCGCGCGCCGCCGGGCAGCGCCGCCCACACACGGCTAGGGCGACGTGGCCCTCTGTGGCCCGTCCATTTTAAATCAGGCGGATGAAAACAGAACCCCCGCGTACCCCTTCGCGATCTAATCTTAGCCCTCCATTTAAAATCCAACGGCCCACGTCAGCCCCGGGTTATAAAGGCCGGGAATCTTACGTGCTACCCCCTGGGGATCTCGGAAAAAACGAGATAGCCCCGGAAACTTCTGATCTAGTCCCTGGACCCTTAGAAATTTATGTAAATTCATTTAAAAATCAGTTTTAGCCCCTGGACATGATAAGAATTAGGAAGACCTCCCTGTTTTGCACACTTAGACCCCTGAAAATTTAGAAAATGAGAAATGGGGCCCCACTGCAGTGTGAAATTGCACATCAGTCCCTGGGAAGTATTAATTTCAGGAAATTGAATATGTGAATAGGATTTCAATTTAAACATAGGTGTAAGTTCAGTTGATTATTCTAACCCTGTGAAAATTGGTAGAACAATCTGAGGGCTGAATTTAGAGGGGAAAAAACTTTTAAACTAAATGAGATTTGCTGTTTTGTAATTTATCTCTGAAATATACTCTTTAGGCATAAAACAAGTTTAAAATGTGGGAAAATGAATCTAAGTAACCAAAAAGGGGTAGGAAAAATTTATGAAGGTTCTGTTTAGGTAGGTGGAACAGTAGAAATTTTTGTATGAATTTAGGTTGCTGTTTTATTGGTAGAAATTCATTTTTAGACTAGAAAATAATTCTGAAAATGGGTAAAAATAAATATAAATTGATCCTCATCAGAGAGGAAGTCAAAAGATATTTTATTGGACATTTTAGATCAGAACACATTCTGTTTAGGAGATATCTTGTGCTATCTTAGTATTAAAGTTCACTTTTAGGTATGGAAAATAAATATGAAAATATAGGAAAATAGGTATACCTAGTTAGAAAATGTCAAGTGAGGTCCCCAAATCCAAAACTTCAAATTAAGGTTTTGTAGAAGATCTGAAAACCTATTTGGTGTAGGAAGTTATCTTTTATACAAATTTTGTGACTAAGAAGTGTATTATTCAATATAGAAAATTTGTTCAAATTGGAAGTTCATATATAGTGTGCACTTTGGAATCTGAATATTAAAGCTAGAAATAATATATATGTTTAAAAGTGCATGTAATGCTCAGAATCAACAAATATAGGGTAAACACAATACTTAAATATGTGTATGACTTTCATATGTATGCATGTGTGGTTTGCATGAGTGGAAATGTGGACTATGGCTTATGGAAATGTTGTTTTCTTTTGCTATGTGTATTGGCATAAGTAGAACCAGCCCCAGAGCATGTTCTCACCTTTCAAGATCAAGACTTTCCATTTCCAGAGCAGCAGAAAGAAAGCAAGTGTCCTTGACCACTTTGATCCTATACTAGGATGTGTAGTTAGAATTTAATTGCATTATCAATTTGGAATATGATGCCCAAGCTAGGAAGTTTCCCTAGATTTTCATTATCTTACTTCCTTGAAGCCTGGGTTGGGATTTATTTTATTATGTCATTCATTTATATTACTTATGCTTAGCCATGCTTAGAATGGGATAAATGGGATATGAGATCATCAACTTGTTCACCTCACCCTTGAATGAGATATGATGAATTATGTAGAGGTAGGGATCGAGGCAAGTTGGATGCTTTGGTTGGTGTTGTGTGCACGAGACTCGGGTTTGTGTTTAGTGCTAGCCTGGATCGTAAGGACCGGTTCATGGAGCATGTAACCTGGCTTTACCGTGCTAACCACATGCTGAGATGGGGCAGCTTGGCCAATTAATTAGGTGCATCCCCGGCATAGTATGGGTGTTTGGATGGTGCGGGGAATAGGTGTTAGCTGGACTACCATATGAACCACAAGGCTCAAGAGGGGGCCACTGCAGCGGGGTTGGAGCCTCTTGTATGCTGTTAGGGATGAAACCTCAGTGGGCCCACACTCGTCGGGAATCCCTTTGTAAAGGCCTCGTAGTGATCTCCTAGCTACACACCTCGGAAGTATGAACGAGGTTCGCGGCCACTGGCATAATGGAGGTTCTTTTAGTCCACCCGGCAACGGGGGATGAAATCACTACATGTGGGTACGGTGGTGCAAACTCTGCAGAGTCAAAACTGTCATGACAGCCGTGCTCACGGTCAAGAGCGGCTTGGACTTATTCATGATTAGAGGATGAGGAATTGGGAAGTTGTGGATGTTAAGCGGGGAGCTTAACATTGTAAATGATGTTAGGGTTACTTGATATTGATGATGGGTTAGGGGATTGGGACCATTTCACCTATGTAGTAATGTAGGTGCTAAATAAGCTAAGGTGATAGGTATTAATTGCGTAGTGCTTTAACCATGAGTTCAACCTATCCTTGCTCTAGCCATGCATGACATAACTTTCCCACACTTGCTGAGTACCTACGGTACTCAAGCTTGCTTTTCTGTTGGTTTTAAATTGCTGCTCACGCCAAGGGAATGACGTGTTGTTCAATGACCAAGACTTCGGACCCGATGAAGGATTCTAGGTTCACGGAGTCCCCCGGGCAACGCCTGTGATGAAGCTCACAAAGACTTATCTTCCGCCGCTGTTTTATTTACATGTTATGAACATATTATCGTACATTGAGACGTTATGCTATGTAAGACTTATTTATATTCGAATACTTGGCTTGTAATAAAATGATGCTTCACTATTTGTCGTCACATGTATGAGAAAATGATCCTGGCATACATGTGATATTCACTCGGTTGCTCTTTGGAGAAACCCGGTGTGACAGAAGTGGTATCAGAGCCAGGTTGCCCGTAGGAACGTGGACCTAGGTAGAAATGGACGTTTTTAAGGACCCTATGTTATTAAAAACAATTTTACGAAAGGTGTGGGTTGAAAGTGTTATTTAATGGGGTCACTTTATTTGTTCATCTTGCCCTAACTTTATTGAAAATACAATCTTTATTTAATTTTTATCTAACCTGATTTTAAATGCTTTATGTTTTAGATGGTTCGCATGGTCCGCACCGCTCGCAAGTCCAACGGAGGGAGAGTTCCTGTAGCTGCCCTTTCCTTGAGAGAGGAGGACCGCCCGGTGACGTACCACTCCTATGGGTTGGCAGTAGGAGGCTTGTTGCACCTTCTTCGGCGTATGCTCCACGCCGCCGGCAATGTTGGCAAGCTGATCATATACTACAGCTCCACCAGGACCATCCGTGAGAAGCGTGAAGAATGGAGCTCAGAGATGAGGATTATCCATGAAAACCAGCTGCTCAAGATCCACCGCTCTCCAGCTTGTTGGGTGACTCAGGCCGATGCTGAGAAGGATGTCACCTGGGAGGCCATAACCTGCCAGAGTTACATCAACCGTCGCCACCTGGACAGGACTGAGTACATGTATGTCCTCCAGCGTGAGAGTGGCACCGCGGAGTACAAGTACCCGCCAGTGCAGCTGGGACTTCCCATGAGCACGTGGACCTGTGCCTGGAGGATGCAGCTATGCTCAGCACTCGACAGCAGGAGTGCCAGCAGGAGCTTCAGGATGTTCGTGACACCCTGAAGGAGACTGAGGCGTTGCTTCGCACCAGCTTGAGGGCGAGAGAAAGAGGAGATGGGAATGAACTGTGTGTCACCGTGAATGACACGTGGACTCCTAACTCCCCAGACCGCCGGGCGAGCAAGCGTCGCCGCACTTCTACACCAGCTGCTTCCCCACTTAAAGCGGAATCAGAGGGCAGCCGCAATGATGAGGAAGACCCCGACGAGCCAGCTCAGTGATACGAGTTGTTAAAGTCATTTCCCTTATTTCCGCATGATTATCGAGTAGTCGAGTCAAGAACCCATCTATTTGCTTGTTAGTGTTTGGTGTGTGACGTGAGTTGTGGAAGCCATAGGCACTTGTCCAAAACCTCGTCTTTAAGTTTGCTTTGCTTTGGTGTGTGAACCCCTATGAATCAATAGTGCATTTATTTTCGCGTGAGACATGACACCCAAAGATCTATGTGAAATCTTTAGAAATTATCTAAATATTAAGGCCTCAAAAGTTTAAGTTTAAACAAGCAATTTGGGAAGTTAATGCGTAATGATTAAAGTTAACATTTGATTGATCATGATAGATGGCTGGAAGAGGAAGAGGTCGTGGTGCCAACCCCAACAACAACAACGATGAGGCCGCCAATCCTCACCTTCCTTGAAGGGAAGACAGGGGTGATCGCCGTTAAGGAGCTGATCCTATCTACCAAATGATCGAAAATCAGAATCAGCTCATCCAGAGTTTAACTCAAGTGGTGGCCAACATACACCAAGCTCAACCACCACAAGCTGCACCACGTCAACCAAGGTTGAGTCAGTTTCTGGGAACTCAACTCCAAAGTTTGCAAGTGCTTCTGAACCTCTGGAGGCAGATGATTGGCTAAAGACCATTGAGAGAAAGATGAGGATCATACAATGCCAAGGGTATGAGAGGGTGCTGTTTGCCTCTCACCAATTGCATGGACCCGCTGCTGATTGGTGAACGGCTTACGTGGCAGCCCATCACGACCCCGAGAACATCACTTGGGAAGAGTTCAAGCGCAGTTTCCGCAACCACTACATACCAAGGGGAGAACTCAAGAACAAGAGAAAGGAGTTCTTGGTACTGCAGCAAGGCAACGTGACTGTGAGGGAATACCTCACCAAGTTCACCCAACTATCCCGTTATGCACCACGGGACATCGAAACTGATGAGCAGAAACAGGGCAGCTTTCTGGAAGGACTTACCATGGAAATGCAATGTGCAATGTCCTCCAACAAATATGAAAGTTTCCAATAGATGGTAGACAGAGCGTTTGTTGTGGAGAGGAAGCTGAAGGCCTTGGAGAATGAAAACAAGAGGAAGATGGGATGGTCACACCAAGCATCAAGCAGCAACACACATCCACATCTGATGCAGCAACCTGAAGGGCAGACAAGCCGTGCTGTGGTACCCTACCCGACACCGAGAGGGTACAACCCGAACTTCAGGCCTCCATCAGCACCAGTACAGCCGCAGCGTCAGTTTGTGCAGCAGCCACGCCCCACTTATCAACCTCGACCAGCAGGACAAGGGCCACATAACCAACCCCAAGATAACAAAGGCCAGGCACCTAGAGTTGGGGTGCAATGCTTCAACTGTGGTGAAGTGGGGCACTACGCTCATAAGTGCCCAAAGAAGAAGCCTATGCAGCCACAGCAGCAGAATGTGATGCGATAACGGGTGAACCACGTGACCATGGAGGAAGCACAAGAGGCACCTGACGTGGTAATGGGTAAGTTTCCTGCAAATTTACACATTGCAACCCTATTGTTCGATACGGGTGCTACCCACTCGTTCATTGCTCAAGGATTTGTTAAGAAGCATGATCTAGCAACAACACAAACGAATCATATGTTAGTGGTGAACTCTCCAGGGGGAGAAATAAGGACAAGACAAGTGTGTCCCAAGGTGAATCTAGACATTATGGGGTAGTATTTACTGCAAACCTCATAGTGATAGACTCACAAGGGATAGATATTATTTTGGGTATGGATTGGTTGACCAAACATAAAGGTATCATCCATTGTTCGACTAGAACGGTGGAACTAACTCACACTAGTGGCACAAAAGTGAAGTTCACAGCCATGCAAGAACCCAGGAGGGACATTAAACTCAATCATGTTGAGGTGGAAGTGGAAGAGATAAGGGGTATCAAGGAATATCCAGATGTCTTTCAGGAGGAGTTGCCTGGTATGCCTCTAGATCGTGAAGTGGAATTTGCGATTGAACTAGTACCTGGAACAGCCCCGATATACAAGAGGCCTTATCGGATGGACTCCAAACAGCTGGAAGAGCTCAAAGAACATATAAGAGAATTGACAGAGAAGGGGTATATTCGTCCTAGTTCCTCGCCGTGGGGAGCTCACGTGATATTTGTGCCTAAGAAGGACGAAACCCAAAGGCTATGCATAGACTACCGTGCATTGAATGAGGTAACCATCAAGAATAAGTATCCGTTACCTCGCATTGAAGACCTATTTGATCAGTTGAGAGGGGCCTGTGTATTCTCAAAAATTGATCTCAGGCCAGGATATCACCAACTGAAGACAAGGCCAACCGACATTCCCAAGATAGCTTTCGTATCTCGGTACGGGTTGTATGAATACACCGTCATGCCATTCGGGCTAACTAATGGCCCGGTGTATTTCATGTATCTCATGAACAAGGTATTCATGGAATATCTGGACAAATTTGTAGTGGTTTTCATTGATGACATTCTCGTCTTCTCCAAAGATGAAGAAGAACATGAGGGACATTTAAGACTGGTGTTGCAAAAGTTGAGAGAACACCAACTTGCCAAGTTGAGCAAGTGTGAGTTTTGGCTGAAGAGAGTTCCCTTCTTAGGATATATAATCTCGGAGGGAGGAATCTCCGTGGATCCCGCCAAGATTGTGGATGTGCAGAAGTGGAAGACCCCTGAAAATGTTGGGGAAATTCGAAGCTTTTTAGGATTGGTCGGGTATTATCGAAGATTCATTGAGGGCTTTTCCAAGATCTCGAGACCTCTCACCAAATTGTTAGAGAAAAGAATCACATTCACGTGGACACTAGAGTGTGAGACAAGTTTCCAAGAGTTGAAGAAAAGATTGACAACAGCCCCAGTGCTAGTTATGCCAAACATGCAGAAGAATTTTTCGGTATATTGTGACGCTTCAGGACACGGATTGGGATGTGTTCTCATGCCAGAGGGGCATGTCGTTGCCTATGCGTCCCGGCAGCTCCGAAAACACGAGAGGAACTATTCTACACACGACCTAGAGCTCGCAGCAGTGGTCCACGCATTGAAGATTTGGCGGCATTACTTGATGGGAAAGAGGATAGAGATATATACACATCATAAGAGCTTAAAGACCATTTTCACACAGCCAGATCTCAACCTCAGACAATGGAGATGGTTAGAGCTAATCAACGACTTTGATGTGGGCATCAACTATCATCCTGGGAAAGCGAACATCGTGGCGGATGCTTTAAGCCGGAAGGTGCATGTCAACATGTTGAGCTTAAATGACACGCCTATGGAATTGAAGAAAGAGATTGCAAAACTCAATCTATGCCTGATGAATAGTGGTGAGGCCGTCACCATGGAAGTGGATTCCACATTAGAACAAGACATACGCAATGGTCAGAAGAATGACGAGAAGATACAAGAAATTAGAGAACTCATCAAAGAGAATAAAGCCCCTGGGTTTAGAGAGGATGAACAAGGTATGGTCTGACATGGGAAAAGAATCTGTGTGCCTGAGGTGAAGGAGATCCGTGAACTGATTTTGAAGGAAGCTCATGATTCCGACTATTCCATTCATCCTGGGAGTACGAAGATGTATCATGACCTCAAGAGCAGATATTGGTGGTATGGCATGAAGCGAGATGTCGCGGAACATGTTTCCCTGTGTGACACATGTCAGCTAGTAAAAGCAGAGCATCAAAGACCCGCGGGACTGTTTCAACCCCTCAAAGTGCCTGAATGGAAATGGGAAGAAATAGGTATGGACTTCATAGTGGGGCTGCCTAGGACCCAATCGGGATATGATTCGATATGGGTCATCATCGACAGGCTAACTAAGGTAGCCCATTTCATCCCCGTCAAAAAAAAGCTACAGCGGATCAAAATTGGCAGAGTTGTACATGTCAAGAATCGTGTGTCTTCATGGAGTGCCAAAGAAGATAGTGTCAGATCGAGGGACACAGTTCACCTCAAGGTTCTGGCAGAAGTTACATGAAACCATGCGGACTCATTTGAATTTCAGTTCTGCATACCATCCACAGACCGATCGGCAGACTGAAAGAACCAATCAGATCCTTGAGGATATGCTGAGAGCTTGTGCACTCAAGAACAATAGGAGTTGGGATAAGAACTTACCGTATGCGGAGTTCTCCTACAACAACAGCTATCAGGCTAGTATGAAGATGTCACCATTTGAGGCGTTGTATGGGAGGAAGTGCAGAACTATACTATTTTGGAACCAAACTGGGGAAAGTAAAGTGTTTGGGCCCGAGATATTACAAGAAGCCGAGGCGAAAGTGAGGGAGATCCGCAACAATTTGAGGATAGCCCAGACCCGATAGAAGAGCTATGCCGATGTACGGAGACGAGAGCTCATTTTCAACGTGGGGGACTATGTTTATCTCAAGGTGCCCCTATCCGAGGGCTTCGTCGGTTCAAGGTGAAAGGGAAATTATCACCTCGATACATCAGACCCTTCTAGATTCTGGAGAAGAAAGGCGAAGTGGCATATCAGCTAGAACTACCGGCTCGCCTATCAGATGTGCACGACGTATTCCATGTGTCCCAACTCAAAAAATGTTTAAGAACACCCGAAGAGATGTTACCCATGAATGAGGTGGACGTACGAGAGGATCTTTCATATGTCGAGCAACCGGTCAAGATCCTGGAGACAATGGAACACCTCACAAGAAATAAAAGGATCCAAATGTGCAAAGTGCAATGAAAGCATCACTCGGAAGCAGAAGCCACATGGGAGCGAGAAGACGAGCTCAAAGGCACAGTTTCCGGATTTATTTTTCTAAGATCATCAATCTCGAGGATGAGATTTCTTTTAAGGGGGTAGAGTTTTAACACCACAAAACCTGTTAAAGAGGGGAATTTAAAATTTTTGGACGTGATGCATGTGGTGAAACAATTCAAACTCAAACTCAAACTGGAATTCAAATTTGAATCAAAACAGAAAATAAAAAGGAAAAACAAAAAGAAAAACGGCCAGTGGGACGAAACCTGCCTCAGCCAGCCCAACAGCCCGCGGCTGTTTCCCCCCTCCCTCTCTATCTGACACGCGGGGCCCGCGTGTCATCTTCCTCCCCCGTGCGGGCCCCCAACCGCCCCGATACTCCCGCGCCGATCGCCGTTGCCTCGTCCGATTTCCTCGCCCCAGAGCCACGATCTCCAGCCCATGCGTTGCGGCACCATCTCAACCGACCTCGCCGCCCCTCCTCGTGCCTTTAAACGCAAGAAAACCCGCAGGGTTCCCCTTACCCGCCCCATTTTTCTCTCCGGTGAGAACCGAGGCATCCTCGGCCGTTTTCTTTCGATCCTCGTCCGGTTTCTCCGATCTAACACGCGTGGCATACCCCACCGCCACCGGGGAGTCTTGCAGGTGAAAGAAACGACGTGTCTTGCGCTCTAACCGCCGCTCCGATGAGCACCGAGGGCCATTGCCGGACTTCGACGCCGCCGACCGACTTCCAGGGCCTCCGAGTGCGAGAAAACCACCGAGGTGAGGTCCCCTACCACCCCTCTTCCGTTCTATGCCAAGAAATCCATGTTTTAGGAAGTGTAGACGAAAACCCGAAACTCTCCGGCGAGATCGCCGCCTCCCGCCGCCACGCGCCGCCGGGCAGCGCCGCCCGCACACGGCTAGGGCCACGGTCCATTTTAAATCGGGTGGATGAAAACCGAACCCCCGCGTACCCCTTCGCGATCTAATCTCAGCCCTCCAATTAAAATCATATGGCCCACGTCAGCCCCACGTTATAAAGGCCGGGAATCTTACGCGCTACCCCTTGGGATCTCGGAAAAAACGAGCTAGCCCTGAAAACTTCTGATCTAGCCCCTGGACCCTCAGAAATTCATGTAAATTCATTTAAAAATCAGTTTTAGCCCCTGGACTTAATAAGAATTAGGAAGACCTCCCTGTTTTGCACACTTAGACCCCTGAAAATTTAGAAAATGAGAAATGGGGCCCCACTGCAGTGTGAAATTGCACATCAGTCCCTGGGAAGTATTAATTTCAGGAAATTGAATATGTGAATAGGATTTAAATTTAAACATAGGTGTAAGTTCAGTTGAATTATTCTAACCCTGTGAAAAATTGGTAGAACAATCTGAGGTCTGAATTTAGAGGGGAAATAAACTTTTAAACTAAATGAGATTTGCTGTTTCGTAATTTATCTCTGAAATATACCCTTTAGGCATAAAACAAGTTTAAAATGTGGGAAAATGAATCTAAGTAACCAAAAAGGGGTAGGAAAATTTTATGAAGGTTCTGTTTTGGTAAGTGGAACAGTAGAAATTTTTGTATGAATAAAGGTTGCTGTTTTATTGGTAGAAATTCATTTTTAGACTAGAAAATAATTCTGAAAATGGGTAAAAATAAATTTAAATTGATCCTCATCAGAGAGGAAGTCAAAAGATATTTTATTGGACATTTTAGATCAGAACACATTCTGTTTAGGAGATATCTTGTGCTATCTTAGTATTAAAGTTCACTTTTAGGTATGGAAAGTAAATATGAAAATATAGGAAAATAGGTATACCTAGTTAGAAAACGTCAAGTGAGGTCCCCAAATCCAAAACTTCAAATTAAGGTTTTGTAGAAGATCTGAAAACCTATTTGGAGTAGGAAATTATCTTTTATACAAATTTTGTGACTAAGAAGTGTATTATTCAATATAGAAAATTTGTTCAAATTGGAAGTTCATATATAGTGTGCACTTAGGAATCTGAATATTAAAGCTAGAAATAATATATATGTTTAAAAGTGCATGTAATGCTCAGAATCAACATATCTAGGGTAAACACAATACTTAAATATGTGTATGACTTTCATATGTATGCATGTGTGGTTTGCATGAGTGGAAATGTGGACTATGGCTTATGGAATGTTGTTTTCTTTTGCTATGTGTATTGGCATGAGTAGAACCAGCCCCAGAGCAGGTTCTCACCTTTCAAGATCAAGACTTTCCATTCCTAGAGCAGCAGGAAGAGAGCAAGTGTCCTTGACCACTTTGATCCTATACTAGGATGTGTAGTTAGAATTTAATTGCATTGTCAATTTGGAATATGATGCCCAAGCTAGGAAGTTTCCATAGATTTTCATTATCTTACTTCCTTGAAGCCTGGGTTGGGATTTATTTTATTATGTCATTCATTTATATTACTTATGCTTAGCCATGCTTAGAATGGGATAAGCTGGATATGAGATCATCAACTTGTTCACCTTACCCTTGAATGAGATATGATGAATTATGTAGAGGTAGGGATTGAGGCAAGTTGGATGCTTTGGTTGGTGCTATGTGCACAAGACTCGGGTTTGTTTTTGGTGCTTGCCTGGATCCTAAGGACCGGTTCATGGAGCATGTAACCTGGCTTTACCGTGCCAACCACATGCTGAGATGGGGCAGCTTGGCCAATTAATTAGGTGCATCCCCGGCGTAGTATGGGTGTTTGGATGGTGCGAGGAATAGGTGTCAAATGGACTACCATATGAACCGCAAGGCTCAAGAGGGGGCCACTGCAGCGGGGTTGGAGCCTCTTGCATGCTGTTAGGGGTGAAACCTCAGTGGGCCCACACTCGTCGGGAATCCCTTTGTAAAGGCCTCGTAGTGATCTTTTGGCTACACACCTCTGAAGTGTGAACGTGGTTCGCGGCCACTGGCATAATAGAGGTTCTTTTAGTCCACCCGGCAACGGGGGATGAAATCACTACATGTGGGTACAGTGGTGCAAACTCTACAGAGTCAACACTGTCATGAAAGCCGTGCTCATGGTCAAGAGCGGCTTGGACTTATTCATGATTAGAGGATGAGGAATTGGAAAGTTGTGAATGTTAAGCGGGGAGCTTAACATTGGAAATGATGTTATAGTTACTTTATATTGATTATGGGTTAGCGGATTGGGACCATTTCACCTATGTAGTAATGTAGGTGCTAAATAAGCTAAGGTGATAGGTATTAATTGCGTAGTGTTTTAACCATGAGTTCAACCTATCCTTGCTCTATCCATGCATGACATAACTTTCCCACACTTGCTGAACCTATCCTTACTCAAGCCTGCTTTTCTGTTGGTTTTAAATTGCTTCTCAGACCAAGGGAATGACGTGGTGTTCAATGACCAATTCTTCGGACCCAAAGAAGGATTATAGGTTCACGGAGTCCCCCGGGCAACACCTGTGATGATGCTCACAAATACTTATCTTCCGCTGCTGTTTTATTTACATGTTATGAACATATTATCGTCCATCGAGATGTTATGCTATGTAAGACTTATTTATATTCGAATACTTGGCTTGTAATATAACGATGCTTCACTATTTGTTGTCACATGTACGAGAAAATGATCCTGGCATATATGTGATATTCACTCGGTTGATCTTTGGAGAAACCGGGTGTGACATACTCGAAAAGCTGAATCTAACAAAATTTGGTTTACTAAATTTGGAGCTCCATACACAATGTTATGAATTTCTAAAATTGGAGCTTAGTCTGGAATTGTTTTTCTATTGCAAACTCGACCTGGGCCCATGGTTTAACTGCAGCCAATAGGATTTGAGGACACACGGGCTATGGGGTATCCAGATGTGTAGTCACACAAGATCCCTGGCCACAACCGATCCTGGTTTTAAAATAAACTCGCTGACAAGTGGGTCAGCCCCCCTACTTCAACCTCCGGCGCTTTCTTCCCCCCCCCCCCCCGCGCGCTCCTCGCCGGACCGAGGCGGCGCCTGGCTGGCCGCGCATTCCAGGCCGTCTCCCGGCCGGAGACTCGCCGTCCAGGGGTTTTCGTGGTTGGGGAACCCATTGGTGGGGTTGGTAGGGCCGCTAAAGGACCGGAACTATGCTGGCGATGTGCGGCGGCCTCGGGAGTGGTTCGGCGCCGTCGGCCGATGGTCCTAGGCCGCAAAATTCTCTAGTGATCGGCTCTAAAGTATCCTTGGTTTCTATGGAAGCTCCGCAAAGACTCAAGCAAGAACGGGAACAGCGGCTACCATGCTTTCACTGTGCGCCCGAGACGCGCCGCCGAGTTTGCACTCGGGAAAACCAGAATTTGTTGGACTGCGTGGCTATTAGAGCTAGGGTTGTGAAGCGAAGATGATTGGATGCTACCCTAGCTATTATGTGCAAGATTTTGTGACCTTAGAACCATCATGAAGTGAGAGTTTCTCGGTTTCAAACCGAGGTGTCGAGTTGCCGGGCTCAGACGAATTTCGCCGAATTCGCAGGCGAGGAGCTACGGCTTGACTCAATGTTCAGGGAGGAGCATCATGGATCACCAACGCGTCCGTGGGTGTCCTTGCGCAGGGGTGAAAGTCCTTGGAGTGGGATGTCCACGTGCACACCGAGCTGCCGTGAGGTTCGGTCGCCGCGACAAGCAACGTTCTCGGTGTGTGGCAACCGGATTCCGTTCGGTTTTGCGACGAGGAAGTAGAGGGAGGACTTCCAGCACCGTTTTGCCGCTCAAAGGGCACTGTGCACGGTGATTTTGCCGAGTTCCCGATTGATTTCGAGCGGCGGCAGTGAGCTCGGTTATTTGCTTGTGCGAGGAGGAACCCAGTCTCGGGGTGGCTGTTCTGTGAGAGTCCGGCTGCTTCGTGCGGTGACAACGTCGTGAGCAGCTCGCCAGCTCAAGAAATGAAGCAGGAGGTGACCTGTGTGGCTCACGCGGTGGAACCAGGTGGTGAGTCGGTTGCTTCGAGTCTGAACCGAGAGCAGAGTGCTGATGACTTTGGTTGCAAGATTGAGTTACTCACTGACCAGTGGGTCCTCCTCCCCTCTAATCCTTTTCTTTTGGTTATGCCACAAATATCTCAGCTACTCACAATTCAATTGTAAAATTAGCCCCCAAGTGAGGGAATGAATTTAAATTCATCAATTGGAGTTTGTTTGGCCATATTTGATTCACATTTGAACTTGAAATTCAAATCAGTCTTGAATTAATCCAATTATAGCTCCCTACAAGATGAACTCCAATGGGGATGAAAATTGGTGGACTAACTCAGAAAAAATGTGCTGAGTTTGAATGTGAAGTCCTCTTTTGAATCCAAGTGATGAAAGTAGCTGAAATTTGAATTTGCATTCAAATTAGCCCTTTTTACAAATGTTTTCAAAAGTGGCTCAAAAGGGTTTTGATTTGCATGAAACTTGGCATGAGCACTCCTAAGAATACTTAGGGCCTAAGTGTGAGCTCAGCCTATCATGTTTATATGTGTGAGCTCCTACTTTTTGGAGTTATGAGTTTTTCCTCTAATCAACTTCTTGATGGTGTTTACTTGCTCTTGACATGTGTTCATGAGTTATCCACAAAATGAGCTGTTGTGTGGGAATGTGATGAACACTCTAGCTAGTGAAATCTTTTGCTTTTACACCTTAAACTTCTTGATGGTGTTTACTTGCTCTTCACTTCAAACATATTTGATAGCCTTCTTCAGCAGCTCTGTCATAGGATTGGCAATCTTCGAGAAGTTTGGAATGAACCTCCGATAATATCCCGCGAGTCCGAGGAAACTCCGTACCTCGTGGACATACCTCGGGGACATCCAATTCAGTACTTGTGTGATCTTACTCGGGTCTATAGCGGTGCCCTTCGCTGAGATGATATGCCCGAGGAAAGGCACTTGCGATATCCAGAATTCGCATATGCTAAATTTCGTGTATAGCTTGTGATCGCACAGCCTTTGCAAGACTATACGCAGGTTCTTCTCGTGTTCTTCCTCTGACTTGGAATAAATCAGTAGGTTGTCGATGAAGACCATGAGAAACTTGTCCAGATCCGGCATGAATACCGAGTTCATCAAGTACATGTACTGAGTTGGAGCGTTGGTGAGGCTGAAGGACATGACCAGGTACTCATAAAGCCCGTACCTCATCGAGAAAGCCGTCTTCGGGATATCCTCTGCCCGTATCTTAATCTGGTGGTACCCTGATGTTAAGTCCATCTTGGAAAAGATCTTTGCTTCGACACACTGATCAAACAACATGTCGATCCGTGGCAACGGGTACATGTTCTTGATTGCCACAGTGCTAAGCGGATGATAATCAACACAAAGCCTTAGTGTTTGTCCTTCTTCTTTACAAACAATACTGACAACCCCAAGGTGACGAACTCAGTCATATAAAACCTTTGCTCATGATGTCATTCAGCGGTGTCTTCTATTCTGCCCATTCATTGGGTGCCATTTTGTACAGCCTTCAGGAACTCAGTGGTGTTCGCGGCGCAAGCTCAATCTTGAACTCTACGTCCTGTTCGGGCAGCATGCCCGTTAAATAATTGGGAAACACTTCCGGATATTCACGTACCACCGGAATGTCCTCTATCTTAACAGTTTCCTAGTAGTTCAATATTGCAATCTGTTGCCGACTGGTGCCCAGAACTAACGTATGAAGACCGTGCTATGCGGATTTGAGCTTACAGGTTTGAAAACTGATGTTGAGAACCACATTGTGGTAATTCAACCACGACCTCCACAAAATAATGTTGATCTTCAGACCCCGGAGAATAATGAGGGTCATGGGTTATAGTCTAATCCCCAAACAAGAGGTGCTTGGAAGACAACATCACTTGCTGTAATGCTATCCCGGACGAAGATACGAGGTATTGCCTCTTTGTAAAAGTGGTTTGGAGCTGATGCTGAGCGACAAAAGATTGACTAATAAAGCTAGGTGTGGCACCGGAGTCGAAGAGAATTAATACCGGTAGCTAATTCAGAGAAAACATCCCTGCTAACGCGGCTTCTCATTCTGGAACATCATCAATCACTGTGTGGTGAATGTTGCCCCTTTTCTGCCCTTTTTTCTCCAGATATAGGTACGGGTCTGAATACTGAAAATATAATGACCCGCAGCCTTGAATTCCCTCCCTACAATACCTAGGACAATGGCCCTTCTGACCACAAATAGAGCACGGATGTCTCTCCGGCTCTTCGCTAACTTGTGGTTGGAAGCTAGATACATATAGCTGCAGCTGTGGAGCATAAACCACCGTCTAATGCTGCTGCTGTAGAGGTGGTGTAAGTTGTGGTACTTGACCAGCAATCAACCGCTGACGAGCTAATCGTACAGGGGCCTCCATATTTCACCAAATGGCGTTCGGTAAACCAACCGGTATTTTTTGGGCACATAACTTGTGCTAGCCTGCACGATATCACTCATTTTCCTTTTCTCTGTACAGAACAGACCTTGATGCACTAAATCTAAATTTCTATCCATTGAAATTAATTTTCTTAACTTAAGTTGTATACAAAAGTTAAAGTTAACTTCAGTATCATTCCAACGAGTATTCATATGCCTTCAGACCATCTCTGGATCAAAAGTTATGATTTTCCAAATTTGACAGAATTCCTGGATAAAATTTGCCAGCATCTCCTTTGTATGTGGCTATTTTCATCAAAGTTGTATATACAAATAAAATAAGAATCTGAAAAAGCTTTGAACTACAACAACGTTGCACCTTCATAACCTTTCCAACAGTATATCATAGGCTCCTTAGGGATTTTTCTACAGAAAGTTATGGCTTAAAAACAGAAATGTCCAGAGAGGTTTTTACCTTCAACTGGATTTCCCACCAATTTAACGTGTAATTTTCTCTGGAGGTCTACCAAGAAGTTGTAGAGCACATGAAAATCTTTCCATAACTGTATCATACACCTTAATTGGGTAAAGCTACTCAGAGTTATGCTCTGTCCAATTCCAGCAAGAATTCCTGCCGAAAACAGAGCACTCTGTTTTTGAAATCTTCGAAGCTTAGTCATCCTCTCATTTGAATCTTAGCTCAAAATAAGAGTTCGGTAACTAATATTTGTTTTAAACTTCCATTTTTAGTTGAAAGTTAGTTCATGAATCATTTCTTCATGTGGAGACCACCCCGTGGTTGACCCACTCCGTGATTGCAGAGGGTGGTGCCGTGCAATGCGGCACCCAACAGCACACAGGAAAAAAAACATGGACAACATACACACTTTTATTTTACACAAAAAAGCAGAAGTCTTTTACAAACTTAATTGTACATCAGAAGTATTATACATAACTAGTCTCTCATACTAATTTAGCAAAAGTGCAGCTGTCCAGCCTGGAGACGCTACACACTAGCAACACTCACACCACGATCACGGCGCCATGCAGGGCTCCAGCTGGACCGTGTACCCCGACGGGGGCATCGCCTCGTCCTCGGACCCTTCCTCATAACTCTAACCTGCACAAAGCTCAAATATTGCAACCGTGAGAACTATGGCTCAGCAAGGCTTAACCGACACTCCTAATCATAAAACTCTGCATGCATGGATTAGTAATATAGGAAAAGATGTTGCAATAAAGACATGTCTACATGTTAATCCTTACTTTCAGTTTTATAGCGGCATATCAGTGTGCCTTAGGCAGCCCTCACATCGGAAGTCCACAATCAAACAAGAAACACTTTCCTCTGATGTGGTTATGCCCAAAGTTGAAAATAAACTTAATGAGCTCTACAGCATACATGGTTTCGAGACAATAATAGTTCGTTGCAGCATATTAATCTGGGTTCTTTCACTTCTTACTACGTCACAGCGCAGTGAACAAGTGGTACTCAAATAACTGTGAGCGACGGTGATTGCAATCAGGAGACACCCGGACAACACGTCACGTACACCCACTTTTAGAAGTGTGGTGCTTCACACCTTCCTACTCTGTTGTATGCAACAACCTTTCAAAGGAAACCCAAATGTCGAACCGGTCCATCCGTAACCGGCAGGAGGTCCCCGCGTGGAGCGTGTCTGTGCCCACTGGCAGATTTACACCTTGCTACCCTCAATCCACTCCTATAAAACGGTTGGGTAAGCCTCGGCACCCAGGTTAACCAATTATATCAGTTTCCTGCTTATGTCGGTATGCCATCCGGTACTGTTTGATACTTGTCCAGCAGGCCCGCATACGACTCGGTCCTCAATCGACACCAACAGAGCTACGCGCGTGAAACCTCCGCTCACTGCATCCTATCCCCCTTGCTGGGGTCTCAGTTTCACATTCTTAAGCCATTCTCTACTTTTTTCCATCCCATGTGTAAAATCTGACCTCGAGAGTAGATTCCAACTACTCGACTTCTACCGAGATCCTAAGAACATTAACATGACAATCTTTACTCGTCGAGTTTGTAAACTACCCAACCCTCCATAGGATTTAAAGTCATGCAAGTGGGGTTTCAAACACCTTAACTCTAATGCAACCATTCATCCTAGACATAAGTTATACAAATAAAAAGTTTGCAAAAGGTAATTAAATGCAAACCAGGGCTTGCCTGGTTGCGAGTCAAAAGGAAAGTTAGCGTCGGATGGGAGAACGTCCAATGGCTCCGGTGTGTCCTCATCTTCGGTCACTATATGAAATGTAGCAAAATATATGTATATGTGCTAGTTATTAAAAAAAAGTAAACTTCTCTTCATAGCTACTGCTATTTAGGTTCCTTAATTGGCTTTGGAATTTTTCCAGTGGATACTAGACTCTATAAATATGATCTGAACAAAATTTGGAGAAGTTTCAATGAAGCTTGTCATCTCCAAATATCCCACAGGTACACAGCTTCTCTGAATTTTTATCCCAAAGATGAAGTTTTGACATGTATAACAGTGAAATATCTAATTTGAGGAGGTTTCCCTGGTTCTATCAAAATTTGTTTCACCATATTTGGAGCTACCTACAGGGAGAAATGAATTTTTGAAATTGGAAAGGAGTGCTGAAAAGTTTCTGTTTGGAATTTGAATTTTCAAATAACGGCTGAACTTTGGAAGACAATTGAGGTAGTAAATTAACTCCAATGAAGATGAAATTGGTACTGGAGATCCCTAGTATTATTAAGAATCTTCTGCCCAAATTTGGTTATTTTTCATAGAGAATCTTTCCTGGAATTAATTCCTAAAGGATTTAGTAAAAAGAATTCCACAGAAAATACTGGGCATTTTCCTAGCAAGCAATTTGTTTCTCTGTGAAGTACTCCTTATGAGGATTCCAACAAAATTGGTCTCACCCTTTTTGGAAGTTTTTACACAAAGTTATGGGCTTGCAAAGATTGGCAAATTTCTGGATTTAATTATCCACAGAAAATAAAAACGTGGGCCCCTCCGGTCAGGCTCTTCTTCAATCTCCCGACAGGCACTCGCGCGCACCAAAAACCGAATCATGGCGCACGCCGTTCTCCCTCGTTTGTCAACCAAACCGGCTCCGGTTTCGCTCTATACCATCCTCACATCGAGATCTAGCAGCCGGGCAAGGTCTCACCTCATGACAACTACAAGAAACATGTTGGCATCGGTGGGGCGGCTCGGCTGCGCGGCCTCGACCCATTCTGGCGTGTCCCTTGCCTGTTCCGATGAGCTAAGGTGCCATACATCATCCCTATAGCACGTAGAACAAAATGCTACCCCTAACCCAAGCCAAAAACGTCCGCAAATGGGAGGTCGACGGTGAACCGAGCCGTTTTGGCCCGCGGCGGCAAATTCTCATCGTCCGGGGTGGAGGAAGGCCGGTTGGCTTAGGTATTAGGCGTGGGAGGGTGCTAGGGTAGATAGTTGCTGTGTCTAGGACCGGAGAACCGATTATCAAACGTGTGGAGAGAATTTCCCAAATTTGCTAACGTCGAGTCTTCACGTGCGCCGGCGGTAAAGCCCGAATTCTGGCTAGTCGGCGATAGTAAAGAGAAAAAGGACCCCGGGAGAGGCAACTACACCTCGTGGTGCACCTTAGAGTCACTCTTCTTGAGCCAGAGGGGCACGGGAGTGGCCGGGCAACGTGGAACCGAGAAAAGCGGCGTGCTCTGTTTTCTTCCGTCGAGGAACAGCTCGGGCACGGCGAGGGAAGGTCGGGGACGAGCTGAGGAAGGCTTCAGGATGTCAAGGGGTCATCGGTGCAGCCTCTGAGATGCTCAATCAGGTGCTAACACGGCGGGAGTACGATCGGTGATGTTGAACCGAGAGAAACGCCGTGGTTCAGGTTGTTTCGGTCGCGCGCTCGAGCAGAGAGGCTGATGGAAGCTTCGGTTGCACGTGTAGACAAAGAGAAGAAGTGGAGTTTTGCAGATGCTTTAGCTCTTGATCACCACGCACGAAGTTGCCTTCGGGAGGAAGTTGATGCAAGCAACTCAGTGGAGCATCTCGGGCGGGGGTTTCTGCGAGAGCTGGCACTCGCTTGTGATCGACCGAGGGAAAACATAGAATTTGCTTCTGTGATTGGCTGACTAGTGGCCCCCTCCCACCTAATTCTCCATTAATATTTTCTCTTTTGTGCCCAAATTAACTCCTTTGCTTCCTCCCAAAGTCATGGTTTGAAATGTTTAATTCAACTGAATTCATTTGAATTCTATGGTGGAATTTGATCTGAGTTTGGGTTATTTGAATTTGAATTGGAATTTGAAACAGAAGCAATTCCCTCCACTGTTGTTCATGTCTCACTGCCACGTGGGTCCCACCCCACCTAATAGCTCTGATATTTTCCTCCCAATTAAATTCTTTGCTTCCTCCCAAAGTCGTGGTTTGAATATTTGAATTCAAGTGACTTCAATTCTAGTGTGGAATTTGAACTGATTTTGGTTATTTGAATTTGAATTGGAATTTGAATCTTCCCTTTGCATTGTTCCAAAAACATAGCAAACCAACTCAAATAATTCTGAATTTTGGCATGACTGCTAATTCAAATGTGGAGAACACATTTATGGAACCAAATTTGCAAATTGAGGAAGTTGGGATTTGAAACTGAAATTTATATTCAGATTCAAGGGCTTCCTCTTTTAATCCCAAACAAATATAATAACCCCTCCAAATGAGCTGAAATTTGGGAGGTTGAATATTTGACATATGAAGATCCAAGTTATGAATTTAGATCTCCATGTTTGGAGGATTTTGGGATGTTTGAATCCTCACTTTAAACTCACACCGTTACAATTCAAAGTTTTAATTCCCCTCAGTTTTCCTAAGTGTAAACGTGCTGAATTTCTTGCAACCACTTTTTGGGAATTTTACATCTCTCCCCTCTTAACAAGAATCTCGTCCCTAGATTCCAAAAGAAAAGCAAATGGGGAAACTTTACCGGATATACGATCATAACAATTCCAGATAATTTGCTTGTAGATAGTCCTCGCTTTCCCATGGCGCCTCATCAGCGGTATGGTTACTCCACAAGACCTTGTAAAACTATAAGGTCCGGTTTCTTGTGTCGCGAGTCTTTCAATCGATAATCCGGATCGGATACTCTGGGTACGTGAGGTCTGGTTGAAGAACTTCTATGTCTTCAGTGCTGATTTCAGCCGAGGGTTTTGACACGACCCCACGGTCTTGTCGAGCCAGGATCACGCTGAGGGGTGCTGCGTTGCACAGCACCGTATAACACACGTCAAAGGTACAAAGCCGAAGCGAAATTTTATTACATAAACAAGTTTATGAACATGTTTACAGAAAAATATGTCCAGTCTACACTCACGGGCGTAGACTACGCATCAAGTCCACGTTCAGCCCTTGAACGTGTCCTTGCTAGCACACACACACACTAACTCTGCGGCGTGCACGACTCCCACTTGAAGGGGTTCCCCTCCTGGGGTTCCATCTCCTCTTCGGGAGTCCCTTCCTCATAGAACCCTGCAAAAGCTTCAAACTCAAGCAGTGAGCATGAAGGATCAGCAAGTCTGACCTGTCTCACCTAAACATGGAACTTCTACATGAGGGTGATGGGTTACATGAGGTAAAAATCATTTGCAAGGACTCGCCTAATTAGTAGAACCTTACTTTCAAGTTTTAGCAGCAGGTTGTGGAGAACCTTACGCTAAGGCATATGAGAGAGCCGCAATCAAACAAGAAACACATTTCTCTCATGTACTTTACCCAAAGTTGAAATGAACTTTAGTTAGCTCTAAACTACAGCAAATCATTAGCAATCAAGTCCATCTTTCAATCAGCAGAATTTTAACATGTACTAGCCTGTTCTTTCTATGTCACGGTACAATGAACAAGTGGTACTCACTGACCGTGAGGGACGGCGATTATAATCGATTTACACCTGCAGGGTTACCTGAAAAACCCGTCACGTACGCCCGTACTCGATGTTGCCTACAACAACCATCACAGACGCCATAAGCAACTACCTTTCACCCGTTAGCCAAATGTTGAACCGGTCCAATCATCCCGAGCAAGAGGTCTCTGCACGCGCATCTCAGAGCCGCCAGCCGATTTACACCTCGAGCTCTCAGCCTACCCTCTGAACGACCAGCTATGCCTCAACACCCAGCTACCCGGGTTACATCGGTTTCCCGGTTCCCATATAGCCGGTAGGTCTTCGGTACTGTTCTAGATTGTTCAACAGGCCCGCACACGGCTCGGTCCTCAATAGACACAAGCGGAGCTATAGCACACAGGCCCCAACGTCCTGCTGCCCTTACCCTCCGCTTGGTCTCATTTTCTTGCCATGTGTTTCATGTGCTATCACTACCCGAGTCGAGTGCCTCTAGCCTATGCTCGCGAGAAGTTCCAACTACTCGACTTGTACCGAATCCTACACTATTTTAGCATTGCAGTAGCTAACGGGGTTTGCAATCCTAAATCCAACCCATGGTTTTCTTGGCTATGCAGTTGGGTTTCCAAACAAGACTCTAATGCAAAGAATAAAGTAATCAAGTATGTGCTCAAAACAATAAAAACTTGTAAAAAGGGTTAATGCAAACCGGGGCTTGCCTTGCTGCTCTTGGTCGTAGGCTAGCTGCTCCTCCGGAGTAACAAAGTCTAGGACTTCGGGTTCCTCCTTGACCTTAGCGACTGCATGATATACAAGTATATGGATTAATTTAAATGCACTTGATTGAATTTAAACTTGTGAAGTCTATAACTCTTACTAGACAGACTCTATGAATGTGACACTTTTACTGTGGCTTGGTTACAACCTAAACAGAGACTTGATCAAGTTTTAGTTGCACCAAAGCTCATTTGAGCCCTGCACAATTAATTATGTCCTTGACCTTAATTGAAGGCTCTTAGGGTGTTCTTAGGATTTTCATGAAACAAACTATGACTTTCTGAAAACTAGATTTTCAGAGGGTTCTAATGGAGTTGGTCTCACTTAATTTGAAGGTTCCTAGCTAAAGATATGAGCTAAACAATTTCAGAGAAAATTCTGAAAATGTTTCTGAACATTTTCTATTTTCTCTGGAACAGTTTCACTAATCACACCATTAGGTGGATCAAATGAGCTCAAATAGATCTGAAATTTTTATGGTAGTTCAGGGATAGTTTGGTGAACATCCCAGCAAAATTTCAGGATTTTCCTCCCAAGGATTCTCCAGTTAAAATTCCTAACAGTTTAAATTTTGAGGAATTAAGTCTGGAGAAATAAAGGTTTTCATGAAGTGAAACTTGATTTGTTTGAAAGTTATCAGAGAGCTGAATCCAACAAAATTTGGTTCACTCAATTTGGAGCTTTCTAGCCAAAGTTATGAGGATTTGAAGTTTGGAAGAAATCTGAAAACCGGGGGAAAAGTTTAAATCTGCCGGGGCCTGCAGGGACACGTGTTGAGCGTCGAGGCGACAGCACACGGCGGCCCACAAGGTTTTTGCGCGCCAGCACAACCGATCCCGGCCGCAGCCCGATCCCGATTTAAACTATCAGTCGCTGACAGCTGGGGTCCACCCCCTTCTTCAACCTCTCGCCGCCCGCGCTTCGCCGCCGAGGGACCTCGCCGGAGAGCTCGCCGGCAGCTTCTGTAAAGCTCCAAACTTTACGATCTTGGCCGCCCCTGCCTACTTTCACTCGGGGAACAGGATTCTGGGGTCAGCTCGTCATGACAACGGCCGGTACATGGTCGGCGACGAGCCGCCGCCTCGGAAAAACTTTGGCCGTGTCGGCTGACTCCCCTAGCACCTCAACTACTCAAGGAACCGGTCGGGAAGCATCAGTGGACCTCAGGGAAGGTCGACACGAGCTCGAGGCAGCTCGGGGGAGGCCCGAAGTAGGTCCTCACCATGCGCCCGATGCCTCCTTTTTGTTCCGCCGTTGGTAAACCTCGAATTACGCCGGGTACAGAGGTTCTCCGGCCAAAGGTTGTGAAGGCAACTGGTGCGTTACCGTGTCTAGTTTGTGTGAGAGCGGAATTCGACGGAACCGCACCCGAAGGTCGTTCTGCACACAGAAAGGGGAAAACTGGAAATTCGCCGCCGGTGAGCAAACACTCGGGCTGTGGCTCGGGGGTGAGCAGCACCGGTCACCAGCGCGTCCAAGGGTGCCTAGGCTCGGGCGTGACAACGCCCCGGTTGGGCTGTCCACGGGAGCCCGAAGTGCAGCGGCGTTAGGTCACCGGATTGAACTCTCGGTATAGCCGAGATCGACCGGTTTCAGCTGAATTCTAGCAGCGGGGAAGATGGAGGAAGGTTTCTAGTACCTTGCCGTGACTCTGGAGGGGACGGAGAGGCGGTGATCAAGCTTCCCTGATCAGCTCCGAGTGATCGGCAGCGATGGCGCGGTTCTGATGCGAGGAAGCAGCAGAGTGTGCGGTGATCGCTCCGATCAGGGCGGTGGCGTACATAAGGGGGCTGTGAGGCGGTTCAGCACGTCGGGGCGGCAAGCAGGTGGTGTCCCGGTCGCCTCTTCGCCGTGGCGGCTGCTCAGTCCGGCGCAAGAACCCGAGCTGGGTTTTCAGTCGGTTTGAGTTAGAGTAGTGGCTGACATGTGGGTCCCACTTCCAATTTTAACCTCTGAAATTTACTCCTAATCACTGTTGTAAACAGTGAGCCCCAAAATACCCATGGTGATTCAAATTATTCACCCATGAGCCATTTGAATTGATCAAAATTCAAATTGGGTTTGTTTTGAATGAATTTCAGCACATGTTCAGTTTGAAATTCAAATAAAGTTTGAATTTGCCCCACTTAGCTCATGTCAAGATCAACTCCAAATGAAGTGAAAATTGGTGGGTGAGCTCACAAAAATGTGCTGAATAAGAATATGCCTCCCACTTTTGAATTCATGGGATAAAAACAGTTTGAATTTGAATATGGTTTCAAACTGCCCTCTTTCTAACTATACCCAAAATGACCTCAAAAAGGTTTTGAATTTGGGTGAAACTTGGCATGGACATCCTTAGCAATGTGTAGGAGTTTTCATATGTCCAGCCCACCTATATCACATGTGGGAAATACCACTTTTGCAATTTGTGAGTTTGTTCTCTAATGAGCATGTTGATGGTGGTTACTTGCTCTTCATTTGTGTTCATCAACTTTCCTCAAATGAGGTGTTTGGTGTGGTGATGAACACTTCAAATATGTGTCAAAAACTGAGGCCCTTGCATTCCCCCCCCCCCCCTTAAAAGAATCTCGTCCCAAGATTATAAGGTGAAAATGAGAGAGAGGACGGTGGAAAATTACCGGATATGCGACGTGAAAAAGTCGGGGTAATTGGCGCGAAGAAATTCATCGCTCTCCCATGTCGCTTTGTCCATGGAGTGATTACTCCATAGAACCTTGTAGAACCATAACATGCGGTTGCGTGTGGTTCGGGCCTTTTCATCAATAATCTGCACCGGTTCCTCCCGATAAGTGAGATCCGGTTGCAGTTCTTCAATATCTTCCAGCTGAACGGTAGTTGATAGCTTAAGACACTTCCTCAGCTGGGCAATGTGAAAGACGTCATGCACACCGGAAAGTCCTTCTGGTAATTTCAGCCGCTATGCTACCGATCCACATCTTTCGGTAATCTGAAATGGACCGATGAATCTGGGTGCCAACTTTCCTCTCACCCCGAATCTGCTTACGCCCTTCATTGGAGACACACGTAGATACACGTGATCCCCGACTTCAAACTGCAATGGGCGTCTTCTCCGGTCCGCATACTGTTTCTGACGGGATTGGGCGGCTTTTAGGTTTGCTTGAATCAGTCGAACCTTTTCTTCCGCGTTGTTGACAAGGTCAATCCCGAAGGTAACCCTTTCGCCAGACTCACACCAGTTCAATGGTGTGCGGCATTTCCTACCATATAGCGCCTTGTAGGGCGCCATCTTTATACTGGCTTGGTACCCATTGTTGTACGAGAACTCGGCTAACGGCAAGTGACCATCCCAATTCTTGCCGTGGTTGATAGCGCAAGCTCGTAACATGTCTTCTAAGATCTGATTTACCCGCTCGGTTTGCCCATCCGTTTGCGGGTGGTATGCTGAACTACGGATCAGCTTCGTCCCCAAGGCAGCGTGTAGCTGCTCCCAAAAACGGGACACAAATAAAGTGCCCTGATCCGATATGATGGTACGGGGTACGCCGTACAAGCATAGGATCCGTGAGATGTATAGTTCAGCGTACTTCTTGGAGTTGTAGTTGGTGTCGACCGGGATGAAATGGGCAACTTTGGTGAGCCGATCGACGATCACCCACACAGAATCATGTTTCTGCAAGGTGGTGGGTAAACCGATGATGAAATCCATGCTCACGTCCTCCCACTTCCAGGCAGGAATGCCCAGTGGTTGTAGCAGTCTCGGTTTCCGCATATGGTCTGCCTTCACCCTTCGACATGTATCACACTCGGACACGTATTTAGCAGTCTCACGCTTCATCCATGTCCACCAAAACTTGCTTCTGAGTTCTTGATACATTTTGTCGCTGCCGGGGTGAATAGAAAACTTTGACAAGTGAGCTTCATCAAAGATTTTCTTCCGTAACTCTGGGTTACGGGGTATGACAATCCGGTCCTTGAACCATAGGACGCCGTCTCCGTCCTTCCAGAAACATTTCAGCTCTCCACTGTCTACACGTCTCCGCAAATACGACATGCCCTTGTCATTCTTCTGGGCGGCCGCTATCTCTTCACGGATGGTGGGGATCAAAGCTAGGTTGTAGAGAGCTCCGTGTGGAATTACATGTAGTGGTGGTTCGCTCTCTTCCAACGGTGTGATGGTCAGATTGTTGACGTGTGACTTGCGGCTCAGCGCATCTGCCACTACGTTTGCCTTGCCCGGATGATAATGGATCTCTATTTCGTAATCCTTTATCAATTCTAACCATCTTCGCTGCCTCATGTTCAGCTCCTTCTGAGTGAATATGTACTTGAGGCTTTTGTGGTCGGTATATAAATGTACGAGGTTACCGAGTAGGTAGTGCTTCCACATTTTCATTGCAAGTACCACGGCAGCGAGCTCCAAATCGTGAGTTGGATAATTCTGCTCATGGTTTCTAAGCTGCCGTGACCCATACGCGACCACTCTTCGGTCTTGCATCAGCACACATCCGAGCCCAATGCCGGATGCATCGCAGTACACATCGAACGGTTTTGTTGTGTCCGGCTGTGCCAAAACCGGTGCTGATGTTAGGTGCTTGACTAAAGCCTTGAATGCTGCTTCACGTGCTGGACTCCAAACATATTTGGTAGCCTTCTTCAGCAGCTCTTTCTTTGGCTTGGCAATCTTCGAGAAGTTCGGAATGAACCTCTGATAATATCCTGCGAGTCCGAGGAAACTCCGTACCTCGTGAACAGTCCTCGGGGATTTCCAATTCAGCACTTGAGTGATCTTTCTCGGGTCTACAGCGATACCCTCCGCTGAGATGATATGCCCGAGAAAAGGCACTTGCGATATCAAAAACTTGCATTTGCTGAATTTCGCGTATAACTTGTGATCCCGCAGCCGTTGCAAGACTATACGCAAATGCTTCTTGTGATCTTCTCCTGACTTGGAATATACCAGGATGTCATCGATGACGACCACGACAGACTTGTCCAGCTCCGGCATGAATACCGAGATCATCAAGTACATGAAGTGAGCTGGAGCATTGGTGAGGCCGAAGGACATGACCAGGTACTCATAAAGTCCGTACCTTGTCGAGAAAGCTGTCTTTGGAATGTCCTCCGCCCTTATCTTAATCTGATGGTACCCAGATCTTAAGTCCATCTTGGAAAAGATCTTTGCTTCGACCAACTGATCAAACAACATGTCGATCCGTGGCAACGGGTACTTTGGTTACGGCATTTAACGGACGATAGTCCACACAAAGCCGTAACGTCTCATCTTTCTTCTTGACAAATAATGCCGAACAGCCCCATGGCGAGGAGCTCGGCCTAATAAAACCCTTCTCCAGAAGGTCCGTGAGCTGAGTCTTTAGTTCAGCCAACTCCTTGGGCGCCATCTTGTAGGGCCTTCGGGATATTGACATGGTTCCCGGTGCAAGTTCAATCTTGAACTCCACCTCTCTATCGGTGGCATTCCCGGCAAATCATCCGGGAATACGTCAGGGAACTCTCGGACCACTGGAATATCTTCCAATCTGATGGTTGTGGCTTGATAGACACTTGGAAGTTTTATTTCTGGACTGTCCAGAAATAAAGGGTGAGACTCGTGCACTTCTGAGTTCAAGTGCACAACTCGTAGGACGGTGTCTAAAACAGTGCCGTGGCGGGTTAACCACGACATCCCTAAGATGACATCGACCTTTTGCCCCTCTAAGATTATGAGAGACGTAGGGTAAACTCTACCCTCTATGCACAATGGCGCTTTTGGGACCATCATGCTTGCTGAAATTTTCCCACCCGGTGAACAGATCACATAAGGACTATCGGTGGGTAATATTTGCAAGCTATACTTAACATTGAAAGCTTGGCTAATGAAGCTATGCGTGGCGCCTGAATCAAATAATACTATAGCGGGATGCTGGTGGAGTTGGAACATACCCGCAAGGATTGGCTCGCCCTCCGGCACGTCCTCTATGGCAAGCTGGTGGATGGTGCCGGGCCTAGAGTTTGCCCGCCGCGCATTAGTAGGGTTCCGGGGTTGATTCCTCCCAAGAAATTACGGTGCCACTCCGCCGCCTTGCCTCTCCGGGCAACTGCTCGCGAAGTGACCTGGACGACCACACTTGTATCATGTGGCCGCTGCTGGTGTAGTGCTCGGGGGACGAAAGCCCGGCATGCGCTGCTGAGGTGCATACGCACGTGGCATCGCCCGCTGCTGCTGTTGTTGCGGAGGTGGTACTGGCAGTGCCGACCTGAATGCCGGTGAAGAGTACGGTCGACTGCGGAACGGCATCGACCGCTGTGGTGGCTGCCAGCGTGGACCTGATGGTGGGCGATTCACCATCCGAAACTTCTGAGAAGGACCGCCTCCTTCTCCGCTGCTCTGCGGCACGCTTCGCTTTCGCTCCGCCGCCGCCAACTCCTTGCCGGAGTCTCCTGAACAATCGCAGCATCAATGATGTCGTTGAGGCTGCCGCGATTGAACATCGCTAACTTGTCCTTCAGGAGCGGGTTAAGCCCATGGTAAAAGTGGTCCCGCCGCTTCTCGTCAGTATCTGCGTGATATGACGCGTAGAGCGCGAGATCGTTGAACGCTCTGGAGTATTCCACCGCGTTCCTGCTCCCTTTTTGCAGGTGTAGGAATTCCTGTGTCTTCCTCTTCATCAAACCTGGCGGTATATGATAGGCCCTGAAGGCCGTCTGAAACTCCGTCCAGGTCAACACTCGGTCGGTGGGCTGTGAAGCACAGAAGTTGGCCCACCACGTGCTCGCGGATCCTTGGAGCTGCTGGACCGCGAACTGAGTCTTGCGCTTCTCACTTATCTGGAGCAGCCCGAACTTCATTTCTATTGCGCGGAGCCAGTTGTCCGCGTCAAGAGGTTCATCCGCCCTTGAAAATAACGGGGGATGAGTCACCAGGAAGTCGGAGTAGGAGCTCTGTTGTCGCTCCTCACGATCTTGACGTCTCTCTGGGTGAGACGTATTGGCGATAAGCGTTTGCAGCAACTATGTGTGCTGCTGATGTGTACCCGCCATTTCCGCGATGATGTCGGCTAATGTAACCATTGGCAGTGGCGGTGGCGGTGTTTGCTGTGGCTGTTGCTGCTGTTGCTGTCCCGAGGAGTCCTAGGGAGGCTGTTGGGAGGTCTCTCCCCCTTGGCTAGTACCCCCAACATCAGGGTTGGCACGAGTACGCGTCATTCTGAAATTCAAAACAGCAGCGATTAGCACATGTCTTACTTAAAATTCCATATGTAACAGTAGGTATTGAAGTGACACATGATTAATTTGCACAACATTCACATATATTGATAAAGCATAAACTTTATACAAGATACATTATTCTCAGGTCTCCGAGAAGTCGTGCTCATGTCGTCACTACCTATACATACGCTACTGTCTACACGACATGTCATCGATTACAAAATTTGGGCTACACTACCCTAGCTGCCCTACATGGCAACTGTAACTCCCTACTCGGAGTAGAACTCAAACTCCTGTGGGTCGTCCTCCTCCGGTACCTCTGCTGGTGGCTCTGGATCTACCACCCCTTCTCCCATCTCGGGTTCTCCCATTGCTGGAAGACCCAAGACCACCGGTATGCCCAATACCGGAGGTACGAGGTCCTGCAAAGCATGCACCTCGTCCATCGCCTGGTTGTAGTCCTCTTCCCAGCCTTGGCCTTCCTCAATAGCGTCGTCCCGCTCTTGAGTAAGTTCCTCGTTCTGCTGGGTCAGATTCTGTACCAGTTCTTGTAACGCCGTGATGTCAACACGGCTCTTCTTCTTTGCCTTCTTCAGACGACGCAACTGATTGTGTTGTTCATTCAGTCGCTTGATCGTCGGAAGGAGCACATTGCGGAGTGCGCTGTGAGCACTCTCAAAATGGTCCCCACGGCTTGTGCTCTCCTTGAGCTTTGTGGCGAGATGCTCCGTATGAACAGCTTGGCTGTTCATCACGGCGTTTCCCGCCCCCATCTGGAGGCTGAGATTTGCCTCCGCAGGGTTGTACCTTGGGAAACTCGGGTCCGTTGCCTCTAGGTACCTCTCTTCCCACACATTCTAAGCCCGTCCCTCCACCAGAATGAGCGCGTATGGAGTGCCCTCCATAGCCTGCACGTGTAGTTGGCAGAAACGTGACATAGTGTCACGGGCTGCCACTTGCCACCTCCCTTCCGGTTGTCTTCCCCTCACCGTGACGGTGAACGGCACCCAACCTGGTGGCGTAGGTCCTGCAGGGACTTCGACATGGATTGTCCACGTCTTGTTCCCCTCTTCGCCTTCTTCCTTGGCAAAGTACTGCAGCATCTGGTTGTATCCGAAATATTGAAGCATCTGCCTCAATGTTTCCGGATAACCGCTGTGGTGAGAACAGTGGGATACCACCCGCCCGTTCTCCAACTGCTTATCTGCTGTCATCTGTAAAAATATATTTGAGAAATGTCAAATATTCATTTAAACAGTAACTACGGAGATATAACATAAGACATGTCATTGAACCCATAAAACTTGGAAACATAGTTCAAATTTTAAACAAATTTGACTGCTGATCTGCTGTTCAACATGACAGCCCTGATCCGTTTCCATCTCAACAAGATTTAGGCCGTGTTAAAGACAAAACCAATTCTGGAGCTCCACATCAAAGTTAAAGCTAACTTCAATAGCTTTCCAGAAAGTATTTGCTTGGCCTATGATCTGTCCTGGTTCAAAAGTTATGACATGTCAAAGTTAACAGAATTTCTGGAGAAAATTGGACAGCACCTCCCTGCTTAGGTACTGATTTGATCCAAGAATCCCAGTTAATTCTATTCCTAATCTGACAAAACTTTCTGTTACAAAGTTGTAACCTATCTCATAAGATTTCCATAACTACCTCATTTTATATTTTTGGAGTTTTAAGCAGGAAGTTATGCTTAATTTACAGCGAGTCTTTACTCTGTCCTGTTTTCTGGACAGTTTCAACTCTACTGCATTTTTCGATTGGTTAAGGGATGAAACACCTCTAGACCTCAACAGAAAAGTTGTAAAGATTTTCCAAAGCTTTCCATAAATGTATCATATGACCCCAACCTCGAAAGAACTCGACCTCTAACCTCTGATTAACTTCAGCCTTGATTCAGCTGAAAACAGAGTGCTCTGTCCTTAACAACCTATAAGTTGAAAACTTGTTAACTTTGAATATCCTGTTCAAGGGAAGGAGTTACATCAAGTTTTACTACTTTAGATAAAAACCTTCAAGTTTTAAATGAAGTTGTTCATTTAGTTGGGTGTGACGTCGATGCGTCACCAGACTATGTCGGTACTACGTCCTCACAAAGAAAAACCTATACCGGACTTAGCCGGCTTCGTTAATTCAGTGGCACTAAACGTCACTCGCACACGGATGCTACACGTCTACCGTTTCGTGGTCAGGCTACCTGCAGGAACTCAAGCAATCGTCAGACTCGGCTGCACACCAAGCCCGGAATCCATACAGTTCGTACACCCGGCCGTCATCACTCGCCCGGATGTTCTCAAGCCAAACACGCCTTGAGTTACGTGTTCACGTTTCAGACCACGTGACGGTGTCTCCCAAGTTGCACCACGCACGCCAGGGATAGACGTTGATCGAATACCCCAAACGACATGAAGAGTCGTAGAGGATATTTAAGCGAGTCGGGTTACCTGCCACCCGTGGGGCTCCACCCTTCAGCTTGTGCGCACTGGTGGACAGCGCTTATGTGTACCCCCCAAGACATAAACGTCCCGAGATACACGATTTTCCAACATAGACAAGTAGGTTAGTTTGCCACTTTCTATATGCTAATAACATCCTTATACGGGCTACTAACTCGTTCCTCACTGGATTTTTGAAAAAAATGACCTTTGTACTGTGTTAAATCTCAAGCAAGCTCTGATACCAGCGCTGACACGACCCCACGGTCTTGTCGAGCCAGGATCACGCTGAGAGGTGCTGCGTTGCACAGCACCGTATAACACACGTCAAAGGTACAAAGCGGAAGCGAAATTTTATTACATAAACAAGTTTATGAACATGTTTACAGCAAAATATGTCCAGTCTACACTCACAGGCGTAGACTACGCATCAAGTCCATGTTCAGCCCTTGAACGTGTCCTTGCTAGCACACACGCACACTAACTCTGCGGCGTGCACGACTCCCACTCGATGGGGTTCCCCTCCTGGGGTTCTGTCTCCTCTTCGGGAGTCCCTTCCTCATATAACCCTGCAAAAGCTTCAAACAAAAGCAGTGAGCACGAAGGCTCAGCAAGTCTGACCCGTCTCACCTAAACATGGAACTTCTACATCAGGGTGATGGGTTACATGAGGTAAAAATCATTTGCAAGGACTCGCCTAATTAGTAGAACCTTACTTTCAAGTTTTAGCAGCAGGTTGTGGAGAACCTTACGCTAAGGCTCATGAGAGAACCGCAATCAAACAAGAAACGCATTTCTCTCATGTACTTTGTCCAAAGTTCAAATGAACTTTAGTTAGCTCTAAACTACAGCAAATCATTAGCAATCAAGTCCATCTTTCAATCAGCAGCATTTTAACATGTACTAGACTGTTCTTTCTACGTCACGGTACAGTGAACAAGTGGTACTCACTGACCGCGAGGGACAGCGATTATAATCGATTTACACCTGCAGGGTTACCCGAACAACCCGTCACGTACGCCCGTACTCGATGTTGCCTACAACAACCATCACGGACGCTGTACGCAACTACCTTTCACCCGTTAGCAAAATGTTGAACCGGTCCAATCGTCCCGAGCAAGAGGTCTCTGCACGCGCATCTCAGTGCCACCAGCCGATTTACACCTCGAGCTCTCAATCTACCCTCTGAACGACCAGCTATGCCTCAACACCCAGCTACCCGAGTTACATCGGTTTCCCGGTTCCCATATAGCCGGTAGGTCTTCGGTACTGTTCTAGCTTGTTCAACAGGCCCGCACACGGCTCGGTCCTCAATCGACACAAGCGGAGCTATAGCACGTCGTCCCCAACGTCCTGCTGCCCTTACCCTCCGCTTGGTCTCATTTTCTTGCTATGTGTTTCATGTGCTATCACTACCCGAGTCGAGTGCCTCTAGCCTATGCTCGCGAGCAGTTCCAACTACTCGACTTGTACCGAATCCTACACTATCTTAGCATTGCAGTAGCTAACGGGGTTTGCAATCCTAAACCCAGCCCATGGTTTTCTCGGCTATGCAGTTGGGTTTCCAAACAAGACTCTAATGCAAAGAATAAAGTAATCAAGTATGTGCTTAAAACAATAAAAACTTGTAAAAAGGGTTAATGCAAACCGGGGCTTTCCTTGCTGCTCTTGGTCGTAGGCTAGCTGCTCCTCCGGAGTAACGAAGTCTAGGACTTCGGTTTCCTCCTCGACCTTAGTGACTACATGATATACAAGTATATGGATTAATTTAAATGCACTTGATTGAATTTAAACTTGTGAAGTCTATAACTCTTACTAGACAGACTCTATGACTGTGAAACTTTTACTGTGGCTTGGTTACAACCTAAACAGATACTTGGTCATGTTTTAGTTGCAGCAAAGCTCATTTGAGCCCTCCACAATTAATTATGTCCTTGACCTTAATTGAAGGCTCTAAGGGTGTTCTAAGGATTTTCATGAAAGAAACTATGACTTTCTGAAAACTAGATTTTCAGAGGGTTCTAATGGAGTTGATCTCACTTAATTTGAAGGTTCCTAGCTAAAGATATGAGCTAAACAATTTCAGAGAAAATTCTGAAAATGTTTCTGAACATTTTCTATTTTCTGTGGAACAGTTTCACTCATCACACCATTATGTGGATCAAATAAGCTCAAATGGATCTGAAATTTTTATGGTAGTTCAGGGATACTTTAGTGAACATCCCAGCAAAATTTCAGGATTTTCCTCCAAAGGATTCTCCAGTTAAAATTCCTAACAGTTTAAAGTTTGAGGAATTAAGTATGGGAAATAAAGGTTTTCATGAAGTGAAACTTGATTTGATTGAAAGTTATCAGAGAGCTGAATCCAACAAAATTTGGTTCACTCAATTTGGAGCTTTCTAGCCAAAGTTATGAGGATTTGAAGTTTGGAAGAAATCTGAAAACCGGGGGAAAAGTTTAAATCTGCCGGGGCCTGCAGGGACACGTGTTGAGCGTCGAGGCGACAGCACACGGCGGCCCACAAGGTTTTTGCGCGCCAGCACAACCGATCCCGGCCGCAGCCCGATCCCGATTTAAACTATCAGTCGCTGACAGCTGGGGTCCACCCCCTTCTTCAACCTCTCGCCGCCCGCGCTCCGCCGCCGAGGGACCTCGCCGGAGAGCTCGCCGGCAGCTTCTGTAAAGCTCCAAACTTTACGATCTTGGCCGCCCCTGCCTACTTTCACTCGGGGAACAGGATTCTGGGGTCAGCTCGTCATGACAACGGCCGGTACATGGTCGGCGACGAGCCGCCGCCTCGGAAAAACTTTGGCCGTGTCGGCTGACTCCCCTAGCACCTCAACTACTCAAGGAACCGGTCGGGAAGCATCAGTGGACCTCAGGGAAGGTCGACACGAGCTCGAGGCATCTCGGGGGAGGCCCGAAGTAGGTCCTCACCGTGCGCCCGATGCCTCCATTTTGTTCCGCCGTTGGTAAACCTCGAATTACGCCGGGTACAGAGGTTCTCCGGCCAAAGGTTGTGAAGGCAACTGGTGCGTTACCGTGTCTAGTTTGTGTGAGATCGGATTGAGGCCCTCTAATCCTTTCTAGTGTACAAATTCGACGGAACCGCACCCGAAGGTCGTTCTGCACACAGAAAGGGGAAAACTGGAAATTCGCCGCCGGTGAGCAAACACTCGTGCTGTGGCTCGGGGGTGAGCAGCACCGGTCACCAGCGCATCCAAGGGTGCCTTGGCTTGGGCGTGACAATGCCCCGGTTGGGCTGTCCACGGGAGCCCGAAGTGCGGCGGCGTTAGGTCACCAGATTGAACTCTCGGTATAGCCGAGATCGACCGGTTTCAGCTGAATTCTAGCAGCGGGGAAGACGGAGGAAGGTTTCTAGTACCTTGCCGTGACTCTGGAGGGGACGGAGAGGCGGTGATCAAGCTTCCCTGATCAGCTCCGAGTGATCAGCAGCGATGGCGCGGTTCTGATGCGAGGAAGCAGCAGAGTGTGCGGTGATCGCTCCGATCAGGGCGGTGGCATAGATAAGGGGGCTGTGAGGCGGTTCAGCACGTCGGGGCGGCAAGCAGGTGGTGTCCCGGTCGCCTCTTCACCGTGGCGGCTGCTCAGTCCGGCGCAAGAACCCGAGCTGGGTTTTCAGTCGGTTTGAGTTGGAGTAGTGGCTGACATGTGGGTCCCACTTTGAATTTTAAACTCTGAAATTTACTCCTAATCACTGTTGTAAATAGTGAGCCCCAAAATACTCATGGTGATTCAAATGATTCACCCATGAGCCATTTGAATTGATCAAAATTCAAACTGGGTTTGTTTTGAATGAATTTCAGCACATGTTCAGTTTGAAATTCAAATGAAGTTTGAATTTGCCCCACTTAGCTCATGTCAAGATCAACTCCAAATGAAGTGAAAATTGGTGGGTGAGCTCACAAAAATGTGCTGAATAAGAATATGCCTCCCACTTTTTAATTCATGGGATAAAAACATTTTGAATTTGAATATGGTTTCAAACTGCCCTCTTTCTAACTATACCCAAAATGACCTCAAAAAGGTTTTGAATTTGGGTGAAACTTGGCATGGACATCCTTAGCAATGTGTAGGAGTTTTCATATGTCCAGCCCACCTATATCACATGTGGGAAATACAACTTTTGAAATATGTGAGTTTGTTCTCTAATGAGCATGTTTATGGTGGTTACTTGCTCTTCATTTGTGTTCATCAACTTTCCTCAAATGAGGTGTGTGATGTGGTGATGAACATTTCAAATATGTGTCAAAAACTGAGGCCCTTACAGGTTTGAGGCATTTCCTCAGCTGAGAGATGTGGAAGACGTTGTGAACTCCCGCGAGTGACGCCGGTAACTCCAAGCGATAGGCCACAGGTCCTCATTTTTCAATGACAGCGAATGGACCAATGAATCGCGGTGCAAGTTTGCCCTTCACTCTGAAATGATGAACTCCCTTCATCGGAGGCACACGGACATAAACATTGTCCCCGACGTTGAAATGGGGAGGACTGCGTCTTTTATCCACATAGATCTTCTGACAAGATTGAGCAGCCTTGAGATTGGCTTGTATTACTCGCACTCGTTCTTCAGCCTCATTTACAAGTTCAATGCCATATATCATTCGTTCGCCGGACTCACACCAGTTGAGTGGTGTGCGACATTTCTGGCCGTAGAGAGCTTCATACGGTGCCATCTTTATGCTAGCTTGATTGCCATTGTTATACGAAACCTCCGCCAACGGCAAATGATCGTCCCAGTTTTTACCGTGGTGGATGGCACAAGCTAGTAGCATGTATTCAAGCACTTGATTCACCTGTTCAGTTTGACCATCCGTCTGCGGGTGATACGCGGAGCTTCAGATCAGTTTGGTCCCCAATGACGCGTGCAGCTGTTCCCAAAACCGAGCGACGAACAGCGCACCGCGATCCGAAATAATCGTGTGGGGAACACCGTGTAAGCACAAGATCCTTGCAATATACAGCTCCACATATCTCTTGTCCACGTAACCCGTATGTAAGGAATAAAATCAGCCGACTTGGTTAGTCGATCGACTACCACCCAAATCGAATCATGTTTGTGGGAGGTGAGAGGTAACCCAACTATGAAGTCCATGCTGATATCCTCCCACTTCCACGCCGGAATGTTCAATGGTTGCAGCTGTCCGGCTTTATGCATATGGTTGGCTTTCACACGCCGACACGTATCGCATTTGGATATGTACTTTGTGATTTCTCTTTTCATCTGCATCCACCAAAACCTGGTTTCAGATCCTGGTACATCTTATTGCTGCCCGGATGAATAGAATACTTGGACAAATGGGCTTCGTCAAAGATTTTCTTCCGAAGCTTCATGTCACGGGGTACCACTGTACGCTCTTTAAACCATAGAGTACTGTGTTGATCCCTCCGGAAGCATTTCATTTTTCCATTCTTCATTCTTCTCCGAATGTGCGACATTCCCATGTATTCCTTCTGAGCTTCCATAATCTCCTCTCTTATGGTAGGGACGAGAGCAAGATTATATAATGCCCCATATGGAACCAAGTATAGACTCGGCTCCTCCTATTTATGTGGGGTGATGGACATGTTGTTGACAAGAGATTTGCGGCTTAAGGTGTTAGCAACCATGTTTTCCATACCTGGATCGTAGTGAATCTCAATCTCATAGTCTTTGATCAGCTCTAGCCATATCCGTTGCCGCATATTCAACTCCTTTCGGGTGAATATATATTTTAGACTCTTGTGGTCGGTGTAGAGGTGCACTAAGTTCCCAAGTAAATAGTGTCTCCACACTTTCAAAGCCCACACCATAGCAGCGAGTTCAAGATAATGAGTCGGATAGTGCTGCTCGGGGCTATGAAGTTGACATGAGCCATAGGAGACCACTCTTCCTCCTTGCATCAATAAACAGCCAAGCCCGATGCCGGACGCATCACAATATACGTCAAATGGCTTGGTCGTATCCGGTTGAACTAACACTGGGGCTGTTGTAAGATGCTTCACCAATGCTTGGAAAGCTCCTTCACAAGCTGAGCTCCAAACATATTTGATCCCCTTTTTCAACAATTCAGTCATCGGCTTAGCAAGCTTGGAGAAGTTCGGTATGATTCTCCGATAACATCCCGCTAAACCGAGAAAGCTCCTGACTTCATGGACAGATGTGGGGGGCTTATATTTCAGCACTTGTTCGATTTGCTTGGATCAACTGCAATGCCTTCTGCAGAAATAATATGACCAAGAAATGGCACTTGGCTGATCTGAAACTCACACTTGCTGAACTTGGCATAAAGCTTATGGTGTCGCAAGCGTTGAATCACGATATGCAGGTGTTCGGCGTGTTCTTCTTAAGACTTGGAATAAACGAAGATGTCTTCTATGAACACCACCACGAACTTGTCCAACTCTGGCATGAACACTGAGTTCATGAGATACATGAAATGTGCCGGGGCGTTGGTGATACCAAAAGAGATGACGAGATATTCATACAACCCATATCTTGTAGAGAAGGCCGTCTTTGGAATATCCTCCGCTCGGATTTTTATTTGATGATACCCAGAGCGAAGATCCATCTTTGAAAATACACTCACACCCACAGGTTAATCAAAGAGAATATCGATGCGGGGCAGTGGATATTTATTCTTGATGGTGATGGCGTTGAGAGGTCGGTAATCCACACACAACCTCAACGTTTCATCCTTCTTTTTCACAAACATCGCCGAGCATCCCAATGGCGAGGAACTCGGTCGAATGAAACCCTTATTCATCAGATCATTGAGCTGCTCCTTCAATTCAGCTAGCTCATTCGGAGCCATCTTGTACGGCCTCCGTGATATCGGTGTCGTCCCGGGTACAAGTTCGATTTTGAACTCGACATCCCTTTCGGGTGGCATGCCCAGGAGATCATCCGGAAAAACATCCAGGTATTCACGGACCACACGAATATCCTCCAGTTTTGTGGCTTCCTTGTTATATGTGGTTGGCACTTCTTGAACCGAATGGTCAAGAATGAGAACATGTGGTTCATGAAGTGGAGAGTTTAAACGAACCACACTTGGAATGATGTCAAGAACAGCACCATGGCGATGCAGCCATGACATCCCTATAATTCGAGAAGTGAGATATAGATTCTCCTCCAATTGTAATGGTGCTCTCTAGACCATCTTATCAGTTGTTATTTTCCCACCCGGAGAGCAAATCAAATATGAACTATTTGTGGGAATGATAAGCAATTGATATTTAATAACATAGGATTGACTTATGAAATTATGGGTGGCACTGGAGTCAAAAAGTATGACTACGGGGTGATCTAAATAAGAAAACGTACCCGCGAGGACGGGTTCACCTTCCGGCACGTCTTCGATGGCTAAGTGGTGGACGTTGCTGGGTTTTTGTACTGGTTTCTTGGGCTAGTTGCGGGGCTGATTAGCACCCTGATAAGGTGCTGCACCCCTGCCCTGTCGCTGCTCGGGGCATTCCTTGGCAATATGACCGATACGTCCACACGTGAAGCACGTGTATGGTGTAGGGGTCCCTCCAAATTGAGGATGGAATCCCGGTGCACACGGTTGAAACTGAGGCGCACGGAGGACCATTCTTTGCTTCTGCTGTTTCTGTGGTGGATACGACGGTCGGAAGCTTGGCGCATTAAATTGTTGACCGCGAAACTGAGGCGGTCGGCCGGTGGCTGCCATTTTTGACCGGATGGTGAACGATACACCACACGGTATTTTTGTGGCGCCCCACCACTGCTGCTTTCCAGCGCACTGTGTTTACTCTTATCAGAACCGCGCTCGCGCTGAGCATTTTCTTGTAAAATTGCGGCATTGACAAGATTGTTGAATGTGCCGCGGTTGCATTGGGCGAGATGGACCTACATTTTGGAATTCAGGCCCTGGAAGAACGCGTTTCATTTCTGTTCCTCCATCCCACAAATCCTGGCGCATACTGGGCCAGCCAGTTGAATGATCTAGAGTACTCATGAGCACTCCTCTCGCCTTGTTTCAGCTCCAGAAACTCCTAGAGCTTCCTCTCCATAACCCCAGGAGGTATATGATAGGCGCGGAATGCCTCCCGGAACTCCGTCCATGTGACCGCATGACCTGCCGGTAATGAGGCGATGTAGTTCGCCCACCATGTACCGGCTTCCCTTTGAAGCTGTTGCACTGCATAAAGCACCATCTGGTGTTCGTTGCACCGATGTAAACCGAACTCTGCCTCAGGGGTGCGGATGAAGTTGTCCGCCTCCGTAGGCTCTTCGGCCTCCGTAAAGACCGGTGGATGGGTCGCCAGGAAGTCTGAATATGAACTCTGTTGGGGATGGCGTTGCCCATTGTCTTGGCGTCCTTCTGGACGGGACACATTCTGCTGCACCAGCATCCGCAACAACTCGGTTTGCTCGTCGCGCGAGCCGAGTACTGTGGTGAGAACCTCCGCAAGATTTCTTGGAAGTTCTGGCGGTGGAGGAGGTGGTTGCTGCTGCGTCGTGGTTTGATCCGGAGGTGGAGACTCGTCACCACGAACCTTACATGGACCTCCCTTCTCTTGCATGGACCGTGTACGCACCATTCTGCATTCATACCATTCAAATAATCAGCACATGTTTGTTTACATCATCCAGTCTATACAATAGTAGTGCGACAATGGAACAAATAATACACAAAACATTCACACATATGGATAAAGTATAAACTATATACAAAATATACATCCCTGGACCATGTCACACGATCGAGTTCCAAAGTAATAAACTTTAGGGATTAAAAGTTTATTTCGACCATCGTGGGTCACCACAGGATGTTAAGTGCGTTAGCATGCGTAGTTCCTCGCTACTTTACTGGACCTAAACATGTCCTCTCTCGAAGTGATATGTTGAATGCATAAATTTTTGAACTATTTTGGCCACTTTGGAAGGAAAATCTGGACCAGAGTTCAACAACAAAGTTGTAGTAAACTCAAAAAGGAATCCAGATTGTATTTATTTGCCTCCATATCCTTTTTAGTTTATGAGTTATTATTTCTACAAGTTGACAGAATTTTATCAGGAATTTTGACAGCACCTCCTTTGCAAGTTGCTGTTTGTTCACAAAATTCCTACTATTTCTGCCCCCAATCTAGGAAAACACTGAACTACAAAGTTTTAGCACATTTCCTACAATTTCCAAAAGTGTCTTACTTGACCCTTAGAAAATTTTCTACAAGAAGTTGTCAAAATACAGAAAATTCCAGAGAGCATTTTTGGTCTTCCCTGTTTCTGGACAGTGCATACTCATCTGAGATTTTCATCCATTTGGGGTTAGAATTTTGTTCTGGAGCTCTACAGAAAAGTTGTAGAGGACTTCACAACCTTTCAAGAATGGTATCACACACCTCCATTGGTTCAACCAATCATATGTTATATCCTGTTTAAGTTTAGCAAAAATTCTGCTGAAAACAGGGGAGGTTGTTCCTATGTCTTTGGAAATGAATCTACACTCCCCATTGACTCTTAGTTCAATATGGGAGTTCAATAAACCCTAAATGGAATCCTAAACTTCATTTTGACTCTTTTCTTTGAAAATATCGTTTTTATGCAACTAATACTCATCTCGGTACTACGTTTCCTCACTAAAGAAAAATCCTAAGCCGGTATTCCGGCATATACGTGTTAAATGGTGGAACTAAGATCGTCACTCCCAAATGATTTCTAGACATCATGCTCTAACATGGTTAAGGTACCTGCATAAGACCACACAATAATGGTGCACACAAAGGATTTGACATTGCAGGCAGGTCCATATCATAGTAAAAACATACAGTCCGTATCATTGTCATACGGATCGTCCTTGAGTCAAGCCACGTCTCAAGGTACATTGTCGTGTTTTCACACCACACGACGGGGAACCCGAGTAGAGCGCGAACGGGTCGTCACGGTTGGGAATTTAATCAACCCAACGGATACCACCTACTGCCTCATGACCGTCGAGACACGCCGATGGCGAGCGCTGCGTATGGCCCTTTGAACATTGAACGTTCAAGAGTTGCATACTATAGTGTTGCTTACCACACGATGTGGTATTCTCACTTTTGCCTAAAGCACGCTGGAGATCAGCGTTTTCATATGGTCTCAGAACCATGAGAAGGTTCAGAGACTCATATTAACTATCATGCCAAGCCACGGTAATCCATTCCATACTATTGCTCGTATGGCGAGCTTACCGCAATTGATCCGCCTGCGGTGGCATACCTTACCTCTTACCTGACACCAGCGCATTGTTACAGAATGTATAACAAGTATGTTAACATTTCCAACTTAGTAGGTATTACTATAATAGACCTTATGTGGCCATAGTGACTAATCCTCACTCGACTACTTCTAAATTTTAAAAATAGGATCTTTCCGAGCGTGATATTCCCAATGCGGCTCTGATACCATGCCTGTGGGGACCACCCCGTGGTTCACTCACCCCGGGATCGCAGAGGGTGGTGCCGTGCGATGCGGCACCCAACAACACACAGAAAAAATATGAACAACATACAAACTTTTATTTTACATAAAACAGCGGAAGTCTTTTACAAACTTAATTATACAGCCGAAGTATTATACATAACTAGTCTCTCATACTAACTAAGAAAAAGTGCAGCCGTCCAGCCCGGGGACGCTACACACTAGCAACACTCACACCACGGTCACGGCAGCGTTCAGGGCTCCAGCTCGGCCGTGTACCCCGACGGGTGCATCGCCTCGTCCCCGGACCCTTCCTCATAACTCTCACCTGCACCAAGCTCAAATATTGCAACTGTGAGCACGATGGCTCAGCAAGGCTTAACCGACACTCCTAATCATGAAACTCTACATGCATGGATTAGTAATATAGGAAAAGATGTTGCAATAAAGACACGACTACATGTTAATCCTTACTTTCAGTTTTATAGCAGCAGATCAGTGTGCCTTAGGCAGCCTTCACATCGGAAGTCCACAATCAAACAAGAAACGCTTTTCTCTGATGTGGTTATGCCCGAAGATGAAAATAAACTTAATGAGCCCTACATATACAGCATACATGGTTTCAAGACAATAATAGTTCATTGCAACATATTAATCTGGGTTCTTTCACTTCTTACTACGTTACAGCACAGTGAACAAGCGGTACACAAATAACCGTGAGGGAAGGTGATTGCAATCAGGAGACACCCGGACAACACGTCACATACACCCACTTTCAGAAATGTGGTGCTTCACACCTTCCTACTCTGTTATATGCAATAACCTTTCAACGGAAACCCAAATGCCGAACCCGTCCATCCGTAACAGGAAGGAGGTCCCCGCGTGGACCGTGTCTGTGCCCACCGGCAGATTTACATCTTGCTACCCTCAACCCACTCCTATAAAACGGTTGGGTAAGTCTCGGCACCCAGGTTAACCAATTACATCGGTTTCCTGCTTATGTTAGTATGCCATCCGGTACTGTTCGATACTTGTCCAGCAGGCCCGCACACGACTCGGTCCTCAATCGACATCAACAGGGCTACGCACGTGAGACCTCTGCTCACTGCATCCTACCCCCCTGTTGGGTCTCAGTATCACATTCTTAAGCCATTCTCTACTCTTTTCCATCTCGTGTGATAAAATCTGACCTCGTGAGTAGATTCCAACTACTCGACTCTACCGAGATCCTAAGAACATTAACATGGCAATCTCTACTCATCGAGTTTGTAAACTACGCAACCCTCCATAAGATTTAAAGTCATGCAAGTGGGGTTTCAATCACCTTAACTCTGATGCAACCATTCATTCTAGACATAAGTGACACAAATGAAAACTTTGCAAAAGGTAACTAAATGCAAACCGAGGCTTGCCTGGTTATGAGTCAAAAGTAAAGTTAGCATCGGGTGGGAGGACGTCCAAAGGCTCCGGTGTGTCCTCAACTTCGGTCACTATATGAAATATAGCAAAATATATGTATAAGTGCTAGTGATAAAAAAGAGGTAAACTTCTATTCATAGCTACTGCTATTTAGGTTCCTTAATTGGCTTTGGGATTTTTGCAGTGGATACTAGACTCTATAAAGACGATCTGAGCAAAATTTGGAGAAATTTCAAAGAAGCTTGTGGTCTCCAAAATTCCCACAATTACACGTCTTCTCTAAATTTTGATCCCAAATCTGAAGTTTTGACATGTCTAACAGTGAAATATCTAATTAGAGGAGGTTTCACTGGTTCTAACAAAATTTGTTTCACCATTTTTGGAGCTAGCTACAGGGAGAAATGAATTTTTAAAGTTAGACAGGAGTGCTGAAAAGGTTCTGTTTGGAATTTGAATTTTCAAATAAAGGCTGAACTTTGGAAGACAATTTTGACAAGCAAATTAACTATAACGAAGATCAAATTTTTACTGGTGATCCCTAATATTATGAAGAATGTTCTGCCCAAATTTGGGAATTTTTCATAGAGAATCCTTCCTGGAATTAATTCCTAAAGGATTTACTAAAAAGAATTCCACAGAAAATATTGGGCATTTTCATAGCAAGCAATTTGCTCCTCTGTGAAGTACTCCTTATTAGGATTCCAAAAAAAATTGTCTCACCCTTTTTGGAGTTTTCTACACAAAGTTATGGGCTTGCAAAGATTGGAAAATTTCTGGATTTAACTCTCCATAGAAAATTCAAACGTGGGCCCCTCCTGTCAGGCTCTTCTTCAACCTCCCGACAGGCACTCGCGCACCGAAAACTGAATCATGGTGCGCGCCGTTCTCCCTCGTTTCTCAACCAAACCAGCTCCGGTTACGCTCTACACCATCCTCACATCGAGATCTAGCAGCCGGGCAAGGTCTCACCTCCTGACAACAACCGGAAACATGTCGGCATCGGCGGGGCGGCTAGGCGGCGCGGCCTCAACGCGTTCCGGCGTGTCCCTTGCCTGTTCCAATGAGCTAAGGTGCCGTAAACCATTCCTAGAGCACGTAGAACAAGATGCTACCCCTAATCCAAGCGGAAAACATCCGCAAATGGGAGCTTGACAGTGAACCAAGCCGTTTTGGCCGGCAACGGCAATTTCTCGTCGCCCGGGGTGGAGGAAGGCCGGTTGGCTTCAGTATTCAGTTTGGGAGGGCGCTAGGGTAGCTAGATGGTGTGTCTAGGACCGGAGAACCGATTATCAAACGTGTGGAGAGAATTTCCCAAATTTGCTAACGTCGGGTCTTCACATGCGCCGGCGGTAAAGCCCGAATTCCGGCTAGTCGGCGATAGTAAAGAGAAAAAGGAACCCTGTAGAGGCAACTATACCTTGTGGCACACCATAGAGTCACTTTTCTTGAGCCGGTGGGGCACGGGATTGGCCGGGCGACGTGGAACTGAGAGAAGCGGCGTGCTCTGTTTTCTTCCTGTGAGGAACGGCTCGGGCACGACAAGGGAAGGTCGGGGACGAGCTGAGGAAGGCTTGGGGATGTCAAGGGGTCGTCGGCGCATCCTCTGAGATGCTCAGTCGGGCGCTAACACAGCGGGAGTACGATCGGCAATGTGGAACCGAGAGAAACGGCGTGGCTCGGGTTTTTTTGGTCGTGCGCTCAAGCAGAGAGGCTGAGGGAAGCTTCGGTTGCACGTCTAGACAGAGATAAGAAGTGGAGTTTTGCAGCTTCTTTAGCTCTTGATCACCACGCACGAAGTTGCCATCGGGAGCAAGTTGATGCAAGCAGCTCGGTGGTGCATCGGGCGGGGGTTTCTGCGGGAGCTGGCACTCGCTCGTGATCGACCGAGGGAAAACAGAAATTTCGCTTCTGTGGGTGGCTGACTAGTGGGTTCCCTCCCACCTAATTCTCCATTGAAATTTTCCCTTTTGTCTCCAAATTAACTCCTTTGCTTCCTCCCAAAGTCATGGAATTAAATGTTGAATTCAACTGAATTCATTTGAATTCTAGGGTGGAATTTGATCTGAGTTTGGGTTATTTGAATTTGAATTGGAATTTGAATCTTCCCTTTGCATTGTTCCGAAAACATAGAAAACCAACTCAAATAATTCTGAATATTGCCATGGCTGCTAATTCAAATGTGGAGAACACATTTGTGGAACCAGAATTGCATATTGAGGAAGTTGGGATTTGAAACTGAAATTTAAATTCAGATTCAAGGGCTTTCTCTTTTAATCCCAAACAAATATTAGAACCCCTCCAAATGAGCTGAATTTTGGGAGGTTGAGTATTTTACATATGAAGATCCATGTTATGAATTCAGATCTCCATGTTTGGAAGTTTTTGTGAAGATTGAATCCTTACTTTGAACTCACACCAATATAATTCAAAGTTTTAATTCCCGTCGTTTTTCCTAAGTGTAAACCTGCTGAATTTTTTTGCTACCACTTTTTGCGGATTTTACACTTCATAGGAAAGAGGATTATTAAGTTTAGTACGGTTTCAATGCACCGTAAGAATCATGTTGGTAGTACGTTGCCTCATAAAAGAAAATCCTAACCGGATTATACTAGTATATCTGTATCATAGGTGGCACTAAGATATGGCCACTCTCAAATGTGTTCTACTTAGACTACGGTTTCATGGTTAGCACCTGCATAAGTTACACACAATCATCAGGTTCGGCTGCACACCGAACCCGGTCCCAATACTGTCCATACAACCGTCTGTCATCACTTGCTCGGTTGTTCTCAAGCCAATCTCGCCTTGAGCTACGTGTTCACCTTACTAACCACGTGACGGGGTCTCCCATACTTGCCACGTAGAACAGCAGGGAAGGGCGTTGCTCAAATACCACAAACTACATGAAGAGTCGTAGAGGATACCAAAGCTGGCCGGGTTACCTGCCACCCGTGAGGCTCCACCCTTCAGCTTGTGTGCACTAGTGGACAGCGCTTACATGCACCCCCAAGACATAGAACGTCCGGAGATGCATGATTTTCTGACATAGCACATAATTTAGGTTGTCATCTTTATATTAAGCTAATATAGTAGTCCTTATGTCGGCCGAGTATTGTATTCTCACTGTAACCTAAGTTTTTGTCATACGATGCTTATTCCGTGCACTATTACCAATGCGGCTCTGATACCACGTTGTGAGGGCCCGACCCGATCACAGGGTCGTGCCACTCGCCCTGGAATCGCATTGGGTCGTGCCGTGCGATGAGGCACCCAACAACACACATATAAGAAACACGTACTACATAAATCAAATGCGGAAGCTTACAAGTATTCTTTGTAAATAATTTACATCAAATAACTACAGAGGAAGACTAGTTTAGCTCATGTCTCGTATCTACTAAGCACTCGAGAAGATGTCCAGCCCGCGAGCTTTTCTCGCTAGCAACACGAAGTCATATGGAAGCGACCGGGTTCTCCATGTGTTAAATGACTCGGAAGTCTCCGAGTCTCACCTGAAAACCTCCTTATAAGCACTGAAGTTAACCTGCAAAACCACTCACATAGCAAGCGTGAGCACTGATGTAACTCTACATGCTAGAATTTCAGTGCATCACAATAAAGTAAGTTGCAAAAGACACGCCTATTTAGTTGGCTCTTACTTGCAAGTTTTAGCAGCAAATGTGTGGAAAACCTCACGCTAAGACACATAAGAGAGCCGCAATCAAACAAGAAATGCATTTCTCTCATGTGCTTTGCCTAAGGTTGAAAGAAACTTTAATTAGCTCTGAACTACAGCAAATCATTAACAACCAAAGTACATCTTTCAATCAGCAACATTTTAACATGGAACTAACCTGTTCTTTCTACGTAACGGTACAGTGAACAAGTGGTACTCACTGACCGTGAGGGTGTGGGGACCACCCCATTGGTTCACCCACTCCGGTATCGCAGAGGGTGATGCCGTGCGATGCGGCACCCAACAGCACACAAGAAAAGAATAAGAAAAACATACAAACTTTTATTTGATATAGAACAGCGGAAGTCTTTTACACAAAAAAAAAACATAATTACACAGCCGAAGTATTCTTTATCACTACTCTCTCATCCTAACTAAGCAAAAGTGTAGCCGTCCAGCCCAGGGACACTACCCAGTAGCAGCACACCAACGAAGATCACGGCAACGTGCAAGGCTCCAGTTCGGCCGTGTACCCCGACGGGGGCACCGCCTCGTCCTCGGAACCCTCCTCATAGCTCTCACCTGCACACGAATCAATTATTGCAACCGTGAGCACGATGGCTCAGCAAGGCTTAACCAACAACCCTAATCATGAAACTCTACATGCAGGGATATGTAATATAGGACAAAGACATTGCAATGAAGACACGCCTACAGGTTAATCCTTACTTTCAGTTTTATAGCAACAGTTTAATGAGACTTAGGCAGCCCTCAAATCGGAAGTCCACAATCAGATAAGAAACGCTTTCCTCTGATGTGGTGATGCCCAAAGTGGAAGAAAAACTTAATTAGCTCTACATCTACAGCAGACATGGTTTGAAAACAGTAATAGTTCATCACAGCATATTATCATTCATCTGGCTTCTTTCACTTCTTACTGCGTCACAGAACAGTGAACAAGCGGTACTCAAATAACCGCGACGGACGGTGATTGCAATCAGGAGACACCCGGACAACACGTCACATACACCCACTTTCAGAATTGTGATGCCACACACCTTCCTACTCTGTTGTATGCAACAACCTTTCAAAGGAAACCCAAATGCCGAACCGGTCCATCCGTAACGGGCAGGAGGTTACCGCGTGGAGCGTGACTCTTCCCACCGGCAGATTTACACCTTGCTACCCTCAACCCACTCCTATAAAATGGTTGAGTAATCCTCGGGACCCAGGTTAACCAATTACATCAGTTTCCTGCTTATGTCAGTATGCCATCCAGTACTGTTCGATACTTGTTCATCAGGCCCACACACGACTCGGTCCTCAATCGACAACAACAGGGCTACGCACGTGAGACCTCCGCTTACTGCATCCTATCCCCCCTGTTGGGTCTCAATTTCACAACCCTTAAGAAATTTTCTAATCATTCCATACCGTGTGACAAAACCTTACCTCGCGAGTAGATTTCCAACTACTCACCTTCTACCGAGGTCCAAAGCACATTAGCATGGCACTCTCTACTCGTCGAGTCTGTAAACTACCCAACCCTTCATAGGATTTAAAGTCAAGCAATTGGGGTTTCAAACACCTTAACTCTAATGCGAACATTTCAACCTAGACATAAGTGATACAAATGAAAAACTTTGTAAAAGGTACTTAAATGCAAACCGAGGCTTGCTTGGTTGCGAGTCAAAAGGAAAGTTAGCTTCTGGTGGCAGGATGTCCAACGGCTCCGGCGTATCCTCAACTTCGGTCACTATATGAGATGTAGCAAACTATATGTATAAGTGCTAATGAAATATAAGAATTAACTTCTATTTATAGCTACTGCTATTTATGTTGCTTAATTAGCTTTGGGATTTTTACAGTGAATACTAGGCTCTCTACGTGCGACGCCCTCAATTCTGTGGAAAACCACGGAACCAAGAACTGATGCATATGTGTGCCCAGGATGTTCATCACACATACACATATGTTCCGCAAACTGAATTCAGAATATATATTACCACGAATAACAGGGTTTTATTACAATGTCTCATGAGTCTTGGACTCATGGTAACATCGGAAGTCTTAATTTAACAGCGGAAGTCTTATTTCTATGCAGCGGAAGTCTTCTAACTAGTGCGGGAGCAATCTAAGCAGCAACGGCGGCTCCATCTCTACTCCATCCCCACAGGCAAAGTTGAGGACAGATTACACGCCTAATGATCCACCTGGTCTTCATAGTAATCTTCTCTTGTTGCTGATGATGAAATAATAATGCAAGTTTGAGTACAATGATGTACTCAACAAGTGCGGGAAAATATGATATGTAGCTCACAACAAAGTTATTTATTGAAACCGTAATAAAACAACAACTTAACTTTAAGTGAGTGTAATCCCAACATGTATTAAAACACCAATCATACCTCCATTATGTTCATCACCTTCCATGTCCCAATCAGACGTTAATCAACCTCATTCTTGCTCACAAATACCTTCTCGTATTCGCTACCATCTCATGAATACCATCTCGTATTCGCTACCATTTCATCTCATAAACAATTCCGTCTCACAGCGAGACCAATCTCGTTGCCATGACTCAACGGTCATGAAACCAATCTTATCACCCGGACTCAACAGTCCCAAAAACAAAACCAAAATCAAACCATAACCAAAACCTTCCAAAACCATCCCAAAATAACCATCCAACTAATCATGGAAGTTGGCCAGGCACTCGTGACCGTAAGCTAGGCTATCATGATAGTTTTAGACTCTGTAGAGTTTGCACCTCTTTACCCACAAGTTTGTGATTTCGTCACCCGTCGGCGACTGCAGAACCTACATTATACCAGTACACAACCGTCGGTGTATGGCCAAGAGATCACAAAATAGCCTTTACAAAGGGGCTACTAGATTTATGGACTCACTAAGGTTTCACCGGCAGGCTAGAATCTGCAATTCTCCCACCCACGGGCCCCCTCTTGTGCCATGCAGTTCCCAGGGCAGTCCTCACTCGACTCCCGTTCCTCGCGCCTTCCACGGTCCATAACAATCTAGCAACTTACCTAATTAGTCAGCTAAGCCGCACCCATAATTGGCCTTGTGGTGGCACTGTATCCTGGCATGTGCTCGCATGAACCGGTCCTTAGATCTACGGCAAGCAAACCACCATCTACTTCTATCTCATTCACAAACCTTGGCTTGCCTAGATCTGACACGACCCCAATGGTCCTGTCGAGCCAGGATCACGCTGAGGGGTGCTGCGTTGCACAGCACCGTATAACACACGTCAAAGGTGCGAAGCGGAAGCGGAAGTTTTATTACATAAACAAGTTTATGAACATATTTACATCAAAATAAGTTCAGTCTACACTCGCGGGCGTAGACTAAGCATCAAGTGCACGTTCAGCCCTCGAACGTGTCCTTGCTAGCACACACGCACACTAACTCTGCGGCGTGCACGACTCCCACTCGACGGAGTTCCCCTCCTGGGGTTCCGTCTCCTCTTCGGGAGTCCCTTCCTCATAGAACCCTGCAAAAGCTTCAAACACAAGCAGTGAGCACGAAGGCTCAGCAAGTCTGACCCGTCTCACCTAAACATGGAACTTCTACATGAGGGTAATGGGTTGCATGAGGTAAAATCATTTGCAAGGACTCGCCTAATTAGTAGAACCTTACTTTCAAGTTTTAGCAGCAGGTTGTGGAGAACCTTACGCTAAGGCACATGAGAGAGCCGCAATCAAACAAGAAACGCATTTCTCTCATGTACTTTGCCCAAAGTTGAAAAGAACTTTAATTAGCTCTAAGCTACAGCATATCATTAACAATCAATGTCCAGCTTTCAATCAGCAACATTTTAACATGTAACTAACCTGTTCTTTCTACGTCACGGTACAGTGAACAAGTGGTACTCACTGACCGCGAGGGACGGCGATTATAATCGATTTACACCTGCAGGGTTACCCGAACAACACGTCACGTACGCCCGTACTCGATGTTGCCTACAACAACCATCACGGACGCCGTACGCGACTACCTTTCACCCGTTAGCCAAATATTGAACCGGTCCCATCGTCCCGAGCAAGAGGTCCCTGCACGCGCATCTCTGTGCCGCCAGCTGATTTACACCTCGAGCTCTCAACCTACCCTCTGAACGACGGGCAATGCCTCAATACCCAGCTACCCGAGTTACATCAGTTTCCCGGTTCCCATATAGCCGGTAGGTCTTCGGTACTGTTCTAGCTTGTTCAACAGGCCCGCACACGGCTCGGTCCTCAATCGACACAAGCGGAGCTACAGCACACAGGCCCCAAAGTCCTGCTGCCCTTACTCTCCGCTCGGTCTCATTTTCTTGCCATGTGTTTCATGTGCTATCTCTACCCGAGCAATGTGCCTCTAGCTTATTCTCGCGAGTAGTTCCAACTACTCGACTTGTACCGAATCCTACTCTATCCTAGCAATGCAGTGGCTAACGAGGTTTTCAATCCTAAACCCAACCCATGGTTTTCTTGGCTGTGCAGTTGGGTTTCCAATCAAGACTCTAGTGCAAAGAACAATATTCAAAGATGTGCTCAAAACAATAAATATTTGTAAAAAGGTTAATGCAAACCGGGGCTTGCCTTGCTGCTCTTGGTCGTAGGCTAGCTGTTCCTCCGGAGTAACGAAGTCTAGGACTTCGGGTTCCTCCTCGACCTTAGCGACTACATGATAAGAACAATGTATGTATTAATTTAAATGCATTTGTATTAACTTGAAGTTGTGAAGTCTATAACCCTTGCTAGACAGACCTAATGACTGTGAAACTTTTACTGTGGCTTGGTTACAACCTAAGCAAAGACTTGGTCAAGTTTTAGTTGCAGCAAAGCTCATTTGAGCCCTCCACAATTAATTATGTCCTTGACCTTAATTGGAACTCTTAGGGTGTTTTAGGGATTTTCATGAGACAAACTATGACTTTCTGAAAACTAGATTTTCAGAGGGTTCTAATGGAGTTGGTCTCACTTAATTTGGAAGTCTCTAACTAAAGATATGAGCTAAACAATTTCAGAGAAAATTCTGAAAATGTTTCTGAACATTTTCTATTTTCTCTGGAACAGTTTTACTAATCACACCATTAGGTGGACTAAATGAGCTCAAATGGATCTGAAAATTTTGTGGTAGTTCAAGGATATTTTGGTGAACATCTCAGCAAAATTTCAGGAATTTCCTCCAAAGGATTCTCCAGTTAAAATTCCTAACATTTTAAACTTTAAGGAATTAATTCTGGAGAATTAAGGAATTTCACGAAGTGAAACTTGATTTTCTGGAAAGTACTCAGAGAGCTGAATCCATCAAAATTTGGTTCACTCAATTTGGAGCTTTCTAGCCAAAGTTATAAGGATTTGAAGTTTGAAGGAAATCAGAAAATCGGGGAAAAGTTTAAACCCGCGCGTGGGCCCAGGGGACACGCGTCGCACGCCGAAGCGACAGCACACCGCGGCCCACAAGGCTTTTGCGCGCCAGCACACCCGATCCCGGCCGCAGCCGGATCCCGATTCAAAATATCGGCCGCTGACAGCTGGGGTCCACCCCCTTCTTCAACCTCGCGACACCCGCGCCCCGCCGCCGAGGGACCTCGCCGGAGAGCTCGCCGCTGGCTGCTGTACAGCTCCAAACTTCTTGATTCTGGCCGCCCCTGCCTACTTTTACTTGGGGAACAGGATCCGAGGGTCAGCTGCTCATGACAACGGCCGGAGCATGGTCGGCGACGAGCCGCCATATCGGAACGACTTCGGCCATGTCGGCTGACTCTCCTAGTACCTCAGCTAATTGGGAAATCAGTCGGGGAGCACCAGTGGACCTCAGAGAAGGTCGACATGAACTCGAGGCAGCTCGGGGAAGGCCCAAAATAGGTCCTCACCGTGCGCCCGATACCCCCCGTTCGTTCCGCCATTAGTAGACCTTGAATTACGCCGGGCACAGAGGTTCTCCGGCCCAGAGTTGTGAAGGCAACTTGTGCGTCACCGTGTCTAGCTCGTGTGGGAGTGGCCTGAGGCCCTCTAATCCTTTCTAGAGCACGAATTAAACAGAATCGTACCCGAAGGTCGTTCTGCACACAGAAAGGGGAAAAATGGAAATTCGCCGCCGGTGAGCAACCACTCGAGCTGTGGCTCGGGGATGAGCAGCACCGGTCACCTGCGCGTCCAAGGGTGCCTTGGCTCGGGCGTGACAACGCCCAGGTTGGGCTGTCCACGAGAGCCCAAGGTGCGGCGGTTTCCAGTTCCGATCTTTATCTTTCGGCACAGCCGATAGCACTCGGTTTCAATCGACTTTTAGCAATGGGGAGGATGGAGGAAGGTCTCTAGTACCTTGCTGGGACCCTGGAGTGGAAGGAGGGAGCTGCGATCGGGTTGATCGAGCGGGAGCTCGAGCGGCGGTGATGGCAGTGGAGAAATGGATCGTGCACGTCGGCAGCTCGGGAAGTGAGTGATCGGAGCACGCCGGGGAGGGAATAAATAGCCCGGCGGCTGGTCTCCGGCTTGGGGCGCGAAGCAGGAGCTGGCGCCGGCTGCCCCCTTCGGTGGCGCGCGCGCACAGCAGCCGGGAACCGACTGAACTGTGGTTCAGTCGGTTTGTTTTGATGCAGAGGCTGACATGTGGGTCCCACTCCTCTTTTAACCTCTGAAATTTACTCCTAACAGCTGTGGTAAACAGTGAACCCTATTCTACCCTTGGCAATTCAAATTATTCACCCAAGAGCCATTTGAATTGATCAAAGTTCAAATGAGGTTTGGTTTGAATGAATTTCAGCACAAGTTCAGTTTGAAATTCAAATAAAGTTTGAATTTCTCCCCCTTAGCTCATGTGAAGATCAACTCCAAATGGAGTGAAAATTGGTGTTTGAGCTCACAAAAATGTGCTGAGCAAGCATATGCCTTCCACTTTCAAATTCATGGTATAAAAACAGTTTGAATTTGAATATGTTTTCAAACTGCCCTTTTCCTATCTATACCCAAGATGACCTCAAAAAGGTTTTGAATTTGGGTGAAACTTGGCATGGACATCCTTAGCAAAGTGTAGGAGTTTTCATATGTCCAGCCCATCTATATCACATGTGGGAAATACCACTTTTGCAATGTGTGAGTTTGTTCTCTAATCAGCATGTTGATAATTGTTACTTGCTCTTCATTTGTGTTCATCATTCTTGCTCAAATGAGGTGTGTGGTGTGGTGATGAACACTGCAAATGGTTGTCAAAACTGAGGCCCTTACATTCCTCCCCCCTTAAAAGAATCTCGTCCCGAGATTATAAGGTGAAAATGAGAGAGAGGACGGTGGAAAATTACCGGATATGCGACGTGAAAAAGTCGGGGTAGTTAGTGCGAAGGAATTCTTCGCTCTCCCATGTCGCTTCGTCCATGGAGTGATTACTCCATAGAACCTTGTAGAACCACAACGTACGGTGGCGTGTGGTTCGGGCCTTTTCATCAATAATCTGCACCGGTTCCTCCCGATAGGTGAGATCCGGTTGCAGTTCTTCAATGTCTTCCAGCTGAACGGTAGTTGATAGCTTGAGACACTTCCTCAGCTGGGAAATGTGAAAGACGTTGTGCACACCGGAAAGTGCTTCTGGTAATTTCAGCCGGTATGCCACTGATCCACATCTTTCGGTAATCTGGAATGGACCGATGAATCGGGGTGCCAACTTTCCTCTCACCCCAAATCTGTTTACGCCCTTCATTGGAGACACTCGTAGGTATACGTGATCTCCAACTTCGAATTGTAATGGGCGCCTTCTCTGGTCCGCATACTGCTTCTGTCGGGATTGAGCGGCTCTTAGGTTCGCTTGAATCAGTCGAACCTTTTCTTCCGCGTCGTTGACAAGGTCAATCCCGAAGGTAACCCTCTCGCCAGACTCACACCAGTTCAGTGGTGTGCGGCATTTTCTCCCGTATAGCGCCTCGTAGGGCGCCATCTTGATGCTGGCTTGGTACCCATTGTTGTACGAGAACTCGGCTAACGGCAAGTGATCATCCCAATTCTTGCCGTGGTCGATAGCGCAAGCTCGTAGCATGTCTTCTAGAATCTGATTCACCCGCTCAGTTTGTCCATCCGTCTGCGGGTGGTAGGCTGAACTACGGATCAGCTTCGTCCCCAAGCCAGCGTGTAGCTGCTCCCAAAAACGGGACACAAATAAAGTGCCCCGGTCCGATACGATGGTACGGGGTACGCCGTATAAGCATAGGATCCGTGAGATGTACAGTTCAGCGTACTTCTTGGCGTTGTAGTTGGTGTTGACCGGGATGAAATGGGCAACTTTGGTGAGCCGATCGACGATCACCCACACAGAATCATGTTTCTGTAAGGTGGTGGGTAAACCGACGACGAAATCCATGCTCACGTCCTCCCACTTCCAGGCAGGAATGCCCAGTGGTTGCAGCAGTCCCGGTTTCCGCATATGGTCTGCCTTCACCCTTCGACATGTATCACACTCGGACACGTATTTGGCAGTCTCTCGCTTCATCCGTGTCCACCAAAACCTTCTTCTGAGTTCTTGATACATTTTGTTGCTGCCGGGGTGAATAGAAAATTTTGATAAGTGAGCCTCATCAAAGATTTTCTTCCGTAACTCCGGGTTTCGGGGTACGACGATTCGGTCCTTGAACCATAGGACGCCGTCTCCGTCCTTCCGGAAACATTTTAATTCCCCACTATCTACACGTCTCCGCAAATGTGACATGCCCTTGTCATTCTTCTGGGCTGCCGCTATCTCTTCACGGATGGTGGGGATCAAAGCTAAGTTGTAGAGAGCTCCGTGTGGAATCACATGTAGTGGTGGTTCGCTCTCTTCCAACGGTGTGATGGTGAGATTATTAACGTGTGACTTGCGGCTCAGCGCATCTGCCACAACGTTTGCCTTGCCCGGATGATAATGGATCTCTATTTCGTAATCCTTTATCAGTTCCAACCATCTTCGTTGCCTCATGTTCAACTCCTTCTGAGTGAATATGTACTTGAGGCTTTTGTGGTCGGTATATAAATGTACGAGGTTACCGAGTAGGTAGTGCCTCCACATCTTCAGTGCAAGTACCACGGCAGCGAGCTCCAAATCGTGAGTTGGATAATTTTGCTCATGGTTCCTAAGCTGCCGTGATCCATACGCGACCACTCTTCGGTCTTGCATCAGCACACATCCGAGCCCAATGCCGGATGCATCGCAGTACACATCGAACGGTTTTGTTGTGTCTGGCTGCGCCAAAACCGGTGCTGACGTCAGGTGCTTGACTAAAGCCTTGAATGCTGCTTCACATGCTGGACTCCAAACATGTCTGGTAGCCTTCTTCAGCAGCTCTGTCATTGGCTTGGCAATCTTCGAGAAGTTCGGAATGAACCTCCGATAATATCCCGCGAGTCCGAGGAAACTCCGTACCTCATGAACCGTTCTCGGGGATTTCCAATTCAGCACTTGCGTGATCTTGCTCGGGTCCACAGCGATACCCTCCGCTGAGATGATATGCCCGAGGAAAGGCACTTGCGATATCCAAAACTCGCATTTGCTGAACTTTGCGTATAACTTGTGATCCCGCAGCCGTTGCAAGACTATACGCAGATGTTTCTTGTGATCTTCCTCCGACTTGGAGTATACTAGGATGTCGTCGATGAAGACCACGACAAACTTGTCCAGCTCCGGCATGAACACCGAGTTCATTAAGTACATGAAGTGAGCTGGAGCATTGGTGAGGCCAAAGAACATGACCTGGTACTCATAAAGTCCATACCTTGTCGAGAAAGCTGTCTTTGGAATGTCCTCCGCCCTTATCTTAATCTGATGGTACCCGGATCTTAAATCCATCTTGGAAAAGATCTTTGCTTCGACCAACTGATCAAACAACATGTCGATCCGTGGCAACGGGTACTTGTTCTTGATGGTTACGGCATTTAATGGACGGTAGTCCACGCAAAGCCGCAACGTTTCATCCTTCTTCTTGACAAATAATGCCGAACAGCCCCATGGCGAGGAGCTCGGCCTAATAAAACCCTTCTCCAGAAGGTCCGTGAGCTGAGTCTTCAGTTCAGCCAACTCCTTGGGCGCCATCTTGTACGGCCTTCGGGATATTGGCATGGTTCCCGGTGCAAGTTCAATCTTGAACTCCACCTCTCTATCGGGTGGCATCCCCGGCAAATCGTCCGGGAACACCTCAGGGAACTCTCGGACCACTGGAATGTCTTCCAATCTGATGGTTGTGGCTTGATAGACACTTGGAAGTTTTATTTCTGGACTGTCCAGAAATAATGAGTGAGAACCGTGCACCTCTGAGTTTAAGTGCACGACTCGAAGGACGGTGTCTAAAACAGCGCCGTGGCGGGTTAACCACGACATCCCTAGTATGACATCGACCTTCTGCCCCTCTAAGATAATGAGAGACGTGGGGTACACTCTACCCGCTAAGCATAATGGTGCTTTGGAGACCATTATGCTTGCTGAAATCTTCCCACCCGGTGAACAAATTAAATATGGACTATCGGTGGGTAGTATTGGCAAGCTGTGTTTAGCAATGAAAGCTTGGCTAATAAAATTATGCGTGGTGCCTGAATCAAATAGTACTATAGCGGGATGCTGGTGGATTGGAACATACCCGCAAGGATTGGCTCGCCCTCCGGCACGTCCTCAATGGCAAGCTGGTGGACAGTACCGGGCCTAGGGTTTGCCCACCGCGCATTAGTAGGGTTCCGGGGTTGATTCCTCCCCGGAAACTGTGGTGCCACTCCGCCGCCTTGCCTCTCAGGGCAACTGCTTGCGAAGTGTCCTAGACGACCACACTTGTAACACGTGGCCGCTGCTGGTGGAGTACTTGGTGGACGAAAGCCCGGCATGCGTTGCGGAGGTGCAAATGCACGCGGCATCGCCCGCTGCTGCTGCTGTTGTTGCGGTGGTACTGGCAGTGCCGGCCGGAATGCCGGTGAAGAGTACGGCCGACTGCGGAACGGCATCGACCGCTGTGGTGGTTGCCAGCGCGGACCTGATGGTGGGCGATTCACCATCCGAAACTTCTGAGAAGGACCGCCTCCTTCTCCGCTGCTCTGCGGCGCGCTTCGCTTTCGCTCTGCCGCCGCCAACTCCTTGCCGGAGTCCTCCTGAACAATCGCAGCATCAATGATGTCGTTGAGGCTGCCGCGGTTGAACATCGCCAACTTGTCCTTCAGGAGCGGGTTAAGCCCCTGGTAAAAGTGGTCCCGCCGCTTCTCGTCCGTATCTGCGTGATACGACGCGTAGAGCGCGAGATCGTTGAACGCCCTGGAATATTCCAGCGCGTTTCGGCTCCCTTGTTGCAGGTGTAGGAACTCCTGCGTCTTCCTCTTCATCAAACCGGGCGGTATATGATAGGCCCTGAAGGCCGTCCGGAACTCCGCCCAGGTCATCGCTCGGTCGGTGGGCTGTGAAGCACAGAAGTTGGCCCACCACGCGCTCGCGGATCCTTGGAGCTGCTGGACCGCGAACTGAGTCTTGCGCTGCTCGCTGATTTGGAGCAGCCCGAACTTCATCTCTATGGCGCGGAGCCAGTTGTCCGCGTCAAGTGGTTCATCCGCCCTTGAGAATACAGGGGGATGAGTCGCCAGGAAGTCGGAGTAGGAGCTCTGTTGGCGCTCCTCACGATCTTGACGTCTCTCTGGGCGAGACGTATTCGCAATTAACGTTTGCAGCAGCTCTGTGTGCTGCTGATGTGAACCCGCCATTGCCGCGACAATGTCGGCCAATGTAACCGTTGGCAGTGGCGGTGGCGGTGTTTGCTGTTGCTGTTGCTGCTGCTGTCCCGAGGAGTCCTCGGGAGGCGGTTGGGAGGTCTCTCCCCCTTGGCTAGTACCTCCAACATCAGGGTTGGCACGAGTACGCGTCATTCTGAAATTCAACACAGCAGCAATTAGCACATGTCTTACTCAAAATTCCATAAACAGCAGTAAGTATTGAAGCGACGCATGATTGACTTGCACAACATTCACATATATTGATAAAGCATAAACTTTATACAAGATACATTATTCTCGGATCTCCGAGAAGTCGTGCTCATGTCGTCACCACCTATACATACGCTACTGTCTACACGACATGTCACTGATTACAAAAGTTGGGTTACGCTACCCTAGCTGCCCTACTTGGCAACCATAACCCCCTACTCGGAGTAGAACTCGACCTCCTGTGGGTCGTCCTCCTCCGGTACTTCTGCTGGTGGCTCTGGATCTACCACCTCTCCTCCCATTCCGGGTTCTCCCATGGCTGGAAGACCCAAGACTACCGGTACGCCCAATACCGGGGGCACGAGGTCCTGCAACGCATGCACCTCGTCCATAGACTGGTTGTAGTCCTCTTCCCAGCCTTGTCCTTCCTCAATAGCGTCGTCCCGCTCTTGAGCAAGGTCCTCATTCTGCTGGGTTAGGGTCTGCACCAGCTCTTGCAACGCCGCGATGTCAACACGGCTCTTCTTCTTTGCCTTCTTCAGACGACGCAACTGATTGTGTTGTTCATTCAGTCGCTTAATCGTCGGAAGGAGCACATTGCGGAGTGCACTGTGAGCACTCTCAAAATGATCTCCACGGCTTGTGCTCTCCTTGAGCTTGGTGGCGAGATGCTCCGTATGAACAGCTTGGCTGTTCATCACAGCGTTTCCCGCCCTCATTTGGAGACTGAGATTTGCCTCCGCGGGGTTGTACCTTGGGCAAGTTGGGTCTGTTGCCTCCAGGTACCTCTCTCCCCACACATGCTGAGCTCGTCCCTCCACCGGAACGAGTGCTGTATGGAGTTCCCTCCATAGCCTGCACGTGTAGTTGGCAGAAACGTGACATAGTGTCACGGGCTGCCACTTGCCACATCCCTTCCGGTTGTCTTCCTCTCACCGTGACGGTGAATGGCACCCAACCGGGTGGCGTAGGTCCTGCGGAAACCTCGACATGGATCGTCCACGTCTTGTTCCCCTCTTCGCCTTCTTCCTTGGCGAAGTATTGCGGCATCTGGTTGTACCCGAAATATTGGAGCAGTTGCCACAATGCTTCCGGGTAGCCGCTACGGTCAGAGCAGTGGGAAACTACCCACCCGTTTTCCAACCGTTTATCTGCTGCCATCTGTAAAAATATATTTGAGAAATGTCAAATATTTATTTGAACAGTAACCCATTGAGTTATAACATAAGATATGTCATTGAACCCATAACACTTGGAAACATAGTTCAAATTTTTAAACAAATTTGACTACTGATCTGCTGTTACCATGACAGCCCTGACCAGTTTCCATATCAACCTGATTTAGGCCAGGCTAAAAGCAAAACCAGTACTGGAGCTCAACATCAAAGTTAACGTTAACTTCAATAGCTTTCCAGAAAGTATTTGCTTGGCCTATGATCTGTCCTGGTTCAAAAGTTATGAGGTGTCAAAGTTAACCGAATTTCTGGAGAAAATTGGACAGCACCTCCCTGCTTTAGGTACTGCTTTGATCCAAGAATCCCAGTTAATTCTATTCCTAACCTGACAAAACTTTCTGTTACAAAGTTGTAACCCATCTCATAAGCTTTCCAGAACTACCTCATTTCCTATTTTTGGATTTTTAAGCAGGAAGTTATGCTTAATTTACAGAGAGTTTACAGAGAGTCTTTGCTCTGTCCTGTTTTCTGGACAGTTTCAATTCTACTGCATTTTTCGAGTGGTTAAGTGATGAAACACCTCTGGACCTCAACAGAAAAGTTGTAAAGCTCTTCCAAAGCTTTCCAGAAATGTATCATACAACCCCAACCTCGAAAGAACTCAACCTCTAACCTCTGATTAACTTCAGCCTGGATTTAGCTGAAAACAGAGGGCTCTGTCCTTAACATCCTATAAGTTGAAAACTTATTAGCTTTGAATATCCTGTTCAAGGGAAGGAGTTATATCAAGTTTTACTACTTTGGATCAAAACCTTCAAATTTTTAAATGAAGTTGTTCATTTAGTTGGGTGTGACGTCGATGCGTCACTAGATTTTTGACGGTACTACGTCCTCACAAGGAAAAACCTATACCGGACTTAGCCGGCTTCGTTAGTTCAGTGGCACTACTCGTCACTCGCACACGGATGCTACACGTCTACCGTTTCGTGGTAAGGCTACCTGCAGAAACTCAAACAATCATCAGACTCGGCTGCACACCGAGCCCGGAATCCATACAGTTCGTACACCCGGCCGTCATCACTCGCCCGGATGTTCCCAAGCCAAACACGCCTTGAGTTACGTGTTCACGTTTCAGACCACGTGACGGGGTCTCCCATGTTGCACCACGCACACCAGGGACAGACGTTGCTCGAATACCCCAAATGACATGAAGAGTCGTAGAGGATATCAAAGCGGGTCGGGTCACCTGCCACCCGTGGGGCTCCACCCTTCAGCTTGTGCGCACTGGTGGACAGCGCTTTCGTGCACCCCCCAAGACATGAACGTCCCGAGATGCACGATTTTCCGACATAACAAATAGGTTAATATGCCACTTTCTATATGCTAATAACATCCTTATACGGGCTACTAATTCGTTCCTCACTGGATTTTTGAAAAAGAAGACCTTTGTACTGTGTTAAACCTCAAGCGAGCTCTGATACCACGCTGACACGACCCCAATGGTCCTGTCGAGCCAGGATCACGCTGAGGGGTGCTGCGTTGCACAGCACCGTATAACACACGTCAAAGGTGCAAAGCGGAAGCGGAAGTTTTATTACATAAACAAGTTTATGAACATATTTACATCAAAATAAGTTCAGTCTACACTCGCGGGCGTAGACTAAGCATCAAGTGCACGTTCAGCCCTCGAACGTGTCCTTGCTAGCACACACGCACACTAACTCTGCGGCGTGCACGACTCCCACTCGACAGAGTTCCCCTCCTGGGGTTCCGTCTCCTCTTCGGGAGTCCCTTCCTCATAGAACCCTGCAAAAGCTTCAAACACAAGCAGTGAGCACGAAGGCTCAGCAAGTCTGACCCGTCTCACCTAAACATGGAACTTCTACATGAGGGTAATGGGTTGCATGAGGTAAAATCATTTGCAAGGACTCGCCTAATTAGTAGAACCTTACTTTCAAGTTTTAGCAGCAGGTTGTGGAGAACCTTACGCTAAGGCACATGAGAGACCCGCAATCAAACAAGAAACGTATTTCTCTCATGTACTTTGCCCAAAGTTGAAAAGAACTTTAATTAGCTCTAAGCTACAGCATATCATTAACAATCAATGTCCAGCTTTCAATCAGCAACATTTTAACATGTAACTAACCTGTTCTTTCTATGTCACGGTACAGTGAACAAGTGGTACTCACTGACCGCGAGGGACGGCGATTATAATCGATTTACACCTGCAGGGTTACCCGAACAACCCGTCACGTACGCCCGTACTCGATGTTGCCTACAACAACCATCACGGACGCCGTACGCGACTACCTTTCACCCGTTAGCCAAATATTGAACCGATCCCATCGTCCCGAGCAAGAGGTCCCTGCACGCGCATCTCTGTGCCGCCAGCTGATTTACACCTCGAGCTCTCAACCTACCCTCTGAACGACGGGCAATGCCTCAATACCCAGCTACCCGAGTTACATCAGTTTCCCGGTTCCCATATAGCCGGTAGGTCTTCGGTACTGTTCTAGCTTGTTCAACAGGCCCGCACACGGCTCGGTCCTCAATCGACACAAGCGGAGCTACAGCACACAGGCCCCAAAGTCCTGCTGCCCTTACTCTCCGCTCGGTCTCATTTTCTTGCCATGTGTTTCATGTGCTATCTCTACCCGAGCAATGTGCCTCTAGCTTATTCTCGCGAGTAGTTCCAACTACTCGACTTGTACCGAATCCTACTCTATCCTAGCAATGCAGTGGCTAACGAGGTTTTCAATCCTAAACCCAACCCATGGTTTTCTTGGCTGTGCAGTTGGGTTTCCAATCAAGACTCTAGTGCAAAGAACAATATTCAAAGATGTGCTCAAAACAATAAATATTTGTAAAAAGGTTAATGCAAACCGGGGCTTGCCTTGCTGCTCTTGGTCGTAGGCTAGCTGTTCCTCCGGAGTAACGAAGTCTAGGACTTCGGGTTCCTCCTCGACCTTAGCGACTACATGATAAGAACAATGTATGTATTAATTTAAATGCATTTGTATTATCTTGAAGTTGTGAAGTCTATAACCCTTGCTAGACAGACCTAATGACTGTGAAACTTTTACTGTGGCTTGGTTACAACCTAAGCAAAGACTTGGTCAAGTTTTAGTTGCAGCAAAGCTCATTTGAGCCCTCCACAATTAATTATGTCATTGACCTTAATTGGAACTCTTAGGGTGTTTTAGGGATTTTCATGAGACAAACTATGACTTTCTGAAAACTAGATTTTCAGAGGGTTCTAATGGAGTTGGTCTCACTTAATTTGGAAGTCTCTAACTAAATATATGAGCTAAACAATTTCAGAGAAAATTCTGAAAATGTTTCTGAACATTTTCTATTTTCTCTGGAACAGTTTTACTAATCACACCATTAGGTGGACTAAATGAGCTCAAATGGATCTGAAATTTTTGTGGTAGTTCAAGGATATTTTGGTGAACATCTCAGCAAAATTTCAGGATTTTCCTCCAAAGGATTCTCCAGTTAAAATTCCTAACAGTTTAAATTTAAAGAATTAATTCTGGAGAATTAAGGAATTTCACGAAGTGAAACTTGATTTTCTGGAAAGTACTCAGAGAGCTGAATCCAGCAAAATTTGGTTCACTCAATTTGGAGCTTTCTAGCCAAAGTTATAAGGATTTGAAGTTTGAAGGAAATCTGAAAATCGGGGAAAAGTTTAAACCCGCGCGTGGGCCCAGGGGACACGCGTCGCACGCCGAAGCGACAGCACACCGCGGCCCACAAGGCTTTTGCGCGCCAGCACACCCGATCCCGGCCGCAGCCGGATCCCGATTCAAAATATCGGCCGCTGACAGCTGGGGTCCACCCCCTTCTTCAACCTCGCGACACCCGCGCCCCGCCGCCGAGGGACCTCGCCGGAGAGCTCGCCGCTGGCTGCTGTACAGCTCCAAACATCTTGATTCTGGCCGCCCCTGCCTACTTTTACTTGGGGAACAGGAGCCGAGGGTCAGCTGCTCATGACAACGGCCGGAGCATGGTCGGCGACGAGCCGCCATATCGGAACGACTTCGGCCATGTCGGCTGACTCTCCTAGTACCTCAGCTACTTGGGAAATCGGTCGGGGAGCAGCAGTGGACCTCAGAGAAGGTCGACATGAACTCGAGGCAGCTCGGGGAAGGCCCGAAATAGGTCCTCACCGTGCGCCCGATACCCCCCGTTCGTTCCGCCATTAGTAGACCTTGAATTACGCCGGGCACAGAGGTTCTCCGGCCCAGAGTTGTGAAGGCAACTTGTGCGTCACCGTGTCTAGCTCGTGTGGGAGTGGCCTGAGGCCCTCTAATCCTTTCTAGAGCACGAATTAAACAGAATCGTACCCGAAGGTCGTTCTGCACACAGAAAGGGGAAAAATGGAAATTCGCCGCCGGTGAGCAACCACTCGAGCTGTGGCTCGGGGATGAGCAGCACCGGTCACCTGCGCGTCCAAGGGTGCCTTGGCTCGGGCGTGACAACGCCCAGGTTGGGCTGTCCACGAGAGCCCGAGGTGCGGCGGTTTCCAGTTCCGATCTTTATCTTTCGGCACAGCCGATAGCACTCGGTTTCAATCGACTTTTAGCAATGGGGAGGATGGAGGAAGGTCTCTAGTACCTTGCTGGGACCCTGGAGTGGAAGGAGGGAGCTGCGATCGGCTTGATCGTGCGGGAGCTCGAGCGGCGGTGATGGCAGTGGAGAAATGGATCGTGCACGTCGGCAGCTCGGGAAGTGAGTGATCGGAGCACGCCGGGGAGGGAATAAATAGCCCGGCGGCTGGTCTCCGGCTTGGGGCGCGCAGCAGGAGCTGGCGCCGGCTGCCCCCTTCGGTGGCGCGCGCGCACAGCAGCCGGGAACCGACTGAACTGTGGTTCAGTCGGTTTGTTTTGAGGCAGAGGCTGACATGTGGGTCCCACTCCTCTTTTAACCTCTGAAATTTACTCCTAACAGCTGTGGTAAACAGTGAACCCTATTCTACCCTTGGCAATTCAAATTATTCACCCAAGAGCCATTTGAATTGATCAAAGTTCAAATGAGGTTTGGTTTGAATGAATTTCAGCACAAGTTCAGTTTGAAATTCAAATAAAGTTTGAATTTCTCCCCTTAGCTCATGTCAAGATCAACTCCAAATGGAGTGAAAATTGGTGTGTGAGCTCACAAAAATGTGCTGAGCAAGCATATGCCTTCCACTTTCAAATTCATGGTATAAAAACAGTTTGAATTTGAATATGTTTTCAAACTGCCCTTTTCCTATCTATACCCAAGATGACCTCAAAAAGGTTTTGAATTTGGGTGAAACTTGGCATGGACATCCTTAGCAAAGTGTAGGAGTTTTCATATGTCCAGCCCATCTATATCACATGTGGGAAATACCACTTTTGCAATGTGTGAGTTTGTTCTCTAATGAGCATGTTGATAATTGTTACTTGCTCTTCATTTGTGTTCATCATTCTTGCTCAAATGAGGTGTGTGGTGTGGTGATGAACACTGCAAATGGTTGTCAAAACTGAGGCCCTTACAAGATCTCCCTCCGATCCATGTTCATTAACAACATCAGTTCCTCAATATTCTTACGAGTGCAGTTAGCTAGACACATCTATCTTGCTTTCCGTAATCCCATGGACTCAGCGAAACATAAAAGTTAAAACCATACCCGACTCATAAACTTCCCTGGCGACAAGGATGGTTTAACCAAAACCAGTGAACTCCTATAAAAGGGTTTCCCATCATGTTTGACTCAGCACTCATGCCTTTTCGCAAACAAAACAGTTTTTCCAAAACATAGGATCAATATGGTCAAGGGGCACTTGCCTTGTTCTGGCTGTTCTGGTTGCTCTTCGATCTCGAAACCTTGTTGTGGCTGCTCGTCGTAAACAGCTCCCTGAGCTTGTCCTTCTATACGCGATCACGCACATACAAGATTCACAACAATCAATATCATGCACAAACTTTAACTAAATGCGATGATGCATATGCATGCTATCCTATGATCAGTTTTTATTAGATCAGTTTGTACGTGTTCTTGCATGGTTTGCATGGGTTTTACGATGAACAGAGGTGTTCGGATCAAATGTGGACGTGGTGATGATCTTGACTCTAGATCAAACCGATCAACACGTGATCTGTCAACGAAAAAGCTTCTGTTCGAAAGGAATCAAAGAACAGATGCAAAGAAAACGCGATGATGTCATAAGGTAGTATTGGAGACCTACCTTACGTTCTTCTTGGTCTCGAGGTCCTTCTCCTAGCAAGACAGATCATTGGGGCTGTCTTCCGGTGATCTCTCTCGACCGAACTCCGGCGAAGGGTTTACTCGGCGAGCTGGGGCTAGGGCTCTAAGTTGTCGGCTCAGGAGGTGGAAAAGAAGTTCATGGTTTCGGCCAAAGGTTCTGGGTTCTATTTATAATCGGGAGGAGAAGAGTCCTAATCTGATTGTATTTCGAATAAGAGTCCTATTCAAATTGTCATTGAATCTTAACAACTTATCTTTAGTTGATTTGGTGCCGTAACATTGTGGAATTCGTGTTGGTTTCCTCCCGTACCGGTATTCCCACGCGTACAGAAGCAAAAACCGCTCCAGAACTCGTTACCTCCGCGGTGATGAGCTCCGGAAGCTCCACGTGTCCATCGGGGGCCTGGTCTCCTCCTTTCCGCAGAGACGAGCTCCGGTTGTGCCGCGTGTCAAGCGAGCGAGACCACCCTCTTTATTAGAGGTGGGCTCTGTGTGCGCCACATATCCTGGCGGTTGGGACCTCCTCTTTATTCGGAGGTGGCTCCGTGCACACCACGTGTCTGTGCCGGACCTCCCCTCTCTTCGGAGGTGGCTCCGGGGGTGCCATGTGTCAGTGCTGGACCTCCCCTCTCTTTGGAGGTAAGCTCCGATATTGCCACGTGTCCTAGCTGCTCCAGACTTCCTTTCTTCTCAGAGACGAGCTCCGAGGTTGACACGTGTCCAACAGTGACGGACCTCTCGGAGATAAGCTCCGGAGGTGACGCGTGTCCAATAAGACCGGACCACTGGGAGGTGAGCTCCGAGATCGACACATATCCCGTGCGTCTGGTCCTCTGTTTTCCGCGGTGAATAGCTCCTAAGGTGACACGTGTCCTGCGGGACTGGCCTCGCTTATCCGCAGAGGATAGCTCCAGGGGCAACACGTGTCCCACGGGGTCAGACCTCTACCCCTTTGCGGGGATGAGCCCTGAGCCTGCCACGTAGCAATATAAAATACAATTGTACTTTTTTATCCTTTCTCGATTTCAACTTATTTTAAAAATGTTTTCTACATATAAAATATGAATATGTGAAGAACCCGAAAATGAGGGTGTCACAAATCTACCCCCCTTAAATTGAATCTCGCCCTAGAGATTCGATAGTAGAGAATAAATGAGGAATTCTGTCTTGAAGTCTTCTTCACGCTCCCATGTGGCTTCATCTTCGGTGTGATGGCTCCATTGTACCTTGCACCATCGGATCACTTTGTTCCTTGTGACCCTTTCCTTTACGTCAAAATTTGGACGGGGTGCTTCGCATAGGTCAGGTCCTCTTGAAGTTCAAGCTCTTCCATTGGTACTTGCTCCTATGGTACTCTCAAGCACTTCTTGAGCTGGGATACATGAAACACGTCATGTACGTCGGAGATGTGTGTTGGGAGCTCTTGTTGATAGGCTACTTCTCCTTGCTTGTCCAAAATCTTAAATGCTCCGATGTAGCAAGGTGCTAGCTTGCCTTTGACGTTGAAACGTCGTTGGCCACGGATTGGCGATACCTTAAGGTATACGAAGTCTCCTACTTTGAAAGTCAACTTCCTTCGCCTATTGTCCGCATAGCCTTTCTGTCGTGACTGAGCAGCCTTTAAGTTCTCCTGTATCGTTTGGACTTGCTTTTCAGCTTCTTGTAGCAGTTCGGGCCCAAAAACTTGGTTTTCTCCGGTCTCGTTCCAAAACAGCGGCTTTCTACACCGTCTACCGTACAATGCTTCGAAAGGTGACATCTTCAAGTTGGCTTGATAGCTGTTGTTATAGGAGAATTCCGCGTACGGCAAGCTCCTATCCCAACTACGTCCATATTTCAAGGCGCAAGCTCTCAACATGTCCTCCAAATTTTGGTTTGTCCTTTCCGTTTGCCTGTCGGTCTGTGGGTGATAGGCGGAGCTAAAATTCAGTTGTGTACCCATAGCTTTCTGCAGCTTCCTCCAAAATCTAGAGGTAAACTGAGAACCTCGATCTGAGACTATCCTCCTAGGGACTCCATGACGGCACACGATCTGCTCCATGTACAACTCAGCTAATTGTGCAATGTTGTACTTGGCCCTTACAGGGAGAAAATGGCTGTTTTCGCCAATCGGTCCATGATAACCTAGATGGAGTCATAACCTGACTGAGTACGTGGCAATCCGATGATGAAATCCATACTGATGTCCTCCCACTTCCACTCGGGTACCTTCAAGGGTTGCAACAATTCAGCGGGTCTTTGATGTTCGGCCTTCACCCGTTGGCATGTGTCGCATAGGACAACATATTCGGCTATGTCCCTTTTCATACCATCCCACCAATAACAAGTCTTCAGGTCCTTGTACATTTTGGTACTTCTGGGATGTATGGAATAAGGTGAATCATGTGCCTCTTTTAAAATCATGTCGCGGATGTGCTTCATGTTAGGCACACAAATCCTTTTTCCTAGCCAAAGCGTACCCTTCTCATCTTCATTAAAATCCTTCTCTATTCCTTGTTGGATCCTTTCCTTGATCTCCTTGATCTCCTCATCCATTGCTTGGCCATCTCTTATTTCTTGCTCCAATGAAGAGTGGAGCTCCATCACTTCCATCTTGTTCAAGAATCCGAGGTGTAATCGTTCGAACTCCTTACGGAGTTTAGGTGGTAGCTCCCGAACCGTGAGTTGGTGACATGCTCCCTTCCGGCTCAATGCATCAGCTACTACATTGGCCCTTCCAGGGTGGTAGTTGATTCCAACATTGTAATCCTTGATGAGTTCCAACCATCGACGTTGCCTCAAATTCAAGTCCGTTTATGTAAATATGTACTTGAGGCTTTTATGATCTGCATAGATCTCGCATCAATGACCAAGGATATAATTTCTCCAAATCTTCAATGCATGCACTATCTGCTGCTAGCTCCAAGTCATGTGTAGGATAATTAAGCTCGTGCTTCTTTAATTGTCGTTAGGCATAGGCTACCACTTGTCCTTCTTGCATGAGCACACATCCGAGCCCTTGTCTCGATGCATCACAATATATGTCAAAGCTCTTGCTTACGTCCGGCAATACCAAAACCGGCGCTGTGGTTAGCCTTTTCTTGAGTTCCTCAAAGCTCTGTTGGCACGCTGATGTCCACTGGAACGCTTTTCCCTTTGTTAGAAACTCCGTCATAGGTTTTGCTATCTTAGAGATGTCCTTGATGAAGCATCGGTAGTATCCAGCCATCCCAAGAAAACTCCGAACGTCCTTCATGTTTTGCGGTTGGTTCCACTTCAGAACATCTCCCACTTTTCCGGGATCAACCGATACTTCTTCCTCGAAGATAATGTGGCCTAGAAACGATATCTCCTTTAGCCAAAATTGACACTTGTTAAGCTTGACATACAATTGATGCTCGCGCATTTTCTTCAAGGTCAATCTTAAATGTTCTTCATGCTCCTCCTCACTTTTTGAATACACCATAATGTCGTCGATAAAAACCACGATGAACTTATCCAAGTACTCCATGAAAACCTTGTTCATAAGGTACATGAAGTATGCGGGTGCATTTGTTAACCCAAAAGACATGACGGTATATTCATACAAACCATACCGTGTTCGAAAGGCAGTCTTGGGTATATCGGAGTGCTTAATCTTCAGCTGGAAGTATCCCGACCGAAGATCAATCTTGGAGAACACTCGGGCTCCTTTCATTTGGTCGAATAGGTCCTCTATATGGGGCAGAGGGTATTTATTCTTGATTGTCACCTCGTTGAGAGACCTATAGTCCACGCACATCCTTTGGGTTCCATCCTTCTTGTCTACGAAGAGCACGGGGGCTCCCCATGGTGACGAGCTTGGACGTATAAAACCCTTCTCCAACTGCTCCTGAATTTGCTTCTTGAGTTCCACTAGTTCAATGGTGGGCATCCTATAGGGTCTCTTTGCCATGGCTGCAGTTCCAGGTACCAGATCAATGGCAAACTCAATGTCCCGGTTAGGTGGCATACCTGGAAGCTCTTCTGGAAACACGTCCGAGAATTCCTGAACCACTAGAATGCTGTCCAACGTTGCTCCTTCGACGTGGTTCAAACTTGCCTTATTGGTTGTTTGCTGGGCTGACTTAAACTCGATACGAATACCGTCCTCGTTTGTCAACTGCACGCTTCTCTCAGCACATTGGATTACTCCGTTGTGCTGGCTTAACCAATCCATCCCGAGTATTATGTCAAGCCCTTGGGAATCCAAGACAATGAGGTTGGCAAGGAAGTCTACCCCCCTTATTTTAAGGCTTACTTTCGGACATACTATATTAGTCCTCATCTCTCCACCGGGAGAATTAACTAACTTAGCACATTTTAAGTTTGATATGGGTAGATTATGCTTGGGAACATACTTGGATGATATGAAGGAATGTGATGCTCCAGAATCAAATAAAATGGTGGCTGGGTTGGAATTGGCAAGGAACATACCAATTACGATGTCCTCAGCCTGTTGTGCTTCCTCAGCAGAGACATGGTTCACGCTGTCGTGAGCATAGTACTGCTGTCCACGGTTTCCTTGATTGTATCCTCCGTTCGGTCGCGGGTTCTGCTTGGGCACGTTCCCTTGCTGTCCAGGACCTCTCCTTGGGCACTGGCTCGTGAAGTGTCATGTTTCCCCACATGCAAAGCATGCCCTTTTGCCCACGGCAGCAGGTACGTTGGGGCGGGGGTTTTGAACAGGAGCGCCCATGTTGGGTCGGGGCACAGGAGGCAAGGACACACGAGGTGCTTGTGCAACGGGTCGTTGCTGTGGTGGCTGACTAGGGCGGTATGCAGGAGCGGTCGATCCATACTGCGGTGCAGATGGGGGCGTGTACCGAGGTCGTACATTGCTCCCTTGTGGCTGGTATGACATCTTCCTCTTGCCCTCTCGCTCGATCTCTCAGATCTTGCTTTCAACCACTACAGCCGGTCAACCAGCTTCTGGAAGCTCGCGTAGTCATTGTTGAGGAGCTGAACCTGGATCTCATTGTTCAACCCTCTCATGAACAGGTATTGCTTCCTCTGGTCTGAGTTGACATCTTCGGGGGCATACCGGGACAATTGTGTGAACTTGTTGACGTACTCATTCACGCTCTTCTGTCCTTGGCGGAGACCTTCGAACTCCTGTCTCTTGAGCATCATTACACTAGCAGGGATGTAATGAGAGCGGAAACTCTCCTTGAACTCAATCCAAGTGATCGTCTCCGGGTCGACATGAGCGTTGCATAGGGCATCCCACCAGTCAGCGGCAGCTCCCATGAGTTGGTATGACGCAAAAAGAACCTTCTCTCGGTCATTGCACTGCACTATGGCAAGCTTCTTCTCCATGGACTTCAACCAGTCGTCGGCCTCCATGGGGTTGTTAGCTTGAGCAAAGGTGGGTGGTCGAGTCCTCATGAACTCTCCCAGTCTGTTATGAGCCGGCGGTGGTGGTGGCGCGGTGCTGCCGGAACAGGGTTGTTGTTGTTGGCCTCCAACTAACCCAAAGTTTGGATCATGGTTTGCATAAGTTGATTTTGCATGGCCATCAACCGTTCCAGGTTGTTCTTACCAGCTCCGGGGTTAACAGGAACTTCGTCGTGGCCATCCTCTTGGTTGCCACGGACGTTCCTTCCATGGCGGCCGGCGTTTCCTATCACCATCTATGAGAGAGAACGAAATAGAATAGAGTTTAGAAGGTTAGATGGATCCACCTCACTATATGCATCAAGGTGGATTGGACTATATATATTAGCCCATATGAGGATGTGAACAATTGCCGAGGCATCTCACACCTCTTTCTACTTATGTGTGGGTATAGAAAACGCTTGAGACGTCCCACAACTCACACTAAGCACACAATCACAAGCAATCACCACAAGGGCTCACACAACTCCTATTCAAGGATTATTCAATGGGGGTCCTATATGGCTTAGGGTGATGCCAAACTGTGATCCAACTATGGCTTCTCCTAGGCTTGTATCCTATGTCAAGGTAGTTTCAATGCCAATCTATATATCCTAGGCTTGCATCCTATGGTCAGCGTGGCTTAGCTTACCAATCTGTGATCTATCTCGGTTGTGTGATCTATGATCAACCCGTGGCAGGTTGATACCAATCCGTGTCTGATACCAACTTGTGACTTCTATCTAAGAGTGTAACCTACCGTCAACCCGTGGCTCTGATACCAATATGTGACGCCCTCAATTCTGTGGAAAACCACGGAACCGAGAACTGATGCATATGTGTTCCTAGGATGTTCATCACACATACACATATGTTCCACAAACTGAACTCAGAATATATATTACGACAAATAACAGGGTTTTATTACAATGTCTCATGAGTCTTGGACTCATGCTAACAGCGGAAGTCTTAATTTAACAGCGGAAGTCTTATTTCCATGCAGCGGAAGTCTTCTAACTAGTGCAGAAGCAATCTAAGCAGCAGTGGTGGCTCCATCTCTACTCCATCCCCACAGGCAAAGTTGAGGACATATTACACGCCTAATGCTCCACCTGGTCTTCATAGTAATCTTCTCCTGTTACTGATGATGAAATAATAATGCAAGTTTGAGTACAATGATGTACTCAGCAAGTGCGGGAAAATATGATATGTAGCTCACAACAAGGTGGGTATAAAAAGGCTCATTGCAGAAAGCAAAGTTATTTATTAAAACCGTAATAAAACAACAACTTAACTTTAAGTGAACGTAATTCCAACATGTATTAAAACACCAATCATACCTCCATTATGTTCATCACTTTCCATGTCCCAATCAGACGTTAATCAACCTCATTCTTGTTCACAAATACCTTCTCGTATTCGCTACCATATCACGAATACCATCTCGTATTCGATACCATTTCATCTCATAAACAATTCCGTCTCACACCGAGACCAATCTCGTTGCCATGACTCAACGGTCATGCAACCAATCTTATCACCCGGACTCAACGGTCCCGAAAACAAAACCAAAATCAAACCATAACCAAAACCATCCCGAAATAACCATCCAACTAATCATGGAAGTTGGCCAGGAGCTCGTGACCGTAAGCTCGGCTATCACGATAGTTTTAGGCTCTGCAGGGTTTGCACCTCTTTACCCACAAGTTTGTGATTTTGTCACCTGTCGGCGACTGCAGAACCTCCATTATACCAGTACACAACCATCGGTGTATGGCCAAGATATTACAAAATAGCCTTTACAAAGGGGCTACTAGATGTATGGACTCACTAAGGTTTCACCGGCAGGCTAGAATCTCCAATTCTCCCACCCACGGGCCCCCTCTTGTGCCATGCAGTTCCCAGGGCAGTCCTCACTCGACTCCCGTTCCCCGCGCCTTCCACGGTCCATAACAATTTAGCAACTTACCTAATTAGTCAGCTAAGCCGCACCCATGCTTGGCCATGTGGTGGCACTGTTATCCTGGCATGTGCTCGCATGAAACGGTCCTTAGATCTACGGAAAGTAAACCACCATATCTTTCTACCTCATTCACAAACCCAGGCTTGCCTAGATCTCCCGATGATCCATGTTCATTAACAACATCAGTTCCTCAATATTCTTACGAGTGCAGTTAGCTAGACACATCTATCTCGCTTCCCGTAATCCCATGGACTCAGCGAAACATAAAAGTAAAAACCTTACCCGACTCATAAATTTCCCTGGTGACAAAGGTGGTTTAACCAAAACTAGTAAATGCCTATAAAAGGGTTTCCCATCATGTTTGACACAGCACTCATGCCTTATCGCAAACAAAACAGTTTTTCCAAAACATAGGATCAATATGGTCAAGGGGCACTTGCCTTGTTCTGGCTGTTCCGGTTGCTCTTGGATCTTGAAACCTTGTTGTGGCAGCTCGTCATAAACAGCTCCTTGAGCTTGTCCTTCTATACGCGATCACGCACATACAAGATTCACAACAATCAATATCATGCACAAACATTAACTAGATGCGATGATGCATATGCATGCTATCCTATGATCAGTTTTATTAGATCAGTTTGTACGTTTCTTGCATGGTTTGCATGGGTTTTACGATGAACAGAGGTGTTCGGATCAAATGTGGACGTGGTGTTGATCTTGACTCTAGATCAAACCGATCAACACGGGATCTGTCCACGAAAAAGCTTCTGTTCGAAAGGAATCAAAGAACAGATGCAAAAAAACGCGATGATGTCGTAAGGTAGTATTGGAGAGCTACCTTATGTTCTTCTTGGTCTCGAGGTCCTTCTCCTAGCAAGACAGATCATTGGGGATCTCTTCCGGCGATCTCTCTCGACCGAACTCCAGCGAAGGGTTTACTCAGCGAGCTAGGGCTAGGGCTCTAAGTCGTCGGCTCAGGAGGTGGAAAAGAAGTTCATGGTTTCGGCCAAAGGTTCTGGGTTCTATTTATAATCGGGAAGAGAAGAGTCCTAATCTGATTGTATTTCGAATAAGAGTCCTATTCAAATTGTTGTTGAATCTTAACAACTTATCTTAGTTGATTTGGTGCGGTATCATTGTGAAATTCGTGTCGGTTTCCTCCCGTACCGGTATTCCCACGCGTACAGAAGCAAAAACCGCTCCAGAACTCGTTACCTCTGCGGTGATGAGCTCCGGAAGCTCCACGTGTCTATCGGGGGCCTGTTCTCCCCCTTTCCGCAGAGACGAGCTCCGGTTGTGCCGCGTGTCAAGCGAGCGAGACCTCCCTCTTTCTCAGAGGTGGGCTCCGCGTGCGCCACGTATCTTGGCGGTCGGGACCTCCTATTTATTCGGAGGTGGCTCCGTGCACACCAAGTGTCAGTGCCGGACCTCCCCTCTCTTCGAAGGTGGCTCCGGGGGTGCCATGTGTCAGTGCTGGACCTAACCTCTCTATGGAGGTAAGCTCCGATATTGCCACGTGTCCTATCTGCTCCAGACTTCCTTTCTTCTCAGAGACGAGCTCCTAGGTTGACACGTGTCCAACAGTGACGGACCACTTGGAGATAAGCTCCGGAGGTGAAGCGTGTCCAATAGGACCGGACCCCTTGGAGGTGAGCTCCGAGATCGACACATATCCCGCGTGACTGGTCCTCTGTTTTCCGCGGTGAATAGCTCCTAAGGTGACACGTGTCCTGCAGGACTGGCCTCGCTTCTCCGCAGAGGCTTGCTCCGGGGGCAACACGTGTCCCACGGGGTCGGACCTCTCCCCCTTTGCAGGGATGAGCCCCGAGACAGCCACGTAGCTAGTTTAGCGGTGGACCTCTCCCCATTTGCGGAGATGAGCTCCGAACGGGCCACGTGGCCAGCGAGCCGCGGGAGTTGTCTTTGGCGCTTTCTGTAACTGGAATTGTACTTTTTGATCCTTTCTCGATTTCAACTTATTTTAAAAATGTTTTATACATATAAAATATGAATATATGCAGAACCCGAAAATGAGGATGTCACACTACGGATGATCTGAGCAAAATTTGGAGAAATTTTATTGCACCATGTGGTCTCCAAAGTCCCCACAAGTACAAGGCTTATCTGAATTTTGAGCCCACATCTGGAGTTTTAACATGTCTAACAGTGGAAGATCTAATTAGGGTAGGTCTCCATGGTTTTAACAAAATTTGTTTCACCATTTTTGGAGCTACCAACAGAGAGATATGAATTTTGGAAGTTGATAAGAAATGCTGAAAATGTCTCTGTTAATTTTCCTATTTTTCAGAGACATAAAGGTTTGACACCACATTTGGCCAAGAAAATGAGGTCCAATGCTTCTGAAATTTTTACTGGAGTTCCAGGATTTTCGGATGAAGGGCCTGCCCAAAATTGGGAATTTTCCCATAAACAAAACTCCTGTGAAAACTCCTACAAGATTTTCCTTAAATGAATTAATCAGCCAAATCCAGAGATTTTTATAACCATTGGGCTGCACCCCTGGATAGTACCCTCTGAGAGGAATCCAACAGAATTTTTTTGACAATTGTTGGACATTCCTACACAAAGTTATGGCTCTTCAATGTTTGAACTGAAATAGGAAAATATGAAAATGTTTAAACGCTGCAGCAGGCCCCACATGTCAGCACCGTCTTCCACCTCACGCCAAACAGAGGACCGGCGGCGTTCTCCGGCGAGGGTGGTGGGAACGGCATTCCCGGCCGCCTCCTGGGCCAAATCTCGCCGCTTCCCCATTTTTCACCCTGCTGAGCACAATGGTGGTGTCGCCGGCGGCCGAAACTTGCCGGAAAATGGTGCGCACCGGTGACAGCAGGGTTTCAAACTCCGGTGAGGTCGGGAAGCTTCATTCCTCCACCAAACGATCGGCTCTCGAGCTCTAGAGCACCATTTGAGGATGTAGGGACTAGGCATGGCAACCTAATCCACCGGGGAGCCCTTCAAACCTATCGGCACCGTTCGCCCGAAGTGGTCCAAAGGTTTTCCTGCAACAAGAACGTGTAATCCTCGCTCTACACCTAATTTCCCGGCCTAGAATCGACGGAGGAAGGGCGCTAGCTAGTCTAGAACCTGTGTGCAAAGTTTGAGCTACTGACAACACGAATTGAAGCTGAATTAGCAACTCTTTACCTCGGGGTCGAGTTGTGCTGCCCGGGGAAAAATCTCCGAATTCTCTTCCGAGGAGTCACGGCTTGGGCTGAATTTTGGAGGAGAGCAGCTCCGGTCGTAGGTGCACCAATGGGTTGGATTGCTTGAGCATGAGTTTCTCCGGTTTGTGCTGTCCACGGTGACCGAAAGCTGGAACTTCCGGTGTTCACGGCGGCACAGCAACAACTCCGGGAATTTCAAGCTCCAACGGGCAGAGATCGAAGGAGTAGGGATGGTGGATGGCTAGAGGACATGTTGGTGATGGTTTTTGTTGTGGGAAGCTCGAGCAACTGAGCTCGGGGTTCTGTGGTCGATCGGGAGAGAACTCAGCTGCGGTGTAGCTCGAGGATTCGGTCGTGCGCTCGAGCAGAGGGGCTGGGGAGGATGCGGATGAAGGCAGGGAGGAGAAGTAGAAGTGTGTTCTGGCTCGGATCACCCAAGTGCACGGCTTGACTTCGGGAGCACGCAAGGAAGCAGCTCGGTGGAGCTGCCTTCGCTCGGTGGCGCGCGGTGAACGCCCGAGGGAAAAACAGAGAGGAGAAATGAAATTGTGAGACTGACTGCTGGGTCCAACCACCTCATTTTCTTAATCAAATTTCTCCACTGATCTTTTCACCACAGCTACTCACAATTGAATGCTTTACTTCACCCCAAAGCTAAGGTTTGAAATGTTGAATTCAAATGATTTGAATTCTGGTGTGGAGTTTGAATTGTGTGTGATCATTTGAATTTATAATGAAACTTGAATTCTCCCTTTTGCATTATTCCAAAAACATAGCAAACCAACTCCAATGTTTCTGATTTTTGGCATGGCTGCTAATTCAAATGTGGAGAACACATTTGTGGAATTAAATTTGCAAATTGAGGAAGTTGGGATTTGAATCTGAAATTTAAATTCAGATTAGATGGTTCCCTCTTTTAATCCCAAACAAATATTAAAACCCCTCCAAATGAGCTGAAATTTGGAAGGTTGAATATCTGAAATACGAAGACCCAAGTTATAAATTTAGATCTCCATGGTGGAAGTTTTTGGAAGGTTTGAATCATCACATTGAACTCACACCGTTAAAATACAAAGTTTTAATTCCCCTCATTTTTCCTAAGTGTACATGTGTGGAAATTCTTGCTACCACTTTTTGGGGATTTTACATCCCTCCCCCCTTTAAAAATAATCTCGTCCCGAGGTTCCAAAGAAAAGCAAAGGTGGGGAAACTTTACCGGGTATACGATGATAGCAAGTCCGGATAATTTGTTCATAGATAGTCCTTGCTTTCCCATGTCACCTCATCAGCGGTATGGTTACTCCACAAGACCTTGTAAAACCGTAAAGTCCGGTTTCTTGTGGCGCGAGTCTTTTCATCGACAATCCGGATCGGATACTCCGTGTATGTGGGGTCCAGTTGAAGAACTTCTATGTCTTCAGTGCAGATTTCAGCCCAGGGTTTGAGGCACTTCATCAGCTGAGAGATGTGGAAGACGTTGTGAATTCCTGCGAGCGACGCCGGTAAATCTAGGCGGTAGGCCACGGGTCCGCATTTTTCAATGACGGTAAACGGACAGATGAATCGCGGCACAAGCTTGCCCTTCACTTCGAAATGATGAACTCCCTTCATCGGAGACACACGGACATAAACCTGGTCCCTGATGTAGAAGTGAAGAAGACAGCGTATTTTATCCACATAGCTCTTCTGACGAGATTGAGCAGCCTTGAGATTGACTTGTATTACTCGCACTCGTTCTTCAGCCTCATTCACAAGTTCAATGCCGTAGATAACTCGCTCGCCAGACTCACACCAGTTGAGAGGTGTGCGGCATTTCCGGTCGTAGAGAGCTTCATACGGCGCCATCTTGATGCTAGCTTGATAGCCATTGTTGTAAGAAAATTCTGCCAACGGAAAATGATCGTCTCAATTTTTGCCGTGGTGGATGGAACAAGAGTGTAGCATGTCTTCAAGCACTTGATTCACCCGTTCAGTTTGACCATACGTCTGCGGGTGATAAGCGGAGCTGCGGATCAGTTTAGTCCCCAATGACGCATGCAGCTGTTCCTAAACCGAGCAACGAACAGCGCACCACGATCTGAAATAATGGAGCGGGGAACACCGTGCAAGCACAAGATCCTTGCAATATAGAGCTCCGCATATTTCTTGGCCACGTAGCCCATATGTACGGGAATAAAATGTGCCGACTTGGTTAGTCGATCGATTATCACCCAAATTGAATCATTGTTGTGGGAGGTGAGAGGTAACCCGACTATGAAGTCCGTACTGATATCCTCCCACTTCCACGCCGGAATGTTCAAGGGTTGCAGCTGTCTGGCTTTACGCATATGGTCGGCTCTCACCCGCCGACACGTATCACATTTGGATACGTACTTTGCAATTTCTCTTTTCATACATGTCCACCAAAAACTGGTTTTCAGATCCTGTTACATCTTGTTGCTGCCCGGATGAATAGAATACTTGGACAAATGAGCCTCGTCCAAGATTTTCTTCTGAAGCTTCATGTCACGGGGTACCACTATACAGTCTTTAAACCATAGAGTACCGTTTTCATCCTTTCGGAAGCATTTCATCTTGCCATTCATCATTATTCTCCGAATGTGCGACATTCCCATGTCTTCCTTCTGAGCTTCCATAATATCCTCTCATATGGTAGGGACGAGTGCAAGATTATATAATGCCCCATATGGAACCAAGTACATACTTGGCTCCTCCTCTTCAAGTGGGGTGATGCAGAGATTGTTGACACGAGATTTGCGGCATATGGCGTCGGCAACCACATTTGCCTTTCCGGGATGGTAGTGAATCTCGATCTCATAGTCTTTGATCAGTTCTAGCCATCTCCGTTGCCACATATTTAACTCCTTTTGAGTGAATATATACTTCAAACTCTTGTGGTCGGTGTAGAGGTGCACTAAGTTGCCAAGTAAATAGTGCCTCCACAGTTTCAAGGCCAACACCACAGCAGCAAGCTCAAGATCATGAGTCGGATAGTGCTGCTCGTGGTTACAAAGTTGACGTGAGCCATAGGCGACCACTCTTCCTCCTTGCGTCAATACACAGCCAAGCCCGATACCAGACGCATCACAATATACGTCGAAAGGCTTGGTTGTATCCGGTTGAGCTAACACATGGGCTGTTGTAAGTTGCTTCACCAATGCTTGGAAATCTCCTTAACATGCAGAGTTCCAAGCATATTTGATCCCCTTCTTCATCAATTCGGTCATAGGCTTAGCAAGCTTGGAGAAGTTCAGTATGAATCTCCGATAATATCCCGCTAAACCAGGGAAACTCCTGACTTCATGGACAGATGTAGGGGGCTTCCATTTCAGCACTTGTTTGATTTTGCTTGGATCAACTGCAATGCCTTCCGCAGAAATAATATGACCAAGAAACGGCACTTGGCTGATCCAGAACTCGCACATGCTGAAGTTGGCATAAAGCTTATGGTCTCTCAATCGTTGAAGCACGATATACAGGTGTTCGGCGTGTCCTTCTTCATACTTGTCCAACTCCGGCATGAACACTGAGTAATGAGATACATGAAATGTGCCGGGGCGTTGGTGAGACCAAAGGACATGATGAGGTATTCATATAGCCCATATCTCGTCGAGAAGGCCGTCTTCGGAATATCCTCTGCTCGGATCTTGATTTGGTGATATCCGGAGCAAAGATCCATCTTTGAAAATACACTTGCACCCACAAGTTGATCGAAGAGAATATCGATGCGGGGCAGTGGATATTTATTCTTGATGGTGAAGGCATTGAGAGGTCGGTAGTCCATACACAACCTCGAGGTTTCATCCTTCTTCTTCACAAATAGCGCCGAGCATCCCCATGGCAAGGAACTAGGTCGAATGAAACCCTTATTCATTAAATCATTGAGCTGCTCCTTTAGTTCAGCTAGCTCATTCGGAGTAACCTTATACAGTCTCTGTGATATCGGTGTCGTCCCGGGTACAAGTTCGATCTTGAAATCGACATCCCTTTCGGGTGGCATGCCCGGGAGATCATCCGGAAAGACATCCGGGTATCCACGGACCACACGAATATCCTCAAGTTTTATGGCTTCCGTGTTATATGTGGATGGAGCTTCTTGAACCGAATGGTCAAGAATAAGAACACTTGTTCATGAAGGGGAAAGTTTAAATGAACCACACGTGGAATGATGTGAAGAATAGCACAATGGGGATGTAGCCATGACATCCCTAAAATGACATCAAGTTTCTGACTGTCTAACATAATTAGAGAAGTCGGGTATAGATTCCCACCCAATTGTAATGGTGCTCTATAGACCATCCTATCAGCTGTTATTTTTCCACTCGGAGAGCATATCAAGTATATTTAATAACATAAGACTGACTTATGAAATTATGGGTGGCACCGGAGTCAAAAAGTATGACTACGGGATGATCTAAATAAGAAAACATACCTGCGAGGATGGGTTCGCCATCCAGCACGTCTTCGATGGCTGAGTGGTGGAAGTCGCCGGGTCTTTGTACTGGTTTCTTGGGCTGATTACGGGGCTGATTTGCACCCTGATACGGTGCTGCACCCCTGCCCTGTCGCTGCTCAGGGAAGTCCCTCGCAATATGCCCGACACGACCACACGTGAAGCATGTGTAAGGTGTCGGGGTCCCTCCAACTTGAGGACGGAATCCTGGTGCACGCGGTTGAAACTGAGGCGCACGCGGGACCATCCTTTGCTGTTGCTGTTGCTGTGGTGGATACGATGGTCTGAAGCTTGGTGCATTAGATTGGCGACCACTAAACTGAGGCGGTCGCGCCGGTGGCTGCCATCTTTGACCGGATGGTGAGCGGTACACCATATGGTATTTTTGTGGCGCTCCACGACTGCTGCTCGTCAGCGCGCTGCATTTCCTCTTATCAGAACCGCGCTCGCGCTGAGGATTTTCTTGTAAAATCGTGGCATTAACAAGGTCATTGAATGTGCCGTGATTGCTTTGGGCGAGATGGACCTTCATTTTTAAATTCAGGCCCCGAAAGAATGCGTTCCACTTATCTTCCTCTGTTCCCAAAAATTCTGGCGCATACTGCACCAGCCGGTTGAATGACCTGGAGTACTCATGAGCACTCCTCTCGCCTTGTTTCAGCGCTAGGAACTCTTGGAGCTTCCTCTCCATAACACCGGGAGGTATGTGGTAGGCGCGGAATGCCTCCCGGAACTCCGTCCATGTGAAGGCATGGCCAGCCGGTAAGGAAGCGGTGTAGTTTGCCCACCATGTACCGGCTTCTCCTTGAAGCTGTTGCGTTGCGTACAGCGCCTTCTGGTGTTCGGTGCACCGTAGTAAACCGAACTTCACCTCAAAAGTGTGGATGAAACTGTCCACCTCCAAAGGCTCTTCGGCCTCCGTAAAGACCGGTGGATGGGTCGCCAGGAAATCTGAATATGAACTTTGTTGGGGCTGGCGTTGCCCATTGTCTTGGCATCCTCCCTGACGGGACGCGTTTTGCTGCACTAGCATCTGCAGCAACTCGGTTTCCTCATCTCGCGAGCTGAGCACTACGGCGAGAACCTCCCCAAGATTTCTTGGAAGTTCTGGCGGTGGAGGAGGTGGTTGCTGCTGTGTCGTGGTTTGCTCCTGAGGTGGAGACTCATCACCACGAAGCTGACTTGGACCTCCCTCCTCTTGTGTTGAACGTGTACGCACCATTCTGCATTCATACCATTCAAACGATCAGCACATGTTGGTTTATTTCATCCATTCTATACAATAGTAGTGCGAGAATAGAATAAATAATACGCATAACAATCACACATATGGAAAAAGTATAAACTTTACACAACATATACATCCCTGGACCATGTCACACGATTGAGTTCCAAAATAATGAACCTTATGGATTAATGTTCATTTCGACCATCATGGGTCGCCACGGGATGTGAATTGTGTTAGCATGCGTAATCCTCGCTATTGTACTGGGCCCAAACATGTCCTAGCTCGAAGTGATATATCAAATGCATAAACTTTTTGACTCTAACTCGCTGTTTTACATCAGCCACTGGATGTCGAAATGTGAAACTAAGTATTTTGGTTGAAACACTTCAACATGGTGTTCACTGTCCAGCTTCTAGTCCAGCTGACCAGTCTGGAAAATTCATCTGTTTTGACAACTTTGGAGGCAAAATCTGGACTAGATTTCAACAACAAAATTATAGTAGACTCAAAAAGGAATCCAGATTGTATTTATTTTCCTCCATATACTTCCTAGTTTATGAGTTATGATTTCTACAAGTTGACAGAATTTTCTCAGGAATTTTTACAGCACCTCCTTTGCAAGTGGCTGTTTTGTTCACAAAATTCCATCTATTTCTGCCCTTAATCTAGGAAAACACTGAACTACAAAGTTGTAGCACATTTCCTACACTTTCCAACGGTGTCTTACTTGACCCTTATAAATATTATTACAGAAAGTTGTAGTCAAAATACAGAAAATTCCACAGAGCATTTTGGTCTATCCTGTTTCTGGACAGTGCCTACTCATCTGAGATTTTCATCCATTTGGAGGGAAATTTTGTTCTGGAGTTCTACAGAAAAGTTGTAGAAGACTTCAAAACCTCTCCATAATAGTATCACAGACCCCCATTGGTTCAACCAATCCTATGTTATACCCTATATAAGTTCAGCAAAGTTTCTGCCGAAAACAGGGGAGGTTGTTCCTTATTCTTTGAAAATGAATCTACACTCCCAATTGACTCTTAGTTCAATATAGGAGCTCAATAAACCCTAAATGGAATCCTAAACTTAATTTTGACTCTTTTCTTTAAAAATATCCTTTTATGCAGTCTCAGTACTATGTTTCCTCACCAAAGAAAAATCCTAAGCCGGTATTCCGGCATATACGTGTCAAATGGTGGAACTAAGAACATCACTCACAAACGGTTTATATGCGTCATGCACTAACGTGGTTAATGTACCTGCAGAAGAACACCCAATAATGGTGCACACAAAGGTTTTTGACAATTCAGGCAGTTCCATATCATAATAAAAACATACGGTCCGTATCATTGCCATATGAATCGTCCTTGAGTCAAGCCACGTCTCAAGGTACATGGTCGTGTTTTCACACCACACGACGGGGAACCCGAGCAGAGCGCGAACGGGTCATCATGGCTGGGAATTTTATCAACCCAACGGATACCTCCTACTGCCTCATCACCGGTGAGGCACGCCGATGACAAGCGCTGTGTATGTCCCTCTGAACATTGAACGTTCAAAAGTTGCATACTATCGTGTTGCTTACCACATGATGGGGTATTCTCACTTTTGCCTAAAGCACACTGGAGATCAGCATTTTCATATGCTCTCAGAACTATAGAGAGGTTCAGAGACTCATATTAACTACCATGTCAAGCCACGGTATACCATTCCATACTATTGCTCATATGGCGAGCCTACCGCAATTGATCCACCTGCGGTGGCGTACCTTACCTCTTACCTAACGTCGGAGCGTCGTTACAGAATGTATAACAAGTGTGTTAGCATTTTCACCATAATATCTACTACTATCATAGACCTTATGTGGGCATAGTGACTAATTCTCACTCGACTACTTCTAAGTTTTCAAAATAGGCTCTTTTCGAGCGTGCTATTCCCAATGCGGCTCTGATACCACACCTATGGGGACCACCCTATGGTTCACCCACTCCAGGATCGCAGAGGGTGGTGTCGTGCGATGCGGCACCAAACAGCACACAAGAAAAGAATAAGAACAACATACAAACTTTTATTTGATATAAAACAGAAGATGTCTTTTACAAAACATAATTATACAGTGGAAGTATTCTTTATCACTACTCTCTCATCTTAACTAAGCAATAGTATAGCCGTCCAGCCCGGGGACGCTACCCAGTAGAAGCACACCAATGAAGATCACGGCGGCGTGCAGGGCTCCAGCTCGGCCGTGTACCCCGACGGGGGCACCGCCTCGTCCTCGGACCCCACCTCATAGCTCTCACCTACACACAACTCAGTTATTGCAACCGTGAGCATGATGGCTCAGCAAGGCTTAACCAACAACCCTAATCATGAAACTCTACATGCAGGGATGTATAATATAGGACAAAGACTTTGCAATAAAGACACGCCTACAGGTTAATCCTTACTTCCAGTTTTATAGCAACAGTTTAATGAGACTTAGGAAGCCCTCACATTGGATGTCCACAATAAAAAATAAACGCTTTCCTACGATGTGGTGATGCCCAAAGTGGAAGATAAACTTAATTAGCTCTACATCTACAGCAGACATGGTTTCAAAACAGTAATAGTTCACCACAGCATATAATCATTCATCTGGCTTCTTTCACTTCTTACTGCGTCATAAAACAGTGAACAAGCGGTACTCAAATAACCACGAGGGACGGTGATTGCAATCAGGAGACACCCGGACAACATGTCACATACACCCACTTTCAGAAGTGTGATGCCACACACCTTTCTACTCTGTTGTATGCAACAACCTTTCAAAGGAAACCCAAATGCCGAACCAGTCCATCCGTAACGGGCAGGAGGTCCCTGCGCGGAGCGTGACTGTCCCACCGGCAGATTTACACCTTGCTACCCTCAACCCACTTCTATAAAACAGTTGGGTAAGCCTCGGCACCCAGGTTAACCAATTACATCGGTTTCTTGCTTATGTCAGTATGCCATCTGGTACTGTTCGATACTCATTCATCAAGCCCGCACATGACTCGGTCCTCAATCGACATCAACAGGGCTACGCATATGAGACCTCCGCTCACTGCATCCTATCCCCCCTGTTTCAGTTTCACGACCCTTAAGCCATTTTCTACTCTTTCCATACCATGTGACAAAACCATACCTCGCGAGTACATTCCAACTACTCGACTTCTACCGAGGTCCTAAGAACATTAGCATGGCATTCTCTACTCGTCGAGTCCGTAAACTACCCAACCCTTCATAGGATTTAAAGTCATGCAATTGGGGTTTCAAACACCTTAACTCTAATGCAAACATTTCAACCTAGACATAGGTGATACAAATGAAAAACTTTGTAAAAGGTACTTAAATGCAAACCGGAGCTTGCCTGGTTGCGAGTCAAAAGGAAAGTTAGCTTCAGGTGGCAGGACGTCCAACGGCTCCGGCGTATCCTCAACTTCGGTCACTATATGAGATGTAGAAAAATATATGTATAAGTGGTAATGAAATATAAGAATTCAATTCTATTCATAGCTACTGCTATTTACGTTCTTTAATTGGATTTGGAATTTTTACAGTGGATACTAGACTCTCTATGGATGATCTGACCAAAATTTGGAGAAATGTCACTGCACATTGTGGTCTCCAAAATTGCCACAAGCACAAGGCTTCTCTGAATTTTGAGCACAAATCAGGAGTTTGGACATAGCTAACCATGGAAGATCTGATTAGGGTAAGTCTCCATGGTTCCAACAAAATTTGTTTCACCATTTTTGGAGCTACCGACAGAGATATATGAATTTTTGAAGTTGGATAGAAGTTCTGAAAAAGTTTCTGTTTAAATTTGAATTTCCAAATAAAGGCTGAACTTTGGAAGGCAATTTAGCCTACCAAATGAACTCCAATGAAGCCCAAATTTTTACTGGAGATCAGTAACTATGAAAAGGATGATGCCAAAAATTGGGAATGTTTCAGAAAGAATTGCTCCTGGAATAAATCTCTAAAGGATTTATTATATACAATTCTACATACATTCCTGGGCATTTTCATAGCAAGCAATTTGTTTCTTTTTTGAGGGACTCCTCATGAGGATTCCAACAAAATTGGTCTCACCTTTTTTGGAGTTTTCTACACAGAGTTATGGCTTTCCAAAGTTTGAACCAAATTAGGAAAATCTGGAAAAGTTTAAACTCGGGCCCCACATGTCAGCACCCTCATCTACCTCGCGCCAAACAGAGGCAACAACGGCGTTGCTCCGGCGAGGGTGGCGGGAAAATCCTTCCCGGCCGTCTCCAGAGAAAAATCTCGTCGCTCCTCCATTATTTACCCCGCTGAACACGCTGGTGGTGTCGCCGGCGGCCAGAACTCGCTGGAAGATGCTGCGCACCGGTGACAGCAGGGTTTCGAACTCCGCGCGAGGTTAGGAAATTGCATTCCTCCACCAAACGATCGGCTCTCGGGCTCTAGAGCACCAGTGGAGGACGAAGAAGCTAGAACGGTCTGCCCAACTCGATGAAACGGTCGGCAAACTAGGGTTCAACGGTGAGCTAAAACGGTTTCCCATGGCAGCGCGAAAATCGACTAGAACAAGGGCAACTTTTATGGTTTTCCTCGGTTCTTTGTTGACGATGGGCGCTAGGGAGGTGAGGATCTCTGTGCACGTTTAGCTCGAGGTTTGGTCGACGGTGTAACCCGAATTTGGGTTTAAACCGAGCTTCACTCTTCTACACTAGGATTCGGGAAAGAATAAAATTCGAGCTACTCGATGGATTATTTGCTACACGGCTGGCGGCTGCACCATCCAGGGCTACCCACGCACCTTTCTTGTATAGGAAGTCGTAGGAGAGGGTGGCCAGATGAGGCTGTCGACGGAGAGCCGAAACAGTGAGGTCCAGTGCACCCCAAAGCCTTGGCGCAAACCCGTGTTTTGTGAACAGCTCTGATCAGAAGCCTTGGAGGAAATTCTAGGAGGAGCTAGATCACGTCAAGGCGCTACTCTTTGTGTGGATAGCTCGAGCAACCGAGCTCGCGAGGCTGTGGTTGATCGGGAGGAAACCGGCGGCGGTGCTCTGCGTGAAGGAAGCAACTGAGGCGCACGCACGAGCTGAGGGGGGAGAGAAATATGGCTGGGGCACTCGGGCGGCTGCTTTGATAGCCCACACGCATGCCGACATTGGGGGCAGCGAGAACCAGCTCGGTGGAACGTCGGCCGGCGGGTTTAATCGGGAGCTGGCGCCCGCACGTGAACAGCCGAGTGAAAACAGAGATTTTTGCCTCTATGGTGACTGACTAGTGGGCCCCTCCCACTTAATGCTCCTTTGATATTTTCTCATTTGTCCCCCAAATTAACTCCTTTGCTTCCTCCCAAAGTAATGGTTTGAAAAGTTGAATTCAAATAATTTGAATTCTGGTGTGAAGTTTGAATGGTGTTTGGTCATTTGAATTTGAAATGGAATTTGAATTCTCCATTTTGTATTGTCCCAAAAACATAGCAAACCAACTCCAAAGTTGCTAATTTTTGGCATGGCTGCTAATTCCAATGGGGAGAACACATTTGTGGAACCAAATTTTCAAATTGAGGGAATTGAAATTTGAAAGTGAATTTTATATTCATATTGGAGGGCTTCTCCTTTTAATCCCAAACAAATACTAAAACCCCTCCAAATGAGCTGAAATTTGGAAGGTTGAATATTTGAAATATGAAGACCCAAGTTATGAATTTAGATCTCCATGTTTGGAAGTTTTGGGAAGTTTGAATCCTCACATTGAACCTACACCGTTATAATTCAAAGTTTTAATTCCCCTCATTTTTCCTAAGTGTACATGAGCTGAAAATTCTTGCTACCACATTTTGGAGATTTTACATCCCTCCCCCCTTAAAAAGAATCTCGTCCCGAGATTCCAAAAGAAATGCAAAGTGGGGGAAACATTACCGGGTATACAATGATAGCAAGTCCGGATAATATGTTCGTAGATATTCCTCGCTTTCCCATGTCGCGTATTCAGTGGTATAGTTACTCCACAAGACCTTGTAGAACCATAAGGTCCGGTTCCTTGTGACGTGAGTCTTTTCATCGATAATCCGGATTTGATACTCCGTGTACGTGAGGTCTGGTTGAAGAACTTCTATGTCTTCAGTGTGGATTTCAGCGGAGGGTTTGTGGCACTTTCTCAGCTGAGAGATGTGGAAGACATTGTGAACTCCTGCGAGCGACGCCGGTAAATCCAAGCGATAGGCCACGGGTCCGCATTTTTCAATGATGGCAAATGGATAAATGAACAGCGGCGCAAGTTTACCCTTCACTCCGAAACGATGGACTCCCTTCATCGGAGACACACGGACATAAACATGGTCCCCGATGTCGAACTGGAGAGGGTGGCGTCTTTTGTCCGCATAGCTCTTCTGATGAGATTGAGCAGCCTTGATATTGGCTTGTATTACTCGCACTCGTTCTTCAGCCTCATTCACATGTTCGATGCCATAGATAAATCGCTCGCCGGACTCGCACCAGTTGAGAGGTGTGCGACATTTCCGGCCGTAGAGAGCTTCATACAGCGCCATCTTGATGCTAGCTTGATAGCCGTTGTTGTATGAAAACTCCGCCAATGGCAAATGATCGTCCCAATTCTTGATGTGGTGGATGGCACAAGCGCGTAGCATGTCTTCCAGCACTTGGTTCACCCGTTCAGTTTGACCATCCATCTGCGGGTGATACGCGGAGCTTCGGATCAGTTTGGTCCCCAATGACGCATGCAGCTGTTCCCAAAACCGAGCGACTAACAGCGCACTGCGATATGAAATAATGGAGCGGGGAACACCGTGCAAGCATGAGATTCTTGCAATATAAAGCACCACATATTTCATGGCCATATAGCCCGTATGTACGGGAATGAAATGTGCCGACTTGTTTAGTCGATCGACTATCAACCAAATCGAATCATGGTTGTGGGAGGTGAGAGGTAACCCGACTATGAATTCCATGCTGATATCCTCCCATTTCCACGCCGGAATATTCAATTGCTGCAGCTGTCCGGCTTTACCCATATGGTCGGCTTTCACCCGCCGACACGTATCACATTCGGATACATACTTTGAGATTTCTCTTTTCATCCGTGTCCACCAAAACCTGGTTTTCAGATATAGGTACATCTTGTTGCTGCCCGGATGAATAGAATACTTGGACAAATGTGCTTCGTCTAAGATTTTCTTCCGAAGCTTCATGTCACGGGGTACTACTATACAGTCTTTAGACCATAGAGTACCGTTATCATCTCTTCGGAAGCATTTCATTTCGACATTCTTCATCCTTCTCTGAATGTGCGACATTCCCACGTCTTTCTTCTGCTCTTCCATAATCTCCTCTCGTATTGTAGGGATGAGAGCAAGATTATACACTGCCCCATATGGAACCAACTACAGACTCGGCTCCACCTCTTCAAGTGGGGTGATGGACAGACTGTTGATATGAGATTTGTGGCTTAAGGCATCGGCAACTACGTTTGCCTTTCCGGGATGGTAGTGAATCTCGATCTCATAGTCTTTGATCAGTTCTAGCCATCTCCGTTGCCGCATATTCAACTCCTTTTGAGTGAATATATACTTCAAACTCTTGTGGTCGGTGTAGAGGTGCACTAAGTTCCCGAGTAAATAGTGCCTCCACATCTTCAACGCCAATACCACAGCAGTAAGCTCAAGATCATGAGTCGGATAGTGCTTCCCGTGGTTACGAAGTTGACGTGAGCCATAGGAGACCACTCTTCCTCCTTGCATCAATACACAGCTGAGCCCGATACCGAACGTATTACAATATACGTCGAAGGGCTTGGTTGTATCCGGTTGAGCTAACACCGGGGCTGTTGTAAGATGCTTCACCAATGCTTGGAAAGCTTCTTCACAAGCTGAGTTCCAAACATATTTGATCCCCTTCTTCAACAGTTCAGTCATCGGCTTAGCAAGCTTGGAGAAGTTTGGTATGAATCTCCGATAATATACTGCTAACCTGTTGAAACTCCTGACTTCGTGGACTGATGTGGGGGACTTCCATTTCAGCACTTGTTCGATTTTGCTTGGATCAACTGCAATGCCTTCTGCAGAAATAATATGACCAAGGAATGGAACTTGGATGATCCAAAACTCGCACTTGCTGAACTTGGCAATAAAGCTTATGATCTCGCAATCGTTGAAGCACGATATGCAAGTGTTTGGCGTGTTCTTCCTCAGACTTGGAGTAGACCAAGATGTCATCTATGAACACCACCACAAACTTGTCCAACTCCAGCATGACCACTGAGTTCATAAGATACATGAAGTGTGCCGGGGAATTGGTAAGACCAAAGGACATGACGAGTATTCATACAACCCATATCTCGTCGAGAAGGCTGTCTTCAGAACATCCTCCGCTCGGATCTTGATTTGGTGATATCTGGAGCAAAGATCCGTCTTTGAAAATACACTCGTACCCACAAGTTGATCGAATAATATATCGATGCGGGGCAGTGGATATTTATTCTTGATGGTGACGGCGTTGAGAGGTCGGTAGTCCACACACAACCTCAAGTTTCATCCTTCTTCTTCACAAACAGCACCGAGCATCCGCATGGCGAGGAACTCGGTCGAATGCAACCCTTCTTCATTAAGTCATTGAGCTGCTCCTTCAGTTCAGCCAGCTCATTCGGAGCCATCTTGTATGGTCTCCATGAGATCGGTGTCGTCCCAGGTACAAGTTCATTCTTGAACTCGACATCTCTTTCGGGTGGCATGTCCGGAAGATCATCCGAAAAAAAAATCTGGGTATTCACGGACCACACGAATATCCTCAAGTTTCGTGGCTTCCGTGTTATATGTGGCTGGAGCTTCTTGAACCGAACGGTCAAGAATAAGAACATGTGGTTCATGAAGTGGAGAGTTTAAACGAACCACACGTGGAATGATGTCAAGAACAGCACCATAGCGATGTAGCCATGACATTCCGAAAATGACATCAAGTTTCTGACTCTCTAACATGATTAGAGAAGTCGGATATAGATTCCCACCCAACTGTAATGGTGCTCTATAAACCATTCTATCAGCTGTTATTTTCCCACCCGGAGAACATATCAAGTAAGAATTATTTGTGGGAATGGTAGGCAGTTGGTATTTAATAACATAAGACTGACTAATGAAATTATGGGTGGCACCGGAGTCAAAAAGTATGACTACGTGATGATCTAAATAGGAAAACATACCCGCGAGGACGGGTTTACCTTCCGGCACGTCTTCGATGGCTAAGTGGTGGACGTTGCCGGGTTTTGGTGCTGGTTTCTTGGGCTGATTACGGGGCTGATTAGCACCCTGATACGGTGCTGCACCCCTGCCCTGTCGTGGCTCGGGGCAGTCCCTCGAAATATGCCCGACACGGCCACACATGAAGCACGTGTAAGGTGTCGGGGTCCCTCCGACTTGTGGACGGAATCCCGGTGCACACGGTTGAAACTGTGGTGGACGCAGGACCATCCTTTGCTACTGACCGTGGTGGATACGTCGGTCATAAACCCGGCGCATTATATTGCCGACCGAGAAACTGAGGCGGTCGCGCCGGTGGCTGCAATCTCTGACCGGATGGTGAGCGATACACCACGCGGTATTTTTGTGGCGTCCCACCACTGCTGCTCGTCAGCACGCTGCGTTTCCTCTTATCAGAACCGCGCTTGCACTGAGCATTCTCTTGTAAAATCGCGGCATTAACGAGGTCGTTGAAGGTGCCGTGATTACTTTGGGCGAGATGGACCTTCATTTTTTAATCCAGGCCCTGGAAGAATGCATTGCGCTTGTCTTCCTCCGTTCTCACAAATCCTGGCGCATACTGCGCCAGCCGGTTGAATAACCTGGAGTACTCATGAGCACTCCTCTCGCCTTGTCGTAGCGCCAGGAACTCCTGGAGCTTCCTTTCCATAACACTGGGGGGTATGTGATAAGCGCAGAACGCCTCCCAGAACTCCATCCATGTGACGGAATGGCCAGCCGGTAATGAGGCGATGTAGTTCGCCCACTATGTACCGGCTTCTCCTTGAAGCTGTTGCGCTGCGTACAGCGCCTTCTGGTGCTCAGTGCACTGTAGCAGCCCGAACTTCGCCTCTAGAGTGCGGATAAAGCTGTCCACGTCTAAAGGCTCTTCAGCCTCCGTGAAGACCGGTGGATGGGTCACTAGGAATTCTGAATAAGGACTTTGTTGGGGCTGGCGTTGCCCATTGTCTTGGTGTCCTCCTGGACGGGACGCATTCTGCTGAACTAGCATCCGCAGCAACTCAGTTTGCTCGTCGCGTGAGCCGAGCACTGCGGCGAGAACCTCCGCAAGGTTTCTTGGAAGTTCTGTCGGCGGAAGAGGTGGTTGCTGCTGCGTCGTGGTTTGCTCCGGAGGTGGAGACTCATCACCACGAACCTGACTCGGACCTCCCTCCTCTTGCGTGGACCGTGTACGCACCATTCTGCATTCATACCATTCAAACGATCAGCACATGTTGGTTTATTGCATCCAGTTTATAAAATAGTAGTGTGAGAATGGAATAAATAATGCGCATATAACAGTCACACATATGGATAAAGTGTAAACTTTATACAACATATACATCCCTAGCCCAGGTCACACGGTCGAGTTCCAAAGTAATGAACTTTATGGGTTAAAAGTTCATTTCGACCATCGTGGGTCGCCACGGTATGTTAAGTGTGTTAGCCTGCGTAATTCCTCTCTATTGTACTGGACCCTAACATGTCCTCGCTCGAAATGATATGTCGAATGCATAAAATTTTTGACTCCAATTCGCTGTTTTACGACAGCCGCTGGATATCAAAAGGTGAAACTAAGGGTTTTAATTGAAACACCTCAACATGGTGTTCACTGTCCACTTCTGGTCCAGCAGACCAGTTGGAAGAATTTTAACTGTTTTGGCCACCTTGGAGGCAAAATATGGACTAGAGTTCAACAAACAAAATTGTAGTAGACTCAACAAGGAATCTAGATTGTATTTATTTGCCTCCATATCCTTCCTAGTTTGTGAGTTATGATTTCTATAAGTTGACATAATTTTCTCAGGAATTTTCACAGCACCTCCTTTGCAAGTGGCTGTTTTGTTCACAAAATTCCATCCTGTTCTGTCCTTAATTTAGGACAACACTGAACTACAAAGTTGTAGTACATGTCCTATACTTTGCAAAGATGTCCTGCCTGACCCTTAGAATTTTTTCTACAGAAAGTTGTGGTTGAAATACAGAAAATTCCAGAGAGCATTTTGGTCTGCCCTGTTTCTGGACAGCGTATACTCATCTGAGATTTTCATCCATTTGGAGGGAGATTATGTTCTGGAGCTCTACAGAAAAGTTGTAGAAGGCTTCAAAACCTTTCCATAATGGTATCCCACACCTACATTAGTTCAACCAATCCTATGTTACGCCCTGTTTAAGTTCAGCAAAGTTTCTGCCAGAAAAAAGGGAGATCGTTCCTAAGTTTTTGAGATTAAATCTATACTCCCAATTGACTCTTAGTTCAATATAGGAGTTCAATAGCCCGTACATGGAATCCTAAACTTCATTTTGACTCTTTTCTTTGAAAATATACTTTTATGCATTCTCGGTACTACGTTTCCTCACCAAAGAAAAATCCTAAGCCGATATTCCGGCATATACGTGTCAAATGGTGGAACTAAAGACGCCACTCACAAACGGTTTCTAAACGTCATGCACTAACGTGGTTAATGTACCTGAAGAAGAACATACAATAATGGTGCACCCAAAGGTTTTTAACATTTCAGGCATTTCCGTGTTATAATAAAAACATACGGTCCGTATCATTGCCATAAGGATCGTCCTTGAGTCAAGCCACGTCTCAAGGTACATGGTCGTGTTTTCACACCACACGACGGGGAACCAGAGTAGAGCGCGAATGGGTCGTCACGGTTGGGAATTTTATCAACCCAACGGACACCACCTACTTCCTCATGACCATTGAGGCACGCCGATAGCGAGCGCTGTATATGGCCCTTTGAACATTGAACGTTCAAGAGTTGCATACTATCGTGTTGCTTACCACACGATGGGGTATTCTCTCTTTTGCCTAAAGCACGCTGGAGATCAGCGTTTTCATATGCTCTCAGAACCATAGAAAGGTTCAGAGACTCATATTCACTACCGTGCCAAGCCATGGTATATCCTTCCATACTATTACTCGTATGGTGAGTTACCGCAATTGATCCGCCTGCGGTGGCGTACCTTACCTCTTACCTGACGTCAAAGCGTCGTTACAGAATGTATAACATAAAGTTAGCTTTTTCCAACATCATATCTAGTACTATCATAGACCTTATGTGGATTTAATGACTAATCCTCACTCGACTACTTCTAAATTTTCAAAATAGGCTCTTTTCAAGCGTGCTATTCCAATGTGGCTCTAATACCACGACTGTGGGGACCACCCCATGGTTCACCCATTCCAGGATCGCATAGCGTGGTGCCGTGCGATGCGGCACCCAACAGCACACACGAAAAGAATTAAGAACAACATACAAACTTTTATTTGATATAAAACAGCGGAATACAAAACTTAATTCTATAGCGGAAATCTTATTAACAGCCAAACTCTCAGCCTAGCTATGCAAAAGTGCAGCCGTCCAGCCCGGGGACGCTACGCACTAGCAGCACTCCAATGAAGATCACGGCGGCGTGCAGGGCTCCATCTCGGCCATGTACCCTGACGGGGGCATCGTCTCATCCTCGGAACCCTCCTCATAGCTCTCACCTGCATACAGCTCAAATATTGCAACCGTGAGCACGAGGGCTCAGCAAGGCTTAACCGACAACCCTAGGCATGGAACTCTACATGTAATGATATGTAAGATACGAAACAGGACTTTGCAATAAAGACACGCCTACATGTTGATCCTTACTTTCAGTTTTATAGCAACAGTATAATGATCCTTAGGCAGCCCTCACATTGGAAGTCCATAATCAAACAAGAAATGCTTTCCTCCGATGTGGTGATGCCTAAAGCGGAAAATAATCTTAATTAGCACTACATCTACAGCAGACATGGTTTCAAAACATTAATAATTCATAAAAGCATATTATCATTCATCTGGCTTATTGTTCTTCTTACTACGTCATAGAACAGTGAACAAGCGGTACTTAAATAACCGCGAGGGACGGTGATTGCAATCAGGAGACACCCGGACAACACGTTGCATTCACCCACTTTCAGAAGCGTGATTCCACACCCCTTCCTACTCTGTTGTATGCAACAACGTTTCAAAGGCAACCCAAAGGCTGAACCGGTCCATCCGTAACGGTCAGGAGGTCCCCGCGTGGAGCGTGACTGTGCCCACCGGCAGATTTACACCTTTCTAGCCTCAAACCACTGCTATTTACGGTTGGGTAAGCCTCGGCACCCAGGTTAACCAATTACATCGGTTTCCTGCTTATGTCAGTATGCCATCCGGTACTGTTCAATACTTGTTCATCAGGCCCGCACATGACTCAGTCCTCAATCGACACCAACAGGGCTACGCACATGAGACCTCCGCTCACTGCTTCCTATCCCCCCTGCTGGGTCTCATTTTCTCCACTCTTAAGCCATTTTCTATTCTGACCAAACCGTGTGATAAAACTGTACCTCGCGAGTAGCTTCCAACTACTCGACTTCTACCGAGATCCTAAGCATATTAGCAAGGCCTTGCCTACTCGTCGGGTCTGTAAGCTACCCAACCCTTCATAGGATTTAAAAGGTTATGCAAGTGGGGTTTCAATCACCCTAACTCTAATGCAGGCATTCACCCTAGACATAAGTGATACAGAGAAAGAATTTGCAAAAGTACTTAAATGCAAACCGGGGCTTGCCTGGTTGCGAGTTAAATGGGAAGTCAGCTTAAGGTGGGAGGACGTCCAAGGGCTCCGGTGCGTCCTCAACTTCGGTCACTATTATGAAATGTAACAAAATATATGTATAAGTATTAGGTTTCTATAAGAAGTAAACTTCTATTCATAGCTACTGCTATTTATGTTCTTTAATTGGCTTTGGAGTTTTTACAGTGGATACTAGACCCTCTAAGGATGATCTGAGCAAAATTTGGAGAAATGTCATTGCACATTGTGGTCTCCAAAATTCCCACAAGCACAAGGCTTCTCTGAATTTTGAGCCCAAATCAGGAGTTTGGACATAGCTAACAATGGAAGATCTGATTAGGGTAAGTCTCCATGGTTCCAACAAAATTTGTTTCACCATTTTTGGAGCTACCCACAGAGAAATACAAATTTTTGAAGTTGGATAGAAGTTCTGAAAAAGTTTCTGTTTAAATTTGAATTTCCAAATAAAGGCTGAACTTTGCAAGGCAATTTAGCCTTCCAAATTAACTCCAATGAAGCCCAAATTTTTACTGGGGATCAGTTACTTTGAAATGGACTTGCTGCCAAAAATTGGGAATGTTTCAGAAAGAATTGCTCCTGGAATAAATCTCTAAAGGATTTATTAAAAACATATCTACAGAAATTCCTGGGCATTTTTCATAGCAAGCAATTTGTTTCTCTGTGAAGTACTCCTCATGAGGATTGCAAAAAAATTGGTCTCACCCTTTTTGGAGTTTTCTACACAAAGTTATGGCTTCCAAAGTTTGAACCGATTTAGGAAAATCTGGAAAAGTTTAAACTCGGCTGTGGGCCCCACACGTCAGCACGCTCGTCTACCTCGCGCCAAACAGAGGCAACGACGGTGTGGCTCCGGCGAGGGTGGCGGGAAAAGCCTTCCCGGCCGTGTCCAGGGCCAAATCTCGCCGCTCCTCCATCATTTACCCCGCTGAACAAGCTGGTGGTGTCGCCGGCGGCCAAAACTCGCCGGAAGATGGCGCGCACCGGTGACAGCAGGGTTTCAAACTCCGGCGAGGTTTCGAAACTGCATTCCTCCACCAAACGATCGGCTCTCGGGCTCTAGAGCACCAGTGGAGGACGAAGAAGCTAGAACGGGCTGCCCAACTCGATGAAACAGCCGGTAAACTAGGGTTCAACGGTGAGCCAAAACGGTTTCCCATGGCGGCGCGAAAGTCAACTAGAACAAAGCCAACTTTTGATGGTTTTCCTTGGTTCTTTGTCGAGGATGGGCACTAGGGAGGTGAGGAGCTCTGTGCATGTTTAGATCGAGGTTTGGTCGACGGTGTAACCCGAATTTGGGTTTAAACTGAGCTTCACTCTTATACACTAGGGTTGGGGAGAGAATAAAATTCGAGCTGCTCGATGGATCATTTGCTACACGGCTGGCGGCTACACCATCCAGGGCTACCCACACACCTTTCTTGTATAGGAAGTCGGAGGAGAGGGTGGCCGGATGAGGCTGTCGATGGCGAGCCGAAATGGTGAGGTCCGGTGCACCCCAAAGCCTTGGCGCAAACCCGTGTTTTTGTGAGCAGCTCTGATCGGAAACCTTGGAGGAAATTCTAGGAGGAGCTAGAGAAAGTCGAAGCACTACTCTTTGCTGTGGATAGCAAGAGCAACCGAGCTCAGGAGGCTGTGGTTGATCGGGAGGAAACCGGCGGCGGTGCTCTGCGTGAAGGAAGCAACTGAGGCGCCCACACGAGCTGAGGGTGAAGAGAAATAGGGCTGGGGCACTAGGGCGGCTGCTCTGATAGCCCACGCGCGTGCCGACGTCAGGGGCAGCGAGAACCAGCTCGGTGGAACATCGGCCGGCGGGTTTAATCGGGAGCTGGCACCCGCACGTGAACAGCCGAGTGAAAACAGAGATTTTTGCCTCTGTGGTAACTGACTAGTGGGCCCCCTCCCACCTAATGCTCCTTTGATATTTTCTCATTTGTCCCCCCAATTAACTCCTTTGCTTCCTCCAAAAGTAATGGTTTGAAAAGTTGAATTCAAATAATTTGAATTCTGGTGTGAAGATTGAATGGTGTTTGGTCATTTGAATTTGAAATGAATTTGAATTCTCCATTTTGTATTGTCCCAAAAACATAGCAAACCAACTCCAAAATTGCTAATTTTCGGCATGGTTGCTAATTCCAATGGGGAGAACACATTTTTGAAACCAAAGTTGCAAATGAGGGAATTGAAATTTGAAACTGAATTTGAAATTCAGATTAGAGGGCTACTCCTTTTAATCCCAAACAAATACTAAAACCCCTCTAAATGAGCTGAAATTTGGAAGGTTGAATATTTGAAATATGAAGACCCAAGTTATGAATTTAGATCTCCATGTTTGGAAGTTTTGGGAAGTTTGAATCCTCACTTTGAACCTACACCGTTATAATTCAAAATTTTAATTCCCCTCATTTTCCTAAGAGTACATGAGCTGGAAATTCTTGCTACCACTTTTTGGGGATTTAACACGGCGCTCCCATGCCCATCCTCGCTCGGGCAGGAAAGCCCACGGTGTGGGCTGTCCACGTGAACACCGAGCCGCCGGGGAGTTAGGTTGCCGTGGAGAAGAGCTATTCTAGGGCTCGGGGACCGTAGCTCGAGTTGTTTTTGTGCCGAGGAAGTTGGAGGAGCTCCCTCAGGACCATTTTGCAGCTCAGCGGGGTGGGTGCGTGAAGTTTGGTCGGTTCTCTGCGATCGACCAAGTGGCGGTGATGTTCTCTGTTCCTGTGCGCGAGGGAGAAGAAACACTGAGCCAAAGCTCCGTTAGTAGGCAAAAGGGAACATGCTGAGACGTGAGGAAGCACACAAGGAGGTCGCCAGCGCGGGAGAAGGCATGAGGTGGTGTCCCCCGGCTTGCCGCTCGGTGTCTCACGGTGAGAGCTCGAGTTTGTCTTGGTGGCGTTCAGTTGCTTTGAGTAGAAACAGAGAATCGACTCAATCTTCAGATATTTGAGTGTACTGACCAATGGGCCCCACTATCTCCCTTATCCCCTCAAATTTTCTCAAAGTTGGCAAATTACTCAATTCAATTGTGGAAATTTTGAATCTGAACTGCATTTTTACAATTGGACAAGTATCATCGAAATGCAAATTCGAATTTGAATTCCTATGCAATTTGAAGTCCATTTGTGAAACGGTTAGCAAAACAATCTCCAAAATTCATGAGACTTTTCCTCTCTACTAATTTGGACCTAAGGAATTTGAATATGAAACCTGATTTTTGGTTCGACTGCTGCAAATGATGTTTTGAGCACAACAGTTAGCATTCCTATTGGTTCCCCTCATTTGAAATTTGAGTTGAACAATTTGAGTTCAAAATCTGAATTTTATTCCCCCTTGCACATGAGAGCTTACACATGGGTTTTAAATTAGTTTTGTCACCCAAACACTCAATTGATCCTAGGCTAGAGTGGTGCGACACTCATGTTTGTCATCACTTGTGGAAAAATTTAAACAAGTCCCAATTTTTACAAACTTGAAGCCAAATGGTGTTCAAACTGCAGTCCCTTTGTATTCAAATTTTTGGGACCTTTACACCTACTGTCTTACTACCCCTGCATGTATATTTACATGTTTAGGATTGACGGTTAAGACTTGCTGATCCTTAGTGCTCACGGTTTCTTCTTAGTTGTTTTTGCAGGTAGCAGGATGCCTGCTATGAAGAAGGTTGTTCGGTGAGACGACGAACCTCACGGTTCGTTTAACTCACTGGAAACCTAGCCGCTGCCTTACTTTGGTGAAGCTAGTAGGAAGCGTTCATGGGCTGAACGACTTCACTTCAGCGTAGTTAGGGTCCAGAGTGAGTAGATATCCAGTTTTTAAATTTCCGCTGCTTGTGAACAACATGTGTACATTATGTTGTAAAAGACTTATCTTGAGTAATAAAAGGGTTGCATATGTTATTACCGTCTTTTCATGCATGCTGTTGGGTGCCGCATCACACAACACCACCCAGTGCGATTCCCGGGTGAGCGGCACGACCCCGAGGGCTGGGCCCCTCACAGCATGGTATCAGAGCCGCATTGGGAATAGCACATATTAAAAGAGTCTATTATTGAAATCTTAGAGGTATACGAGTGAGGAACGTATAGTATGCCCACATAAGGATTATTATTAGCATAGTTACTTAAGGTGGCAAGCTGACTTGTGTTACTCTTCAGTATTTTGATTCTGTAATGACGCACCTACGTGGAGGTAAGCATGGTAAGGAACGCCACCGAAAGCGGATCAATTTCAGTTAGCTCCCCCATATGAGGAAAGTAGTGTAGGATGTACCGTTCAGCAATGGACAGGAAGTGAATATGTTTTCTAAGACTCTTCATGACTTAGAGACATATGAAATGCACTAGCCTCCAGTGCGCAAACCCAGGGGCAAGAGGAGGAGACCGCATTGTATGGTTTGTAACACGAAGTATGTTCTCTAAGACTCTTCATGTCCTATGAGGCTTACGAAAGCGCTGTTCCACCGGTGTGCTTTATTGCAAAAGTGTGGAGCCCCCGTCGGGTGGTGAATAATCCGATCATGTACCTTGAGGCGGGGCTTGACTCAAGGACGACCCGTATGGCAATGATACGGGGCGTATATTTATGTTTTTACTATGATATGGATCAGCCTGAAATGACAAATCATTGTGTGCATTACTATTGAGTGATTTTCTGCAGGTACCTTAACCACGAGTAGAACATTGCGTGTAGAAAACGTTTGTGAGTGATCATGTTAGTGCCACCACTTGAGATGTATATGCCGATATAAAGCCAGTTAGGATTTTAATTTGGTGAGGAAACATAGTACCGTGATATGTTTTGAACTGCATGAAAAAGGGAAGTTTTCAAAGAAAAGAGTCAGTTAGGAGTCTATATTTCTATTAGGGGTTAATAAACTCCTATATTGAACTAATATTCAATTGGGAGTATAGATTCATTCTAAAAGACTTAGGAATAACCTCCCCTGTTTTCGGCAGATTTTTTTCTGAAATTGAACAGGACAGAACTTTTGAGTGGTTGAACCAAAGGAGGTGTGCGATACATTTATGGAAAGATTTTGATGTCTTCTAGAAATTTTTGTATAACTCCAGATCAGAATCACCCTCCAAATGGATGAAATTCTCAGATGAGTGTGAAATGTCCAAAAACAGGGCAGACACAAAATGCTCTCTGGAAATTTCTGTATTTCGACCATAGCTTCCTGTAGAAAAATTTCTAAGGTTCATGTAATACACCGTTGTAAAGTTTAGGATATGTGCTACGACTTTGTAGTTCAAAGTTTCTCCAGATTTTGAGTTTAAGTGTAAGAAATCTTGCGGACAAAACAGCCACTTTCAAAGGAGGTGCTGTCAAAATTGTTCCAGATTTCTGTCAACTTTGAAATATCACAACTTTTAATCCAGAACTGATATGATGGTAAATAAATACTATTTGGAAAGATATTGAAGTTAACTATAAATTTAGTATTCAACTTGAGACATGAAATTTCCATTTTCATATTAAAATTCTGAGATTAAGAGCAATTGGTCATTCTGAACAGAATATTGCTTATGGCCCATGTAACTTAGGACTTGTTGTGGACAGGGATGTTTTGGACTTCTCTAAGTGCCGTAACATGTTCTTGAGTTATTTTTCAGTTTCTCTGACTGTGGGAATTAAGGGTTTGGACAAACTTGCTCAAGTTTTGTAGATTTTAGAATTGTCAAAACCCTGGTTAGCTTGTGTAGTGCTGCAATATCTATGTGATGCTTTTACGGTTAATGTTTTTTAATTCAAGTTAAGTTTAAACTTTGAATTTTAACTGTAAATTGCATATTCTTGCAGTATGGATCGCACTCATTCCAGGAGTGAGGTTGGTGAGTCGAGTCACGGCGAAAATAAATCGCCACGACAACAAGTGCCAACATCATCAACCGGATTGGCGAAAATCTTAAGAAGGATGGCTGAGCCTCTCGATCTGTTGGTTCAACAGAGCATACGACAGGAGACCTTACAGCGTAATCCCCCGCCAAGCACTTATCTGGATTTCTAGCAACACAACCACCGGTTTTCTCGGAAGCAAAAGAATCGTTGGAGTTGGCTCATTGGATCCAATGTATTGAAGCCATGTTCGATATGCTCGCGTGCGACAAATACCAGAAGCCTCTATTTGCCGCTCAACAACTCCACGGAGCCACTAGAGCTTGGTGGGAGGAGTATATTGCAACTCGCCCGGAAGGTCATCATGTGACGTGGGAGGAATTCCGGAATGTTTTCCCGGCGCGTCACATTTTTTTGGGAATTCTTTGAACAAAGTATCAGGACTTCCTGGAGTTAAAGCAAGTAGAAAGGAGTGCGTATGAGTACTTCAAAGAGTTTGAAGACTTGATGCAATATGCCACTCATATGGTAGATTCAGAAGAGTTGAAGTGTGAGTATTTCTTCCGAGGTTTGAATGTCAATCTTAAAGAACAAATGGCCTTGTTCAATAGCGGTATTTACAATGAGTTGGTAAATGCCGCTATTATTAAAGAAGACACACATCTCCGTTCTGAAGCGGAGCTGAAAAGGAGTATACCGCAAGACAGCGATATCGAGGTTCCTTCGAACTATCGAATGCGGTATTACTCGCCAGTCAGACAAGAAACTCAGCCTGTGGTGCAACTCTCACAACCACAGCTGGAGTTAATTACTTATGAGCCTCCACCTCAACAGCAGCTATCAGAAGTTGTATGTGCAACTCTACCGCAACCAGCTATGTACGAACTATCCCCACCTCGTGTTAGTAGAGAGCTGAGGATTTCTGTAGCATGAGACTGTCGTGGAGCTGAGCAGAGCCACAATCGTGTGCCGTGTCATCAATGCTTAGATCAGCACCATGAACTTTCAAAGAAGCATATTTCAAAAGCTGGTAGGGTTAACTACACTTCTAGTGAGGACATTGCAAAAGGTGAACCAGTTTTAGCGGGAATGTTCACCTTACATGGAAAACCCACTTTCGTGTTGTTTGATTCGGGAGCCACCCATAATTTTATTAGCAGAGAATATGTGCTGAAGAATAATCTTCTGTTTAGCACGGTAAAACATCCGTTTCATATCAGCTCAACAGGAGGCAAGATATCAACAGATGAAATGATCTCTTGGGCACCTTTATGTTCGGGTGGAAACATCTATCCTTCGAGCCTTATCATACTCAAAGGCCAAAGGATTGATATTATTTTGGGGATTTCATGGTTGACACATTATGGAGCTATTTTTGACATCAGCTCTCGGACTGTCCAACTGAATTCCCCAATACATGGTTGCAACATATTGAATCTTGTGGATCCATCACAACGAGTTGCAGAAGTGCATCAGATTGAAGCTCCTAAGCTTAAGGATATTCCAGTGGTATGTGAATATCAAGAGGTGTTTCACGACGACTTGCCGGGCATGCCGCCCGAACGTGATATAGAGTTTAAGATAGAACTAGCACCGGGAACAACACCTATTTTTCAGCGACCATACAAAATGGCACCAAAGTAGCGAGCAGAATTGAAGGAGCAGCTGAATGACCTCATGGACAAAGGTTTTATATACCCAAGTTCATCACCTTGGTGTTGTTCCGCTCTCTTTGTCAAGAAGAAGGACGAGACATGGAGATTATGCGTAGATTATCATCCATTGAATTCTGTCACTATCAAGAATAAGTATCAGGTACCGCACATCAATATTTTGTTCGATCAACTAGTGGGTGCTAAGGTATTTTCCAAGATGGATCTTCGGTCCGGGTATCACCAGATAAAAACCCGGGCAAAATATGTACCTAAGATGGCGTTCTCGACAAGATATGGTCTTTATGAATATCTTGTCATGTCATTTGGATTGTGAATGTAGCCTAGAGGGGGGGTGAATAGGCTCTTTGAAATTTTAAGCGGTTTCCTGAAACACTTAGCAAACGGATCAATTCCAGATGGGCCGGACTAGTCTAGCATGGTGTGGACTAGTCCAGTATGAGCATAATTAAAAGATCAAAGTTATACTTGTTCCTACTTCAAGTATTTGTGCAGCAGAAAATAAATGACTATTCAAGTGTAATGAAGTAATACACAGTAACTATCAGTTTTAACACTAGGTGTGAATGTAAATCAAATGATAACTAGCACCCCTAATTGACAATTGAAGGAAGATCAAGAAGACACGAGACAAAGTTTTATCCCGAGGTTTGATTACACCTAGGAATCTAAGTCCCCGTTGAGGAGTCCACCAAGGACCGGGTCTTCACCAACCCTTCCCTCGTTGAATCGCCACAAAGGCCGATTCAAATCCACTAACCACACACAGGGTTAAACAATTGTACGTGGGGCGTTCTCACAATCTGAGTGCTCCCACAAGATTACAGAGAGTAACTCTTCCTCCCACACACAAACAGAGAACAACGATCAGACATTGTGTGAGAGAAGACAAACCAAGAGCTCAATGTCGAGAAGAACGACTCTCTCCTTGATCCAATCTCTATTCCTCAAAGTCTTAATCTTTCTAGGCTTAGATTGAGTGGAGAGAGGTATTTTTTGTGATCTTGGGGCGTGCGCCGGTGCTGGGGATCGAGAGATGTGAATGTGTGGCCGTGCACCTCTATTCATATAAAGTTTTCAAAAGTCCTAGCGGCCGGACTAGTCCGCTCTGTTCACCGGACTAGTTCGGTGTGCCGTGAACAATTTTCGTGTTGCATGCGGCACAGTGGAAACCCTAATTTAAAGTGTTTACATAAAGTTGAACAGACTAGTACGGTCCAAGAGCGGACTAGTCCGGTGCAAGGTGAATGCCGGTTCCAGAGAGATGAACGGACTAGTCCGGTTTCTAAGCGTACTAGTCCGGTGCAAGGTGAGTGCCGGTTTCAGAGAGTTGGACGGACTAGTCCGGTTTCTGAGCAGACAAGTCCAGTGCAAGGTGAGTGCTGGCTCCAAAGAGTTGAACGGACTAGTACGGTTTCTGAGCGGACTAGTCCCGTGCAAGGTGAGTGCCGGTTCCAGAGAGTTGAACGGACTAGTCCGGTTCCTGAGCGGACTAGTCCGGTGCACCATGTTGTGAGTGATTAGGATATGTTTTAATCTCTTACCCCTACGCAAGATTTTGAGCTCTTGGGATATGTCTCTCACACACATCCTATACAAGTATGTCTACATTGCGCTTGGTTCATGGATATGTCCTTTTCCTTTTTCTTCATCGCTTCATTTTTCAACTTTTTGAGTGCACCAATTCTACCTTACACGAATTAATCTGCATTCATCTCAACAAGTTCATTAGGATCACAATTCATTTGTATTCAATCGTCCAAAACCCACAAAGGAATGCCTAGATGCACTTTCAATCTCCCCCTTTTTGGTGATTGATGACAACCAACTGAGATTACATAATTAATAATAAATTTTGATTTTCATAAAGTGTGCATATATGAGAATAACAAATGAGTAACGGGAACTTCTCACATATATGCAACATTTATCGTGGGATGCCTAAAGAGTGTGTGAAACAGAATGTGACATGGCACAAGAAGATAAGATCATATCAAAAATAAAGGTAGTCATCACATCGATATAGAATAAGCATCACACATTCAACAGTGTTTGAAGTAAAAAGTACATGAAACTTAAAATACATGTCCATGATCACTAGTCCTTGAGGTTTACAATAAGATACATCAATTAAGATTAATCTCAATCTCTCCCCCTTTGGCATCAAGGCACCAAAAAGGGAAAAATTGAGTGGAATCACTTATCGCCGCTCTCTCCCTCACTCTCGGTCCTATCTTCATCGTCATCTTCATCATCGTCTTCATGACCATGCTGAGGAGGAGCGGAGACACCTGCAAGCCCGAAATACCTAAACTCTTGTTGTGAGACCTATGTGTGCTGAATACATTGGCTTTGAAGATAAAAGTTTTGAATACTACCAAAACACCTTTTTAACAAGGTCCGAGCTCCTGCAAGGTCCGACTTGTTTTGGGTAGCTCCGGCAAGGTCCGACGTAAGGTCCGAATTGCTTTGTCTAGGTCTGACTTATTTTGGCTAGATCCGACTTGTTTTTGCTAGCTCCGGTGCTAGGTCCGACTAGCTTTGGTAAGTTCCATGCTAGGTCCGACTAAGCTTTAGTAAGCTCCGGCGCTGGGTCCGACTAGCTTTGGTAAGCTCCGGTTCAAGGTCCCGTTAGCTTTGGTAAGATTTGGAGCTTGATTGCAATGGTTCTACTTTTAACTTGCAATGTTTCGAACTTGCTTTACTCTTATGGAAATTTTGCTTAGTATTATTTTACTAAGTTTTTGGTGTGTTTTGGTGGTTATGGCTGATATCATTTTGCTATGGTTTACAACATGCTTATGTGAGGTGCTCACGTAAGATGTTGTAGTTTCGGAACTAACGAGAGTCATGTCGAGGACTTGTGCTCGGAAGTATTGGTTGTTTATTCATGTGCAGGTGTTGCTTGAGTTCAAGACATGGCTTGTGATGGGATCCATTGAACTAATCTTAGGGAGAAGATGAGGTTCAACAACCAAGTTCGGGAGGAATTGTGGTTGAGTTGATCGGGAGGTCGCGCAGCATCTTTGGATCAAGAACAATGCATATGAAGGTATCGTGGACGTTGTTGGAAGGTGTTTGCACGTGTGCAAGGAGTGCATGGACGTGGCAACATGGTTCCAAGGCATGGTGAAGAGATATGGAAGTGGATATATGGTTGAAAAGGTTCAACCGGCTGGATTTTGCGCTCAGGCTGCAGCTGAGGCGGTTATGGTTTGTTTATGGAAAGTTTCTAGTTGGTTATAACAGGATTTCGTGTTAGGCATGAAGTAGAGTTGTTTTAGGAATGTTTGGAACGTTCCTAAGATGTTTGGAAGTCTTAATATTGCTTCTATCTGCGTATCGAAGAGTCTTGAGCAGTATTGGAAAGTTACAGTTTGAATCCAAGTAGGAGTAGGAGTCCTAGTTTGAATTGGATTGGCCATAGAGCTGGTTATATAAGCAAGGGAGGCCAAGGCTCGTGGAGATCACGACTTTGGGGCTGTTCCTCTTGTGTTTTGATAAATAAAATTTGTATTCTAAAGGAACTTTTGTGCCTTGTTCGTCCGACTTGTTTCAGGCAAGTTTTTCTCGTCGAGTTTCTGTTCAGCACTACCTTGCTTCGGTGGTTTTATCATAACTCGAGTTTTACAGATCCAATTCATGTGTTTCTTTTTGGGTTGTCTTCACAACTTGATTATCTATCATCTGTGAAATGTTCACGGTCATTGAATTTGTGTTTTCTGATCTACACGAGATTCTTTGCAGTATACCAGAACTGTTTCTCTCGTGTAGGACAGATTGACCTTTGTTCAATCTTTCGATCGTAACTTGAGTTTCTCTCAATGGATTTCCGTGATTCTTGTTGTGACGTATTCGTGACTTGATTCTCTACAATCTATACTAGTTTTGTCACAGTTGAACACGTTTAGATTAGTCGCACACACGGTTTATTTAACAGATCGGTTTTCTGCTGAGGGGTGTTTTGTTGCTTCCGCTGAAAAGTTTTTATCTACCATTCACCCCCCTCTGGTAGCTTTACACGTTTACTTCGATCCTACAATTGGTATCAGAGTCAGGTTGCTCTATTCTTTGTGATTTGCGCACGTGTTTTGACTAATCATCATGGAGAAATACTCCGCCAAACCTTGTGTTTAGTGGTATTAATTTTCAGGTTTGGAAGGCACGCATGGAAGCCTTCATCCAGGCGCAAGGCTTTGCAATATGGGAAAAGGTGTACAAGCCTTACGATGTGCCTTCAAACGATCAAGTCACGGCTACAAACGTGAGAGATGCTGACAACAACAACAAGGCTCGGAACTTGATCATACAAGGACTAACTCAGAGCGACTTCGACCGTGTTGCACACCTCCGATCGGCGTACGATGTGTGGAGAGCACTTTGTGACTACCACGAAGGATCCAACACGATCAAGGAGGTAAGACAGGATATGTTCAAGAAAGAATACATGCACTTTGAGATGCAACCCGGTGAGTCCATTGATGACCTCTTTGCTCGCTTTAATAAAATTCTCAGCAACTTGCGTAGCGTCAATGTTAATTTTTCAGATGCTGAAAATGCTAGGCAATTACTAAGTGCATTAGACATGTCAATTTGGGAGATTAAAGTAACATCCATACGTGAATCCACTGTCATGAGTACTCTTACATTAGATGTGCTTTATTCTAAGCTAAAAACTCACGAAATTGACATTATATCACGTAAGAACCCAAATAAGACTATTGCATTTGTCTCACAACGTGATATGCCTAGCTCCGGCCAATCATCTAGCAATACACTTGCCTTGCTGTCTTCACTAACCATGGAACAGATTGAGGAGTTTCCAGAGGAGGAGCTAGTACTTCTTTCTACTAGGTTCTCAAAAGCGATGCAAAATGTGGGAACTAGAAGGAGAGGAACTCCGGACCTCAACGATGCTTTGAATGTGGTAAGACTGGACACTTTCGTACAGATTGCCCTAACCTTTCAGGTCCTTCTAACCGTGATGAAAAGCAGAATAAATTCAAGTCCTCTGTTGGCAACACCAACAAGAAAAAGAAGGGGTTTACAAGACGCAAACTGATAAACAGTTTCATCACCGCACATCAAGAACTTGGCTTGAGTGATGTAGACATTGGAAGTGATGAAGATGAAGACGATCTGGCAAACTTGTGCTTCATGGCGCGCAAATCAAAATCAGGTATGGAGGATGCAGAACACAACAGTGACAATGAAGAGGTATGTCCTACTTGTGAAGAAATGTGTGATGCTATTTCTAGTGCCACTATTATTGTTAAGAAAAAGGACAAAAAGCTTAGGGACAATGCTGTTAAAATTGAGTCACTAGAATCTGAAATTAATCGTTTAAAATCCTTGATTCCTAGTGATGATTCTTGTTCATCATGTGATTTAATATATGAACAATTGTCCTCTCTAAGAAGTGCACACACCTTCATACTTGATAAACTTGAACTTGAAATCGAAAAGAACAAAAAGCTGTGGGGACCACCCCGTGGTTCACCCACTCCAGGATCACATAGGGTGGTGCCGTGCGATGCGGCACCCAACAGCACACACGAAAATAATTAAGAACAACATACAAACTTTTATTTGATATAAAACAGCAAAAGTATTTTCAAAATATAAATATACAGCGGAAGTATTCTTTATTAACACTCTTTCATTCTAACTATGCAAAAGTGTAGCTGTCCAGCCAGGGGACGCTACACACTAGCAGCATGGAACCGGAGATCACGGCGGCGTGCAGGGCTCCAGCTCGGCCGTGTATCCCGACGGGGGCATCGCCTCGTCCTCGGAACCTTCCTCATAACTCTCACCTGCACACAGCTCAAATATTGCAACCGTGAGCACGAAGGCTCAGCAAGTCTTAACCGTCAACCCTAGGCATGGAACTCTACGTGCAAGGATGTGTAAGGTAGGAAAGGACTTTGCAAGAAAGACACGCCTATAAGTTGATCCTTGCTTTCAGTTTCTATAGCAGCGGATATGTATGCCTTAGGCAGCCCTCACATCGGAAGTCCACAATCAAACAAGAAACGCTTTCCTCCGATGTGGTGATGCCCAAAGTGGAATATAAACTTAATTGGCTCTATAACTACAGCACTCAAGGTATTCAAGACATTAATAGATCAATACAGCATTTTCTGTTGGCTTATTTCACTTCTTACTACGTCACAGCGCAGTGAACAAGCGGGTACTCAAATAACCGCGAGGGACGGTGATTGCAATCAGGAGACACCCGGACAACACGTTGCATACACCCACTTTCAGAAGCGTGATTCCACACCCCTTTCTACTCTGTTGTAAGCAACAACCTTTCAAAGGCAACCCAAATGCCGAACCGGTCCATCCGTAACGGGTAGGAGGTCCCCGCGTGGAGCGCGACTGTGCCCACCGGCAGATTTACACCTTGCTACCCTCAACCCACTCCTATTTACGGTTGGGTAAGCCTCGACACCCAGGTTAACCAATTACATCGGTTTACTGGTTCCCATATGCCAGTATGCATCCGGTACTGTTCGATACTTGTCCAGCAGGGCCGCACACGGACGGTCCTCAAACGACACCAACAGGGCCACGCACGTGAGACCTCTGCTCACTGCATCCTATCCCCCCTGCTGGGTCTCATTTTTTTTACAACTCAAGCCATTATATACCTCTTTTCTTTCCGGGTGATAAGTACTATCTTGCGAGTAGCTTCCAACCACTCGACTTCTACCGGGATCCTATACATTAGCATGGCATTCTCTACTCGTCGACTTTATAAACTACCCAACCCTCCATAGGATTTAAAGAGGCTATGCAAGTGGGGTTTCAATCACCCTAACTCTAATGCAAACATTCAACCTAGACATAAATGATACAAATGAAAACTTTATAAAAAGTACTTAAGTGCAAACCGGGGCTTGCCTGGTTACGAGTTAAAGGGGAAGTCAGCTTCTGGTGGGAGGACGTCCAAGGGCTCCTGTGCATCCTCAACTTCGGTCACTATTATGAAATGTAATAAAATACATGTATAAGTATTAAGGATTTATAAGAATTGGACTTCTATTCATAGCTACTGCTATTTAAAATCCTTAAATGGCTTTGGGTATTTTACAGTGGATACTAGACTCTCTAAGGATGATTTGAGCCAAATTTGGAGACATGTCATTGCACAATGTAGTCTTAAAATTCCTACAATTACAATGCTTCTCTGAATTTTGAGCCCAAATCAGGACCTCTGACATAGCTAGAAATGGAATATCTGATTAGGATAAGTCCCCATGGTTCTAACAAAATTTGTTTCACCATTTTTGGAGCTACCATCAGAGAGATATGAATTTTTTGAAGGTTGGACAGGAGTGCTGAACAGTTTCTGTTTAAATTTGAATTTCCAAATAAAAGCTGAACTTGGGAAGGTAATTTGACCTAGCAAATGAACTCCAATGAAGCCCAAATTTTTACTGGAGATCAGTATCTATAAAGAAGATTTTCTGCCCAAATTTGGGAATATTTCATAAAGAATTGCTCCTGTAACAAATCCCTATAGGGTTTACTAAAAACAATTCTACAGAAATTCCTGGGCATTTTCATAGCCTAAAATTGGTTTCTCTGTGATGTACTCCTCATGAGGATTCCAACCAAATTGGTCTCACTCTTTTTGGAGTTTTCTATACAAAGTTATGGGCTTATAAAGATCAGCTAATTCCTAGAATTATTTCCCTAATAGAAACTTCAAATAATTGGAACTAGGCCCACTGTTTTAAATCGGACCAGTGAGATTTCGGCAACAACGGGGGCTAGGGGGTTATTCCCGCGCAGCAGCATCGGACCGAATTTATACCGGCATATACGTCTCAAGTGGTGGCACTAAAACAATCACTCACAAACATTTTCTACACGGCATGTACTACTCGTGGTTAAGATACCTGCAGAAAACCAATCAATAATGATGCACTCAATGGGTTTATCATTTCAGGCAGGTCCATATCATAGTAAAAACATACGCCCCGTATCATTGCCATACGGGCCATCCTTGAGTCAAGCCACGTCTTAAGGTACGTGGTCGGGTTATTCACCACCCAACGGGGCCTCCACACCTTTGCAATAAAGCACACCGGTGGAACAGCGCTTTCGTAAGCCTCATAGGACATGAAGAGTCCTAGAGAAATTACTTTGTGTTACAAACCACATGATGGGGTCTCCTCCTCTTGCCCCTGGGTTTGCGCACTGGAGGCTAGTGCCATTCATATGTCTCTAAGACATGAAGAGTCTTAAAAAAAATATTCACTTCCCGTCCATTGCTGAACGGGACATCCCACACTACTTTCCTCGTATGGGTGAGCTAACCGAAATTGATCCGCTTTCGGTGGTGTTCCTTACCATTCTTACCTCCACGTAGGTGCGTCGTTACATAATTGAAATACTGAAGATTAACACACTGTTAGCTTGCCACCTTAAGTAACTATGCTAATAATAGTCCTTATGTGGGCATACTATACGTTCGTCACTCGTATACTCCTAAGTTTTCAAAATAGACTCTTTTCATGCGTGCTATTCCCAATGCGGCTCTGATACCACGCTGTGAGGAGCCCGCCTGGTGATCGCAGTGGGTGGTGCCATGCGATGCGGCACCCAACAGCAAGCACGAAAAGAGGCGTAAGAACATAACGAAACCATTTTGTTACTCAAGATAAGTTCTTTTACAACATAAATACATACGCAGCATAAATTAAAACTAGCTGGATAAGCTACTCACTCTCGACCCTAACTACGCCGAAGAGAAGTCGTTCAGCCCGTGAACGCTTCTTACTAGCTTCACCAAGGAAAGGCAGCGGCTAGGTTTCCAATGAGTATATCGAACCATGAGGTTCGTCGTCTTACCAAACAACCCTCTTCGTAGCAGGCATCCTGCTACCTGCAAAACAACTCAGAAGCAACCGTGAGCACTAAGGCTCAGCAAGACTTAACCGTCAATCCTAAACATGAAACTCTACATGCCAGGGGTAGTAAGACAATAGGAACATGTATTTGTGAAAATGAAGCTTAACTAAACTTGATCCTTATATTCAGATTCTTATAGCCTTCCTTTTAGTGGTCCTCACGCCTCACGACACCGGAAGTCAACAATCAAACAAGAAACGCTTATCCCGATGTTGCTAGCCTAAGGTGGAACAGAAATTTAGTTGGCTCTATATCTAATGCAGTCAAGGTTCCAATACAATGATTCATCCACAGCAGCAAGTTAAGAGACTTAGTTCCTCTTCTTACTACATTACGGCGCAATGGGCAAGTATGGTCAATTCTCTTCCGCGAGCGACGGTGATTCGAATCAATAACAACCCGCAATACACGACACATACACCCGCCTCGAAAGACTCTCTCAAGAGCTCTTTCTTACGTTGTATGCAGCAACCTTTCACACGACACCCCGACATAGAAAAATGTTTTGTGCCAAGCAGGATGGTCCTCTACGCGGACACGTCGAAGTTGCCTGCTAAAGGATTTACACCTCCCGCATTCTCAACCCATTCCCACGCGAAGGATTGGTTTCTATATCACGGTTCATCGAGTTACATCGGTTTCATGGGTCCCATACCCCACTAAATATCCGGTAAAGCTCAATCTTGTCCAGTAGGGCCGCATACATACGGTCCTTAACCGATACGGACAGGGCTACAACTAACCTCCACATTTGCCTTACCATCCCGGTCTAGGCCAAATGTGGTCTCAAGCATTGTCACACCTATCGCAGATCGAGACCAACCTTGAGCGCTCCATCCTATAGGAACATCCCCATCCCCATCTCATTTTCATGAGGGTGCTCTTATCATTAACCTCTCGCGAGTAACTCCATTACTCGAACTTTCTCGCGAGTAGCTTTTTACTACTCGACTTCTACCGAGCTAGCTACAACATTAGCCTAGTATCTATGACGAGGCAAAGCCTACACTAAACCTTCTACTCAGGGACGTAATAGCCATGCAAGTGTGTTTCAAACATCCTAGACATAATGCACAATATCAACTCTAATACACATGAGGTGAAGTAAAGCAAAATTTAATACGGTAACGATATGCAAACCGGGGCTTGCCTTGCTCAACGGTTTCGTTAGAAGCTAGGAGTTAGTCTTCCTCCGGAGAATCTGCCAAACTCATCATGATATGGAGATCCTCGCTACTTGAACTCCTAGCTCCTAGCTTCTAACAAAACCGTTGAGCAAGTCAAGCCCCGGTTTGCATATCGTTACCGTTTTAAATTTTGTTTTATTTCACCTCATGTGTATTAGACTTGATATTGTGCATTATGTCTAGGATGATTGAAACCCACTTGCATGGCTATTACATCTCTGAGTAGAAAGTTTAGTGTAGGCTTTGCCTCGTCGTAGATGCTAGGCTAATGTTGTAGCTAGCTCGGTAGAAGTCGAGTAGTAAAAAGCTACTCGTGAGAAAGGTCGAGTAATGGAGTTACTCGTGAAAGGTTGATGATAAGAGCACCCTCATGAAAATGAGATGGGGACGGGGATGTTCCTGTAGGATGGAGCGCTCAAGGTTGGTCTCGACCTGCGATGGGTGTGACAATGCTTGAGACCACATTTGGTCTGGACCGGGATGGTAAGGCAAATGTGGAGGTTGGTTGTAGCCCCGTCCGTGTCGGTTAAGGACCGTATGTATGCGGCCCTGCTGACAAGATTGAGCTGTACCAGATATATAGTGGGTATGGGACCCATGAAACCGATGTAACTCGATGTACCGTGATATAGAAACTCATCCTTCGCCTGGGAATGGTGTTGAGAAGGCGGGAGATGTAAATCCTTTAGCGGGCAACTTCGACGTGTCCGCGTAGAGGACCATCCAGCTCGGCATGAAATGTTTTTCTATGTCGGGGTGTCGTGTGAAAGGTTGCTGCATACAACGTAAGAAAGAGCTCTTGAGAGAGTCTATCGAGGCGAGCGTATGTGTCATGTATTCCGGGTTGTTATTGATCCGAATCACCGTCGCTCGTGGAAGAGGATTGAGCATACTTGCCCACTGCGCCGTGACGTCGTAAGAAGAGGAACTAAGTCTCTTAACTTGCTGTTTATGGATTAATCATTGTATTTGAACCTTGACTGAAGTAGATATAGAGCCAACTAAATTCCTATTCCACCTTAGGCTAGCAACATCGGGATAAGCGTTTCTTGTTTGATTGTGGACTTCAGATGTTGTGAGGCGTGAGGACCACTAAAATGAAGGCTATAAGAATCAAGTATAGTCAAGCTTCATTTTCGCAAATACATGTTCCTACTGTCTTACTACCCTTGCATGTAGAGTTACATGTTTAGGATTGACGGTTAAGTCTTGCTGAGCCTTAGTGCTCACGATTGCTTCTGAGTTGTTTTGCAGGTAGCAGGATGCCTGCTATGAAGAGGGTTGTTCGGTGAGACGACGAACCTCATGGTTCGTTATACTCATTGGAAACCTAGCCGCTGCCTTTCTTTGGTGAAGCAAGTAGGAAGCGTTCACGGGCTGAACGACTTCTCTTCGGTGTAGTTAGGGTCGAGAGTGAGTAGATTGTCCAGTTTTTACATTCCGCTGCGTGTGTACTTATGTTGTAAATGAACTTATCTTGAGTAACAAAATGGTCCCGTATGTTCTTATCGTCTTTTCGTGCATGCTGTTGGGTGCCGCATCGCACGACACCACCCACTGCGACCACCGGGCCTCACACGCACAAGTTGGCTTCACAACACTTAGCATGAGAACCCTTGTACATGGCGTATTTCCATGTTTGCCATCGGCGGCTTATTCGGGCAGCATCGGGTGCACGGTGAGACCCACCTTGGATCTATTCTTGAGCCTTTCCATCACCATGTCGAGCTTCCCGAGCCACCACTGGTGCTGTAGGGCTACTCCACCAGGCTTTTGGCCGGCTAGCACGTCGGAGCGACGTCACCGGACTCTTCATGAGCCGCCGCACCGTCGCGAGCTTGGTTAGAGCCAACGTCGATGAGGGAAACCCTCCCAACGTGTTCAGCGCATGAAATTAGGGGCTAGCGGCGAGTTAGACATCAGGAGCTGACCGGACGATCGAGATCGGCGGTGCTCCGGCGACCTCGGCGACGCTACCACGAGGGAGATGCGAGGTAGAAGACGACCGAGCCGGACCCGCTGTCAGTGGGAGAAAACCGGGCGAGTGGATCATCTGTGGGCACAGATCGACTGTGGTAGCGCGGGAATTAAACCTGTAGCCCCGTGTGCTATCGCTTCAGCACCCGACACGTGTATCCGTGGACCCACCGGCAGATTTAAACATTTCCCCGGTTTTCAGTTTTAGTTCAAACTTCAAACCAAATAACTTTGGCTAGAAAACTCCAAATCAAATGAGACAAATTTTGTTGGATTAATATCTCTGAGTACTTTCCAACAAATCAAATTTCACTTCATGAAAATCCTTAGTTCTCCAGAATTAATTCTTTAAAGTTTATAGTGATTAGAATTTTAACTGGGGAACCCTTTGGAGGAAAATTCTGCAATTTCTCTGGGAGGTTCACCAAAATATACCTGAGCTACCATAAAAATTTCAGATCAATTTGAGCTCATTTGACCCACCTAATGTTGTGATTAATAAAACTGTTCCAGTGAAAATAGAAAATGTCCAGAAACATTTTCAGAATTTCTCTGAAATTGTTTAGCTCATATCTTTAGCTAGGAACCTTAAAATTAAGTGAAACCAACTCCATTAGAACCCCGTTAAAATCTAGTTTTCAGAAAGTCATGGCTTGCTCCATTAAAATCACTAGAACACCCTAGGAGCTCCAATTAAGGTCAAGTACATAATTATTTGTGGAAATCTCAAATGAGCTTTGCTGCAAATGAAACTTGGCCAAATCTCTGTTTAGGTTGTATCCAAACCACAGTAAAAATGTCAGAGTCATTGGGTCTGTCTAGTAAGACTTATAGTCCTCACAAGTTTAAACTTCAATTTAAATGCATTCAAATTGATACATTTATATATTCTCTCATGTAGTCGCTAAGGTTGAGGAGGAACCCGAAGTCTTAGACTTCATCACTCCTGAAGAACAGCTAGCCTACGATCAAGAGCAGCAAGGCAAGCTCCAGTTTGCATTAACCTTTTTACAAAGTTTTACTGTTTTGAGAACTTACTTTGAGCACTCAATAAATTCTTGCATTAGAGTCTTGTTTGAAACCCAAATGCATAGCCAAGAAAACCAGTGGTTGGGATTAGGTTTGAAAACCTCATTAGCTACTGCAATGCTAAGACAGTGTAGGATTCGGTACAAGTCGAGTAGTTGGAACTACTCGAGAGAGTAGGCTAGAGGCACATCGCTCGGGTAAAGATAGCAAATGAAACACATGGCAAGAAAAATGAGACTGAACAGAGAGCAAGGGCAGCAGGACTTTGGGGCCTGGGTGCTATAGCTCCGCTTGTGTCGATTGAGGACCGAGCCGTGTGCGGGCCTATTGAACAAGCTAGAACAGTACCGAAGACCTACCGGCTATATGAGAACCGGGAAACCGATGTAACTGGGGTAGCTGGGTATTGAGGCATTGCCTGTCGCTCAGAGGGTAGGTTGAGAGCTTGAGGTGTAAATCGGCTGGTGGCACTGAGATGCCCGTGCAGAGACCTCTTGCTCGGGACGATTGGACCGGTTCAACATTTGGCTAACAGGTGAAAGGTAGTTGCGTACGGCGTCCGTGATGGTTGTTGTAGGCAACATCGAGTATGGGCGTACGCGACGGGTTGTTCGGGTATCAGAGCCATGGGGCCATGCCAGCATGGTATCAGAGCTCGCTTGAGGTTTAAAAAACTACAAAGGTCATCTTTTTCAAAAATTCGGTGAGGAACGAGTTAGTAGCCCATATAAGGATGTTATTAGTGTATAGAAAGTGTCATACTAACCTATTTTCTTATGTCGGAAAATCGTGCATCTCTGGACGCTTTATGTCTTGGGGGGTGCACGTAAGCGCTGTCCACCAGTGCGCACAAGGTGAAGGGTGGAGCCCCACGGGTGGTAGGTAACCAGACCCGCTTTAATATCCTCTACGAATCTTCATGTCGTTTGGGGTATTCGAGCAATGCCAGTACCTGGCGTGCTTTGGGCAAATTTGGAGACCGCGTCACGTGGTCTGTAACGTGAACACATAGCTCAAGGCGTGTTTGGCTTGAGAACATCCGGGCGAGTGATGACGGCCGGGTGTATGAACTGTATGGATACCGGGCTAGGTGTGCAGCCGAGTCTGACGATTGTATGAGATAATTGCAGGTAGTCTAACCACAAAACGGTATACGTGAAGTATCCATGTGCGAGAGACACTTAGTGCCACTGAACTAACGAAGCTGGCTATGTCCGGTATAGGTTTTTCATGTGAGGACGTAGTACCAACATGAACTGGTGATGCATCGACGTCACACCCCACTAAATGAGAAACTTCATTGTAAAATTTGAAAGTTTTAATCCAGAGGACTAAAACTTTGAGATAACTCCTTCCCTTAATACGGATGTTCAAAGTTAACCAGTTTTCAACTTATAGGATACTAAGGACAGAGTCCTCTGTTTTCAGCTGAAATAAGCTGAAGTTAATTAGAGGTTAGAGGTTGATTTCTTTCGAGGTTGAGGGCATATGATCCATTTCTGGAAAGCTTGGGAAGATCTTTACAGCTTTTCTGTTGATGTACAGAGGTGTTTCATCACTTAACCAGTCGAAAATGCAATAGAGTTGAAACTGTCCAGAAAACAGGGCAGAGCAAACACTCTCTGTAACTCTCTGTATATTGAGCATAACTTCTTGCATAAAAATCCAAAAATAGAAAATGAGGTAGTTCTGTAAAGTTTATGATATGGGTTACAACTTTGTAACATAAAGTTTTGTCATATTTGGTGTAGAATTAACTGGAATTCTTGGATCAAATCAGTACCTCAAGCAGGGAGGTGCTGTCCAATTTTCTCCAGAAATTCTTTCAAATTTCACATTTTATAACTTTTGAACCAGGACAGATATTAGGCCAAGCAAATACTTTCTGGAAAGATTTTTAAGTTAATTTTAACTTTTAAGTTGAGCTCCAGAATTGTTTTTGCCTTTAGCATGGTCTAAATAAGGTTGAAATGGAAACTGGTCAGGGCTGTCACAATGGGCAGCAGATCAGCAGTCAAACTTGTTTAAGTTTGAACTATGTTTTCAAGTTTTAGGGGTTCAATGACATGTTTTATATTAGAACTCAATGGTTTACTGTTCAAATAAACATTTGACATTTTTCAAATATGTTTTTACAGATGACAGAAGATAGACAGTTGGAGAACGGGTGGGTGGTGTCCCACTGTTCTCACCGCAGCGGTTATCCAGAAGTGTTGAAGCAAATGCTTCAATATTTCGGGTACGTCGAGATGCCACAATACCTCGCCAAGGAAGAAGGCGAGGAGGGGAACAAGATGTGGATGATCCATGTCGAAATTCCTCCAGGACCTACGCCACCCGGTTGGGTGGCGTTCACCGTCACGGTGAGAGGTAGACAGCCGGGGGAAATGTGGCAAGTTGCAGCCTGCGACACCATGTCGTGTTTCTGCCAACTACACGTGTGGGCTATGGAGGGCACTCCATACGCGCTCGTTCCGGTGGAGGGATGAGCTAATCATGTGTGGGGGCAAAGGTACCTAGAGGCAACAGATCCGAATTGCCAAAGGTACAATACCGCGGAGGCGAACCTCAGCCTCCAGTTGAGAGCAGGAAAGGTCGTGATGGACAGCCAAGCTGTTCATACGGATTGTCTTGCCGAGAAGCTCAAGGAGAGCAACAGCCGTGGATATCATTTCGAGAGTGCTCACAACACACTCCACAATGTGCTCCTTCCGACGATCAAGCGACTGAACGAACAACATAATCAGTTGCATCGTCTGAAGAAGGCGAAGCGGAAAAGCCGTGTTGACATCACGGCTTTACAACAAAAAATACAGGCTCTGACCCAGCAGAAAGAGGTCCTCACTCAACAGCGTGATGACGCTATTGAGGAGGGCAGGGCTGGGGAGAGGACTACAACCAGTCAATGGACGAGGTGCACGCGTTGCAGGACCTTGTACCTCCGGTAATGGGCATACCAATGGTGGGTGTCGTACCTGTGGTTTTGGGTCTTCCCGCAATGGGAGAACCTGAACCGGAAGAGGAGGTCATGGACCCGGAGCCACCAGCAGAGGTAGCGGAGGAGGACGACCCACAGGAGGTTGAGTTCTACTCCGAGTAGTAGGCTACCGTTGCCAAGTAGGGCAGCGAGGGTGGTGTAAGAAAAATGTTTGTAATCAGTGACATGTCGTGTAGACAGTCGGGTATGTATAGGTAGTGACGACCTGAGCACGACTTCTCGGAGACCCGAGAATAATGTATCTTGTATAAAGTTTATGCTTTATTAATATATGTGAATGTTGTGCAAATTATTTATGTGTCACTTCAATACCTACTGTTTCATATGGAATTTTTAAGTATGGCATGTGCTGATCAATGCTGTTTTAAATTTCAGAATGACTCGCACTCATGCCAACCCGAACGTTAGGGGTTCCAGTCAGGGGGGAGAGATCTCCCAACAGCCTCCCGAGGATTCCTCGGGACAACAACAGCAGCAACAGCAACAGCAACAATTGCCACCGTCATCGCCAACGGTTACTTTGGCTGACATCGTTGCAGCGATGGCGGGTTCTCATCAGCAGCACACTGAGTTGCTGCAAACCGTTATTGCGAATACGTCTCGACCAGAGAGGCGTCAAGATCGCGAGGAGCGCCAACAAAGATCCTATTCTGACTTTATGGCTACTCATCCCCTGGTATTCTCAAGGGCGGATGAACCCCTCGATGCGGACAACTGGCTCCACATGATGGAGATGAAGTTCGGGCTGCTCCAAGTGAGTGAGCAGCGCAAGACTCAGTTCGCGGTCCAACAACTTCAAGGATCCGCGAGCGCTTGGTGGGCGAACTATTGTGCTTCGCAACCCACCGAGCAAGTTATGACCTGGACAGAATTCAGGACGGCCTTCAGGGCCTATCATATACCGCCGGGTCTCATGAAGAGGAAGACACAGGAGTTCCTACGCCTGCAGCAAGGAAGCCGGAACGCGCTGGAATACTCCAGGGCGTTCAATGATCTTGCGCTATACGCTTCGTATCACGCCGATACCGACGAGAAGCGGCGGGATCATTTCTACCAGGGGTTTAACCCGCTCCTGAAGGACAAGCTGGCGATGTTCAATCGCGGCAGCCTCAATGATATTATTGATGCTGCGATTGTTCAGGAGGACTCCAGCAAGGAGTTAGCGGCGGCAGAGAGGAAACAAAGTGTGCCGCAAAGCAGCGGAGAAGGAGGTGGTCCTTCTCAAAAATACCGGATGGTGAATCGCCCACCATCGGGTCCACGCTGGAAGCCACCTCAGAGGCCGATGCCATTCCGCAGTCGGCCATATTCTTCACCGGCATTCCGGCCGGCACTGCCAGTACCACCTCCGCAGCAACAACAGCAGCAGCGGGCGATACCGCATGCGTATGAACCACAGCAGCGCATGCCGGGCTTTCGTCCCCCAAGCACCGGTCAAGCAGCAGCCACCTGCTACAAGTGTGGTCGTCCAGGACACTTCGCCAACAATTGTCCTGAGAGGCAGGGCGGCGGAGTTGCACCACAGCTCCCGGGGAGAAATCAGCCCCGGAACCCTACTAATGCGCGGCGGGAAAATCCTAGGCCCGGCACCATCCATCAACTTGCCATAGAGGACATGCCAGGGGGAGAGCCAATCCTTGCGGGTATGTTCCAACTCCACCATCATCCCGCCATAGTATTATTTGATTCAGGCGCCACACATAATTTTATTACCTTTCATTGCTAAACACAGCTTGCAAATACTACCCACCGAAAGTCCATATTTGGTTTGTTCACCGGGTGGGAAGATTTCAGCAAGCATGATGGTTTCCAAAGTACCATTATGCTTAGCGGGTAGAGTATACCCTACGTCTCTCATAATTTTAGAGGGACAGAAGGTCAATGTCATCTTAGGGATGTCGTGGTTAAATCGCCACGGCGCTGTTTTAGACACTGTCCTCCGAGTCGTGCATTTGAACTCAGAAGTGCACGAGTCACACTCTTTATTTCTGGACAGTCCAGAAATAAAACTTCCAAATGTTTATCAGTCCACAACCATCAGATTGGAAGATATTCCAGTAGTCTGTGAGTTCCCTGACGTGTTCTCGGATGATTTACTGGGGATGCCTCCCGACAGAGAGATGGAGTTCAAGATTGAACTTGCACCGGGAACCATGGCAATATCCGGAAGGCCGTACAAGATGGCGCCCAAGGAATTGGTGGAACTGAAGACTCAGTTAACGGACCTGCTGGAGAAGGGTTTTATTAGGACGAGCTCCTCACCATGGTGCTGTTCGGCATTATTCGTGAAAAAGAAAGACGAGACGTTGCGGCTTTGCGTGGACTATCGTCCACTAAATGCTGTAACCATCAAAAATATGTACCCGTTGCCACGGATCAACATGTTGTTTGATCAGTTGGTCGAAGAAAAGATCTTTTCCAAGATGGATTTAAGATCTGGGTACCATCAGATTACGATATGGGCTGAGAATATTCCGAAGACGGCTTTCCCGACGAGGTATGGACTCTATGAGTACCTGGTCATGTCCTTCGGCCTCACCAATGCTCCAGCTCACTTCATGTATTTGATGAACTCGGTGTTCATGCCGGAGCTGGACAAGTTTGTCGTGGTCTTCATCGACGACATATTGGTATATTCCAAGTCGGAGGAAGAACACGCAAAGCATCTGCGTATAGTCTTGCAACGGCTGCGGGATCACAAGCTATACGCGAAATTCAGCAAGTGCGAATTCTGGATATCGCAAGTGCCTTTTCTCGGGCATATTATCTCCACGGAGGGAATCTCTGTAGACCCGAGTAAGATCACACAAGTGCTGAACAAGTCCCCGAGAACTGTTCATGAGGTACGGAGTCTCCCCGGACTCGCGGGATATTATAGGAGGTTCATCCTGAACTTCTCGAAGATTGACAAGCCTATGACGGAGCTGCTGAAGAAGGCTACTAAATATGTTTTGAGTCCAGCATGTGAAGCAGCGTTCAAGGCATTAGTGAAGCACCAAACATCAGCACCGGTTTTGGCGCAGCCAGACACAACAAACCGTTCGATGTGTACTGCAATGCATCCGGCATTGGGCTCGGATGTGTGCTGATGCAAGACCGAAGGGTGGTAGCGTATGGATCACGGCAGCTCAGAAACCATGAGAGAAATTATCCAACTCATGACTTGGAGCTTGCTGCCGTGGTGCTCGCACTTAAAATGTGGAGGCACTACCTACTCGGTAACCTTGTGCATCTATATACCGACCACAAAAGCCTCAAGTACATATTCACTCAGAAAGAGCTGAACATGAGGCAGCGAAGATGGTTAGAATTGATAAAGGATTACGAAATATAGATCTATTATCACCCCGGCAAGGCAAACATAGTGACGAATGCGCTGAGTCGCAAGTCACATGTCAACAATCTGACCATCACATCGTTGGAAGATAGCGAGCCACCATTACATGTGATTCCGCATGGAGCTCTCTACAACTTAGCTTTAATCCCCACCATCCGTGAAGAGATAGTGGCAGCCCAGCAACATGACAAGGGCATGTCGCATTTGCGGAGACGTGTAGACGGTGGGGAGCTGAAATGTTTCCGGAAAGACGGAGACGGCGTCCTATGGTTCAAGGACCGGATCGTTGTACCCCGTAACCCAGAGTTACGGAATAAAATCTTTGATGAGGCTCACTTGTCAAAGTTTTCTATTCACCCCGGCGGAAACAAAATGTATCAAGAACTCAGAAGCAAGTTTTGGTGGACACGGATGAAGCGGGAGATCGCAAAGTACATGTCCGAGTGTGATACATGTCGAAGGATGAAGGCAGACCACATGAAGAAACCGGGATTGCTACAACCACTGGGCGTTCCTGCCTGGAAGTGGGAAGATGTGAGCATGGACTTCATCGTCGGTTTACCCACCACTTTTCAGAAACATGATTCTGTGTGGATGATCATCGACCGGCTCACCAAAGTTGCCCATTTCATCCCGGTAAACACAAACTACAACGCCAAGAAGTATGCTGAATTGTACATCTCACGGATCCTATGCTTATACGGCGTACCCTGCACCATCATATCGGTTTGGGGCACTTTATTTGTGTTCCATTTTTGGGAGCAGCTACACGCTGCGTTGGGGATGAAGCTGATCCGTAGTTCAGCGTACCACCCACAGACGGATGGGCAAATCGAGCGGGTAAACCAAATTTTAGAAGATATGCTACGAGCTTGTGCTATCAACCACGGCAAGAATTGGGATGATCACTTGCCGTTGGCTGAGTTCTCGTACAACAATGGGTACCAATCCAGCATCAAGATGGCGCCTTATGAGTCTCTATACGGGAGAAAATGCCGCACACCACCGAATTGGTGTGATTCTGGCGAAAGGGTCACCTTCGGGATTGATCTTGTCAACAACGCGGAGGAAAAGGTTCGGCTGATTCAAGCGAACCTAAAAGCCGCCCAATCCTGACAGAAACAGTATGCAGACCGGAGAAGACGCCCATTACAGTTCGAAGTCGGGGATCACGTATATGTACGTGTGTCTCCAATGAAGGGCGTGATCAGATTCGGGGTGAGAGGAAAGTTAGCACCCCGATTCATCGGTCCATTTCAGATTACAGAAATATGTTGTGGCGGACCGGGATCCGCTCATCCAGGATCACAGAGGGTGGTGCCGCACGATGCGACACCCGACAGCACACGTCATAAGAACACAATATATTACATGGGAAAAATAAACTGAACTGTACAAACGGTACAATACTCAGTTAAAAACTATTGTTTTTATTACACAGCGGAAGTCTACACTATACAACTCATGCCTGCCTATCTAGCAAAAGTCGGTTGCCCAGCCTAGGGCAACCCACACTAGTTGCACGTCTCAGATCAGCACGGCGTGTGCGGCTCCCACTCAGCCGTGGTCCCCGACAGAGGGTAACTCTCGCCGGTGGACTCGTACTCCGAGTCCGTGGGTGGCTCCTCACCTGAAAAACACTTAAGAAGCAACCGTGAGCACGAAGGCTCAACAAGACTTAACCGACTCACCTAAGCATGAAACTCTATATGAGGTGTACAAAGCACATAGGATAGTAACATTGCAGCAAATGGACACGCCTACAAGTTCATCCTTAATTCATCTTTTAGCAACAAGTTAACAGTTCAGGAATCTGAAATTTAGTAAGCAGTATTTGGTGGCACACATGTAGCAATACAATTGTATCAATCAGCAATATTGAATCATCATATTTCATACATTAGCCTACGTCACGACTCAGTGACCAAGTGGTACTCTTCATCGCGAGGGACGGTGAATCGACTCGATATACACCTGCAGGGGAACCCAAAGAGCACGTCACGTACGCCCACCCGTGGAGCTGCACAGCACACTCACTCGATGTCGTACGGAACAACCTTTCACCCAACAGACCAAACGTCGAACCGATCGCACCAAAACGAGCAGGAGGTTCCCCATACGGAGCATCTCTCTATGCCCGTTGGCAGATTTCCACCTTGCTGCCCTCAACCTACACCTATAAATCGGTGTGCTATGCCTCGACGCCCGGAGGTTTAGGCTACATCGGTTTATTGGGGCCCATATATCCGATATGCCTTCGGTACATTCAAACTTGATCAGCGTGGGCCGCACACGGATCGGTCCTCAATCGACACGGACAGGGCCACGCACACAAGACTTCCTCTTGCTGCGCCCTAGCCCCTGCCTAGTCTCATTTTCATTACTAAACTGATCTCACATCACTCAACCGAACCCGGGTGTCCCAAGCCTATCTCGCGAGTAGATTCCAACTACTCGACTTGTACCGAAGTCCTATGAAACATTAAGCATAGCCTGTCTACTCGAAGTCTTAGACACTACCCTCACTCTTATGGAAAATTCTGGTTATGCAAGTGGGGTTCCATCCATCCTATACCTAATGCACATTCACACTTCATAAGACACATGTAAACAAAGTAAAACTAATAAAAGGTTAATGCAAGCCGGGGCTTGCCTTGTTGCTGCTGGTCAGGGGTTAGTTCTTCTTCTGGAAGCAGGAAGTCGAGTACTTCCGGAGCTTCCTCACCTTCAGCGACTACATGTTAATGAATATGCACATAAGTTTATTGTAATACTTCTGCTATTAGTTCTAATAACCAGTTTCTAACAACTGGAACTCTGTTCAAGAATTTAAAATGGAACTGGGGGTTGGTGGTTTTCCCCCTCTTCCATATTAATCCCTCAAGTGGTTAAACAGGACAGGGGTGATCCAAAGCTCTAATGGAGCTGAGAATTTTTGTGTGAGTTCCTTGTCACAAGAAAACCATCTGTACCAACAATTAGCACATTTCATTGAGTGGTTTGCTCAGAATAATTCTCTTAGCAAATAAGCTAAGAAGAATTAATTCTGAGGTAACACCCCTATTCATGCCCAACTTAATGAACTACAATTTGAATTATATCTCCTAGAGTTTGCATGAATTTTCCTAGCATTTTTGGAGCTAAGATCTGTTCAGAACTGAATTTCCAAGTTTTGGAAATTCTCTGAAAATGTTTCTGTATTCAAATGAACACAGCACCTTCAAATCTAAATTTCCCTGGTCCAATCAACTCCAAATGGTCTGAAACTTTTACAAGGGTTCACTAACCTCCTAAAGGATATTCTGGCAAAAGTTAAGGATTTTTGGATGAACCAAACTCACTCTAAAATTCTTTTGCTGAAAAGCTTTTAAGAATTTTCCAGAATTCATTAATGGGTTTCATACAAATTGGGTTGTATATTTGGGCAGAGCTAGGCAAGATGAATCCAACCCAATTTGAATCACTAAATTTGGAGCTTCCTAGCAAAAGTTATGGGGTTCTAAAGTTTGAACTAAATCTGAAATTCTAATAAACCGGGGAAAAAATTTAAACTCTGACCGTGGGCCCAACCCACACGTGTCACCGCTGAAGCTGAGCCACACGGGTCTACAGACCCCTTACCGTGCAGTCACACTTGATCCCGGGGCTGCAGTAGATCTGGGTTTTAAACTTCATGTCGCTGACACGCGGGGCCCGCGGGTCGTCTTCCTCCTCGCGTTCCCGCGCCCGCACGCCGCCGGGCTCGCCGGAGCCACGCTGATACTTGCCGCCCGGCCGACTCTCGATCTCTCGCTCGCCGGCAGGGCCTAGTTTCGTGCGCTGAACACGATGGCACCGACTGCTCCGGCCGGCGGTGGCCCTAACCTAGCCGGCGACGGTGCAGCGGCTCGGACTCACTTCGGTTATGCCACCCGGCCAACTCAGCCCGCCAAAACCTCGGTGGAAGGGTTCTACAGCACCGGGGGATCTCAGAGAAGGTCGACAAGGCCATGCCAGGGCTCGGGAAGAGCTCTAACCTAGCCGTCACCGTGAGCCCGACCCTTCCCGCCATAACCGCGGTTGGAAAACCGGGAAATATGCCGGCTACAGCCAAAATTAAGCTAGGGATGAGAAGTAAACTTGGGCGCCGTCAAGTCTAGCTCCTGTGAGTGCAGTTTGATAAACTCTAAGCAAGCATATGTTGGGAATTTGTGGGTTTCTTACCCGCAGGTAGTTCTGCACCGGCTGGAAGTGCTTTCCGAAATTCGCCGGCGATGATCGGTCACTGGTTCTAGGCTTTGGGGTCGAGCAGCGTGGAGCCTAGACGCGTCCAAAACCATCCTGGCCCGGCCGTGACAAGTCTTCTGCCGAGCTGCCAACGAAGCACCTTTGCTCGGTTCTTTCCGGCCGCCACGAAGAACGCCGTTTGCTCGGGCGGTTGGGGCTCAGCTCGACTGGAACTGGTGCGGGGAGGACGTGGGAGGTCTGGGGTGCTGGTTTGCTGAGTTGCCGATGTTTGTACGCGAGAGAAGATCGCTCCCGAGTGACTTGATCACAGCGGCGGCTCCTCGGCGTTCTGTCGTTGCTGTGGCAAGATGGGGCACGGCTGGGAGTTACTGCACCCCCACGAGGAGCTCGCCAGCGCACGAGGGGAGAGCAGGAGGTGGCGCCCGGCGCTTCTCGGTGAGTCACGGTGGAGCCTCGGCTCTGTTCCGAGTGCAACACTTAGCCCCTAAGGCTATTGATCCTTGTGCATTCTTAACCTCCCCAATGACATGTGGGACCCACTTGTCTGTGCTCCCCCACCCCTCAAAAGATCTCCAAAACTTGGCAAGGGATGAATTCAAATGTTTGGAGTTTCAAACTGACCTACATTTGCATGGTTGGGAAAATTTCCCCCAAGTTCAAATGAATATTTGAATTCTTTGCACATTTGGATCCTTTTTGGAAAAATTGGTATCAAACCTTTTCAAAAATTATTGAAACTTAGCCTCCCCACTAATTTGGACCTAAGGAATCCAAATATGCACTTTGATCCTTGTGTTAGCTGCTGCAAATGAATTTGAATGCAACAGTTTTGAATCACCCTCTCATGTGTTGTCATATGTGTAGAAAGTTTGAACTAATACCTTCTTGATGGAGGTTACTTGCTCTTCACCATTCTTCACAAGATACTCACCACAAAACTGTGGTGTTGTGAGGTGATGAAAAGTTTTTGCAAGTCCCTTTTCTTGGGCTTTTACATATGTGGATCAGTAGCATACCGGCTAAATTTACCAGAAGCACTCTCCGGTCTGCACAACGTCTTTCACATCTCCCAGCTGAGGAAGTGTCTCAAGCTATCAACTACCATTCAGCTGGAGGATATAGAAGAACTGAAACCGAATCTCACTTATCGGGAGGAACCAGTTCAGGTTATTTATGGTAAGGCCCAACCACACGCAACCGTACGTTGTGGTTCTACAAAGTTCTATGGAGGAATCACTCCGTAGACGAAGCGACATGGGAGAGCGAAGGATTTCTTCGCGCTAACTACCCCGAGTTTTTCACGTTGCACATACGGTTAATTTCCACCCTCCTCTCTCTCATTTTCACCTTATAATCTCGGGACGAGATTCTTTTAAGGGGGAGGAATGTAAGGGCCTAAGTTTTGGCACATATTCAAAGTGTTCATCACCACACACACACCTCATTTGAAGAAACTTTATGAATACATTTGAAGAGCAAGTAAACACCATCAACATGCACATGAGAGAATAAACTCACAAAATGCAAAAGTGGCATTTCCCACATGCATCATATAGGGCTGGGCATATGAAAAACTCCTACACCTTGCTAGGAATGTCCATGCCAAATTTCACCCAAATCCAAAACATTTTGAGGTTTTTTTGGGAATAACTAGAAAGAGGGTAGTTTGAACTCAAATTCAAACTACTTCCATCCCATGAATTCAAAAGTGGGAGGAATATTCTTACTCAGCACATTTTTGTGAGCTCAAACACCAATTTTCACTCCATTTGGAGTTGATCTTGACATGAACTAAGTTTAGCAAATTCAAACTCAATTTGAATTTCAAACTGCATATGTGCTGAAAATTAATTTAAACACTTCACAATTTGAATTCTATCAACTTCAAATGGGCTTGTGGTTGATAATTCAAAAATGAGAGGGTATTTGGGTCTCTACTGTTTACAGCAGTGGGGAAAATTTAATTTCAGAGATTAAACCTCAGGTGGGACCCACATGTCAGCCTCAGCAGCAAATTCGACCGACTGAAGCCCGAGCTCGGTTTCTTGCGCTTAATCCAGCAGCCGCCACGGTGAGAAATCGATCGGGGCAGAAGCTGGTTGCCGCCCCGACCACTGAGCCGCCTCACCCTCCCTCTTATCTCCACAGCCGACCCGATCGAAGGCAGAACCGATCACTTCGTTGCTCCCTCGCGGAAGAACTTGATCAGAACAGCCGCTGCTCCTTCGATCATCGGTCACCCGCCCAGCTCGCGTGTGAACCTCGGCTAAGCAGCAAAACGGCACCATAGTGTTCTCCACAACCTTCTCAAACCGTCACCTAGTGAGCTCGTGCTCCATACCCCGAGAACCACACCGATCTGCAGTAGTCGCTACAAAGCCGAGAAGAGGTGCTCCCGTGGGCAGCCTCATCCCGGGCTTGTCACGACCAAGACAAGGTGTTTCTGGATGCGCAAGGACCTCCTGCAGCTCACCTCCGAAGCTTGAGCCAAGAGGTTAAGCATCGACGTGTGAATTTTGCAGTTTGCTTCAAGCAGGTGCACAGTCACCTTCGGGTAACAAACGTTGAAATTCCCATTTGGTTCTCGTTTAAATCCCACCAAACTTCGCACATAGGAACTGGACTTAGTGGTGCACAAGTTGGCTTCACAACACTTAGCATGAGAACCCTTGTACATGGCGTATTTCCATGTTTGCCAACGGCGGCTTATTCGGGCAGCATCGGGCACTCGGTGAGACCCACCTTGGAGCTATTCCCGAGCCTGTCCATCACCATGTCGAGCTTCCTGATCCACCACTGGTGCTGTAGAGCCACTCCACCAGGCTTTTGGCCGGCTAGCACATCGGAGCGACGTCACCGGACTCTTCCCGAGCCGCCGCACCATCGCGAGCTCGGTTAGAGCCAACGTCGATGAGGGGAAACCCTCCCAGCATGTTCAGCGCACCAAATTAGGGGCTAGTGGCGAGATAGAGCTTCGGAGCTGACCGGACGATCGAGTTCGGCGGTGCTCCGGTGACCCCCGGCGGCGCTACCCCGCGGGAGGCGCAAGGTAGAAGACGACCGAGCCGGACCCGCTGTCAGTGGGAGAAAAGCTGGGCGAGTGGATCGTCTATGGGCACGGTTCGACTGTGGCAGCGCGGGAATTAAACCTGTAGCCCCGTGTGCCATCGGTTCAGCACCCGACACGTGTATCCGTGGAGCCACCGACAGATTTAAACATTTCCCCGATTTTCAGTTTTAGTTCAAACTTCAAACCCACATAACATTGGCTAGAAAACTCCAAATCAAGTGAAACAATTTTTTTTGGATTAAGCTCTCTGAGTAATTTCCAAAAAATCAAGTTTCACTTCATGAAAATTCTTAGTTCTCCAGAATTAATTCTTTAAAGTTTAAATTTTTAGAATTTTAAATGGAGAATCCTTTGGAGGAAAATTCTGAAATTTTGCTGTGAGGTTCACCAAGATATCCCTGAGCTGCCACAAAAACTTCAGATCCATTTGAGCTAATTTGATCCACCTAAAGGAGTGATTAATAAAACTGTTCTAGAGAAAGTAGAAAATGTTCAGAAACATTTTCAGAATTTCTCTGAAATTGTTTAGCTTATATCTTTACCTAGGAACCTTCCAATTAAGTGAAACCAACTCCATTAGAACCCTCTGAAAATCTAGTTTTCAGAAAGTCATGGCTTGCTCCATGAAAATCCCTAGAATATCCTAGGAGCTCCAATTAAGGTCAAGTAGATAATTATTTGTGGAGAGCTCAAATGAGCTTTGCTGCAAATGAAACTTGGCCAAATCTCTGTTTAGGTTGTATCCAAACCACAGTAAAAATTTCAGAGTCATTGGGTCGGTCTAGTAAGACTTATAGGCCTCACAAGTTTAAACTTCAATTTAAATGCATTCAAATTGATACGTGTATATATTCTCTCATGTAGTCTCTAAGGTTGAGGAGGAACCCGAAGTCTTAGACTTCGTCACTCCGGGAGAACAGCTAGCCTACGACAAAGAGCAGCAATGCGAGCTCCGGTTTGCATTAACCTTTTTACAAAGTTTTACTGTTTTGAGAACTTACTTTGAGCACTTAATAAATTCTTGCATTAGAGTCTTGTTTGAAATCCAAATGCATAGCCAAGAGAACCCTGGGTTGGGATTAGGTTTGAAAACCTCGTTAGCTACTGCAATGCTAAGACAGTGCAGGATTCGGTACAAGTCGAGTAGTTGGAACTGTGGGGACCACCCTGTGGTTCACCCACTCCAGGATCGCATAGGGTGGTGCCGTGCGATGCGGTACCCAACAGCACACACGAAAAGATTAGAGAACAACATACAAACTTTTATTTAATATAAAGCTGTGGAAGTCTTTTACAAAATATAAATATACAGCGGAAGTAATGTACATTAGTAGCCTCTCATCCTAACTATGCAAAAGTGCAGCCGTCCAGCCCTGGGACGCTACACACTAGCAGCATGGAACCGGAGAAATCACGGCGGCGTGCAGGGCTCCATCTCGGCCGTGTACCCTGATGGGGGCATCGCCTCATCGTCGGAACCCTCCTCATAGCTCTCACCTGCATACAGCTCAAATATTGAAACCGTGAGCATGATGGCTCAGCAAGGCTTAACCGTCTAACCTAGGCATGGAACTCTACATGCAGGGATATGTAAGATAGGAAAAAGGACTTTGCATCAAAGACACGCCTATAAGTTGATCCTTACTTTCAGTTTTATAGCAGCAGATTCATGTACCTTAGCCAGCCCTCACATCGGAAGTCCACAATCAAACAAGAAACACTTTCCTCCGATGTGGTGATGCCCAAAGCAGAAAGTAAACTTAGTTAGCTCTACATCTACAGCAGACATGGTTTCCAAAATATTACTCTATCATCACAGCATATTATCATTCAACTGGCTTACTTTACTTCTTACTACGTCATGAAACAGTGAACAAGCGGTACTCAAATAACCGCGAGGGACGGTGATTGCAATCAGGAGACACCCGGACAACACGTTGCATACACCCACTTTCAGAAGCGTGATTCCACACCCCTTCCTACTCTGTTGTATGAAACCACCTTTCAAAGGCAATCCAAATGCCGAACCGGTCCATCCGTAACGCATAGGAGGTCCCCGCGTGGAGCGTGACTGCGCCCACCGGCAGATTTACACCTTTCTACCCTCAACCCACTCCTGTTTACGGTTGGGTAAGCCTCGGCACCCAGGTTAACCATTTACATCGGTTTCCTGCTTATGTTAGTATGCCATCCGGTACTGTTCGATACTTGTTAAGAAGGCCCGCACACGACTCGGTCCTCAATCGACACCAACAGGGCTACACACGTGAGACCTCCGCTCACTGCTTCCTATCCCCCCTGCTGGGTCTCATTTTCACCACTCTTAAGCCATTTTCTATTCTGACCAAACCGTGTGATAAACCTTACCTCGTGAGTAGATTCCAACTACTCGACTTCTACCGAGGTCCTAAGCATATTAGCAGGGCCTTGTCTACTCGTAGGTTCTGTAAGCGACCCAACCCTTCATAGGATTTAAAAGGTTATGCAAGTGGGGTTTCAATCACCTTAACTATAAGGCAAACATTCACCCTAGACATAAGTGATACAAATAAAAAGCTTTATAAAAGGTACTTAAGTGCAAACCGGGGCTTGCCTGGTTGCGAGTTAGATGGGAAGTCAACTTCAGGTGGCAGGACATCCAAAGGCTCCTGTGCGTCCTCAACTTCGGTCACTAAATGAAATGTAGCAAAATAGATGTATAAGTATTAAGGATTTATAAGAATTGAACTACTATTCATAGCTATTACTATTTGGTATCGTTAATTGTCTTTGGGATTTTTACAGTAGATACTAGACCCTCTAAGGATGATTTGAGCCAAATTTGGAGACATGTCATTGCACAATGTAGTCTTTAAAATTCTTACAAGTACAATGCTTCTCTGAGTTTTGAGCCCAATTCAGAAGCTTTGACATAGCTAATAGTGGAAGATCTGATTAGGATAAGTCTCCATGGTTCTAATAAAATTTGTTTCACCATTTTTGGAGCTACCAACAGAGAGATATGAATTTTTGAAGTTGGGGAGGAGTTCTGAAAAGTTTCTGTTTAAATTTGAATTTTCAAATAAATGCTGAACTTTGGAAGACAATTTGACCTAACAAATGAACCCCAATTAAGCTCAAATTTTTACTAATGATCAGTTACTATTAAAAGGATTTGATGTCCAAATCTGGGAATATTTCATAAAGAATTGCTCCTGTAATAAATCCCTAAAGGATTTACTAAAAACAATTCTACAGAAATTTCTGGACATTTTCATAGCAAGAAATTTGTTCCTCTGTGAAGTACTCCTCCTAAGGATTCAAAAAAAATTGGTCTCACCCTTTTTGAAGTTGTCTACACAAAGTTATGAATTTTTCAAACTTGAATAGCTTTCTGTTTGAAACCTACACAGAGACTTAACAGGGGGGCCCACTCGTCAGGTCCTTCAACCTCCCGCCAGAGATGTGCGTGCACACCAGCACAGATCGTGGAATGGCTCGTTCTCCTTCATTTCTCCACTAAATTAGCCCCGGTTTCGACCTACATGCTCCTTGGAACATGGCGCAGCTGCCGGGCAAGGTTTCAGCGCATGAAAATGGCCGAAAACAGGTCGGCACCGGTGGGGCGGCTCGGGAGCTCGGCATCAACGTGTTCTGGCGCGTCCGAAGCTTCTCCCGGCGAGCTACCTTGCCCTAAAGCACCACCAGTGCTCGGGGAACATGGAACACGTGCTAAACCTTGCAGCAAACAGCCGGAAATTAGGGTTCACCGGAGAACCGACCGTTTTTGCCTCCGCCGGTGATTTCTCGTCGCCCGGGGTGTGGGATGGCTGGTTTAACCCATGCTTTGGCGTGAGAGGGCGCTAGGGTTACTAGTTTCTATGGCTTGAATTGTAGAACCGATGATCAACCATGTTGGATGAATTTCCAGATTTGGCTCACGTCGGTTCAAAATGTACTCCGGCGGTAAAATCTAAATTCCGGCTAGCCGTCGAAGGGGAAGAGCAAGGGGACTACAGAATCATGATCTACACACCTTGGCACACCTTAGGGAGGTGCTGGACGTGCGGGAGAGACGTTGGGGCGGCCGGAAAACGTGAAGCAGCAAGGGTGACCCGAGCAGACCAGCGTGGCTCTATGTTCTTGCTTGTGCACTCGAGCAGAGGGCTGGGAAGCACGTCGGTTGAAGACCGAGAGGGCAAAGTGAAATGATCTGCTGCTGTGGCGTGGATGCTGAGTAGATAGCCGAGGCAACAGGAGGTGGCACGGTGTTTCTCGGGAGCGGGTTGCAACCGAAAGCTGTCGAGCTCTCACTGTTCGACGAAATTCTGCAGAGGCGGTGGACATTTATGTGGCTGACAAAGGGGTCCCACCACCTCTAATTTCTATCCAATTTCCACTGATATTTCTTCCCCAGCAACTCAACATTTAAGGCTAGACTTTCACCCCAAGTAAGGTTTGAATTTGCTGAATTCAAATGGTTTGAATTCTGGTGTAAAATTTGAATTGTGTTTGACCCTTTGAATTTGAAATGGAGTTTGAATCCTCCACTTGGGTTTGTCCCAAACACATAGCAAACCAGCCTCAAAATTTCCAATTTTTGTCATGGCTGCTCATTCAAAGGTGGAGAACATATTTGTGAAACCAACTTTTCAAATTGAGGGAATTGGAATTTGAAACTGAATTTGAAATTCAGATTAGAGGGCTTTTCCTTTTAATCCCAAACAAATATCAAAACTCCTCCAAATGAGCTGAAATTTGGAAGGTCGAATATTTGAAATATGAAGACCCAGGTTATGAATTTAGATCTCCATGTTTGAAAGTTTTTGGGGAGTCTAACCCTCACTTTGAACTTACACCGTTATAATTCAAAGTTTTAATTCCCCTCATTTTTCCTATTTGTACACGAGCTGAACTTCCTTGCTGCCACATTTTGGGGATTTTACAGGAACTACTCGCGAGAATAGACTAGAGGCACATCGCTCGGGTAAAGATAGCAAATGAAACACATGGCAAGAAAAATGAGACCGAGCGAAGAGTAAGGGCAGCAGGACTTTAGGGCCTGGGTGCTATAGCTCCCTCTGTGTCGATTTAGGACTAAGCCGTGTGCGGGCCTGTTGAACAAGCTAGAACAGTACCGAAGACCTACCAGCTATATGGAAACCGGGAAACCGATGTAACTCGGGTAGCTGGGTATTGAGACATTGCCTGTCGTTCAGAGGGTAGGTTGAGAGCTTGAGGTGTAAATCGGTTGGTGGCAGTGCGGATGCGCACGCAGAGACCTCTTGCTCGGGACGATAGGACCGGTTCAATATGTGGACGACGGGTGAAAGGTGGTTGCGTACGACGTCCGTGATGATTGCTGTAGGCAACATCGAGTACGGGCGTACGTGATGGGTTATTCGGGTAACCATGCAGGTGTAAATCGATTATAATCGCCATTCCTCGCAGTCAGTGAGTACCACTTGTTCACTGTACTGTGACATAGAAAGAACATACTACATACATGTTAAAAGTTTGCTGAATTGAAAATACATACTTTGCTTGTTAATGTCTTGTTGTACCTTATAGCAAATTAAAGTTCTTTTAAACTTTGGGCAAAGTACATGAGAGAAATGCGTTTCTTGTTTGATTGCGGCTCTCTCATGTTCCTTAGAGTAAGGTTCTCCACAACCTGCTGCTAAAACATTGAAAGTAAGGTTCAAATAATTAGGCGAGTCCCTTACAGATTATTTACCTCCTGTACCCTATACCCATCATGTAGAAGTTTCATGTATAGGAGAGACGGGTCAGTCTTGCTGAGTCATCGTGCTCACTGCTTGTGTATAAAGCTTTTGCAGGGGTTTATGAGTAAGAGACTCCGTAGGAGGAGATGGAACCCCAGGAGGGGAACCCCGTCGAGTGGGAGTCGTGCACGCCGCTGTGTTAGTGTGTGTGCATGCTAGTGGGGACACGTTCACGGGCTGAACGTGAACTCAATGCGTAGTCTATGCCCGTGAGTGTAGACGGAACATATTTTGTTGTACAAATGTTCATAAACCTGTTTATGTAATAAAACTTTGCTTCCGCTTTGTATCTTTGATGTGCGTTATATGGTACTGTGCAACGCAACACCCCTCAGCGTGATCCTGGCTCGACAGGGCCATGGGGCCGCGCCAGTATCTAGCCTGTTCTTTCTTCGTCTTGGTACAGTGAACAAGTGGTACTCACTGACCGCAAGGGACGGTGATTATAATCAATTTTACACCTGCATGGTTACCCGAATAACCCGTCACGTACGCCCGTACTCGATGTTGCCTACAGCAATCATCACGGGCGTCGTACGCAACCAACTTTCACCCATCAGCCACATATTGAACCTGTCCTATCGTCACGGGAAAGAGGTCTCTACGCGCATCAACAGTGCCGCCAGCCGATTTGCACCTCAAGCTCTCAACCTACCCTCTGAACGACCAGCTATGCCTCAACACCCAGCTACCCGAGTTACATCGGTTTCCCGGTTCCCATATATCCGGTAGGTCTTCGATACTGTTCTATCTTGTTCAACAGGCCCGCACACGGCTCGGTCCTTAATCGACACAAGCGGAGCTATAGCACCCAGGCCCCAAAGTCCTGCTGCCCTTACTCTCCGCTCGGTCTCATTTTTCTTGCCATGTGTTTCATTTGCTATCTCTAACCGCCTCTAGCCTATTCTCATGAGTAGTTCCAACTACTCGACTTGTACCGAATCCTACAATATCTTAACATTGCAGTATCTAACGAGGTTTTTAAACCTAACCCCAACCCATGGTTTTCTTGGCTGTGGCGGACTGGAATCCGCTCATCCAGGAACGCAGAGGGTGGCGCCGCGCGATGCGACACCCGACAGCACACGTCATAAGAACACATTATATTACATGGGAAAACAAACTGAATGTACAAAGTAGTATACTTCTCAGTTACAAACTAGGGTCTTTTATTACACAGTGGAAGTTTCTTTTGTACAACTCACGCCCGCCTATCTAGCAAAAGTTGGTTGCCCAGCCCTAGGGCAACCAACACTAGCTGCATGTCTGAGCTCAGCGCGGCGTGTACGGCTCCCACTCAGCCGTGGTACCCGACGGAGGGTAACCCTCGCCGGTGGACTCGTACTCCGAGTCCGTGGGTGGATCCTCACCTGAAAAACACTTAAGCAGCAACCGTGAGCACGAAGGCTCAGCAAGGCTTAACCGACTCACCTAAGCATGAAACTCTACATGAGGTGTACCATGACATAGGATATCAATGTTGCAGCAAATGGACACGCCTACAAGTTCATCCTTAGTTCATCTTTTAGCAACAAGTTAATGGTTCATGAAGCTGAAATTTAATGAGCAATATTTGGTGGCACACAGGTAACAATACAATTATATCATGACAACAATATTGAATCATAACATTTCATTCATTAGTCTATGTTACGACGCAGTGAACAAGCGGTACTCGTCTCCGTGAGGGACGGTGAATCGACTCGATATACACCTGCAGGGAAAACCCAAAGAGCACGTCACGTACGCCCACCCGTGGAGCTGCACAGCACGCTCACTCGATGTCGTACGGGACAACCTTTCACCCAACAGCCCAAACGGCGAACCGGTCGCACCGAAACGAGCAGGAGGTTCCCCACACGGAGCATCTCTCTATGCCCGTTGGCAGATTTCCACCTTGCTGCCCTCAACCTACACCTATAAATTGGTGTGCTATGCCTCGACGCCCGGAGGTTTAGGCTACATCGGTTTATCAGGGCCCATATATCCGATATGCCTTCGGTACGTTCAATACTTGTTCAGCAGGGCCACACACGGATCGGTCCTCAATCGACCCGGGCAGGGGTGCGCACACAAGACTTCCTCTTGCTGCGCCCTAGCCCCTGCCTAGTCTCATTTTCATTACTAAAATGATCTCACATCACTCAACCGAACCCGTGTGTCCCAAGCCTAAACTCGCGGGTAGATTCCAACTACTCGACTTGTACCGAAGCCCTATGAATCTTTACGCATAGCCTTTCTACTCGAGGTCTTAGACACTACCCTCACTCTTAGGAAAAAATTCTGGTTATGCAAGTGGGGTTCCATCCATCCTATACCTAATGCACAATCATACTTCATATGACACATGTAAACAAAGTAAAAGTTATAAAAAGGTTAATGCAAACCGGGGCTTGTCTTGTTGCTGCTGGTCAGAAGTTAGCTCTTCTTCTGGAAGGAGGAAGTCCAGCACTTCCGGAGTCTCTTCTTCCGTGACTACACGTTATTGAAATACAATACTACAAGTTAATGAATATGCATACAAGTTTATTGTAATACTACTGCTATTAGTTCTAATCACCAGTTTCTAACAACTGGAACTCTGTTCAAGAATTTAAAAATGGAACTGGGGTTTAGTGGTTTGGGTTTAGACCTAAGCACATGGTTAAATGCTAAATGGTTTTCCCCCTTTTCCATATTAGTCCCTCATGTGGTTTAAACAGGATATGGGTGATCCATAGCTTCAATGAAGCTGAGAATTTTTGTGTGAGTTCCTTTTCACAAGAAAACCCTCTGGACGAATTATTAGCACTTTTCCTTGAATGGTTTGCTCAGAATAATTCTCTTAGGAATTAAGCAAAGAAGAATTAATTCTGAGGTAACAACCCTGTTCATGCCCATCTTAGTGAACTACAATTTCAGTTATAGCTCATAGAGTTTGCATGAATTTTCCTAGCATTTTTGGAGCTAAGATTTGCCCAGAACTGAATTTCCAAGTTTTGGAAATTCTCTGAAAATGTTTCTGTATTCAAATGAACACAGCACCTTCACATTTGAATTGCTCTGACCAAATCAACTCCAAAAGGTCTGAAACTTTTACAAGGGTTCACTAACATCCTAAGGAACATTCTGGCAAAATTTGGGGATTTTTGGATGAACCAAACTCCCTCTAAAATTCTTTTGATGAAAAGCTTTAAAGAATTTTCCAGAATTAATTAATGGGTTTCATACAAATTGGATTTCGGATTTGGATTGTACTCTGTCAGATGAATCCAACAATATTTGTTTCATAATTTTTGGATTCTCCTACCCCAAGTTGTGGTCCTCCAAAGTTTGAACTACAAACTGGACATTTCAAATTGTTTAAATGTCTGCCAGTGGGTCCCACCCGGCAGGTCTTCTCCTTCCTCGTGCCAAACAGGGGTCCGCGGCGGCGCACTCCGGCGAGCGTCGCCGGAACCGCTTTCCCGGCCGTCTCCCGACCCCAAACCAGCCGCCCCGCCCTAACTCATGACGCTGAACTCATCTCGGGGTTCGCCGGTGGCCGTAGCTCACCGGAACAGGGCTCCCGACGGGGACAGCGGCGGTTAGGGTTCGGCGTGGTCGGGAATGCATTACAACGCATCAAAACAATCGGCAAAGGGTCGGAGAGCACCGCAGAAGCTCGAGGGTGATGAAAATGGCCACCAAACCCCATGAAAAGGTCGGTAACCTAGAGTTCCACGGTGACCCGAGCTATTATTCTAGGGCGGCCCAAAAAACAACCAGAACCCGGCCATTTCTGGGTCATATCCCTTGATTCTTGGTCGAGGAGGGCCGCTAGGGAGTGAGCAAGGTGTGTGTAGGCTCACCCGAGCTGGGTTGGACGGTGCAGCTAGAATTTCGGGGTAGACCGACCCCTACTCGGGTGCACTAGTTCGCGGGATTCTTAGGAATTCTCCCCGCACAGTCTATCAATGGCTAGGAGGGTTGCAGCTACACAATCTGGAGACTAAGGCGCACCTTTTTCGTCTAGAAGTCCGGCGGTGAAACTGGCCGTGGCGTGCTGTCCACGGGGAGCAATCCACGGCTTTCCGCCGGGGGCCTCGGTCCTCAACTGCGATCGTCAATTGGTGGCCAAATGAAGTGCTAACGCCGCAAGGTGGTGTGGTGGTTAGCTAGAGCACACACAGGTGCTCCCTTTTTGTGTTGGGAGCTCGGGCAAAGGCCCAGCAGACGTCGGCGTGCAGGGGAGAATCGGAGGAGCGGCGCCGGTGACCGAACAGAGCCGGGGCTTGCTGTTTTGCAAAGAAGCACGCGTACGGCTCGGTGGCTTGGCGAGGGGGTCACGTAGAGGAGAGGGCGCGCTGTTTCTCGGCTGCCAGCGCGAGCGAAGGGAACCAGGAGGTGGCCGCTCGGCCGGTGGCGCGCGCGCGGCAGCTGGCTGCGCTCGGTTGACTGAGAAACAGAGAGAAGACTTGGGGGCTGAGTCTATTCCACCCAATGACATGTGGGCCCCACTGGTCAGTGCTCTCCCATCCCTCCAATGATCTCCAAAATTTTGGCAAATGAGTAATTCAAATGTTTGAAGTCTCAAACTGAGCTACATTTGTATGATTGGAGAATTTCCCTCAAATTCAAATGTATATTTGAATTCTTGGCATAATTGGATCCTTTTTGGAAAAATGGGTAGCAAATCTTTTCAAAAATTATTGAAACTCTGCCTCCCCACTAATTTGGACCTGAGAAATCCAATTATGCACTTGTATCCTTGTTTTAGATGCTGCAACCATGAGTATGAATGTAACAGTTTTGAATCAACCTCTCATGTGTCATGTGTAAACTTTCCCCCTTTGTGAAAGTGTAGGCTTTCCCCTCTAACCACTCTTTTGACGGAGGTTACTTGCTCCTCACACTTTTCACAATCTATCCACAACAAAACTGTGGTGTTGTGTGGTGATAAAAAGTTTTTGCAAGTCCCTTTTCTTGGGCTTTTACATCCCTCCCCCCTTAAAAGAATCTCGTCCCGAGATTACAAAAGAACAGATAGCGATGTAATAGGGACTTACCCGTGTTGAGAATCCATGAACTCCGGGTAATTTGAGCGAAGGAACTCCTCGCTCTCCCATGTCGCTTCTTCGGCGGTGTGGTTGCTCCAGAGTATTTTGTAGAACCACAACGTTCTGCTACGCGTGGTTCGGGCTTTCTCATCATGAATTTCCACCGGATACTCATCATAGGTCAAATCCGGTTTCAGCTCGCCGATGTCTTCGGTAGGAACAGCAGCTGTATGCTTCAAACATTTTCGCAGTTGCGAAACATGGAAAACATCATGGATACCAGCAAGGGATGCCGGTAACTCCAATCGATGCGCCGCTGGTCCACAGTTATCGGTGATATCGTAGGGTCCAATGAAACGGGGAGTGAGCTTCCCCTTCACACCGAACCGGTGCACGCCCTTCATCGGAGACACACGGAGGTACACGTGTTCACCAACGTCAAAGTGCAACGGTCTACGCCTCTTATCAGCGTAGCTCTTCTGTCGGGACTGAGCGGCCTTCAAGTTAGCTTGAATCGCCCGAACGCGCTCTTCGGCCTCGTTCACCACATCAACCCCGAATGTGACCCTTTCACCGGCCTCGCACCAATTTAATGGGGTGCGGCATTTGCGACCGTAGAGAGCTTCGTAGGGTGCCATCTTGATACTCGCCTGATAGCCGTTGTTGTACGAGAATTCTGCCAATGGTAGGTGATCATCCCAGTTCCTACCATGGTGGATGGCACATGCTCTCAACATGTCTTCTAATACTTGGTTCACCCTCTCTGTTTGCCCATCTGTCTGAGGGTGATAAGCGGAGCTCCTGGTCAACTTAGTACCCAATGCGGTGTGTAGCTGCTCCCAAAAGCGAGATACAAATAATGCACCTCCATCTGAGACAATGGTCTTGGGTACCCCGTATAGGCATAGAATCTTAGCTATGTATAGCTCCGCATATTTGCCGGCATTGTAACGTGTATTCACCGGAATGAAGTGAGCCGTCTTGGTTAACCGATCAATGATTACCCAAATGGAATCATGTTTGTTGGCAGTTAGGGGTAATCCCACAATGAAATCCATGCTCACATCTTCCCATTTCCATGCCGGGATCTTCAGGGGTTGCAGTAGCCCTGATTTCTTCATGTGATCAGCTTTCACTTGTCTACACATATCGCACCCGGATACGTACTTCGCTACCTCCCGCTTCATCCGTGTCCACCAAAATTTCTTTTTCAAATCTTGGTACATCTTGTTGCTGCCCGGATGAATGGAGTATTTGGACAAGTGAGCTTCATCGAGGATCTTTTTCCTCAACTCCATATCTCGGTGTACGACTATGCGGTCATTGAACCATAGTGTCCCCTCATCATCCTTCCGGAAACACTTGATCTCCCCGTTGTCTATCCGTCTCCGAAGATGTTCCATGCCTTTATCATCTTTCTGAGCTGCAATGATGTCCTCCCTGATAGTAGGGATGAGGGCAAGGTTGTACAGCGATCCATACGGAACCAATTATAAACTTGGCTCTTCCTCCTCCACCGGGGTAATGGTGAGGTGATGGACATGTGATTTCCGACTCAGCGCGTCGGCAAACACATTCGCCTTGCCGGGGTGGTAATGAATCTCAATTTCATAATCATTGATCAATTCTAAGCACCTCCTTTGCCTCATGTTCAGCTCCTTCTGGGTGAAAATATATTTTAAGCTCTTAGGGTCGGTGTAGAGATGCACCAGATTTCCCCAGGAGATAGCGCCTCCACATTTTTAGCGCCAACACCACTGCAGCAAGCTCAAGATCATGAGTCGGATAGTGCTGCTCATGGTTCCGAAGTTGGCGTGAGCCATATGCGACCACACGTCCTTCCTGCATCAACACGCAGCCGAGCCCAATACCGGACGCGTCGCAATACACGTCGAAGGGCTTTGTTGTATCCGGCTGAGCTAAGACCGGGGCTGTGGTGAGATGCTTCACCAATGCTTGGAATGCTCCTTTACACGCCATGTTCCAAACATATTTCGTTCCCTTCTTCAGCAATTCTGTCATTGGTTTAGCGAGCTTGGAGAAGCTTGGAATGAATCTCCGATAGTATCCTGCTAACCCGATGAAGCTTCTGACTTCATGAACTGAAGTGGGAGCTTTCCATTTCAGCACTTGCTCTATTTTGCTTGGGTCAACCGCAATGCCTTCAGCTGAGATGATATGTCCCAAGAATGGCACTTGGCTGATCCAAAACTCACATTTACTGAACTTGGCGTAGAGTTTATGGTCTCGCTATCGTTGAAGAACGATCCGCAAGTGTTCGACATGTTCGGCTTCTGTCTTGGAGTAAACCAAGATATCATCGATGAACACTACCACGAACTTGTCCAGCTCCGGCATGAACACTGAGTTCATGAGATACATGAAATGGGCTGGAGCATTTGTGAGACCAAAGGATATGACGAGATATTCATATAAGCCGTATCTCATCGAGAAAGCCGTCTTCGGGATATCCTCCGCCCGGATCTTTATCTGATGATATCCAGAGCAAAGGTCCATCTTCGAGAACACACTTGCACCCACAAGTTGATCAAACAATATGTCGATGCGGGGCAGTGGATACTTATTCTTGATGGTGACGGCGTTGAGCGGCCGGTAGTCCACACACAGCCTCAGGGTTTCATCCTTCTTCTTTACAAACAGCACCGAGCATCCCCAACGCGAGGAACTCGGCCTAATGAAACCCCTGCTCAACAGATCATTGAGCTGTTCTTTCATTTCAGCCAGCTCATTTGGAGCCATCTTGTATGGTCTCCGTGATATGGGCGTAGTCCCGGGTGCAAGTTCAATCTTGAACTCGACATCCCACTCAGGTGGAATGCCCGGAAGATCATCCGGGAACACGTCAGGATACTCCCGGACTACGGGGATGTCTTCTAACTTGAGAGCTTCAGAATTATTAACTGCTAAAACTTCCCGGACTGGAGTGTCTAATACCATGGAATGCGGACGGTGGAATGGGGAGTTTAAATGAACCATCCGTGTCCGAGTCTCCAGGACAGCGCCATGGTATTTTACCCATGACATCCCTAAGATTGCATCAATCTTTTGTCCCCTTAGGATTATCAAGGTGGTGGGATATAGTTTCCCACCTAAGCACAGAGGTGCTTTTGGAATCATCATATTAGCTGAAATCTTCCCTCCAGGTGAGCAGATCATATAAGTGCAGTCGGTTGGGAAGACTTGCATTTGATGCTTAGCCACATAGGATGCACTTATAAAGCTGTGGGTTGCACCAGAATCAAACAATATGACGATGGCTTGATGGTTGAGAGTAAACGTACCCGCCAGCACGTTGTCTCCCTCTGGGGCGTCCTCATTGTCGAGGTTGCGGACACCCCCAGTCCGCTGACCAACCTTCTTCACCGGAGGTCGGCCTCGAGCACCGCCCTGGAACTGGACTTGCCCGCTGCTCTGCTGCCCCTGGGGACAGTCCTTCGCGAAGTGGCCCGCCTGGCCACACGTGAAGCAGGTGATACGGGGCGGTCCCTCGCTGATCGGTGGACGGAATCCCGGGGCGCGTGGTGGCGGTGGAAACGCCCGGGGTGCCGTCTGCTGCTGCTGTCTTGGTGGTGGCATCGGCGGTCGGAACGGGGGTGACTGGAAAGGACGTCCCCCGAACCGTTGAGGTCGCGCCGGTGGATGCCACTGCTGCCTGGATGGTGTCCGATACACCATACGGTACTTCTGAGGCGCGCCACCCCCACTGCTAGGTGGAGCGCTGCGCTTCCACTGCTCAGCTGCCAACTCCCGCTGAGCGTCCTCTTGCATGATCGCGGCATTGACTAGGTCGTTGAATGTGCCACGATTCCACTGAACGAGATGTGTCTTCATTTCGGGGTGTAACCCCCAATAGAAGTGTTCCCGCTTTTTCTCCTCAGTGGAGATGTAGTCCGATGCATATTGCGCCAGATGGTTGAAGGCACGGGGGTAGTCATGGGCACTCCTCCCGCCCTGCTTCAGTTCCAAGAATTCTTGGAACTTCCTCTTCATGATTCCGGGAGGAATATGATAGGCGCGGAACGCCTCCCGGAACTCTTTCCATTCCACGGCATGGCCAGCCGGACGTGAGGCGACATAGTTCGCCCACCACGCACCAGCGGCACCGTGGAGTTGCTGCGCTGCGAACAGAGTCTTCTGCCGCTCCGTACATTGGAGCTGCCCGAACTTGGACTCGATGGTCCGCAGCCAGTTGTCAGCCTCCAGTGGTTCTTCTGCTTCTGTGAACACTGGAGGGTGCGTACTCATGAAGTCCGAGTACAACACCTCACGGGGCTCACGAGGCCCTCGCTCTTGACGTCCCCCCGCCTGGGACGTATTCTGCACGATCGTGCGGAGCAGATCGGTCTGCTCCTCACGACCTCCCACCAGTGCCGCTATCACATCCGCTAGAGTAAGCAGAGGCGGCGATGGTGGCTGCTGCTGCGTGTTGATTGATGATCCAAATTCTAATGAAGATCAAAGAGGCAGGATTTCCGTAGCGAAGCGGAGGAAATCTGCCCATATGGTGGGCTGCGCAGCAGCCAAGGCCCGCTCGGGACGCCGGAGGTGCGGGGGGGGGGGGGGGGAACCCCCCGCGGTATGGATCGTCTAGGGTTAGGACTCTAGGTCTCCACCTATAAATATCTCTTGTGAGCCGCCGGGAGAGGCATGAAAAAGAGATTGTAATCTCCCACGATTGTAAACCTCCTGATATAGTGAAATTTGCCGGCCAGTGCCCGTGGTTTTTTCCCTTCCGATTTGGAGGGGTTTTCCACGTTAAAATCTGCATTTCCTCTGTTTTGATCTACACTTTCTTGTCGTTTGATCTAACAAGTGGCATCAGAGCCAGAGTTTTGATCCCCTGTTCTAGGGTTCGTGCCGCCAGGCACATGGCATCAACGACGATGAAGTATGATCTTCCGCTGTTGGATTTCGACACAAGATTTTCATTGTGGCAAGTAAAGATGCGGGCAGTGCTGGCGCATCATGATCTAGACGAAGCCCTTGAGGGTTTCGGGAAGAACCAGAATGAGTGGACGGCCGAAGAGAAAAGAAAAGATCGTAAGGCCTTATCTCAGATCCATCTGCAACTTTCAAACAATGTTTTGCAGGAGTGCTTTGAGGAGCAAACCGCTGCCGCGGTTTGGTTGAAGTTAGAATCGATCTGCATGTCGAAAGATCTAACTAGCAAGATGCACATCATGATGAAGTTGTTCACGAACAAGTTGCAGGAAGGTGGATCTGTTCTCACACACATATCTGTGTTCAAGGAGATCGTTGCTGATCTGTTATCAATGGAGGTAAAATTTGAAGATGAAGACCTGGCTCTTCTTCTCCTCTGTTCACTTCCGCCTTCATATGCAAACTTTCGAGATACTATTCTATATAGTCGTGATACTCTAACCGTGGCCGAGGTCTATGAGGCTTTGACAGCAAGAGAAAAGATGAAACAGATGGTAAACTCGGAAGATGCTGGTCATTCTAACGGAGAGGCATTGAATGTTCGTGGCCGAAGTGAACAAAAGAAATCAAATTCAGGAAATAAAGGTAACGGCAAGAAAAATCAAAGAAGTCGTTCCAAATCCAGGGGACGACGAGATGATAAATTCTGCCGGTACTGCAAGAAGGACAATCATGTCATCGATGATTGTTGGAAGCTGCAGAACAAAGAAAAGAGAAACAGAAAAAAGGGTAATCCTGAAGGTAGTGCCTCCGTTGTCTCTGATGAGAATTCTGATAATGATACTGTACTCATTGCATTTGCCGGATGTGTCACTGAAGATGCTCAATGGATACTTGATTCTGCTTGCTCATATCATGTCTGCACTAACAGAGATCTTTTTAGTGTTTATGAGCCTATACAGAAAGGTGGCATCGTGAGGATGGGTGACAACACGGCATGTGAAGTCACAGGCATTGGTACTCTTCAAATCAGAATGTTCGATGGGATTGTACGAACGTTAACAGAAGTACGGCATGTCCCAACCATGTCCAGGAATCTCATCTCCCTTAGTACCCTCGACGTAAAAGGGTACAAATATTCCGCTGAATGTGGAGTTTTGAAGGTAACCAAAGGTTCTCTCATTGTCATGAAAGGTGATTTAAAAGCTGCCAACTTATATGTGCTTCGAGGCAGTACATTTACTGCTAATGCCGTGGTTGCTCCTGATCAGTCTAATACCACTAAAATTTGGCATATGCGTCTTGGGCATATGAGTGCACTTGGTTTGGCAGAATTAAGCAAAAGAGGCCTACTTGAAGGTTGCAAGGCAGAATCACTTGACTTTTGTGAGCATTGTGTGTTTGGTAAGCATAAAAGAGTGAAGTTCAATACTGCTATTCATAATACTAAAGGTATTCTTGATTATGTGCATGCTGATTTATGGGGTCCTTCTTGAAAAACATCTCATGGTGGTGCTAGTTACATGTTAACTATTATTGATGATTACTCACGTCGAGTTTGGCAATATTTTCTGAAGCATAAATCAGATGCATTTCAGTCATTCAAAGAGTGGAAGGTTATGGTCGAAAAGCAAACAGAAAGGAAGGTAAAAATTCTAAGAACTGATAACGACATGGAGTTCTGTTCTAGTGCATTTAAATATTATTGCAGGAAGGAAGGAATTGTGAGGCACCATACAATTCCATACACTCCTCAACAAAACGGTGTTGCGGAACGCATGAACAGAACAATAATTTCAAAAGCCCGTTGTATGCTTTCCAATTCGGGTTTAAGCAGAAAATTCTGGGCAGAAGCTGCTTCCACGGCGTGCTACTTAATAAACCGTTCTCCTTCCACAAGTATTGATAAGAAAACTCCAATTGAGGTATGGTCTGGCTCACCTTGTGACTACTGTAAATTGAGAGTTTTTGGCTGCATTGCTTATGCACGTGTTGATAATGGAAAACTTGAGCCTAGAGCTATCAACTGCATTTTCTTGGGTTATGGTACTGGTGTCAAAGCTTATAAATTATGGGATACATTAAAACAGAAGGCATTTTGTAGTAGAAATGTTGTATTCAATGAATCTACTATGTTCACAAATGACTTGGCTACCAGTTCTAATAACCAGAAACCTGAGACTATCAGCGTGCAGGTGGAGCTAGTTAATGATGATGTTGCCGCTCCAAGTCAAAGTGTTGTTGATGTTCACCCTGCTACTGAAAATTTGTCTCCTGCTACACATTCCTCACCTAGTGTGCAGCCACCACGGGAGTCTCTCGCTGAAGCTCGACCTCGGAGGGAGATTATTCGCCCAACAAGGTTGATTGAAGAATGTAATGTTGCTTTTGCCTTGAGTGTTGCAGAAGAAATTGAAGGTGTTCATGAGCCTTCCAATTATACAGAAGCTATCTTGTCTGCTAATAGTACAAAGTGGATTGGTGCAATGCATGATGAAATGGAGTCACTTCAGAAAAATGGTACCTGGGAAATTGTTCCTTTGCCCACTAGCAAGAAGCCTGTTATGTGCAAGTGGATTTATAAAAGAAAGGAAGGAATGACTCCAAATGAACCTGCAAGGTATAAAGCAAGGTTAGTTGCTAAAGGATTTAGTCAAATTCCAGGTATTGATTATACTGATGTCTATTCTCCAGTTGTGAAGCACAGTTCTATTCGTACTTTCCTCAGTATTATTGCTATGCATGATTATGAGCTTGAGCAGCTAGATGTGAAAACTTCTTTTTTACATGGAGACTTGGAGGAAGACATTTACATGGACCAGCCTGAGGGGTTCATTGTCACTGGAAAAGAAGACTATGTCTGCAAGTTGAAGAAGTCACTATATGGCTTGAAGCAATCTCCAAGGCAGTGGTATAAGAGGTTTGATTCTTTTAGGATTTCAAATGGCTTTGCTAGATCTCAGTTTGACAGTTGTGTATACATTAAAGTTGTCGATGGATCACATATATACCTATTGCTATATGTTGATGATATGTTGATTGCTGCCAAGAGCAACAAAGAAGTGACTACTTTAAAGGCACGCTTGAGTAGTACATTCGATATGAAGGATCTTGGTGCTGCTAAGAAAATCCTTGGCATGGAGATAATCAGGGATAGGAAATCCAGGCTTCTCTATTTGAGTCAGAAAAATTATATTGAAAAGGTCCTTCACCGCTTCAACATGGATAATGCTAAACCGGTGAGTACATCGTTGGCCCCTCATTTTAAGTTGTCTATTTCTCAGTGTGCAGAAACTGGTGATGAAATTGAGTACATGTCAAAAGTTCCATACTCTAGTGCTGTTGGGTCTCTCATGTATGCTATGGTATGCTCACGTCCTGACTTATCACATGCTATGAGTGTTGTTAGCAGATACATGTCTAACCCTGGCAAAGAACACTGGAAGGCAGTGCAGTGGATTTTCAGGTACTTGCGTGGTTCTTCTAGTGCTTGTTTGTGTTTTGGAAGGACTAGAGATGGTCTCATTGGCTATGTTGATGCTGATTATGCTGCTGATTTAGACAAGAGAAGGTCTCTCACATGATATGTTTTCACTGTTGGGGGTTGTGCTGTGAGTTGGAAAGCTTGTTTACAAGCTACAGTTGTCTTGTCTACTACAGAGGCAGAATATATGGCTATCTCAGAGGCATGTAAGTAGGCAATTTGGTTGAAAGGTCTGTATTCTGAATTTTGTGGATCTCAGTCTTGGATCACCTTACATTGTGATAGTCAAAGTGCCATATATCTTACCAAAGATGCTATGTTTCATGAGAGGACCAAACATATTGATATCAGGTATCACTTTGTGCGAGATACCATTGATCAAGGAACTATCAAAATTTGCAAAATCAGCACTCATGATAATCCTGCAGACATGATGACAAAATCTGTTGCTATTGCTAGGTTTGAGTTTTGCTCAAACTTGGTTGGTATTACTAACTAGCCCCAAGTGGCTTTTGGCACCAACAGTTGAATTGTTCATTGAGATGGAGGATTGCTATTTTAAAGCTACAAGAAGGAATTTGTCTCAAGTTGGAGTTTGTTGATTGATGATCCAAATTCTAATGAAGATAAAAGATGCAGGATTTCCGTAGCGAAGTGGAGGAAATCTGCCCATATGGTGGGCTGCGCAGCAGCCAAGGCCCGCTCGGGACGCCGGGGGGTGCGGGGGGGGGGGAACCCCCCCGCGGTATTGATCGTCTAGGGTTAGAACTCTAAGTCGCCACCTATAAATATCTCTTGTGAGCCGCCGGGAGAGGCATGAAAAAGAGATTGTAATCTCCCACTATTGTAAACCTCCTGATATAGTGAAATTTGCCGGCCAGTGCCCGTGGTTTTTTCCCTTCCAATTTGGATCGGTTTTCCACGTTAAAATCTGCGTCTCCTCTGTTTTGATCTACACTTTCTTGTCGTTTGATTCTAACACTGCGGGGTGCTGTCGTAGGCCGGTGGCTGGGAGTCATCGCCTCCACCTTGGCTAGAGCCACCAACCTCGTGCGTGGTCCTAGTGCGAACCATCTGCAACCATACGACAATAACCTCAGTCCCGCAACAGATTGCATACAGTCCAAATGAAATAGGTGTAAAAATGTAATGACAATAAAACATGTGATACATCTCGTAAGTAGATAATGTAATAACTTTGCACAAGCTACACCATTACCAGACCAAACACAAGCTAGTTTAATCCAACTTGATGAACCTCCACTTTGGAAGCTCACCAAAACTAGGTTTGGTCACTACGAGATATTACTATCGCTTTGTCGTCACGTATACCACCCCTAGGGTACAACACCCTCTCCAATGAGTTCAACTGTCATTCTTCTGTCAGAATGACCAGTTTCTACCTATTTCAAGTTTTGATCTGGTTCTGGGCATTTTCATGACTCAAGCTGAACACCAAAGTTAAAGTTAACTTCAGTATCTTTACAACGAGTACTTATTTTCCCTCAGATCAGCTCTGGTTAAAAAGTTATGGTAATTCAAAGTCAACAGAATTTCTGGAAGAGTTTTAACAGCACCTCCATTGGAAGTTGCCATTTTCAATTCGAGTTTCCACTGAAATCTGTGCTGAAATTTCAGAAACTTTGAATTGCAAAAATGTAACACATATTATACTCTTTATAAGGATGTATCATATGAAATTTTTTTATTTTGCTACTGGGAGTTAACATTGAAAAACAGAACAGTCCAGAGAATGTTTCACTCTGTCCTGGTTCTGGACAGTTTACATTTCTCAGGGAATTAAGCCATCTTAATGTGTGTTTCAGCTCTGGAAGTCTACAACAAGGTTGTAGAGTACTTAAATACCTTTCCAGAACTATATAGCACACCTCCCTGGGCTAAAAGACCTGTGAGTTATGCCCTGTTGAAGATCAGCAAACTTGCTGCCCAAAACAGAGCACTCTGTTTTTCATCCCTTTGGCTATCCTGCTCCACTATCCCATTCCTATTCCCAACCAGGGTCTTAATTTTTGAACCTACTTATTTTAGTTGCTTGTTATCAATATTTTCATGCATATGCCTACAATATCTCGGTACTACATTCCTCACAAAAGAAAAACCTAACCGGATTATACCGGCATATACGTCTCAAGTGTGGCACTAAACGGTCTCTCGCACACGTTTACTACACGGATACCTACGTGGTTAATACCTGCAGAAGACCACACAATAATGGTGCACTCAATGGTTGTTTTCATTTCAGGCAGGATTCATATTTAAAAGTAAATACAAACGCCCGTGTCATTGCCATACGGCCGTCCTTGAGTTAGGTCACGTCTCAAGGTACGTGATCGTGTTTCAACACCACACGACGGGGAACCCGAGTATGTCATGAAAAGGTCGTCACGGTTGGGAATGTTATCAACCCAACATATACCACCTACTGCCCTGCAGGGCACGCCGATGGCAAGCGCTGCGTATGTCCTCCTGGGCTATTTCCAGACGAACACACTCTCGCGTTACTGACCACGCGATGGGGTCTCCACTTACTTGCCTAATGCACGCTAGGGATCAGCGTTTCATATGAACTCAGGAACATGAAGAGTCCAAGAGTTTCTTATTGACGTCTCACACCAAGCTGTGAGACAAATCCCTGAACCACATTCCTCGTCAGGGAGAGCTAACCGAAATTGAACCGCTTTCGATGGCATTCCTTACCATGCTTACCAAAGCGTAGGTGCATCGTTACATAATGAAAATTCAGAATTATAACACATAAGTTAGTCTTTGCCACTTTAAATAACTATGCTACTATAGTCCTTACTTGGGCCAACTACCGATTCCTCACCGTAAGCCTAAGTTTTCCCATAATGCAGTCCTTAAGTACGGTGCTATCCCCAATGCAGCTCTGATACCAGGCTGTGGCGGACCGGAATCCGCTCATCCAGGATCGCAGAGGGTGGTGCCGCGCGATGCGACACCCGACAGCACACGTCATAAGAACACATTATATTATATGAGAAAACAAACTGAATGTACAAAGTAGTACACTTCTCAGTTACAAACTAGGGTCTTTTATTACACAGCGGAAGTTTCTTTTGTACAACTCACGCCCGCCTATCTAGCAAAGTCGGTTGCCCAGCCCTAGGGCAACCCACACTAGCTGCACGTCTCAGCTCAGCGCGGCGTGTACGGCTCCCACTCAGCCGTGGTCCCCGACGGAGGGTAACCCTCGCCGGTGGACTCGTACTCCGAGTCCGTGGGTGGCTCCTCACCTGAAAAACACTTAAGCAGCAACAGTGAGCACGAAGGCTCAGAAAGGCTTAACCGACTCACCAAAGCATGAAACTCTACATGAGGTGTACCATGACATAGGATAGAAATGTTGCAGCAAATGGATACGCCTACAAGTTCATCCTTAGTTCATCTTTTAGCAACAAGTTAATGGTTCATGAAGCTGAAATTTAATGAGCAATATTTGGTGGCACACAGGTAAAAATACAATTATATCATGACAACATTGAATCATAACATTTCACTCATTAGTCTACGTTACGATGCAGTGAACAAGCGGTACTCGTCACTGCGAGGGACGGCGAATCGACTCGATATACACCTGCAGGGAAAACCCAAAGAGCACGTCACGTACGCCCACCCGTGGAGCTGCACAGCACGCTCACTCGATGTCGTACGGGACAACCTTTCACCCAACAGCCCAAACATCGAACCGGTCGCACCGAAACGAGCAGGAGGTTCCCCACACGGAGCATCTCTCTATGCCCGTTGGCAGATTTCCACCTTGCTGCCCACAACCTACACCTATAAATCGGTGTGCTATGGCTCGACGCCCGGAGGTTTAGGCTACATCGGTTTATCGGGGCCCATATATCCGATATGCCTTCGATACGTTCAATACTTGTTTAGCAGGGCCGCACACGGATCGGTCCTCAATCGACACGGGCAGGGCTGCGCACACAAGACTTCCCCTTGCTGCGCCCTAGCCCCTGCCTAGTCTCATTTTCATTACTAAAGTGATCTCACATCACTCAACCGAACCCGTGTGTCCCAAGCCTAAACTCGCGAGTAGATTCCAACTACTCGACTTGTACCGAAGCCCTATGAATCTTTACGCATAGCCTTTCTACTCGAGGTCTTAGACACTACCCTCACTCTTAGGGAAAAATTCTGGTTATGCAAGTGGGGTTCCATCCATCCTATACCTAATGCACGATCATACTTCATATGACACATGTAAACAAAGTAAAACTTATAAAAAGGTTAATACAAACCGGGGCTTGCCTTGTTGCTGCTGGTCAGAAGTTAGCTCTTCTTCTGGAAGGAGGAAGTCCAGCACTTCCGGAGTCTCTTCTTCCGTGACTACACATTATTGAAATACAATACTACATGTTAATGAATATGCATACAAGTTTATTGTAATACTACTGCTATTAGTCCTAATCACCAGTTTGTAACAACTGGAACTCTGTTCAAGAATTTAAAAATGGAACTGGGGTTCCGTGGTTTGGGTTTAGACCTAAGCACATGGTTAAATGCTAAGTGGTTTTCCCCCTTTTCCATATTAATCCCGCAAGTGGTTTAAACAGGATATGGGTGATCCAGAGCTTCAATGAAGCTAGAATTTTTGTGTGAGTTCCTTGTCAAAAGAAAACCCTCTGGACCAATTATTAGCACTTTTCCTTGAATGGTTTGCTCAGAATAATTCTCTTAGGAATTAAGCAAAGAAGAATTAATTCTGAGGTAACAACCCTGTTCATGCCCAACTTAGTGAACTACAATTTCAATTATAGCTCATAGAGTTTGCATGAATTTTCCTAGCATTTTTGGAGCTAAGATTTGCCCAGAACTGAATTTCCAAGTTTTGGAAATTCTCTGAAAATGTTTCTGTATTCAAATGAACACAGCACCTTCACATTTGAATTGCTCTGAGCAAATCAACTCCAAACGGTCTGAAACTTTTACAAGGGTTCACTAACATCCTAAGGAACATTCTGGCAAAATTTGGGGATTTTTGGATGAACCAAACTCCCTCTAAAATTCTTTTGCTGAAACACTTTAAAGAATTTTCCAGCATTAATTAATGGGTTTCATACAAATTGGGTTTCAGATTTGGATTGTACTCTGTTAGTGGAATCCAACAAAATTTGTTTCATAATTTTTGGATTCTCCTACCCCATGTTGTGGTCCTCCAAAGTTTGAACTACAAACTGGACATTTCAAATTGTTTAAATGTCTGCCAGTGGGTCCCACCCGGCAGGTCTTCTCCTTCCTCGCGCCAAACAGGAGTCCGTGGCGGTGCACTCCGGCGAGCGTCGCCGGAACCGCTTTTCCGGCCGTCTCCCGACCCCAAACCCGCCGCCCCGCCCTAATTCATGATGCTGAACTCATCTCGGGGTTCGCCGGCGTCCGTAGCTCACCGGAACAGGGCTCCCGACGGGGACAGCGGCGGTTAGGGTTCCGGCGTGGTCGGGAATTCGTTACAATGCATCAAAACGATCGGCAAAGGGTCGGAGAGCACCGCAGAAGCTCGATCGGCAAACCCCATGAAAAGGTCGGTAACCTAGAGTTCCACGGTGACCCGAGCTATTATTCTATGGTGGCCCAAGAAACAGCCAGAACCCGGCCATTTCTGGGTCATATCCCTTGATTCTTGGTCGAGGAGGGGGGGTAGGGAGTGAGGAAGGTGTGTGTAGGCTCACCCGAGCTGGGTTGAACGGTGCAGCTAGAATTTCGTGGTAGACCGACCCCTACTCGAGTGCACTAGTTCGTGGGATTCTTAGGAATTCTCCGCGTACAGTCTATCAATGGCTAGGAGGGTTGCAGCTACACGATCTGGAGACTAAGGCACACCTTTTTCGTCTAGAAGTCCGGCGGTGAAACTGGCCGTGGCGTGCTGTCCACGGGGAGCAATCCGCGGCTTTCCGCCGGGGGCCTCGGTCCTCAACTGCGATTGTCGATTGGTGGCCAAATGAAGTGCTAACACCGCAAGGTGGTGAGGTGGTTAGCTAGAGCACACACAGGCGCTCCCTTTTTGTGTTGGGAGCTCGGGCAAAGGCCGAGCAGACGTCGGCGTGCATGGGAGAATCGGAGGAGCGGCGCCGGTGACCGAACAGAGCCAGGGCTTGTTGTTTTGCAAAGAAGCACGGGTACGGCTCGGTGGCTTGGCGGGGGGGTCACATAGAGGAGAGGGCGCGCTGTTTCCCGGCTGCCAGCGCGAGCGAAGGGAACCAGGAGGTGGCCACTCGGCCGGTGGCGCGCGCGCGGCAGCTGGCTGCGCTCGGTTGACTGAGAAACAGAGAGAAGACTTGGGGGCTAAGTCTATTCCACCCAATGACATGTGGGCCCCACTGGTCAGTGCTCTCCCATCCCTCCAATGATCTCCAAAATTTTGGAAAATGAGTAATTCAAATGTTTGAAGTCTCAAACTGAGCTACATTTGTATGATTGGAGAATTTCCCTCAAATTCAAATGTATATTTGAATTCTTGGCATAATTGGATCCTTTTTGGAAAAATGGGTAGCAAATCTTTTCAAAAATTATTGAAACTCTGCCTCCCCACTAATTTGGACCTGAGAAATTCAATTATGCACTTGTATCCTTGTTTTAGATGCTGCCACCATGAGTATGAATGTAACAGTTTTGAATCACCCTCTCATGTGTCATGTGTAAACTTTCCCCCTTTGTGAAAGTGTTGGCTTTCCCCTCTAACCACTCTTTTGATGGAGGTTACTTGCTCTTCACACTTTCACAATCTATCCACAACAAAACTGTGGTGTTGTGTGGTGATAAAAAGTTTTTGCAAGTCCCTTTTCTTGGGCTTTTACATTGGCTATGCATTTTAGGTTTCAAACAAGACTCTAATGCAAGAAGTAAGTGGGTGCTCAAAGTAAGTTCTCAAAACAGTAAAAATTTGTATAATGATTAATGCAAACCGGAGCTTGCCTTGCTGCTCTTGGTTGTAGGCAAGTTGTTCTCCCGGAGTGACAAAGTCTAAGACTTCAGGTTCCTCCTCAACCTTAGCGACTACATATGATAAATATAAACATGTGTCAATTTAGATGCATTTGGATTGATGTTAAACTTGTGAGGACTATAAGTCTTACTAGATATACCCAATGACTCTGAATTTTTTACTGTGATTTGGATACAACCTAAACAGAGCCTTGGCCAAGTTTCATTTGCATCAAAGCTCATTTGAGCCCTCCACAAATAATTATGTACTTGGCCTTAATTGGAGCTTCTAGGGTGTTCTAGGAATTTTCATGGAGCAAGCCATGACTTTCTGAAAACTAGGTTTTAAGAGGGTTCTAACAGAGTCGGTCTCACTTAATTTGAAGGTTCCTAGCTAAAGATATGAGCTAGACAATTTCAGAGAAATTCTTAAAATGTTTCTGGACATTTTCTATTTTCTCTGGAACAGTTTTATTAATCACACCATTAGGTGGATCAAATGAGCTCAAATGGATCTGGAATTTTTATGGTGGCTCAGGGATATTTTGGTGAACATCCCAGTAAAATTTCATAATTTTCCTCCAAAGGTTCTTCAGTTAAAATTCTAAACAGTTTAAATTTTGAAGAATTAATTCTGGAGAACTAAGGATTTTCATGAAGTGAAACTTGATTTGTTGGAAAGTACTCAGAGAGCTGACTCCAGCAAAATTTGGTTCACTTGATTTGGAGTTTCCTAGCCAAAGTTATGTGGGTTTGAAGTTTGAACTAAAACTGAAAATCGGGGAAATGTTTAAAACACTGCACGTGGGTCCCCCACACAGTGTCTTCGTCTACCTCCCGCCAGCGCCCGAGCGTGTGACACTCAGCGACGGTGGCGCGGTTCGTTCTCGGCCGATACTGCCTAATTTTCGACACGGTTTCTTCCTACGAGATCCTTGGAGCACGGCGCACACGCCGGGCAACTTCTCGGACCTCGACATCGCCGGAAACATAGTCGGCGAGGCGGAACATGAGCTCGGGTCTGACGGTGCTAGCTCGTCTCGGCGGTGAACAGGATCAACTAATGGGTCGCAAAGCACTACTGGGGCACGGGGAAGCCAACCCTGCCCTCCTCTTGGCCGGAGATCGCCGGGAAAGTAGACTTCACCAGTGACCTGAGCCGTTTTCACCGGCGGTGGCCAAACTCAGGTGCTCTGCTCACTTTGTTGATCCTCACCGCTAGGATTTGGCTGGGGTGACCGTGAGGTGCTACTCTAGCTTCAGCTTGACCAGGATTACCAGTGATCAAGTGATCGAGATGAATTTTGAGTTTTGGTTCTCGGCGGTCTATACAGTAATCATCGGAAGAATTGAAATTCTGGCTAACCGGTGCTAAGAAGGAGCTAGGGAATTCGGGGAGAGCTACTAGACTTTGATGCTAACCTCAGAGACACGTTTGTTGCGCTGGAGAAGCTTAGAGCTGCTCGGATGGCGGCGTCGAGTTGGAGGATCTTTTGGATTGACAGAGCGATGGAAGATCGGCTCGGACAAGCTCATCTGAAGCTGATCACGAGCAGCTGAGCGCTGTAGCACGTCGAGCAAAGACCGGCGGTGCCGTTTGTGGCCTTAGCTTGCGGTGGAAGGGACTGTTTTGGCTGGTCGATGGCGGGGTGGTGAGGTGGAGCTGTGCGGCGACTTGCTCTGGTTCCTCAGTGCTGGAAATGTTGAGGCGGCGCAAAAACGGGCTGCTGCCGTCGGCAGCTCGCAGCTAAATAGCTGAGGATGTCGGTTCGTGGCTCTGATCGGCGGCCAGGAGGTGGCAGCGGCGTTCAGTGCCATGGCGCTCACGTGGGCGCGCCCAAGAACCGAGCCTCAGTGACTTGAGTCGGTTAAAACACTAGTGAGGCTGACATGTGGGTCCCACTCCGGTTTTAACCTCTGAAATTGAATTTTCCCCACTGCTCTAAACAGTAGAGACCTAAATAACCTTGATCATTTGAATTATCTACCAACTGGCCATTTGAATTGGATAGAATTCAAATTGTGGAGTGTTTGAATATATTTTCAGAACATATGCAGTTTGAAATTCAAATTGAGTTTGAATTTGCTAAACTTAGCTCATGCCAAGATCAACTCCAAATGGAGTGAAAATTGGTGTGTGAGCTCACAAAAATGTGATGAGTATGAATATGCCTCCCACTTTTGAAGTCATGGGATGGAATTAGTTTGAATTTGAATTTGGGTTCAAACTAACCTTTTTCTAATTATACCCAAAAATACCTCAAAAGGTTTTGGATTTGGGTGGAATTTGGCATGGGCATTCCTAGCAAGGTGTAGGAGTTTTTCATATGCCCGGCCCCTATATGATGCATGTGGGAAATTCCACTTTTACATTTGTGAGTTTCTCCTCTAGTGACCATGTTGATGGTGTTTACTTGCTCTTCAAATATATTCATAAAGTTTCCTCAAATGAGGGTTGTGTGGTGAGATAAACACTTTGAATGTGTGCACAAACCTAGGCCCTTACAATACATACCTCAAGCTAAGTCAATATAAAGCAAAACTTTATAAATCTTGTTAAATGCAACCGGGGCTTGCCTTGTTGCTGCTGGTCAGGAGTTAAGGTCTCTTCCGGAGGTATGAAGTCAAGGATCTCCGGGGTCTCCTCGCGTTCAGCGACTACACGTAAGCAATTTAACGACATGTTAATTTAAATGCAATGTGTTCAATTTAGTATATAAAGACCATAACTCTTGCTAGACATCCCATTTGGCTCTGAAATTTTTACTGTGGCTTGGTTAGAACCTACTCAGAGACTTGACCAAATTGCATTTGAAACAAAGCTAATTTGAGCTCTGCACAAATACAAGTCTAAATGCTCATTTCTAGAGATTCTAAGGATTTCCAGGTGTTTTCATGGATAAAACCATTACTTTCTAGAAACTAGAGTTTGAGATGGTTCTAATGGAGTTGGTTTCTGTACATTTTTCTATTTTCTCAGGGCAGTCCACTCAATCCTACCATCAGGGGGACTAAATGAACTTGGATGGACCTGAAATTTTTTCTGTGACTCAAGGATTTTCAAATGAACATCCTAGACAAATTTCAGAATTTTCCATAAAGTAATTCTCCAGATAAAATTCCTAACAGTTGAATTTGGGGAATTAATTCTGGAAAATTAATAAGTTTCATGAGCTGAAACTTGCTTTGTTGGATAGTACTCTGTAACACCCCAAAACCTGTCAAAGAGGGGAATTTAAAATTTTTGGACGTAATGCATGTGGTGAAATAATTCAAACTCAAACGGGAATTCAAAGTTGAATCAAAACAGAAAAGAAAAAGGAAAAAGAAAAAGAAAAACGGCCAGTGGGCCGAAACCTGCCTCAGCCGGCCCAACAGCCCGCGGCTGTTTCTCCCCTCCATCTCTCTCTGACGCGTGGGGCCTGCGTGTCATCTTCCTCCCCCGCGCACGCCCCCAACCGCCCCGATACTCCCGCGCCGATCGCCGTTGCCTCGTCCGATTTCCTCGCCCCAGAGCCACGATCTCCAGCCCACGCGTTGCGGCACCATCTCAACCGACCTCGCCGCCCCTCCTCGTGCATTTAAACACAAGAAAACCCGCAGGTTCCCCCTTACCCGCCCCATTATTCTCTCCGGTGAGAACCGAGGCATCCTCGGCCGTTTTCTTTCGATCCTCGTCTGGTTTCTCCGATCTAACACGCGTGGCATACCCCACCGCCGCAGGGGAGTCTTGCAGTTGAAAGAAACGACGTGTCTTGCGCTCTAACCGCTGCTCCGACGAGCACCGAGGGCCATTGCCTGACTTCGATGCCGCCGACCAACTCCAGGGCCTCCGAGTGCGATAAAACCACCGAGGTGAGGTCCCCTACCTCCTCTCTTCCGTTCTATCCCAAGAAATCCCCGTTTTAGGAAGTGTAGACGAAAACCCGAAACACTCCGGTGAGATCGCCGTCTCCCGCCGCCGCGCGCCGCCGGGCAGCGCCGCCCACACACGGCTAGGGCGACGTGGCCCTCTGTGGCCCGTCCATTTTAAATCGGGCGGATGAAAACAGAACCCCCGCGTACCCCGTCACGATCTAATCTTAGCCCTCCATTTAAAATCCAACGGCCCACGTCAGCCCCGGGTTATAAAGGCCGGGAATCTTACGTGCTACCCCCTGGGGATCTCGGAAAACACGAGCTAGCCCCGGAAACTTCTGATCTAGTCCCTGGACCCTTAGAAATTTATGTAAATTCATTTAAAAATCAGTTTTAGCCCCTGGACTTGATAAGAATTAGGAAGACCTCCCTGTTTTGCACACTTAGACCCCTGAAAATTTAGAAAATGAGAAATGGGGCCCCACTGCAGTGTGAAATTGCACATCAGTCCCTGGGAAGTATTAATTTCAGTAAATTGAATATGTGAATAGGATTTCAATTTAGACATAGGTGTAAGTTCAGTTGATTATTCTAACCCTGTGAAAATTGGTAGAACAATCTGAGGGCTGAATTTAGAGGGGAAATAAACTTTTAAACTAAATGAGATTTGCTGTTTTGTAATTTATCTCTGAAATATACCCTTTAGGCATAAAACATGTTTAAAATGTGGGAAAATGAATCTAAGTAACCAAAAAGGGGTAGGAAAAATTTATGAAGGTTCTGTTTAGGTAAGTGGAACAGTAGAAATTTTTGTATGAATTTAGGTTGCAGTTTTATTGGTAGAAATTCATTTTGACTAGAAAATAATTCTGAAAATGGGTAAAAATAAATATAAATTGATCCTCATCAGAGAGGAAGTCAAAAGATATTTTATTGGACATTTTAGATCAGAACACATTCTGTTTAGGAGATATCTTGTGCTATCTTAGTATTAAAGTTCACTTTTAGGTATGGAAAATAAATATGAAAATATAGGAAAATAGGTATACCTAGTTAGAAAATGTCAAGTGAGGTCCCCAAATCCAAAACTTCAAATTAAGGTTTTGTAGAAGATCTGAAAACCTATTTGGTGTAGGAAGTTATCTTTTATACAAATTTTGTGACTAAGAAGTGTATTATTCAATATAGAAAATTTGTTCAAATTGGAAGTTCATATATAGTGTGCACTTAGGAATCTGAATATTAAAGCTAGAAATAATATATATGTTTAAAAGTGCATGTAATGCTCAGAATCAACAAATATAGGGTAAACACAATACTTAAATATGTGTATGACTTTCATATGTATGCATGTGTGGTTTGCATGAGTGGAAATGTGGACTATGGCTTATGGAAATGTTGTTTTCTTTTGCTATGTGTATTGGCATGAGTAGAACCAGCCCCAGAGCATGTTCTCACCTTTCAAGATCAAGACTTTCCATTTCCAGAGCAGCAGGAAGAAGGCAAGTGTCCTTGACCACTTTGATCCTATACTAGGATGTGTAGTTAGAATTTAATTGCATTATCAATTTGGAATATGATGCCCAAGCTAGGAAGTTTCCCTAGATTTTCATTATCTTACTTCCTTGAAGCCTGGGTTGGGATTTATTTTATTATGTCATTCATTTATATTACTTATGCTTAGCCATGCTTAGAATGGGATAAATGGGATATGAGATCATCAACTTGTTCACCTCACCCTTGAATGAGATATGATGAATTATGTAGAGGTAGGGATCGAGGCAAGTTGGATGCTTTGGTTGGTGTTGTGTGCACGAGACTCGGGTTTGTGTTTAGTGCTAGCCTGGATCGTAAGGACCGGTTCATGGAGCATGTAACCTGGCTTTACCGTGCCAACCACATGCTGAGATGGGGCAGCTTGGCCAATTAATTAGGTGCATCCCCGGCATAGTATGGGTGTTTGGATGGTGCGGGGAATAGGTGTTAGCTGGACTACCATATGAACCACAAGGCTCAAGAGGGGGCCACTGCAGCGGGCTTGGAGCCTCTTGTATGCTGTTAGGGGTGAAACCTCAGTGGGCCCACACTCGTCGGGAATCCCTTTGTAAAGGCCTCGTAGTGATCTCCTAGCTACACACCTCGGAAGTGTGAACGAGGTTCGCGGCCACTGGCATAATGGAGGTTCTTTTAGTCCACCCGGCAACGGGGGATGAAATCACTACATGTGGGTACGGTGGTGCAAACTCTGCAGAGTCAAAACTGTCATGACAGCCGTGCTCACGGTCAAGAGCGGCTTGGACTTATTCATGATTAGAGGATGAGGAATTGGGAAGTTGTGGATGTTAAGCGGGGAGCTTAACATTGTAAATGATGTTAGGGTTACTTGATATTGATGATGGGTTAGGGGATTGGGACCATTTCACCTATGTAGTAATGTAGGTGCTAAATAAGCTAAGGTGATAGGTATTAATTGCGTAGTGCTTTAACCATGAGTTCAACCTATCTTTGCTCTAGCCATGCATGACATAACTTTCCCACACTTGCTGAGTACCTACGGTACTCAAGCTTGCTTTTCTGTTGGTTTTAAATTGCTGCTCACGCCAAGGGAATGACGTGGTGTTCAATGACCAAGACTTCGGACCCGATGAAGGATTCTAGGTTCACGGAGTCCCCCGGGCAACGCCTGTGATGAAGCTCACAAAGACTTATCTTCCGCTGCTGTTTTATTTACATGTTATGAACATATTATCGTACATTGAGACGTTATGCTATGTAAGACTTATTTATATTCGAATACTTGGCTTGTAATAAAATGATGCTTCACTATTTGTCGTCACATGTATGAGAAAATGATCCTGGCATACATGTGATATTCACTCGGTTGCTCTTTGGAGAAACCCGGTGTGACAGAAGTGGTATCAGAGCCAGGTTGCCCGTAGGAACGTGGACCTAGGTAGAAATGGACGTTTTTAAGGACCCTATGTTATTAAAAACTATTTTACAAAAGGTGTGGGTTGAAAGTGTTATTTAATGGGGTCACTTTATTTGTTCATCTTGCCCTAACTTTATTGAAAATACAATCTTTATTTAATATTTATCTAACCTGATTTTAAATGCTTTATGTTTTAGATGGTTCGCATGGTCCGCACCGCTCGCAAGTCCAACGGAGGGAGAGTTCCTGTAGCTGCCCTTTCCTTGAGAGAGGAGGACCGCCCGGTGACGTACCACTCCTATGGGTTGGCAGTAGGAGGCTTGTTGCACCTTCTTCGGCGTATGCTCCACGCCGCCGGCAATGTTGGCAAGCTGATCATACACTACAGCTCCACCAGGACCATCCGTGAGAAGCGTGAAGAATGGAGCTCAGAGATGAGGATTATCCATGAAAACCAGCTGCTCAAGATCCACCGCTCTCCAGCTTGTTGGGTGACTCAGGCCGATGCTGAGAAGGATGTCACCTGGGAGGCCATAACCTGCCAGAGTTACATCAACCGTCGCCACCTGGACAGGACTGAGTACATGTATGTCCTCCAGCGTGAGAGTGGCACCGCGGAGTACAAGTACCCGCCAGTGCAGCTGGGACTTCCCATGAGCACGTGGACCTGTGCCTGGAGGATGCAGCTATGCTCAGCACTCGACAGCAGGAGTGCCAGCAGGAGCTTCAGGATGTTCGTGACACCCTGAAGGAGACTGAGGCGTTGCTTCGCACCAGCTTGAGGGTGAGAGAAAGAGGAGATGGGAATGAACTGTGTGTCACCGTGAATGACACGTGGACTCCTAACTCCCCAGACCACCGGGCGAGCAAGCGTCGCCGCACTTCTACACCAGCTGCTTCCCCACTTAAAGCGGAATCAGAGGGCAGCCGCAATGATGAGGAATACCCCGACGAGCCAGCTCTGTGATACGAGTTGTTAAAGTCATTTCCCTTATTTCCGCATGATTATCGAGTAGTCGAGTCAAGAACCCATCTATTTGCTTGTTAGTGTTTGGTGTGTGACGTGAGTTGTGGAAGCCATAGGCACTTGTCCAAAACCTCGTCTTTAAGTTTGCTTTGCTTTGGTGTGTGAACCCCTATGAATCAATAGTGCATTTATTTTCGCGTGAGACATGACACCCAAAGATCTATGTGAAATCTTTAGAAATTATCTAAATATTAAGGCCTCAAAAGTTTAAGTTTAAACAAGCAATTTGGGAAGTTAATGCGTAATGATTAAAGTTAACATTTGATTGATCATGATAGATGGCTGGAAGAGGAAGAGGTCGTGGTGCCAACCCCAACAACAACAACGATGAGGCCGCCAATCCTCACCTTCCTGGAAGGGAAGACAGGGGTGATCGCCGTTAAGGAGCTGATCCTATCTACCAAATGATCGAAAATCAGAATCAGCTCATCCAGAGTTTAACTCAAGTGGTGGCCAACATACACCAAGCTCAACCACCACAAGCTGCACCACGTCAACCAAGGTTGAGTCAGTTTCTGGGAACTCAACTCCAAAGTTTGCAAGTGCTGCTGAACCTCTGGAGGCAGATGATTGGCTAAAGACCATTGAGAGAAAGATGAGGATCATACAATGCCAAGGGTATGAGAGGGTGCTGTTTGCCTCTCACCAATTGCATGGACCCGCTGCTGATTGGTGAACGGCTTACGTGGCAGCCCATCACGACCCCGAGAACATCACTTGGGAAGAGTTCAAGCGCAGTTTCCGCAGCCACTACATACCAAGGGGAGAACTCAAGAACAAGAGAAAGGAGTTCTTGGTACTGCAGCAAGGCAGCATGACTGTGAGGGAATACCTCACCAAGTTCACCCAACTATCCCGTTATGCACCACGGGACATCGAAACTGATGAGCAGAAACAGGGCAGCTTTCTGGAAGGACTTACCATGGAAATGCAATGTGCAATGTCCTCCAACAAATATGAAAGTTTCCAATAGATGGTAGACAGAGCGTTTGTCGTGGAGAGGAAGCTGAAGGCCTTGGAGAATGAAAACAAGAGGAAGATGGGATGGTCACACCAAGCATCAAGCAGCAACACACATCCACATCTGATGCAGCAACCTGAAGGGCAGACAAGCCGTGCTGTGGTACCCTACCCGACACCGAGAGGGTACAACCCGAACTTCAAGCCTCCATCAGCACCAGTACAGCCGCAGCGTCAGTTTGTGCAGCAGCCACGCCCCACTTATCAAACTCGACCAGCAGGACAAGGGCCACATAACCAACCCCAAGATAACAAAGGCCAGACACCTAGAGTTGGGGTGCAATGCTTCAACTGTGGTGAAGTGGGGCACTACATTCATAAGTGCCCAAAGAAGAAGCCTATGCAGCCACAGCAGCAGAATGTGATGCGATAACGGGTGAACCACGTGACCATGGAGGAAGCACAAGAGGCACCTGACGTGGTAATGGGTAAGTTTCCTGCAAATTTACACATTGCAACCCTATTGTTCGATTCGGGTGCTACCCACTCGTTCATTGCTCAAGGATTTGTTAAGAAGCATGATCTAGCAACAACACAAACGAATCATATGTTAGTGGTGAACTCTCCAGGGGGAGAAATAAGGACAAGACAAGTGTGTCCCAAGGTGAATCTAGACATTATGGGGTAGTATTTACTGCAAACCTCATAGTGATAGACTCACAAGGGATAGATATTATTTTGGGTATGGATTGGTTGACCAAACATAAAGGTATCATCCATTGTTCGACTAGAACGGTGGAACTAACTCACACTAGTGGCACAAAAGTGAAGTTCACAGCCATGCAAGAACCCAGGAGGGACATTAAACTCTATCATGTTGAGGTGGAAGTGGAAGAGATAAGGGGTATCAAGGAATATCCAGATGTCTTTCCGGAGGAGTTGCCTGGTATGCCTCTAGATCGTGAAGTGGAATTTGCGATTGAACTAGTACCTGGAACAGCCCCGATATACAAGAGGCCTTATCGGATGGACTCCAAACAGCTGGAAGAGCTCAAAGAACATATAAGAGAATTGACAGAGAAGGGGTATATTCGTCCTAGTTCCTCGCCGTGGGGAGCTCACGTGATATTTGTGCCTAAGAAGGACGAAACCCAAAGGCTATGCATAGACTACCGTGCATTGAATGAGGTAACCATCAAGAATAAGTATCCGTTACCTCGCATTGAAGACCTATTTGATCAGTTGAGAGGGGCCTGTGTATTCTCAAAAATTGATCTCAGGCCAGGATATCACCAACTGAAGACAAGGCCAACCGACATTCCCAAGATAGCTTTCGTATCTCGGTACGGGTTGTATGAATACACCGTCATGCCATTCGGGCTAACTAATGGCCCGGTGTATTTCATGTATCTCATGAACAAGGTATTCATGGAATATCTGGACAAATTTGTAGTGGTTTTCATTGATGACATTCTCGTCTTCTCCAAAGATGAAGAAGAACATGAGGGACATTTAAGACTGGTGTTGCAAAAGTTGAGAGAACACCAACTTGCCAAGTTGAGCAAGTGTGAGTTTTGGCTGAAGAGAGTTCCCTTCTTAGGATATATAATCTCGGAGGGAGGAATCTCCGTGGATCCCGCCAAGATTGTGGATGTGCAGAAGTGGAAGACCCCTGAAAATGTTGGGGAAATTCGAAGCTTTTTAGGATTGGTCGGATATTATCGACGGTTCATTGAGGGCTTTTCCAAGATCTGGAGACCTCTCACCAAATTGTTAGAGAAGGGAATCACATTCACGTGGACACTAGAGTGTGAGACAAGTTTCCAAGAGTTGAAGAAAAGATTGACAACAGCCCCAGTGCTAGTTATGCCAGACATGCAGAAGAATTTTTCGGTATATTGTGACGCTTCAGGACACGGATTGGGATGTGTTCTCATGCCAGAGGGGCATGTCGTTGCCTATGCGTCCCGGCAGCTCCGAAAACACGAGAGGAACTATCCTACACATGACCTAGAGCTCGCAGCAGTGGTCCACGCATTGAAGATTTGGCGGCATTACTTGATGGGAAAGAGGATAGAGATATATACACATCATAAGAGCTTAAAGACCATTTTCACACAGCCAGATCTCAACCTCAGACAATGGAGATGGTTAGAGCTAATCAACGACTTTGATGTGGGCATCAACTATCATCCTGGGAAAGCGAACATCGTGGCGGATGCTTTAAGCCGGAAGGTGCATGTCAACATGTTGAGCTTAAATGACACGCCTATGGAATTGAAGAAAGAGATTGCAAAACTCAATCTATGCCTGATGAATAGTGGTGAGGCCGTCACCATGGAAGTGGATTCCACATTAGAACAATACATACGCAATGGTCAGAAGAATGACGAGAAGATACAAGAAATTAGAGAACTCATCAAAGAGAATAAAGCCCCTGGGTTTAGAGAGGATGAACAAGGTATGGTGTGACATGGGAAAAGAATCTGTGTGCCTGAGGTGAAGGAGATCCGTGAACTGATTTTGAAGGAAGCTCATGATTCCAACTATTCCATTCATCCTGGGAGTACGAAGATGTATCATGACCTCAAGAGCAGATATTGGTGGTATGGCATGAAGCGAGATGTCGCGGAACATGTTTCCCTGTGTGACACATGTCAGCTAGTAAAAGCAGAGCATCAAAGACCCGCGGGACTGTTTCAACCCCTCAAAGTGCCCGAATGGAAATGGGAAGAAATAGGTATGGACTTCATAGTGGGGCTGCCTAGGACCCAATCGGGATATGATTCGATATGGGTCATCATCGACAGGCTAACTAAGGTAGCCCATTTCATCCCCGTCAAAAAAAAGCTACAGCGGATCAAAATTGGCAGAGTTGTACATGTCAAGAATCGTGTGTCTTCATGGAGTGCCAAAGAAGATAGTGTCAGATCGAGGGACACAGTTCACCTCAAGGTTCTGGCAGAAGTTACATGAAACCATGGGGACTCATTTGAATTTAAGTTCTGCATACCATCCACAGACCGATTGGCAGACTGAAAGAACCAATTAGTTCCTTGAGGATATGCTGAGAGCTTGTGCACTCAAGAACTATAGGAGTTGGGATAAGAACTTACCGTATGCGGAGTTCTCCTACAACAACAGCTATCAGGCTAGTATGAGGATGTCACCATTTGAGGCGTTGTATGGGAGGAAGTGCAGAACTATACTATTTTGGAACCAAACTGGGGAAAGTAAAGTGTTTGGGCCCGAGATATTACAAGAAGCCGAGGCGAAAGTGAGGGAGATCCGCAACAGTTTGAGGATAGCCCAAACCCGACAGAAGAGCTATGCCGATGTACGGAGACGAGAGCTCATTTTCAACGTGGGGGACTATGTTTATCTCAAGGTGCCCCTATCCGAGGGCTTCGTCGGTTCAAGGTGAAAGGGAAATTATCACCTCGATACATCAGACCCTTCTAGATTCTGGAGAAGAAAGGCGAAGTGGCATATCAGCTAGAACTACCGGCTCGCCTATCAGATGTGCACGACGTATTCCATGTGTCCCAACTCAAAAAATGTTTAAGAACACCCGAAGAGATGTTACCCATGAATGAGGTGGACGTACGAGAGGATCTTTCATATGTCGAGCAACCGGTAAAGATCCTGGAGACAATGGAACACCTCACAAGAAATAAAAGGATCTGAATGTGCAAAGTGCAATGAAAGCATCACTCGGAAGCAGAAGCCACATGGGAGCGAGAAGACGAGCTCAAAGGCACAGTTTCCGGATTTATTTTTCTAAGATCATCAATCTCGAGGATGAGATTTCTTTTAAGGGGGGTAGAGTTTTAACACCACAAAACCTGTTAAAGAGGGGAATTTAAAATTTTTGGACGTGATGCATGTGGTGAAACAATTCAAACTCAAACTCAAACTGGAATTCAAATTTGAATCAAAACAGAAAATAAAAAGGAAAAACAAAAAGAAAAACGGCCAGTGGGACGAAACCTGCCTCAGCCAGCCCAACAGCCCGCGGCTGTTTCCCCCCTCCCTCTCTATCTGACACGCGGGGCCCGCGTGTCATCTTCCTCCCCCATGCGGGCCCCCAACCGCCCCGATACTCCCGCGCCGATCGTCGTTGCCTCGTCCGATTTCCTCGCCCCAGAGCCACGATCTCCAGCCCACGCGTTGCGGCACCATCTCAACCGACCTCGCCGCCCCTCCTCGTCCATTTAAACGCAAGAAAACCCACAGGGTTCCCCTTACCCGCCCCATTTTTCTCTCCGGTGAGAACCGAGGCATCCTCGGCCGTTTTCTATCGATCCTCGTCCGGTTTCTCCGATCTAACACGCGTGGCATACCCCACCGCCGCCGGGGAGTCTTGCAGGTGAAAGAAACGACGTGTCTTGCGCTCTAACCGCCGCTCCGACGAGCACCGAGGGCCATTGCCGGACTTCGACGCCGCCGACCGACTTCCAGGGCCTCCGAGTGCGAGAAAACCACCGAGGTGAGGTCCCCTACCACCCCTCTTCCGTTCTATGCCAAGAAATCCACGTTTTAGGAAGTGTAGACGAAAACCCGAAACTCTCCGGCGAGATCGCCGCCTCCCGCCGCCGCGCGCCGCCGGGCAGCGCCGCCCGCACACGGCTAGGGCCACGGTCCATTTTAAATCGGGTGGATGAAAACCGAACCCCCGCGTACCCCTTCGCGATCTAATCTCAGCCCTCCAATTAAAATCCGATGGCCCACGTCAGCCCCGCGTTATAAAGGCCGGGAATCTTACACGCTACCCCTTGGGATCTCGGAAAAAACGAGCTAGCCCTGAAAACTTCTGATCTAGCCCCTGGACCCTCAGAAATTCATGTAAATTCATTTAAAAATCAGTTTTAGCCCCTGGACTTAATAAGAATTAGGAAGACCTCCCTGTTTTGCACACTTAGACCCCTGAAAATTTAGAAAATGAGAAATGGGGCCCCACTACAGTGTGAAATTGCACATCAGTCCCTGGGAAGTATTAATTTCAGGAAATTGAATATGTGAATAGGATTTAAATTTAAACATAGGTGTAAGTTCAGTTGAATTATTCTAACCCTGTAAAAAATTGGTAGAACAATCTGAGGTCTGAATTTAGAGGGGAAATAAACTTTTAAACTAAATCAGATTTGCTGTTTCGTAATTTATCTCTGAAATATACCCTTTAGGCATAAAACAAGTTTAAAATGTGGGAAAATGAATCTAAGTAACCAAAAAGGGGTAGGAAAATTTTATGAAGGTTCTGTTTAGGTAAGTGGAACAGTAGAAATTTTTGTATGAATATAGGTTGCTGTTTTATTGGTAGAAATTCATTTTTAGACTAGAAAATAATTCTGAAAATGGGTAAAAATAAATTTAAATTGATCCTCATCAGAGAGGAAGTCAAAAGATATTTTATTGGACATTTTAGATCAGAACACATTCTGTTTAGGAGATATGTTGTGCTATCTTAGTATTAAAGTTCACTTTTAGGTATGGAAAATAAATATGAAAATATAGGAAAATAGGTATACCTAGTTAGAAAACGTCAAGTGAGGTCCCCAAATCCAAAACTTCAAATTAAGGTTTTGTAGCAGATCTGAAAACCTATTTGGAGTAGGAAGTTATCTTTTATACAAATTTTGTGACTAAGAAGTGTATTATTCAATATAGAAAATTTGTTCAAATTGGAAGTTCATATATAGTGTGCACTTAGGAATCTGAATATTAAAGCTAGAAATAATATATATGTTTAAAAGTGCATGTAATGCTCAGAATCAACATATCTAGGGTAAACACAATACTTAAATATGTGTATGACTTTCATATGTATGCATGTGTGGTTTGCATGAGTGGAAATGTGGACTATGGCTTATGGAATGTTGTTTTCTTTTGCTATGTGTATTGGCATGAGTAGAACCAGCCCCAGAGCAGGTTCTCACCTTTCAAGATCAAGACTTTCCATTCCCAGAGCAGCAGGAAGAGAGCAAGTGTCCTTGACCACTTTGATCCTATACTAGGATGTGTAGTTAGAATTTAATTGCATTGTCTATTTGGAATATGATGCCCAAGCTAGGAAGTTTCCCTAGATTTTCATTATCTTACTTCCTTGAAGCCTGGGTTGGGATTTATTTTATTATGTCATTCATTTATATTACTTATGCTTAGCCATGCTTAGAATGGGATAAGCTGGATATGAGATCATCAACTTGTTCACCTTACCCTTGAATGAGATATGATGAATTATGTAGAGGTAGGGATCGAGGCAAGTTGGATGCTTTGGTTGGTGCTATGTGCACAAGACTCGGGTTTGTTTTTGGTGCTTGCCTGGATCCTAAGGACCGGTTCATGGAGCATGTAACCTGGCTTTACCGTGCCAACCACATGCTGAGATGGGGCAGCTTGGCCAATTAATTAGGTGCATCCCCGGCGTAGTATGGGTGTTTGGATGGTGCGGGGAATAGGTGTCAAATGGACTACCATATGAACCGCAAGGCTCAAGAGGGGGCCACTGCAGCGGGGTTGGAGCCTCTTGCATGCTGTTAGGGGTGAAACCTCAGTGGGCCCACACTCGTCAGGAATCCCTTTGTAAAGGCCTCGTAGTGATCTCCTGGCTACACACCTCTGAAGTGTGAACGTGGTTCGCGGCCACTGGCATAATAGAGGTTCTTTTAGTCCACCCGGCAACGGGGGATGAAATCACTACATGTGGGCACAGTGGTGCAAACTCTACAGAGTCAACACTGTCATGACAGCCGTGCTCATGGTCAAGAGCGGCTTGGACTTATTCATGATTAGAGGATGAGGAATTGGGAAGTTGTAGATGTTAAGCGGGGAGCTTAACATTGGAAATGATGTTATAGTTACTTTATATTGATGATGGGTTAGCGGATTGGGACCATTTCACCTATGTAGTAATGTAGGTGCTAAATAAGCTAAGGTGATAGGTATTAATTGAGTAGTGCTTTAACCATGAGTTCAACCTATCCTTGCTCTAGCCATGCATGACATAACTTTCCCACACTTGCTGAACCTATCCTTACTCAAGCCTGCTTTTCTGTTGGTTTTAAATTGCTTCTCAGGCCAAGGGAATGACGTGGTGTTCAATGACCAATTCTTCGGACCCAAAGAAGGATTATAGGTTCACGGAGTCCCCCGGGCAACACCTGTGATGATGCTCACAAAGACTTATCTTCCGCTGCTGTTTTATTTACATGTTATGAACATATTATCGTCCATCGAGATGTTATGCTATGTAAGACTTATTTATATTCGAATACTTGGCTTGTAATATAACGATGCTTCACTATTTGTTGTCACATGTATGAGAAAATGATCCTGGCATATATGTGATATTCACTCGGTTGATCTTTGGAGAAACCGGGTGTGACATACTCGAAAAGCTGAATCTAACAAAATTTGGTTTACTAAATTTGGAGCTCCATACACAATGTTATGAATTTCTAAAATTGGAGCTAAATCTGGAATTGTTTTTTTATTGCAAACTCGACCTGGGCCCATGGTTTAACTGCAGCCAATAGGATTTGAGGACACACGGGCTATGGGGTATCCAGATGTGTTGTCACACAAGATCCCTGGCCACAACCGATCCTGGTTTTAAAATAAACTCGCTGACAGGTGGGTCAGCCCCCCTACTTTAACCTCCGGCGCTTTCTCCCCCCCCCCCCCCCCCGGCGCGCTCCTCGCCGGACCGAGGCGGCGCCTGGCTGGCCGCGCATTCCAGGCCGTCTCCCGGCCGGAGACTCGCCGTCCAGGGGTTTTCGTGGTTGGGGAACCCGTTGGTGGGGTTGGTAGGGCCGCTAAAGGACCGGAACTATGCTGGCGATGTGCGGCGGCCTCGGGAGTGGTTCGGTGCTGTCGGCCGATGGTCCTAGGCCGCAAAATTCTCTAGTGATCGGCTCTAAAGTATCCTTGGTTTCTATGGAAGCTCCGCAAAGACTCAAGCAAGAACGGGAACAGCGGCTACCATGCTTTCACTGTGCGCCCGAGACGCGCCGCCGAGTTTGCACTCGAGAAAACCGGAATTGGTTGGACTGCGTGGCTATTATAGCTAGGGTTGTGAAGCGAAGATGATTGGATGCTAGCCTAGCTATTATGTGCAAGATTTTGTGACCTTAGAACCATCATGAAGTGAGAGTTTCTCGGTTTCAAACCGAGGTGTCGAGTTGCCGGGCTCAGACGAATTTCGCCGAATTCGCAGGCGAGGAGCTACGGCCTGACTCAATGTTCAGGGAGGAGCATCATGGATCACCAACGCGTCCGTGGGTGTCCTTGCGCAGGGGTGAAAGTCCTTGGAGTGGGATGTCCACGTGCACACCGAGCTGCCGTGAGGTTCGGCCGCCGCGACAAGCAACGTTCTCGGTGTGTGGCAACCGGATTCCGTTCGGTTTTGCGACGAGGAAGTAGAGGGAGGACTTCCAGCACCGTTTTGCCGCTCAAAGGGCACTGTGCACGGTGATTTTGCCGAGTTCCCGATTGATTTCGAGCGGCGGCAGTGAGCTCGGTTATTTGCTTGTGCGAGGAGGAACCCAGTCTCGGGGTGGCTGTTCTGTCAGAGTCCGGCTGCTTCGTGCGGTGACAACGTCGTGAGCAGCTCGTCAGCTCAAGAAATGAAGCAGGAGGTGACCTGTGTGGCTCACGCGGTGGAACCAGGTGGTGAGTCGGTTGCTTCGAGTCTGAACCGAGAGCAGAGTGCTGATGACTTTGGTTGCAAGATTGAGTTACTCACTGACCAGTGGGTCCTCCTCCCCTCTAATCCTTTTCTTTTGGTTATGCCACAAATATCTCAGCTACTCACAATTCAATTGTAAAATTAGCCCCCAAGTCAGGGAATGAATTTAAATTCATCAATTGGAGTTTGTTTGGCCATATTTGATTCACATTTGAACTTGAAATTCAAATCAGTCTTGAATTAATCCAATTATAGCTCCCTACAAGATGAACTCCAATGGGGATGAAAATTGGTGGACTAACTCAGAAAAAATGTGCTGAGTTTGAATGTGAAGTCCTCTTTTGAATCCAAGTGATGAAAGTAGCTGAAATTTGAATTTGCATTCAAATTAGCCCTTTTTACAAATGTTTTCAAAAGTGGCTCAAAAGGGTTTTGATTTGCATGAAACTTGGCATGAGCACTCCTAAGAATACTTAGGGCCTAAGTGTGAGCTCAGCCTCTCATGTTTATATGTGTGAGCTCCTACTTTTTGGAGTTATGAGTTTTTCCTCTAATCAACTTCTTGATGGTGTTTACTTGCTCTTGACATGTGTTCATGAGTTATCCACAAAATGAGCTGTTGTGTGGGAATGTGATGAACACTCTAGCTAGTGAAATCTTTTGCTTTTACACCTTAAACTTCTTGATGGTGTTTACTTGCTCTTCACTTCAAACATATTTGATAGCCTTCTTCAGCAGCTCTGTCATAGGATTGGCAATCTTCGAGAAGTTTGGAATGAACCTCCGATAATATCCCGCGAGTCCGAGGAAACTCCGTACCTCGTGGACATACCTCGGGGACATCCAATTCAGTACTTGTGTGATCTTACTCGGGTCTATAGCGGTGCCCTTCGCTGAGATGATATGCCCGAGGAAAGGCACTTGCGATATCCAGAATTCGCATATGCTAAATTTCGTGTATAGCTTGTGATCGCACAGCCTTTGCAAGACTATACGCAGGTTCTTCTCGTGTTCTTCCTCTGACTTGGAATAAATCAGTAGGTTGTCGATGAAGACCATGAGAAACTTGTCCAGATCCGGCATGAATACCGAGTTCATCAAGTACATGTACTGAGTTGGAGCGTTGGTGAGGCTGAAGGACATGACCAGGTACTCATAAAGCCCGTACCTCATCGAGAAAGCCGTCTTCGGGATATCCTCTGCCCGTATCTTAATCTGGTGGTACCCTGATGTTAAGTCCATCTTGGAAAAGATCTTTGCTTCGACACACTGATCAAACAACATGTCGATCCGTGGCAACGGGTACATGTTCTTGATTGCCACAGTGCTAAGCGGATGATAATCAACACAAAGCCTTAGTGTTTGTCCTTCTTCTTTACAAACAATACTGACAACCCCAAGGTGACGAACTCAGTCATATAAAACCTTTGCTCATGATGTCATTCAGCGGTGTCTTCTATTCTGCCCATTCATTGGGTGCCATTTTGTACAGCCTTCAGGAACTCAGTGGTGTTCGCGGCGCAAGCTCAATCTTGAACTCTACGTCCTGTTCGGGCAGCATGCCCGTTAAATAATTGGGAAACACTTCCGGATATTCACGTACCACCGGAATGTCCTCTATCTTAACAGTTTCCTAGTAGTTCAATATTGCAATCTGTTGCCGACTGGTGCCCAGAACTAACGTATGAAGACCGTGCTATGCGGATTTGAGCTTACAGGTTTGAAAACTGATGTTGAGAACCACATTGTGGTAATTCAACCACGACCTCCACAAAATAATGTTGATCTTCAGACCCCCGAGAATAATGAGGGTCATGGGTTATATTCTAATCCCCAAACAAGAGGTGCTCGGAAGACAACATCACTTGCTGTAATGCTATCCCGGACGAAGATACGAGGTATTGCCTCTTTGTAAAAGTGGTTTGGAGCTGATGCTGAGCCACAAAAGATTGACTAATAAAGCTAGGTGTGGCACCGGAGTCGAAGAGAATTAATACCGGTAGCTAATTCAGAGAAAACATCCCTGCTAACGCGGCTTCTCATTCTGGAACATCATCAATCACTGTGTGGTGAATGTTGCCCCTTTTCTGCCCTTTTTTCTCCAGATATAGGTACGGGTCTGAATACTGAAAATATAATGACCCGCAGCCTTGAATTCCCTCCCTACAATACCTAGGACAATGGCCTTTCTGACCACGAATAGAGCACGGATGTCTCACCGGCTCTTCGCTAACTTGTGGTTGGAAGCTAGATACATATAGCTGCAGCTGTGGAGCATAAACCACCGTCTAATGCTGCTGCTGTAGAGGTGGTGTAAGTTGTGGTACTTGACCAGCAATCAACCGCTGAGGAGCTAATCGTACAGGGGCCTCCATATTTGACCAAATGGCGTTCGGTAAACCAACCGGTATTTTTTGGGCACATAACTTGTGCTAGCCTGCACGATATCACTCATTTTCCTTTTCTCTGTACAGAACAGACCTTGATGCACTAAATCTAGATTTCTATCCATTGAAATTAATTTTCTTAACTTAAGTTGTATACAAAAGTTAAAGTTAACTTCAGTATCATTCCAACGAGTATTCATATGCCTTCAGACCATCTCTGGATCAAAAGTTATGATTATCCAAATTTGACAGAATTCCTGGATAAAATTTGCCAGCATCTCCTTTGTATGTGGCTATTTTCATCAAAGTTGTATATACAAATAAAATAAGAATCTGAAGAAGCTTTGAACTACAACAACGTTGCACCTTCATAACCTTTCCAACAGTATATCATAGGCTCCTTAGGGATTTTACTACAGAAAGTTATGGCTTAAAAACAGAAATGTCCAGAGAGGTTTTTACCTTCAACTGGATTTCCCACCAATTTAACGTGTAATTTTCTCTGGAGGTCTACCAAGAAGTTGTAGAGCACTTGAAATCTTTCCATAACTGTATCATACACCTTAATTGGGTAAAGCTACTCAGAGTTATGCTCTGTCCAATTCCAGCAAGAATTCCTGCCGAAAACAGAGCACTCTGTTTTTGAAACGTTTGAAGCTTAGTCATCCTCACATTTGAATCTTAGCTCAAAATAAGAGTTCGGTAACTAATATTTGTTTTAAACTTCCATTTTTAGTTGAAAGTTAGTTCATGAATCATTTCTTCATGTGGAGACCACCCCGTGGTTGACCCACTCCGTGATTGCCGAGGGTGGTGCCGTGCAATGCGGCACCCAACAGCACACAGGAAAAAAACATGGACAACATACAAACTTTTATTTTACACAAAAAAGCAGAAGTCTTTTACAAACTTAATTGTACATCAGAAGTATTATACATAACTAGTCTCTCATACTAATTAAGCAAAAGTGCAGCCGTCCAGCCTGGAGACGCTACACACTAGCAACACTCACACCACGATCACGGCGCCATGCAGGGCTCCAGCTGGACCGTGTACCCCGACGGGGGCATCGCCTCGTCCTCGGACCCTTCCTCATAACTCTCACCTGCACAAAGCTCAAATATTGCAACCGTGAGAACTATGGCTCAGCAAGGCTTAACCGACACTCCTAATCATGAAACTCTGCATGCATGGATTAGTAATATAGGAAAAGATGTTGCAATAAAGACACGTCTACATGTTAATCCTTACTTTCAGTTTTATAGCAGCATATCAGTGTGCCTTAGGCAGCCCTCACATCGGAAGTCCACAATCAAACAAGAAACACTTTCCTCTGATGTGGTTATGCCCAAAGTTGAAAATAAACTTAATGAGCTCTACAGGATACATGGTTTCGAGACAATAATAGTTCGTTGCAGCATATTAATCTGGGTTCTTTCACTTCTTACTACGTCACAGCACAGTGAACAAGTGGTACTCAAATAACTGTGAGCGACGGTGATTGCAATCAGGAGACACCCGGACAACACGTCACGTACACCCACTTTTAGAAGTGTGGTGCTTCACACCTTCCTACTCTGTTGTATGCAACAACCTTTCAAAGGAAACCCAAATGTCGAACCGGTCCATCCGTAACCGGCAGGAGGTCCCCGCGTGGAGCGTGTCTGTGCCCACTGGCAGATTTACACCTTGCTACCCTCAACCCACTCCTATAAAACGGTTGGGTAAGCCTCGGCACCCAGGTTAACCAATTATATCAGTTTCCTGCTTATGTCAGTATGCCATCCGGTACTGTTTGATACTTGTCCAGCAGGCCCGCATACGACTCGGTCCTCAATCGACACCAACAGAGCTACGCGCGTGAGACCTCCGCTCACTGCATCCTATCCCCCTTGCTGGGGTCTCAGTTTCACATTCTTAAGCCATTCTCTACTTTTTTCCATCCCATGTGATAAAATCTGACCTCGAGAGTAGATTCCAACTACTCGACTTCTACCGAGATCCTAAGAACATTAACATGACAATCTTTACTCGTCGAGTTTGTAAACTACCCAACCCTCCATAGGATTTAAAGTCATGCAAGTGGGGTTTCAAACACCTTAACTCTAATGCAACCATTCATCCTAGACATAAGTTATACAAATAAAAAGTTTGCAAAAGGTAATTAAATGCAAACCGGGGCTTGCCTGGTTGCGAGTCAAAAGGAAAGTTAGCGTCGGGTGGGAGAACGTCCAACGGCTCCGGTGTATCCTCATCTTCGGTCACTATATGAAATGTAGCAAAATATATGTATAAGTGCTAGTTATTAAAAAAAAAGTAAACTTCTCTTCATAGCTACTGCTATTTAGGTTCCTTAATTGGCTTTGGAATTTTTCCAGTGGATACTAGACTCTATAAATATGATCTGAACAAAATTTGGAGAAGTTTCAATGAAGCTTGTAAAAGTCCCAAAAACGTGTATGAATAAAAACTAAAGTTTAAGTTCATATGTGTGGCAATGACATGAAAAATGGGACTTGCAAAAACTTTCTTCATGCAAAGTAATACATGGATGATCATCCATGATGAGGCTCACCTTTTTATTTAAAAGTGTTGAACCAATAAGGAGTAAATACCTCTTTGCATGTAAGTTTAAAATTCAGATTTGAAATTCAAAATTCACACATAGGGTGAGCAAAAAACTTTGAATAAACATGCAACCCTATAGTTGGGATTATAGGGAAAAGTTTGCTCTCAAACTTTTCAATTGTAGGGGGCTCAAAAAGGAGTTAAAGAGAAGAATTTGCAAACTTCAACCAAATTCAAAGTTGGCAAGCAAATTCAAACTGAATTGGAAGGATTCAAATTCTAACCCCCATTTTAAAACTCAGAATTGTGGGAATCAAGAGGATCAGCTTGAGAAGATATTTGGGGAGGAACTGTGGAGTGGGACCCACATGTCATAGAGCTAAAAGAGGAGCCTTGCACCTTAAGTCTCAGCCCCAGTGGGGAAAATCGTCGAGCAGCACGTGGGCCAAGAGCTGCTCCCACCGTGGAGCCACGGGGGCGCTCGGCAGCGCCACCAGCTGCTGCATTTCCCCACACACGGCGCCCAGAGGCGGTTCTGCGACCTGATAAACCCCCCCTGGACGAAGCAAAGGCCGTCCCTTCTTCTCTCCTCGCGAGCGCACGGCCAGCAACCGTCTTCCCCGCCGCCTCTCGGTCCGAGCGGAAGAACGGGGAAACCACCACACTCTTTCCTCCCCTGACCTGCTAAACAGCACCGCGCGCTCGGCCTCCACCTCCCTGACCCGCAAGCCAGCGAACTGCGGCCTCCAGTGCCCGAGAACAACCGCCGCCGCGGTGACCTAAGCCGAGGAAGTGATCGGGCGCTCGTGGACAGCCCTCCACAACGGGTTTCACGGCCGAGCGATCACACCTACGGACGCGCACGGGTGCGGTGCTGCTCTCAGCCCAAGCTCAGGCCATACCGTGAAGCATCGCCGGCGAATTTCGAAGTTTTGCTCCGGCGACCCCATTCCGAGCTTCCGGTATGACTCTTTCAAATTCTTGCCCTCTGATCCTCCTTAAGTCATCAAATTTGGCACATAGACGCTGGATTAGACGGCGGTCATTTCTCCTTTAGGATCCAGCGCATGAAAACACCTCAGCACGACGGAATTCGAGCTCGACTAGAGGTGTTCATGGCGGACCCATTCGGTCGCACGGCGACAACCTATTTATAGCCGCTCCCGAGCCATTTTGAGGTCGTGCCGATCTTCCTAGAGCTGCGCTGGTGCTGTAGGGATCGTCGGCACAAGCTTTTGAGGGCTGGAGACCCCGGGCGACGCTGCCGGCCTTCCACAGAGGCAGTTACACGTCGCCGGCCATGTTCCGGTCGTCGGCGGCCCTAGCAAACCCCACAGCCCTGTTCCTCGAGGCCCTAAACCCCCTGGCGGCGAGTTGTAGCTCCGGCGGTGGCCGGGAAGACCGTTCCGGCGAACTTCCGGTTACTCCGGCGAAGGGGAGCGCGCGGGCGCGAGAGAGGAAGCCGGAGGTAGAAGACGGAGTGTGGGCCCCGCCTGTCAGCAGCTCAGAATTCAAATCCGGGATCGGGTGTGGCCGGGATCCCGTGTGCTGGCGCGAAAAACCCCGTGGCCCCGGTGTGGCCCAGTTCTGATTGGTTGGAATTCAAATAAGCGGGCCCAGTGGGATTTTCAATAGGAAAATAATTCCAGACTTAGCTCAATCTTTAGAAATCCATATCTCCCTGTGGAAAACTCCAATTTGAGTGATTCCAATTGGGTTGGATTCATCTCTCTGAGTTCTATCCAAATATGAACCCAGATTTCTATGAAAGTCAATATTATATTCTGGAAAATTCTTTGAAGGTTTTCAGAAAAAGAATTATTGAGGGAGTTTGGGTTATCCAAAAATACCCAAATTTTGCCAGAATATTCTTTAGCATATTATTGACCTACTAGCAAATTTTCAACTCATTTGAAGCTCATTTGTGTAGGAATTTGCTAAATGCAAACTACTGTGTTCAAAAGAGTCCAGAAACATTTTTAGAAAATGTTTCCCACTTCAAAAATCTGTTCTGAGCAATCCATAGCTCCAAAAATCATAGGAAAATTTAGGCAAGCTCTCTGGGACATACTTGGAGTTGTAGTTCACTTAGTTGGGCATGAAAATGCACATTACTACAGAATTAATTCTATTGAGTACAAATGCTTAAAGAATTGTTCTGGGAGAACTACCCAAGTAAAAGGGCTGAATTTTGCTCCAGATGACTCTCCTGTGATCAAGAACTCACATGTAAATTATCAGCCCAAGAATGAGTCCTGGAATTCCCTGTCCTTATTCTCCATACTTATGTATAAGGGAAAAATACATAAGAGATATGGTGAGAATTATGGAAGGCACAATATGACTCTACATTAGCTGCAATTTGGCAAGCTAAATCCTTAGGTAGTATAGAACCTGCTGTAAAAGTTTTGAGGCCATTGGAGTTCTTGTTCTTCAGTTGCACTCAAATCTTTTCAGCTTATCTATTATGTTCATTAGAGAAAAGGGTTAGTGTATAGCTAAGGGCCTTAAGGTCAAATTAGTTTAATTCTGTTCTTTGCACAACAGAGGCAAACCAAGCCATGCTTGGCTTTTCCACACAACCTCTGTTCTTAAGAAAGTAATTCTATAACTTCTTTCCATTACATTCTATAAAATATGTGCATATGCATCTCAATAGGAACCACAAGAAAGGGGACTCAAAGGAGTGATTCATCGAAGTGGATCAAGCTCCGGAGAGTCAAGGGTGGATCTGTAAGGATACTAACTGCTTATATACGACTACCCTGCAAAACAGGCAAGCTCCGGTTTGCATTTAACAGCTGTTAAGTTTTATTTTGTATCCACCTTCGGTTAAGATTTGAACTGTGCATTAGGTCTAGTGTTTGATACTCCTCTTGCATAGCCAAATGACCCATGGAGTATTGGGTAGGTGTCTTTCACCGTGTAGAACTGCCATGCTTAAGTACGGTTCGGTAGAAGTCGAGTGGTGAGATGCTATTCGCAGATTTAGGAACAACAGGGACATACGGGTTTGGTTCGTAATTGAATTAGCAAGTTAAAATTGAGACCGGAAGGTTGTAGGAGCAGCAGGACATAGGGGCCTGGGTGCTGTAGACCTGTCCGTGTCGGTCAAGGACCGATCCGTATGCGGCCCTGTTGAACAAGTTTGAGTTGTGTACCGGACTCATGCTGGCTATATGGGACCCAGTAAACCGATGTACCTCGGGAAGCTGTCGTTGGGACTTTTCGGGTCGCCTCAGGCGGACGGCCGGTGTGCAGTATGTGGGGAATATTCTCATGACATCTCACGTCGGAAGGTGCACCATGAGAGTAGCTACTGTACGGGGCGACTTGATCGATTCAGCGGGGGTGAAACGGGGGAAAGGCTGCCACGTACGACGTCAGTGATGGTTGTTGTAGGCAACGTCGAGTACGGGCGTACGTGTCGTGTAGTCCGGGTGTTATTGATTCGAATCACCGTCGCTCGCAGAATGGACCGAGCATACTTGTTCTCACAGTCGTGACGTAGTAAGAACTTGCATGAGAAAGGAACTAATCATATTGATGTGAAGTATTATACTAGTGTTGTATTGGATCCCGATGAATAGGCTAGTGCAAACTCGATTCTTTTATGCCATGAGCAATTTACATCGGGGGAAAGCGTTTCTTGTTTGATTGTGGACTCCCGATGTAGCGTGCCCAGGGTTACTTAAAATGCTGCAATTAATACCTGAAAGTAAGGATTCACTTTTAGGCGAGTTAATTATGCTTATGCCATCCTATGTTAGGTTCATAACCTCACCTAGAGTTTCATGTTTAGGGTGACGGTTAAGTCTTGCTGAGCGTTATGCTCACGGATGCTATCCGAGTTGTTTTGCAGGTAATTGACTCGCTGATTATGAGAAGGGGTGCCGATGAGACTCGGGAACCTCCGAGTGCTTACTCTAAGAGCATCCTCGCCGCTGCAGATTGTCTTCGTGTTGCTAGTAAGAAACGTCCGCGGGCTGGACCGTTTCTTTGTTGCTAGTTAGATATGAGTCGTGAGAGTGAGAGTCTTCCGCTGTAGTTTACTCTGATATACTTATTTGTAAAACAATCTTGTACGCTTCCGCAAACTATTTATGTAATATGATGTATGTTCATCGACCCGTGTGCTGTTGGGTGCCGCATAACACGGCACCACCCAACGAGGTCCTGTGTCCCTTACACATGGTATCAGAGCCGCGTTGGGAACAGAGCACGGATTGAGCATCATATTATGTCAAAAACTTAGGATACGGTGAGATAACGGTACTAGGCCCACATAAGGACTACTATTAGCATATAATGAAGGTGGCTAGCTAACTTATTTGTTATGTCGGAAAATCGTGCATCTCGGGACGGTTTATGTCTTGGGGGGTGCACGTATGCGCTGTCCACCAGTGCGCACAAGCTGAAGGGTGGAGCCCCACGGGTGGCAGGTAACCCGACCCGCTTTAGTATCCTCTACGACTCTTCATGTCGTTTGGGGTATTCGAGCAACGTCTTCCCAGGCGTGCGTGGTGCAATTTGGGAGACCCCGTCACGTGGTCAGTAACGTGAACACGTAGCTCAAGGCGTGTTTGGCTTGAGAACACCTGGGCGAGTGATGACGGCCGGGTGTACCAACTGTTATGGATACCGGGTTCGGTGTGCAGCCGAACCTGATGATTGAGTGTGTTTTATGTAGGTACTAACCACGAAAACCTTAGTACGTGTAGAACACGTTTGCGAGTGATCGTTTTAGTGCCACCTAATGATACGTATATGCCGGTGTAATCCGGTTAGGTTTTTCTTTGGTGAGGCAACGTAGTACCGTCATATGTCTTACGGTGCATCGTCACCGTACTACACTGGATAGTATTCTTACCTATGAAGAAATCATTCATGACTAACTTTCAAACTAAAAATGGATGTGATAAAGCACATATTAGTTACTGAACTCTTCATTTGAACTAAGTTTCAAAGAAGAGAATTACTAGGCTTCTTTTGATCTCAAAAACAGAGTGCTCTGTCCTGGCAGAAGTTTTGCCGAACTTTAACAGAGCATAACTCTGATTAGTTTGACCCAATGGAGGTGTTTGATACAGTTCTGGAAAGTTTATTAAGTGCTCTACAACTTTTCTGTAGAACTTCAGAGCCAAATCCGACACCAACTTGGTTGAACGTCCAGATGAATGCAAACTGTTCAGAAAACAGAGCAGCTGCAGACTTCTCTGGATGTTGCTGTAAATTAGCCGTCACAGTCTGTAGAAAAATTTCTAAGGGTCATATGATACACCGTTGGAAAGGTTAGGAAATTTGCAACGATTTTGTAGTTCATAGTTTGTTCAGAATTGTACCCCAGTTGTATGTAAAACTGTGATGAAAACAGCCACATACAAAGGAGGTGCTGGCAAATTTTAGCCAGAAATTCTGTCAACTTTGAACAATCCTAACTTCTGTTCCAGAAATGATCTAGGGGCATGTGAGTACTCGTTGAAAATATACTGAAGTTAACTTTAACTTTGGTATTCAACTTGAGTTATAAAAATGCTAATAAATGGATCAAATTCTGGGTTAAGTACAGAAGGGTCTGTTTTGTACCGAATGAGGGGCTGGATATGTTGGCTTTAGAAAGATGTGTAAACATGAAATTTTGTTATGCTTTCATAAAGTTTTAGCATGTTCATGTTTTACATACTTTCACATACTGCTGAGATCATGTTTTGACTTCCCTCAAAAATTCTCTTTGTGCAGTATGGTGCGTACTCATTCTCCGAGTAGGGTTGATAGTTCTCGTCAAGACGATGATGACTCGACTCCACCACGGGCACCGCCATCAACGGTATGGGCGGATGTCATGGCTCAGATGGTCGAGTCAAGTCAAGAGAACACAAGACTACTCCAAGCCTTGGTACAACAGGGCTTACTCCAGCGTGCACAACAGGACGTTCCACCTCGGAACGCCTACTTGGATTTCTTGGCGACACAACCGCCGATCTTCACGGAAGCCCATGAACCAGTGGAAGCTGATCAGTGGCTTCGAGTTATGGAGTCCAAGTTTGGGGTGTTTGAGTGTGACGAGTATCAGAAGACATCATTTGCAGCTCAACAGCTCCATGGAGCCGCCGGAAATTGGTGGTTCGCTTATCTTGCCACCGTTCCGGAAGGTCATCAAGTGGAATGGACGGAATTTCGTGAAGCATTCCGGGCTCGTCACATTCCTATGGGTTTTATCAAGGCCCAGCAGCAGGAATTCAGAAACTTGAAGCAGGGGGACATGAGTGTCCTCGATTATGTCAGACGATTCAATCTTCTAGCGCAATACGCTCCTGCTTATGCGACGAGCGAAGCTGCAATGTGTGACTACTTTTTCTATGGCTTGAGTGCCATACTAAAAGAGAAGTTAGCTTTGTTCAATCAAGGCAGTTACACCGAGTTGATCAGTGCTGCTCTGCTGCAAGAACAAGCGACACTTGAGTGTCAAGCAGAGAAGAGGGACCGGGAGGATGTGCAAGAAGACGCACCAATCGTTCCTCGTAAATACCGTGTGGTGTATCACACACCATCCGAGGAGATATGGCAAGCACCAGGGAGATCAACTCCGTACAGATTTCCTGCTCAAGAATCTTATCTTGAAGCAGCGCCATTTCCGCAGCAACGAATGATACCTGTTGCATCATTGCTGCAGCCAAGTTCCTCGACTTCTCAACCACAAGTCAACGAAGAACCGGGGAAACCTCCGTGTTCTTATTGCCACCGTTTTGGGCATTTTAGGCAGGAATGCCGGGAGAAGTTGGTAAACACCAGACAGCCATCATCATCAGGTGGTATGCCGCCACCTGCTCCAGTCAACCTAACAGCATTGCAATCCGGGAGTGTGCAACATCTTGCGATGGAGGATGTCCCGGAGGGAGCACCGGTGTTAGCGGGCATGTTTACTCTCAAGGACGTGCCCGTATTGGTACTTTTTGATTCAGGTGCAACCCACAATTTTATCAGCAAAACATGCGTGGATCAGCACCAATTATCCACCAATACTCCCACGACGAGTTTTCTCATACGTTCACCGGGAGAAAATATCTCTGCCAATCAGATTGTGTCCCGAGCAGCTTTGTGTTTGGGCGGAAAGATATACCCAACATCGCTGATTATGTTGGATAGGCAGAAGATAGACATTATATTGGGGATGTCTTGGTTAAATCGTCACGGTGCCGTTCTCAATATCGGTAACCGGACTGTCCAGATTGACTCGCCGATTCACGGACAGCACACGCTGTTTTTAGACAGCGAAGATCCAGATATGGTAGAGGCCTACCACACGGAAGCACTGAAGCTTGAAGATATTCCGGTGGTACGTGATTATCCCGACGTATTTCCCGATGACTTACCGGGCATGCCGCCCGAACGGGACGTCGAGTTCAAAATTGAACTGGCGCCGGGAACGACGCCTATTTCACGAAGGCCTTACAAGATGGCACCTAACGAGCTAGCGGAGTTGAAAGAGCAACTGAATGTACTCATGAGCAAGGGTTTCATACGACCAAGTTCTTCACCTTGGGGTTGCTCAGCGCTGTTCGTTAAGAAGAAGGACGAAACACTACGGCTATGTGTTGATTATCGTCCTCTCAATGCTGTCACGATCAAGAACAAGTATCCTTTGCCTCGCATCGACATCCTGTTTGATCAACTTGTGGGTGCAAAGGTATTTTCGAAGATGGATCTTCGGTCGGGCTATCATCAAATCAAGATCCGACCGGAGGACATACCGAAGACAGCTTTCTCGACGAGATACGGACTCTACGAGTACCTCGTCATGTCATTTGGATTAACCAACGCTCCGGCACACTTCATGTACTTAATGAATTCTGTGTTCATGCCGGAGTTAGACAAGTTTGTCGTGGTATTCATCGACGACATATTGGTTTACTCCAAATCTGAAGAAGAGCATGCTGAACATCTGCGCATTGTGCTACAACGGTTGCGGGAGCACCAGTTATATGCCAAGTTCAGCAAGTGCGAGTTCTGGATCGATCAAGTGCCTTTCCTAGGCCATATTATTTCAGCAGAAGGTATCGCCGTGGACCCCAGCAAGATTGAACAAGTGCTGAAGTGGGAATCTCCCAAATCAGTCCACGAGGTCCGAAGTTTCCTAGGTTTAGCAGGATATTATCGGAGGTTTATTCCGAGCTTCTCAAGGATTGCTAAACCAATGACGGAGCTGCTGAAGAAGGGCACTAAATACATGTGGAATGCAGCCTGTGAAGCCGCATTCAAAACTTTGGTGAAACATCTCACAACGGCTCCAGTTCTTGCTCAGCCGGACACGACGAAGCCATTCGACGTATACTGTGATGCATCCGGCATCGGTCTCGGCTGCGTTCTGATGCAAGAAGGGCGTGTGGTCGCCTATGGGTCTCGTCAACTGCGAAACCATGAGCAGCATTATCCAACTCACGATCTTGAGCTTGCTGCAGTGGTGTTGGCGTTAAAGATGTGGAGGCATTACCTACATGGTAATCTTGTTCACCTCTACACCGACCATAAAAGCCTGAAGTACATCTTCACGCAGAAGGAGCTGAATATGAGACAACGGAGATGGTTGGAGCTCATAAAAGATTATGAAATTGAGATCCACTATCATCCAGGAAAAGCAAACGTGGTTGCCGACGCGCTTAGTTGGAAAGCCCACGTTCACAACTTAGCGGTTGCTGAGTTGGAAGATGAAGAACCCAGCCTCCGTGTCATTCCGTATGGCGCGCTTTATAATCTCGCGCTCATTCCAACAATCCGTGAAGAGATTGTTGAGGTTCAAAGAAGAGACAGAGGTATGTCACACATACGGAGAAGACTCGACAACGGAGAGATGAAATGCTTCCGGAAGGATGAGAACGGTACGATATGGTTTAAAGACCGTATAGTGGTACCGCGTAATATGAAACTCCGGAAGAAGATCTTGGATGAAGCCCACCTGTCTAAGTTTTCCATTCATCCTGGAAGTAACAAGATGTACCAAGATTTGAAACAGAAATTTTGGTGGACGAGGATGAAGAGGGAGATTGCTAAATACGTATCCGAGTGTGATACGTGTAGACGGGTCAAGGCTGATCATATGCGGAAAGCCGGACCGCTACAACCTTTGAAGATACCGGCATGGAAATGGGAGGATGTGAGTATGGACTTCATCGTCGGATTACCGCTCACATCCAAGAAGCATGACTCGATATGGGTGATCGTCGACCGGTTGACAAAGTCGGCTCATTTCATACCGGTGAACACTCATTATCGAGCAAGGCAATATGCGGAGTTATTCATCTCCAGAATTATATGTTCACATGGTGTCCCGAAGACCATCATCTCAGATCGAGGTGCGTTGTTCGTTGCTCGGTTTTGGGAGCAGCTGCATGCCTCGTTGGGCACCAAGCTAATTAGAAGCTCCGCATATCACCCTCAAACTGATGGACAAACTGAGAGGGTGAATCAAGTACTTGAGGATATGTTGAGAGCGTGTGCCATCCACCACGGTAGGAATTGGGACGATCACCTACCGCTGGCGGAGTTTTCATACAACAACGGTTATCAAGCAAGTATTAAAATGGCACCGTATGAAGCTCTCTATGGCCGGAAGTGTCGCACACCACTGAATTGGTGTGAGTCCGGCGAAAGAGTTCTGTTTGGGATTGATCTTGTCAACGAAGCCGAAGACCGAGTTCGGTTGATACAAGAGAACTAAAAGGCTGCACAATCCCGACAGAAGAGCTACGCGGATCAGAGGTGTAGGCCATTACATTTTGACGTCGGAGAACACGTTTATCTTCGTGTATCCCCGATGAAGGGAATTCACCGGTTCGGTGTAAAGGGGAAGCTCGCTCCCCGTTTTATTGGTCCTTTTGCTATCACGGAGAAGTGCGGACCCGTAGCCTGCCGGCTGGAGTTACCGGCAAGTCTAGAGGGTGTTCATGATGTATTTCATGTTTCACAGCTGCGGAAGTGCCTCAAATTCACCGCTGCTGTTCGCACTGAGGACATCGACGAATTGAAACCGGACCTGACATACACCGAGCGACCGGTCCAGATTTTGGATGAAAAGACCCGGATAACCCGGAACCGGACGATCAGATTCTTCAAGGTGCTGTGGAGTAATCACACCGCGGAAGAGGCGACGTGGGAAAGTGAAGATTATCTCCGCACCAACTACCCGGAACTTTTATCTTTGTACAGTTTGTAATTACCTCTCCCGTCTCGTTCCTCTTTTGTAATCTCGGGACGAGATTCTTTTAAGGGGGGAGGAATGTAAAAGTCCCAAAAACGTGTATGAATAAAAACTAAAGTTTAAGTTCATATGTGTGGCAATGACATGAAAAATGGGACTTGCAAAAACTTTCTTCATGCAAAGTAATACATGGATGATCATCCATGATGAGGCTCACCTTTTTATTTAAAAGTGTTGAACCAATAAGGAGTAAATACCTCTTTGCATGTAAGTTTAAAATTCAGATTTGAAATTCAAAATTCACACATAGGGTGAGCAAAAAACTTTGAATAAACATGCAACCCTATAGTTGGGATTATAGGGAAAAGTTTGCTCTCAAACTTTTCAATTGTAGGGGGCTCAAAAAGGAGTTAAAGAGAAGAATTTGCAAACTTCAACCAAATTCAAAGTTGGCAAGCAAATTCAAACTGAATTGGAAGGATTCAAATTCTAACCCCCATTTTAAAACTCAGAATTGTGGGAATCAAGAGGATCAGCTTGAGAAGATATTTGGGGAGGAACTGTGGAGTGGGACCCACATGTCATAGAGCTAAAAGAGGAGCCTTGCACCTTAAGTCTCAGCCCCAGTGGGGAAAATCGTCGAGCAGCACGTGGGCCAAGAGCTGCTCCCACCGTGGAGCCACGGGGGCGCTCGGCAGCGCCACCAGCTGCTGCATTTCCCCACACACGGCGCCCAGAGGCGGTTCTGCGACCTGATAAACCCCCCCTGGACGAAGCAAAGGCCGTCCCTTCTTCTCTCCTCGCGAGCGCACGGCCAGCAACCGTCTTCCCCGCCGCCTCTCGGTCCGAGCGGAAGAACGGGGAAACCACCACACTCTTTCCTCCCCTGACCTGCTAAACAGCACCGCGCGCTCGGCCTCCACCTCCCTGACCCGCAAGCCAGCGAGCTGCGGCCTCCAGTGCCCGAGAACAACCGCCGCCGCGGCGACCTAAGCCGAGGAAGTGATCGGGCGCTCGTGGACAGCCCTCCACAACGGGTTTCACGGCCGAGCGATCACACCTACGGACGCGCACGGGTGCGGTGCTGCTCTCAGCCCAAGCTCAGGCCATACCGTGAAGCATCGCCGGCGAATTTCGAAGTTTTGCTCCGGCGACCCCATTCCGACCTTCCGGTATGACTCTTTCAAATTCTTGCCCTCTGATCCTCCTTAAGTCATCAAATTTGGCACATAGACGCTGGATTAGACGGCGGTCATTTCTCCTTTAGGATCCAGCGCATGAAAACACCTCAGCACGACGGAATTCGAGCTCGACTAGAGGTGTTCATGGCGGACCCATTCGGTCGCACGGCGACAACCTATTTACAGCCGCTCCCGAGCCATTTTGAGGTCGTGCCGATCTTCCTAGAGCTGCGCTGGTGCTGTAGGGATCGTCGGCACAAGCTTTTGAGGGCTGGAGACCCCGGGCGACGCTGCCGGCCTTCCACAGAGGCAGTTACACGTCGCCGGCCATGTTCCGGTCGTCGGCGGCCCTAGCAAACCCCACAGCCCTGTTCCTCGAGGCCCTAAACCTCCTGGCGGCGAGTTGTAGCTCCGGCGGTGGCCGGGAAGACCGTTCCGGCGAACTTCCGGTTACTCCGGCGAAGGGGAGCGCGCGGGCGCGAGAGAGGAAGCCGGAGGTAGAAGACGGAGTGTGGGCCCCGCCTGTCAGCAGCTCAGAATTCAAATCCGGGATCGGGTGTGGCCGGGATCCCGTGTGCTGGCGCGAAAAACCCCGTGGCCCCGGTGTGGCCCAGTTCTGATTGGTTGGAATTCAAATAAGCGGGCCCAGTGGGATTTTCAATAGGAAAATAATTCCAGACTTAGCTCAATCTTTAGAAATCCATATCTCCCTGTGGAAAACTCCAATTTGAGTGATTCCAATTGGGTTGGATTCATCTCTCTGAGTTCTATCCAAATATGAACCCAGATTTCTATGAAAGTCAATATTATATTCTGGAAAATTCTTTGAAGGTTTTCAGAAAAAGAATTATTGAGGGAGTTTGGGTTATCCAAAAATATCCAAATTTTGCCAGAATATTCTTTAGCATATTATTGACCTACTAGCAAATTTTCAACTCATTTGAAGCTCATTTGTGTAGGAATTTGCTAAATGCAAACTACTGTGTTCAAAAGAGTCCAGAAACATTTTTAGAAAATGTTTCCCACTTCAAAAATCTGTTCTGAGCAATCCATAGCTCCAAAAATCATAGGAAAATTTAGGCAAGCTCTCTGGGACATACTTGGAGTTGTAGTTCACTTAGTTGGGCATGAAAATGCACATTACTACAGAATTAATTCTATTGAGTACAAATGCTTAAAGAATTGTTCTGGGAGAACTAGCTGAATTTTGCTCCAGATGACTCTCCTGTGATCAAGAACTCACATGTAAATTATCAGCCCAAGATGAGTCCTGGAACTCCCTGTCCTTATTCTCCATACTTATGTATAAGGGAAAAATACATAAGAGATATGGTGAGAATTATGGAGGGACAATATGACTCTACATTAGCTGCAATTTGGCAAGCTAAATCCTTAGGTAGTATAGAACCTGCTGTAAAAGTTTTGAGGCCATTGGAGTTCTTGTTCTTCAGTTGCACTCAAATCTTTTCAGCTTATCTATTATGTTCATTAGAGAAAAGGGTTAGTGTATAGCTAAGGGCCTTAAGGTCAAATTAGTTTAATTCTGTTCTTTGCACAACAGAGGCAAACCAAGCCATGCTTGGCTTTTCCACACAACCTCTGTTCTTAAGAAAGTAATTCTATAACTTCTTTCCATTACATTCTATAAAATATGTGCATATGCATCTCAATAGGAACCACAAGAAAGGGGACTCAAAGGAGTGATTCATCGAAGTGGATCAAGCTCCGGAGAGTCAAGGGTGGATCTGTAAGGATACTAACTGCTTATATACGACTACCCTGCAAAACAGGCAAGCTCCGGTTTGCATTTAACAGCTGTTAAGTTTTATTTTGTATCCACCTTCGGTTAAGATTTGAACTGTGCATTAGGTCTAGTGTTTGATACTCCTCTTGCATAGCCAAATGACCCATGGAGTATTGGGTAGGTGTCTTTCACCGTGTAGAACTGCCATGCTTAAGTACGGTTCGGTAGAAGTCGAGTGGTGAGATGCTACTCGCAGATTTAGGAACAACAGGGACATACGGGTTTGGTTCGTAATTGAATTAGCAAGTTAAAATTGAGACCGGAAGGTTGTAGGAGCAGCAGGACATAGGGGCCTGGGTGCTGTAGACCTGTCCGTGTCGGTCAAGGACCGATCCGTATGCGGCCCTGTTGAACAAGTTTGAGTTGTGTACCGGACTCATGCTGGCTATATGGGACCCAGTAAACCGATGTACCTCGGGAAGCTGTCGTTGGGACTTTTCGGGTCGCCTCAGGCGGACGGCCGGTGTGCAGTATGTGGGGAATATTCTCATGACATCTCACGTCGGAAGGTGCACCATGAGAGTAGCTACTGTACGGGGCGACTTGATCGATTCAGCGGGGGTGAAACGGGGGAAAGGCTGCCACGTACGACGTCAGTGATGGTTGTTGTAGGCAACGTCGAGTACGGGCGTACGTGTCGTGTAGTCCGGGTGTTATTGATTCGAATCACCGTCGCTCGCGGAATGGACCGAGCATACTTGTTCTCACAGTCGTGACGTAGTAAGAACTTGCATGAGAAAGGAACTAATCATATTGATGTGAAGTATTATACTAGTGTTGTATTGGATCCCGATGAATAGGCTAGTGCAAACTCGATTCTTTTATGCCATGAGCAATTTACATCGGGGGAAAGCGTTTCTTGTTTGATTGTGGACTCCCGATGTAGCGTGCCCAGGGTTACTTAAAATGCTGCAATTAATACCTGAAAGTAAGGATTCACTTTTAGGCGAGTTAATTATGCTTATGCCATCCTATGTTAGGTTCATAACCTCACTTAGAGTTTCATGTTTAGGGTGACGGTTAAGTCTTGCTGAGCGTTATGCTCACGGATGCTATCCGAGTTGTTTTGCAGGTAATTGACTCGCTGATTATGAGAAGGGGTGCCGATGAGACTCGGGAACCTCCGAGTGCTTACTCTAAGAGCATCCTCGCCGCTGCAGATTGTCTTCGTGTTGCTAGTAAGAAACGTCCGCGGGCTGGACCGTTTCTTTGTTGCTAGTTAGATATGAGTCGTGAGAGTGAGAGTCTTCCGCTGTAGTTTACTCTGATATACTTATTTGTAAAACAATCTTGTACGCTTCCGCAAACTATTTATGTAATATGATGTATGTTCATCGACCCGTGTGCTGTTGGGTGCCGCATAACACGGCACCACCCAACGAGGTCCTGTGTCCCTTACAAAGCTTGTCATCTCCAAATATCCCACAAGTACACAGCTTCTCTGAATTTTTATCCCAAAGATGAAGTTTTGACATGTATAACAGTGAAATATCTAATTTGAGGAGGTTTCCCTTGTTCTACCAAAATTTGTTTCACCATATTTGGAGCTACCTACAGGGAGAAATGAATTTTTGAAATTGGAAAGGAGTGCTGAAAAGTTTCTGTTTGGAATTTGAATTTTCAAATAACGGCTGAACTTTGGAAGACAATTGAGGTAGTAAATTAACTCCAATGAAGATGAAATTGGTACTGGAGATCCCTAATATTATGAAGAATCTTCTGCCCAAATTTGGTTATTTTTCATAGAGAATCTTTCCTGGAATTAATTCCTAAAGGATTTAGTAAAAAGAATTCCACAGAAAATACTGGGCATTTTCCTAGCAAGCAATCTGTTGCTCTGTGAAGTACTCCTTATGAGGATTCCAACAAAATTGGTCTCACCCTTTTTGGAAGTTTTTACACAAAGTTATGGGCTTGCAAAGATTGGCAAATTTCTGGATTTAATTATCCACAGAAAATAAAAACGTGGGCCCCTCCGGTCAGGCTCTTCTTCAATCTCCCGACAGGCACTCGCGCGCACCAAAAACCGAATCATGGCGCACGCCGTTCTCCCTCGTTTGTCAACCAAACCGGCTCCGGTTTCGCTCTACACCCTCCTCACATCGAGATCTAGCAGCCGGGCAAGGTCTCACCTCATGACAACTACAAGAAACATGTTGGCATCGGTGGGGCGGCTCGGCTGCGCGGCCTCGACCCATTCTGGCGTGTCCCTTGCCTGTTCCGATGAGCTAAGGTGCCATACATCATCCCTATAGCACGTAGAACAAAATGCTACCCCTAACCCAAGCCGAAAACATCCGCAAATGGGAGGTCGACGGTGAACCGAGCTGTTTTGGCCCGCGGCGGCAAATTCTCATCGTCCGGGGTGGAGGAAGGCCGGTTGGCTTCGGTATTAGGCGTGGGAGGGTGCTAGGGTAGATAGTTGCTGTGTCTAGGACCGGAGAACCGATTATCAAACGTGTGGAGAGAATTTCCCAAATTTGCTAACGTCGGGTCTTCACGTGCGCCGGCGGTAAAGCCCGAATTCTGGCTAGTCGGCGATAGTAAAGAGAAAAAGGACCCCGGGAGAGGCAACTACACCTCGTGGTGCACCTTAGAGTCACTCTTCTTGAGCCAGAGGGGCACGGGAGTGGCCGGGCAACGTGGAACCGAGAAAAGCGGCGTGCTCTGTTTTCTTCCGTCGAGGAACAGCTCGGGCACGGCGAGGGAAGGTCGGGGACGACCTGAGGAAGGCTTCAGGATGTCAAGGGGTCATCGGTGCAGCCTCTGAGATGCTCAATCAGGTGCTAACACAGCGGGAGTACGATCGGTGATGTGGAACCGAGAGAAACGCCGTGGTTCAGGTTGTTTCGGTCGCGCGCTCGAGCAGAGAGGCTGATGGAAGCTTCGGTTGCACGTGTAGACAAAGAGAAGAAGTGGAGTTTTGCAGCTGCTTTAGCTCTTGATCACCACGCACGAAGTTGCCTTCGGGAGGAAGTTGATGCAAGCAGCTCAGTGGAGCATCTCGGGCGGGGGTTTCTGCGAGAGCTGGCACTCGCTTGTGATCGACCGAGGGAAAACATAGAATTTGCTTCTGTGATTGGCTGACTAGTGGCCCCCTCCCACCTAATTCTCCATTAATATTTTCTCTTTTGTGCCCAAATTAACTCCTTTGCTTCCTCCCAAAGTCATGGTTTGAAATGTTTAATTCAACTGAATTCATTTGAATTCTATGGTGGAATTTGATCTGAGTTTGGGTTATTTGAATTTGAATTGGAATTTGAAACAGAAGCAATTCCCTCCACTGTTGTTCATGTCTCACTGCCACGTGGGTCCCACCCCACCTAATAGCTCTGATATTTTCCTCCCAATTAAATTCTTTGCTTCCTCCCAAAGTCATGGTTTGAATATTTGAATTCAAGTAACTTCAATTCTAGTGTGGAATTTGAACTGATTTTGGTTATTTGAATTTGAATTGGAATTTGAATCTTCCCTTTGCATTGTTCCAAAAACATAGCAAACCAACTCAAATAATTCTGAATTTTGGCATGACTGCTAATTCAAATGTGGAGAACACATTTATGGAACCAAATTTGCAAATTGAGGAAGTTGGGATTTGAAACTGAAATTTATATTCAGATTCGAGGGCTTCCTCTTTTAATCCCAAACAAATATAAGAACCCCTCCAAATGAGCTGAAATTTGGGAGGTTGAATATTTGACATATGAAGATCCAAGTTATGAATTTAGATCTCCATGTTTGGAGGATTTTGGGATGTTTGAATCCTCACTTTAAACTCACACCGTTACAATTCAAAGTTTTAATTCCCCTCAGTTTTCCTAAGTGTAAACGTGCTGAATTTCTTGCAACCACTTTTTGGGAATTTTACATCTCTCCCCTCTTAAAAAGAATCTCGTCCCTAGATTCCAAAAGAAAAGCAAAGTGGGGAAACTTTACCGGATATACGATCATAACAATTCCAGATAATTTGCTTGTAGATAGTCCCCGCTTTCCCATGGCGCCTCATCAGCGGTATGGTTACTCCACAAGACCTTGTAAAACTATAAGGTCCGGTTTCTTGTGTCGCGAGTCTTTCAATCGATAATCCGGATCGGATACTCTGGGTATGTGAGGTCCGGTTGAAGAACTTCTATGTCTTCAGTGCTGATTTCAGCCGAGGGTTTTGACACGACCCCACGGTCTTGTCGAGCCAGGATCACGCTGAGGGGTGCTGCGTTGCACAGCACCGTATAACACACGTCAAAGGTACAAAGCCGAAGCGAAATTTTATTACATAAACAAGTTTATGAACATGTTTACAGAAAAATATGTCCAGTCTACACTCACGGGCATAGATTACGCATCAAGTCCACGTTCAGCCCTTGAACGTGTCCTTGCTAGCACACACACACACTAACTCTGCGGCGTGCACGACTCCCACTCGAAGGGGTTCCCCTCCTGGGGTTCCATCTCCTCTTCGGGAGTCCCTTCCTCATAGAACCCTGCAAAAGCTTCAAACTCAAGCAGTGAGCATGAAGGATCAGCAAGTCTGACCTGTCTCACCTAAACATGGAACTTCTACATGAGGGTGATGGGTTACATGAGGTAAAAATCATTTGCAAGGACTCGCCTAATTAGTAGAACCTTACTTTCAAGTTTTAGCAGCAGGTTGTGGAGAACCTTACGCTAAGGCACATGAGAGAGCCGCAATCAAACAAGAAACACATTTCTCTCATGTACTTTGCCCAAAGTTGAAATGAACTTTAGTTAGCCCTAAACTACAGCAAATCATTAGCAATCAAGTCCATCTTTCAATCAGCAGAATTTTAACATGTACTAGCCTGTTCTTTCTATGTCACGGTACAATGAACAAGTGGTACTCACTGACCGTGAGGGACGGCGATTATAATCGATTTACACCTGCAGGGTTACCTGAAAAACCCGTCACGTACGCCCGTACTCGATGTTGCCTACAACAACCATCACAGACGCCGTAAGCAACTACCTTTCACCCGTTAGCCAAATGTTGAACCGGTCCAATCATCCCGAGCAAGAGGTCTCTGCACGCGCATCTCAGTGCCGCCAGCCGATTTACACCTCGAGCTCTCAACCTACCCTCTGAACGACCAGTTATGCCTCAACACCCAGCTACCCGGGTTACATCGGTTTCCCGGTTCCCATATAGCCGGTAGGTCTTCGGTACTGTTCTAGATTGTTCAACAGGCCCGCACACGGCTCGGTCCTCAATAGACACAAGCGGAGCTATAGCACACAGGCCCCAACGTCCTGCTGCCCTTACCCTCCGCTTGGTCTCATTTTCTTGCCATGTGTTTCATGTGCTATCACTACCCGAGTCGAGTGCCTCTAGCCTATGCTCGCGAGTAGTTCCAACTACTCGACTTGTACCGAATCCTACACTATTTTAGCATTGCAGTAGCTAACGGGGTTTGCAATCCTAAATCCAACCCATGGTTTTCTTGGCTATGCAGTTGGGTTTCCAAACAAGACTCTAATGCAAAGAATAAAGTAATCAAGTATGTGCTCAAAACAATAAAAACTTGTAAAAAGGGTTAATGCAAACCGGGGCTTGCCTTGCTGCTCTTGGTTGTAGGCTAGCTGCTCCTCCGGAGTAACAAAGTCTAGGACTTCGGGTTCCTCCTCGACCTTAGCGACTGCATGATATACAAGTATATGGATTAATTTAAATGCACTTGATTGAATTTAAACTTGTGAAGTCTATAACTCTTACTAGACAGACTCTATGAATGTGACACTTTTACTGTGGCTTGGTTACAACCTAAACAGAGACTTGATCAAGTTTTAGTTGCACCAAAGCTCATTTGAGCCCTCCACAATTAATTATGTCCTTGACCTTAATTGAAGGCTCTTAGGGTGTTCTAAGGATTTTCATGAAACAAACTATGACTTTCTGAAAACTAGATTTTCAGAGGGTTCTAATGGAGTTGGTCTCACTTAATTTGAAGGTTCCTAGCTAAATATATGAGCTAAACAATTTCAGAGAAAATTCTGAAAATGTTTCTGAACATTTTCTATTTTCTCTGGAACAGTTTCACTAATCACACCATTAGGTGGATCAAATAAGCTCAAATGGATCTGAAATTTTTATGGTAGTTCAGGGATAGTTTGGTGAACATCCCAGCAAAATTTCAGGATTTTCCTCCCAAGGATTCTCCAGTTAAAATTCCTAACAGTTTAAATTTGAGGAATTAAGTCTGGAGAAATAAAGGTTTTCATGAAGTGAAACTTGATTTGTTTGAAAGTTCTCAGAGAGCTGAATCCAACAAAATTTGGTTCACTCGAATTGGAGCTTTCTAGCCAAAGTTATGAGGATTTGAAGTTTGGAAGAAATCTGAAAATCGGGGGAAAAGTTTAAATATGGCGGGGCCCGCAGGGACACGTGTTGAGCGCCGAGGCGACAGCACACGGCGGCCCACAAGGTTTTTGCGTGCCAGCACACCCGATTCCGGCTGCAGCCCGATCCTGATTTAAACTATCGGTCGCTGACAGCTGGGGTCCACCCCCTTCTTCAACCTCTCGCCGCCCGCGCTCCACCGCCGAGGGACCTCGCCGGTGAGCTCGCCGGCAGCTTCTGTAAAGCTCCAAACTTCACGATCTTGGCTGCCCCTGCCTACTTTCACTCGGGGAACAGGATTTTTGGGTCAGCTCGTCATGACACCGGCCGGTACATGGTCGGCGACGAGCCGCCGCCTCGGAAAAACTTCGGCCGTGTCAGCTGACTCCCCTAGCACCTCAACTCCTCGAGGAACCGGTCGGGAAGCATCAGTGGACCTCAGGGAAGGTCGACACGAGCTCGAGGCAGCTCGGGGGAGGCCCGAAGTAGGTCCTCACCATGCGCCCGATGCCTCCTTTTTGTTCCGCCGTTGGTAAACCTCGAATTACGCCGGGTACAGAGGTTCTCCGGCCAAAGGTTGTGAAGGCAACTGGTGCGTTACCGTGTCTAGTTTGTGTGAGAGCGGAATTCGACGGAACCGCACCCGAAGGTCGTTCTGCACACAGAAAGGGGAAAACTGGAAATTCTCCGCCGGTGAGCAAACACTCGGGCTGTGGCTCGGGGTTGAGCAGCACCGGTCACCAGCGCGTCCAAGGGTGCCTAGGCTCGGGCGTGACAACGCCCCGGTTGGGCTGTCCACGGGAGCCCGAAGTGCGGCGGCGTTAGGTCACCGGATTGAACTCTCGGTATAGCCGAGATCGACCGGTTTCAGCTGAATTCTAGCAGCGGGGAAGATGGAGGAAGGTTTCTAGTACCTTGCCATGACTCTGGAGGGGACGGAGAGGCGGTGATCAAGCTTCCCTGATCAGCTCCGAGTGATCAGCAGCGATGGCGCGGTTCTGATGCGAGGAAGCAGCAGAGTGTGCGGTGATCGCTCCGATCAGGGCGGTGGCGTACATAAGGGGGCTGTGAGGCGGTTCAGCACGTCGGGGCGGCAAGCAGGTGGTGTCCCGGTCGCCTCTTCGCCGTGGCGGCTGCTCAGTCCGGCGCAAGAACCCGAGCTGGGTTTTCAGTCGGTTTGAGTTAGAGTAGTGGCTGACATATGGGTCCCACTTCCAATTTTAACCTCTGAAATTTACTCCTAATCACTGTTGTAAACAGTGAGCCCCAAAATACCCATGGTGATTCAAATTATTCACCCATGAGCCATTTGAATTGATCAAAATTCAAATTGGGTTTGTTTTGAATGAATTTCAGCACATGTTCAGTTTGAAATTCAAATAAAGTTTGAATTTGCCCCACTTAGCTCATGTCAAGATCAACTCCAAATGAAGTGAAAATTGGTGGGTGAGCTCACAAAAATGTGCTGAATAAGAATATGCCTCCCACTTTTGAATTCATGGGATAAAAACAGTTTGAATTTGAATATGGTTTCAAACTGCCCTCTTTCTAACTATACCCAAAATGACCTCAAAAAGGTTTTGAATTTGGGTGAAACTTGGCATGGACATCCTTAGCAATGTGTAGGAGTTTTCATATGTCCAGCCCACCTATATCACATGTGGGAAATACCACTTTTGCAATTTGTGAGTTTGTTCTCTAATGAGCATGTTGATGGTGGTTACTTGCTCTTCATTTGTGTTCATCAACTTTCCTCAAATGAGGTGTTTGGTGTGGTGATGAACACTTCAAATATGTGTCAAAAACTGAGGCCCTTGCATTCCCCCCCCTTAAAAGAATCTCGTCCCAAGATTATAAGGTGAAAATGAGAGAGAGGACGGTGGAAAATTACCGGATATGCGACGTGAAAAAGTCGGGGTAATTGGCGCGAAGAAATTCATCGCTCTCCCATGTCGCTTTGTCCATGGAGTGATTACTCCATAGAACCTTGTAGAACCATAACGTGCGGTTGCGTGTGGTTCGGGCCTTTTCATCAATAATCTGCACCGGTTCCTCTCGATAAGTGAGATCCGGTTGCAGTTCTTCAATATCTTCCAGCTGAACGGTAGTTGATAGCTTAAGACACTTCCTCAGCTGGGCAATGTGAAAGACGTCGTGCACACCTGAAAGTCCTTCTGGTAATTTCAGCGGGTATGCTACCGATCCACATCTTTCGGTAATCTGAAATGGACCGATGAATCTGGGTGCCAACTTTCCTCTCACCCCGAATCTGTTTACGCCCTTCATTGGAGACACACGTAGATACACGTGATCCCCGACTTCAAACTGCAATGGGCGTCTTCTATGGTCCGCATACTGTTTCTGACGGGATTGGGCGGCTTTTAGGTTCGCTTGAATCAGTCGAACCTTTTCTTCCGCGTTGTTGACAAGGTCAATCCCGAAGGTAACCCTTTCGCCAGACTCACACCAGTTCAATGGTGTGCGGCATTTCCTACCATATAGCGCCTCGTAGGGCGCCATCTTTATACTGGCTTGGTACCCATTGTTGTACGAGAACTCGGCTAACGGCAAGTGACCATCCCAATTCTTGCCGTGGTTGATAGCGCAAGCTCGTAACATGTCTTCTAAGATCTGATTTACCCGCTCGGTTTGCCCATCCGTTTGCAGGTGGTATGCTGAACTACGGATCAGCTTCGTCCCCAAGGCAGCGTGTAGCTGCTCCCAAAAACGGGACACAAATAAAGTGCCCTGATCCGATATGATGGTACGGGGTACGCCGTACAAGCATAGGATCCGTGAGATGTATAGTTCAGCGTACTTCTTGGAGTTGTAGTTGGTGTTGACCGGGATGAAATGGGCAACTTTGGTGAGCCGATCGACGATCACCCACACAGAATCATGTTTCTGCAAGGTGGTGGGTAAACCGACGATGAAATCCATGCTCACGTCCTCCCACTTCCAGGCAGGAATGCCCAGTGGTTGTAGCAGTCTCGGTTTCCGCATATGGTCTGCCTTCACCCTTCGACATGTATCACACTCGGACACGTATTTAGCAGTCTCACGCTTCATCCGTGTCCACCAAAACTTGCTTCTGAGTTCTTGATACATTTTGTCGCTGCCGGGGTGAATAGAAAACTTTGACAAGTGAGCTTCATCAAAGATTTTCTTCCGTAACTCTGGGTTACGGGGTATGACAATCCGGTCCTTGAACCATAGGACGCCGTCTCCGTCCTTCTAGAAACATTTCAGCTCTCCACTGTCTACACGTCTCCGCAAATACGACATGCCCTTGTCATTCTTCTGGGCGGCCGCTATCTCTTCACGGATGGTGGGGATCAAAGCTAGGTTGTAGAGAGCTCCGTGTGGAATTACATGTAGTGGTGGTTCGCTCTCTTCCAACGGTGTGATGGTCAGATTGTTGACGTGTGACTTGCGGCTCAGCGCATCTGCCACTACGTTTGCCTTGCCCGGATGATAATGGATCTCTATTTCGTAATCCTTTATCAATTCTAACCATCTTCGCTGCCTCATGTTCAGCTCCTTCTGAGTGAATATGTACTTGAGGCTTTTGTGGTCGGTATATAAATGTACGAGGTTACCGAGTAGGTAGTGCCTCCACATTTTCATTGCAAGTACCACGGCAGCGAGCTCCAAATCGTGAGTTGGATAATTCTGCTCATGGTTTCTAAGCTGCCGTGACCCATACGCGACCACTCTTCGGTCTTGCATCAGCACACATCCGAGCCCAATGCCGGATGCATTGCAGTACACATCGAACGATTTTGTTGTGTCCGGCTGTGCCAAAACCGGTGCTGATGTTAGGTGCTTGACTAAATCCTTGAATGCTGCTTCACATGCTGGACTCCAAACATATTTGGTAGCCTTCTTCAGCAGCTCTGTCATTGGCTTGGCAATCTTCGAGAAGTTCGGAATGAACCTCCGATAATATCCTGCGAGTCCGAGGAAACTCCGTACCTCGTGAACAGTCCTCGGGGATTTCCAATTCAGCACTTGAGTGATCTTGCTCGGGTCTACAGCGATACCCTCCGCTGAGATGATATGCCCGAGAAAAGGCACTTGCGATATCAAAAACTTGCATTTGCTGAATTTCGCGTATAACTTGTGATCCCGCAGCCGTTGCAAGACTATACGCAAATGCTTCTTGTGATCTTCTCCTGACTTGGAATATACCAGGATGTCATCGATGACGACCACGACAAACTTGTCCAGCTCCGGCATGAATACCGAGATCATCAAGTACATGAAGTGAGCTGGAGCATTGGTGAGGCCGAAGGACATGACCAGGTACTCATAAAGTCCGTACCTTGTCGAGAAAGCTGTCTTTGGAATGTCCTCCGCCCTTATCTTAATCTGATGGTACCCAGATCTTAAGTCCATCTTGGAAAAGATCTTTGCTTCGACCAACTGATCAAACAACATGTCGATCCGTGGCAACGGGTACTTTGGTTACGGCATTTAACGGACGATAGTCCACACAAAGCCGTAACGTCTCATCCTTCTTCTTGACAAATAATGCCGAACAGCCCCATGGCGAGGAGCTCGGCCTAATAAAACCCTTCTCCAGAAGGTCCGTGAGCTGAGTCTTTAGTTCAGCCAACTCCTTGGGCGCCATCTTGTACGGCCTTCGGGATATTGACATGGTTCCCGGTGCAAGTTCAATCTTGAACTCCACCTCTCTATCGGTGGCATTCCCGGCAAATCATCCGGGAATACGTCAGGGAACTCTCGGACCACTGGAATATCTTCCAATCTGATGGTTGTGGCTTGATAGACACTTGGAAGTTTTATTTCTGGACTGTCCAGAAATAAAGGGTGAGACTCGTGCACTTCTGAGTTCAAGTGCACAACTCTTAGGACGGTGTCTAAAACAGTGCCGTGGCGGGTTAACCACGACATCCCTAAGATGACATCGACCTTTTGCCCCTCTAAGATTATGAGAGACGTAGGGTAAACTTTACCCTCTAAGCACAATGGCGCTTTTGGGACCATCATGCTTGCTGAAATTTTCCCACCCGGTGAACAGATCACATAAGGACTATCGGTGGGTAATATTTGCAAGCTATACTTAACAATGAAAGCTTGGCTAATGAAGCTATGCGTGGCGCCTGAATCAAATAATACTATAGCGGGATGCTGGTGGAGTTGGAACATACCCGCAAGGATTGGCTCGCCCTCCGGCACGTCCTCTATGGCAAGCTGGTGGACGGTGCCGGGCCTAGAGTTTGCCCGCCGCTCATTAGTAGGGTTCCGGGGTTGATTCCTCCCAAGAAATTACGGTGCCACTCCGCCGCTTTGCCTCTCCGGGCAACTGCTCGCGAAGTGACCTGGACGACCACACTTGTAACATGTGGCCGCTGCTGGTGTAGTGCTCGGGGGACGAAAGCCCGGCATGCGCTGCTGAGGTGCATACGCACGTGGCATCACCCGCTGCTGCTGTTGTTGCGGAGGTGGTACTGGCAGTGCCGGCCTGAATGCCGGTGAAGAGTACGGTCGACTGCGGAACGGCATCGACCGCTGTGGTGGCTGCCAGCGTGGACCTGATGGTGGGCGATTCACCATCCGAAACTTCTGAGAAGGACCGCCTCCTTCTCCGCTGCTCTGCGGCATGCTTCGCTTTCGCTCCGCCGCCGCCAACTCCTTGCCGGAGTCCTCCTGAACAATCGCAGCATCAATGATGTCGTTGAGGCTGCCGCGATTGAACATCGCTAACTTGTCCTTCAGGAGCGGGTTAAGCCCATGGTAAAAGTGGTCCCGCCGCTTCTCGTCAGTATCTGCGTGATATGACGCGTAGAGCGCGAGATCGTTGAACGCTCTGGAGTATTCCAGCGCGTTCCTGCTCCCTTTTTGCAGGTGTAGGAATTCCTGTGTCTTCCTCTTCATCAAACCTGGCGGTATATGATAGGCCCTGAAGGCCGTCCGAAACTCCGTCCAGGTCAACACTCGGTCGGTGGGCTGTGAAGCACAGAAGTTGGCCCACCACGTGCTCGCGGATCCTTGGAGCTGCTGGACCGCGAACTGAGTCTTGCGCTGCTCACTTATCTGGAGCAGCCCGAACTTCATTTCTATTGCGCGGAGCCAGTTGTCCGCGTCAAGAGGTTCATCCGCCCTTGAAAATACCGGGGGATGAGTCACCAGGAAGTCGGAGTAGGAGCTCTGTTGTCGCTCCTCACGATCTTGACGTCTCTCTGGGTGAGACGTATTGGCGATAAGCGTTTGCAGCAACTCTGTGTGCTGCTGATGTGAACCCGCCATTTCCGCGATGATGTCGGCTAATGTAACCGTTGGCAGTGGTGGTGGCGGTGTTTGCTGTGGCTGTTGCTGCTGTTGCTGTCCCGAGGAGTCCTAGGGAGGCTGTTGGAAGGTCTCTCCCCCTTGGCTAGTACCCCCAACATCAGGGTTGGCACGAGTACGCGTCATTCTGAAATTCAAAACAGCAGCGATTAGCACATGTCTTACTTAAAATTCCATATGTAACAGTAGGTATTGAAGTGACACATGATTAATTTGCACAACATTCACATATATTGATAAAGCATAAACTTTATACAAGATACATTATTCTCAGGTCTCCGAGAAGTCGTGCTCATGTCGTCACTACCTATACATACGCTACTGTCTACACGACATGTCATCGATTACAAAATTTGGGCTACACTACCCTAGATGCCCTACATGGCAACTGTAACTCCCTACTCGGAGTAGAACTCGACCTCCTGTGGGTCGTCCTCCTCCGGTACCTCTGCTGGTGGCTCTGGATCTACCACCCCTTCTCCCATCTCGGGTTCTCCCGTTGCTGGAAGACCCAAGACCACGGGTATGCCCAATACCGGAGGTACGAGGTCCTGCAAAGCATGCACCTCGTCCATCGCCTGGTTGTAGTCCTCTTCCCAGCCTTGGCCTTCCTCAATAGCGTCGTCCCGCTCTTGAGTAAGTTCCTCGTTCTGCTGGGTCAGATTCTGTACCAGTTCTTGTAACGCCGTGATGTCAACACGGCTCTTCTTCTTTGCCTTCTTCAGACGACGCAACTGATTGTGTTGTTCATTCAGTCGCTTGATCATCGGAAGGAGCACATTGCGGAGTGCGCTGTGAGCACTCTCAAAATGGTCCCCACGGCTTGTGCTCTCCTTGAGCTTTGTGGCGAGATGCTCCGTATGAACAGCTTGGCTGTTCATCACGGCGTTTCCCGCCCCCATCTGGAGGCTGAGATTTGCCTCCGCGGGGTTGTACCTTGGGAAACTCGGGTCCGTTGCCTCTAGGTACCTCTCTTCCCACACATTCTGAGCCCGTCCCTCCACCAGAATGAGCGCGTATGGAGTGCCCTCCATAGCCTGCACGTGTAGTTGGCAGCAACGTGACATAGTGTCACGGGCTGCCACTTGCCACCTCCCTTCCGGTTGTCTTCCCCTCACCGTGACTGTGAACGGCACCCAACCTGGTGGCGTAGGTCCTGCAGGGACTTCGACATAGATTGTCCACGTCTTGTTCCCCTCTTCGCCTTCTTCCTTGGCGAAGTACTGCAGCATCTGGTTGTATCCGAAATATTGAAGCATCTGCCTCAATGTTTCCGGATAACCGCTGTGGTGAGAACAGTGGGATACCACCCACCCGTTCTCCAACTGCTTATCTGCTGTCATCTGTAAAAATATATTTGAGAAATGTCAAATATTCATTTAAACAGTAACTACGGAGATATAACATAAAACATGTCATTGAACCCATAAAACTTGGAAACATAGTTCAAATTTTAAACAAATTTGACTGCTGATCTGCTGTTCAACATGACAGCCCTGATCCGTTTCCATCTCAACAAGATTTAGGCCGTGTTAAAACAAAACCAACTCTGGAGCTCCACATCAAAGTTAAAGTTAACTTCAATAGCTTTCCAGAAAGTATTTTCTTGGCCTAAGATCTGTCCTGTTTCAAAAGTTATGAGATGTCAAAGTTAACAGAATTTCTGGAGAAAATTGGACAGCACCTCCCTGCTTTAGGTACTGATTTGATCCAAGAATCCCAGTTAATTCTATTCCTAATCTGACAAAACTTTCTGTTACAAAGTTGTAACCTATCTCATAAGATTTCCATAACTACCTCATTTTATATTTTTGGAGTTTTAAGCAGGAAGTTATGCTTAATTTACAGAGAGTCTTTACTCTGTCCTGTTTTCTGGACAGTTTCAACTCTACTGCATTTTTCGATTGGTTAAGGGATGAAACACCTCTGGACCTCAACAGAAAAGTTGTAAAGATTTTCCAAAGCTTTCCATAAATGTATCATATGACCCCAACCTCGAAAGAACTCGACCTCTAACCTCTGATTAACTTCAGCCTTGATTCAGCTGAAAACAGAGTGCTCTGTCCTTAACAACCTATAAGTTGAAAACTTGTTAACTTTGAATATCCTGTTCAAGGGAAGGAGTTACATCAAGTTTTACTACTTTAGATAAAAACCTTCAAGTTTTAAATGAAGTTGTTCATTTAGTTGGGTGTGACGTCGATGCGTCACCAGACTATGTCGGTACTACGTCCTCACAAAGAAAAACCTATACCGGACTTAGCCGGCTTCGTTAATTCAGTGGCACTAAACGTCACTCGCACACGGATGCTACACGTCTACCGTTTCGTGGTCAGGCTACCTGCAGGAACTCAAGCAATCGTCAGACTCGGCTGCACACCAAGCCCGGAATCCATACAGTTCGTACACCCGGCCGTCATCACTCGCCCGGATGTTCTCAAGCCAAACACGCCTTGAGTTACGTGTTCACGTTTCAGACCACGTGACGGTGTCTCCCATGTTGCACCACGCACGCCAGGGATAGACGTTGATCGAATACCCCAAACGACATGAAGAGTCGTAGAGGATATTTAAGCGAGTCGGGTTACCTGCCACCCGTGGGGCTCCACCCTTCAGCTTGTGCGCACTGGTGGACAGCGCTTATGTGTACCCCCCAAGACATAAACGTCCCAAGATACACGATTTTCCGACATAGACAAGTAGGTTAGTATGCCACTTTCTATATGCTAATAACATCCTTATACGGGCTACTAACTCGTTCCTCACTGGATTTTTGAAAAAAATGACCTTTGTACTGTGTTAAATCTCAAGCGAGCTCTGATACCAGCGCTGACACGACCCCACGGTCTTGTCGAGCCAGGATCACGCTGAGGGGTGCTGCGTTGCACAGCACCGTATAACACACGTCAAAGGTACAAAGCGGAAGCGAAATTTTATTACAGAAACAAGTTTATGAACATGTTTACAGCAAAATATGTCCAGTCTACACTCACGGGCGTAGACTACGCATCAAGTCCACGTTCAGCCCTTGAACGTGTCCTTGCTAGCACACACGCACACTAACTCTGCGGCGTGCATGACTCCCACTCGACGGGGTTCCCCTCCTGGGGTTCTGTCTCCTCTTCGGGAGTCCCTTCCTCATATAACCCTGCAAAAGCTTCAAACAAAAGCAATGAGCACGAAGGCTCAGCAAGTCTGACCCGTCTCACCTAAACATGGAACTTCTACATCAGGGTGATGGGTTACATGAGGTAAAAATCATTTGCAAGGACTCGCCTAATTAGTAGAACCTTACTTTCAAGTTTTAGCAGCAGGTTGTGGAGAACCTTACGCTAAGGCTCATGAGAGAACCGCAATCAAACAAGAAACGCATTTCTCTCATGTACTTTGCCCAAAGTTCAAATGAACTTTAGTTAGCTCTAAACTACAGAAAATCATTAGCAATCAAGTCCATCTTTCAATCAGCAGCATTTTAACATGTACTAGACTGTTCTTTCTACGTCACGGTACAGTGAACAAGTGGTACTCACTGACGGCGAGGGACAGCGATTATAATCGATTTACACCTGCAGGGTTACCCGAACAACCCGTCACGTACGCCCGTACTCGATGTTGCCTACAACAACCATCACGGACGCCGTACGCAACTACCTTTCACCCGTTAGCAAAATGTTGAACCGGTCCAATCGTCCCGAGCAAGAGGTCTCTGCACGCGCATCTCAGTGCCACCAGCCGATTTACACCTCGAGCTCTCAATCTACCCTCTGAACGACCAGCTATGCCTCAACACCCAGCTACCCGAGTTACATCGGTTTCCCGGTTCCCATATAGCCGGTAGGTCTTCGGTACTGTTCTAGCTTGTTCAACAGGCCCGCACACGGCTCGGTCCTCAATCGACACAAGCGGAGCTATAGCACGCCGGCCCCAACGTCCTGCTGCCCTTACCCTCCGCTTGGTCTCATTTTCTTGCTATGTGTTTCATGTGCTATCACTACCCGAGTCGAGTGCCTCTAGCCTATGCTCGTGAGTAGTTCCAACTACTCGACTTGTACCGAATCCTACACTATCTTAGCATTGCAGTAGCTAACGGGGTTTGCAATCCTAAACCCAGCCCATGGTTTTCTTGGCTATGCAGTTGGGTTTCCAAACAAGACTCTAATGCAAAGAATAAAGTAATCAAGTATGTGCTTAAAACAATAAAAACTTGTAAAAAGGGTTAATGCAAACCGGGGCTTTCCTTGCTGCTCTTGGTCGTAGGCTAGCTGCTCCTCCGGAGTAACGAAGTCTAGGACTTCGGTTTCCTCCTCGACCTTAGTGACTACATGATATACAAGTATATGGATTAATTTAAATGCACTTGATTGAATTTAAACTTGTGAAGTCTATAACTCTTACTAGACAGACTCTATGACTGTGAAACTTTTATTGTGGCTTGGTTACAACCTAAACAGAGACTTGGTCAAGTTTTAGTTGCAGCAAAGCTCATTTGAGCCCTCCACAATTAATTATGTCCTTGACCTTAATTGAAGGCTCTAAGGGTGTTCTAAGGATTTTCATGAAAGAAACTATGACTTTCTGAAAACTAGATTTTCAGAGGGTTCTAATGGAGTTGATCTCACTTAATTTGAAGGTTCCTAGCTAAAGATATGAGCTAAACAATTTCAGAGAAAATTCTGAAAATGTTTCTGAACATTTTCTATTTTCTCTGGAACAGTTTCACTAATCACACCATTAGGTGGATCAAATGAGCTCAAATGGATCTGAAATTTTTATGGTAGTTTAGGGATACTTTGGTGAACATCCCAGCAAAATTTCAGGATTTTCCTCCAAAGGAATCTCCAGTTAAAATTCCTAACAGTTTAAAGTTTGAGGAATTAAGTCTGGAGAAATAAAGGTTTTCATGAAGTGAAACTTGATTTGATTGAAAGTTATCAGAGAGCTGAATCCAACAAAATTTGGTTCACTCAATTTGGAGCTTTCTAGCCAAAGTAATGAGGATTTGAAGTTTGGAAGAAATCTGAAAACCGGGGGAAAAGTTTAAATCTGCCAGGGCCTGCAGGGACACGTGTTGAGCGCCGAGGCGACAGCACACGGCGGCCCACAAGGTTTTTGCGCGCCAGCACAACCGATCCCGGCCGCAGCCCGATCCCGATTTAAACTATCAGTCGCTGACAGCTGGGGTCCACCCCCTTCTTCAACCTCTCGCCGCCCGCGCTCCGCCGCCGAGGGACCTCGCCGGAGAGCTCGCCGGCAGCTTCTGTAAAGCTCCAAACATTACGATCTTGGCCGCCCCTGCCTACTTTCACTCGGGGAACAGGATTCTGGGGTCAGCTCGTCATGACAACGGCCGGTACATGGTCGGCGACGAGCCGCCGCCTCGGAAAAACTTTGGCCGTGTCGGCTGACTCCCCTAGCACCTCAACTACTCAAGGAACTGGTCGGGAAGCATCAGTGGACCTCAGGGAAGGTCGACACGAGCTCGAGGCAGCTCGGGGGAGGCCCGAAGTAGGTCCTCACCGTGCGCCCGATGCCTCCCTTTTGTTCCGCCATTGGTAAACCTCGAATTACGCCGGGTACAGAGGTTCTCCGGCCAAAGGTTGTGAAGGCAACTGGTGCGTTACCGTGTCTAGTTTGTGTGAGAGCGGATTGAGGCCCTCTAATCCTTTCTAGTGTACAAATTCGACGGAACCGCACCCGAAGGTCGTTCTGCACACAGAAAGGGGAAAACTGGAAATTCGCCGCCGGTGAGCAAACACTCGTGCTGTGGCTCGGGGGTGAGCACCACCGGTCACCAGCGCATCCAAGGGTGCCTTGGCTCGGGCGTGACAATGCCCCGGTTGGGCTGTCCACGGGAGCCCGAAGTGCGGCGGCGTTAGGTCACCAGATTGAACTCTCGGTATAGCCGAGATCGACCGGTTTCAGCTGAATTCTAGCAGCGGGGAAGACGGAGGAAGGTTTCTAGTACCTTGCCGTGACTCTGGAGGGGACGGAGAGGCGGTGATCAAGCTTCCCTGATCAGCTCCGAGTGATCAGCAGCGATGGCGCGGTTCTGATGCGAGGAAGCAGCAGAGTGTGCGGTGATCGCTCCGATCAGGGCGGTGGCATAGATAAGGGGGCCGTGAGGCGGTTCAGCACGTCGGGGCGGCAAGCAGGTGGTGTCCCGGTCGCCTCTTCGCCGTGGCGGCTGCTCAGTCCGGCCCAAGAACCCGAGCTGGGTTTTCAGTCGGTTTGAGTTGGAGTAGTGGCTGACATGTGGGTCCCACTTCGAATTTTAAACTCTGAAATTTACTCCTAATCACTGTTGTAAATAGTGAGCCCCAAAATACCCATGGTGATTCAAATGATTCACCCATGAGCCATTTGAATTGATCAAAATTCAAATTGGGTTTGTTTTGAATGAATTTCAGCACATGTTCAGTTTGAAATTCAAATAAAGTTTGAATTTGCCCCACTTAGCTCATGTCAAGATCAACTCCAAATGAAGTGAAAATTGGTGGGTGAGCTCACAAAAATGTGCTGAATAAGAATATGCCTCCCACTTTTTAATTCATGGGATAAAAACATTTTGAATTTGAATATGGTTTCAAACTGCCCTCTTTCTAACTATACCCAAAATGACCTCAAAAAGGTTTTGAATTTGGGTGAAACTTGGCATGGACATCCTTAGCAATGTGTAGGAGTTTTCATATGTCCAGCCCACCTATATCACATGTGGGAAATACCACTTTTGAAATATGTGAGTTTGTTCTCTAATGAGCATGTTTATGGTGGTTACATGCTCTTCATTTGTGTTCATCAACTTTCCTCAAATGAGGTGTGTGGTGTGGTGATGAACACTTCAAATATGTGTCAAAAACTGAGGCCCTTACAGGTTTGAGGCATTTCCTCAGCTGAGAGATGTGGAAGACGTTGTGAACTCCCGCGAGTGACGCCGGTAACTCCAAGCGATAGGCCACAGGTCCTCATTTTTCAATGACAGCGAATGGACCAATGAATCGCGATGCAAGTTTGCCCTTCACTCTGAAATGATGAACTCCCTTCATCGGAGGCACACGGACATAAACATTGTCCCCGACGTTGAAATGGGGAGGACTGCGTCTTTTATCCACAAAGATCTTCTGACAAGATTGAGCAGCCTTGAGATTGGCTTGTATTACTCGCACTCGTTCTTCAGCCTCATTTACAAGTTCAATGCCATATATCACTCGTTCGCCGGACTCACACCAGTTGAGTGGTGTGCGACATTTCCGGCCGTAGAGAGTTTCATACGGTGCCATCTTTATGCTAGCTTGATTGCCATTGTTATACGAAACCTCCGCCAACGGCAAATGATCGTCCCAGTTTTTACCGTGGTGGATACCACAAGCTAGTAGCATGTATTCAAGCACTTGATTCACCTGTTCAGTTTGACCATCCGTCTGCGGGTGATACGCGGAGCTTCAGATCAGTTTGGTCCCCAATGACGCGTGCAGCTGTTCCCAAAACCGAGCGACGAACAGCGCACCGTGATCCGAAATAATCGTGTGGGGAACACTGTGTAAGCACAAGATCCTTGCAATATACAGCTCCACATATCTCTTGTCCACGTAACCCGTATGTACGGAATAAAATCAGCCGACTTGGTTAGTCGATCGACTACCACCCAAATCGAATCATGTTTGTGGGAGGTGAGAGGTAACCCAACTATGAAGTCCATGCTGATATCCTCCCACTTCCACGCCGGAATGTTCAATGGTTGCAGCTGTCCGGCTTTATGCATATGGTTGGCTTTCACACGCCGACACGTATCGCATTTGGATATGTACTTTGTGATTTCTCTTTTCATCTGCGTCCACCAAAACCTGGTTTCAGATCCTGGTACATCTTATTGCTGCCCGGATGAATAGAATACTTGGACAAATGGGCTTCGTCAAAGATTTTCTTCCGAAGCTTCATGTCACGGGGTACCACTGTACGCTCTTTAAACCATAGAGTACTGTGTTGATCCCTCCGGAAGCATTTCATTTTTCCATTCTTCATTCTTCTCCGAATGTGCGACATTCCCATGTATTCCTTCTGAGCTTCCATAATCTCCTCTCTTATGGTAGGGACGAGAGCAAGATTATATAATGCCCCATATGGAACCAAGTATAGACTCGGCTCCTCCTATTTATGTGGGGTGATGGACATGTTGTTGACATGAGATTTGCGGCTTAAGGTGTTAGCAACCATGTTTTCCATACCTGGATCGTAGTGAATCTCAATCTCATAGTCTTTGATCAGCTCTAGCCATATCCGTTGCCGCATATTCAACTCCTTTCGGGTGAATATATATTTTAGACTCTTGTGGTCGGTGTAGAGGTGCACTAAGTTCCCAAGTAAATAGTGTCTCCACACTTTCAATGCCAACACCATAGCAGCGAGTTCAAGATAATGAGTCGGATAGTGCTGCTCGGGGCTATGAAGTTGACATGAGCCATAGGAGACCACTCTTCCTCCTTGCATCAATAAACAGCCAAGCCCGATGCCGGACGCATCACAATATACGTCAAATGGCTTGGTCGTATCCGGTTGAACTAACACTGGGCTGTTGTAAGATGCTTCACCAATGCTTGGAAAGCTCCTTCACAAGCTGAGCTCCAAACATATTTGATCCCCTTTTTCAACAATTCAGTCATCGGCTTAGCAAGCTTGGAGAAGTTCGGTATGAATCTCCGATAACATCCCGCTAAACCGAGAAAGCTCCTGACTTCATGGACAGATGTGGGGGACTTATATTTCAGCACTTGTTCGATTTGCTTGGATCAACTGCAATGCCTTCTGCAGAAATAATATGACCAAGAAATGGCACTTGGCTGATCTGAAACTCACACTTGCTGAACTTGGCATAAAGCTTATGGTGTCGCAACCGTTGAATCACGATATGCAGGTGTTCGGCGTGTTCTTCTTAAGACTTGGAATAAACGAAGATGTCTTCTATGAACACCACCACGAACTAGTCCTACTCTGGCATGAACACTGAGTTCATGAGATACATGAAATGTGCCGGGGCGTTGGTGATACCAAAAGAGATGACGAGATATTCATACAACCCATATCTTGTAGAGAAGGCCGTCTTTGGAATATCCTCCGCTCGGATTTTTATTTGATGATACCCAGAGTGAAGATCCATCTTTGAAAATACACTCACACCCACAGGTTAATCAAAGAGAATATCGATGCGGGGCAGTGGATATTTATTCTTGATGGTGATGGCGTTGAGAGGTCGGTAATCCACACACAACCTCAACGTTTCATCCTTCTTTTTCACAAACATCGCCGAGCATCCCAATGGCGAGGAACTCGGTCGAATGAAACCCTTATTCATCAGATCATTGAGCTGCTCCTTCAATTCAGCTAGCTCATTCAGAGCCATCTTGTACGGCCTACGTGATATCGGTGTCGTCCCGGGTACAAGTTCGATTTTGAACTCGACATCCCTTTCGGGTGGCATGCCCAGGAGATCATCCGGAAAAACATCCAGGTATTCACGGACCACACGAATATCCTCCAGTTTTGTGGCTTCCTTGTTATATGTGGTTGGCACTTCTTGAACCGAATGGTCAAGAATGAGAACATGTGGTTCATGAAGTGGAGAGTTTAAACGAACCACACTTGGAATGATGTCAAGAACAGCACCATGGCGATGCAGCCATGACATCCCTATAATTCGAGAAGTGAGATATAGATTCTCCTCCAATTGTAATGGTGCTCTCTAGACCATCTTATCAGTTGTTATTTTCCCACCCGGAGAGCAAATCAAATATGAACTATTTGTGGGAATGATAAGCAATTGATATTTAATAACATAGGATTGACTTATGAAATTATGGGTGGCACTGGAGTCAAAAAGTATGACTACGGGGTGATCTAAATAAGAAAACGTACCCGCGAGGACGGGTTCACCTTCCGGCACGTCTTCGATGGCTAAGTGGTGGATGTTGCTGGGTTTTTGTACTGGTTTCTTGGGCTAGTTGCGGGGCTGATTAGCACCCTGATAAGGTGCTGCACCCCTGCCCTGTCGCTGCTCGGGGCAGTCCTTGGCAATATGACCGATACGTCCACACGTGAAGCACGTGTATGGTGTAGGGGTCCCTCCAAATTGAGGACGGAATCCCGGTGCACACGGTTGAAACTGAGGCGCACGGATGACCATTCTTTGCTTCTGCTGTTTCTGTGGTGGATACGACGGTCGGAAGCTTGGCGCATTAAATTGTTGACCGCGAAACTGAGGCGGTCGGCCGGTGGCTGCCATTTTTGACCGGATGGTGAACGATACACCACACGGTATTTTTGTGGCGCCCCACCACTGCTGCTTTCCAGCGCACTGTGTTTACTCTTATCAGAACCGTGCTCGCGCTGAGCATTTTCTTGTAAAATTGCGGCATTGACAAGATTGTTGAATGTGCCGCGGTTGCATTGGGCGAGATGGACCTACATTTTGGAATTCAGGCCCTGGAAGAACGCGTTTCATTTCTGTTCCTCCATCCCACAAATCCTGGCGCATACTGGGCCAGCCAGTTGAATGATCTAGAGTACTCATGAGCACTCCTCTCGCCTTGTTTCAGCTCCAGAAACTCCTAGAGCTTCCTCTCCATAACCCCAGGAGGTGTATGATAGGCGCGGAATGCCTCCCAGAACTCCGTCCATGTGACCGCATGACCTGCCGGTAATGAGGCGATGTAGTTCGCCCACCATGTACCGGCTTCCCTTTGAAGCTGTTGCACTGCGTAAAGCACCATCTGGTGTTCGTTGCACCGATGTAAACCGAACTCTGCCTCAGGGGTGCGGATGAAGTTGTCCGCCTCCGTAGGCTCTTCGGCCTCCGTAAAGACCGGTGGATGGGTCGCCAGGAAGTCTGAATATGAACTCTGTTAGGGATGGCGTTGCCCATTGTCTTGGCGTCCTTCTGGACAGGACACATTCTGCTGCACCAGCATCCGCAATAACTCGGTTTGCTCGTCGCGCGAGCCGAGTACTGTGGTGAGAACCTCCGCAAGATTTCTTGGAAGTTCTGGCGGTGGAGGAGGTGGTTGCTGCTGCGTCGTGGTTTGATCCGGAGGTGGAGACTCGTCACCACGAACCTTACATGGACCTCCCTTCTCTTGCATGGACCGTGTACGCACCATTCTGCATTCATACCATTCAAATAATCAGCACATGTTTGTTTACATCATCCAGTCTATACAATAGTAGTGCGACATTGGAACAAATAATACACAAAACATTCACACATATGGATAAAGTATAAACTATATACAAAATATACATCCCTGGACCATGTCACACGATCGAGTTCCAAAGTAATAAACTTTAGGGATTAAAAGTTCATTTCGACCATCGTGGGTCACCATAGGATGTTAAGTGCGTTAGCATGCGTAGTTCCTCGCTACTTTACTGGACCTAAACATGTCCTCTCTCGAAGTGATATGTTGAATGCATAAATTTTTGAACTATTTTGGCCACTTTGGAAGGAAAATCTGGACCAGAGTTCAACAACAAAGTTGTAGTAAACTCAAAAAGGAATCCAGATTGTATTTATTTGCCTCCATATCCTTTTTAGTTTATGAGTTATGATTTCTACAAGTTGACAGAATTTTATCAGGAATTTTGACAGCACCTCCTTTGCAAGTTGCTGTTTGTTCACAAAATTCCTACTATTTCTGCCCCCAATCTAGGAAAACACTGAACTACAAAGTTTTAGCACATTTCCTACAATTTCCAAAAGTGTCTTACTTGACCCTTAGAAAATTTTCTACAAGAAGTTGTCAAAATACAGAAAATTCCAGAGAGCATTTTTGGTCTTCCCTGTTTCTGGACAGTGCATACTCATCTGAGGTTTTCATCCATTTGGGGTTAGAATTTTGTTCTGGAGCTCTACAGAAAAGTTGTAGAGGACTTCACAACCTTTCAAGAATGGTATCACACACCTCCATTGGTTCAACCAATCATAAGTTATATCCTGTTTAAGTTTAGCAAAAATTCTGCTGAAAACAGGGGAGGTTGTTCCTATGTCTTTGGAAATGAATCTACACTCCCCATTGACTCTTAGTTCAATATGGGAGTTCAATAAACCCTAAATGGAATCCTAAACTTCATTTTGACTCTTTTCATTGAAAATATCATTTTTATGCAACTAATACTCATCTCGGTACTACGTTTCCTCACTAAAGAAAAATCCTAAGCCGGTATTCCGGCATATACGTGTTAAATGGTGGAACTAAGATCGTCACTCCCAAATGATTTCTAGACATCATGCTCTAACATGGTTAAGGTACCTGCATAAGACCACACAATAATGGTGCACACAAAGGATTTGACATTGCAGGCAGGTCCATATCATAGTAAAAACATACAGTCCGTATCATTGTCATATGGATCGTCCTTGAGTCAAGCCACGTCTCAAGGTACATTGTCGTGTTTTCACACCACACGACGGGGAACACGAGTAGAGCGCGAACGGGTCGTCACGGTTGGGAATTTAATCAACCCAACGGATACCACCTACTGCCTCATGACCGTCGAGGCACGCCGATGGCGAGCGCTGCGTATGGCCCTTTGAACATTGAACGTTCAAGAGTTGCATACTATAGTGTTGCTTACCACACGATGTGGTATTCTCACTTTTGCCTAAGGCACGCTGGAGATCAGCGTTTTCATATGGTCTCAGAACCATGAGAAGGTTCAGAGACTCATATTAACTATCATGCCAAGCCACGGTAATCCATTCCATACTATTGCTCGTATGGCGAGCTTACCGCAATTGATCCGCCTGCGGTGGCATACCTTACCTCTTACCTGACACCAGCGCATTGTTACAGAATGTATAACAAGTATGTTAACATTTCCAACTTAGTAGGTATTACTATAATAGACCTTATGTGGCCATAGTGACTAATCCTCACTCGACTACTTCTAAATTTTAAAAATAGGATCTTTCCGAGCGTGATATTCCCAATGCGGCTCTGATACCATGCCTGTGGGGACCACCCCGTGGTTCACCCACTCCGGGATCGCAGAGGGTTGTGCCGTGCGATGCGGCACCCAACAGCACACAGAAAAAAATATGAACAACATACAAACTTTTATTTTACATAAAACAGCGGAAGTCTTTTACAAACTTAATTATACAGCCGAAGTATTATACATAACTAGTCTCTCATACTAACTAAGAAAAAGTGCAGCCGTCCAGCCCGGGGATGCTACACACTAGCAACACTCACACCACGGTCACGGCAGCGTTCAGGGCTCCAGCTCGGCCGTGTACCCCGACGGGTGCATCGCCTCGTCCCCGGACCCTTCCTCATAACTCTCACCTGCACCAAGCTCAAATATTGCAACCGTGAGCACGATGGCTCAGCAAGGCTTAACCGACACTCCTAATCATGAAACTCTACATGCATGGATTAGTAATATAGGAAAAGATGTTGCAATAAAGACACGACTACATGTTAATCCTTACTTTCAGTTTTATAGCAGCAGATCAGTGTGCCTTAGGCAGCCTTCACATCGGAAGTCCACAATCAAACAAGAAACGCTTTTCTCTGATGTGGTTATGCCCGAAGTTGAAAATAAACTTAATGAGCCCTACATCTACAGCATACATGGTTTCAAGACAATAATAGTTCATTGCAACATATTAATCTGGGTTCTTTCACTTCTTACTACGTTACAGCACAGTGAACAAGCAGTACTCAAATAACCGTGAGGGAAGGTGATTGCAATCAGGAGACACCCGGACAACACGTCACATACACCCACTTTCAGAAATGTGGTGCTTCACACCTTCCTACTCTGTTATATGCAATAACCTTTCAACAGAAACCCAAATGCCGAACCCGTCCATCCGTAACAGGAAGGAGGTCCCCGCGTGGAGCGTGTCTGTGCCCACCGGCAGATTTACATCTTGCTACCCTCAACCCACTCCTATAAAACGGTTGGGTAAGTCTCGGCACCCAGGTTAACCAATTACATCGGTTTCCTGCTTATGTTAGTATGCCATCCGGTACTGTTCGATACTTGTCCAGCAGGCCCGCACACGACTCGGTCCTCAATCGACATCAACAGGGCTACGCACGTGAGACCTCTGCTCACTGCATCCTACCCCCCCTGTTGGGTCTCAGTATCACATTCTTAAGCCATTCTCTACTCTTTTCCATCTCGTGTGATAAAATCTGACCTCGTGAGTAGATTCCAACTACTCGACTCTACCGAGATCCTAAGAACATTAACATGGCAATCTCTACTCATCGAGTTTGTAAACTACGCAACCCTCCATAGGATTTAAAGTCATGCAAGTGGGGTTTTAATCACCTTAACTCTGATGCAACCATTCATTCTAGACATAAGTGACACAAATGAAAACTTTGCAAAAGGTAACTAAATGCAAACCGAGGCTTGCCTGGTTATGAGTCAAAAGTAAGGTTAGCATCGGGTGGGAGGACGTCCAAAGGCTCCGGTGTGTCCTCAACTTCGGTCACTATATGAAATATAGCAAAATATATGTATAAGTGCTAGTGATAAAAAAGAGGTAAACTTCTATTCATAGCTACTGCTATTTAGGTTCCTTAATTGGCTTTGGGATTTTTGCAGTGGATACTAGACTCTATAAAGACGATCTGAGCAAAATTTGGAGAAATTTCAAAGAAGCTTGTGGTCTCCAAAATTCCCACAAGTACACGTCTTCTCTAAATTTTGATCCCAAATCTGAAGTTTTGACATGTCTAACAGTGAAATATCTAATTAGAGGAGGTTTCACTGGTTCTAACAAAATTTGTTTCACCATTTTTGGAGCTAGCTACAGGGAGAAATGAATTTTTAAAGTTGGACAGGAGTGCTGAAAAGGTTCTGTTTGGAATTTGAATTTTCAAATAAAGGCTGAACTTTGGAAGACAATTTTGACAAGCAAATTAACTATAACGAAGATCAAATTTTTACTGGTGATCCCTAATATTATGAAGAATGTTCTGCCCAAATTTGGGAATTTTTCATAGAGAATCCTTCCTGGAATTAATTCCTAAAGGATTTACTAAAAAGAATTCCACAGAAAATATTGGGCATTTTCATAGCAAGCAATTTGCTCCTCTGTGAAGTACTCCTTATTAGGATTCCCAAAAAAATTGTCTCACCCTTTTTGGAGTTTTCTACACAAAGTTATGGGCTTGCAAAGATTGGAAAATTTCTGGATTTAATTCTCCATAGAAAATTCAAACGTGGGCCCCTCCTGTCAGGCTCTTCTTCAACCTCCCGACAGGCACTCGCGCACCGAAAACTGAATCATGGTGCGCGCTGTTCTCCCTCGTTTCTCAACCAAACCAGCTCCGGTTACGCTCTACACCATCCTCACATCGAGATCTAGCAGCCGGGCAAGGTCTCACCTCCTGACAACAACCGGAAACATGTCGGCATCGGCGGGGCGGCTAGGCGGCGCGGCCTCAACGCGTTCCAGCGTGTCCCTTGCCTGTTCCAATGAGCTAAGGTGCCGTAAACCATTCCTAGAGCACGTAGAACAAGATGCTACCCCTAACCCAAGCGGAAAACATCCGCAAATGGGAGCTCGACAGTGAACCAAGCCGTTTTGGCCGGCAACGGCAATTTCTCGTCGCCCGGGGTGGAGGAAGGCCGGTTGGCTTCAGTATTCAGTTTGGGAGGGCGCTAGGGTAGCTAGATGGTGTGTCTAGGACCGGAGAACCGATTATCAAACGTGTGGAGAGAATTTCCCAAATTTGCTAACGTCGGGTCTTCACATGCGCCGGCGGTAAAGCCCGAATTCCGGCTAGTCGGCGATAGTAAAGAGAAAAAGGAACCCTGTAGAGGCAACTATACCTTGTGGCACACCATAGAGTCACTTTTCTTGAGCCGGTGGGGCACGGGATTGGCCGGGCGACGTGGAACCGAGAGAAGCGGCGTGCTCTGTTTTCTTCCTGTGAGGAACGGCTCGGGCACGATGAGGGAAGGTCGGGGACGAGCTGAGGAAGGCTTGGGGATGTCAAGGGGTCGTCGGCGCATCCTCTGAGATGCTCAGTCGGGCGCTAACACAGCGGGAGTACGATCGGCGATGTGGAACCGAGAGAAACGGCGTGGCTCGGGTTTTTTTGGTCGTGCGCTCAAGCAGAGAGGCTGAGGGAAGCTTCGGTTGCACGTCTAGACAGAGATAAGAAGTGGAGTTTTGCAGCTTCTTTAGCTCTTGATCACCACGCACGAAGTTGCCATCGGGAGCAAGTTGATGCAAGCAGCTCGGTGGTGCATCGGGCGGGGGTTTCTGCGGGAGCTGGCACTCGCTCGTGATCGACCGAGGGAAAACAGAAATTTCGCTTCTGTGGGTGGCTGACTAGTGGGTTCCCTCCCACCTAATTCTCCATTGAAATTTTCCCTTTTGTCTCCAAATTAACTCCTTTGCTTCCTCCAAAAGTCATGGAATTAAATGTTGAATTCAACTGAATTCATTTGAATTCTAGGGTGGAATTTGATCTGAGTTTGGGTTATTTGAATTTGAATTGGAATTTGAATCTTCCCTTTGCATTGTTCCAAAAACATAGAAAACAAACTCAAATAATTCTGAATATTGCCATGGCTGCTAATTCAAATGTGGAGAACACATTTGTGGAACCAGAATTGCATATTGAGGAAGTTGGGATTTGAAACTGAAATTTAAATTCAGATTCAAGGGCTTTCTCTTTTAATCCCAAACAAATATTAGAACCCCTCCAAATGAGCTGAATTTTGGGAACTTGAGTATTTTACATATGAAGATCCATGTTATGAATTCAGATCTCCATGTTTGGAAGTTTTTGTGAAGATTGAATCCTTACTTTGAACTCACACCAATATAATTCAAAGTTTTAATTCCCGTCGTTTTTCCTAAGTGTAAACCTGCTGAATTTTTTTGCTACCACTTTTTGCGGATTTTACACTTCATAGGAAAGAGGATTATTAAGTTTAGTACGGTTTCAATGCACCGTAAGAATCATGTTGGTAGTCCGTTGCCTCATAAAAGAAAATCCTAACCGGATTATACTAGTATATCTGTATCATAGGTGGCACTAAGATATGGCCACTCTCAAATGTGTTCTACTTAGACTACGGTTTCATGGTTAGCACCTGCATAAGTTACACACAATCATCAGGTTCGGCTGCACACCGAACCCGGTCCCAATACTGTCCATACAACCGTCTGTCATCACTTGCTCGGTTGTTCTCAAGCCAATCTCGCCTTGAGCTACGTGTTCACCTTACTAACCACGTGACGGGGTCTCCCATACTTGCCACGTAGAACAGCAGGGAAGGGTGTTGCTCAAATACCACAAACTACATGAAGAGTCGTAGAGGATACCAAAGCTGGCCGGGTTACCTACCACCCGTGAGGCTCCACCCTTCAGCTTGTGTGCACTAGTGGACAGCGCTTACATGCACCCCCAAGACATAGAACGTCCGGAGATGCATGATTTTCTGACATAGCACATAATTTAGGTTGCCATCTTCATATTAAGCTAATATAGTAGTCCTTATGTCGGCCGAGTATTGTATTCTCACTGTAACCTAAGTTTTTGTCATACGATGCTTATTCCGTGCACTATTACCAATGCGGCTCTGATACCACGTTGTGAGGGCCCGACCCGATCACAGGGTCGTGCCACTCGCCCTGGAATCGCATTGGGTCGTGCCGTGCGATGAGGCACCCAACAACACACATATAAGAAACACGTACTACATAAATCAAATGCGGAAGCTTACAAGTATTCTTTGTAAATAATTTACATCAAATAACTACAGAGGAAGACTAGTTTAGCTCATGTCTCGTATCTACTAAGCACTCGAGAAGATGTCCAGCCCGCGAGCTTTTCTCGCTAGCAACACGAAGTCATATGGAAGCGACCGGGTTCTCCATGTGTTAAATGACTCGGAAGTCTCCGAGTCTCACCTGAAAACCTCCTTATAAGCACTGAAGTTAACCTGCAAAACCACTCACATAGCAAGCGTGAGCACTGATGTAACTCTACATGCTAGAATTTCAGTGCATCACAATAAAGTAAGTTGCAAAAGACACGGCCTATTTAGTTGGCTCTTACTTGCAAGTTTTAGCAGCAAATGTGTGGAAAACCTCACGCTAAGACACATAAGAGAGCCGCAATCAAACAAGAAATGCATTTCTCTCATGTGCTTTGCCTAAGGTTGAAAGAAACTTTAATTAGCTCTGAACTACAGCAAATCATTAACAACCAAAGTACATCTTTCAATCAGCAACATTTTAACATGGAACTAACCTGTTCTTTCTACGTAACGGTACAGTGAACAAGTGGTACTCACTGACCGTGAGGGTGTGGGGACCACCCCATTGGTTCACCCACTCCGGTATCGCAGAGGGTGGTGCCGTGCGATGCGGCACCCAACAGCACACAAGAAAAGAATAAGAAAAACATACAAACTTTTATTTGATATAAAACAGCGGAAGTCTTTTACACAAAAAAAACATAATTACACAGCCAAAGTATTCTTTATCACTACTCTCTCATCCTAACTAAGCAAAAGTGTAGCCGTCCAGCCCAGGGACACTACCCAGTAGCAGCACACCAACGAAGATCACGGCAGCGTGCAGGGCTCCAGTTCGGCCGTGTACCCCGACGGGGGCACCGCCTCGTCCTCGGAACCCTCCTCATAGCTCTCACCTGCACACGGATCAATTATTGCAACCGTGAGCAAGATGGCTCAGCAAGGCTTAACCAACAACCCTAATCATGAAACTCTACATGCAGGGATATGTAATATAGGACAAAGACTTTGCAATGAAGACACGCCTACAGGTTAATCCTTACTTTCAGTTTTATAGCAACAGTTTAATGAGACTTAGGCAGCCCTCAAATCGGAAGTCCACAATCAGATAAGAAACGCTTTCCTCTGATGTGGTGATGCCCAAAGTGGAAGAAAAACTTAATTAGCTCTACATCTACAGCAGACATGGTTTGAAAACAGTAATAGTTCATCACAGCATATTATCATTCATCTGGCTTCTTTCACTTCTTACTGCGTCACAGAACAGTGAACAAGCGGTACTCAAATAACCGCGACGGACGGTGATTGCAATCAGGAGACACCCGGACAACACGTCACATACACCCACTTTCAGAATTGTGATGCCACACACCTTCCTACTCTGTTGTATGCAACAACCTTTCAAAGGAAACCCAAATGCCGAACCGGTCCATCCGTAACGGGCAGGAGGTTACCGCATGGAGCGTGACTCTTCCCACCGGCAGATTTACACCTTGCTACCCTCAACCCACTCCTATAAAATGGTTGAGTAATCCTCGGGACCCAGGTTAACCAATTACATCAGTTTCCTGCTTATGTCAGTATGCCATCCAGTACTGTTCGATACTTGTTCATCAGGCCCGCACACGACTCGGTCCTCAATCGACACCAACAGGGCTACGCACGTGAGACCTCCGCTCACTGCATCCTATACCCCCTGTTGGGTCTCAATTTCACAACCCTTAAGAAATTTTCTAATCATTCCATACCGTGTGACAAAACCTTACCTCGCGAGTAGATTTCCAACTACTAACCTTCTACCGAGGTCCAAAGCACATTAGCATGGCACTCTCTACTCGTCGAGTCTGTAAACTACCCAACCCTTCATAGGATTTAAAGTCAAGCAATTGGGGTTTCAAACACCTTAACTCTAATGCGAACATTTCAACCTAGACATAAGTGATACAAATGAAAAACTTTGTAAAAGGTACTTAAATGCAAACCGAGGCTTGCTTGGTTGCGAGTCAAAAGGAAAGTTAGCTTCTGGTGGCAGGATGTCCAACGGCTCCGGCGTATCCTCAACTTCGGTCACTATATGAGATGTAGCAAAATATATGTATAAGTGCTAATGAAATATAAGAATTAACTTCTATTTATAGCTACTGCTATTTATGTTGCTTAATTAGCTTTGGGATTTTTACAGTGAATACTTGACTCTCTACGTGCGACGCCCTCAATTCTGTGGAAAACCACGGAACCAAGAACTGATGCATATGTGTGCCCAGGATGTTCATCACACATACACATATGTTCCGCAAACTGAATTCAGAATATATATTACCACGAATAACAGGGTTTTATTACAATGTCTCATGAGTCTTGGACTCATGGTAACATCGGAAGTCTTAATTTAACAGCGGAAGTCTTATTTCTATGCAGCGGACGTCTTCTAACTAGTGCGGGAGCAATCTAAGCAGCAACAGCGGCTCCATCTCTACTCCATCCCCACAGGCAAAGTTGAGGACAGATTACACGCCTAATGATCCACCTGGTCTTCATAGTAATCTTCTCCTGTTGCTGATGATGAAATAATAATGCAAGTTTGAGTACAATGATGTACTCAACAAGTGCGGGAAAATATGATATGTAGCTCACAACAAAGTTATTTATTGAAACCGTAATAAAACAACAACTTAACTTTAAGTGAGTGTAATCCCAACATGTATTAAAACACCAATCATACCTCCATTATGTTCATCACCTTCCATGTCCCAATCAGACGTTAATCAACCTCATTCTTGCTCACAAATACCTTCTCGTATTCGCTACCATCTCATGAATACCATCTCGTATTCGCTACCATTTCATCTCATAAACAATTCCGTCTCACAGCGAGACCAATCTCGTTGCCATGACTCAACGGTCACGAAACCAATCTTATCACCCGGACTCAACAGTCCCAAAAACAAAACCAAAATCAAACCATAACCAAAACCTTCCAAAACCATCCCAAAATAACCATCCAACTAATCATGGAAGTTGGCCAGGCACTCGTGACCGTAAGCTCGGCTATCATGATAGTTTTAGACTCTGTAGAGTTTGCACCTCTTTACCCACAAGTTTGTGATTTCGTCACCCGTCGGCGACTGCAGAACCTCCATTATACCAGTACACAACCGTCGGTGTATGGCCAAGAGATCACAAAATAGCCTTTACAAAGGGGCTACTAGATTTATGGACTCACTAAGGTTTCACTGGCAGGCTAGAATCTGCAATTCTCCCACCCACGGGCCCCCTCTTGTGCCATGCAGTTCCCAGGGCAGTCCTCACTCGACTCCCGTTCCTCGCGCCTTCCACGGTCCATAACAATCTAGCAACTTACCTAATTAGTCAGCTAAGCCGCACCCATAATTGGCCTTGTGGTGGCACTGTTATCCTGGCATGTGCTCGCATGAACCGGTCCTTAGATCTACGGCAAGCAAACCACCATCTACTTCTATCTCATTCACAAACCTTGGCTTGCCTAGATCTCCCTCCGATCCATGTTCATGAACAACATCAGTTCCTCAATATTCTTACGAGTGCAGTTAGCTAGACACATCTATCTTGCTTTCCGTAATCCCATGGACTCAGCGAAACATAAAAGTTAAAACCATACCCGACTCATAAACTTCCCTGGCGACAAGGATGGTTTAACCAAAACCAGTAAAATCCTATAAAAGGGTTTCCCATCATGTTTGACTCAGCACTCACGCCTTTTCGCAAACAAAACAGTTTTTCCAAAACATAGGATCAATATGGTCAAGGGGCACTTGCCTTGTTCTGGCTGTTCTGGTTGCTCTTCGATCTCGAAACCTTGTTGTGGCTGCTCGTCGTAAACAGCTCCCTGAGCTTGTCCTTCTATACGCGATCACGCACATACAAGATTCACAACAATCAATATCATGAACAAACTTTAACTAAATGCGATGATGCATATGCATGCTATCCTATGATCAGTTTTTATTAGATCAGTTTGTACGTGTTCTTGCATGGTTTGCATGGGTTTTACGATGAACAGAGGTGTTCGGATCAAATGTGGACGTGGTGATGATCTTGACTCTAGATCAAACCGATCAACACGTGATCTGTCAACGAAAAAGCTTCTGTTCGAAAGGAATCAAAGAACAGATGCAAAGAAAACGCGATGATGTCATAAGGTAGTATTGGAGACCTACCTTACGTTCTTCTTGGTCTCGAGGTCCTTCTCCTAGCAAGACAGATCATTGGGGCTGTCTTCCGGTGATCTCTCTCGACCGAACTCCGGCGAAGGGTTTACTCGGCGAGCTGGGGCTAGGGCTCTAAGTCATCGGCTCAGGAGGTGGAAAAGAAGTTCATGGTTTCGGCCAAAGGTTCTGGGTTCTATTTATAATCGGGAGGAGAAGAGTCCTAATCTGATTGTATTTCGAATAAGAGTCCTATTCAAATTGTCATTGAATCTTAACAACTTATCTTTAGTTGATTTGGTGCCGTAACATTGTGGAATTCGTGTCGGTTTCCTCCCGTACCGGTATTCCCACGCGTACAGAAGCAAAAACCGCTCCAGAACTCGTTACCTCCGCGGTGATGAGCTCTGGAAGCTCCACGTGTCCATCGGGGGCCTGGTCTCCTCCTTTCCGCAGAGACGAGCTCCGGTTGTGCCGCATGTCAAGCGAGCGAGACCTCCCTCTTTATTAGAGGTGGGCTCTGTGTGCGCCACATATCCTGGCGGTCGGGACCTCCTCTTTATTCGGAGGTGGCTCCGTGCACACCACGTGTCTGTGCCGGACCTCCCCTCTCTTCAGAGGTGGCTCCGGGGGTGCCATGTGTCAGTGCTGGACCTCCCCTCTCTTTGGAGGTAAGCTCCGATATTGCCACGTGTCCTAGCTGCTCCAGACTTCCTTTCTTCTCAGAGACGAGCTCCGAGGTTGACACGTGTCCAACAGTGACGGACCTCTCGGGGATAAGCTCCGGAGGTGACGCGTGTCCAATAAGACCGGACAACTGGGAGGTGAGCTCCGAGATCGACACATATCCCGCGCGTCTGGTCCTCTGTTTTCCGCGGTGAATAGCTCCTAAGGTGACACGTGTCCTGCGGGACTGGCCTCGCTTATCCGCAGAGGATAGCTCCAGGGGCAACACGTGTCCCACGGTGTCAGACCTCTACCCCTCTGCGGGGATGAGCCCTGAGCCTGCCACGTAGCAATATAAAATACAATTGTACTTTTTTATCCTTTCTCGATTTCAACTTATTTTAAAAATGTTTTCTACATATAAAATATGAATATGTGCAGAACCCGAAAATGAGGGTGTCACAAATCTACCCCCCTTAAATTGAATCTCGCCCTCGAGATTCGATAGTAGAGAATAAATGAGGGAATTCTGTCTTGAAGTCTTCTTCACGCTCCCATGTGGCTTCATCTTCGGTGTGATGGCTCCATTGTACCTTGCACCATCGGATCACTTTGTTCCTTGTGACCCTTTCCTTTACGTCAAAATTTGGACGGGGTGCTTCGCATAGGTCAGGTCCTCTTGAAGTTCAAGCTCTTCCATTGGTACTTGCTCCTATGGTACTCTCAAGCACTTCTTGAGCTGGGATACATGAAACACGTCATGTACGTCGGAGATGTGTGTTGGGAGCTCTTGTTGATAGGCTACTTCTCCTTGCTTGTCCAAAATCTTAAATGCTCCGATGTAGCAAGGTGCTAGCTTGCCTTTGACGTTGAAACGTCGTTGGCCACGGATAGGCGATACCTTAAGGTATACGAAGTCTCCTACTTTGAAAGTCAACTTCCTTCGCCTATTGTCCGCATAGCCTTTCTGTCGTGACTGAGCAGCCTTTAAGTTCTCCTGTATCGTTTGGACTTGCTTTTTAGCTTCTTGTAGCAGTTCGGGCCCAAAAACTTGGTTTTCTCCGGTCTCGTTCCAAAACAGCGGCTTTCTACACCGTCTACCGTACAATGCTTCGAAAGGTGACATCTTCAAGTTGGCTTGATAGCTGTTGTTATAGGAGAATTCCGCGTACGGCAAGCTCCTATCCCAACTACGTCCATATTTCAAGGCGCAAGCTCTCAACATGTCCTCCAAATTTTGGTTTGTCCTTTCCGTTTGCCTGTCGGTCTGTGGGTGATAGGCGGAGCTAAAATTCAGTTGTGTACCCATAGCTTTCTGCAGCTTCCTCCAAAATCTAGAGGTAAACTGAGAACCACGAACTGAGACTATCCTCCTAGGGACTCCATGACGGCACACGATCTGCTCCATGTACAACTCAGCTAATTGTGCAATGTTGTACTTGGCCCTTACAGGGAGAAAATGGCTGTTTTCGCCAATCGGTCCACGATAACCTAGATGGAGTCATAACCTGACTGAGTACGTGGCAATCCGATGATGAAATCCATACTGATGTCCTCCCACTTCCACTCGGGTACCTTCAAGGGTTGCAACAATTCAGCGGGTCTTTGATGTTCGGCCTTCACCCGTTGGCATGTGTCGCATAGGACAACGTATTCGGCTATGTCCCTTTTCATACCATCCCACCAATAACAAGTCTTCAGGTCCTTGTACATTTTGGTACTTCTGGGATGTATGGAATAAGGTGAATCATGTGCCTTTTTTAAAATCATGTCGCGGATGTGCTTCATGTTAGGCACACAAATCCTTTTTCCTAGCCAAAGCGTACCCTTCTCATCTTCATTAAAATCCTTCTCTATTCCTTGTTGGATCCTTTCCTTGATCTCCTTGATCTCCTCATCCATTGCTTGGCCATCTCTTATTTCTTGCTCCAATGAAGAGTGGAGCTCCATCACTTCTATCTTGTTCAAGAATCCGAGGTGTAATCGTTCGAACTCCTTACGGAGTTCGGGTGGTAGCTCCCGAACCGTGAGTTGGTGACATGCTCCCTTCCGGCTCAATGCATCAGCTACTACATTGGCCCTTCCAGGGTGATAGTTGATTCCAACATTGTAATCCTTGATGAGTTCCAACCATCGACGTTGCCTCAAATTCAAGTCCGTTTATGTAAATATGTACTTGAGGCTTTTGTGATCCGCATAGATCTCGCATCAATGACCAAGGATATAATTTCTCCAAATCTTCAATGCATGCACTATCTGCTGCTAGCTCCAAGTCATGTGTAGGATAATTAAGCTCGTGCTTCTTTAATTGTCGTTAGGCATAGGCTACCACTTGTCCTTCTTGCATGAGCACACATCCGAGCCCTTGTCTCGATGCATCACAATATATGTCAAAGCTCTTGCTTACGTCCGGCAATACCAAAACCGGCGCTGTGGTTAGCCTTTTCTTGAGTTCCTCAATGCTCTCTTGGCACGCTGATGTCCAATGGAACGCTTTTCCCTTTGTTAGAAACTCCGTCATAGGTTTTGCTATCTTAGAGATGTCCTTGATGAAGCATCGGTAGTATCCAGCCATCCCAAGAAAACTCCGAACGTCCTTCATGTTTTGCGGTTGGTTCCACTTCAGAACATCTCCCACTTTTCCAGGATCAACCGATACTCCTTCCTCGGAGATAATGTGGCCTAGAAACGATATCTCCTTTAGCCAAAATTGACACTTGTTAAGCTTGACATACAATTGATGCTCACGCATTTTCTTCAAGGTCAATCTTAAATGTTCTTCATGCTCCTCCTCACTTTTTGAATACACCATAATGTCGTCGATAAAAACCACGATGAACTTATCCAAGTACTCCATGAAAACCTTGTTCATAAGGTACATGAAGTATGCGGGTGCATTTGTTAACCCAAAAGACATGACGGTATATTCATACGAACCATACCGTGTTCGAAAGGCAGTCTTGGGTATATCGGAGGGCTTAATCTTCAGCTGGAAGTATCCCGACCGAAGATCAATCTTGGAGAACACTCGGGCTCCTTTCATTTGGTCGAATAGGTCCTCTATATGGGGCAGAGGGTATTTATTCTTGATTGTCACCTCGTTGAGAGACCTATAGTCCCCGCACATCCTTTGGGTTCCATCCTTCTTGTCTACGAAGAGCACGGGGGCTCCCCATGGTGACGAGCTTGGACGTATAAAACCCTTCTCCAACTGCTCCTGAATTTGCTTCTTGAGTTCCACTAGTTCATTGGTGGGCATCCTATAGGGTCTCTTTGCTATGGGTGCAGTTCCAGGTACCAGATCAATGGCAAACTCAATGTCCCGGTTAGGTGGCATACCTGGAAGCTCTTCTGGAAACACGTCCGAGAATTCCTGAACCACTAGAATGCTGTCCAACGTTGCTCCTTCGACGTGGTTCAAACTTGCCTTATTGGTTGTTTGCTGGGCTGACTTAAACTCGATACGAATACCGTCCTCGTTTGTCAACTGCACGCTTCTCTCAGCACATTGGATTACTCCGTTGTGCTGGCTTAACCAATCCATCCCGAGTATTATGTCAAGCCCTTGGGAATCCAAGACAATGAGGTTGGCAAGGAAGTCTACCCCCCTTATTTTAAGGCTTACTTTCGGACATACTATATTAGTCCTCATCTCTCCACCGGGAGAATTAACTAACTTAGCACATTTTAAGTTTGATATGGGTAGATTATGCTTGGGAACATACTTGGATGATATGAAGGAATGTGATGCTCCAGAATCAAATAAAATGGTGGCTGGGTTGGAATTGGCAAGGAACATACCAATTACGATGTCCTCAGCCTGTTGTGCTTCCTCAGCAGAGACATGGTTCACGCTGTCTTGAGCATAGTACTGCTGTCCACGGTTTCCTTGATTGTATCCTCCGTTCGGTCACGGGTTCTGCTTGGGCACGTTGCCTTGCTGTCCAAGACCTCTCCTTGGGCACTGGCTCGTGAAGTGTCCTGTTTCCCCACATGCAAAGCATGCCCTTTTGCCCACGGCAGCAGGTACGTTGGGGCGGGGGTTTTGAACAGGAGCGCCCATGTTGGGTCGGGGCACAGGAGGCAAGGACACACGAGGTGCTTGTGCAACGGGTCGTTGCTGTGGTGGCTGACTAGGGCGGTATGCAGGAGCCGTCGATCCATACTGCGGTGCAGATGGGGGCGTGTACCGAGGTCGTACATTGCTCCCTTGTGGCTGGTATGACATCTTCCTCTTGCCCTCTCGCTCGATCTCTCAGATCTTGCTTTCAACCACTATAGCCGGTCAACCAGCTTCTGGAAGCTCGCGTAGTCATTGTTGAGGAGCTGAACCTGGATCTCATTGTTCAACCCTCTCATGAACAGGTATTGCTTCCTCTGGTCTGAGTTGACATCTTCGGGGGCATACCGGGACAATTGTGTGAACTTGTTGAGGTACTCATTCACGCTCTTCTGTCCTTGGCGGAGACCTTCGAACTCCTGTCTCTTGAGCATCATTACACTAGCAGGGATGTAATGAGAGCGGAAACTCTCCTTGAACTCAATCCAAGTGATCGTCTCCGGGTCGACATGAGCGTTGCATTGGGCATCCCACCAGTCAGCGGCAGCTCCCATGAGTTGGTACGACGCAAAAAGAACCTTCTCTCGGTCATTGCACTGCACTATGGCAAGCTTCTTCTCCATGGACTTCAACCAGTCGTCGGCCTCCATGGGGTTGTTAGCTTGAGCAAAGTTGGGTGGTCGAGTCCTCATGAACTCTCCCAGTCTGTTATGAGCCGGCGGTGGTGGTGGCGCGGTGCTGCCGGAACAGGGTTGTTGTTGTTGGCCTCCAACTAACCCAAAGTTTGGATCATGGTTTGCATAAGTTGATTTTGCATGGCCATCAACCGTTCCAAGTTGTTCTCACCAGCTCCGGGGTTAACAGGAACTTCGTCGTGGCCATCCTCTTGGTTGCCACGGACGTTCCTTCCATGGCGGCCGGCGTTTCCTCTCACCATCTATGAGAGAGAACGAAATAGAATAGAGGTTAGAAGGTTAGATGGATCCACCTCACTATATGCATCAAGGTGGATTGGACTATATATATTAGCCCATATGAGGATGTGAACAATTGCCGAGGCATCTCACACCTCTTTCTACTTATGTGTGGGTATAGAAAACGCTTGAGACGTCCCACAACTCACACTAAGCACACAATCACAAGCAATCACCACAAGGGCTCACACAACTCCTATTCAAGGATTATTCAATGGGGGTCCTATATGGCTTAGGGTGATGCCAAACTGTGATCCAACTATGGCTTCTCCTAGGCTTGTATCCTATGTCAAGGTAGTTCCAATGCCAATCTATGCATCCTAGGCTTGCATCCTATGGTCAACGTGGCTTAGCTTACTAATCTGTGATCTATCTCGGTTGTGTGATCTATGATCAACCCGTGGCAGGTTGATACCAATCCGTGTCTGATACCAACTTGTGACTTCTATCTAAGAGTATAACCTACCGTCAACCCGTGGCTCTGATACCAATATGTGACGCCCTCAATTCTGTGGAAAACCACGGAACCGAGAACTGATGCATATGTGTGCCCAGGATGTTCATCACACATACACATATGTTCCACAAACTGAACTCAGAATATATATTACGACGAATAACAGGGTTTTATTACAATGTCTCATGAGTCTTGGACTCATGCTAACAGCGGAAGTCTTAATTTAACAGCGGAAGTCTTATTTCCATGCAGCGGAAGTCTTCTAACTAGTGCAGAAGCAATCTAAGCAGCAGTGGTGGCTCCATCTCTACTCCATCCCCACAGGCAAAGTTGAGGACATATTACACGCCTAATGCTCCACCTGGTCTTCATAGTAATCTTCTCCTGTTGCTGATGATGAAATAATAATGCAAGTTTGAGTACAATGATGTACTCAGCAAGTGCGGGAAAATATGATATGTAGCTCACAACAAGGTGGGTATAAAAAGGCTCATTGCAGAAAGCAAAGTTATTTATTAAAACCGTAATAAAACAACAACTTAACTTTAAGTGAACGTAATTCCAACATGTATTAAAACACCAATCATACCTCCATTATGTTCATCACTTTCCATGTCCCAATCAGAAGTTAATCAACCTCATTCTTGCTCACAAATACCTTCTCGTATTCGCTACCATATCACGAATACCATCTCGTATTCGATACCATTTCATCTCATAAACAATTCCGTCTCACACCGAGACCAATCTCGTTGCCATGACTCAACGGTCATGCAACCAATCTTATCACCCGGACTCAACGGTCCCGAAAACAAAACCAAAATCAAACCATAACCAAAACCATCCCGAAATAACCATCCAACTAATCATGGAAGTTGGCCAGGAGCTCGTGACCGTAAGCTCGGCTATCACGATAGTTTTAGGCTCTGCAGGGTTTGCACTTCTTTACCCACAAGTTTGTGATTTTGTCACCTGTCGGCGACTGCAGAACCTCCATTATACCAGTACACAACCATCGGTGTATGGCCAAGATATTACAAAATAGCCTTTACAAAGGGGCTACTAGATGTATGGACTCACTAAGGTTTCACCGGCAGGCTAGAATCTCCAATTCTCCCACCCACGGGCCCCCTCTTGTGCCATGCAGTTCCCAGGGCAGTCCTCACTCCACTCCCGTTCCCCGCGCCTTCCACGGTCCATAACAATTTAGCAACTTACCTAATTAGTCAGCTAAGCCGCACCCATGCTTGGCCATGTGGTGGCACTGTTATCCTGGCTTGTGCTCGCATGAACCGGTCCTTAGATCTACGGCAAGTAAACCACCATATCTTTCTACCTCATTCACAAACCCAGTCTTGCCTAGATCTCCCGATGATCCATGTTCATTAACAACATCAGTTCCTCAATATTCTTACGAGTGCAGTTAGCTAGACACATCTATCTCGCTTCCCGTAATCCCATGGACTCAGCGAAACATAAAAGTAAAAACCTTACCCGACTCATAAACTTCCCTGGCGACAAAGGTGGTTTAACCAAAACTAGTAAATGCCTATAAAAGGGTTTCCCATCATGTTTGACTCAGCACTCATGCCTTATCGCAAACAAAACAGTTTTTCCAAAACATAGGATCAATATGGTCAAGGGGCACTTGCCTTGTTCTGGCTGTTCCGGTTGCTCTTGGATCTTAAAACCTTGTTGTGGCAGCTCGTCATAAACAGCTCCTTGAGCTTGTCCTTCTATACGCGATCACGCACATACAAGATTCACAACAATCAATATCATGCACAAACATTAACTAGATGCGATGATGCATATGCATGCTATCCTATGATCAGTTTTATTAGATCAGTTTGTACGTTTCTTGCATGGTTTGCATGGGTTTTACGATGAACAGAGGTGTTCGGATCAAATGTGGACGTGGTTTTGATCTTGACTCTAGATCAAACCGATCAACACGGGATCTGTCCACGAAAAAGCTTCTGTTCGAAAGGAATCAAAGAACAGATGCAAAAAAAACGCGATGATGTCGTAAGGTAGTATTGGAGAGCTACCTTATGTTCTTCTTGGTCTCGAGGTCCTTCTCCTAGCAAGACAGATCATTGGGGATCTCTTCCGGCGATCTCTCTCGACCGAACTCCAGCGAAGGGTTTACTCAGCGAGCTAGGGCTAGGGCTCTAAGTCGTCGGCTCAGGAGGTGGAAAAGAAGTTCATGATTTCGGCCAAAGGTTCTGGGTTCTATTTATAATCGGGAACAGAAGAGTCCTATTCAAATTGTTGTTGAATCTTAACAACTTATCTTAGTTGATTTGGTGCGGTATCATTGTGAAATTCGTGTCGGTTTCCTCCCGTACCGGTATTCCCACGCGTACAGAAGCAAAAACCGCTCCAGAACTCGTTACCTCTGCGGTGATGAGCTCCGGAAGCTCCACGTGTCTATCGGGGGCCTGTTCTCCCCCTTTCCGCAGAGACGAGCTCCGGTTGTGCCGCGTGTCAAGCGAGCGAGACCTCCCTCTTTCTCAGAGGTGGGCTCCGCGTGCGCCACGTATCTTGGCGGTCGGGACCACCTATTTATTCGGAGGTGGCTCCGTGCACACCAAGTGTCAGTGCCGGACCTCCCCTCTCTTCGGAGGTGGCTCCGGGGGTGCCATGTGTCAGTGCTGGACCTAACCTCTCTATGGAGGTAAGATCCGATATTGCCACGTGTCCTATCTGCTCCAGACTTCCTTTCTTCTCAGAGACGAGCTCCTAGGTTGACACGTGTCCAACAGTGACGGACCACTTGGAGATAAGCTCCGGAGGTGAAGCGTGTCCAATAGGACCGGACCCCTTGGAGGTGAGCTCCGAGATCGACACATATCCCGCGCGACTGGTCCTCTGTTTTCCGCGGTGAATAGCTCCTAAGGTGACACGTGTCCTGCAGGACTGGCCTCGCTTCTCCGCAGAGGCTTGCTCCGGGGGCAACACGTGTCCCACGGGGTCGGACCTCTCCCCCTTTGCGGGGATGAGCCCCGAGACAGCCATGTAGCTAGTTTAGCGGTGGACCTCTCCCCATTTGCGGAGATGAGCTCCGAACGGGCCACGTGGCCAGCGAGCCGCGGGAGTTGTCTTTGACGCTTTCTGTAACTGGAATTGTACTTTTTGATCCTTTCTTGATTTCAACTTATTTTAAAAATGTTTTATACATATAAAATATGAATATATGCAGAACCCGAAAATGAGGGTGTCACACTACGGATGATCTGAGCAAAATTGGGAGAAATTTTATTGCACCATGTGGTCTCCAAAGTCCCCACAAGTACAAGGCTTATCTGAATTTTGAGCCCACATCTGGAGTTTTAACATGTCTAACAGTGGAAGATCTAATTAGGGTAGGTCTCCATGGTTTTAACAAAATTTGTTTCACCATTTTTGGAGCTACCAACAGAGAGATATGAATTTTGGAAGTTGATAAGAAATGCTGAAAATGTCTCTGTTTATTTTCCTATTTTTCAGAGACATAAAGGTTTGACACCACATTTGGCCAAGAAAATGAGGTCCAATGCCTCTGAAATTTTTACTGGAGTTCCAGGATTTTCGGATGAAGGGCCTGCCCAAAATTGGGAATTTTCCCATAAACAAAACTCCTGTGAAAACTCCTACAAGATTTTCCTTAAATGAATTAATGAGCCAAATCCAGAGATTTTTATAACCATTGGGCTGCACCCCTGGATAGTACCCTCTGAGAGGAATCCAACAGAATTTTTTTGACAATTGTTGGACATTCCTACACAAAGTTATGGCTCTTCAATGTTTGAACTGAAATAGGAAAATATGAAAATGTTTAAACGCTGCAGCAGGCCCCACATGTCAGCACCGTCCTCCACCTCACGCCAAACAGAGGACCGGCGGCGTTCTCCGGCGAGGGTGGTGGGAACGGCATTCCCGGCCGCCTCCTGGGCCAAATCTCGCCGCTTCCCCATTTTTCACCCTGCTGAGCACAATGGTGGTGTCGCCGGCGGCCGAAACTTGCCGGAAAATGGTGCGCACCGGTGACAGCAGGGTTTCAAACTCCGGTGAGGTCGGGAAGCTTCATTCCTCCACCAAACGATCGGCTCTCGAGCTCTAGAGCACCATTTGAGGATGTAGGGACTAGGCATGGCAACCTAATCCACCGGGGAGCCCTCCAAACCTATCGGCACCGTTCGCCCGAAGTGGTCCGAAGGTTTTCCTGCAACAAGAACGTGTAATCCTCGCTCTACACCTAATTTCCCGGCCTAGAATCGACGGAGGAAGGGCGCTAGCTAGTCTAGAACCTGTGTGCAAAGTTTGAGCTACTGACAACACGAATTGAAGCGGAATTAGCAACTCTTTACCTCGGGGTCGAGTTGTGCTGCCCGGGGAAAAATCTCCGAATTCTCTTCCGAGGAGTCACGGCTTGGGCTGAATTTTGGAGGAGAGCAGCTCCGGTCGTAGGTGCACCAATGGGTTGGATTGCTTGAGCATGAGTTTCTCCGGTTTGTGCTGTCCACGGTGACCGAAAGCTGGAACTTCCGGTGTTCACGGCGGCAAAGCAACAACTCCGGGAATTTCAAGCTCCAACAGGCAGAGATCGAAGGAGTAGGGATGGTGGATGGCTAGAGGACATGTTGGTGATGGTTTTTGTTGTGGGAAGCTCGAGCAACTGAGCTCGGGGTTCTGTGGTCGATCGGGAGAGAACTCAGCTGCGGTGTAGCTCGAGGATTCGGTCGTGCGCTCGAGCAGAGGGGCTGGGGAGGCTGCGGATGAAGGCAGGGAGGAGAAGTAGAAGTGTGTTCTGGCTCGGATCACCCAAGCGCACGGCTTGACTTCGGGAGCACGCAAGGAAGCAGATCGGTGGAGCTGCCTTCGCTCGGTGGCGCGTGGTGAACGCCCGAGGGAAAAACAGAGAGGAGAAATGAAATTGTGAGACTGACTGCTGGGTCCAACCACCTCATTTTCTTAATCAAATTTCTCCACTGATCTTTTCACCACAGCTACTCACAATTGAATGCTTTACTTCACCCCAAAGCTAAGGTTTGAAATGTTGAATTCAAATGATTTGAATTCTGGTGTGGAGTTTGAATTGTGTGTGATCATTTGAATTTATAATGAAACTTGAAATCTCCCTTTTGCATTATTCCAAAAACATAGCAAACCAACTCCAATGTTTCTGATTTTTGGCATGGCTGCTAATTCAAATGTGGAGAACACATTTGTGGAATTAAATTTGCAAATTGAGGAAGTTGGGATTTGAATCTGAAATTTAAATTCAGATTAGATGGTTCCCTCTTTTAATCCCAAACAAATATTAAAACCCCTCCAAATGAGCTGAAATTTGGAAGGTTGAATATATGAAATACGAAGACCCAAGTTATAAATTTAGATCTCCATGGTGGAAGTTTTTGGAAGGTTTGAATCATCACATTGAACTCACACCGTTAAAATACAAAGTTTTAATTCCCCTCATTTTTCCTAAGTGTACATGTGTGGAAATTCTTGCTACCACTTTTTGGTGATTTTACATCCCCCCCCCTTAAAAATAATCTCGTCCCGAGGTTCCAAAGAAAAGCAAAGGTGGGGAAACTTTACCGGGTATACGATGATAGCAAGTCCGGATAATTTGTTCGTAGATAGTCCTTGCTTTCCCATGTCACCTCATCAGCGGTATGGTTACTCCACAAGACCTTGTAAAACCGTAAAGTCCGGTTTCTTGTGGCGCGAGTCTTTTCATCGACAATCCGGATCGGATACTCCGTGTATGTGGGGTCCGGTTGAAGAACTTCTATGTCTTCAGTGCAGATTTCAGCCCAGGGTTTGAGGCACTTCATCAGCTGAGAGATGTGGAAGACGTTGTGAATTCCTGCGAGCGACGCCGGTAAATCTAGGCGGTAGGCCACGGGTCCGCATTTTTCAATGACGGTAAACGGACAGATGAATCGCGGCACAAGCTTGCCCTTCACTTTGAAATGATGAACTCCCTTCATCGGAGACACATGGACATAAACCTGGTCCCTGATGTCGAAGTGAAGAAGACAGCGTATTTTATCCGCATAGCTCTTCTGACGAGATTGAGCAGCCTTGAGATTGACTTGTATTACTCGCACTCGTTCTTCAGCCTCATTCACAAGTTCAATGCCGTAGATAACTCGCTCGCCAGACTCGCACCAGTTGAGAGGTGTGCGGCATTTCCGGTCGTAGAGAGCTTCATACGGCGCCATCTTGATGCTAGCCTGATAGCCATTGTTGTAAGAAAATTCTGCCAACGGAAAATGATCGTCTCAATTTTTGCCGTGGTGGATGGAACAAGAGCGTAGCATGTCTTCAAGCACTTGATTCACCCGTTCAGTTTGACCATACGTCTGCGGGTGATAAGCGGAGCTGCGGATCAGTTTAGTCCCCAATGACGCATGCAGCTGTTCCTAAACCGAGCAACGAACAGCGCACCGCGATCTGAAATAATGGAGCGGGGAACACCGTGCAAGCACAAGATCCTTGCAATATAGAGCTCCGCATATTTCTTGGCCACGTAGCCCATATGTACGGGAATAAAATGTGCCGACTTGGTTAGTCGATCGATTATCACCCAAATTGAATCATTGTTGTGGGAGGTGAGAGGTAACCCGACTATGAAGTCCGTACTGATATCCTCCCACTTCCACGCCGGAATGTTCAAGGGTTGCAGCTGTCTGGCTTTACGCATATGGTCGGCTCTCACCCGCCGACACGTATCACATTTGGATACGTACTTTGCAATTTCTCTTTTCATACATGTCCACCAAAAACTGGTTTTCAGATCCTGTTACATCTTGTTGCTGCCCGGATGAATAGAATACTTGGACAAATGAGCCTCGTCCAAGATTTTCTTCTGAAGCTTCATGTCACGGGGTACCACTATACAGTCTTTAAACCATAGAGTACCGTTTCATCCCTTCGGAAGCATTTCATCTTGCCATTCATCATTATTCTCCGAATGTGCGACATTCCCATGTCTTCCTTCTGAGCTTCCATAATATCCTCTCATATGGTAGGGACGAGTGCAAGATTATATAATGCCCCATATGGAACCAAGTACATACTTGGCTCCTCCTCTTCAAGTGGGGTGATGCAGAAATTGTTGACACGAGATTTGCGGCATATGGCGTCGGCAACCACATTTGCCTTTCCGGGATGGTAGTGAATCTCGATCTCATAGTCTTTGATCAGTTCTAGCCATCTCCGTTGCCACATATTCAACTCCTTTTGAGTGAATATATACTTCAAACTCTTGTGGTCGGTGTAGAGGTGCACTAAGTTGCCAAGTAAATAGTGCCTCCACAGTTTCAAGGCCAACACCACAGCAGCAAGCTCAAGATGATGAGTCGGATAGTGCTGCTCGTGGTTACAAAGTTGACGTGAGCCATAGGCGACCACTCTTCCTCCTTGCGTCAATACACAGCCAAGCCCGATACCAGACGCATCACAATATACGTCGAAAGGCTTGGTTGTATCCGGTTGAGCTAACACATGGGCTGTTTTAAGTTGCTTCACCAATGCTTGGAAATCTCCTTAACATGCAGAGTTCCAAGCATATTTGATCCCCTTCTTCAACAATTCAGTCATAGGCTTAGCAAGCTTGGAGAAGTTCAGTATGAATCTCCGATAATATCCCGCTAAACCAGGGAAACTCCTGACTTCATGGACAGATGTAGGGGGCTTCCATTTCAGCACTTGTTTGATTTTGCTTGGATCAACTGCAATGCCTTCCGCAGAAATAATATGACCAAGAAACGGCACTTGGCTGATCCAGAACTCGCACATGCTGAAGTTGGTATAAAGCTTATGGTCTCGCAATCGTTGAAGCACGATATACAGGTGTTCGGCGTGTCCTTCTTCATACTTGTCCAACTCTGGCATGAACACTGAGTAATTAGATACATGAAATGTGCCGCGGCGTTGGTGAGACCAAAGGACATGATGAGGTATTCATATAGCCCATATCTCGTCGAGAAGGCCGTCTTCGGAATATCCTCTGCTCGGATCTTGATTTGGTGATATCCGGAGCAAAGATCCATCTTTGAAAATACACTTGCACCCACAAGTTGATCGAAGAGAATATCGATGCGGGGCAGTGGATATTTATTCTTGATGGTGAAGGCATTGAGAGGTCGGTAGTCCATACACAACCTCGAGGTTTCATCCTTCTTCTTCACAAATAGCGCCGAGTATCCCCATGGCAAGGAACTAGGTCGAATGAAACCCTTATTCATTAAATCGTTGAGCTGCTCCTTTAGTTCAGCTAGCTCATTCGGAGTAACCTTATACGGTCTCTGTGATATCGGTGTCGTCCCGGGTACAAGTTCGATCTTGAAATCGACATCCCTTTCGGGTGGCATGCCCGGGAGATCATCCGGAAAGACATCCGGGTATCCACGGACCACACGAATATCCTCAAGTTTTATGGCTTCCGTGTTATATGTGGATGGAGCTTCTTGAACCGAATGGTCAAGAATAAGAACACTTGTTCATGAAGGGGAAAGTTTAAACGAACCACACGTGGAATGATGTGAAGAATAGCACAATGGGGATGTAGCCATGACATCCCTAAAATGACATCAAGTTTTTGACTGTCTAACATAATTAGAGAAGTCGGGTATAGATTCCCACCCAATTGTAATGGTGCTCTATAGACCATCCTATCAGCTGTTATTTTTCCACTCGGAGAGCATATCAAGTATATTTAATAACATAAGACTGACTTATGAAATTATGGGTGGCACCGGAGTCAAAAAGTATGACTACGGGATGATCTAAATAAGAAAACATACCTGCGAGGATGGGTTTGCCATCCAGCACGTCTTCGATGGCTGAGTGGTGGAAGTCGCCGGGTCTTTGTTCTGGTTTCTTGGGCTGATTACGGGGCTGATTTGCACCCTGATACGGTGCTGCACCCCTGCCCTGTCGCTGCTCAGGGAAGTCCCTCGCAATATGCCTGACACGACCACACGTGAAGCATGTGTAAGGTGTCGGGGTCCCTCCAACTCGAGGACGGAATCCTGGTGCACGCGGTTAAAACTGAGGCACACGCGGGACCATCCTTTGCTGTTGCTGTTGCTGTGGTGGATACGATGGTCTGAAGCTTGGTGCATTAGATTGGCGACCACTAAACTGAGGCGGTCGCGCCGGTGGCTGCCATCTTTGACCGGATGGTGAGCGGTACACCATATGGTATTTTTGTGGCGCTCCACGACTGCTGCTCGTCAGCGTGCTGCATTTCCTCTTATCAGAACCGCGCTTGCGCTGAGGATTTTCTTGTAAAATCGTGGCATTAACAAGGTCATTGAATGTGCCATGATTGCTTTGGGCGAGATGGACCTTCATTTTAGAATTCAGGCCCCGAAAGAATGCGTTCCACTTATCTTCCTCTGTTCCCACAAATTCTGGCGCATACTGCGCCAGCCAGTTGAATGACCTGGAGTACTCATGAGCACTCCTCTCGCCTTGTTTCAGCGCTAGGAACTCTTGGAGCTTCCTCTCCATAACACCGGGAGGTATGTGGTAGGCGCGGAATGCCTCCCGGAACTCCGTCCATGTGAAGGCATGGCCAGCCGGTAAGGAAGCGGTGTAGTTTGCCCACCATGTACCGGCTTCTCCTTGAAGCTGTTGCGTTGCGTACAGCGCCTTCTGGTGTTCGGTGCACCGTAGTAAACCGAACTTCACCTCAAAAGTGTGGATGAAACTGTCCACCTCCAAAGGCTCTTCGGCCTCCGTAAAGACCGGTGGATGGGTCGCCAGGAAATCTGAATATGAACTTTGTTGGGGCTGGCGTTGCCCATTGTCTTGGCATCCTCCCTGACGGGACGCGTTTTGCTGCACTAGCATCTGCAGCAACTCGGTTTCCTCATCTCGCGAGCTGAGCACTACGGCGAGAACCTCCCCAAGATTTCTTGGAAGTTCTGGCGGTGGAGGAGGTGGTTGCTGCTGCGTCGTGGTTTGCTCCTGAGGTGGAGACTCATCACCACGAAGCTGACTTGGACCTCCCTCCTCTTGTGTTGAACGTGTACGCACCATTCTGCATTCATACCATTCAAACGATCAGCACATGTTGGTTTATTTCATCCATTCTATACAATAGTAGTGCAAGAATAGAATAAATAATACGCATAACAATCACACATATGGAAAAAGTATAAACTTTACACAACATATACATCCCTGGACCATGTCACACGATTGAGTTCCAAAATAATGAACCTTATGGATTAATGTTCATTTCGACCATCATGGGTCGCCACGGGATGTGAATTGTGTTAGCATGCGTAATCCTCGCTATTGTACTGGGCCCAAACATGTCCTAGCTCGAAGTGATATATCAAATGCATAAACTTTTTGACTCTAACTCGCTGTTTTACATCAGCCACTGGATGTCGAAATGTGAAACTAAGTATTTTGGTTGAAACACTTCAACATGGTGTTCACTGTCCAGCTTCTAGTCCAGCTGACCAGTCTGGAAAATTCATCTGTTTTGACAACTTTGGAAGCAAAATCTGGACTAGATTTCAACAACAAAATTATAGTAGACTCAAAAAGGAATCCAGATTGTATTTATTTTCCTCCATATACTTCCTAGTTTATGAGTTATGATTTCTACAAGTTGACAGAATTTTCTCAGGAATTTTTACAGCACCTCCTTTGCAAGTGGCTGTTTTGTTCACAAAATTCCATCTATTTCTGCCCTTAATCTAGGAAAACACTGAACTACAAAGTTGTAGCACATTTCCTACACTTTCCAACGGTGTCTTACTTGACCCTTATAAATATTATTACAGAAAGTTGTAGTCAAAATACAGAAAATTCCACAGAGCATTTTGGTCTATCCTGTTTCTGGACAGTGCCTACTCATCTGAGATTTTCATCCATTTGGAGGGAAATTTTGTTCTGGAGTTCTACAGAAAAGTTGTAGAAGACTTCAAAACCTTTCCATAATAGTATCACAGACCCCCATTGGTTCAACCAATCCTATGTTATACCCTATTTAAATTCAGCAAAGTTTCTGCCGAAAACAGGGGAGGTTGTTCCTTATTCTTTGAAAATGAATCTACACTCCCAATTGACTCTTAGTTCAATATAGGAGCTCAATAAACCCTAAATGGAATCCTAAACTTAATTTTGACTCTTTTCTTTAAAAATATCCTTTTATGCAGTCTCAGTACTACGTTTCCTCACCAAAGAAAAATCCTAAGCCGGTATTCCGGCATATACGTGTTAAATGGTGGAACTAAGAACATCACTCACAAACGGTTTATATGCGTCATGCACTAACGTGGTTAATGTACCTGCAGAAGAACACCCAATAATGGTGCACACAAAGGTTTTTGACAATTCAGGCAGTTCCATATCATAATAAAAACATACGGTCCGTATCATTGCCATATGAATCGTCCTTGAGTCAAGCCACGTCTCAAGGTACATGGTCGTGTTTTCACACCACACGACGGGGAACCCGAGCAGAGCGCGAACGGGTCATCATGGCTGGGAATTTTATCAACCCAACGGATACCTCCTACTGCCTCATGACCGGTGAGGCACGCCGATGACAAGCGCTGTGTATGTCCCTCTGAACATTGAACGTTCAAAAGTTGCATACTATCGTGTTGCTTACCACATGATGGGGTATTCTCACTTTTGCCTAAAGCACACTGGAGATCAGCATTTTCATATGCTCTCAGAACTATAGAGAGGTTCAGAGACTCATATTAACTACCATGCCAAGCCACAGTATACCATTCCATACTATTGCTCGTATGGCGAGCCTACCGCAATTGATCCACCTGCGGTGGCGTACCTTACCTCTTACCTAACGTCGGAGCGTCGTTACAGAATGTATAACAAGTATGTTAGCATTTTCACCATAATATCTACTACTATCATAGACCTTATGTGGGCATAGTGACTAATTCTCACTCGACTACTTCTAAGTTTTCAAAATAGGCTCTTTTCGAGCGTGCTATTCCCAATGCGGCTCTGATACCACACCTATGGGGACCACCCTATGGTTCACCCACTCCAGGATCGCAGAGGGTGGTGCCGTGCGATGCGGCACCCAACAGCACACAAGAAAAGAATAAGAACAACATACAAACTATTATTTGATATAAAACAGCAGATGTCTTTTACAAAACATAATTATACAGCGGAAGTATTCTTTATCACTACTCCCTCATCCTAACTAAGCAATAGTATAGCCGTCCAGCCCGGGGACGCTACCCAGTAGCAGCACACCAATGAAGATCACAGCGGCGTGCAGGGCTCCAGCTCGGCCGTGTACCCCGACGGGGGCACCGCCTCGTCCTCGGACCCCACCTCATAGCTCTCACCTGCACACAACTCAGTTATTGCAACCGTGAGCATGATGGCTCAGCAAGGCTTAACCAACAACCCTAATCATGAAACTCTACATGCAGGGATGTGTAATATAGGACAAAGACTTTGCAATAAAGACACGCCTACAGGTTAATCCTTACTTCCAGTTTTATAGCAACAGTTTAATGAGACTTAGGAAGCCCTCACATCGGATGTCCACAATAAAAAATAAACGCTTTCCTACGATGTGGTGATGCCCAAAGTGGAAGATAATCTTAATTAGCTCTACATCTACAGCAGACATGGTTTCAAAACAGTAATAGTTCACCACAGCATATAATCATTCATCTGGCTTCTTTCACTTCTTACTGCGTCATAAAACAGTGAACAAGAGGTACTCAAATAACCACGAGGGACGGTGATTGCAATCAGGAGACACCCGGACAACATGTCACATACACCCACTTTCAGAAGTGTGATGCCACACACCTTTCTACTCTGTTGTATGCAACAACCTTTCAAAGGAAACCCAAATGCCGAACCAGTCCATCCGTAACGGGCAGGAGGTCCCTGCGCGGAGCGTGACTGTCCCACCGGCAGATTTACACCTTGCTACCCTCAACCCACTTCTATAAAACGGTTGGGTAAGCCTCGGCACCCAGGTTAACCAATTACATCGGTTTCTTGCTTATGTCAGTATGCCATCTGGTACTGTTCGATACTCATTCATCAAGCCCGCACATGACTCGGTCCTCAATCGACATCAACAGGGCTACGCATATGAGACCTCCGCTCACTGCATCCTATCCCCCCTGTTTCAGTTTCACGACCCTTAAGCCATTTTCTACTCTTTCCATACCTTGTGACAAAACCATACCTCGCGAGTACATTCCAACTACTCGACTTCTACCGAGGTCCTAAGAACATTAGCATGGCATTCTCTACTCGTCGAGTCCGTAAACTACCCAACCCTTCATAGGATTTAAAGTCATGCAATTGGGGTTTCAAACACCTTAACTCTAATGCAAACATTTCAACCTAGACATAGGTGATACAAATGAAAAACTTTGTAAAAGGTACTTAAATGCAAACCGGAGCTTGCCTGGTTGCGAGTCAAAAGGAAAGTTAGCTTCAGGTGGCAGGACGTCCAATGGCTCCGGCGTATCCTCAACTTCGGTCACTATATGAGATGTAGAAAAATATATGTATAAGTGCTAATTAAATATAAGAATTCAATTCTATTCATAGCTACTGCTATTTACGTTCTTTAATTGGATTTGGAATTTTTACAGTGGATACTAGACTCTCTATGGATGATCTGACCAAAATTTGGAGAAATGTCATTGCACATTGTGGTCTCCAAAATTGCCACAAGCACAAGGCTTCTCTGAATTTTGAGCCCAAATCAGGAGTTTGGACATAGCTAACCATGGAAGATCTGATTAGGGTAAGTCTCCATGGTTGCAACAAAATTTGTTTCACCATTTTTGGAGCTACCGACAGAGATATATGAATTTTTGAAGTTGGATAGAAGTTCTGAAAAAGTTTCTGTTTAAATTTGAATTTCCAAATAAAGGCTGAACTTTGGAAGGCAATTTAGCCTACCAAATGAACTCCAATGAAGCCCAAATCTTTACTGGAGATCAGTAACTATGAAAAGGATTTGATGCCAAAAATTGGGAATGTTTCAGAAAGAATTGCTCCTGGAATAAATCTCTAAAGGATTTATTATATACAATTCTACATACATTCCTGGGCATTTTCATAGCAAGCAATTTGTTTCTTTTTTGAGGTACTCCTCATGAGGATTCCAACAAAATTGGTCTCACCTTTTTTGGAGTTTTCTACAAAAAGTTATGGCTTTCCAAAGTTTGAACCAAATTAGGAAAATCTGGAAAAGTTTAAACTCGGGCCCCACATGTCAGCACCCTCATCTACCTCGCGCCAAACAGAGGCAACAGCGGCGTTGCTCCGGCGAGGGTGGCGGGAAAATCCTTCCCGGCCGTCTGCAGAGCAAAATCTCGTCGCTCCTCCATTATTTACCCCGCTGAACACGCTGGTGGTGTCGCCGGCGGCCAGAACTCGCTGGAAGATGCTGCGCACCGGTGACAGCAGGGTTTCGAACTCCGCGCGAGGTTAGGAAATTGCATTCCTCCACCAAACGATCGGCTCTCGGGCTCTAGAGCACCAGTGGAGGACGAAGAAGCTAGAACGGTCTGCCCAACTCGATGAAACGGTCGGCAAACTAGGGTTCAACGGTGAGCTAAAACGGTTTCCCATGGCAGCGCGAAAATCGACTAGAACAAGGGCAACTTTTATGGTTTTCCTCGGTTCTTTGTTGAGGATGGGCGCTAGGGAGGTGAGGATCTCTGTGCATGTTTAGCTCGAGGTTTGGTCGACGGTGTAACCCGAATTTGGGTTTAAACCGAGCTTCACTCTTCTACACTAGGGTTCGGGAAAGAATAAAATTCGAGCTACTCGATGGATTATTTGCTACACGGCTGGCGGCTGCACCATCCAGGGCTACCCACGCACCTTTCTTGTATAGGAAGTCGTAGGAGAGGGTGGCCAGATGAGGCTGTCGACGGAGAGCCGAAACAGTGAGGTCCGGTGCACCCCAAAGCCTTGGCGCAAACCCGTGTTTTGTGAACAGCTCTGATCAGAAGCCTTGGAGGAAATTCTAGGAGGAGCTAGATCACGTCAAGGCGCTACTCTTTGTGTGGATAGCTCGAGCAACCGAGCTCGGGAGGCTGTGGTTGATCGGGAGGAAACCGGTGGCGGTGCTCTGCGTGAAGGAAGCAACTGAGGCGCACGCACGAGCTGAGGGGGGAGAGAAATATGGCTGGGGCACTCGGGCGGCTGCTTTGATAGCCCACACGCATTCCGACATTGGGGGAAGCGAGAACCAGCTCGGTGGAACGTCAGCCGGCGGGTTTAATCGGGAGCTGGCGCCCGCACGTGAACAGCCGAGTGAAAACAGAGATTTTTGCCTCTATGGTGACTGACTAGTGGGCCCCTCCCACTTAATGCTCCTTTGATATTTTCTCATTTGTCCCCCAAATTAACTCCTTTGCTTCCTCCCAAAGTAATGGTTTGAAAAGTTGAATTCAAATAATTTGAATTCTGGTGTGAAGTTTGAATGGTGTTTGGTCATTTGAATTTGAAATGGAATTTGAATTCTCCATTTTGTATTGTCCCAAAAACATAGCAAACCAACTCCAAAGTTGCTAATTTTTGGCATGGCTGCTAATTCCAATGGGGAGAACACATTTGTGGAACCAAATTTTCAAATTGAGGGAATTGAAATTTGAAAGTGAATTTTATATTCATATTGGAGGGCTTCTCCTTTTAATCCCAAACAAATACTAAAACCCCTCCAAATGAGCTGAAATTTGGAAAGTTGAATATTTGAAATATGAAGACCCAAGTTATGAATTTATATCTCCATGTTTGGAAGTTTTGGGAAGTTTGAATCCTCACATTGAACCTACACCGTTATAATTCAAAGTTTTAATTCCCCTCATTTTTCCGAAGTGTATATGAGCTGAAAATTCTTGCTACCACATTTTGGAGATTTTACATCCCTCCCCCCTTAAAAAGAATCTCGTCCCGAGATTCCAAAAGAAATGCAAAGTGGGGGAAACTTTACCGGGTATACAATGATAGCAAGTCCGGATAATATGTTCGTAGATATTCCTCGCTTTCCCATGTCGCGTATTCAGTGGTATAGTTACTCCACAAGACCTTGTAGAACCATAAGGTCCGGTTCCTTGTGACGTGAGTCTTTTCATCGATAATCCGGATTTGATACTCCGTGTACGTGAGGTCTGGTTGAAGAACTTCTATGTCTTCAGTGTGGATTTCAGCGGAGGGTTTGTGGCACTTTCTCAGCTGAGAGATGTGGAAGACATTGTGAACTCCTGCGAGCGACGCAGGTAAATCCAAGCGATAGGCCACGGGTCCGCATTTTTCAATGATGGCAAATGGATAAATGAACAGCGGCGCAAGTTTACCCTTCACTCCGAAACGATGGACTCCCTTCATCGGAGACACACGGACATAAACATGGTCCCCGATGTCGAACTGGAGAGGGTGGCGTCTTTTGTCCGCATAGCTCTTCTGATGAGATTGAGCAGCCTTGATATTGGCTTGTATTACTCGCACTCGTTCTTCAGCCTCATTCACATGTTCAATGCCATAGATAAATCGCTCGCCGGACTCGCACCAGTTGAGAGGTGTGCGACATTTCCGGCCATAGAGAGCTTCATACAGCGCCATCTTGATGCTAGCTTGATAGCCGTTGTTGTATGAAAACTCCGCCAATGGCAAATGATCGTCCCAATTCTTGATGTGGTGGATGGCACAAGCGCGTAGCATGTCTTCCAGCACTTGGTTCACCCGTTCAGTTTGACCATCCATCTGCGGGTGATACGCGGAGCTTCGGATCAGTTTGGTCCCCAATGACGCATGCAGCTGTTCCCAAAACCGAGCGACTAACAGCGCACTGCGATATGAAATAATGGAGCGGGGAACACCGTGCAAGCATGAGATTCTTGCAATATAAAGCACCACATATTTCATGGCCATATAGCCCGTATGTACGGGAATGAAATGTGCCGACTTGTTTAGTCGATCGACTATCAACCAAATCGAATCATGGTTGTGGGAGGTGAGAGGTAACCCGACTATGAATTCCATGCTGATATCATCCCATTTCCACGCCGGAATATTCAATTGCTGCAGCTGTCCGGCTTTACCCATATGGTCGGCTTTCACCCGCCGACACGTATCACATTCGGATACGTACTTTGAGATTTCTCTTTTCATCCGTGTCCAACAAAACCTGGTTTTCAGATATAGGTACATCTTGTTTCTGCCCGAATGAATAGAATACTTGGACAAATGTGCTTCGTCCAAGATTTTCTTCCGAAGCTTCATGTCACGGGGTACTACTATACGGTCTTTAGACCATAGAGTACCGTTATCATCTCTTCGGAAGCATTTCATTTCGACATTCTTCATCCTTCTCTGAATGTGCGACATTCCCACGTCTTTCTTCTGCTCTTCCATAATCTCCTCTCGTATTGTAGGGATGAGAGCAAGATTATACACTGCCCCATATGGAACCAACTACAGACTCGGCTCCTCCTCTTCAAGTGGGGTGATGGACAGACTGTTGATATGAGATTTGCGGCTTAAGGCACCGGCAACTACGTTTGCCTTTCCGGGATGGTAGTGAATCTCGATCTCATAGTCTTTGATCAGTTCTAGCCATCTCCGTTGCCACATATTTAACTCCTTTTGAGTGAATATATACTTCAAACTCTTGTGGTCGGTGTAGAGGTGCACTAAGTTCCCGAGTAAATAGTGCCTCCACATCTTCAACGCCAATACCACAGCAGTAAGCTCAAGATCATGAGTCGGATAGTGCGGCCCGTGGTTACGAAGTTGACGTGAGCCATATGAGACCACTCTTCCTCCTTGCATCAATACACAGCTGAGCCCGATACCGAACGTATTACAATATACGTCGAAGGGCTTGGTTGTATCCGGTTGAGCTAACACCGGGGCTGTTGTAAGATGCTTCACCATTGCTTGGAAAGCTTCTTCACAAGCTGAGTTCCAAACATATTTGATCCCCTTCTTCAACAGTTCAGTCATCGGCTTAGCAAGCTTGGAGAAGTTTGGTATGAATCTCCGATAATATACTGCTAACCTGTTGAAACTCCTGACTTCGTGGACTGATGTGGGGGACTTCCATTTCAGCACTTGTTCGATTTTGCTTGGATCAACTGCAATGCCTTCTGCAGAAATGATATGACCAAGGAATGGAACTTGGCTGATCCAAAACTCGCACTTGCTGAACTTGGCAATAAAGCTTATGATCTCGCAATCGTTGAAGCACGATATGCAAGTGTTTGGCGTGTTCTTCCTCAGACTTGGAGTAGACCAAGATGTCATCTATGAACACCACCACAAACTTGTCCAACTCCAGCATGACCACTGAGTTCATAAGATACATGAAGTGTGCCGGGGAATTGGTAAGACCAAAGGACATGACGAGTATTCATACAACCCATATCTCGTCGAGAAGGCTGTCTTCAGAACATCCTCCGCTCGGATCTTGATTTGGTGATATCTGGAGCGAAGATCCGTCTTTGAAAATACACTCGTACCCACAAGTTGATCGAATAATATATCGATGCGGGGCAGTGCATATTTATTCTTGATGGTGACGGTGTTGAGAGGTCGGTAGTCCACACACAACCTCAAGTTTCATCCTTCTTCTTCACAAACAGCACCGAGCATCCCCATGGCGAGGAACTCGGTCGAATGCAACCCTTCTTCATTAAGTCATTGAGCTGCTCCTTCAGTTCAGCCAGCTCATTCGGAGCCATCTTGTATGGTCTCCATGAGATCGGTGTCGTCCCAGGTACAAGTTCATTCTTGAACTCGACATCTCTTTCGGGTGGCATGTCCGGAAGATCATCCAAAAAAAAAATCTGGGTATTCACGGACCACACGAATATCCTCAAGTTTTGTGGCTTCCGTGTTATATGTAGCTGGAGCTTCTTGAACCGAACGGTCAAGAATAAGAACATGTGGTTCATGAAGTGGAGAGTTTAAACGAACCACACGTGGAATGATGTCAAGAACAGCACCATAGCGATGTAGCCATGACATTCCGAAAATGACATCAAGTTTCTGACTCTCTAACATGATTAGAGAAGTCGGATATAGATTCCCACCCAACTGTAATGGTGCTCTATAAACCATTCTATCAGCTGTTATTTTCCCACCCGGAGAACATATCAAGTAAGAATTATTTGTGGGAATGGTAGGCAGTTGGTATTTAATAACATAAGACTGACTAATGAAATTATGGGTGGCACCGGAGTCAAAAAGTATGACTACGTGATGATCTAAATAGGAAAACATACCCGCGAGGACGGGTTCACCTTCCGGCACGTCTTCGATGGCTAAGTGGTGGACGTTGCCGGGTTTTGGTGCTGGTTTCTTGGGCTGATTACGGGGCTGATTAGCACCCTGATACGATGCTGCACCCCTGCCCTGTCGTGGCTCGGGGCAGTCCCTCGAAATATGCCCGACACGGCCACACGTGAAGCACGTGTAAGGTGTCGGGGTCCCTCCGACTTGTGGACGGAATCCCGGTGCACACGGTTGAAACTGTGGTGCACGGAGGACCATCCTTTGCTGCTGACCGTGGTGGATACGTCGGTCAGTAACCCGGCGCATTATATTGCCGACTGAAAAACTGAGGCGGTCGCGCCGGTGGCTGCCATCTCTGACCGGATGGTGAGCGATACACCACGCGGTATTTTTGTGGCGTCCCACCACTGCTGCTCGTCAGCACGCTGCGTTTCCTCTTATCAGAACCGCGCTTGCACTGAGCATTCTCTTGTAAAATCGCGGCATTAACGAGGTCGTTGAAGGTGCCGCGATTACTTTGGGCGAGATGGACCTTCATTTTTTAATCCAGGCCCTGGAAGAATGCATTGCGCTTGTCTTCCTCCGTTCTCACAAATCCTGGCGCATACTGCGCCAGCCGGTTGAATAACCTGGAGTACTCATGAGCACTCCTCTCGCCTTGTCGTAGCGCCAGGAACTCCTGGAGCTTCCTTTCCATAACACTGGGGGGTATGTGATAAGCGCAGAACGCCTCCCAGAACTCCATCCATGTGACGGAATGGCCAGCCGGTAATGAGGCGATGTAGTTCACCCACTATGTACCGGCTTCTCCTTGAAGCTGTTGCGCTGCGTACAGCGCCTTCTGGTGCTCAGTGCACTGTAGCAGCCCGAACTTCGCCTCTAGAGTGCGGATAAAGCTGTCCACGTCTAAAGGCTCTTCAGTGTAACACCCCAAATTTTTAGTCAAAACTCAAATTTTGATTTAGAACCATAAACCATGTTCAGAGGGGAATTTAGAAATTTTTGGACGTGTTGCATGTTTTGCAGAAATTCAAATTCAAACTGGAATTCAAATTAGACTCAAAACAGAAAAGAAATGGAAAAAGAAAAAAAGAAAACCGGAAAAAAACTGGCCAGTGGGCCGAAACCCCAGCCGGCCCAGCAAACCCCCGCGCAGCCCGCCCCCGCGCGCGCCGCGCTGCCCCTCGCTGACGGGTGGGACCCGCCTGTCATCCCTAACCCCGCGACCCCGGACTTCTCCCCCGCGCGCGCGATCGCAACCGATCGGGAAACCGCGTCCCGCAGCCGAATTCTGGACCCTGAGGACTCTAACTCGATCACAACAGAACCACCGCCCTCCCCCGGCTATAAAAACAACCGATCCGATCAGTTTTTCTCACGCGATCGCCGATTTTCACTCCGGTGAGCACCGAGACTTCGCCGGTGAATTCTGGCCGATCTAAGCTCGGAAACTCTGATCTAACTCGTTGGTCTTGATCCACCGCCTCCGGGGAACTTTGCAGGTGCAGAAAACCCGAAGACTTACGGTGCAAATCCAGCTCCGACGAGCTTCGCCGTGGTTTTGCCTCGGACCTCGCCGCCGAGCACTTTCCAGGACCCCCGAGCTCGAGAAAACCCCCGAGGTGAGATCCCTGACCTCCCCTCTACCGATCTAGGCCATAAGATCACAGTTCTAGGCAGAATTCTCGAGGATCCGAAGGTTTCCGGCGAGATCGCCACTTCCCGCCGCCGTGCGCCGCCGGCAGCGCCGCCCGCGCTCGATCAGAGCGACGTGGCCGCTTGTGCGCCGTTTATTTTAAATCGCACGGTAGACTTTAAAACCCCGCGTACCGGTTCGATGTTATAATCTCAGCCGTCGGTTTAAAATCAGACGGTCCACGTCAGCCCCGCGTTATAAAGACTGGAATTCTTACGTGCTACCCCCTGGGGTTCTCTGGAATTGAGAGCTAGCCCCGGAAACTTCAGATCTAGCCCCTGGAACTCCAGAAAATCATGTAAATTCATTTAAAAATCAGTTTTAGCCCCTAGACTTAATAGAAATTAAGAAAAACACCTCTGAAAAGTGTAGCTAGACCCCTGGAAATTATGAAAATAATATTATAGACCCTGTAATGGGGTGAATTCATTATTTTAGCCCTGTTTAGTATTTAATTTAGAAAATTGAATATGTAACTAGTGTTTAAATATTAAAAAGGGGGACAAACCTAATTGTCAAAATTATTAAAAACTTTCTCAGTACTTAGAAAACTTTGGAGTGAGATAAAAATATATTTTTGGGGCTGAAATAAATCTGTTTCATCTATTATTCACATTTAATAGTATAGGGACACATTTTTAAGTAAAGAATAGTTAAAGAAAAATAGGGAAAATAATTATGAAATAGTATACATCAGAAGCCAAGGTCAAAATATGATCTTAAATTATTTAGGACCAGAACCTAATCTGTTTAGGTAGTGTGTATTACTAATTTAATAATAAAATGCACAATTATGCATAAGAATATAAATCTGAAAATATAGAAACTAGTAAATGATAAATGGAGTCTCTAAAGTACAAAGAATTCAGTTTAGGGTTGATAGAAATTATGAAGGCACATATGGAGAAGAAAAATACTTTTCATACATACTTGGTAGTTTAATATATAAGGAATTTATTTAAAACTGAAACACACATATATACATGTATATATATATATATATATATAGTATATGAGTATAAATATGAACACCAAAGTAGGAATCCTACACATGTAAATGAAAGTGTATGCAAGCCCCAAATCAACACACATAGAGTATCCACAACACATAAAATGGTAAAGAAACTTTCATAAATGTGAATGTGTGGTTTGTATGAAGTAGAAGTGTGAACTATGTCTTATGATTGTTGTTTTTCTTTTGCTATGTGTGATGGTATGAAGTAGAACCTGTTCAAGAGCAAGCTATCAGTTTCCAAGATCAGGACTACCCATTTCAGGAGCAGCAAGAAGGAGGCAAGTGTCCTTGACCACTTTGATCCTATGCTAGGATGTGTAGATAGAATTATTTGCATTGTCAAATGAAATATGAAACCCATGCTAGGAAGTTTCCCTAGAATTGCATTACCTTGTTTCCTTGTAGCTTGGGTTGGGATTTATTTTGTCATGTCATTTATGTCCATGCATATGCTTAGCCATGTTTAGAATGGGATGTTTGGGACATGAAATCATCAGTTTATGTTACCATACTCCTGAATGAGATATTGTGAGTTATGTAGAGGTAGGGATCAAGGCAAGTTGGATGTTTTGGTTGTGTGCTGGGTGCACGAGACTTGGGTTTGTGTTTAGTACTTGCCTGGATCCTAAGGACCGGTTCATGGAGCATGTAACCCGGCTTTACAGTGCCAACCACATGCTGAGATGGGGCAGCTTAGCCAATTAATTAGGTGTATCCCCGGCGTAGTATGGGTGTGTTGGATGGTGCGGGGAATAGGAGTCAGCTGGACTGCCATATGAACCGCAAGGCTCAAGAGGGGGCCACTGCAGCGGGGTTGGAGCCTCTTGTATGCTGTTAGGGGTGAAACCTCAGTGGGCCCACGCTCGTCGGGAATCCCTTTGTAAAGGCTTCGTAGTGATCTCTTGGCCACACACCTGGGAAGTGTGAATGTGGTTCGTAGCCACTGGCATAATGGAGGTTCTTTTAGTCCACCCGGCAACGGGGGATGAAATCACTACTTGTGGGTACAGTGGTACAAACTCTGCAGAGTCAAAACTGTCTTGACAGCCGTGCTCACGGTTAAGAGCGGCCTGGACTTATTCATGATTAGAGAATTGATGGTTTTGGAAGTTAAGCGGGGAGCTTAACATTGGAAATGATGATTATGGTTATTGGTTTATGATGATGGGATGGGAGATTTGGATCATTTCACCTGTGTAGTAATGTAGGTGCTTAATAAGCTAAGGTGATAGGTATTAATTGCGTAGTGCTTTAACCATGAGTTCAACCTCTCCTTGTTCTAGCCATGCATGATATAATTTTCCCACACTTGCTGAGTACCATTGGTACTCAACCTTGCATATTTGTTGGTTTATATTGCTGCTCAGGTCAAGATAATGAGGTGGTGTATAATGACCAAGATTTTGGACCCGAGGAAGGTTTTTAGGTTCATGAAGACCCCCGGGCAACACCTGTGATGGAGCCCTAAAGAATAATATTCCGCTGCTAGTTTATTTACTTGTGATGAAGCATTAGTGTTCATTGAGGCATTTGTGATGTAAGACTTATTTATATTCGACACCTGGCTTGTAATAAATGATGCTTCCCTATTTGTCATCACATGTATGAGAAAATGATCCTGGCATACATGTGATATTCACTTGGTTGTTCTTCGGAAAAACCGGGTGTGACAGAGGTGGTATCAGAGCCAAGGTTGCCCGTAGGAACGTGGACCTAGGTAGGAATGGACGTATTTAAGGGCCCTATTTTCTAAAAAAAATATTTTCCAAGGTGTGGGTGAAAAAGTGTTATCAAAAGAGTCATTTTCTTCATCTTACCCCAACTTTCATTCAAAAATAGGATTTTTGTTTGAAATTTTATCTAACCTAATTTTAAATTCTTTTGTTTTAGATGGTTCGCATGATTCGCACCGCTCGTAAATCCACGGGAGGGAGAGTTCCCGTAGTTGCCCTTGCTGAAAGAGAGGAGAGTCGTCCAGTGACGTACCTTTCCTACGGATTGGCAGTGGGAGATTTGTTGCGCCGTCTTCGACGTATGCTCGAAGCCGCCGGCAATACGGGCAAGCTCATCATCCACTATAACTCCACCAGGACCATCCGTGAGAAGAGGGAAGAATGGAGTTCGGAGATGAGGATTATACACGAGAATCAGCTGCTTAAGATCCACCACTCTCCAGCTTGTCGAGCAACACAAGTTGACGCGGAGAGAGATGTCACTTGGGAGGCCATCACCTGCCAGAGCCACATCTATCGTCGCCACTTGGACAAAACTGAGTACATGTATGTCCTCCAACGTGAGAGTGGTACCACGGAGTACAAGTACCCACCGGTGCAGCAAGGGACTTCCCATGAGCACATGGACTTGTGCTTGGAGGATGCTGCTATGCTCAGCACTCGACTGCAGGAGTGTCAACAAGAGCTTCAGGATGTCCGAGATACTCTGAAGGAGACGGAGGCATTGCTGCGAGCTTGCTTAAAGGCGAGAGAAAGAGGAGATGGGAATGAACTGTGTGTCACCGTAAGTGATCCATGGACCCCTGACTCCCCGGATCGCCGAGCGATCAGGCGTCGTCGCACTTCTCCACCAGCAGCCTCCCCACCCAAAGCAGAGTCAGAAGGTAGCCGAAATGAGGAGGAAGATCCCGAGGAGCCAGCTCAAGAGGATGAGTAGTGTAGAGTCTTTCCCCTAGCTAGCAAGAGGTCGAGTAGTCGAGTCGTTACGTAGTTAATGGTGTGATAATGCTTGGTGTGTGACGTGAGTTGTGGAAGCCATGAGCAAGTGTCCACAGCCTCGTCTTCAGATTGTTTTGCTTTGCTGTGTGAACCCACAGGAAATAATAGTGCATTTATTGGGTGTGAGATATAAAACCCTCGTAAGATTTTAACAAAACTTCAACACTTCAAAGTACAAACAAGTGAAAGTAGTAAGATGATACTAAATGCTTTCAAATTAACATTTGTTGATTCTACCAGATGGCCGGAAGAGGAAAAGGACGTGCTGCCAACCCCGCCAACAACAATGATGAGGCATGTAACTCTCATCTTTCTGGAGGCCAGAACCGGGGTGGTCGCCGTGAAGAAGTTGATCCTCTCCACCAAATGCTGGAGAATCAAAATCAGCTCATCCAGAACTTGACTCAAGTAGTGGCCAACTTGCATCAAGTTCCACCTCCACAAGCTGCACCACGCCAACCAAGGTTGAGTGAGTTTCTAGGAACTCAACCTCCAAAGTTTGCAAGTGCTGCTGAACCTCTGGAGGCAGATGATTGGCTGAAGACCATTGAAAGTAAGATGAGGATCATACAATGCCAAGGGTATGAGAGGGTGCTGTTTGCCTCTCATCAATTGCATGGACCTGCTGCTGATTGGTGGACCGCCTACGTGGCCGCCCATCATGACCCTGAGAGCATCACTTGGGAAGAGTTCAAGCGTAGCTTCCGCAACCATTACATCCCAAGAGGTGAACTCAAAAACAAGAGGAAAGAGTTTTTGGGACTGCAGCAGGGAAACATGACGGTGAGGGAATACCTCACTAAATTCACTCAACTATCCCGTTATGCTCCACGAGACATAGAGACAGATGAGCAGAAACAAGATTGTTTCGTGGAAGGACTTACCGCAGAGATGCAGTGTGCAATGTCCTCCAATGAGTATGAAAGCTTTCAAAAGATGGTGGACAGAGCGTTTGTGGTGGAAAGGAAGCTAAAGGCCCTGGAAAATGAGAATAAGAGGAAGGCTGGGTGGTCACATCAAGCCTCAGGGAGCAACACCCGCCCACGTATGATGCAGCAACCTACGGGGCAGACGAGCCGTGCTGCGGTACCCTATTCAGCACCAAGAGGGTACAACCCAAACTACAGGCCCCCCGCAGCACCAGCACAGCCGCAACGTCAGTTTATGCAGCAGCCTCGCCCTGCATATCCACCTCGACCAGCAGTGCAAGGACCCCCAAACCAACCCCAAGACAACAAGGGCCAAGCATCTAAGATTGGGGTGCAATGTTTCAGCTGTGGTGAAGTGGGGCACTACGCCCATAAGTGTCCAAAGAAGAAGCCCACGCAGCCACAGCAGCAGAACGTAATGAGAGGACGGGTGAACCACGTCACTATGGAGGAAGCACAAGAGGCACCCGACGTGGTAGTTGGTAAGTTTCCTGCCAATTTACACCTTGCAACTCTGCTGTTTGATTCTGGTGCTACCCATTCGTTCATTGCTCAAGGGTTTGTTAAGAAGCATGACCTAGCAACCACACAAATGAACCATATGCTAGCGGTAAACTCTCCAGGTGGAGAAATAAGGACAAGACAAGTGTGTCCCAAAGTGAACCTAGACATTAATGGGGTAGTATTTACCGCTAACCTCATAGTGATCGATTCACAAGGGATAGATATTATTTTGGGTATGGATTGGTTGACCAAACATAAAGGAATCATCCATTGTTCGACCAGAACGGTGGAACTAACTCACCCTAGTGGCACAAGAGTAAAGTTCATAACGATACACGAGCCTAGGAGGGACATTAAATTAAATCAAGTGGAGGTGAAAGTTGAGGAAATCAGGACTATCAGGGAATATCCAGATGTTTTTCCGGAGGAGTTGCCAGGAATGCCTCCCGACCGTGACGTGGAATTCGCAATCGAGCTAGTACCGGGAACAGCCCCGATATACAAGAGACCTTATCGAATGGACTCCAAGCAGCTAGAAGAGCTCAAGGATCATTTGAGAGAATTGACGGAAAAGGGGTATGTTCGCCCTAGTTCCTCACCATGGGGAGCTCCGGTAATATTTGTGCCTAAGAAAGATGGAACTCAAAGGTTATGCGTGGATTACCGTGCCTTGAATGAGGTGACCATCAAGAACAAGTATCCATTACCCCGCATTGAAGACTTGTTTGATCAGTTGAGGGGAGCTTGCGTGTTCTCGAAAATTGATCTCAGGTCGGGATACCACCAACTCAAGATAAGGCAATCTGATATTCCCAAGACAGCTTTCGTATCTCGGTACGGACTGTATGAATACACTGTCATGCCTTTCGGGCTAACCAATGCCCCGGCATATTTCATGTACCTCATGAACAAGGTATTCATGGAATATCTGGACAAATTTGTGGTGGTTTTCATAGATGATATTCTCGTCTTCTCCAAAGATGAAGAAGAACATGAGAAACATCTAAGGTTGCTGTTACAGAGGCTGAGAGAACACCAACTATATGCCAAGTTGAGCAAGTGTGAGTTTTGGCTAAAGAGAGTTCCCTTTTTAGGACATATAATCTCGGAGGGAGGAATCTCCGTAGATCCCGCCAAAATCGAAGATATCCAGAAATGGAAAACCCCTGAAAATGTCGGGGAAGTTCGAAGCTTTTTGGGATTGGCTGGATACTATCGACGGTTTATTGAGGGATTCTCCAAGATCTCGAGACCTCTCACCAAACTGTTGGAAAAGGGAATTACATTCACCTGGACGCCACAGTGCGATACGAGCTTTCAGGAGCTAAAGAAGAGATTGACAACAGCCCCCGTGTTGGTTATGCCAGATATGCAGAAGAATTTCACGGTGTACTGCGATGCCTCTGGAAACGGGTTGGGATGTGTTCTCATGCAAGAGGGACATGTCGTGGCATATGCATCCCGGCAGCTTCGGAAGCACGAGAAGAACTATCCTACACATGACTTAGAACTAGCTGCAGTGGTACACGCGTTGAAAATTTGGCGGCACTATTTGATGGGGAAGAGGACAGAGATATATACGGATCATAAGAGTTTGAAGTACATATTCACACAGCCAGATCTCAACCTTAGACAAAGGAGATGGTTAGAGCTAATCAATGACTTTGATGTAGGCATCAACTATCATCCCGGGAAAGCAAACGTCGTGGCCGATGCCTTGAGTCGGAAAGTGCAGGTCAATAAGTTGAGCTTGAAGGATATGCCTGCAGAATTGAAGGACGAGGTTATAAGGCTCAATCTATGTCTAGTAAATAGTGGTGAAGCCATCGCCATGGAAGTGGACTCCACACTTGAGCGAGACATACGCGAGGGACAAAAGAATGATGAGAAGATACAAGAGATCAGACAGCTCATCAAGGAAAATAAAGCTCATGGTTTTAGAGAGGATGAACAAGGAACGGTGTGGCACGGGAAAAGGATCTGTGTGCCAGAAGTAAAGGAGATTCGTAAATTAATTTTGAAGGAGGCTCACGATTCCGACTATTCCATTCATCCTGGGAGTACGAAGATGTATCAGGACCTCAAAAGCAGGTATTGGTGGTATGGCATGAAGCGAGATGTCGCGGAACATGTTGCCCTATGTGACACATGTCAGTTGGTGAAAGCAGAACATCAACGACCCGCGGGATTGCTGCAACCACTCAAAGTGCCTGAATGGAAGTGGGAAGAGATCAGCATGGATTTTGTCGTGGGATTGCCTAGGACCCAGTCCGGGTATGATTCAATATGGGTTATTATTGATAGGCTAACCAAGGTAGCTCATTTCATTCCGGTGAAGGAAAGCTACAGCAGAACCAAATTGGCAGAATTGTACATGTCAAGGATTGTGTGTTACCATGGAGTGCCAAAGAAGATAGTGTCGGACCGAGGGACACAGTTCACCTCGAGGTTTTGGCAAAAGTTGCATGAAACCATGGGAACCCATCTGAATTTCAGTTCTGCCTATCATCCCCAAACTGACGGACAGACGGAGAGAACCAATCAGATCCTTGAAGATATGTTAAGGGCATGTGCACTCAAAAACAATAGGAGTTGGGACCAGAACCTACCGTATGCGGAGTTTTCCTATAACAACAGTTATCAAGCTAGTATGAAGATGTCACCGTTTGAAGCTTTGTATGGAAGGAAATGCAGAACTCCCCTATTTTGGAACCAAACAGGAGAAAGTAAGGTGTTTGGTCCAGAAGTGCTACAAGAAGCCGAGGCAAAGGTGAGGGAGATTCGCAACAACTTGAGGATAGCACAGACACGCCAGAAGAGTTATGCTGATGTACGAAGAAGAGAGCTCGTTTTCAACGTGGGAGACTATGTTTATCTCAAGGTGTCCCCTATCAGAGGACTTCGTCGGTTCAAGGTGAAAGGGAAGTTGTCACCTCGATACATCGGACCCTTTCAAGTTTTGGAAAGAAAAGGCGAAGTGGCGTACCAACTAGAGTTGCCGGTTCATCTGTCGGACGTGCACGATGTGTTCCATGTGTCGCAACTCAAGAAATGTCTGAGGACGCCTGAGGAGGTGTTACCCATGAATGATGTGGATGTAGCTGAGGATTTGTCTTATGCCGAGCAACCATACAAGATTTTGGAGACAATGGAACGCCTCACCAGAAATAAGAGAATCAGGATGTGCAAGGTGCAGTGGAAGCATCACTCAGAAGAGGAAGCCACCTGGGAACGGGAAGATGAGCTTAAGGCACAATTTCCGGAATTGTTTTCTTAGAAACACCAATCTCGAGGACGAGATTTCTTTTAAGGGGGGTAGAGCTGTAACACCCCAAATTTTTAGTCAAAACTCAAATTTTGATTTAGAACCATAAACCATGTTCAGAGGGGAATTTAGAAATTTTTGGACGTGTTGCATGTTTTGCAGAAATTCAAATTCAAACTGGAATTCAAATTAGACTCAAAACAGAAAAGAAATGGAAAAAGAAAAAAAGAAAACCGGAAAAAAACTGGCCAGTGGGCCGAAACCCCAGCCGGCCCAGCAAACCCCCGCGCAGCCCGCCCCCGCGCGCGCCGCGCTGCCCCTCGCTGACGGGTGGGACCCGCCTGTCATCCCTAACCCCGCGACCCCGGACTTCTCCCCCGCGCGCGCGATCGCAACCGATCGGGAAACCGCGTCCCGCAGCCGAATTATGGACCCTGAGGACTCTAACTCGATCACAACAGAACCACCGCCCTCCCCCGGCTATAAAAACAACCGATCCGATCAGTTTTTCTCACGCGATCGCCGATTTTCACTCCGGTGAGCACCGAGACTTCGCCGGTGAATTCTGGCCGATCTAAGCTCGGAAACTCTGATCTAACTCGTTGGTCTTGATCCACCGCCTCCGGGGAACTTTGCAGGTGCAGAAAACCCGAAGACTTACGGTGCAAATCCAGCTCCGACGAGCTTCGCCGTGGTTTTGCCTCGGACCTCGCCGCCGAGCACTTTCCAGGACCCCCGAGCTCGAGAAAACCCCCGAGGTGAGATCCATGACCTCCCCTCTACCGATCTAGGCCATAAGATCACAGTTCTAGGCAGAATTCTCGAGGATCCGAAAGTTTCCGGCGAGATCGCCACTTCCCGCCGCCGTGCGCCGCCGGCAGCGCCGCCCGCGCTCGATCAGAGCGACGTGGCCGCTTGTGCGCCGTTTATTTTAAATCGCACGGTAGACTTTAAAACCCCGCGTACCGGTTCGATGTTATAATCTCAGCCGTCGGTTTAAAATCAGACGGTCCACGTCAGCCCCGCGTTATAAAGACTGGAATTCTTACGTGCTACCCCCTGGGGTTCTCTGGAATTGAGAGCTAGCCCCGGAAACTTCAGATCTAGCCCCTGGAACTCCAGAAAATCATGTAAATTCATTTAAAAATCAGTTTTAGCCCCTAGACTTAATAGAAATTAAGAAAAACACCTCTGAAAAGTGTAGCTAGACCCCTGGAAATTATGAAAATAATATTATAGACCCGGTAATGGGGTGAATTCATTATTTTAGCCCTGTTTAGTATTTAATTTAGAAAATTGAATATGTAACTAGTGTTTAAATATTAAAAAGGGGGACAAACCTAATTGTCAAAATTATTAAAAACTTTCTCAGTACTTAGAAAACTTTGGAGTGAGATAAAAATATATTTTTGGGGCTGAAATAAATCTGTTTCATCTATTATTCACATTTAATAGTATAGGACACATTTTTAAGTAAAGAATAGTTAAAGAAAAATAGGGAAAATAATTATGAAATAGTATACATCAGAAGCCAAGGTCAAAATATGATCTTAAATTATTTAGGACCAGAACCTAATCTGTTTAGGTAGTGTGTATTACTAATTTAATAATAAAATGCACAATTATGCATAAGAATATAAATCTGAAAATATAGAAACTAGTAAATGATAAATGGAGTCTCTAAAGTACAAAGAATTCAGTTTAGGGTTGATAGAAATTATGAAGGCACATATGGAGAAGAAAAATACTTTTCATACATACTTGGTAGTTTAATATATAAGGAATTTATTTAAAACTGAAACACACATATATACATGTATATATATATATAGTATATGAGTATAAATATGAACACCAAAGTAGGAATCCTACACATGTAAATGAAAGTGTATGCAAGCCCCAAATCAACACACATAGAGTATCCACAACACATAAAATGGTAAAGAAACTTTCATAAATGTGAATGTGTGGTTTGTATGAAGTAGAAGTGTGAACTATGTCTTATGATTGTTGTTTTTCTTTTGCTATGTGTGATGGTATGAAGTAGAACCTGTTCAAGAGCAAGCTATCAGTTTCCAAGATCAGGACTACCCATTTCAGGAGCAGCAAGAAGGAGGCAAGTGTCCTTGACCACTTTGATCCTATGCTAGGATGTGTAGATAGAATTATTTGCATTGTCAAATGAAATATGAAACCCATGCTAGGAAGTTTCCCTAGAATTGCTATACCTTGTTTCCTTGTAGCTTGGGTTGGGATTTATTTTGTCATGTCATTTATGTCCATGCATATGCTTAGCCATGTTTAGAATGGGATGTTTGGGACATGAAATCATCAGTTTATGTTACCATACTCCTGAATGAGATATTGTGAGTTATGTAGAGGTAGGGATCAAGGCAAGTTGGATGTTTTGGTTGTGTGCTGGGTGCACGAGACTTGGGTTTGTGTTTAGTACTTGCCTGGATCCTAAGGACCGGTTCATGGAGCATGTAACCCGGCTTTACAGTGCCAACCACATGCTGAGATGGGGCAGCTTAGCCAATTAATTAGGTGTATCCCCGGCGTAGTATGGGTGTGTTGGATGGTGCGGGGAATAGGAGTCAGCTGGACTGCCATATGAACCGCAAGGCTCAAGAGGGGGCCACTGCAGCGGGGTTGGAGCCTCTTGTATGCTGTTAGGGGTGAAACCTCAGTGGGCCCACGCTCGTCGGGAATCCCTTTGTAAAGGCTTCGTAGTGATCTCTTGGCCACACACCTGGGAAGTGTGAATGTGGTTCGTAGCCACTGGCATAATGGAGGTTCTTTTAGTCCACCCGGCAACGGGGGATGAAATCACTACTTGTGGGTACAGTGGTACAAACTCTGCAGAGTCAAAACTGTCTTGACAGCCGTGCTCACGGTTAAGAGCGGCCTGGACTTATTCATGATTAGAGAATTGATGGTTTTGGAAGTTAAGCGGGGAGCTTAACATTGGAAATGATGATTATGGTTATTGGTTTATGATGATGGGATGGGAGATTTGGATCATTTCACCTGTGTAGTAATGTAGGTGCTTAATAAGCTAAGGTGATAGGTATTAATTGCGTAGTGCTTTAACCATGAGTTCAACCTCTCCTTGTTCTAGCCATGCATGATATAATTTTCCCACACTTGCTGAGTACCATTGGTACTCAACCTTGCATATTTGTTGGTTTATATTGCTGCTCAGGTCAAGATAATGAGGTGGTGTATAATGACCAAGATTTTGGACCCGAGGAAGGTTTTTAGGTTCATGAAGACCCCCGGGCAACACCTGTGATGGAGCCCTAAAGAATAATATTCCGCTGCTAGTTTATTTACTTGTGATGAAGCATTAGTGTTCATTGAGACATTTGTGATGTAAGACTTATTTATATTCGACACCTGGCTTGTAATAAATGATGCTTCCCTATTTGTCATCACATGTATGAGAAAATGATCCTGGCATACATGTGATATTCACTTGGTTGTTCTTCGGAAAAACCGGGTGTGACATTCAGCCTCCGTGAAGACCGGTGGATGGGTCACTAGGAATTCTGAATAAGGACTTTGTTGGGGCTGGCGTTGCCCATTGTCTTGGTGTCCTCCTGGACGGGACGCATTCTGCTGAACTAGCATCCGCAGCAACTCAGTTTGCTCGTCGCGTGAGCCGAGCACTGCGGCGAGAACCTCCGCAAGGTTTCTTGGAAGTTCTGTCGGCGGAAGAGGTGGTTGCTGCTGCGTCGTGGTTTGCTCCGGAGGTGGAGACTCATCACCACGAACCTGACTCGGACCTCCCTCCTCTTGCGTGGACCGTGTACGCACCATTCTGCATTCATACCATTCAAACGATCAGCACATGTTGGTTTATTGCATCCAGTTTATACAATAGTAGTGTGAGAATGGAATAAATAATGCGCATATAACAGTCACACATATGGATAAAGTGTAAACTTTATACAACATATACATCCCTAGCCCAGGTCACACGGTCGAGTTCCAAAGTAATGAACTTTATGGGTTAAAAGTTCATTTCGACCATCGTGGGTCGCCACGGTATGTTAAGTGTGTTAGCCTGCGTAATTCCTCTCTATTGTACTGGACCCTAACATGTCCTCGCTCGAAATGATATGTCGAATGCATAAAATTTTTGACTCCAATTCGCTGTTTTACGACAGCCGCTGGATATCAAAAGGTGAAACTAAGGGTTTTAATTGAAACACCTCAACATGGTGTTCACTGTCCACTTCTGGTCCAGCAGACCAGTTGGAAGAATTTTAACAGTTTTGGCCACCTTGGAGGCAAAATATGGACTAGAGTTCAACAAACAAAATTGTAGTAGACTCAACAAGGAATCTAGATTGTATTTATTTGCCTCCATATCCTTCCTAGTTTGTGAGTTATGATTTCTATAAGTTGACATAATTTTCTCAGGAATTTTCACAGCACCTCCTTTGCAAGTGGCTGTTTTGTTCACAAAATTCCATCCTGTTCTGTCCTTAATTTAGGACAACACTGAACTACAAAGTTGTAGCACATGTCCTATACTTTGCAAAGATGTCCTGCCTGACCCTTAGAATTTTTTCTACAGAAAGTTGTGGTTGAAATACAGAAAATTCCAGAGAGCATTTTGGTCTGCCCTGTTTCTGGACAGCGTATACTCATCTGAGATTTTCATCCATTTGGAGGGAGATTATGTTCTGGAGCTCTACAGAAAAGTTGTAGAAGGCTTCAAAACCTTTCCATAATGGTATCCCACACCTACATTAGTTCAACCAATCCTATGTTACGCCCTGTTTAAGTTCAGCAAAGTTTCTGCCGGAAAAAAGGGAGATCGTTCCTAAGTTTTTGAGATTAAATCTATACTCCCAATTGACTCTTAGTTCAATATAGGAGTTCAATAGCCCGTACATGGAATCCTAAACTTCATTTTGACTCTTTTCTTTGAAAATATACTTTTATGCATTCTCGGTACTACGTTTCCTCACCAAAGAAAAATCCTAAGCCGATATTCCGGCATATACGTGTCAAATGGTGGAACTAAAGACGCCACTCACAAACGGTTTCTAAACGTCATGCACTAACGTGGTTAATGTACCTGAAGAAGAACATACAATAATGGTGCACCCAAAGGTTTTTAACATTTCAGGCATTTCCGTGTTGTAATAAAAACATACGGTCCGTATCATTGCCATAAGGATCGTCCTTGAGTCAAGCCACGTCTCAAGGTACATGGTCGTGTTTTCACACCACACGACGGGGAACCCGAGTAGAGCGCGAATGGGTCGTCACGGTTGGGAATTTTATCAACCCAACGGACACCACCTACTTCCTCATGACCATTGAGGCACGCCGATAGCGAGCGCTGTATATGGCCCTTTGAACATTGAACGTTCAAGAGTTGCATACTATCGTGTTGCTTACCACACGATGGGGTATTCTCTCTTTTGCCTAAAGCACGCTGGAGATCAGCGTTTTCATATGCTCTCAGAACCATAGAAAGGTTCAGAGACTCATATTCACTACCGTGCCAAGCCATGGTATATCCTTCCATACTATTACTCGTATGGTGAGTTACCGCAATTGATCCGCCTGCGGTGGCGTACCTTACCTCTTACCTGACGTCAAAGCGTCGTTACAGAATGTATAACATAAAGTTAGCTTTTTCCAACATCATATCTAGTACTATCATAGACCTTATGTGGATTTAATGACTAATCCTCACTCGACTACTTCTAAATTTTCAAAATAGGCTCTTTTCAAGCGTGCTATTCCAATGCGGCTCTAATACCACGACTGTGGGGACCACCCCATGGTTCACCCATTCCAGGATCGCATAGCGTGGTGCCGTGCGATGCGGCACCCAACAGCACACACGAAAAGAATTAAGAACAACATACAAACTTTTATTTGATATAAAACAGCGGAATACAAAACTTAATTCTATAGCGGAAATCTTATTAACAGCCAAACTCTCAGCCTAGCTATGCAAAAGTGCAGCCGTCCAGCCCGGGGACGCTACGCACTAGCAGCACTCCAATGAAGATCACGGCGGCGTGCAGGGCTCCATCTCGGCCATGTACCCTGACGGGGGCATCGTCTCATCCTCGGAACCCTCCTCATAGCTCTCACCTGCATACAGCTCAAATATTGCAACCGTGAGCACGAGGGCTCAGCAAGGCTTAACCGACAACCCTAGGCATGGAACTCTACATGTAATGATATGTAAGATACGAAACAGGACTTTGCAATAAAGACACGCCTACATGTTGATCCTTACTTTCAGTTTTATAGCAACAGTATAATGATCCTTAGGCAGCCCTCACATTGGAAGTCCATAATCAAACAAGAAACGCTTTCCTCCGATGTGGTGATGCCTAAAGCGGAAAATAATCTTAATTAGCACTACATCTACAGCAGACATGGTTTCAAAACATTAATAATTCATCAAAGCATATTATCATTCATCTGGCTTATTGTTCTTCTTACTACGTCATAGAACAGTGAACAAGCGGTACTTAAATAACCGCGAGGGACGGTGATTGCAATCAGGAGACACCCGGACAACACGTTGCATTCACCCACTTTCAGAAGCGTGATTCCACACCCCTTCCTACCCTGTTGTATGCAACAACGTTTCAAAGGCAACCCAAAGGCTGAACCGGTCCATCCGTAACGGGCAGGAGGTCCCCGCGTGGAGCGTGACTGTGCCCACCGGCAGATTTACACCTTTCTACCCTCAAACCACTGCTATTTACGGTTGGGTAAGCCTCGGCACCCAGGTTAACCAATTACATCGGTTTCCTGCTTATGTCAGTATGCCATCCGGTACTGTTCAATACTTGTTCATCAGGCCCGCACACGACTCAGTCCTCAATCGACACCAACAGGGCTACGCACATGAGACCTCCGCTCACTGCTTCCTATCCCCCCTGCTGGGTCTCATTTTCTCCACTCTTAAGCCATTTTCTATTCTGACCAAACCGTGTGATAAAACTGTACCTCGCGAGTAGCTTTCAACTACTCGACTTCTACCGAGATCCTAAGCATATTAGCAAGGCCTTGCCTACTCGTCGGGTCTGTAAGCTACCCAACCCTTCATAGGATTTAAAAGGTTATGCAAGTGGGGTTTCAATCACCCTAACTCTAATGCAGGCATTCACCCTAGACATAAGTGATACAGAGAAAGAATTTGCAAAAGTACTTAAATGCAAACCGGGGCTTGCCTGGTTGCGAGTTAAATGGGAAGTCAGCTTAAGGTGGGAGGACGTCCAAGGGCTCCGGTGCGTCCTCAACTTCGGTCACTATTATGAAATGTAACAAAATATATGTATAAGTATTAGGTTTCTATAAGAAGTAAACTTCTATTCATAGCTACTGCTATTTATGTTCTTTAATTGGCTTTGGAGTTTTTACAGTGGATACTAGACCCTCTAAGGATGATCTGAGCAAAATTTGGAGAAATGTCATTGCACATTGTGGTCTCCAAAATTCCCACAAGCACAAGGCTTCTCTGAATTTTGAGCCCAAATCAGGAGTTTGGACATAGCTAACAATGGAAGATCTGATTAGGGTAAGTCTCCATGGTTCCAACAAAATTTGTTTCACCATTTTTGGAGCTACCCACAGAGAAATACGAATTTTTGAAGTTGGATAGAAGTTCTGAAAAAGTTTCTGTTTAAATTTGAATTTCCAAATAAAGGCTGAACTTTGCAAGGCAATTTAGCCTTCCAAATTAACTCCAATGAAGCCCAAATTTTTACTGGGGATCAGTTACTTTGAAATGGACTTGCTGCCAAAAATTGGGAATGTTTCAGAAAGAATTGCTCCTGGAATAAATCTCTAAAGGATTTATTAAAAACATATCTACAGAAATTCCTGGGCATTTTTCATAGCAAGCAATTTGTTTCTCTGTGAAGTACTCCTCATGAGGATTGCAACAAAATTGGTCTCACCCTTTTTGGAGTTTTCTACACAAAGTTATGGCTTCCAAAGTTTGAACCGATTTAGGAAAATCTGGAAAAGTTTAAACTCGGCTGCGGGCCCCACACGTCAGCACGCTCGTCTACCACGCGCCAAACAGAGGCAACGACGGTGTGACTCCGGCGAGGGTGGCGGGAAAAGCCTTCCCGGCCGTGTCCAGGGCCAAATCTCGCCGCTCCTCCATCATTTACCCCGCTGAACAAGCTGGTGGTGTCGCCGGCGGCCAAAACTCGCCGGAAGATGGCGCGCACTGGTGACAGCAGGGTTTCAAACTCCGGCGAGGTTGCGAAACTGCATTCCTCCACCAAATGATCGGCTCTTGGGCTCTAGAGCACCAGTGGAGGACGAAGAAGCTAGAACGGGCTGCCCAACTCGATGAAACGGCCGGCAAACTAGGGTTCAACGGTGAGCCAAAACGGTTTCCCATGGCGGCGCGAAAATCAACTAGAACAAGGCCAACTTTTGATGGTTTTCCTTGGTTCTTTGTCGAGGATGGGCACTAGGGAGGTGAAGAGCTCTGTGCATGTTTAGATCGAGGTTTGGTCGACGGTGTAACCCGAATTTGGGTTTAAACCGAGCTTCACTCTTATACACTAGGGTTGGGGAGAGAATAAAATTCGAGCTGCTCGATGGATCATTTGCTACACGGCTGGTGGCTACACCATCCAGGGCTACCCACACACCTTTCTTGTATAGGAAGTCGGAGGAGAGGGTGGCCGGATGAGGCTGTCGACGGCGAGCCGAAATGGTGAGGTCCGGTGCACCCCAAAGCCTTGGCGCAAACCCGTGTTTTTGTGAGCAGCTCTGATCGGAAACCTTGGAGGAAATTCTAGGAGGAGCTAGAGAAAGTCGAAGCGCTACTCTTTTCTGTGGATAGCAAGAGCAACCGAGCTCAGGAGGCTGTGGTTGATCGGGAGGAAACCGGGGGCGGTGCTCTGCGTGAAGGAAGCAACTGAGGCGCCCGCACAAGCTGAGGGTGAAGAGAAATAGGGCTGGGGCACTAGGGTGGCTGCTCTGATAGCTCACGCGCGTGCCGACGTCAGGGGCAGCGAGAACCAGCTCGGTGGAACATCGGCCGGCGGGTTTAATCGGGAGCTGGCACCCGCACGTGAACAGCCGAGTGAAAACAGAGATTTTTGCCTCTGTGGTGACTGACTAGTGGGCCCCTCCCACCTAATGCTCCTTTGATATTTTCTCATTTGTCCCCCCAATTAACTCCTTTGCTTCCTAAAAAAGTAATGGTTTGAAAAGTTGAATTCAAATAATTTGAATTCTGGTGTGAAGATTGAATGGTGTTTGATCATTTGAATTTGAAATGAATTTGAATTCTCCATTTTGTATTGTCCCAAAAACATAGCAAACCAACTCCAAAATTGCTAATTTTCGGCATGGTTGCTAATTCCAATGGGGAGAACACATTTTTGAAACCAAAGTTGCAAATGAGGGAATTGAAATTTGAAACTGAATTTGAAATTCAGATTAGAGGGCTACTCCTTTTAATCCCAAACAAATACTAAAACCCCTCCAAATGAGCTGAAATTTGGAAGGTTGAATATTTGAAATATGAAGACCCAAGTTATGAATTTAGATCTCCATGTTTGGAAGTTTTGGGAAGTTTGAATCCTCACTTTGAACCTACACCGTTATAATTCAAAATTTTAATTCCCCTCATTTTCCTAAGTGTACATGAGCTGGAAATTCTTGCTACCACTTTTTGGGGATTTAACACGGCGCTCCCATGCCCATCCTCGCTCGGGCAGGAAAGCCCACGGTGTGGGCTGTCCACGTGAACACCGAGCCGCCGGGGAGTTAGGTTGCCGTGGAGAAGAGCTATTCTAGGGCTCGGAGACCGTAGCTCGAGTTGTTTTTGCGCCGAGGAAGTAGGAGGAGCTCCCTCAGGACCATTTTGCAGCTCAGCGGGGTGGGTGCGTGAGGTTTGGTCGGTTCTCTGTGATCGACCGAGTGGCGGTGATGTTCTCTGTTCCTGTGCGCGAGGGAGAAGAAACACTGAGCCAAAGCTCCGTTAGTAGGCAAAAGGGAACATGCTGAGACGTGAGGAAGCACACAAGGAGGTCGCCAGCGCGGGAGAAGGCATGAGGTGGTGTCCCCCGGCTTGCCGCTCGGTGTCTCACGGTGAGAGCTCGAGTTTGTCTTGGTGGCGTGTCACACCCGGTTTTTCCGAAGAACAGCCAAGTGAATATCACATGTATGCCAGGATCATTTTCTCATACATGTGATGACAAATAGGGAAGCATCATTTATTACAAGCCAGGTGTCGAATATAAATAAGTCTTGCATCACAAATGTCTCAATGAACACTAATGCTTCATCACAAGTAAATAAACTAGCAGCGGAATATTATTCTTTAGGGCTCCATCACAGGTGTTGCCCGGGGGTCTTCATGAACCTAAAAACCTTCCTCGGGTCCAAAATCTTGGTCATTATACACCACCTCATTATCTTGACCTGAGCAGCAATATAAACCAACAAATATGCAAGGTTGAGTACCAATGGTACTCAGCAAGTGTGGGAAAATTATATCATGCATGGCTAGAACAAGGAGAGGTTGAACTCATGGTTAAAGCACTACGCAATTAATACCTATCACCTTAGCTTATTAAGCACCTACATTACTACACAGGTGAAATGATCCAAATCTCCCATCCCATCATCATAAACCAATAACCATAATCATCATTTCCAATGTTAAGCTCCCCGCTTAACTTCCAAAACCATCAATTCTCTAATCATGAATAAGTCCAGGCCGCTCTTAACCGTGAGCACGGCTGTCAAGACAGTTTTGACTCTGCAGAGTTTGTACCACTGTACCCACAAGTAGTGATTTCATCCCCCGTTGCCGGGTGGACTAAAAGAACCTCCATTATGCCAGTGGCTACGAACCACATTCACACTTCCCAGGTGTGTGGCCAAGAGATCACTACGAAGCCTTTACAAAGGGATTCCCGACGAGCGTGGGCCCACTGAGGTTTCACCCCTAACAGCATACAAGAGGCTCCAACCCCGCTGCAGTGGCCCCCTCTTGAGCCTTGCGGTTCATATGGCAGTCCAACTGACTCCTATTCCCCGCACCATCCAACACACCCATACTACGCCGGGGATACACCTAATTAATTGGCTAAGCTGTCCCATCTCAGCATGTGGTTGGCACTGTAAAGCCGGGTTACATGCTCCATGAACCGGTCCTTAGGATCCAGGCAAGTACTAAACACAAACCCAAGTCTCGTGCACCCAGCACACAACCAAAACATCCAACTTGCCTTGATCCCTACCTCTACATAACTCACAATATCTCATTCAGGAGTATGGTAACATAAACTGATGATTTCATGTCCCAAACATCCCATTCTAAACATGGCTAAGCATATGCATGGACATAAATGACATGACAAAATAAATCCCAACCCAAGCTACAAGGAAACAAGGTAATGCAATTCTAGGGAAACTTCCTAGCATGGGTTTCATGTTTCATTTGACAATGCAAATAATTCTATCTACACATCCTAGCATAGGATCAAAGTGGTCAAGGACACTTGCCTCCTTCTTGCTGCTCCTGAAATGGGTAGTCCTGATCTTGGAAACTGATAGCTTGCTCTTGAACAGGTTCTACTTCATACCATCACACATAGCAAAAGAAAAACAACAATCATAAGACATAGTTCACACTTCTACTTCATACAAACCACACATTCACATTTATGAAAGTTTCTTTACCATTTTATGTGTTGTGGATACTCTATGTGTGTTGATTTGGGGCTTGCATACACTTTCATTTACATGTGTAGGATTCCTACTTTGGTGTTCATATTTATACTCATATACTATATATATATATACATGTATATATGTGTGTTTCAGTTTTAAATAAATTCCTTATATATTAAACTACCAAGTATGTATGAAAAGTATTTTTCTTCTCCATATGTGCCTTCATAATTTCTATCAACCCTAAACTGAATTCTTTGTACTTTAGAGACTCCATTTATCATTTACTAGTTTCTATATTTTCAGATTTATATTCTTATGCATAATTGTGCATTTTATTATTAAATTAGTAATACACACTACCTAAACAGATTAGGTTCTGGTCCTAAATAATTTAAGATCATATTTTGACCTTGGCTTCTGATGTATACTATTTCATAATTATTTTCCCTATTTTTCTTTAACTATTCTTTACTTAAAAATGTGTCCCTATACTATTAAATGTGAATAATAGATGAAACAGATTTATTTCAGCCCCAAAAATATATTTTTATCTCACTCCAAAGTTTTCTAAGTACTGAGAAAGTTTTTAATAATTTTGACAATTAGGTTTGTCCCCCTTTTTAATATTTAAACACTAGTTACATATTCAATTTTCTAAATTAAATACTAAACAGGGCTAAAATAATGAATTCACCCCATTACCGGGTCTATAATATTATTTTCATAATTTCCAGGGGTCTAGCTACACTTTTCAGAGGTGTTTTTCTTAATTTCTATTAAGTCTAGGGGCTAAAACTGATTTTTAAATGAATTTACATGATTTTCTGGAGTTCCAGGGGCTAGATCTGAAGTTTCCGGGGCTAGCTCTCAATTCCAGAGAACCCCAGGAGGTAGCACGTAAGAATTCCAGTCTTTATAACGCGGGGCTGACGTGGACCGTCTGATTTTAAACCGACGGCTGAGATTATAACATCGAACCGGTACGCGGGGTTTTAAAGTCTACCGTGCGATTTAAAATAAACGGCGCACAAGCGGCCACGTCGCTCTGATCGAGCGCGGGCGGCGCTGCCGGCGGCGCACGGCGGCGGGAAGTGGCGATCTCGCCGGAAACTTTCGGATCCTCGAGAATTCTGCCTAGAACTGTGATCTTATGGCCTAGATCGGTAGAGGGGAGGTCAGGGATCTCACCTCGGGGGTTTTCTCGAGCTCGGGGGTCCTGGAAAGTGCTCGGCGGCGAGGTCCGAGGCAAAACCACGGCGAAGCTCGTCGGAGCTGGATTTGCACCGTAAGTCTTCGGGTTTTCTGCACCTGCAAAGTTCCCCGGAGGCGGTGGATCAAGACCAACGAGTTAGATCAGAGTTTCCGAGCTTAGATCGGCCAGAATTCACCGGCAAAGTCTCGGTGCTCACCGGAGTGAAAATCGGCGATCGCGTGAGAAAAACTGATCGGATCGGTTGTTTTTATAGCCGGGGGAGGGCGGTGGTTCTGTTGTGATCGAGTTAGAGTCCTCAGGGTCCAGAATTCGGCTGCGGGACGCGGTTTCCCGATCGGTTGCGATCGCGCGCGCGGGGGAGAAGTCCGGGGTCGCGGGGTTAGGGATGACAGGCGGGTCCCACCCGTCAGCGAGGGGCAGCGCGGCGCGCGCGGGGGCGGGCTGCACGGGGGTTTGCTGGGCCGGCTGGGGTTTCGGCCCACTGGCCAGTTTTTTTCCGGTTTTCCTTTTTCTTTTTCCATTTCTTTTCTGTTTTGAGTCTAATTTGAATTCCAGTTTGAATTTGAATTTCTGCAAAACATGCAACACGTCCAAAAATTTCTAAATTCCCCTCTGAACATGGTTTATGGTTCTAAATCAAAATTTGAGTTTTGACTAAAAATTTGGGGTGTTACAGCTCTACCCCCCTTAAAAGAAATCTCGTCCTCGAGATTGGTGTTTCTAAGAAAACAATTCCGGAAATTGTGCCTTAAGCTCATCTTCCCGTTCCCAGGTGGCTTCCTCTTCTGAGTGATGCTTCCACTGCACCTTGCACATCCTGATTCTCTTATTTCTGGTGAGGCGTTCCATTGTCTCCAAAATCTTGTATGGTTGCTCGGCATAAGACAAATCCTCAGCTACATCCACTTCATTCATGGGTAACACCTCCTCAGGCGTCCTCAGACATTTCTTGAGTTGCGACACATGGAACACATCGTGCACTTCCGACAGATGAACCGGCAACTCTAGTTGGTACGCCACTTCGCCTTTTCTTTCCAAAACTTGAAAGGGTCCGATGTATCGAGGTGACAACTTCCCTTTCACCTTGAACCGACGAAGTCCTCTGATAGGGGACACCTTGAGATAAACATAGTCTCCCACGTTGAAAACGAGCTCTCTTCTTCGTACATCAGCATAACTCTTCTGGCGTGTCTGTGCTATCCTCAAGTTGTTGCGAATCTCCCTCACCTTTGCCTCGGCTTCTTGTAGCACTTCTGGACCAAACACCTTACTTTCTCCTGTTTGGTTCCAAAATAGGGGAGTTCTGCATTTCCTTCCATACAAAGCTTCAAACGGTGACATCTTCATACTAGCTTGATAACTGTTGTTATAGGAAAACTCCGCATACGGTAGGTTCTTGTCCCAACTCCTATTGTTTTTGAGTGCACATGACCTTAACATATCTTCAAGGATCTGATTGGTTCTCTCCGTCTGTCCGTCAGTTTGGGGATGATAGGCAGAACTGAAATTCAGATGGGTTCCCATGGTTTCATGCAACTTTTGCCAAAACCTCGAGGTGAACTGTGTCCCTCGGTCCGACACTATCTTCTTTGGCACTCCATGGTAACACACAATCCTTGACATGTACAATTCTGCCAATTTGGTTCCGCTGTAGCTTTCCTTCACCGGAATGAAATGAGCTACCTTGGTTAGCCTATCAATAATAACCCATATTGAATCATACCCGAACTGGGTCCTAGGCAATCCCACGACAAAATCCATGCTGATCTCTTCCCACTTCCATTCAGGCACTTTGAGTGGTTGCAGCAATCCCGCGGGTCGTTGATGTTCTGCTTTCACCAACTGACATGTGTCACATAGGGCAACATGTTCCGCGACATCTCGCTTCATGCCATACCACCAATACCTGCTTTTGAGGTCCTGATACATCTTCGTACTCCCAGGATGAATGGAATAGTCGGAATCGTGAGCCTCCTTCAAAATTAATTTACGAATCTCCTTTACTTCTGGCACACAGATCCTTTTCCCGTGCCACACCGTTCCTTGTTCATCCTCTCTAAAACCATGAGCTTTATTTTCCTTGATGAGCTGTCTGATCTCTTGTATCTTCTCATCATTCTTTTGTCCCTCGCGTATGTCTCGCTCAAGTGTGGAGTCCACTTCCATGGCGATGGCTTCACCACTATTTACTAGACATAGATTGAGCCTTATAACCTCGTCCTTCAATTCTGCAGGCATATCCTTCAAGCTCAACTTATTGACCTGCACTTTCCGACTCAAGGCATCGGCCACGACGTTTGCTTTCCCGGGATGATAGTTGATGCCTACATCAAAGTCATTGATTAGCTCTAACCATCTCCTTTGTCTAAGGTTGAGATCTGGCTGTGTGAATATGTACTTCAAACTCTTATGATCCGTATATATCTCTGTCCTCTTCCCCATCAAATAGTGCCGCCAAATTTTCAACGCGTGTACCACTGCAGCTAGTTCTAAGTCATGTGTAGGATAGTTCTTCTCGTGCTTCCGAAGCTGCCGGGATGCATATGCCACGACATGTCCCTCTTGCATGAGAACACATCCCAACCCGTTTCCAGAGGCATCGCAGTACACCGTGAAATTCTTCTGCATATCTGGCATAACCAACACGGGGGCTGTTGTCAATCTCTTCTTTAGCTCCTGAAAGCTCGTATCGCACTGTGGCGTCCAGGTGAATGTGATTCCCTTTTCCAACAGTTTGGTGAGAGGTCTCGAGATCTTGGAGAATCCCTCAATAAACCGTCGATAGTATCCAGCCAATCCCAAAAAGCTTCGAACTTCCCCGACATTTTCAGGGATTTTCCATTTCTGGATATCTTCGATTTTGGCGGGATCTACGGAGATTCCTCCCTCCGAGATTATATGTCCTAAAAAGGGAACTCTCTTTAGCCAAAACTCACACTTGCTCAACTTGGCATACAGTTGGTGTTCTCTCAGCCTCTGTAACACCAACCTTAGATGTTTCTCATGTTCTTCTTCATCTTTGGAGAAGACGAGAATATCATCTATGAAAACCACCACAAATTTGTCCAGATATTCCATGAATACCTTGTTCATGAGGTACATGAAATATGCCGGGGCATTGGTTAGCCCGAAAGGCATGACAGTGTATTCATACAGTCCGTACCGAGATACGAAAGCTGTCTTGGGAATATCAGATTGCCTTATCTTGAGTTGGTGGTATCCCGACCTGAGATCAATTTTCGAGAACACGCAAGCTCCCCTCAACTGAACAAACAAGTCTTCAATGCGGGGTAATGGATACTTGTTCTTGATGGTCACCTCATTCAAGGCACGGTAATCCACGCATAACCTTTGAGTTCCATCTTTCTTAGGCACAAATATTACCGGAGCTCCCCATGGTGAGGAACTAGGGCGAACATACCCCTTTTCCGTCAATTCTCTCAAATGATCCTTGAGCTCTTCTAGCTGCTTGGAGTCCATTCGATAAGGTCTCTTGTATATCGGGGCTGTTCCCGGTACTAGCTCGATTGCGAATTCCACGTCACGGTCGGGAGGCATTCCTGGCAACTCCTCCGGAAAAACATCTGGATATTCCCTGATAGTCCTGATTTCCTCAACTTTCACCTCCACTTGATTTAATTTAATGTCCCTCCTAGGCTCGTGTATCGTTATGAACTTTACTCTTGTGCCACTAGGGTGAGTTAGTTCCACCGTTCTGGTCGAACAATGGATGATTCCTTTATGTTTGGTCAACCAATCCATACCCAAAATAATATCTATCCCTTGTGAATCGATCACTATGAGGTTAGCGGTAAATACTACCCCATTAATGTCTAGGTTCACTTTGGGACACACTTGTCTTGTCCTTATTTCTCCACCTCGAGAGTTTACCGCTAGCATATGGTTCATTTGTGTGGTTGCTAGGTCATGCTTCTTAACAAACCCTTGAGCAATGAACGAATGGGTAGCACCAGAATCAAACAGCAGAGTTGCAAGGTGTAAATTGGCAGGAAACTTACCAACTACCACGTCGGGTGCCTCTTGTGCTTCCTCCATAGTGACGTGGTTCACCCGTCCTCTCATTACGTTCTGCTGCTGTGGCTGCGTGGGCTTCTTCTTTGGACACTTATGGGCGTAGTGCCCCACTTCACCACAGCTGAAACATTGCACCCCAATCTTAGATGCTTGGCCCTTGTTGTCTTGGGGTTGGTTTGGGGGTCCTTGCACTGCTGGTCGAGGTGGATATGCAGGGCGAGGCTGCTGCATAAACTGACGTTACGGCTGTGCTGGTGCTGCGGGGGGCCTGTAGTTTGGGTTGTACCCTCTTGGTGCTGAATAGGGTACCGCAGCACGGCTCGTCTGCCCCGTAGGTTGCTGCATCATACGTGGGCGGGTGTTGCTCCCTGAGGCTTGATGTGACCACCCAGCCTTCCTCTTATTCTCATTTTCCAGGGCCTTTAGCTTCCTTTCCACCACAAACGCTCTGTCCACCATCTTTTGAAAGCTTTCATACTCATTGGAGGACATTGCACACTGCATCTCTGCGGTAAGTCCTTCCACGAAACAATCTTGTTTCTGCTCATCTGTCTCTATGTCTCGTGGAGCATAACGGGATAGTTGAGTGAATTTAGTGAGGTATTCCCTCACCGTCATGTTTCCCTGCTGCAGTCCCAAAAACTCTTTCCTCTTGTTTTTGAGTTCACCTCTTGGGATGTAATGGTTGCGGAAGCTACGCTTGAACTCTTCCCAAGTGATGCTCTCAGGGTCATGATGGGCGGCCACGTAGGCGGTCCACCAATCAGCAGCAGGTCCATGCAATTGATGAGAGGCAAACAGCACCCTCTCATACCCTTGGCATTGTATGATCCTCATCTTACTTTCAATGGTCTTCAGCCAATCATCTGCCTCCAGAGGTTCAGCAGCACTTGCAAACTTTGGAGGTTGAGTTCCTAGAAACTCACTCAACCTTGGTTGGCGTGGTGCAGCTTGTGGAGGTGGAACTTGATGCAAGTTGGCCACTACTTGAGTCAAGTTCTGGATGAGCTGATTTTGATTCTCCAGCATTTGGTGGAGAGGATCAACTTCTTCACGGCGACCACCCCGGTTCTGGCCTCCAGAAAGATGAGAGTTGCATGCCTCATCATTGTTGTTGGCGGGGTTGGCAGCACGTCCTTTTCCTCTTCCGGCCATCTGGTAGAATCAACAAATGTTAATTTGAAAGCATTTAGTATCATCTTACTACTTTCACTTGTTTGTACTTTGAAGTGTTGAAGTTTTGTTAAAATCTTACGAGGGTTTTATATCTCACACCCAATAAATGCACTATTATTTCCTGTGGGTTCACACACCAAAGCAAAACAATCTGAAGACGAGGCTGTGGACACTTGCTCATGGCTTCCACAACTCACGTCACACACCAAGCATTATCACACCATTAACTACGTAACGACTCGACTACTCGACCTCTTGCTAGCTAGGGGAAAGACTCTACACTACTCATCCTCTTGAGCTGGCTCCTCGGGATCTTCCTCCTCATTTCGGCTACCTTCTGACTCTGCTTTGGGTGGGGAGGCTGCTGGTGGAGAAGTGCGACGACGCCTGATCGCTCGGCGATCCGGGGAGTCAGGGGTCCATGGATCACTTACGGTGACACACAGTTCATTCCCATCTCCTCTTTCTCTCGCCTTTAAGCAAGCTCGCAGCAATGCCTCCGTCTCCTTCAGAGTATCTCGGACATCCTGAAGCTCTTGTTGACACTCCTGCAGTCGAGTGCTGAGCATAGCAGCATCCTCCAAGCACAAGTCCATGTGCTCATGGGAAGTCCCTTGCTGCACCGGTGGGTACTTGTACTCCGTGGTACCACTCTCACGTTGGAGGACATACATGTACTCAGTTTTGTCCAAGTGGCGACGATAGATGTGGCTCTGGCAGGTGATGGCCTCCCAAGTGACATCTCTCTCCGCGTCAACTTGTGTTGCTCGACAAGCTGGAGAGTGGTGGATCTTAAGCAGCTGATTCTCGTGTATAATCCTCATCTCCGAACTCCATTCTTCCCTCTTCTCACGGATGGTCCTGGTGGAGTTATAGTGGATGATGAGCTTGCCCGTATTGCCGGCGGCTTCGAGCATACGTCGAAGACGGCGCAACAAATCTCCCACTGCCAATCCGTAGGAAAGGTACGTCACTGGACGACTCTCCTCTCTTTCAGCAAGGGCAACTACGGGAACTCTCCCTCCCGTGGATTTACGAGCGGTGTGAATCATGCGAACCATCTAAAACAAAAGAATTTAAAATTAGGTTAGATAAAATTTCAAACAAAAATCCTATTTTTGAATGAAAGTTGGGGTAAGATGAAGAAAATGACTCTTTTGATAACACTTTTTCACCCACACCTTGGAAAATATTTTTTTTAGAAAATAGGGCCCTTAAATACGTCCATTCCTACCTAGGTCCACGTTCCTACGGGCAACCTTGGCTCTGATACCACCTCTGTCACACCCGGTTTTTCCGAAGAACAACCAAGTGAATATCACATGTATGCCAGGATCATTTTCTCATACATGTGATGACAAATAGGGAAGCATCATTTATTACAAGCCAGGTGTCGAATATAAATAAGTCTTGCATCACAAATGTCTCAATGAACACTAATGCTTCATCACAAGTAAATAAACTAGCAGCGGAATATTATTCTTTAGGGCTCCATCACAGGTGTTGCCCGGGGGTCTTCATGAACCTAAAAACCTTCCTCGGGTCCAAAATCTTGGTCATTATACACCACCTCATTATCTTGACCTGAGCAGCAATATAAACCAACAAATATGCAAGGTTGAGTACCAATGGTACTCAGCAAGTGTGGGAAAATTATATCATGCATGGCTAGAACAAGGAGAGGTTGAACTCATGGTTAAAGCACTACGCAATTAATACCTATCACCTTAGCTTATTAAGCACCTACATTACTACACAGGTGAAATGATCCAAATCTCCCATCCCATCATCATAAACCAATAACCATAATCATCATTTCCAATGTTAAGCTCCCCGCTTAACTTCCAAAACCATCAATTCTCTAATCATGAATAAGTCCAGGCCGCTCTTAACCGTGAGCACGGCTGTCAAGACAGTTTTGACTCTGCAGAGTTTGTACCACTGTACCCACAAGTAGTGATTTCATCCCCCGTTGCCGGGTGGACTAAAAGAACCTCCATTATGCCAGTGGCTACGAACCACATTCACACTTCCCAGGTGTGTGGCCAAGAGATCACTACGAAGCCTTTACAAAGGGATTCCCGACGAGCGTGGACCCACTGAGGTTTCACCCCTAACAGCATACAAGAGGCTCCAACCCCGCTGCAGTGGCCCCCTCTTGAGCCTTGCGGTTCATATGGCAGTCCAGCTGACTCCTATTCCCCGCACCATCCAACACACCCATACTACGCCGGGGATACACCTAATTAATTGGCTAAGCTGCCCCATCTCAGCATGTGGTTGGCACTGTAAAGCCGGGTTACATGCTCCATGAACCGGTCCTTAGGATCCAGGCAAGTACTAAACACAAACCCAAGTCTCGTGCACCCAGCACACAACCAAAACATCCAACTTGCCTTGATCCCTACCTCTACATAACTCACAATATCTCATTCAGGAGTATGGTAACATAAACTGATGATTTCATGTCCCAAACATCCGATTCTAAACATGGCTAAGCATATGCATGGACATAAATGACATGACAAAATAAATCCCAACCCAAGCTACAAGGAAACAAGGTAATGCAATTCTAGGGAAACTTCCTAGCATGGGTTTCATATTTCATTTGACAATGCAAATAATTCTATCTACACATCCTAGCATAGGATCAAAGTGGTCAAGGACACTTGCCTCCTTCTTGCTGCTCCTGAAATGGGTAGTCCTGATCTTGGAAACTGATAGCTTGCTCTTGAACAGGTTCTACTTCATACCATCACACATAGCAAAAGAAAAACAACAATCATAAGACATAGTTCACACTTCTACTTCATACAAACCACACATTCACATTTATGAAAGTTTCTTTACCATTTTATGTGTTGTGGATACTCTATGTGTGTTGATTTGGGGCTTGCATACACTTTCATTTACATGTGTAGGATTCCTACTTTGGTGTTCATATTTATACTCATATACTATATATATATATATACATGTATATATGTGTGTTTCAGTTTTAAATAAATTCCTTATATATTAAACTACCAAGTATGTATGAAAAGTATTTTTCTTCTCCATATGTGCCTTCATAATTTCTATCAACCCTAAACTGAATTCTTTGTACTTTAGAAACTCCATTTACCATTTACTAGTTTCTATATTTTCAGATTTATATTCTTATGCATAATTGTGCATTTTATTATTAAATTAGTAATACACACTACCTAAACAGATTAGGTTCTGGTCCTAAATAATTTAAGATCATATTTTGACCTTGGCTTCTGATGTATACTATTTCATAATTATTTTCCCTATTTTTCTTTAACTATTCTTTACTTAAAAGTGTGTCCCTATACTATTAAATGTGAATAATAGATGAAACAGATTTATTTCAGCCCCAAAAATATATTTTTATCTCACTCCAAAGTTTTCTAAGTACTGAGAAAGTTTTTAATAATTTTGACAATTAGGTTTGTCCCCCTTTTTAATATTTAAACACTAGTTACATATTCAATTTTCTAAATTAAATACTAAACAGGGCTAAAATAATGAATTCACCCCATTACAGGGTCTATAATATTATTTTTATAATTTCCAGGGGTCTAGCTACACTTTTCAGAGGTGTTTTTCTTAATTTCTATTAAGTCTAGGGGCTAAAACTGATTTTTAAATGAATTTACATGATTTTCTGGAGTTCCAGGGGCTAGATCTGAAGTTTCCGGGGCTAGCTCTCAATTCCAGAGAACCCCAGGGGGTAGCACGTAAGAATTCCAGTCTTTATAACGCGGGGCTGACGTGGACCGTCTGATTTTAAACCGACGGCTGAGATTATAACATCGAACCGGTACGCGGGGTTTTAAAGTCTACCGTGCGATTTAAAATAAACGGCGCACAAGCGGCCACGTCGCTCTGATCGAGCGCGGGCGGCGCTGCCGGCGGCGCACGGCGGCGGGAAGTGGCGATCTCGCCGGAAACTTTCGGATCCTCGAGAATTCTGCCTAGAACTGTGATCTTATGGCCTAGATCGGTAGAGGGGAGGTCAGGGATCTCACCTCGGGGGTTTTCTCGAGCTCGGGGGTCCTGGAAAGTGCTCGGCGGCGAGGTCCGAGGCAAAACCACGGCGAAGCTCGTCGGAGCTGGATTTGCACCGTAAGTCTTCGGGTTTTCTGCACCTGCAAAGTTCCCCGGAGGCGGTGGATCAAGACCAACGAGTTAGATCAGAGTTTCCGAGCTTAGATCGGCCAGAATTCACCGGCGAAGTCTCGGTGCTCACCGGAGTGAAAATCGGCGATCGCGTGAGAAAAACTGATCGGATCGGTTGTTTTTATAGCCGGGGGAGGGCGGTAGTTCTGTTGTGATCGAGTTAGAGTCCTCAGGGTCCAGAATTCGGCTGCGGGACGCGGTTTCCCGATCGGTTGCGATCGCGCGCACGGGGGAGAAGTCCGGGGTCGCGGGGTTAGGGATGACAGGCGGGTCCCACCCGTCAGCGAGGGGCAGCGCGGCGCGCGCGGGGGCGGGCTGCGCGGGGGTTTGCTGGGCCGGCTGGGGTTTCGGCCCACTGGCCAGTTTTTTTCCGGTTTTCCTTTTTCTTTTTCCATTTCTTTTCTGTTTTGAGTCTAATTTGAATTCCAGTTTGAATTTGAATTTCTGCAAAACATGCAACACGTCCAAAAATTTCTAAATTCCCCTCTGAACATGGTTTATGGTTCTAAATCAAAATTTGAGTTTTGACTAAAAATTTGGGGTGTTACATGGCGTTCAGTTGCTTTGAGTAGAAACAGAGAATCGACTCAATCTTCAGATATTTGATGTACTGACCAATGGGCCCCACTATCTCCCTTATCCCCTCAAATTTTCTCAAAGTTGGCAAATTACTCAATTCAATTGTGAAAATTTTGAATCTGAACTGCATTTTTACAATTGGACAAGTATCATCGAAATGCAAATTCGAATTTGAATTCCTATGCAATTTGAAGTCCATTTGTGAAACGGTTAGCAAAACAATCTCCAAAATTCATGAGACTTTGCCTCTCTACTAATTTGGACCTAAGGAATTTGAATATGAAACCTGATTTTTGGTTTGACTGCTGCAAATGATGTTTTGAGCACAACAGTTAGCATTCCTATTGGTTCCCCTCATTTCAAATTTGAGTTGAACAATTTGAGTTCAAAATCTGAATTTTATTCCCCCTTGCACATGAGAGCTTACACATGGGTTTTAAATTAGTTTTGTCACCCAAACACTCAATTGATCCTAGGCTAGAGTGGTGGGACACTCATGTTTGTCATCACTTGTGGAAAAATTTAAACAAGTCCCAATTTTTACAAACTTGAAGCCAAATGGTGTTCAAACTGCAGTCCCTTTGTATTCAAATTTTGGGACCTTTACACCTACTGTCTTACTACCCCTGCATGTATATTTACATGTTTAGGATTGACGGTTAAGACTTGCTGATCCTTAGTGCTCACGGTTTCTTCTTAGTTGTTTTTGCAGGTAGCAGGATGCCTGCTATGAAGAAGGTTGTTCGGTGAGACGACGAACCTCACGGTTCGTTTAACTCACTGGAAACCTAGCCGCTGCCTTACTTTGGTGAAGCTAGTAGGAAGCGTTCATGGGCTGAACGACTTCACTTCAGCGTAGTTAGGGTCCAGAGTGAGTAGATATCCAGTTTTTAAATTTCCGCTGCTTGTGTACAACATGTGTACATTATGTTGTAAAAGAGCTTATCTTGAGTAATAAAAGGGTTGCATATGTTATTACCGTCTTTTCATGCATGCTGTTGGGTGCCGCATCACACAACACCACCCAGTGCGATTCCCGGGTGAGCGGCACGACCCCGAGGGCTGGGCCCCTCCCAGCATGGTATCAGAGCCGCATTGGGAATAGCACGTATTAAAAGAGTCTATTATTGAAATCTTAGAGGTATACGAGTGAGGAACGTATAGTATGCCCACATAAGGATTATTATTAGCATAATTACTTAAGGTGGCAAGCTGACTTGTGTTACTCTTCAGTATTTTGATTCTGTAATGACGCACCTACGTGGAGGTAAGCATGGTAAGGAACGCCACCGAAAGCGGATCAGTTTCAGTTAGCTCCCCCATATGAGGAAAGTAGTGTAGGATGTACCGTTCAGCAATGGACAGGAAGTGAATATATTTTCTAAGACTCTTCATGACTTAGAGACATATGAAATGCACTAGCCTCCAGTGCGCAAACCCAGGGGCAAGAGGAGGAGACCGCATTGTGTGGTTTGTAACACGAAGTATGTTCTCTAAGACTCTTCATGTCCTATGAGGCTTACGAAAGCGCTGTTCCACCGGTGTGCTTTATTGCAAAAGTGTGGAGCCCCCGTCGGGTGGTGAATAATCCGATCATGTACCTTGAGGCGGGGCTTGACTCAAGGACGACCCGTATGGCAATGATACGGGGCGTATATTTATGTTTTTACTATGATATGGATCAGCCTGAAATGACAAATCATTGTATGCATTACTATTGAGTGATTTTCTGCAGGTACCTTAACCACGAGTAGAACATTGCGTGTAGAAAACGTTTGTGAGTGATCATGTTAGTGCCACCACTTGAGATGTATATGCCGATATAAAGCCAGTTAGGATTTTAATTTGGTGAGGAAACATAGTACCGTGATATGTTTTGAACTGCATGAAAAAGGGAAGTTTTCAAAGAAAAGAGTCAGTTAGGAGTCTATATTTCGATTAGGGGTTAATAAACTCCTATATTGAACAAATATTCAATTGGGAGAATAGATTCATTCTAAAAGACATAGGAATAACCTCCCCTGTTTTCGGCAGATTTTTTTCTGAAATTGAACAGGACAGAACTTTTGAGTGGTTGAACCAAAGGAGGTGTGCGATACATTTATGGAAAGATTTTGATGTCTTCTAGAAATTTTTGTATAACTCCAGATCAGAATCACCCTCCAAATGGATGAAATTCTCAGATGAGTGTGAAATGTCCAAAAACAGGGCAGACACAAAATGCTCTCTGGAAATTTCTGTATTTCGACCATAGCTTCCTGTAGAAAAATTTCTAAGGTTCATGTAATACACCGTTGTAAAGTTTAGGATATGTGCTACGACTTTGTAGTTCAAAGTTTCTCCAGATTTTGAGTTTAAGTGTAGGAAATCTTGCGGACAAAACAGCCACTTTCAAAGGAGGTGCTGTCAAAATTGTTCCAGATTTCTGTCAACTTTGAAATATCACAACTTTTAATCCAGAACTGATATGATGGTAAATAAATACTATTTGGAAAGATATTGAAGTTAACTATAAATTTAGTATTCAACTTGAGACATGAAATTTCCATTTTCATATTAAAATTCTGAGATTAAGAGCAATTGGTCATTCTCAACAGAATATTGCTTATGGCCCATGTAACTTAGGACTTGTTGTGGACAGGGATGTTTTGGACTTCTCTAAGTGCCGTAACATGTTCTTGAGTTATTTTTCAGTTTCTCTGACTGTGGGAATTAAGGGTTTGGACAAACTTGCTCAAGTTTTGTAGATTTTAGAATTGTCAAAACCCTGGTTAGCTTGTGTAGTGCTGCAATATCTATGTGATGCTTTTACGGTTAATGTTTTTTAATTCAAGTTGAGTTTAAACTTTGAATTTTAACTGTAAATTGCATATTCTTGCAGTATGGATCGCACTCATTCTAGGAGTGAGGTTGGTGAGTCGAGTCACGGCGAAAATAAATCGCCACGACAACAAGTGCCAACATCATCAACCGGATTGGCGAAAATCTTAAGAAGGATGGCTGAGCCTCTCGATCTGTTGGTTCAACAGAGCATACGACAGGAGACCTTACAGCGTAATCCCCCGCCAAGCACTTATCTGGATTTCTAGCAACACAACCACCGGTTTTCTCGGAAGCAAAAGAATCGTTGGAGTTGGCTCATTGAATCCAATATATTGAAGCCAAGTTCGATATGCTCGCGTGCGACAAATACCAGAAGCCTCTATTTGCCGCTCAACAACTCCACGGAGCCACTAGAGCTTGGTGGGTGGAGTATATTGCAACTCGCCCGGAAGGTCATCATGTGACGTGGGAGGAATTCCGGAATGTTTTCCCGGCGCGTCACATTTTTTTGGGAATTCTTTGAACAAAGTATCAGGACTTCCTGGAGTTAAAGCAAGTAGAAAGGAGTGCGTATGAGTACTTCAAAGAGTTTGAAGACTTGATGCAATACGCCACTCATATGGTAGATTCAGAAGCGTTGAAGTGTGAGTATTTCTTCCGAGGTTTGAATGTCAATCTTAAAAAACAAATGGCCTTGTTCAATAGCGGTATTTACAATGAGTTGGTAAATGCCGCTATTATTAAAGAAGACACACATCTCCGTTCTGAAGCGGAGCTGAAAAGGAGTATACCGCAAGACAGCGATATCGAGGTTCCTTTGAACTATCGAATGCGGTATTACTCGGCAGTCAGACAAGAAACTCAGCCTGTGGTGCAACTCTCACAACCACAGCAGGAGTTAATTACTTATGAGCCTCCACCTCAACAGCAGCTATCAGAAGTTGTATGTGCAACTCTACCGCAACCAGCTATGTACGAACTATCCCCACCTCGTGTTAGTAGAGAGCTGAGGATTTCTGTAGCATGAGACTGTCGTGGAGCTGAGCACAGCCACAATCGTGTGCCGTGTCATCAATGCTTAGATCAGCACCATGAACTTTCAAAGAAGCATATTTCAAAAGCTGGTAGGGTTAACTACACTTCTAGTGAGGACATTGCAAAAGGTGAACCAGTTTTAGCGGGAATGTTCACCTTACATGGAAAACCCACTTTCGTGTTGTTTGATTCGGGAGCCACCCATAATTTTATTAGCAGAGAATATGTGCTGAAGAATAATCTTCTGTTTAGCACGGTAAAACATCCGTTTCATATCAGCTCAACCGGAGGCAAGATATCAACAGATGAAATGATCTCTTGGGCACCTTTATGTTCGGGTGGAAACATCTATCCTTCGAGCCTTATCATACTCAAAGGCCAAAGGATTGATATTATTTTGGGGATTTCATGGTTGACACATTATGGAGCTATTTTTGACATCAGCTCTCGGACTGTCCAACTGAATTCCCCAATACATGGTTGCAACATATTGAATCTTGTGGATCCATCACAACGAGTTGCAGAAGTGCATCAGATTGAAGCTCCTAAGCTTGAGGATATTCCAGTGGTATGTGAATATCAAGGGGTGTTTCACGACGACTTGCCGGGCATGCCGCCCGAACGTGATATAGAGTTTAAGATAGAACTAGCACCGGGAACAACACCTATTTTTTAGCGACCATACAAAATGGCACCAAAGTAGCGAGCAGAATTGAAGGAGCAGCTGAATGACCTCATGGACAAAGGTTTTATATGCCCAAGTTCATCACCTTGGTGCTGTTCCGCTCTCTTTGTCAAGAAGAAGGACGAGACATTGAGATTATGCGTAGATTATCATCCATTAAATTCTGTCACTATCAAGAATAAGTATCAGGTACCGCAGATCAATATTTTGTTCGATCAACTAGTGGGTGCTAAGGTATTTTCCAAGATGGATCTTCGGTCCGGGTATCACCAGATAAAAACCCGGGCAAAATATGTACCTAAGATGGCGTTCTCGACAAGATATGGTCTTTATGAATATCTTGTCATGTCATTTGGATTGTGAATGTAGCCTAGAGGGGGGGTGAATAGGCTCTTTGAAATTTTAAGCGGTTTCCTGAAACACTTAGCAAACGGATCAATTCCAGATGGGCCAGACTAGTCTAGCATGGTGTGGACTAGTCCAGTATGAGCGTAATTAAAAGATCAAAGTTATACTTGTTCCTACTTCAAGTATTTGTGCAGCGGAAAATAAATGACTATTCAAGTGTAATGAAGTAATACACAGTAACTATCAGTTTTAACACTAGGTGTGAATATAAATCAAATGATAACTAGCACCCCTAATTGACAATTGAAGGAAGATCAAGAAGACACGAGACAAAGTTTTATCCTGAGGTTTGATTACACCCAGGAATCTAAGTCCCCGTTGAGGAGTCCACCAAGGACCGGGTCTTCACCAACCCTTCCCTCGTTGAATCGCCACAAAGGCCGATTCAAATCCACTAACCACACACAGGGTTAAACAATTGTACGTGGGGCGTTCTCACAATCTGAGTGCTCCCACAAGATTACAGAGAGTAACTCTTCCTCCCACACACAAACAGAGAACAACGATCAGACATTGTGTGAGAGAAGACAAACCAAGAGCTCAATGTCGAGAAGAACGACTCTCTCCTTGATCCAATCTCTATTCCTCAAAGTCTTAATCTTTCTAGGCTTAGATTGAGTGGAGAGAGGTATTTTTTGTGATCTTGGGGCGTGCGCCGGCGCTGGGGATCGAGAGATGTGAATGTGTGGCCGTGCACCTCTATTCATATAAAGTTTTCAAAAGTCCTAGCGGCCGGACTAGTCCGCTCTGTTCACCGGACTAGTTCGGTGTGCCGTGAACAATTTTCGTGTTGCATGCGGCACAGTGGAAACCCTAATTTAAAGTGTTTACATAAAGTTGAACGGACTAATACGGTCCAAGAGCGGACTAGTCCGGTGCAAGGTGAATGCCGGTTCCAAAGAGATGAACGGACTAGTCCGGTTTCTAAGCGTACTAGTCCGGTGCAAGGTGAGTGCCGGTTTCAGAGAGTTGGACGGACTAGTCCGGTTTCTGAGCAGACAAGTCCAGTGCAAGGTGAGTGCTGGCTCCAAAGAGTTGAACGGACTAGTCCGGTTTCTGAGCGGACTAGTCCCGTGCAAGGTGAGTGCCAGTTCCAGAGAGTTGAACGGACTAGTCCGGTTCCTGAGCGGACTAGTCCGGTGCACCATGTTGTGAGTGATTAGGATATGTTTTAATCTCTTACCCCTACGCAAGATTTTGAGCTCTTGGGATATGTCTCTCACACACATCCTATACAAGTATGTCTACATTGCGCTTGGTTCATGGATATGTCCTTTTCCTTTTTCTTCATCGCTTCATTTTTCACCTTTTTGAGTGCACCAATTCTACCTTACACGAATTAATCTGCATTCATCTCAACAAGTTCATTAGGATCACAATTCATTTGTATTCAATCGTCCAAAACCCACAAAGGAATGCCTAGATGCACTTTCAATCTCCCCCTTTTTGGTGATTGATGACAACCAACTGAGATTACATAATTAATAATAAATTTTGATTTTCATAAAGTGTGCATATATGAGAATAACAAATGAGTAACATGAACTTCTCACATATATGCAACATTTATCGTGGGATGCCAAAAGAGTGTGTGAAACAGAATGTGACATGGCACAAGAAGATAAGATCATATCAAAAATAAAGGTAGTCATCACATCGATATCGAATAAGCATCACACATTCAACAGTGTTTGAAGTAAAAAGTACATGAAACTTAAAATACATGTCCATGATCACTAGTCCTTGAGGTTTACAATAAGATACATCAATTAAGATTAATCTCAATCTCTCCACCTTTGGCATCAAGGCACCAAAAAGGGAAAAATTGAGTGGAATCACTTATCGCCGCTCTCTCCCTCACTCTCGGTCCTATCTTCATCGTCATCTTCATCATCGTCTTCATGACCATGCTGAGGAGGAGCGGAGACACCTGCAAGCCCGAAAGACCTAAACTCTTGTTGTGAGACCTATGTGTGCTGAATACATTGGCTTTAAAGATAAAAGTTTTGAATACTACCAAAACACCTTTTTAACAAGGTCCAAGCTCCTGCAAGGTCCGACTTGTTTTGGGTAGCTCCGGCAAGGTCCGACGTAAGGTCCGAATTGCTTTGTCTAGGTCTGACTTATTTTGGCTAGATCCGACTTGTTTTTGCTAGCTCCGGTGCTAGGTCCGACTAGCTTTGGTAAGTTCCATGCTAGGTCCGACTAAGCTTTAGTAAGCTCCGGCGCTGGGTCCGACTAGCTTTGGTAAGCTCCGGTTCAAGGTCCGGTTAGCTTTGGTAAGATTTGGAGCTTGATTGCAATGGTTCTACTTTTAACTTGCAATGTTTCGAACTTGCTTTACTCTTATGGAAATTTTGCTTAGTATTATTTTACTAAGTTTTTGGTGTGTTTTGGTGGTTATGGCTGATATCATTTTGCTATGGTTTACAACATGCTTATGTGAGGTGCTCACGTAAGATGTTGTAGTTTCGGAACTAACGAGAGTCATGTCGAGGACTTGTGCTCGGAAGTATTGGTTGTTTATTCATGTGCAGGTGTTGCTTGAGTTCAAGACATGGCTCGTGACGGGATCCATTGAACTAATCTTAGGGAGAAGATGAGGTTCAACAACCAAGTTCGGGAGGAATTGTGGTTGAGTTGATCGGGAGGTCGTGCAGCATGTTTGGATAAAGAACAATGCATATGAAGGTATCGTGGACGTTGTTGGAAGGTGTTTGCACGTGTGCAAGGAGTGCATGGACATGGCAACATGGTTCCAAGGCGTGGTGAAGAGATATGGAAGTGGATATATGGTTGAAAAGGTTCAACCGGCTGGATTTTGCGCTCAGGCTGCAGCTGAGGCGGTTATGGTTTGTTTATGGAAAGTTTCTAGTTGGTTATAACAGGATTTCGTGTTAGGCATGAAGTAGAGTTGTTTTAGGAATGTTTGGAACGTTCCTAAGGTGTTTGGAAGTCTTAATATTGCTTCTATCTGCGTATCGAAGAGTCTTGAGCAGTATTGGAAAGTTACAGTTTGAATCCAAGTAGGAGTAGGAGTCCTAGTTTGAATTGGATTGGCCATAGAGCTAGTTATATAAGCAAGGGAGGCCAAGGCTCGTGGAGATCACGACTTTGGGGCTGTTCCTCTTGTGTTTTGATAAATAAAATTCGTATTCTAAAGGAACTTTTGTGCCTTGTTCGTCTGACTTGTTTCAGACAAGTTTTTCTCGTCGAGTTTCTGTTCAGCACTACCTTGCTTCGGTGGTTTTATCATAACTCGAGTTTTACAGATCCAATTCATGTGTTTCTTTTTGGGTTGTCTTCACAACTTGATTATCTATCATCTGTGAAATGTTCACGGTCATTGAATTTGTGGTTTCTGATCTACACGAGATTCTTTGCAGTATACCAGAACTGTTTCTCTCGTGTAGGACAGATTGACCTTTGTTCAATCTTTCAATCGTAACTTGAGTTTCTCTCAATGGATTTCCATGATTCTTGTTGTGACGTATTTGTGACTTGATTCTCTACAATCTATACTAGTTTTATCACAGTTGAACACGTTTATATTAGTCGCACACACGGTTTATTTAACAGATCGGTTTTCTGCTGAGGGGTGTTTTGTTGCTTCCGCTGAAAAGTTTTTATCTACCATTCACCCCCCTCTGGTAGCTTTACACGTTTACTTAGATCCTACAATTGGTATCAGAGTCAGGTTGCTCTAATCTTTGTGATTTGCGCACGTGTTTTGACTAATCATCATGGAGAAATACTCCGCCAAACCTTGTGTGTTTAGTGGTATTAATTTTCAGGTTTGGAAGGCACGCATGGAAGCCTTCATCCAGGCGCAAGGCTTTGCAATATGGGAAAAGGTGTACAAGCCTTACGATGTGCCTTCAAACAATCAAGTCACGGCTACAAACGTGAGAGATGCTGACAACAACAACAAGGCTCGGAACTTGATCATACAAGGACTAACTCAGAGCGACTTCGACCGTGTTGCACACCTCCGATCGGCGTACGATGTGTGGAGAGCACTTTGTGACTACCACGAAGGATCCAACACGATCAAGGAGGTAAGACAGGATATGTTCAAGAAAGAATACATGCACATTGAGATGCAACCCGGTGAGTCCATTGATGACCTCTTTGCTCGCTTTAATAAAATTCTCAGCAACTTGCGTAGCGTCAATGTTAATTTTTCAGATGCTGAAAATGCTAGGCAATTACTAAGTGCATTAGACATGTCAATTTGGGAGATGAAAGTAACATCCATACGTGAATCCACTGTCATGAGTACTCTTACATTAGATGTGCTTTATTCTAAGCTAAAAACTCACGAAATTGACATTATATCACGTAAGAACCCAAATAAGACTATTGCATTTGTCTCACAACGTGATATGCCTAGCTCCGGCCAATCATCTAGCAATACACTTGCTTTGCTGTCTTCACTAACCATGGAACAGATTGAGGAGTTTCAAGAGGAGGAGCTAGTACTTCTTCCTACTAGGTTCTAAAAAGCGATGCAAAATGTGGGAACTAGAAGGAGAGGAACTCTGGACCTCAACGATGCTTTGAATGTGATAAGACTGGACACTTTCGTACAGATTGCCCTAACCTTTCAGGTCCTTCTAACCGTGATGAAAAGCAGAATAAATTCAAGTCCTCTGTTGGCAACACCAACAAGAAAAAGAAGGGGTTTACAAGACGCAAACTGATAAACAGTTTCATCACCGCACATCAAGAACTTGGCTTGAGTGATGTAGACATTGGAAGTGATGAAGATGAAGACGATCTGGCAAACTTGTGCTTCATGGCGGGCAAATCAAAATCAGGTATGGAGGATGCAGAACACAACAGTGACAACGAAGAGGTATGTCCTACTTGTGAAGAAATGTGTGATGCTATTTCTAGTGCCACTATTATTGTTAAGAAAAAGGACAAAAAGCTTAGGGACAATGCTGTTAAAATTGAGTCACTAGAATCTGAAATTAATCGTTTAAAATCCTTGATTCCTAGTGATGATTCTTGTTCATCATGTGATTTAATATATGAACAATTGTCCTCTCTAAGAAGTGCACACACCTTCATACTTGATAAACTTGAACTTGAAATCGAAAAGAACAAAAAGCTGTGGGGACCACCCCGTGGTTCACCCACTCCAGGATCACATAGGGTGGTGCCGTGCGATGCGGCACCCAACAGCACACACGAAAATAATTAAGAACAACATACAAACTTTTATTTGATATAAAACAGCGAAAGTATTTTCAAAATATAAATATACAGCGAAAGTATTCTTTATTAACACTCTTTCATTCTAACTATGCAAAAGTGTAGCTGTCCAGCCAGGGGACGCTACACACTAGCAGCATGGAACCGGAGATCACGGCGGCGTGCAGGGATCCAGCTCGGCCGTGTATCCCGATGGGGGCATCGCCTCGTCCTCGGAACCTTCCTCATAACTCTCACCTGCACACAGCTCAAATATTGCAACCGTGAGCACGAAGGCTCAGCAAGTCTTAACCGTCAACCCTAGGCATGGAACTCTACGTGCAAGGATGTGTAAGGTAGGAAAGGACTTTGCAAGAAAGACACGCCTATAAGTTGATCCTTGCTTTCAGTTTTTATAGCAGCGGATTTGTATGCCTTAGGCAGCCCTCACATCGGAAGTCCACAATCAAACAAGAAACGCTTTCCTCCGATGTGGTGATGCCCAAAGTGGAATATAAACTTAATTGGCTCTATAACTACAGCACTCAAGGTATTCAAGACATTAATAGATCAATACAGCATTTTCTGTTGGCTTATTTCACTTCTTACTACGTCACAGCACAGTAAACAAGCGGGTACTCAAATAACCGCGAGGGACGGTGATTGCAATCAGGAGACACCCGGACAACACGTTGCATACACCCACTTTCAGAAGCGTGATTCCACACCCCTTTCTACTCTGTTGTAAGCAACAACCTTTCAAAGGCAACCCAAATGCCGAACCGGTCCATCCGTAACGGGTAGGAGGTCCCCGCGTGGAGCGCGACTGTGCCCACCGGCAGATTTACACCTTGCTACCCTCAACGCACTCCTATTTACGGTTGGGTAAGCCTCGACACCCAGGTTAACCAATTACATCGGTTTACTGGTTCCCATATGCCAGTATGCATCCGGTACTGTTCGATACTTGTCCAGCAGGGCCGCACACGGACGGTCCTCAAACGACACCAACAGGGCCACGCACGTGAGACCTCTGCTCACTGCATCCTATCCCCCCTGCTGGGTCTCATTTTTTTTACAACTCAAGCCATTATATACCTCTTTTCTTTCCGGGTGATAAGTACTATCTTGCGAGTAGCTTCCAACCACTCGACTTCTACCGGGATCCTATACATTAGCATGGCATTCTCTACTCGTCGACTTTATAAACTACCCAACCCTCCATAGGATTTAAAGAGGCTATGCAAGTGGGGTTTCAATCACCCTAACTCTAATGCAAACATTCAACCTAGACATAAATGATACAAATGAAAACTTTATAAAAAGTACTTAAGTGCAAACCGGGGCTTGCCTGGTTACGAGTTAAAGGGGAAGTCAGCTTCTGGTGGGAGGACGTCCAAGGGCTCCTGTGCATCCTCAACTTCGGTCACTATTATGAAATGTAATAAAATACATGTATAAGTATTAAGGATTTATAAGAATTGGACTTCTATTCATAGCTACTGCTATTTAAAATCCTTAAATGGCTTTGGGAATTTTACAGTGGATACTAGACTCTCTAAGGATGATTTGAGCCAAATTTGGAGACATGTCATTGCACAATGTAGTCTTAAAATTCCTACAATTACAATGCTTCTCTGAATTTTGAGCCCAAATCAGGAGCTCTGACATAGCTAGAAATGGAATATCTGATTAGGATAAGTCCCCATGGTTCTAACAAAATTTGTTTCACCATTTTTGGAGCTACCATCAGAGAGATATGAATTTTTGAAGGTTGGACAGGAGTGCTGAACAGTTTCTGTTTAAATTTGAATTTCCAAATAAAATCTGAACTTGGGAAGGTAATTTGACCTAGCAAATGAACTCCAATGAAGCCCAAATTTTTACTGGAGATCAGTATCTATAAAGAAGATTTTCTGCCCAAATTTGGGAATATTTCATAAAGAATTGCTCCTGTAATAAATCCCTATAGGGTTTACTAAAAACAATTCTACAGAAATTCCTGGGCATTTTCATAGCCTAAAATTGGTTTCTCTGTGATGTACTCCTCATGAGGATTCCAAGCAAATTGGTCTCACTCTTTTTGGAGTTTTCTATACAAAGTTATGGGCTTATAAAGATCAGCTAATTCCTAGAATTATTTCCCTAATAGAAACTTCAAATAATTGGAACTGGGCCCACTGTTTTAAATCGGACCAGTGAGATTTCGGCAACACCGGGGGCTAGGGGGTTATTCCCGCGCAGCAGCACCGGATCCGGCGCCACAAGCCGATCCTTGCGCGAACACGGAGGCTGACCGGTGGGACCGCCCCTCCTTCGTCTTCCTCGCGCTGTCCGTGCCTCCCGCGGCGGCGCAGGCCGGCGAGGCTCGCCGGGACGGGGTTCCCATGGTCTAAACTTCGTCAAACTCGCTGCTCCCCCATTGTTAACCGCGCTGAACACTGTGGGAGGGTCGCCGGCGGCCGTGGCTCACCGGAAACCATCGCGCACCGGTGGCAGCAAAGTTTTGAACTCCGGCGAGGTCGAGAACCCTTATTCCTTCATCATACGATTGATTCTCGGGCTCTAGAGCATCAGTGAATGATGTAGGAGCCCGTAAGGGTCCTGGCCACCGGTGAAACCGCCGGCAACCGAGGGCTCCACGGCGACCCGAGGTGCTTTTGCACCGGCGACTAAGAAAACATCTAGGGCTCCCTCGTTTCTTGATGTTTTTGCTTGGTTCTTCGTCGAGGAGAGGCGCTAGGAAGTAGAGAAGCTCTGTGCAAGCTTACTCGAGGTCCAAAGGATCGTGCACCACGAATTTTTGGCTAGACCACGCACTACCCATCGGTGTACCATTTGGGGAAACGGTGAAATTCCCGCCACCAGTTCTAGCAATCGCTAAACAGTTTCTGGCTACACGACCAGGACATGTAAACGCACCTTTCTTGTGTAGGGAAGGGGCTGTGACACCCGCCGTAGCGCGCTGTCCACGGCGACCTCCCTCGGTGCTTCCACGTTCACCCGAGGATCGTGGTTATTTTGCAAATATCTGGAGAAATAACGTTTGGGACAGGGTAGGAGAGGTGCTGGACGGCTAGAGCACTGGTGGGCACAGCTCTTCGCTGTTGGGCGCTCGAGCAACCGAGCTCAGTAGCTGCGGCGTGATCGGGAGGTACGCGGCGGTGTTCTGGGCGAAAGAAACGGCGGAGGCGCGAGTTATAGCAGGGGAAGAAGTGAAACAGCTCCGGCGCACTCCTTGCCGTGATCCAACCGAGCCACCGAGGCAGCAGGAGGTGGCGCGGGCTCTCCCTCGGGCGCGGGTTCAACTGGGAGCTGGCGCGCTCCCGCTGTTCGACTGCCGTCGGCTGAGGCGGTAGCTCCTGTGGGTGGCTGACAAATGGGCCCCACCTCCCCCCTTTGTTTAATCAACTTTTCTGATATTTTCCCACCAGCAACTCAACATTAAAGACTTGACTTCACCCCAAAGTCATAGTTTGAATTTGCTGAATTCAAATAGTTTGAATTCTGGTGTGAAATTTGGATGTGGTTTGATCATTTGAATTTGAAAAGGAGTTTGAATTCTCCACTTTGTATTGCCTCAAAAATATAGCAAACCAGCTCCAAAGATTCCAATTTTTGGCATGGCTGCTCATTCAAAGGTGGAGGACTCAGTTGTGAAGCCAAATTTTGAAATTGAGGGAATTGAATTTGAAACTGAATTTAAAATTCAGATTAGAGGGTTTTTTCCTTTTAATTCCTAACAAATATGAGAACTCCTCCAAATGAGCTGAAATTTGGAAGGTTGAATATTTGGAATATGAAGATCCAATCTGTGCATTTAGACCTCCATGTTTGGAAGTTTTGGGAAGTCTAAACCCTCACTTCGAACTTATACCATTATAATACAAAGTTTTAATTCCCCTCATTTTTCATAAGTGTACATGATCTGAATTTTCTTGCTACCACTTTTTGGGGATTTTACAAAACCTTGCTGCACTTAATGATAAAAACTTGAAAGATGCTTGTTGTTCTACAATTGATTTGCATTGTTCTACTTTTGATGATCTTGATAAGAAACTACAACATGCTATGAAAGAAATTTCTATATTGAACAATGCTTTACGTTCTCATGAAGTTAAATATTGTTCCAATTGCAAATTAAAAGGAAAAACTTCATGTGAAAATTGTCTTGATCTATCAAATAAACTTGATAACATGCATAGGACATTAGATTGGTTTTGTAATGGGAATAAGAATCTTAACTTGCTGCTGAATTCTTCCAAGTCTTGCAATGATAAAACTGGTTTAGGTTTTGATTCACATGCTCATGCTAAGGAACATCCACCTAAAATTGTAAAATCATTAGGAAGTGATTTGATTCAAACAGTTCCTAAACAAAAAGAAGCGGTTTTTAAATCTGCAGGAGTGTTGTCACATTCGGGTTCAAATAAGCATACAGCATGCTCATCTAAACATGAACACAAAGTTAAATTTCATTGTACCTATTGTGGTAGAGATGGTCATGTCATAGATTTTTGTTATAGAATAGCTAAACAACATAAAAAGGAAAGAATGCAAACTAGATCTTATAACTCTCATGCAAAATTTGCTGCACATACTAAACCGAATGTCAGGAACATGCAACCTGCTGTTATGAGTCAGAAATATTCAAAGTTTACCCCCGGAGCTTTAGTTTTTGCCTCCGGAACTTCAGTTTTTGCCTCCGGACCTTCTGTTTTTGCCTCCGGAGCTACTGATTTTTGTGCTACACAAGTAACACCTCAGAGGTCAGTAGTTAAGAACAAAAAATCCCAAACTTTGACTCATAAACCTTCTGTTTTATCTCAGCTTTCGCATGTTATTCCAGCTGGATGTCGTGTGACTCAGTACTGGATTCCTTAATGTCTTTTAACTAACCCCAGTATTCAGTCATCGACGTATTGTGCTTCTATGTAGGTTACACGATTGAGGAAGGAGAACATTTGGATTGTGGATTCAGGTTGCTCACGCCACATGACCGGTAACAAAGAATGGTTCTCCTCTCTCTCTCTTTTGTGTCACGTGTAGAGAATGTTACTTTTGCCAATAATTCTTCAACTCCTATAATTGCTAAGGGTTCAGAAAGAGTAAATGATCACTACACTTTGAAGGATGTGGCACTTGTGAAAAATCTGAAATACAACCTGCTTTCTGTTTCACAATTGCTAGATGAAAATCTGGAAATTATTTTCAATAAAAACTGCTGCAAAGTTGTAGGTTCAAATAGTGAGCTTATTTTTAACATGTCTCGGTTTGGAAGAGTTTTTAAAGCTGATTTTGATATGTCTTCCTCTAAGCATAGATGTTTAGTTGCAAATGATTTCAAAGATTTACATTTTTGGCATTGTAGACATGGTCACGTAGGCTTTGATCATATCACGCGTGTTAGTGCTCTTGATCGCATACGTGGGCTGCCTAAGCTTAAAGGGGACAAAGAAATTGTGTGCTCTTCTTATAGACATGCTAAGATGGTTGCAGGTTCACATGCTCCTCTCACAATGACCATGACAACTGAACCGGATCAACTTTTACACCTTGACACTGTAGGACCTTCACGTGTTCAATTCTTCGGAGGTAAATGGTATGTTCTTGTGATTGTTGATGACTATTCTAGATACTCTTGGGTTTACTTTATGGCATCTAAGAATGAAGCTTTTCGTCACTTTAGAACTTTATTTCTTAGATTATCAATTGATCACCCAGGATCTTTAAGAGAAATTAGAAGTGATAATGGAACCGAATTTAAAGATCAATCGTTCGATCACTTTTGTGCTGAAAATGCAATAGATCATCAATTTTCTTCACCATATGTACCTCAACAAAACGGTGTTGTAGCCAGAAAGAACAGAACCTTAGTTGAGATGGCTAGGACTATGTTTGATGAATATCAAACTCCTAGGAAATTTTGGGCTGATGCAATTGTAACCGCTTGTTATGTCTCAAATCGTGTTTTCTTGCGTGCTAAGCTAGGTAAAACACCATATGAGCTCAGGTTTGGACATAGTCCTAGTGTCACACACTTTAGGGTCTTTGGTTGCAAATGCTTTGTTAAGAAACATGGTAATCTTGATAAATTTGAAGCTAGATCTGTTGATGGCATGTTTCTTGGTTATCCATCTCATACTAGAGGCTACCGTGTGCTTTTACTTGATACACAAAATTGTGGAGACTTGTGAGGTTTCTTTTGATGAAGCTAGCCCAGGTACTAGTTCAAATATTGCAGGTCCGGATCCATATCCGCAGGGGGAGAGTATTTTCGTTGAAGAAGAGGAAGAAGTGGTGCTGCTGCCCGAAAATTCAGTAGCTAATGACATTGTTCCAGCTCCTGGTCTTGATTCACAGCCAGCACTGACGACCACCATTGCTGGTCCAGATCCTCCTCACGTCACAAGCTCATCTATTTGTGATGAACATGAAGAAGAAGAAGCTTGTGAAGTGTCCACTCCCCTCCGGATTCTCAAAAGTCATCATCCACAACAAATTATTGGAAGCTTGCATGAACGAGTTACAAGATCCAGGTTTTTCGACCCCAATTCTCATGCTCATTCTGCTTTTGTTGCTTCTTTTGAACCCAAAGGTATATCACACGCACTCACTAAAGAATCCTGGATTATTGCCATCCAAGAAGAGTTAGAAAATTTTGAAAAAAATAATGTTTGGAAACTTTTACCTCCACCTCAAGGTCACACTTTAATTGGAACTAAATGGGTGTTTAAAAATCAATTGAGGATGGGTTTGTGGTTAGTAATAAGGCTAGGTTGGTTGCTCAAGATTTCACACAAGTTGAAGGTCTAGATTTTGATGAAACTTTTGCTCCTGTTGCTAGATTAGAAGCCATAAGAATTTTGTTAGATTTTGCTGCATCTAAAGGTTTTAAGCTATATCAAATGGATGTTAAAAGTGCTTTTCTTAATGGCTACATAGATGAGGAGGTTTATGTCAAACAACCACCTGGTTTTGAAAATCCAAATTTTCCTAATCATGTTTACAAACTGTCCAAAGCCTTGTACGGTCTCAAACAAGCCCCTAGAGCATGGTATGATAGGTTAAAAACATTCTTACTTGAAAAGGGGTTTACCATAGGCAAGGTTGATAGAACTCTTTTTGTGCTTAAGCATGGCAATGACTCATTATTCGTTCAAGTGTATGTGGATGATATTATCTTTGGTTGTGCTTCTCATGATCTTGTGTCCAAGTTTTCAGCTATGATGAGTTCAGAATTTGAGATGAGTATGATGGCAGAACTCACGTACTTTTTGGGGCTGCAAATCAAGCAAACCAAGGAGGGTACCTTTGTGCATCAAACAAAGTATACAAAAGATCTCCTAAGGCGCTTCAACATGGACAAAAGCAAGCCTCTTCGGACACCAATGGGAACAGCAACAACATTTGAACTTGATGAAGATTGTGATCCCATTGATCAAAAAGAATATAGAAGCATGATCGGGTCACTTTTGTATCTCACGGCATCAAGACCAGACATACAATTCAGCGTATGTCTTTGTGCACGGTTTCAAGCCTCCCCACATGCTTCACATCGTCAAGCCGTCAAAAGGATTCTTAGGTACTTACATGGAACTCAAGAATTTGGCATTTTTCTTCCTTCTTCCTCAACCGTTACTTTGAAAGCTTTTTCCGATGCTGATTTTGGGGGTTGTAGGATTGATAGGAAAAGTACTCCTGGTGCTTGTCATTTTCTTGGTAATTCACTTGTTGCCTGGTCCTCTAGAAAACAAAGTTCACTTGCACAATCCACAGCCGAATTTGAATATGTAGCTTCTGCTAGTGGTTACTCACAAATTCGTTGGATTGTTCAAACACTTAAGGACTATGGGGTTGATCTAGATAGTGTTCCACTGTTTTCTGATAACATTAGTGCCATTTGCATTGCTGAAAACCCCTTGCAACATTCGAGAACTAAGCACAATGACATTAGGTATCACTTTCTCCATAAAATGTCGAAAAAAGGAACATTGTGCTTCACCATGTAGATACCGAACAACAATTGGCTGACATTTTTACAAAACCTTTGGATTTCACTCGTTTTTGTTACATTCGTAGTGAAATAGGGGTTATGCATCCTCATGGCTTAAATTGAGTGAGAATTTTGAAACTTGGAAAGTTTATGTGTGAATCTGAAATTAAAATAATATGAGCATAGTATTTCATGCATATATGACTTTGTGATTCCTTTTTCATTCTGAAAGTTCTTACTACATTACTCGTGTTATACATTTTGTAGTTTTTACCATGTCTAGTAATTCGAATAATTACTTACACTAAATCTGGTCATGGTCAAACTTTCTTGCTGTTTTGAACTTATTCCATGCTAACAAGTGCTTTTAATCATAAAGAATTAATCAAGTAATCAACTCACATGTTGAGTTTTTATGTTCAAATAAAAAAAAATGAGAAAAGATCAAGAGAATATGCATGCATCGCTCTTCTTATTTTGAGATGGATTATCATTGCACTTATATATGAACTTGAAAGGAGTTGTGTATGACTAAAACCATGTCCTTAAGCTTCTGACTGTCAAATGACATAGGCTTGGCTTGGCTGGTTAGAATAAGGCTGATGCTGCATATAATCCCTTGCAAATGTCATAAGATCAAAATTTGTGCTTTAAATGATAAATAAAATGCAGCGACAAGTGTCATGTTTTCAGGTCTTGAAGTAGTTAAGTTTGTGAGATCATGACTTGCTTAAATTGAAAATTACACTTGATCTCTAGCATGGCTTACACTACTTTATGTATCTCATTGATGTGATAGTGTAATTTACTTGATAGTATGAATTGGATGAGCTTTGTTTTATATGTATATGTTATAATGTGCTCATAACAAATTAAAATTTCTCTTTTGTACCTTGTTGAATACATTGTCAAAGGGGGAGAATTGATCACACATTGCACACATTCCCAAGTGTTTTGGCACGATTCTTCTCAGGGGGAGAATTTTTGGTATTTTTGTTTTTCTTCTCATTTTATTTTTGATTTCAAAGGGGGAGAAATTGTTTTCAAAAGTTTTCATGTGAATAAGCCAATGTTCGGATTTTAAGTGGTGTTACCAATGCATTCATCAAGGGGGAGATTGTGAGACCTATGTGTGCTGAATACATTGGCTTTGACGATAAAAGTTTTGAATACTACCAAAACACCTTTTAACAAGGTCCGACTCTAGGTCCGAGCTCCTGCAAGGTCTGACGATAGGTCCGACTTGTTTTGGGTAGCTCCGGCAAGGTCCGATGTAAGGTCCGACTTGCTTTGTCTAGGTCTGACTTATTTTGGCTAGGTCCGACTTGTTTTTGCTATCTCCGGTGCTAGGTCCGACTAGATTTGGTATGTCCCGTGCTAGGTCCGACTAAGCTTTAGTAAGCTCCGGCGCAGGGTCCGACTAGCTTTGGTAAGCTCCGGTTCAAGGTCCCGTTAGCTTTGGTAAGGTTCAGAGCTTGATTGCAATGGTTCTGCTTTTAACTTGCAATGTTTCGAACTTGCTTTACTCTTATGGAAAGTTTGCTTAGTATTATTTTACTAAGTTTTTGGTGTGTTTTGGTGGTTATGGATGATATCATTTTGCCATGTTTACAACATGCTTATGTTAGGTGATCACGTAAGTTGTAGTTTTGGAACTAACGAGAGTCAAGTCGAGGACTTGTGCTCAGAAGTATTGGTTGTTTATTCATGTGCAGGTGTTGCTTGAGTTCAAGACATGGCTGGTGATGGGATACATTGAATTATTCTTAGGGAGAAGATGAGGTTCAACAACCAAGTTCGGGTGGAATTGTGGTTGAGTTGATCGGGAGGTCGTGCAACATGTTTGGATCAAGAACAATGCATATGAATGTATCGTGGACGTTATTGGAAGGTGTTTGCACGTGTGCAAGGAGTGCATGGACGTGGAAACATGGTTCCACGGCGTGGTGAAGAGATTACGAAGTGGAGATATGGTTAAAAAGGTTCAACCGGCTGGATTTTGTGCTCAGGCTGCGGCTGAGGCGGTTATGGTTTGTTTATGGAAAGTTTCGAGTTGGTTATAATAGGATTTCGTGTTAGACATGAAGTAGAGTTGTTTTAGAAATGTTTGGGATGTTCCTAAGGTGTTTGGAAGTCTTAAGATTGCTTCTATCTGCGTATAGAAGAGTCTTGAGCAGTATTGGAAAGTTACAGTTTGAATCCAAGTAGGAGTAGGAGTCCTAGTTTGAATTGGATTGGCCATAGAGCTGGTTATATAAGCAAGGGAGGCCAAGTATCATGGAGAGTACGACTTTGGGGCTGTTCCTCTTGTCTTTTGATAAATAAAATTCGTATTCTAAAGGAACTTTTGTGCCTTGTTCGTCCGACTTGTTTCAGACAAGTTTTTCTCGTCGAGTTTCTGTTCACCACTACATTGCTTCGGTGGTTTTATCATAACTCGAGTTTTACAGATCCAATTGATGTGATTCTTTTTGGGTTGTCTTCACAACTTGATTATATATTATCTGTGAAAATTTCACGGTCATTGAATTTGTGGTTTCTGATCTACACGAGTTTCTTTGCAGTATTTCAGAACTGTTTTTCTCGTGTAGGACAGATTGACCTTTGTTCGATCTTTCGATCGTAACTTGTGTTTCTCTCAACGGATTTTCATGATTCTTGTTGTGAAGTATTCGTGACTTGATTCTATACAATCTATACTAGTTTTGTCACAGTTGAACACATTTAGATTAGTCGCACACAAGGTTTCTTTAACAGATTGGTTTTCTACTGAGGGGTGTTTTGTTGCTTCCGCTAAAAAGTTTTTATCTACCATTCACCCCCCCCTCTGGTAGCTTTACACGTGTACTTCGATCCTACACTTGTTCAGTGAGTGGAGCCATCTCGGTGAAGTTTTCTTTAGAGTCTTCCAAAATTTGTGGTTATCCAACTAGCTCAATGTCTAGCTTCTCATAGATGGCTTTGATATTGGCCTTTATGTATCTTTGATGCCTCTTTCTGGCCAAACTCTCCTTGTGTTGCTTAATTTCAATTTTGCGACAACAGCCAAAAATAGAGGACAGCATTTTGAGCATACCACTGGAGGATTCTCTAGAGGGTAGAGGAACAGGTGTAGGTGTAGGCTCCGACGCCCTTGAGCCTTCATGAGTAGAGGGCACAGTGCAGACTGTAGGCTTCTGGGGCTTGAGACCAGTGTGAGAGACATCTTTGACAAACTCAAGTCCTATCACCATCTCAATCATGTACATGACAGAAGGTGCATAGCGATAGGACCTGTTTGGAGTGATAGAGATATTCACGATGTCATTGTAAATGTACTCAAAGACATTCAAGGTCCTTTTCTTGCTTATCACTTTCATCAATGTCCTTAGGGTCCTTTGGATTGTCCCTGCATCTCCATCCTTTAGAGCTATGGTCTTTCTCAAGATCCTGTTGAGCACGGCAAAGAATGGCTTCACGTACTTGGTAGTGGGAGGTACATATGACATTGTTGTATCATACAAGAATTCCAGCTCATTCTTCTCCAAAAACATCAAGTTGTGAATGACAAGCTCATTATCCAGGGTGTGTTCAAGATGAAGTATCTTGGCAAATTCCTCATAGGTGATAATGTATCTGGATCCATGTGTCATCCAAATCATCTCATCCCCATCATCGAGGGCAAAGTAGAGAGTACAGTAGAACTGTGTAATTACCTCATTGTTCAAGTCATGCTGAAAGGATAGAAGGTCCTTCAAGCCATGCCTCTCTAATGCCTCTAGTACATCATGATAGGCCTGGCATTTCTTGGATTGCATGTAGTCAATGTTGAGCCACTGACTCTCAACAACAGGATTCTTCATCTTCATGTAGACATGCTCATAGTAGTCAGCATGGAAGTTGCTCCAGAATCTTGGATCTGCACATTGCTTTGGCTGCCCATAGACTTGATATTTTCTGAAGTTGTCAGCTAGTTCACTCCCCTTTCCAGTAAAGTCATCACTTGATGGCTGCCTGTTGCGGTGAATAGGGGCCTTCTTCTTCAATGGACCAATAGGACCACTAGCAAGTCCTTTGCCCTTCCCAACACTTATTCTAGGAGCCGCAGAGCTTGCAACAATGTCTTTGCTCTGTGCTGTCTTACCAACCACTCTCCTCCTTTTAGGAAGAGAATCGTCGAGAGAAGAGGGTTGAGCAACGTGGTCATGTTTCTTCTTCATGGCCTCAGTGTGTGACGACATCGTGCCTGACAAGAAAATCAAGGATTGATTGATGAGATGGATTGTAGATTATGTGGAAATAAGAAGTTAGAGGTTCAATTGTCAAGTAACCGGACTTGTCCGTTTTCAGAGTGCGGACTTGTACGGAATACCGGACTTGTCCGCACCAGAGACCGGACTAGTTCGGACCTGCTAAAGAACCCTAACTTTGTATTTTCAACAGATCTACCGCAAATTGATGCAAATTATGGAGGGATACACTAGGAATGCATCTATAAAGGTAGTGTATGCCCTAGGAATCAGGAAAATTGAGCAAAAGTATTGGAAAGATGAGAAATTGAGTTGAGAGGGAATTTACCGAAAAAGTGAAGATTCGAGTCGAAGTGTGAGGTCTGTTCCGGATTAGTCTGGAGAGAGGAGACCACGCGTCGAGGAGAAGCTTTCCCGTGGAGAGGACTTCGATTTCGTTGGTCAAAGTCGAAAATCACCTTGGGGGCTAGAGTTTGAGGAGTGACAAGCAAAAGAGTGCTTTTGAGGTGAAGAGGGCTGAGGTTGGCGCGTGTATAGACTTTTAAACCTGGACATACGGACTAGTCCGGTGGGAGGACCGGACAAGTCCGGTATGGCAGATCTGTCCAAACTAGTCTGAAGGAGAGGACTAGTCCGGTTTTGACACCGGACTAGTCCAGGTCAAATGCACAAATAAGAGTATAATTCAGGGAAATATTGGGAATTTTATCTAATAGTGATCTAAGGACATAATTTTCACAAATAATCTTGATGAACATGTCCAGTAATGTGACACCTGGTTCCGAAAATAGAACCAAGTGAATGCATATGTGTGCCTAGGATGTTCTCCACACATACACATGTAATCCACAAACTGAATTAAGAATATAACCATGAATAAATAGTGTTTAAGTACTTTATTACAATGACTCAATGTCTCACTCATGAATATCTAACTTATTCTTGCAGCGGAAGACTCTAAACGACAGCGGAATATCAATAAAGGAAGCAGGCTCCAACTTCAACTCCACAGTCATGTTGACGGTAGTTCGCACGCCTAGTACTCCACATGGTCCTCGAAGTATTCATCTCCTGTAGCTGATATTTATGTGGTAATGCAAGGATGAGTACATGTCGTACTCAGCAATTGCAGGAAAAGTATGACATGTAGCTTACAACAAGGTAGGCAATAAAAAGGCTCATTGCAGCAAGCAAATTTTATTTCACAAACATGGTAAAAACAGCAACTACGTCTAGATGAATTAAATCCCAATATAACCAAGTAAAACAGCAACATTCTTTCATCATAATTCACCATTTATCAAGTCTCATCCAGCCATTAATCTTTCTCAAGTTCATCTCATGCTCATAAATATTCCTATAACCAAAACCAAACTCATTGTCATGACTCAAAACAGTCCAAAACCAATCCCAATGACCATACCATAACCATACCGAAAAACCATCCCAAGTTTTCCCTCTAATCATGGAAGTTGGCCAGGTGCTTGTGACCGGAAGCACGGCTATCATGATAGTTTTACACTCTGCAGAGGTGGCACCACTTTACCCACAAGTTTGTGATTTCGTCAACCGTCGGCGACTGCAAAACCTCCATTATACCAGTACACTGTCAGGACCCACCTCTTGCAGGGCCCACTTGTGCATCTTGTACCAATCCATGGATCAGTAGTCGGTACGCACAATAGAATGGATCCAAAGCCATGCAATAATTTAGCCTCAACATAACCCTTAAGGTCTTACGACCAAGTTTTTAAGTTACACCTCATTGGCCTCGCAGGGCCTCAAAAGTGCGACAACTAGTGAAAGGCAGCGGACTAAGTGGCTCCCATTCCACTCAGGCAGCCTTGGGCGCAGGACTAGGCCTACTCGTCGATGTATTGCGCTTCATCCTCCATCTCCCTCTCTTCCTTTGCTTCTGAGGGTCGCGAAGAAAGCAAGGGTGAGTACGAAAGGTACTCAGCAAGCCCTATCACTATGCAAGGGAATGTGTTTCATGCTAGGGTTATAACAAGGAAGGGCCATATGGCTTAGGGTTGCTGAAAAGCATTCATGCAGGGTCTTCTTTGAAGAAGATTTCGCAAAGAAAAAGAGGCAGTCTTTTCTTGCTTTTAGCTGGTGGAGCCTGGGGGAGTTTGAGCTCCATCCCGCCAGTTCCCTAAGTTTTAACCGAACGTTCAAGCCCACGGCTTTACTAGTTCCTGGCACACAGCCGAAATCTCCAAAACACATCAAACACTGCCACCCGTCACACCATGGCAACACACTAAGGCTAATCAACAAGACCTCGGAGCATAGTGTGCCAATACCGTGGCAACGGTTATCCGAATTTACACTCTGCAGAGGTTGTACACTTTACCCACAGGTCAGGCACTCCTAGCAAGGGAGTAGCGTAATGTTCGCCTCATCTTCCCCGAATAACCCCACAATCACACCTCGGGATGCACCCAGGGGGCTATTTGGGCAATTACTCTCCCAACCGGACCACGGGTAATGACTCCCCCGTGTCTTTTCCTTGTCCCCCGTGCCCTACTGGCCGCCAGATGGCTCATGTGGAAGTTACCAAGAAGGTAGAGGGAATCCTGCCCATACAGGTTCTGTGGTTGTACGGAATCACTATGATGAGGTCATGTGAACCGGTCCTTGAGTTGGTGAGGCGGCTCCGTCCACGTCCATGACAGGTGGGCTACACCGAAGCACACACTACTCATTTATCAATCCCGCCTCAACCACCCCTTTTTCCCACGTCACTCCACGCAGGTTGTATGTCACCATCCCTAAACCGTTTCCTAACTCACACCACCAAGACACTTTTCACACTCTTCACAAAACCAATGATTAATTGAAGTGTGACGCAATGCAAACATCGCGAGGATCCCTAAGCAATTCTACTTTCAAGGGATTACGCACGTCATCACGTTATATTGTGATGACGGGGCCTTAGGGCGTCAAGGAGGAATTGACAAGGTCAAGGAAGGTTCGTGGCACGTCATGTGACAGCCACGTGACTACGCGGCCACTAACAAATGGGTCTTAGCTACTACAACGTTTAAAAGTAATCACGAAAATCATGCATATTGAAAATCAGGCTAACAGGGTAATTTTGTAAATTCATAGGAGCAATAATGGTCAAGGGAGTTAGAGCTTGCCTTCAAAAGCTTCTATGAACTCCTTGTAATCCGGGTCTTCGAGTTCCTCGTCGAATCCTTCGCTCGCTATAGCACATAAGATGTTTGAGTTAGCGTCGAACCCAAGGGATTGCAAAAACTTAGGTACCACCTCAGTAAGGTGGTTGTCGGGGTTTTAGGGGGTTGTGTATTTGGCCGGGGCCCTCATCCTATCCCCGTTTGCCGTTTACTTGATCATTTGGGTTAGTGCAAGTACTAGCAAATGCTAAAAAATGGTTTTTAGCCTTAGGGTTTTATGTACCCGCGGATGTTCTTTCCATGCTTTTGTGTTCACTTATCGGGTGTACCTATCGCTTTTCTTTGCATGTAGCGGCTGACCGCTGGGGCCAGGACCTCACAGGTCACTGTTCCGTGGACCGGGACTTGGTCCATAGCTGCTGGCCCTCCGGTCCACATGGACTAAGTCCATAGGAGCTCTGTCAAGCGTGCAGTGAGCCAGCACGCGTGGGGCGCTGGTTCGGCGACCACATCAGCACCTTCCCCGTGTGGCCCTGCCACCTGGCTGCTATGTGGGTGGCCGGTCAGGGGAGGTTGTTGGCGCGGCGGAGGCGATCGACAGCTAGCCAGAGCCGCGCTTTGTCGGTTTGTCTAACGTGGTTCATGTCGGAAGCCTACGTAGCGTGGGGAATCTAACGGAAAGGTCCTTAGGCCACGGGGGTCGCCGGAGAGGCGGTGGCAGTTTGCCGGAGATCGTGACGGTGGCGGCCGGGTGGGTTGGCTTGCTGGCCTGTCGCGCTACGTGTACTTCACGTGCATGCCATAGAGGTGCCACTTAGGATTGGGCGGCGGGGTGGCTGCAGGCGGCTAGCCGGAGCCGCAATCCTTTCGTTCTCCGGGACAACCAGCTAGTGGCCAGGCCTCTACTTATCGGGAGGAGTCCTGTGGGTGGGGTGTGCAGCTAGGACGACTGTCGGAGCGTCGTCAATGGCTTTGTCGCAGTATGTGGGGACAGCGACGTTCTTTGAACTCGCTGTTACGTGTGTTTTCCCTCGGCCTAGCGTGTCGTCTACGTGCGCGAGGGTGTGCAGGTGCTGCGGGGACCTCGGTTGGGTCAATGCAGCCATCAGGACAGATGGCAACACACCATGGCAACGGCGAACTCGGCCTTGCGTGGCTGGCCCGTCTCAGTGACCAAATACACAGAGTACAGCGTGGAGGGCTACAGGAGACCACGCAGATGCTGCTACACTAAGGAGTCGAGAGGTGGGGGAACTCACCGTGGGGCACTCGGGAGGTGGCCGGAGTTGAGGAAGAAGGTGGGAACTCCTCTGTTCCTTGCAAGTTCACCGGTCGAGCTCCAATCAAGGGTGGGAGAAGATGAGGCACTGTGCTCCTGCTCGTGTGGAGGGGGCTCCTCTTATAGCCGAGCGGGGCGGCTTCAGTGGCAGCAGCGTGCGGGAGAGGCCCCGGGCGGCATTTGATGTGGTGGCCGCGATTCCGGGAGGGGAAGTGGGCTGCCTTGATCCGAGCTCGTCGCAGAGCATTGAAGGCGGCGTGAGGGGGTGAGCAGAGGCGTCCCGTCACCGGATTTCCGGCGCGCAAGCGAGCGAGTGCGAGTGGCCGTGCCTCAGCTCACTCGACTTCGGGTCAGCTCGGCAGAATCTGTGGCCGTGGCAGGGATGTGGCGCGGGGCGGTGACCGGCGACGGGACAGGCGTCCCATCGCTGGGATTCCCGGCGGCGGTGGCGCGGGACCCTAGCGCGCGACGCGCGCCTGGGTGAGGCGGCGGCGAGAGGAGAAGCCGGGTGGGGGGGTGCTGGCGCTGGCGCTTGTGGGCTGGGCCAAGGGAGAGAAAAGAAGGGGCCGCGCGGGGGGGGGGGGGGGGGGGGGGAAGAGGAATTGGGCCGGGCTGCGCCAGGTGAGGTGGTTTTCCTTGTTTTTTTTTGTGTCTGTTACAGATCTACCCCACTTAAATAGAATCTCGTCCTCGAGATTCGGTTGCTTCCTTAAACAGGTGAGGAAACTCTCTCCTGAGGTCTTCCTCTCGTTCCCAGGTAGCTTCTGCTTCGGTATGGTTAGTCCATTGGACTCGACAGAATCGCACTGCCCTCCTGCGCGTCTGCCAGATGATTACGTCTAGGATCCTTGTAGGCAGCTCTTGGTATCTTAAGTCCGGCTGTAGGTCCATTGCATCACACGATACCCGTTCCTCGGGTACTCTCAGGCATTTCTTGAGTTGTGATACGTGGAACACGTTATGGACATCGGACATGGTCTCTGGCAGTTTCAAACGGTAGGCTACTGCTCCTATTCTTCCGAGTATTTCAAATGGTCCGATGTATCATGGGGCCAACTTTCCCCGGATCTGGAACCTTCTCGTTCCTCAGATAGGCAACACCTTGAGGTATACAAATTCCTCCTTTTCAAAAGTGAGCTCCCTTCGGTGGGTGTCCGCATACCTCTTTTGTCTGCTCCGGGCTACCTTGAGGTTCTCTCTGATTGTGGCCACTCGTTCCTCTGCGTCCTTGATTATGGCAGGGCAAAAATATGATTGCTCCCCAACCTCTGACCACATCAGTCGTGTTCGGCACTTTCTTCCGTACAATGCCTCGAAGGGTGACATCTGTAGGCTGGCCTGGTAGCCGTTGTTGTAGGAGAACTCTGCGAAGGACAGACTCTTCTCCCAATCCTTTCCGTATGTCAGAGCACATGCGCGTAGCATGTCTTCTAGTATCTGATTTACCCGTTCGGTCTGACCGTCCGTCTGCGGATGGTAGGCGGAACTAGAATCTTGTTTGGTGCCCAGGAGAGCATGCAAACTCTTCCAAAAGTGTGCTGTGAACTGGGAGCCACGATCCGACACTATCCGGCTTGCTACTCTGTGTAGTCGGAGTATGTGGTCGATGTATAGTTGTGCTAATCGGTCTCCACGGTGGGTCATTTTGACTGGTATGAAATGGGCCACCTTCGTCAGACGGTCTACGATGACCCAAACGGAGTTGTTTCCCTTTTTCGTCCGTGGTAACCCGGTTATGAAATCCATAGCGATTTCATCCCATTTCCACACCGGTATGGTTACGGGTTGTAGCAACCCTGCTGGCCTCTGATGTTCGGCTTTTACTCGGCGGCAGACGTCGCAATGGGCAACGAATTCTGCTATTTCTCTTTTCATAGCCACCCACCAATACTTCTGTTTTAGGTCCTGGTACATCTTGGTGGTTCCCGGGTGGATGGAGTATGCTGAATTGTGAGCCTCATCCATTATTAGTTGTCTCAGCCCGTTCGCCTTCGGCACACATATCCGGTTCTCGTACCAAAGGGTCTCGTGCTTGTCCACTCGAAACCTAGGGGCCTTGCCTACCCCTGTCTGAGCCTTTAGTGTACGGATTTCCGGATCCTCCCGTTGGGCTTGCCGAATTCGGTCCTCCAACGTGGGTTGTAGGCATAGGGTACCCAGATACCCGTTGGGTGCTACGTGCAGGTTCAACTTCTGCATTTCCGCCCTCAGGCTTGGTTGGCGGGTAACAAGCCTTACTGCGTTGCAGTGAGCCTTCCGGCTTAGAGCGTCGGCTACTACATTAGCTTTTCTGGAGTGATACTGCACCTCCAGGTTGTAGTCCTTTATCAGTTCCAACCACCTTCGCTGCCTTAGGTTTAAATCCGACTGGTTGAATATGTATTTGAGGCTCTTGTGGTCTGTAAAGATCTGACACTTGTTTCCAATCAGGTAGTGTCTCCAGATCTTTAGCGCGTGGACTACAGCTGCCAACTCCAAGTCATGGGTCGGGTAGTTCTTTTCATGGACCTTTAGTTGTCTGGATGCATAGGCGACGACTCGGTCATCCTGCATCAGCACGCACCCAAGTCCTTGACGCGAGGCGTCGCAGTACACGACGAAATCTTTGTGTATATCCGGAAAGATCAGCACTGCAGCTGCGGTCAACCTCTTCTTTAATTCTCTGAAGCTGTTCTCGCAGGCGGGAGTCCACTCAAACCTCTTGTCCTTCTTTGTCAGCTCGGTCATGGGTCTCACAATTTTGGAGAACCCTTCTATAAACCTCCGGTAATACCCGGCCAGTCCAAGGAAGCTGCGTATTTCCGTCACGCTAGTGGGCTGCTTCCAGTCAGTGACTGCTTCGACTTTAGCTGGATCCACTGCCACTTCCTCGGCCTTTATGATGTGCCCGAGGAACGCGACCTGCTGCAGCTAAAATTCACACTTGCTGAACTTGGCGTACAGCTGGTGTGCTCTTAGCCTTCCCAGCACTATTATGAGATGTTCGGCATGCTCCGCCTGACTTCTCGAGTAGATCAGTATGTCGTCTATGAAGACGACGACAAACTTATCCAACTCTTCCATGAATATCTTGTTCATTAAGTTCATGAAGTAAGCCGGTGCGTTGGTCAGCCCGAACGGCATTACTGTGAACTCGTACTGCCCATAATGAGTTACGAAGGCTGTCTTCATGATATCTGCATTTCTGATTTTCAGTTGGTAGTAGCCAGATCGCAGATCGATCTTGGAGAAGTACTTTGCTCCCTTTAGTTGGTCAAACAAGTCATCGATCCGTGGCAAGGGGTTACTTGTTCTTGATCGTGACCTCATTCAGGGACCTGTAGTCGATACACATCCTCAAGCTACCGTCATTCTTTTTGACAAATAGTACGGGAGATCCCCACGGTGAAGAGCTAGGTCGGATAAATCCTTTCTCTTGCAATTCTCTGATCTGCTCCTTTAGCTCGGCCAGCTCGTTGGCTGCCATCCGATACGACCTCTTAGCTATTGGTGTTGCCCCAGGTATCAGGTCGATTAGAAATTCAATATCCCTATCTGGGGGCATTCCAGGTAGCTCTTCTGGGAATACGTCTGGGTATTCATTTACAACTGGCGCTTGCTCCAAGGGTGTTGTTTCCAGACTGCACACTAGGGGTTCCATCCTGAGCTTACGGGGCTGGCATGTCATGGTGATCCCGTCACGGTTCGTCGCCGTGACCTTGCGGTCGGCACATGATATATTCCCTCTATGTCATGCCAGCCAGTCCATTCCAAGGATGATATCTATGCCGTCCGACTTCAGGACGACTAGGTCTGCTAGAAATTCTACCCCACTTATTTGAATCTTAACCCCCAGGCATCCGAGGTGGCACTTTATAGTGGCCCCTGGGGATTTGGTCAGTAGTGGGGTTTTCAGCCATACCGTGGGCAATCCACTTTTAGCCACAAAGTTGGAGGAAATAAAGGAGTGCGAAGCTCCAGAATCAAATAGTACTGTGGCAAGGGTTGAGTTGACCAGGTACTCACCGAGTACGACGTCTGGAGCATCCTCAGCCTGGCTTGCATTGATGAGGTTCACACGTCCGCGTCCGAAGGATTGAGCTCGGTTCTGCAGTCCTGACACCTGCGGTGGGTTGCGCCCGTTGTTGGACGCAACGGTCCTTACTCCTGAGTTTGCCGGGGCGTCGTTTGGTTTCCTCATGAGGGGGCAATTTGCAATCAAGTGCCCTAGGTCGCGGCAATGGAAGCAAGCCCTGCCAACAGTCGTCGTCCGAGTTGTGTTGGCATTGCCCTGCTGCGGTGCATTGGTGCTTGATGGCCGGTATTGTTGCATTGGCTGCTGTAGGTTGGACCCCGTGGTGTGGAACTGCATTGTGGGTTGTTCTCGTGGTTTCGGTGGAAAGATAGGCCTTGCCCATTGGAATCGTTCTTGCTGCTTGAACTTTTGCACCTGGAACTTCCTCTTTCGTTCCCCATCCAGCTGGGAACGTGCCTCTTCCAGTAATATGGCCCTATTCATGAGGGTGTTGAAATCCGGGTATATGTGTGTGACAAGTTGGGCTTTCATGACACCGTTCAACCCTTTGCGGAAGCGGTCTTGCTTCTTCTTGTCAGTGTTGATTTCGCTACTGGCGTAGGGCCCTAACTTTAAGAACTTCTTGATGTATTGGTTGATGGTCATGGCTCCTTGGCGTAGTGCACGAAACTCGTCTGCCTTCATTTCAATAACTCCTTCGGGGATATGGTAATCCCGGAAGGCTTGCTGAAACTCCTCCCAGCTTATTGTGTCAGGTTCGGCCGCTGCTTCACGGTAGTTGTCCCACCATTCCGCGGCAGCTCCCACTAGTTGATGGGAGGCTAGCATTACTCGCTCTTGGTCTCCGGCTGTGGTAATGTCGAGTTTCTTGCCTATGTTGCGCAGCCAGTCATCGGCTGCCAACGGGTCCTCGTCATTGCCGTCGAAGACCGGGGGTCGGAGTCTCATGAACTCTGACATCCTAGAGAGTGGAGGTGCCCCAGGGCCTCGCTGTCCCTGTATCGCCTGAGTTATGGTCTGTAACAACTGTGTCTGTACTGCCATGACTTCGGCCAACGTAGCCAGTGGTGGTGGAGGCACCACTTCCTCCTCCGCAGCTGGCACTTCTTCGGGGTTGATTTCCCCAACTCCTTCCGGAGGGTTGTCCGCCCTATTGGGTTCACCTCCTCCAAAAGCTGCTACCCGTGGGGCCTGGATTGGTGCACGACGTCCTGCTCCCCTGTCCCTCCGGGCGGGTACGCTTCGGGGTGCACGTGCCGCAGGTGCCTGAGCCCCTTCGGCAACGCGCTCCCAGCGTGCCTGAACTCTGGCGGATCTCTTGGGGGCCATCTAGGGAAGTAAAATTTCACGGAACTTTAGCTGTTGCTTTGTTTATTGTTTCTTGTTTTGTGTGACCATATTCTAATATAAGGGTTTGCTAACTTGGTTCATATTTTACTTATTACTATTATTATTTATTATTTTATTTTATTTTTTCAAGAGGGGTGTCCCTCGCCTGAGCCCTTGCCCATTTCATTCAACGGAGTTTTATCATACATACTAGAAGTCCATTAAATCCCGGCAAATCACACCATCATTACTAGAGTACAATCATCACATGGTACAACACATAGCAGGTCTTGGACCTTGCAACATACTCACGCCACATCTAACGATCACGATGCTAATCATCCACTAACACGGGATACATAACTCACACTATGCCGGGCTACTCATGGTACTACAGGCTGCTGCCTACTGTGGTGGGAGTCGTGGTGGTACGGCATCCTCCATGCCGTGGTCCTGGCGCCACTCGCGCCCCAAGTCAATCCCATCGTCGACCAACTCCTCAACGGTGAAGGGGAACTGTCCACCGCCGTGTCCTGCGGTCCCCTGACTAGGTCCTCCACAGCTAGCAACCTCCTCCAGTATCTCGACGCTCGAGTCCTGACCGTCGCCTCCCTGCGGGTGCTCGTCCTCCTCTGGCTCGTCTTCGGTGTCGTTGTCGGAGTCGCTGTACGTCTCCGTGCTCCCATTGAGTCCTCCATGCAGCTGCTCCAGCAATCGAAGGTTCTTGCCCCGACCGAAGTGTCCAGCGCCACAGGCTATCATGGCCCGGACGGAGGGAGTCAGGTGGGGTACAGCCGGCACACGCATCGTCTGCGTGCCACTCTCGTGCTGCACGGCCAGGGTGCTCTTACGAGCAGTGATCCGGACTCGTGCTCCCCCTGAGCGAGCTCCGGCCTGGTAGAGGGAGTCCAACTCCCTGACGTATGCTGCAGTCCTGTGGTTGAGCTCCACGCGCAGAGCATCGGTCACCTCACGAGCTCGTGTGGTCTCAGTGCGGGCCTCGTCCAGCTGGGCCTGCAGACTCCTCACTCTAGCCTCCGCGTCCTGAGTGCGAGCAACCTCTGCCCTCCACTCTATGTGGGTGTTCTCACAGCACTGGTCCAAGGCGTGCAGGTATCTGGCAGTCTCTGTCAAGATGGTGTCCTCCACGGTCCTGGTGGGTCCCTCCAGTGTCGCAACTCGGTGCCTCCAGACATAGCTGTCCTCTCGGCGCACGGGGAAGTAACAGATGGGCATCAGCCCGGTCTGCTCCATGCACCTGTCGCTGAGCTCCAACAGTGCCTCCCGTGCAACAGCTCTGATGGAGTCCTCATAGCGGGCTCCAGTGAAGGTGAGCGAGTAGGGCTGCACTCCGTAAGGTCCTGATGCCTCAGTGACGTGGACCTCTGCCTCGCAGCAGAGTGCACCGTCCTCCTCGTACTCCCTCCAGCGGTAGCACGGAAATCTCATGTAGCCGAGTCTCTCCAAGGTGCGGATCAGCACCTGCGGGAACCCAGTCAGGTCCTGGCAAGTAGCCTCAGACCAGCCGTCCATCTGTCAAGGTAAACTGTGGGTCAGTGTTGTTTGACAAAATAATTTTACATAAGAGTGAGGTAAGTCTCGTAAAGGTAGGTTTTCGCACATAATTTTTTGAAAATGTGTGTTCCGTCGATGTTTCGTCTCTATGGCTTCGTCATACGGCCAAGTACGGCTCTGATACCACTCTGTCAGGACCCACCTCTTGCGGGGCCCACTTGTGCATCTTGTACCAATCCCTGGATCGGTAGTCGGTACGCACAATAGAATGGATCCAAAGCCATGCAATAATTTGGCCTCAACATAACCCTTAAGGTCTTACAACCAAGTTTTTAAGTTACACCTCATTGGCCTCGCAGGGCCTCAAAAGAGCGACAACTAGTGAAAGGCAGCGGACTAAGTGGCTCCCATTTCCCTTAGGCAGCCTTGGGCGCAGGACTAGGCCTACTCGTCGATGTATTGCGCTTCATCCTCCATCTCCCTCTCTTCCTCTGCTTCTGAGGGTCGCGAAGAAAGCAAGGGTGAGTACGAAAGGTACTAAGCAATCCCTAACACTATGCAACGGAATGTGTTTCATGCTAGGGTTATAACAAGGAAGGGCCATATGGCTTAGGGTTGCCGAAAAGCATTCATGCAGGGTCTTCTTTGAAGAAGATTTCGCAAAGCAAAAGAGGCAGTCTTTTCTTGCTTTTAGTTGGTGGGGCCTGGGGGAGTTTGAGCTCCATCCCGCCAATTCCCTAAGGTTTAACCGAACGTTCAAGCCCACGGCTTTACTAGTTTCCGGCACACAGCCGAAATCTCCAAAACACGGCAAACACTGCCACCCGTCACACCAAGGCAACACACTAAGGCTAATCAACAAGAGCTATCGGAGCATAGCGTGTCAATACAGTGGCAACGGTTATCCGGATTTACACTCTGCAGAGGTTGTACACTTTACCCACAGGTCAGGCACTCCTAGCAAGGGAGTAGCATAATGTTCGCCTCATCTTCCCCGAATAACCCCACAATCACACCTCGGGACGCACCCAGTGGCTATTTGGGCAATTACTCTCCCAACCGGACCACGGGTAATGACTCCCCCGTGTCTTTTCCTGGTCCCTCGTGCCCTACTGGCCGCCAGATGGCTCATGTGCAAGTCACCAAGAAGGTAGAGGGAATCCTGCCCATACAGGTTATGTGGTTGTACGGAATCAATATGACGAGGTCATGTGAACCGGTCCTTGAGTTGGTGAGGCGGCTCCGTCCATGTCCACGACAGGTTGGCTACACCGAAGCACACACTACTCATTCATCAATCCCGCCTCAACCACCCCTTTTTCCCACTTCACTCCACGCAGGTTGTATGTCACCATCCCTAACCCGTTTCCTAACTCACACCAACAAGACACTTTTCACACTCTTCACAAATCCAATGATTAAATGTAGTGAGATGCGATGCGAACATCGCGAGGGTCCCTAAGAAATTCTACTTTCAAGGGATTATGCACGTCATCACATTATATTGTGATGACGGGGCCTTAGGGCGTCAAGGAGGAGTTGACAAGGTCAAGGAAGGTTCGTGGCATGTCATGTGACAGCCATGTGACTACGCGGCCACTAACAAATGGGTCTTAGCTACTACAACGTTTAAAAGTAATCATGAAAATCATGCATATTGAAAATCAGGCTAACAGGGTCATTTTGCAAATTCATAGGAGCAATAATGATCAAGGGAGTTAGAGCATGCCTTCAAAAGCTTCTAAGAACTCCTCGTAATCCGGGTCTTCGAGTTCCTCGTCTAATCCCTCGCTCGCTATAGCACGTAAGTTGTTCGAGTTAGCGTCGAACCCAAGGGGTTGCAAAAACTTAGGTACCACCTCAGTAAGGTGGTTGTCGGGGTTTTAGGGGGTTGTGTATTTGGCTAGGGGCCTCATCCTATCCCCGTTTGCCGTTTACTTGATTATTTGGGTTAGTGCAAGTACTAGCAAACGCTAAAAAAATGGTTTTTAGCCTTAGGGTTTTATGTACCCGCGGATGTTCTTTCCAAGCTTTTGTGTTCACTTATCGGGTGTACCTAGCGCTTTTCTTTGCATGTAGCGGCTGACCGGCGGGGCCAGGACCTCACGGGTCATTGTTCCGTGGACCGGGACTTGGTTCATAGCTGCTGGCCCTCCGGTCCACATGGACTGAGTCCATAGGAGCTCTATCAAGCGTGTGGTGAGCCAGCGCCCATGGGGCGCTGGGTCAGCGACCACATCAGCACCTTTCCTGTGTGGCCCTGCCACCTGGCTGCTATGTGGGTGGCCGATCAGGGGAGGTTGTTGGCGCGGCGGAGGCGATCGACAGCGAGCCAGAGCTGCGCTTTGTCGGTTTGTCTAACGTGGTTCATGCCGGAAGCCTACGTAGCATGGGGAATCTAACGGAAAGGTCCTTAGGCCACGGGGGTCGCCGGAGAGGCGGTGGCAGTTTGCCGGAGATCGTGACGGTGGCGGCCGGGTGGGTTGGTTTGCTGGCCTGTCGCGCTACGTGTACTTCACGTGCATGCCATAGAGGTGCCACTTAGGATTGGGCGGCGGGGTGGCTGCAAGCGGCTAGCCGGAGCCGCAATCCTTTCGTTATACAGGACAACCAGCTAGTGGCCAGGCCTCTACTTATCGGGAGGAGTCCTGTGGGTGGGGTGTGCAGCTAGGACGACTGTCGGAGCGTCGTCAATGGCTTTTCCGCAGTATGTGGGGACAGCGACGTTCTTTGAACTCGCTGTTACGTGTGTTTTCCCTCGGCCTAGTGTGTCGTCTACGTGCGCGAGGGTGCGTAGGTGCTGCGGGGACCTCGGTTGGGTCAATGCAGCCCTCAGGACAGATGGCAACACACCATGGCAATGGCGAACTCGGCCTTGCGTGGCTGGCCCGTCTCGGCGACCAAATACACAGAGTACAGCGCGGAGGGCTACAGGAGACCACACAGATGCTGCTACACTAAGGAGTCGAGAGGTGGGGGAACTCACCGTGGGGGACTCGGGAGGTGGCCGGAGTTGAGGAAGAAGGCGGGAACTCCTCTGTTCCTTGCAAGTTCGCCGGTCGAGCTCCAATCAAGGGTGGGAGAAGATGAGGCACTGTGCTCCTGCTCGTGTGGAGGGGGCTCCTCTTATAGCCGAGCGGGGTGGCTTCAGTGGCAGCAGCGTGCGGGAGAGGCCCCGGGCGGCATTTGATGTGGTGGCCGCGATTCCAGGAGGGGAAGCAGGCTGCCTTGATCCGAGCTCGTCGCAGAGCATTGAAGGCGGCATGGGGGGGTGAGCAGAGGCGTCCCGTCACCGGATTTCGGGCGCGCGAGCGAGCGAGTGCGAGCGGCCGTGCCTCGGCTGCTCGACTTCGGGTCAGCTCGGCGGGATCTGCGGCGGTGGCAGGGATGCGGCGCGGGGCAGTGACCAGCGACGGTACGGGCGTCCCAGCGCGCGACGCGCGCCTGGGTGAGGCGGCGGCGAGAGGAGAAGCCGGGGTGGGGGGGTGCTGGCGCTGGCGCTTGCGGGCTGGGCCAGGGGAGAGAAAAGGAGGGGCCACGCGGGGGGGGGGGGGAGGAATTGGGCCGGGCTGCGCCAGGTGAGGTGGTTTTCCTTCTTTTTTTGTGTCTGTTACATACACAACCGTCGGTGTATGGCCTTGAGATCACAAAATAGCCTTTACAAAGGGGCTACTAGATGTATGGACTCAACTGAGGTTTCACCGGCAGGCTCGAATCACCATTATCCCACCCACGGGCCCCTTCTTGTGCCATGCAGTTCCCAGCACAGTCCTCCTCGTCTCCCATTCCCCGCGCAATCCCCGGTCCATAACAAGCTAGCAACACACCTAATTAATCAGCTAAGCCGCACCCATACTTGGCGTTGTGGTGGCACTATTTTCCTGGTATATTCTCGCATGAACCGGTCCTTAGATCTACGGCAAGTTCCACTATCTCATCCAGCAATATTCACGAACCAAGCTTGCCTAGATCTTCCCGATTCCATGCCCATTAACATCATCAAGATCTCATCATCATTATTCATATGAGTGCAGTATCTAGACATGTTTTATTTCAGCTTCCCGTATCCCGTGGATTAAGTGAAGCAAAAGGAAAAACTACCATACCCGACGCATCAACTTTCCCGACGACAAGGATGGTTAACAAAACTAGTAAACTCCTATAAAAGGCTGTCCCATCAAGTTGATTCAAGCATAAACATTTTCGCAAACAAAACAGTTTCAAAACATGGGATCAATATGGTCAAGGGGCACTTACCTTGCTCCCGTGGTTCTTGTTGTTCGAGCGTCTCGAAGTTTTGGTGCTGTAGTTCCTCGTAGATGGCCTCTTGAGCTTGTTCTTCTACTAACGATCACGCACATACAAAATTTACAGCAATCAATCATCATGCACAAACTTTACTTAAGATGCGATGGGGTAGATGAATGCAAATCCTATGGTGCTGTTTTATTAAACCAGTTTGTAGGTGTTCTTGCATGTTTTAACGGGCTTTCATGGGGTTTTATAATGAACAAGGTTGCTGGAATCAAGTGTGGACGTGGTGATGATCTTGACTCAAGATCTAGATCAATTCTACTGTCAAAAATCGATCAAAACACGATCTGTGCACACGTAAAAGTTTCTGTTCGAAGGTGGCGAAGAAAACGGATGCGTAGAAACAGCGGCGACATCGTAAGATGGGTAATGAAGACCTACCTCACGTCCTCCTTGGTGGCAGGTACTTCCTTCTAGCAATGGCAGCAGCGGGATGTTTTTGTATGGAAGATTGTGGCAGGACAGATCATCGGTTCTTTTCCAGCGACGGCGAGGCGTGACGGGGCTCGTCGGCGAGGCTCGACGATGGGGCTCCACGACGGGCTCGCTGGCGGGGCTCGACGGCAGGCTCGACGGCGGGGCTCACCGCCGACTGAACTCCGGCGGGGGGGGGGGGGGGGCAACTCGGTGAGTTGGGGGCTAGGGCCTCCAAGTCGCCGACTTGGGAGGGGGGAGAGAGGAGGGGGGCTGCGGCCAAAAGGTGGGGGTTGGGTTCTATTTAAAAGGGGGGAAGAGGGGAGAATCCTACTCCAGTTGGAACTAAATCCTAACAAACTTTTCCCCATTTAATTTGGTGTGGCGGCAATGGGGGAAAATTCCCCTTTTTTGGGGAATTGGGGAATTTGGAGGATTTGGGGAAAATTTGGGAAAATTGAAATTAGCTCATTTCAGCTATCTTTTTCCCATTCCTCGCCATTTCTATGTCACTTGCTCCATTTCTACATTCCCCTCTCCATTTCTATGTCCCACTCTCCATTTCTACATCCTCCTCTCCATTTATATGTCCCATTCTCCACTTCTACATTGCCCTTCTCCATTTCTATGCCCCATTCTCCATTTCTATATGCCCTTCTCCATTTCTATGGTTCCTTCCTCCATTTCTATGGTTCTTTTCCCCATTTCTATGGTTCTTTCTCCATTTCTATAGTTCTTTTCTCCATTTCTATGGTTCTTTCTCCATTTCTATAGTTCTTTCTCCATTTCTACTTCTTTTATTATGTTTCTCTACATGAAAAATGTATGCAATGCATGAAAATGAATTTGAGGCTGTTACAAGTAAGCAATGAACAATCACACAATGTTCATTATTCATCAAGATTCACTAATATAAATAGTTTTCAAGAGAAAATCGAGATAAGGGATAGTTTTTTGCAAAGTAAGTAAGATTTTGAGGATTCAAGCAGGTATGCAGTGTTTCAAGCCACGTTCTGAGAGTCAAGTATACTTAGTTCATTCCTAAGCTCACAAAAACGTTTTTCATCAAGTGGCTTGGTGAAGATATCGGCTAGTTGTTTCTCGGTTTTGACATGGGATATGGCTATGTCTCCTTTGATTGAATGATCTCTCAAAAAATGATGTCGAATATCAATGTGTTTGATCCTAGAGTGCGCAATAGGGTTATGTGCAATCTTAATCGCACTCTCATTGTCACAAAGGAGCGGAATACGGTTCATATTGTAACCGTAGTCCCTTAGAGTTTGTCGCATCCAAAGGAGTTGGGCACAACAACTCCCGGCCGCAACATACTACGCTTCGGCTGTGGACAAGTCAATAGAGTTTTGCTTCTTGGAGGACCAGGAAACTAGGGACCTACCCAAGAATTGGCAAATCCCGGAGATACTTTTTCTATCCACTTTTCATCCGGCATAATCTGCATCGGAGTATCCAATGAGATTGAACTTTGAACCTTTACGATACTAAAGGCCTAGGTCAGGTGTATGGACTAAATATCGCAAGATTCTCTTTACGGCTATCGAATGACATTCCTTAGGATTGGCTTGAAATCTTGCACACATACAAACACTCAACATGATATCAAGCCTAGATGCACAAAGATAAAGTAGAGATCCAATCATGGAACGGTATACCTTTTGATCCACATTAGATCCATCTTCATTAAGGTCTAAATGTCCATTTGTTGCCATGGGAGTCTTTATGGGCTTCACTTTGTCCATGCCAAATTTCTTAAGAATGTCTTGGGTGTACTTTGTTTGGGTTATGAACGTTCCTTCCATTAGTTGTTTCACTTGGAATCCAAAAAGTATCTCAATTCTCCCATCATGTACATCTCGAATCTATCCGTCATGATTTTACTAAATTCTTGTCAAAAAGATTTGTTAGTTGAACCGAATATGATATCATCAACATAGATTTGACAAATAAATAGATCATATTGAAGTGTGGTAAACAGGGTGTAATTAGCTTTACCAATTTTAAAGCCATTTTCAATAGAAAATCTCTAAGGCACTCATAACAAGCTCTAGGAGCTTGTTTGAGGCCATAGAGAGCCTTACGCAGTTTGAACACAAGGTCGGGGTACTCTTGATATTCAAACCCAGGGGTTGCTCCACGTACACCTCCTCCTTGATAGGTCCGTTGAGGAAGGCGCTTTTGACGTCCATTTGATACAGCTTGAAATCATGGTGAGTAGCATATGCAAGTAATATACGAATTGATTCAAGCCTAGCTACAGGAGCAAAAGTCTTATCGAAATCCAGACCTTCGACTTGTGAGTAACCTTTAGCCACAAGTCGTGCCTTGTTTCTTGTTACCACTCCGTGTTCGTCTTGCTTGTTGCGGAAGACCCATTTTGTGCCAACGATGTTGGACTTTGGTCTTTCAACAAATTCCCATACTTCGTTCCTCTTGAAGTTGTTCAATTCTTCTTGCATTGCCATCACCCAGTCCAGATCTTTTAGTGCATCTTCAACCTTGTATGGTTCTAAAGAGGATACAAAGGAATATTACTCACAAGAATTAGCTATACGTGATCAAGTTGTCACTCCCTTTTGTATATCACCAGTTATGTTGTCGACGGGGTGATCTGTAAAAGCCCCAAAAACGTGAATGCAAAGAAACGGATGATTGAACGTCATTGTGTTTCTGGTTCATGAAAAATGGGACTTACAAAAACTTGTGGGAATATAAATTTTCACCACATTGGGAAGTATGTTGGCTAAGCATTTGCAAGAGGACTTCAAATTCAGTTTTGAACCAAATGGTTCACTTCAAAGAAATGGAGGTCATTTCCAAAAAGGGAGTTCAAACTGTTGGTTCAAAATTCTTATTTGTAGTGGCCAACTCAAAGATAAGATGGCATATTCAAATTCTTCATATTTGGATTAGTGAGAATGCAAATTTTGAGAAGGTTTGGAGTTGCTTTGATATCAATATCAAAGGGCTTATGAATTTCCTTGAAATTTGAATTCATATTTGAACTGAAGTACACCATGTCAAAAATCCAAATGGCTGTTGAATTTGAGTTCCTCATGGTTGAAGTTTGCACGGTGCTGAATTTGAGAGATATTTGTGAGAAAGTTTGGGGGGATAAGAAGAGGGGTGGACCCCACCTGTCAATGAGACATTTAGTCTTGCACACTATGTCTTACCTCCCTGTTTCACTCGAGCAGCTGAATGCATCTCCGGGCGCCAGCGAGGCTCAACCGAGCCATCTCCTCGTGAAAATTTCTCGCGCTGGCGACCTGCTCGGCATTCCACTTGCGCCCTCATCCGTTCACGACGCGCTCTGTTCGTTCACAACAACGCCACCCCGAGGCCCTGTGACCCTCATGCAAGAACCGAGCAAAAACGCCGCCGCCTCCTCGGTGATCGATGGGAAATGATCCAACATCACACACTCCACCCCACTGAGCTGCAAAATGGTCCCGAGGGAGCTCCTGATACGTCTTCGGCGCAAAAACAGCCGGGTTCCGGCCTCCCTAACCCTAGAATCGCTCTTTTCCACGGCGACCTAACGGCATGGCGACGTGGTGTGCACGTGGACAGCCCACACCGGGGACTTTCACGCCCGAGCAAGGACACCGCCGGATGCGCAGCTGAACCATGCTGCTCACCCCCACACCTCAAGCAAAGCCATGGACTACCGAGCGAGAATTCTGGAAAATTTTGCCTGCGGCCACAAAGCAATGTTCCGGTATGAAACCTCAAAATTCCCACTCAATTCAAGTCCTTAGTTCACTAAACTGTGCACAAATGATCTAGACTCGATGGCGATCGATTTTCCTTCACAACCCTAGCTAGAAACCGACAGGGTGCAAGGTATTTCATGTCTTCCCGAGCTACACCGTCGCCACAACTCATGGGCGCACGGTGACAACCAAAATGCCACCGTTTCCGAGCCATGTTGAGGCCATGCCGAGCTAGCCCATCCTCCACTGGTGCTTTTGATCGGTTCGGTTGAGCTTTTGCGGGCTATGAGGGGCCGGGCGACGGTGCCGAGCTTCACCGAATGCCGCCTCACGTCGCCGGCCTACTTCCGGCCTCCGGCAGCCCGAGAGCACCGCACAAATGGCTTTCTCGTAGCTGGAAACCCCAGGCGGCGAGTACCGAGCCGAGAGGCAGCCGGGAAGCCGATTCCAGTGAGCTCCGGTGGGATTCCGGCGAGGGGGTAGCGCGGGAGCGGAAACAGCATGAGGAGGAAGAAGACCGGGCGGGTCCCGCATGTCAGTGATGAAAATTTAAAGTTGCTGATCTGCTGCTGCTCCGGGATCTCTTGTGGCTGCGCGGGAAAGTTTCTGTGGCCCCGTATGGCTTATCCCAGCGAGTGACACGTGGTCCCCTGGACCCACGCGCAGGATTTAAACTTTTTCCGGGTTATTTGAATTCCTCAATTTGGTTCAAACTTTGGAACCTCATAACTTTTGTTAGGAGGCTCCAAATTTAATGATTCAAATCGGTTTGGATTCAGGTTGAAAAACTCTATCCAAATATGCAATCCAATTTATATGAAAATCATTATTTAATTCTGGAGAATTCATTAAAGCTTTTCAGAAAAAGAATTTTAGAGGGAGTTTGGTTCATCCAAAGATCCTCAAATTTTGCCAGAATATTCTTAAGGACGTTCGTTAACTCCTGTAAAAGTTTCAGCTCATTTGGAGTTGATTTATTTAGGATAGTTCTGATTTCAAGTTTCTGTGTTCAAATGAATACAGAAACAATTTAAGAGAATTTTCAAAACTTGGAAATTCAGTTCTGGGTAATTCCTAGTTCCAAAATTCCTAAGAAAATTCATGCATGATCCCTGAGATATGTTTGAATTTGTAGTTCACTTGAATTTGCATGAAAGTGCAAATTTATTCAGAATTAATTCCTTTGTGCCTAAATGCTTAGGGAATTGTTCTGAGTGATCTACTCATTGAAAAATTCTAAATTTCGGTACATACTACTTTCTTTTGACGAGAAACGTACAAGAAAATTTTCAGCTCCATTGGAGCTTTGGATCATCACTGTTCTGTTCAACCTATTTAGAGGAGTAACACACAAGTGATAAAATGGACTTATCACTTCATCATGTGCTTAACCAAACCCAAACCACTAGCACCAGTGCCATTTTAAATTTTTAAACAGAGTTACAGTTTTAAACTTGTCTTTGGAACTTGTTATCAAAAGTTTTACAATTAAACCTATATGCATGTTCATAACGTGTAGTGATTAAACGTGGAAGAGTGGAGGAGAAGTGAACTTTGGAACATGGAGCAAGAAGGGCAGTGATTAAGCTTCAAGTCATCAGCAACTAACGTCATAATTATCTGAATTTAGTCACCTGCAAAAACCAAGGCAAGCTCCGGTTTGCATTTAAGCTATTTTATAAAGTTTGTACTTTGTTCGCTATGATGGTTAGAGTTTGTATGTGCATTAGGTCAAGTATGTTTTATACTCCACTTGCATAACCAAAATGAACCCTGTATTCAAGGGTAGAAAGGTTTCATCGCTGTAGAATATGGCCATGCTAAATTGACTAGGACATCCGGTAGAAGACGAGTAGTTGGGATCTACTCGCGAGCTATAGTTTAGGATTACATAAGTGTGGTTGGAAAAGAGGCAAACTAAAGTTTACATTTCTAAAGATGAGACCGGGCAGGAGGGTAGGCAGCGACAATATGAGGTCTTGGTCGAGTAGCTCTGCCTGTGTCGGTTAAGGACCGATGCGTGTGCCGCATCCAGGAGCAAGTATTGAGTTGTGTACCGGATGCTTACTGCTATATGGGACCCTGGAAACCGATGTACCAGGTTAACTGGATTGTAGAGGCATACCACATCGTCTCGTTAGACCTATGAGCCCGAGACGGCACGACCGGTTCTATAGTCGAGTGTCCTACGAAAGGTTGCCACATACGACGTAATGAAGGACGCCATATTTTGGTCTTCAGAGGCGGGCGTATGTGTTGTAAGGGCCTATGTTTTTGGCACATACTCAAGGTGCTCATCACACCACACACACACTTCATTTGAAGAAAGTTGATGAACACATTTGAAGAGCAAGTAACCACAATCAACATGATCATTAGAGAACAAACTCACACAATGCAAAGGTGGCATTTCCCACATGCATCATATAGGGGCTGGGCATATGAAAAACTCCTACACCTTGCTAGTAAGGTCCATGCCAAGTTTCACCCAAATTCAAAACCTTTTTTAGGTCCTTTTTGGTATAGCTAGAAAGAGGGTGGATTGAACTCAAATTCAAATTCAAACCATTTTCATCCCATGAGTTCAAAAGTGGGAGGCATATTCTTACTCAGCACATCTTTGTGAGCTCACACACCAATTTTCACTCCATTTGGAGTTGATCTTGACATGAGCTAAGCTTAGCAAATTCAAACTTTATTTGAATTCCAAACTGAATATGTGCTGAAATTTAGCCAAACCCAGCCAAATTTGAATTCTATCCCATGCAAATGGCACAAGGGTAGCTAATTCAATTCCTTGGGGTTAATTTGGTCTCTACTGTTTGGAACAGTGGAGAAAAGTTAATTTCAGGGGTTAAACCCATGGGGGGATCCACATGTCAGTCTCTATACCAGTTCAACTGACTGAAGTTATTGAGCTCGGGTACTCGCGCGCGCTTCAGCAGCCGCCACGGCGAAGGCGCGATTGGGAGAGCAGCTGCTTGCCGCCCCGACCTGCTGAACCGCCTCGCGGCCTACTTATCCCCGTGGCCACCCTGTTCGGATGAAGAACAGCACACTTTCTGCTTCCTCGCACCAGAAACACCACCCTCGCTGCCGATCGCTCAGAGCTGATCGGGGAACTGCGATCACCACCTCTCCACTCCTTCCAAAGCTACGACAAGGTACTAGGGACTTCCCTCCTCCTTCCCCGTTGCTGGAAATCGGCTTAACTCGGATGATTTCGAATGTACCAAGAGTTCTTTTCAGTGAACTGAGTCCACCACTTAAAAGGATGGCACTTGGAGACATATTCCCTCAAGAACATACTCAAGACTCAAATGATCATCCAACAAACGAAGATACGTCTCCTTCCCATGATCAAGCTCAAGATGAGCAAGGCCAATCTCAACAGGATCAAAATGATCAAAGTCAAGAAGGAGGATTGGATCAAGGGGGAGACGAAGAAAAGAACGACGATGAAGATGAAGATCAAAGAGTCCAACCACCTCATCCAAGAGTGCACCAAAGTGTTAAACGGGATCATCCCGTCGACAACATACTAGGAGACATCCCCAAAGGGGTAACCACACGCTCTCGATTGGCTAACTTTTGTGAACATTACTCTTTCGTTTCCTCCCATGGACAACCCAACCGGTAGGTTGTCACGCCCGAGCTAAGGCGTCCCTGGACGCGTTAGTGGCCGGCGATGCTCACCCCCGAGCCACAGCCCGAGTGCTTGATCGCCGGCGATGAATTTTCAGTTTTCCTTTCTCTCGGTACAGACCGACCTTCGGGTGCGGTTCTGTCAAATTCGCACTCTAGAAAGGGTTAGAGAGTCTCAATCCGTTCCAACACAGACTAGACTTGATGGCGCACAAGTTGCCTTCACAACCTTTAGCTTGAGAACCCCTGTACCCGGCGTGTTTCGAAGCTTGCCAACGGCGGATTCTGTGGGCAGCTTCAGGCGCACGGTGAGACCCACTTTGGAACCCTCCCCGAGCCTTTCCACCGCCATGCCGAGCTTCGCGAGCCACCAGTGGTGCTGTAGAGCCGCTTCGTCAGGCGTTTGGCAGGCTAGTATGCCGGGACAACGTCACCGGACTCTTCCCGAGCCGCTGCGCCGTCGCAGGCTCTGTTAAAACCAACGTCGACGAGGGGAAACCCTCCCAACGTGTTCAGCACACAAAATTAGGGGCTAGCAGCAAGTTGGAGCTCAGGAGCTGACGGGACGAGCGAGTTCAGCGACGCTCCGGCGACCCCGGCGGTGCTACCGCGCGGGAGGCGCGAGGTGGAAGACGACCGAGCCGGGCCCGCTGTCAGTGGGAGGAACCCGGGTGGTCTGATCTTCTGTGGACACGGATCGACTGTGGCAGCACGGTAATAAAACCTGTGGCCCGTTGTGCCATCGCTCCAGCACTCAACACATGTACCCGTGGACCCACCGGTAGATTTGAACTTTTCCCGATTTTCAGATTCCATTCAAACTTCAAATCCTCATAATCTTGGCTAGGAACATCCAAATCGAGTGAACCAAATTTTGTTGGATTCAGCTCTCTGAGTAATTTCCAGCAAATCAAGTTTCACTTCATGAAAATCTTTATTTCTTCATAATTAATTCTCTAAAATTTAAATTATTTAGAATTTTAACTGGAGAACCCTTTGGACGAAAATTCTGAAATTTCGCTGGGATGTTCACCAAAATATACCTGAGCTACCATAAAAATTTCAGATCCGTTTGAGCTCATTTGATCCACCTATTGGGGTGATTAATGAAACTGTTCCAGAGAAAATGAGAAATGTTCAGAAACATTTTCAGAATTTCTCTGAAATTGTTTAGCTCATATCTTTAGCTAGGGACCTTCAAATTAAGTGAGACCAACTCCACACGAACCCTCTGAAAATCTAGTTTTCATAAAATCATTAGTTGCTCCATGAAAACCTCTAGAACACCATAAGAGCTCCAACTAAGGTCAACTACATAATTAATTGTGGAGAGCTCAAATGAGCTTTGCTGCAACTAAAACTTGGCCAAGTCTCTGGTTAGGTTGTAACCAAAATACAGTAAAAATTTTAGGGTCATTGAATCTGTCTAGTGAGACTTATAATGTTCACAAGTTTAAATTCAATCGAAATGCATATAAGTTGACGCCTATTGATATTTCTCATATGTAGTCGCTAAGGTCGAGGAGGAACCCGAAGTCTTAGACTTCTTTACTCCGGAAGAGCAGCTAGCCTACGACCAAGAGTAGCAAGGAAAGCTCCGGTTTGCATTAACCCTTTTACAAATTTTTACTGTCTTGAGAACTTACTTTGTGTACCATTACTGCTTGCATTAGAGTCTTGTTTGAAAACCCAAATGCATAGCCCAGAAAACCATGGGCTGGGATTAGGATTGAAAACCTCGTTAGCCACTGAAATTCTAAAGATAGAGTAGGATTCGGTACAAGCCGAGTAGTTGGAACTACTTGCGAGAATAGGATAGAGGCACATTGCTCGGGTAGAAATAGCAAATGAAACACATGGTGCGAAAAATGAGACCGAGCGGAGAGTAAGGGCAGCAGGACTTTGGGGCCTGTGTGCTATAGCTCTGTGTCGATTGAGGACCGAGCCGTGTGCGGGTCTGTTGAACAAGCTAGAACAGTACCGAAGACCTACCGGCTATATGGGAACTGGGAAACCGATGTAACTCCGGTAGCTGGGTGTTGAGGCATAGCTGGTCGTTCAGAGGGTAGGTTGAGAGCTTGAGGTGTAAATCGGCTGGCAGCACTGAGATGCGCGTGCAGAGACCTCTTGCTTGGGACGATTGGGCCGGTTCAACATTTGGCTGACGGGTGAAAGGTTGTTGTGTACGACGTCCGTGATGGTTGTTGTAGGCAACATCGAGTACGGGCGTACGTGACGGGTTATTCGGGTAACCCTGCAGGTGTAAATCGATTATAATCGCCGTCCCTCGCAGTCAGTGAGTACCACTTGTTCACTGTACCGTGACGTAGAAAGAACAGGCTAGATACATGTTAAAATGTTGCTGATTGAAAGATGGACTTTGATTGTTAATGATTTGCATAGTCTATAGCTAACTAAAGTTCTTTTGAACTTTGGGAAAAGTACATGAGAGAAATGTGTTTCTTGTTTGATTGCGGCTCTCTCATGTGCCTTAGCGTAAGGTTTTCCACAACCTGCTGCTAAAACTTGAAAGTAAGGTTCCACTAATTAGGCAAGTTCTTTGCAACTTGTTTTACCTCATATAACCTATCAACCATCATGTAGAAGTTCCATGAATAGGAGAGACGGGTCAGTCTTGCTGAGCCTTCGTGCTCACTGCTTGTGTTTGAAGCTTTTGTAGGGTTCTATGACAAAGGGACTCTCGAGGAGGAGACGGAACCCCAGGAGGGGAACCCCGTCGAGTGGGAGTCGTGCACGCCGCAGTGTTAGTGTGTGTGTGTGTGTTCTAGCAAGAACACGTTCACGGGCTGAACGTGAACTTGATGCGTAGTCTACCCCCATGAGTGTAGACTGAACATATTTTGTTGTACAAATGTTCATAAAACGGCTTATGTAATAAAACTTTGCTTCCGCTTTGTACTTTTGATGTGTGTTATTTGGTGCTATGCAACGCAGTACCCCTCAGCGTGATCCTGGCTCGACAAGACCGATGGGGTCGTGTCAGCATTGGTATCAGAGCTTGCTTGAGGTCTAACGCACTACAAAGGTCATCTTTTTAAAAAAATCCAGTGAGGAACGAGTTAGTAGCCCATATAAGGATGTTATTAGTGTATAGAAAGTGGCATACTAACCTATTTGATTATGTCAGAAAATCGTGCATCTCGGGACGCTTGATGTCTTGGGGGGTGCGCGTAAGCGCTGTCCACCAGTGCGCACAAGCTGAAGGGTGGAGCCCCACGGGTGGCAGGTAACCCGACCCGCTTTAATATCCTCTACGACTGTTCATGTCGTTTGGGATATTCAAGCAACGTCTGTCCCTGGCGTGTGTGGTGCAATTTGGGAGACACCGTATCATGGTCAGTAACGTGAACACGTAGCTCAAGGCGTGTTTTGCTTGAGAACATCCGGACGAGTGATGACGGCCGGGTGTATGAACTGTATGGATACCGGGCTCCGTGTGCAGCCGAGTCTGACGATTGTGTGAGTTATCTGCAGGTAGTCTAACCACGAAACGGTAGACGTGTAGCATCCATGTGCGAGAGACGTTTAGTGCCACTGAACTAACGAAGCCGGCTAAGTCTGGTATAGGTTTTTCTTGTGAGGACATAGTACCGACATGCTCCAGTGACGCATCGACGTCACACTCCACTAAATGAACAACTTCAGTGTAAAATTTGAAAGTTTTAATCCAGAGTATTAAAACTTGATGTAACTCCTTTCCTTAATCAGGATGTTCAAAGTTAATGAGTTATCTTCAGGTAGTCTAATCACGAAACGGTAGACGTGTAGCATCCATGTGCTAGAGACGTTTAGTGCCACTGATCTAACGAAGCCGGCTAAGTCCGGTATAGGTTTTTCTTGTGAGGACGTAGTACCGACATGGTCCGGTGACGCATCGACGTCACACTCCACTAAATGAACAACTTCAGTGTAAAATTTGAAAGTTTTAATCCAGAGTATTAAAACTTGATGTAACTCCTTTCCTTAATCAGGATGTTCAAAGTTAATGAGTTTTCAACTTATAGGATACTAAGGACAGAGTCCCCTGTTTTCAGCTAAATTAAGGCTGAAGTTAATCAGAGGCTAGAGGTTGAGTTCTTTCGAGGTTGGGGTCATATAATACATTTATGGAAAGCTTTGGAAGAGCTTTACATCTTTTCTGTGAAGGTCCCGAGGTGTTTCATCCCTTAACCAATCGAAAAATGCAGTAGAGTTGAAACTGTCCAGAAAACAGGGCAGAGCAAACATTCTCTGTAAATTTAGTATAACTTCCTGCACAAAGATCGAAAAATAGAAAATGAGGTAGTTCTGAAAATCTCATGAGATGGGTTAACTGGAATTCTTGGATCAAATCAGTACCTAAAGCAGGGAGGTGCTGTCCAATTTTCTCCAGAAATTCTGTTAACATGGACATCTCATAACTTTCGAACCAGGACAGATCTTAGGCCAAGCAAATACTTTCTGGAAAGCTATTGAAGTTAGACTTAACTTTGATGTTGAGCTCCAGAATTGGTTTTTCTTTAGCATGGTCTAAATCAGGTTGAAATGGAAACTGGTCAGGGCTGTCACATTGGACAGCAGATCAACCGTCAAATTTCTTTGAGTTTGAACTATGTTTCCAAGTTTTATGGGTTCAATGACATGTTTTATGTTATAACTCCATGGTTTACTGATCAAATAAATATTTGACCTTTCTCAAACATGTTTCTACAGATGACAGCGGATAGACAGTTGGAAAACGGGTGTGTGGTGTCCCACTGTTCTCACCGCAGCGGCTATCCGGAAACATTGAGGCAAATGCTTTAATATTTTGGATACAGCAAGATGCGACAGTACTTCGCCAAGGAAGAAGGTGAGGAGGGGAACAAGATGTGGATAATTCATGTCGAAGTTCCTGCAGGACCTACGCCACCCAGTTGGGCGCCGTTCACCGTCACGGTGAGAGGTAGACAACCGGAGGGGATGTGGCAAGTGGCAGCCCGCAACACCATGTCGCGTTTCTGCCAACTACACGTGAGAGCTATGGAGGGCACTCCATATGTGCTCGTTCTGGTGGAGGGACAGGCTAATAACGTGTGGGAAGGGAGGTATATGGAGGCAACCAACCCGGGTTTTCCAAGGTACAATCCCGCGGAGGCAAACTTTAGTCTCCAATTGAGGGCAGGAAAAGCCGTGATGGACAGCCAAGCTGTTCATACGGATTGTCTTGCTGCAAAGCTCAAGGAGAGCACAAGTCGTAGAGACCATTTCGAGAATGCTCACAGCGCACTCCGCAATGTGCTCCTTCCGACGATTAAGCGACTGAATGAACAACATAATCAGTTGCATCGTCTGAAGAAGGCAAGGAAGAAAAGCCGGGTTGACATCACGGCGTTGCAGGAACAGGTGCAGGCTCTAACCCAGCAGAACGAGGTCCTTACCCAAGAGCGGGATGATGCCATTGAGGAAGGGCAAGGCTGGGAAGAAGACTACAACCAGGCCATGGATGAGGTGCACGCGTTGCAGGACCTCGTACCCCCGGTATTGGGCATACCGGTGGTCTTGGGTCTTCCGACAATGGGAGAACCCGAGTTGGGAGAAGAGGTTATAGATCCGGAGCTACCAGCAGAGGTACCGGAGGAGGACGACCCACAGGAAGTCGAGTTCTACTCCGAGTAGGAGGTTACCGTTGCCAAGTAGGGCAACCAGAGAAGTGTGACCCAAACTTTTGTAACCAGTGACATGTCGTGTAGGCAGTAGCGTATGTATAGTTAGTGACGACATGAGCACGACTTCTAGGAGACCCGAGGATATGTATCTTGTATAAAGTTTATGCTTTATCAATATATGTGAATGTTGTGCAAATTATTCATGCGTCACTTCAAATACCTATTGTTTCATATGGAATTCTAAGTATGACATGTGCTGATTGCTGCTGTTTTAAATTTCAGAATGACTCGTACTCGTGCCAACCCGGACATTGGGGGTTCTAGTCAAGGGGGAGAAACCTCCCAACAGCCTCCCGAGGACTCCTCGGGACAGAAACAGCAACAGCAGCAACAGCAACAGCAAACACCGGCACCGCCAACGGTTACATTGACCGACATCATTGCGGCAATGGCGGGTTCTCATCAGCAGCACATGGAGTTGCTGCAAACTCTCATCACAAATATGTCTTAACCAGAGAGGTGTCAAGATCGTGAGGAGCGCCAACAGAGCTCCTACTCTGACTTTCTAGCAACTCATCCCCCGGTATTCTCAAGGGCGGATGAACCCCTCGATGCGGACAACTGGCTCCGCACGATGAGATGAAGTTCGGGCTGCTCGAAGTGAGTGAGCAGCGCAAGACTCAGTTTGCAGCCCAACAGCTCCAGGGATACGCGAGCTCGTGGTGGGCAAACTACTGTGCTTCAGAGCCCACCGACCGAGTTATGACCTGGACGGAGTTCCGGATGGCCTTCAGGGCCTATCATATACCGTCAGGTCTCATGAAGAGGAAGACGCAGGAGTTCTTACGCCTGCAACAAGGGAGCCGGAACACGCTGGAATACTCCAGGGCGTTCAATGATCTTGCACTCTACGCGTCGTATCACACCGACACCGACGAGAAGCGGCGGGATCACTTCTACCAGGGGCTTAATCCACTCCTGAAGGACAAACTGGCGATGTTCAATCGCGGCAGCCTCAACAATATAATTGATGCTGTGATTGTTCAGGAGGACTCCGGCAAGGAGTTGGGGGCAGCGGAGAGGAAGCGAAGCGCGCTGCAAAGCAGCGGAGAAGGAGGTGGTCCTTCTCAGAAATTTTGGATGGTGATCACCCACCATCGGGTTCACGCTGGCAGTCACCACAGAGGTCGATGCCATTCCGCAGTCGGCCCTATTCTCCACCGCCATTCCGGCCGGCACTGCCAGCACCACCTCCGCAACAACAACAGCAGCAGCGGGCGATGCCGCGTGCGTATGCCGGGCTTTCGTCCGCCAAGCAATGGACAAGCAGCGGCCACATGCTACAAATGTGGTCAGCCAGGACACTTCGCCAGCAGTTGTCCGGAGAGGCAAGGCGGCAGAGTTGCACCACAGCTTCCGGGGAGAAATCAGCCCCAGAACCCCACTAATGCGCGGCGGGCAAACGCTAGGCCCGGCACCGTCGACCAACTTGCCATAGAGGATGTGCCGGAGGGAGAGCCAATCCTTGCGGATATGTTCCAACTCCACCAGCATCCCGCCATAGTATTATTTGATTCAGGCGCCACGCATAGCTTTATTAGCCAAGCTTTCATTGCTAAATACGGCTTGCAAATACTACCCACCGATAGTCCATATCTGATTTGTTCACCGGGTGGGAAATTTCAGCAAGCATGATGGCTCCAAAAGCGCCATTATGCTTAGCGGGTATAGTTTACCCTACGTCTCTCATAATTTTAGAGGGACAAAAGGTCGATGTCATCTTAGGGATGTCGTGGTTAACCCACCACGGCGCTGTTTTAGACACCGTCCTCCGAATTGTGCACTTGAACTTCAAAGTGCACGGACCTCATTCTTTATTTCTGGACAGTCCAGAAATAAAACTTCCAAGTGTCTATCAATCCACAACCATCAGATTGGAAGACATTCCAGTGGTCCGAGAGTTCCCTGACGCGTTCCCGGATGATTTAATGGGGATGACGCACGATAGAGAGGTGGAGTTCAAGATTGAACTTACACCGGGAACCATGCCAATATCTCGAAGGCCGTACAAGATGGCGCCCAAGGAATTGGCTGAAAATGAAGACTCAGCTAACGGACTTGTTGGAGAAGGGTTTTATTAGGCCGAGCTCCTCGCCATGGGGCTGTTCGGCATTATTCGTGAAGAAGAAAGACGAGACGTTGCGGCTTTGCGTGGACTATCGTCCACTAAACGCTGTAACCATCAAGAACAAGTACCCGTTGCCACGGATCGACATGTTGTTTGATCAGTTGGTCGAAGCAAAGATCTTTTCCAAGATGGATTTAAGATCCGGATACCACCAAATTAAGATCCGGGCTGAGGACATTCTGAAGACAGCTTTCTCGACGAGGTACGGACTTTATGAGTACCTGGTCATGTCCTTCGGCCTCACCAACGCTCCAGCTCACTTCATGTATCTGATGAACTCGGTATTCATGCCGGAGCTGGACAAGTTTGCCGTGGTCTTCATTGACGACATACTGGTATATTCCAAGTCGAAAGAATATCACAAGAAGCATCTGTGTGTAGTCTTGCAACGGCTGCGGGATCACAAGCTATACGCAAAATTCAGCAAATGCGAATTCTGGATATCGCAAGTGCCTTTTCTCGGGCATATCATCTCAGCGGAGGGCATCGCTGTAGACCCGAGCAAGATCACATAAGTGCTGAATTGGAAATCCCCGAGAACTGTTCATGAGGTATGGAGTTTCCTCGGACTCGCGGGATATTATCGGAGGATCATTCCGAACTTCTCAAAGATTGCCAAGCCTATGATGGAGCTGCTGAAGAAGGCTACCAAATATGTTTGGAGTCCAGCATGTGAAGCAGCATTCAAGGCTTTAGTCAAGCACCTAACATCAGCACCGATTTTGGCGCAGCCAGACACAACAAAAAAACCGTTCGATGTGTACTGCGATGCATCCGGCATTGGGCTCGGATGTGTGCTGATGCAAGACCGAGGAGTGGTCGCGTATGGGTCATGGCATCTTAGAAACCATGAGCAGAATTATCCAACTCATGACTTGGAGCTCGCTGCCGTGGTACTTGCACTTAAAATGTTGAGGCACTACCTACTTGGTAACCTCGTATATTTATATACCGACCACAAGAGCCTCAAGTACATTTTCACTCAGAAGGAGCTGAATATGAGGCAGCGAAGATGGTTAGAGTTGATAAAGGATTAGGAAATAGAGATCCATTATCACGCCGGCAAGGCAAACATAGTGGCAGACGCGCTGAGTCGCAAGTCACACGTCAACAACCTGACCATCAGACTGTTGGAAGAGAGGGAAACACCACTGCATGTGATCCCACATGGAGCTCTCTACAAACGCCGTACAAGATGGCGTCCAAGGAATTGGCGGAACTGAAGACGCAGTTAACGGACCTGCTGGAGAACGGTTTTATTAGGCCGAGCTCCTCGCCATAGGGCTGTTCGGCATTATTCGTGAAGAAGAAATACGAGACGTTGCGGCTTTGCGTTGACTATCGTCCACTAAACGCTGTAACCATCAAGAACAAGTACCCGTTGCCATGGATCGACATGTTGTTTGATCAGTTGGTCGAAGCAATGATCTTTTCCAAAATGGACTTAAGATCCGGGTACCATCAGATTAAGACACGGGCTGAGGATATTCCGAAGATGGCTTTCTCAACGAGGTACGCACTTTATGAGTACCTGGTCATGTCCTTCGGCCTCACCAACACTCCAGCTCACTTCATGTACTTGATGAACTCGGTATTCATGCCGGACCTGTACATGTTTGTCGTGGTCTTCATCGATGATATATTGGTATATTCCAAGTCGGAGGAAGAACACGCGAAGCATCTGCATATAGTTTTGCAACGGCTGCGGGATCACAAGCTATATGCGAAATTCAGCAACTGCGAATTCTGGATATCGCAAGTGCCTTTTCTCGAGCATATTATCTCAGCGGAGGGCATCGCTGTAGACCCGAGTAAAATCACACAAGTGCTGAATTGGAAGTCCCCGAGAACTGTTCATGAGGTACGAAGTTTCCTCGAACTCGTGGGGTATTATCAGAGGTTCATCCTGAACATCTCAAAGATTGTCAAGCCTATGACAGAGCTGCTGAAGAAGGCTACCAAATATGTTTGGAGTCCAGCATGTGAAGCAGCGTTCAAGACATTAGTGAAACACCTAACATCAGCAACGGTTTTGGTGCAGCCAGACACAACAAAAACGTTCAATGTGTACTGCGATGCATCCGGCATTGGGCTCGGATGTGTGGTGATGCAAGACCGAAGGGTGGTCGCGTATGGATCACGGCAGCTTAGAAACCATGAGCAGAATTATCCAACTCATGACTTAGAGCTCGCTGCCGCGGTACTCGCACTTAAAATGTGGAGGCACTACCTACTCGGTAACCTCGTGCATTTATATACTGACCACAAAAGCCTCAAGTACATATTCACTCAGAAAGAGCTGAACATGAGGCAGCGAAGATGGTTAGAGTTAATAAAAGATTAAGAAATAGAGATCCATTATCATCCCGGCAAAGCAAACGTAGTGGCGGATGCGCTGAGTCGCAAGTCACACGTCAACAATCTGACCATCACACCGTTGGAAGAGAGTGAGCCACCACTGCATGTGATTCCACATGGAGCTCTCTACAACTTAACTTTGATCTCCACCATCCGTGAAGAGATAGCGGCAGCCCAGAAAAATGACAAGGGCATGTCACATTTGCGGGAGACGTATAGACAGTGGGGAATTGAAATGCTTCCGGAAAGACGGAGATGGCGTCCTATGGTTTATGGACCGGATCGTCGTGCCCCGTAACCCGGAATTACGGAAGAAAATCTTTGATGAGGCTCACTTGTCAAAGTTTTCTATTCACCCCGGCAGCAACAAAATGTATCAAGAATTCAGAAGCAAGTTTTGGTGGACACGGATGAAGCGGGAGATTGCGAAGTACATGTCCGAGTGTGATACATGTCGAAGGGTGATGGCAGATCATATGCGGAAACCGGGACTGCTACAACCACTGGGCGTTCCTGCCTGGAAATGGGAAGATGTGAGCGTGGACTTCATCGTCAGTTTACCCACCACCTTTCAGAAACATGATTCTGTGTGGGTGATCGTCGACCGGCTCACCAAAGTTTCCCATTTCATCCTGGTCAACACAAACTACAACGCCAGGAAGTATGCTGAACTGTATATCTCGCAGATCCTATGCTTGTATGGCGTACCCCGTACCATCATATAGGGTCGGGGCACTTTATTTGTGTCCCGTTTTAGGGAGCAGCTACACGCTGCGTTGGGGACGAAGCTGATCCGTAGTTCAGCGTACCACCCGCAGACGGATGGGCAAACCGAGCGGGTAAATCAGATTCTAGAAGATATGCTACGAGCTTGGGCTATCAACCATGGCGAGAATTGGGATGATCACTTGCCGTTACCAGAAATCTCGTACAACAATGGGTACCAAGCCAGCATCAAGATGGCGCCTTACGAGGCGCTATACGGGAGGAAATGCCGCACACCACTAAATTTGTGTGAGTCTGGCGAAAGGGTTACCTTCGGGATTGACCTTGTCAGTAATGCGGAGGAAAAGGTTCAGCTGATCAAGCGAACCTAAAAGCTGCCCAATCCCGACAGAAGCAATATGCGGACCGGAGAAGGCGCCCACTACAATTCGAAGTCGGGGATCACGTATACTTACGTGTATCTCCAATGAAGGGCGTAAACAGATTCGGGGTGAGAGGAAAGTTGGCACCCCGATTCATCGGTCCATTTCAGATTACCAAAAGATGTGGATCAGTAGCATACTGGCTGAAATTACCAGAAGCACTCTCCGGTGTGCACGACGTCTTTCATATTTCCCAGCTGAGGAAGTGTCTTATGCTATCACCTACCATTCAGCTGGAGGATATAGTGGAACTGAAACCGGATCTCACATATCGGGAGGAACCGTTTCAGATTATTGATGAAAAGGCCCGAACCACACGCAACCGTACGTTGTGGTTCTACAAGGTTCTATGTTGTAATCACTCCATGGACGAAGCGACATGGGAGAGGGAAGGATTTCTTCGCGCTAACTACCCCGACTTTTTCACATCGCATATCTGATAATTTTTCCACCATCCCCTCTCTCTTTCGCCTTATAATCTCAAGACGAGATTATTTTAAGGGGGGAGGAATGTAAGGGCCTAAGTTTTTGGCACATACTCAAGGTGCTCATCACACCACAGACACACTTCATTTGAAGAAAGTTGATGAACACATTTGAAGAGCAAGTAACCACCATAAACATGATCATTAGAGAACAAACTCACACAATGCAGAGGTGGCATTTCCCACATGCATCATATAGGGGCTGGGCATATGAAAAACTCATACACCTTGCTAGTAAGGTCCATGCCAAGTTTCACCCAAATTCAAAACCTTTTTGAGGTCCTTTTGGGTATAGCTAGAAAGAGGGTGGTTTGAACTCAAATTCAAAATCTAACCGTTTTCATCCCATGAATTCAAAAGTGGGAGGCATATTCTTACTCAGCACATTTTTGTGAGCTCACACACCAATTTTCACTCCATTTGGAGTTGATCTTGACATGAGCTAAGTTTAGAAAATTCAAACTTTATTTTTATTCCAAACTGAATATGTGCTGAAATTTAGCCAAACCCAACCAAATTTGAATTCTATCCGATGCAAATGGCACAAGGGTAGCTAATTCAAATCCTTGGGGTTAATTTGGTCTCTACTGTTTACAACAGTGGAGAAAAGTTAATTTCAGGGGTTAAACCCATGGTGGGATCCACATGTCAGTCTCTATACCAGTTCAACTGACTGAAGTTATTGAGCTCGGGTACTCGCGCGCGCTTCAGCAGCCGCCACGGCGAAGGCGCGATTGGGACAGCAGCTGCTTGCCGCCCTGACCTGCTGAACCGCCTCGCGGCCTACTTATCCCCGTGGCCACCCTGTTCGGATGAAGAACAGCACACTTTCTGCTTCCTCGCACCAGAAACACCACCCTCGCTGCCGATCGCTCAGAGCTGATCGGGGAACTGCGATCACCACCTCTCCACTCCTTCCAAAGCTACGACAAGGTACTAGGGACTTCCCTCCTCCTTCCCCGTTGCTGGAAATCGGCTTAACTCGGATGACTTCGACTGTACCAAGAGTTCTTTTCAGTGAACTGAGTCCACCACTTAAAAGGATGGCACTTGGAGACATATTCCCTCAAGAACATACTCAAGACTCAAATGATCATCCAACAAACGAAGATACGTCTCCTTCCCATGATCAAGCTCAAGATGAGCAAGGCCAATCTCAACAGGATCAAAATGATCAAAGTCAAGAAGGAGGATTGGATCAAGAGGGAGACGAAGAAAAGAACGACGATGAAGATGAAGATCAAAGAGTCCAACCACCTCATCCAAGAGTGCACCAAAGTGTTAAACGGGATCATCCCGTCGACAACATACTAGGAGACATCTCCAAAGGGGTAACCACACGCTCTCGATTGGCTAACTTTTGTGAACATTACTCTTTCGTTTCCTCCCGTGGACAGCCCAACCGAGAGGTTGTCACAACCGAGCTAAGGCGTCCCTGGACGCGTTAGGGGCTGGCGATGCTCACCCCCGAGCCACAGCCGAGTGCTTGATCGCCGGCGATGAATTTTCAGTTTTCCTTTCTCTCGGTACAGACCGACCTTCGGGTGCGGTTCTGTCAAATTCACACTCTAGATAGGGTTAGAGAGTCTCAATCCGTTCCTACACAGACTAGACTTGATGGCGCACAAGTTGCCTTCACAACCTTTAGCTTGAGAACCCCTGTACCCGGCGTGTTTCGAAGCTTGCCAACGGCGGATTCTGCGGGCAGCTTCAGGCACACGGTGAGACCCACTTTGGAATCCTCCCCAAGCCTTTCCACCACAATGCCGAGCTTCGCGAGCCACCACTTAGAGCCGCTTCGTCAGGCGTTTGGCAGGCTAGTATGCCGGGACAACGTCACCGGACTCTTCCAGAGCCGCTGCGCCATCGCGGGCTCGGTTAGAACCAACGTCGATGAGGGGAAACCCTCCCAACGTGTTCAGCACATAATTAGGGGCTAGCGGCGAGTTGGAGCACGGGATCTGACCGGACGAACGAGTTCAGCGATGCTCCAGCGACCTCAGCGGCGCTACCGCGCGGGAGGCGCGAGGTGGAAGACGACCGAGCCGGGCCCGCTGTCAGTGGGAGGAACCCAGGAGGTCTGATCTTCTGTGGCCACAGATCGACTGTTGCATTGCGGGAATAAAACATGTGGCCCGGTGTGCCATCGCTCCAGCGCTCAACACGTGTACCCGTGGACCCACCGGTAGATTTCAACTTTTCCTGATTTTCAGATTCCATTCAAACTTCATATCCTCATAACTTTGGCTAGGAACATCCAAATCGAGTGAACCAAATTTTGTTGGATTCAGATCTCTGAGTACTTTCCAGCAAATCAAGTTTCACTTCATGAAAATCCTTATTTCTACAGAATTAATTCTCTAAATTTTAAAATGTTTAGAATTTTAACTGGATAATGCTTTGGAGGAAAATTCTGAAATTTTGCTGGGATGTTCAGCAAAATATCCCTGAGCTACCATTAAAATTTCAGATACGTTTGAGCTCATTTGATCCACCTATTGGGGTGATTAATTAAACTGTTCCAGAGAAAATGAGAAATGTTCAGAAACATTTTCAGAATTTCTCAGAAATTGTTTAGCTCATATCTTTAGCTAGGGACCTTCAAATTAAGTGAGACCAACTCCATTAGAACACTCTGAAAATCTAGTTTTCATAAAATCATTAGTTGCTCCATGAAAACCCCTAGAACACCATAAGAGCTCCAACTAAGGTCAAGTACATAATTAATTGTGGAGAGCTCAAATGAGCTTTGCTGCAACTAAAACTTGGCCAAGTCTCTGGTTAGGTTGTAACCAAACCACAGAAAAATTTCAGGGTCATTGAGTCTGTCTAGTGAGACTTATAATATTCACAAGTTTAAATTCAATTGAAATGCATATAAGTTGACACCTATTTATATTTCTCATATGTAGTCGCTAAGGTCGAGGAGGAACCCGAAGTCTTAGACTTCGTTACTCCGGAAGAGCAGCTATCCTACGACCAAGAGCAGCAAGGCAAGCTCCGGTTTGCATTAACCCTTTTACAAATTTTTACTGTTTTGAGAACTTACTTTGAGTACCATTACTGCTTGCATTAGAGTCTTGTTTGAAAACCCAAATGCATAGCCCAGAAAACCGTGGGTTGGGATTAGGATTGAAAACCTAGTTAGCCACTGTAATGCTAAAAATAGAGTAGGATTCAGTACAAGTCGAGTAGTTGGAACTACTCGCGAGAATAGGCTAGAGGCACGTCGCTCGGGTAGAAATAGCAAATAAAACACATGGTGCGAAAAATGAGACCGAGCGGAGAGTAAGGGCAGCAGGACTTTGGGGCCTGTGTGCTATAGCTCTGCTTGTGTCGATTGAGGACCGAACCGTGTGTGGGCCTGTTGAATAAGCTAGAACAGTACCAAAGATCTACCGGCTATATGGGAACCGGGAAACCGATGTAACTCGGGTAGCTGGGTGTTGAGGCATAGCTGGTCGTTCAGGGGGGTAGGTTGAGAGGTTGAGGTGTAAATCGGCTGGCGGCACTGAGATGTGCGTGCAGAGACCTCTTGCTTGGGACGATTGGTCCGGTTCGACATTTGGCTGACGGGTGAAAGGTAGTTGCGTACGACGTCCGTGATGGTTGTTGTAGGCAACATCGAGTACGGGCGTACGTGACGGGTTATTCGGGTAACCCTGCAAGTGTAAATCGATTATAATCACCGTCCCTCGCGGTCAGTGAGTACCACTTGTTCACTGTACCGTGACATAGAAAGTACAGGCTAGATACATATTAAAATGTTGCTGATTGAAAGATGGACTTTGATTGTTAATGATTTGCCGTAGTCTCGAGCTAACTAAATTTCTTTTCAACTTTGGGCAAAGTACATGAGAGAAATGTGTTTCTTGTTTGATTGCGGCTCTCTCATGTGTCTTAGCGTAAGGTTCTCCACAACCTGCTACTAAAACTTGAAACTAAGGTTCCACTAATTAGGCGAGTTCTTTGCAACTTGTTTTACCTCATATAACCTATCAACCATCATGTAGAAGTTCCATGAATAGGAGAGACCGGTCAGTCTTGCTGAGCCTTCGTGCTCACTGCTTGTGTTTGAAGCTTTTGCAGGGTTCTATAAGGAAGGGACTCCCGAGGAGGAGACGGAACCCCAGGAGGGGAACCCAGTCGAGTGGGAGTCGTGCACGCCTCCGTGTTAGTGTGTGTGCATGCTAGCAAGAACACGTTCATGGGCTGAACATGAACTTGATGCGTAGTCTATGCCCTTGAGTGTAGACTGAACATATTTTGTTGTAAAAATGTTCATAAAACCATTTACGTAACAAAACTTTGCTTCCGCTTTGTACCTTTGATGTGTGTTATTAGGTGCTATGCAACGCAGTATCCCTCAGCGTGATCCTGGCTCGACAAGACCGATGGGGTTGTGTCATGTGTCGAGCTATCCGGACAGTGTTTGATTCGAATCACCGTCCCTCGCGGTTATTGAGTACCGCTTGCTCCCATGTTGTGACGTAGTAATCAACTTGTCTGGAAACAGTTTGCAAAGTTTTAATTGATGCTATGATTATTGTAAATTGCATGAAAACCCTGTTTGAAGTAGAGATAGAGCAAACTAAAGTTATTTTCCACCTTTGGACAAGTAACATTGAAATGAAGCGTTTCTTGTTTGATTGTGGAGTTCCAATGTTCTAGGCGCATGGTCCCTACTATTGGCTAAAATCTGAAAGTTAAGGATGAAATCGTAGGCGAGTCTTTTGCAACTTATATGTTTAGGTCTTAAGTTACTTTCATGTAGAGTTGCATGTCTTAGGAGAGACGGTTAAGTCTTGCTAAGCCTTTGTGCTCACTCTTGCTATATGAGTGGTTTTGCAGGTTAATATCGACGCATATAAAGAAGGTTGTCCGGTGAGACTCGGAGACTTCCGAGTCATGTTACACATGGAGGACCTAGCCGCTGCCATGTCTTCGTGTTGCTAGCGAGGGGAGTCCGCGGGCTGGACCTCTTCTCGGTTGCTCACTAGTTATTCGACGTGAGCTGTTTATAGACTTCCGCTGTAGCTATTTTATGTAAAGTATTTACAAAGAACATTTATAAGCTTCCGCTTTTGATTTATGTAATACAGTGTTCCTTATATGTGTGCTGTAACACGGCACCACCCAATGTGATTCCCGGGCGAGGTGCCCCGTCCCCGTGACTGAACGGGTGGCAATTGGGGTCCCCTGTCAGCGTGGTATCAGAGCTGCATTGGTAATAGAGCATGGTATAAGGATCGTATTACAACAAAAACTTAGGACACAGTGAGGAAACGGTATTAGGCCCACATAAGTACTATAGTAGTATAGTTACTTAAAGTGGCATTGCTAACTTACTTGTTATAATTCTGAATTTTGATTATGTAACGACGCACCTACGCTCAGGTAAGCATGGTAAGGAACACCACCGAAAGCGGTTCAATTTCGGTTAGCTCCCCTGACGAGGAATGTAGTTCAGGGATAGGTCTCACAGCTTTGTGTGAGACGTTAATATGAAACTCTTGGACTCTTCATGTTTCTGAGTTCATATGAAACACTGATCCCTAGCGTGCATTAGGCAAGCAAGTGGAGACCCCATCGTGTGGTCAGTAACACGATAGTGTGTTCTTCTGGAAATAGCCTAGGAGGACATACGCAGCGCTTGCCATCGGCGTGCCCTGCAGGGCAGTAGGTGGTATCTGTTGGGATGATGAAATTCCCAACTGTGACGATCCGTTCACGCTCTACTTGGGTTCCCCGTCGTGTGGTGTAAAAACACGATCACGTATCTTGAGACGTGACTTGACTCAAGGATGGCCATATGCAAATGATACGGCCGTATGTATTTACTTTCAAATATGGACCTGCCTGAAATGAAAACAACCCTTGAGTGCATCACTATTGAGTGTTCTTCTGCAGGTACTAACCACGTGCGTATCCCGTGTAGTACACGTGTGCGAGAGACCGTTTAGTGCCACAATTGAGATGTATATGCCAATATAATACGGTTAGGATTTTCTTTTGGTGAGGCAACGTAGTACCAACATGTTTCTTACGGTGCATCGACACCGTACTACACTTAATAATCTCTTCCCTGTGAAGAAATGATTCATGAACTAACTTTCAACTAAAAATGGAAGTTTGAAACAAGTATTAGTTACTGAACTCTTATTTTGAGCTAAGATTCAAATGAGAGCATGACTAGGCTTCAAAGATTTCAAAAACAGAGTGCTCTGTTTCTGGCAGGAATTCTTGCTGGACTTTAACAGAGCATAACTCTGAGTTGATATAACAAATTAAGGTGTATGATACAGTTCTGGAAATATTTTCAAGTGCTCCACAACTTCTTTGTAGACCTCCAGAGCAAAATCACACGTTGAGTTGGTGAAAAGTCCAGTTGAAGGCAAACTGTTCAGAACCAGGACAGCAGCAAAAACCTCTCTGGACCATTCTGTTTTTAAGCCATAACTTCCTGTAGAAAAACCCTTAAGGAGCCTGTGGTACACCATTGGAAAGGTATGAAATGTGCAACAATGTTTCAGTTCAGAGTTTGATCAGATTCTTATTGTATTTGCATATACAACTGTGGTAAAGATAGCCACATACAAGGGAGATTCTGGCAAATTTTATCCAAGAATTCTGTCAAGTTTCAGAAATCATAACTTTTGATCCAGAGATGATCTAAGGGCTCATGAATACTCGTTGGAAACATAATGAAGTTAACTTTAACTGTTGTATTCAACTTGAGTTATGAAATGCAGATAAACGGATCAACATCTGGGTGAGGACAGGAGAGTCCGTTCTGTACAGCAAAGAAAACGGGTTAGGCCTATCCCACGGAAGTGATTAAACGTGAAGATAGTCCGGTGGGACGTGAATATCCGATGTGTTTTCGATGAGTTACCAGGCATGCCGGTTAATGGGACGTCAAGTTCCAGATTGAACTGACGCCGGAAACAACACCGATTCCACGAAGGCCGTATAAGTTGGCATCCAATGAACTAGCGGAGTTGAAGGAGCAACTAAGTGAACTCATGAGCAGAGGTTTTATATGACCAAGCTCATTACATTAGAGTTGCTCTGCGCTGTTTGTTAAGAAGAACGACGAGGCACTAAGATTAAGTGTGGATTATCGTTCACTCAATGCCATCACTATAAAGAACAAGTACCCTGCCCCGCATTGATAGTTGATTCGATCAACCAGTTGGTGCAAGAGTATGCTCGAAGATGTTTGGAGCTCGTCAAAGATCATAACTTTGAGATCCACTATCATCCGGGAAAAAAGTAAACGCGGTTACTGACACGTTTAGTCGGAAAGGCCACGTTCACAACTTGGCGAATTCTGAGTTAGAAGAAGAAAAACCCAGTCTCCGTGTCATTCCGTATGGAGTACCTTATAACACTGCTCCCATTCCAGCAATCTGAGGAGAGATTGCTCAAGTGCAAAGGAGAGAAAAGGGTATGTCTCACATACGTAAAAGAATAGACAATGGACAGGTGAGGTGGTTCAGGAAGGACAATGAGGGTACTCTATGGTTTAAAGACCATATAGTTACCTTGTAAGATGAAGCTCTACAGCCAGAAATGTCGCACACCACTGAAGTGGTGTGAGTACGGCGAAAGAGTACTTATCGGGGTTGATTTGCCAACAAAGCCGATGACCGAGTTCGTACAATATAAGCAAACTTGGAGGCTGAACAATCCCGACGGATAAGCTGCGATGATCAAGGGCGTAGACCGTTGGATTTCGACGGAGGAGAACATTTGTCTTCGCGTGTCCCCGATAAAAGGAATTCACCGGTCTGATGTAAAGGGGAGATTTTGCTCCCCGAGCCTTAGATCCATTTCCTATCATGAAAAGTGTGGACCTATAGACTACTGGCTGGAACCACCGGCTTGTATTGCGGGTGTCCACGACATAGTCATGTGTCACAGCTGCAGAAGTGTCTCAAATTTACCGCTGCTGTCCGCACCAAAGAAAATGACTAGTTGGAGCCGGATCGTGCCTACACCGAGCAACTGGTTCAGACTATTGATGAAAGGATCCGGAACACCTGGAACCGGACATTAAGATTTTACAAGATGCTGTGGAATAGCCATACCACGGGAGGAACAATGTGGAGACCAAAGATTACCTCCGCATGAACTATCCGGAACTTTTATCGTTGTACCATTTGGCATTACCTCTCCCGTCTCGTTCTTCTTTTGGAATCTCGGGACGAGATTCTTTTTAAGGGGGGGGAATGTAAAATCACCAAAAACGTGAATGCAAAGAAACGGATGATTGAACGTCATTGTGTTTCTGGTTCATGAAAAATAGGACTTACAAAAACTTTCTTACATGGGATGGTATACGTGAGGTTCGACAACACGGGTTCAAGCATTCATTTGAATGTGTTGGACCAGGGTGGAGTTAAACTCATGTGTAATCATACATGTGGATGAGAGAGAATAAAAATAAGGCCTTTAGACTCAAATGCTCACCTCAAAGTGCCGCCAAATTTTTTAATACACATGGAACCTCATACATTTGAAACTGAGGAGATTATGGTGGCAAACTTCTGATTTGAGGGTGAGCTAAAAAGGAGTGGATTATGATCATGTTTGAATTCATGTTTGAATTCATGCTGAATTCAAACATGTTAAGGCAAGGGAATGACTTGAGTTATGTCACATGAAATCATACACTCAAACATGGACATGTGGGGAAAGCTAAAATTTTCTTTAGCTCATACTGAACACATGTTAACCCAGGGAAACGAATTCACTCCCAAAAAAAATCTAACTCATGTGCACATTCTCTATGAGTAGAGGGGAGGGAAATTTAAACCCAATTTTGAATCTTTGTAAAGGATTCATGTTTAGCTTGTCCAAAGGCCTATATGTGAGATGATAATTGCAGTCCTCAGGTATTAAAGAGCTTAAGTTCCAAATTTGGAGAAATTTTGAGCTCATATACCATTTGTTCAAATGGGTCATCACAAAATAGGTTTTCAAACTGTTGGTTCAAAGTTTATGTTTGCAGCAACCAAATTTAAACGTTGAGTCCACATTTGAAATCATCAGCCCCAAATTTGTGGGAATATAAATTTTCACCACATTGGGAAGTATGTTGGCTAAGCATTTGCAAGAGGACTTTAAATTCACATTTGAACCAAATGGTTCACTTCAAGGAAATGGAGGTCATTTCCAAAAAGGGAGTTCAAACTGTTGGTTCAAAATTCTTATTTGTAGTGGCCAACTCAACGATCAGATGGCATATTCAAATTTCTTAGATTTGGATTAGTGAGAATGCAAATTTTGAGAAGGTTTGGAGTTGCTTTGATATCAATATCAAAGGGCTTATGAATTTCCTTGAAATTTGAATTCAAATTTGAACTGAAGTACACCATGTCAAAAATCCAAATGGCTGTTGAATTTGAGTTTCTCATGGTTGATGTTTGCACGGTGCCAAAATTGAAAGATATTTGTGAGAAAGTTTGGGGGGATAAGAAGAGGGGTGGACCCCACCTGTCAATGAGACATTTAGTCTTGCACACTAAGTCTTACCTCCCTGTTTCACTCGAGCAGCTGAATGCATCTCCGGGCGCCACCGAGGCTGAACCGAGCCACCTCCTCGTGAAAATTTCTCGCGCTGGCGACCTGCTCGGCGTTCCACTCGCGCCCTCATCCGTTCATGACGCGCTCTGTTCGTTCACAACACCACCACCCCAAGGGCCTGTGACCCTCACGCAAGAACCGATCAAAAACGCCGCCGCCTCCTCGGTGATCGACGGGAAACTATCCAACGTCACACACAACACCCCGCTGAGCTGCAAAATGGTCCTGAGGGAGCTCCTCATACGTCCTCGGCGCAAAAACAGCCGGGTTCCGGCCTCCCTAACCCCAGAATTGCTCTCTTCAGCGGCGACCTAACGGCATGGCGACGTGGTGTGCATGTGGACAGCCCACACCGGGGACTTTCACGCCCGAGCAAGGACACCCCCGGACGCGCAGCTGAACCGTGCTGCTCACCCCCACACCTCAAGCAAAGCCGTCGACTACCGAGCGAGAATTCAGGAAAATTTTGCCGGCGGCCACAAAGCGATGTTCCGGTATAAATCCTCAAAATTCCCACTCAATGCTAGTCCTTAGTTCCCAAGCACCCCCGTCGCCACAACTCACGGGCGCACGGTGACAATCGAATTACCACCGTTTCCGGGCCATGTTGAGGCCATGCCGAGCTATCCCATTGTCCACTGGTGCTTTTGATCGGTTCGGTCGAGCTTTTGGCGGGCCATAAGGACCGGGCGACGGCGCCGAGCTTCACCGAATGCCACCGCACGTCGCCGGCCTACTTCCGGCCACCGGCAGCCCGAGAGCACCGCACCAATAGCTTTCTCGTAGCTTGAAACCCCCAGGCAGCAAGTACCGAGCCGAGAGGCAGTCGGGAAGCCGATTCCGGCGAGCTCCGGTGGGATTCCGGCGAGGAGGTAGCGCGGGTGTAGAAACAGCCCGAGTAGGAAGAAGACCGGGCGGATCCCGCATGTCAGTGACGAAAATTTAAAGTTGCTGATCTGCTGCGGCTCCAGGATCCCTTGTGGCTGTGTGGGAAACGTTCTGTGGCCCCGTGTGGCTTATCCCAGCGAGTGACACGTGGTCCCCTGGACCCACGGGCAGGATTTAAACTTTTTCCGGGTTATTTTAATTCCTCAATTTGTTTCAAACTTTGGAACCTCATAACTTTTGTTAGGAGGCTCCAAATTTAATGATTCAAATTGGGTTGGATTCAGGTTGAAAAACTCTATCCAAATATGCAAGCCAATTTGTATGAAAATAAATATTTAATTCCGGAAAATTCTTTAATACTTTTCAGCAAAAGAATTTTAGAGGGAGTTTAGTTCATCCAAAAATGCTCAAATTTTGCCATAATATTCTTAAGGACATTAGTTAACTCCTGTAAAAGTATCAGCTCATTTGGCGTTGATTTAGTTAGCATAATTCTGATTTCAAGTTTCTTTGTTCAAATGAATACAGAAACAATTTCAGTGAATTTTCAAAACTTGGAAATTCAGTTCTTGGTAATTCCTAGTTCCAAAATCCTAAGAACATTCATGCATGATCCCTGAGTTATTTTTGAATTTTTAGTTCACTTGAATTTGCATGAAAGTCCAAATTAATTCAGAATTAATTCCTTTGTGCCTAAATGCTTAGGGAATTGTTCTGAGTGATCTACTCATTGACAAATTCTAAATTTTGGTCCATATTACTTTCTTGTGACGAGGAACTCACAAGAAAATTTTCAGATCCATTATTGTAGCTTTGGATCATCACTGTTCTCTTTAACCTATTTAGAGGAGTAACACACAAGTGATAAAATGCACTTATCACTTCATGTGCTTAACCAAACCCAAAACACTAGCACCAGTGCCATTTTAAATTCTTAAACAGAGTTCCAGTTTTAAACTTGTCTTTAGAACTTGTTAGCAAAAGTTTTACAATTAAATCTATATGCATGCTCATAACGTGTAGTGATTAAACGTGGAACAGTGGAGGAGAAGTGAAGTTTGGATCAAGGAGCAAGAAGGTCAGTGATTGAGCTTCAAGTCATCAGCAACTAACTTCATAATTATCTGACTTTAGTCACCTGCAAAAACCAAGGCAAGCTCCGGTTCGCATTTAAGCTATTTTATAAAGTTTGTACTTTGTTCACTATGATGGTTAGAGTTTGTATGTGCATTAGGTCAAGTATGTTTTATACTCCACGTGCATAACCAAAATGAACCATGGATTCAAGGGTAGAAAGGTGTCATCGCTGTAGAATAAGGCCGTGCTAAATAGACTAGGACATCTGATAGAAGACGAGTAGTTGGAATCTACTCGCGAGCTATAGTTTAGGATTACAAGTGTGGTTGGAAAAGAGGCAAACTAAAGTTTACATTTCTATAGATGAGACTGGGCAGGAGGGTAGGCAGCGACAAGACAAGGTCTTGGTCGAGTAGCTCTGCCCGTGTCGGTTAAGGACCGATGCGTGTGCCGCATCTAGGAGCAAGTATTGAGTTGTGTACCGGATGCTTACTGCTATATGGGACCCAGGAAACCAATGTACCAGGTTAACTGGATTGTAGAGGCATATCACATCGTCTCGTTAGACCTATGAGCCCGAGACGGTGCGACCGGTTCTACAGTCGAGTGTCCTGCGAAAGGTTGCCACATACGACGTAATGAAGGACGCCAAATTTGGGTCTTTAGAGGCGGGCGTATGTGTCGAGCTATCCGGGCAGTGTTTGTTTCGAATCACCGTCCCTAGCGGTAATTGAGTACCACTTGCTCCCATGTTGTGACGTAGTAATCAACTTGTCTGGAAACAGTTTGCAAAGTTTTAATTACTGCTATGATTATTGGAAATTGCATGAAAACCCTGTTTGAAGTAGATATAGAGCAAACTAAAGTTATTTTCCACCTTGGGACAAGTAACATTGGAATGAAGCGTTTCTTGTTTGATTGTGGAGTTCCAATGTTCTAGGCGCATGGTCCCTACTATTGGCTAAAATCTGAAAGTTAAAGATGAACTCATAGGCGAGTCTTTTTGCAACTTATATGTTTAGGTCTTAAGTTACTTTCATGTAGAGTTGCATGTCTTAGGAGAGACGGTTAAGTCTTGCTGAGCCTTTGTGCTCACTCTTGCTATATGAGTGGTTTTGCTGGTTAATATGGACACATATAAAGAAGGTTATCCGGTGAGACTCAGAGACTTCTGAGTCATGTTACACATGGAGGACCTAGCCGCTGCCATGTCTTCGTGTTGCTAGCGAGGGGAGTCCGCGGGCTGGACCTATTCTCGGTTGCTCACTAGTTATTCGACGTGAGCTGTTTATAGACTTCCGCTGTAGCTATTTTATGTAAAGTATTTACAAAGAAAATTTGTAAGCTTCCGCTTTTGATTTATGTAATACGGTGTTCTTTATATGTGTGCTGTTGGGTGCCGCATAACACGGCACCACCCAATGCGTTTCCTGGGAGAGGTGCCCCGTCCCCGTGACTGAACGGGTGGCGATTGGGATCCCCTGTCATGATCTCTTTGTATTCTTTGGTGTACTCTTGGAGTGGCACTTGTGGTGTTGTGTTCTCATAATTATCATATTCTTTGGCTCCCCCTGGATCATTGTTGTCATTAATGCTTTGATCATCTTGTTGGTCTTCATGATCTTGATTTTGTGCATGGGCTCCCCCTTGATCATAGCTATCCTATTGAGGTTCATCTTGAGCAGTTGATTCTTGTGACTGTTCTTGAGGTCGAATTTCACCAAGTGCCATTCTCCTCAATGCTTGACATGGGACTTCTTCTTGATCTAGCACACACTTGCAACTTGCTCCATTTGGGAGCCATTAGTTTTACCGAACACTACGTCACGTGCCACTTCAACAAGTCCAGAGACCTTGTTGAAGACACGATAAGCTTAGAAGTTCGAATCATAGCCGAGCAAGAAACCCTCATCAGACTTCGAAGGGAACTTCGAGGTCCTAGGCTTCTTGTTTACAATATAACATTTTGAATCAAAAACTCGAAAGCATGAAATATTTGGTTTGTTACCAGTGAGTAGTTCATATGAGGTTTTCTTGAGTAGGCGATGAAGGTACAGTCGGTTTGTTGCATGACAAGCAGTGTTGATAGCTTCAGCCCAAAAATGGTCAGAGGTCTTGTATTCGTCAAGCATTGTCCTTGCCATCTCAATGAGTGTTCGGTTCTTCCTTTAGGCTACCCCGTTTTGTTGTGGGGAGTAGAGTGCCGAAAGTTCATGCTTTATTCCTTCTTCATCCAGATATTCATCGACTTGTGTGTTCCTAAATTATGTTCCATTTTCACTTCTTATGTTCTTGATCATCAATGAGAATTCATTTTGGGCTCGCCTGAGAAACTTCTTGAGTGTTCCTTGAGTTTCTCACTTATCATGCAAAAAGAAAACCCACGTGAAGCGTGAAAAATCATCGACAATAACTAAACCATATTTATTACCGCCGATGCTTATATAAGCAATTGGACCAAATAGGTCCATGTGGAGGAGCTCGAGTGGCCTTGTTGTAGTCATGACATTCTTTGCGGGAAGGGGTGCTCCTACTTGCTTCCCGGCTTGGCACGCGCTACAAGGCCTGTTTTTCTAAAAAACAACATCGTTCAAACCTCGGATGTGATTGCCTTTTAGAAGTTTTTGTAGATTCCTCATACCAACATGCGCTAGCCGTCTATGCCACAGCCAACCCATGTTGGTCTTTGCAATCAAGCATGTGTCAAGTTTGGTTTTATCTTTGTTGAAATCAACTAGATAAAGTTTTCCCTTTAACACACCCTTGAAAGCAATTGAGTCATCACTCCTTTTAGAGACGGTCACACCCTCATTAGTGAACAAAGAATTATAACCTTTGTCACATAGTTGAGATATGGACAAGAGGTTATAATCTAAGGAATCAACATGTAAAACATGAGAAAGTGTGCGTTGTGATGAAATAGATATTTTACCAGTACCTAGCACCTTTCCTTGACTATTATCACCAAAACAGATGCCTTCGCTTGAGTCTTCATTTTGTTCGTACTCCACAAACATTTTTATTTCTCCGGTCATATGATTGGTGCATCCACTATTAGCAGCCATTTTGCTCCACCGGATACATATGCCTACGAGAAAGAAACTATGCTTTGGTCTTAGTTACCCAAGCTTGCTTGGGTCCTTTGAGGTTAGTGACAAGTGACTTGATCACCCACACACGAGACTTGGTGTTCTCATGGCGTGGCCCAACATATTTGGCATGAACTTTTCCAAGACTGTTTTTCATAAGCACATATGAAGCATCAAAGGTTCTAAACAAGATTTGTTGTTCATATGAGTTTTCAATGTTAACTTTATCAACATTATTATGTTTTCCACCTTGGGAGGAAATTCCCTTGACAAAGACAATGCTCTTCTTGTCATCCTTGTGGCTTCTAGCGTTTTGCATTTCACCATAAGAATACCCAATGCCATGTTTAACATTAGGAGGTCTTGTGACCAAGTATGCACTACGTGCATACTTGACCTTCTCCTTGTCAAACATGCCACTTTGAGAGGGGTGCTTGTCTTTTGTCAAGTTTGACTTTTCTTTTAAGTTGGTGTCATTTTTAGCACACGTACATGTTAAGGGAGTTTTGGATTCAACATGTTGAGAAGGTGAGCTTAAATGGGATGAAGAACCACTTTGCTTGAGTGACTCAACTTGCGCCTCAACAGTCTTGTTAACCTTGGTTAAGTTAGCAACTTCATCCTTGAGTGCAATGTTTGAGTATTTTAGCTTCAAACAAGTCTCCTTGCTTTAAGCTAACTCAAGCACAAGTGATTTTCTTTGCTCCTTTTCAATCTCAAGAAGCCCATCAATCTCAAGATATTCCTCCTTTTGAAGAATGATCATATCTTCTTGGCGATTGACTAGCTCCTCCTTATCAACAATCTCCTTCATTAGAATTTTCATTTTAGCTATAATATTTTTATCTAAACCTCTAAGCATGTCTTCATCATCACTAGAATTATCAATATCACTAGTAAAAGAATGCAAGGAGGAAGATTTGGTTTTAACCTTTCTTTTTCCTTCCTTGGCCATTAGGCATGCGTGGTTGGTGTCCTTCCATACTCCCATGGTTGGGAAGAGAGTGGACTTCATGGTAGGCCATCTCCTCTTCTTCTTCAGATGAGGACTCATCACTGGAGTCCCATTCCTTCCCTAGATGTGCTTGGGCATATTACTTCTTTTTCTTGAATATTTTCTTTTGTTGAGGCTTGTTGTCTTTACCCTTCCTCTTATTGTCTTCATGTGGACAATCCACCATGAAATGATCATATTCTCCATAATTGTAGCATGTGCGCCTCGTCTTGGATCTTTGTTTGTCCTTGTATCTTCTTTCATTTGAGTTTCCACCCTTTCTTCTTCTCATCATTTTCTTGAAGTTTTTGATGAACATGATCATGTCTTCATCATCGATATCTGTGCTTTCATCATCACCATCATCGTCCTCAGGAGCTTCTAGAGATTCTTTTGATGCTAGCTTGCATGTTGCATTTAGTGCAACAACTCTCTTCTTTGACGAGGTAAGGTCGGCAAGCTCCTTGACATGCTTGGCTTCCTTCTCCATCATTTCAAAGTTGGTGATCTTGCCAAGAATCGCGTCCGGGGTCATTTTGTGAAACCCGGGACTTTCTCTGATCATGGAGCAGAGTGTCAAGTTCTGAGGCATGAATGCTTAACTTGACCACCTCATGATCCATCCACTTCTTGCTACCATAGGCTCGGACCTTATTGATGAGAGATTTTAGTCTATTGTACATCTCTTGAGGTGATTCTCCTTCTTCGATGGCAAACCTTCCCAATTCACCTTCTATCATTTTGATCTTGGCTTCACGCACATGACGATCACCTTCATGTGCGGTTTTGAGAGTGTCCCATATTTCTTTAGCAATTTTGAGTCCATCCACCTTGGTGAACTCATCTCGGCTCAATGTGGCTTGAGCGTTCCGATGAATAGCTTGTTCTTGATCCGGGGTTAGCTCTTCATCACCATCAGGTATATCTAAACTTGTATACACTATATGCCAAAGACTTGGGTTAAGAGATATAAGGTGCATTTTCATGTTTTGTTTCCACATTGTATACTCAGTTCCATCAAAGTAAGGTGGTTTGCCTAATGGAATTGACAAATGATGATTATTTGAATTTAAACGCTCATAGTTAAAAGGATATCGGGAGTAGTCTTTGTGACTACCCCCTTTTTTGCTTTTTGTCTTTGATTTTCTTCCCGTTGGGGGAGAGTGCCTTCTTCCTCATAAGCGCCTTTAATTGGAGCATCTCCTCATCATCATCCTCGCAGTCCTAAATGGCATTGAGGAGCTTCTCCAACTTTTGGTTCCCTTCGTCACCACCATTTTCATGATTGAAGCCCTTGGATTCACCCTTGATTTTCGACATTGTCTCTTCGAGCGGTGATTTTCTTTTGAATAGTTTGGCTCTAATATCAATTGAAGATAGCCTAGACGGGGGGTGAATAGACTCTTTGAATTTCTAAGCAGTTTCCTAAAACACTTAGCGAATGGATCAATTCCAGGTGGGCCGGACTAGTCCGGTATGAGCGTAATTAAATTATAAAAGTTAGACTTGTTTCTACTTCAAGCACTTGTGCAGCAGAAAATAAATGACTATTGAAGTGTAATGAAGTAAGACGCAATAACTATCAATTTTAACACTAGGTGTGAATGTAAATCAAATGATAACTAGCACCCCTAATTGAAAATTGAAGGAACATCAAGAAGACACGAGACAAAGTTTTATCACGAGGTTCGATTCCAGCCAGGAATCTACGTCCCCGTTGAGGAGTGCACCAAGGACCGGATCTTCACCAACCCTTCCCTCGTTGAATCGCCACAAAGGCCGATTCAAATCCACTAACCACACACAGGGGTAAACAATTGTACATGGGGCGTTCTCACAATCTGAGTGCTCCCACAAGATTAAAGAGAGTAACTGTTCCTCCCACACACAAACAGAGAACAACGATCAGCAATTGTGTGAGAGAAGACAAACCAAGAGCTCAATGTCGAGAAGAATGACTCTCTCCTTGATCCAATCTTGATTCCTCAAAGACTTAATCTTTCTAGGCATGGAATGAGTGGAGAGAGGTATTTTTTATGCTCTTGGGGCTTGCTCCAGCACTGGGGATTGAGAGATGTGAATGTGTGGCCGTGCACCTCTATTTATGTAAAGTTTCCAAAAGTCCTGGCGGCCAGACTAGTCCGCTCTGTTCACCGGACTAGTCCGGTGTGCCATGTACGATTTTCGTTTTGCATGCGGCACAGTGGAAACCCTAATTTAAAGTGTTTACAAAAAGTTGAACGGTCTAGTCCGGTCCAAGAGTGGACTAGTCCGGTGCAAGGTGAATGCCGGTTCCAGAGAGTTGAATGGACTAGTCCGGTGCAAGGTGAGTGCCGGTTCCAGAGAGTTGAACGGACTAGTCCAGTTTCTGAGCGGACTAGTCTGGTGCAAGGTGAGTGCCGGTTCCAGAGAGTTGAACGGACTAGTCCGGTTTCTGAGTGGACTAGTCTGGTGCAAGGTGAGTGCCGGTTCCAGAGAGTTGAACGGACTAGTACGGTTTCTGAGCGGACTAGTCCGGTGCACCGTGTTGTGAGTGATTAGAATACGTTTTAATCTCTTACCCCTACGCAAGATTTTGAGCTCTTGGGATGTGTCTCTCACACACATCCTATACAAGTAAGTGTACATTGCGCTTGGTTCATGGATTTGTCCTTTTCCTTTTTCTTCATTGCTTCATTTTTCACCTTTTTGAGCGCACCAATTCTACCTTACACGAGTTAATCTGCATTCATCTCAACATGTTGATTAGGATATCAATTCATTTGTCATCAATCTTCCAATACCCACAAGGGAATGCCTAGATGCACTTTCAGATTGACTAATGTTGCGGCTCACATTATGTACCTCATGAACTCTGTGTTCATGCTGGAGTTCGACAAGTTCGTCGTGGTTTTCATCGGCGACATCTTGATCTATTCAAAGTCAGAAGAGGAACACACTGAACATTTGCATATTGTACTCCAATGTTTGAGAGATCACAAGCTCTATGCAAAGTTCAGTAAATGTGAGTTTTGGATCAGCAAATTGCCGTTTCTTGGGCATATTATTTCAGCAGAAGACATCCCTGTGGACCCAAGTAAAATCGAGGATGTGCTGAATTCAAAATCTCCAACATCTGTTCACAAAGTGAGGAGATTCCTAGGTTTAGCGGGTTATTACCGAAGATTCATTCCAAACTTCTCCAAAGTCGCTAAACCTATGACGGAGCTGTTGAATAAAAGCACCAAATATGATTGGAGCAATTCATGTGAACAAGCTTTTCAATCTTTAGTGAAGTATCTCACTACAGCTTCGGTTTTGGCCCAGCCGGATACGACAAAGCCGTTTGATGTTTATTGTGATGTATTCGGCATTGGTTTGGGTTGTGTTTTAAAGCAAGAAGGACATTTGGTCGCGTATGGATCCCCACAACTCAGGGGTCATGAGCACAATTATCCGACGCACGACCTTGAACTAGCTGCAGTGGTCCTTGCATTGAAAATGTGGAGACATTATTTACTAGGCAATCTAGTACATCTCTACACTGCCACAAAAGTTTAAAGTACATCTTCAAACAGAAGGAACTGAATATGAGGCAGCGAAGATGGCTTGAATTGATCAAGGATTATGAACTTAAAATTCATTACCATCCGGGCAAGGCGAATGTTGTTGCCGACGCCCTTAGTCGGAAAGCTCACATTCACCATTTAGCCATGGCTGCACATGAATAAGGAGAACTAAGCCTGAGCTTAGTTCCCTACGGATCACTGTTCAATCTCGCTCTTATTCCTACGATCCGAGATGATATTGTAGAGGCTTAGAGGAGGGACAGGGGTATGTCTCACATCCGGAGAAGAGTGGACAGCGGTGAGTTGAAGATGTTCCGCAAGGATGAAGAGGGTACTCTATGGTTTAACAACCGCATAGTGGTGCCCTGAAATATGAAATCGCGGAAGAAGTTATTGGATGAAGCTCATTTGTCCAAGTACTCCATTCATCTAAGAAGAAACAAGATGTACCAGGACTTGAAATCTAAGTTTCGGTGGACACGGATGAAAAGAGAGATTGCAAAATACCTATCCGAGTGTGATACGTGTCGGTGGGTTAAAGCTGACCATATGAGGAAAGCCGGACCACTTAAACCGTCGAAGGTTCCAGTATGGAAGTGGGAAGACATAAGAATGAACTTCATCGTCGGATTACACATGACCAGCAACAAGCATGATTCTATTTGGGTAATCATCGATCGTTTGACCAAGACAGCTCATTTTATTCCAGTCCATATGAAATATGTGGCGAAGAAATATTCGGAGCTGTTCATCGCAAGAATCGTGGGTTTACACGGGATTCCCCTCACCATCGTCTCTGAACGAGGTGCGTTATTTGTATCCAGATTTTGGGAGCAACTGCATGCTTCACTGGGAACCAAGTTAATTCGGAGTTCAGCATATCATCCGCAAACGATGGTCAAACGGAAAGGGTAAATCAGACTCTGGAGGATATGCTATGGGCATGTGTCATCAATCATGGGAAGAATTGGGATGACCACCTACCGTTAGCAGAATTCTCATATAATAACGGGTATCAATTCAGCATCAAGATGGCCCCGTATGAAGCTCTTTATGGCCAGACGTGCCCACAGCACTGAATTGGTGTGAGTCCGGCAAGAGAGTGGTCTACGGGATTGATCTTGTGAATGAAGCTGAGGAACGAGTGCGAGTTATTCAAGCCAACTTAAAGGCTGCTCAATCTCGGCAAAAGAGCTATGCAGACAAACAACGTCGACCTCTCCACTTCGACATCGGGGACCACGTGTATCTTCGTGTCTCTCCATTGAAAGGGTTTCATCACTTCAGAGTGAAGGGAAAACTAGCTCCGCGATTCATCGGGCCATTTGCAGTTATGGAGATATGCGGACCCGTGGCATATCGTCTGGAGTTACCGGCGTCACTTTTGAGTATTCACAATGTTTTCCACGTCTCTCAGCTGCTAAAATGTTTCAAGTACCCAGCTGCAGTTCATATGGAGGACCTTGAGGATCTTCAACCGGATCTCACTTATTTTGAGTATCCAATCCAGATTATCGACGAGACTACTTGCGCCACAAGAAATCGGACATTGCGATTTTACAAAGTCTTGTGGAGCAACCACACCGCTGATGAAGCCACGTGGGAAAGCGAGGATTTTCTCCGTTTCAATTTTTCCGACTTGTTTGTACCATATGTACAGTAGTCATTCTTCCTTCTTCTTTTTTTTGTAATCTCGGGATAAGATTCTTTTAAGGGGGAGGAAAGTAACAGCCCTAACTTTTGTAAAGTTGTATATCACTTTATGAAGCAAAGTTAAGGAGAAGAAATGGGGCATTATGTGTCACATGAAATAATGAACCCAAAAATGGACATGTGAGGGAGTTAAAAATTTTCTTCAACTCATGATTAGCACATGTTAACACGAGCAGGGAACTTCACTCAATGATTTTGAATTCATATCAACCCTCACTACGAAGAGGATGGGAGGAAATCTAAACACAAATTGAATCGTTTAAAAGAATTCATGATCAGATTGTATAAATGCATCCATGTAAATTCACCGATGCATTCCTCATGTATTCAAGAGCCTGAGTTTCAAATTTGGAGAATTTTAGGGTTCATATACTATTTATTTCGAGGAATAAATGAGGGAGAGTTCAAATTCAAATTTGAATTTGAAAACTGAACAAAATGTGCTCAATTTTGAAATCTGAGTTTAGATTCGAATTCCTCACATCATGTTTGGCCTATCCTCCAAGTTTGGTGAGATTTGAACAATGTTTGTGTGGGAATCTCAAAGCACAGCGGACAAAAATCAAATGAAGGGGGGTGGACCCCATCTGTCAGCCACACACTTCGCAACCGACTCGGTTTCCTTTCTTCGGTTGCTTAGCGCGCACCACCGAGCAGAGCCATGGCCGGCAAGCTGCTTGCCTGAGTGTCCTACCGTTCGGTGCTTGCCCCTATCCCTCCCACGTACGCTGCAAAAACAAAGTTGTTTTATCCCTGCTCGGGCTCGCTCTCGGTTACTTCTATCCCGTGAAGAACACCGCCCGCGCGCTCTCTGTTTTCTCCCAATCACCACAGCAAACCTAGCTCGGATGATTGATCTCCCCTCAGCAAAAAGCATTACAACCTCGTGCTTTAGTGGATGCCATTGCTAACTCCCGGTTCTCTCCGCTCATTTGTGTGCATGAGTTTGATGTTTCTGCTGCGCCGTGTTGAACACCGAAGAAAAGGCCTACGGATACCGTGGACAGCTCACACCGCGCAAGCTCACGCTCAAGCGAGCCACTCCATCGGTGCCCCAGCGATCCTAGCTGCTCCTCCCTGAAGCTCAGCCCTAGCAATTGATCATAGAGCGAGAATTTGAAGTTTTCATCCCGGGCGGCGCAACTCGACCCCGATGTAGGGCATTGCGAATTTCATCATCAATTCATATTGTTAGTGCTTCAAACTTTGCACAGAAGTTCCCCACTACCTAGCACACATCCTCCCTCGATTCTAGGCGGAGAAAGTAGGTGTAGAGCAAGAATTTCGAGTTCTTGCCGAGGGAAAACCACAGGACCCCGTCGGCCCACGGTGCCGACATGGTTGGAGAGCTCCCCGGCCGGTTTTGTTGCTATTTCCATCTTCCTCACCACTCCCTGGTGCCATAGAGCCCGAGAACCGATCATTTGAGTTAGGAATGAGGGATCCTGACCTCGCCGGAACCCTAACTTGCGCTGTCACAGTCGCGCACAGGTTTCCGGCGATCTCCGGCTGCTAGCGACCCTCCAAACGAATTCAGCGTCTCCAGTTAGGGGGGCGGCGAGATTTGGCTCGGTAGGCGGCCGGGAAGGCCGTTTCAGCGACCCTCGCCGTAGGCCGCCGCCGCTCGGCTGTTTGGCGCGAGGAAGAAGAATGGCTGTCGAGTGGGACCCGCTGACACCATTTAAACATTTCTAGGAATTTCCAGATTTCAGTTCAAACTTTGAACAGCCACAACTTTGTGTAGGAGTGTCTAAAAATTCCCAAATAAATTTTGTTGGATTCCTCTCAGAGAGTACTATCCACGGGTGCAGTCCAATATTTAAGAAAATCCCTGAATTTGGCTCCTTAATTCATGTAATGAAAATCTTGTAGGATTCATTCCAGGAGTTCTGTTATTTGGAAAATTCCGAATTTTGGGCAGGGCATCCTTCAAAATATACTTGAACTCCAGTAAAACTTTCAGAGGCATTGGACCTCATTTGCTTCATGAAATGATGTGTTAATACTTTATGTCTCTGAAAAATAGGAAAATGAACAGAACCATTTTCAGCTCTTCTCCAATCCTTATAAAATCCATATCTCCATGTAGGAAACTTCAAAAATGGTAAAACCAATTCCTATGGACTCAAGACATTTTGTACTTCACAAAAAGTCTACTTTTCAGCATAGGAAAGCTTAATATCTAGGGGTAAAAGCAGATTAGGGAAAACCACATAAGGATTTGTTGTGATCACATTGTGCCATTTCATGAGCTCAATATTTGCGCACTGCCTAAATACTTTCCCTGGAAGCTGTGGTTAAATTTCCAGCTTCATTTGATCTCTGGACTTTGAGCTACCATTATGTAGGTCTAAATGTTCATATAATGGACTTAATTACATTGTGATTAATAGTACATCCATTTAACTTAGCATATTTTTCTCTGAGGATGTAGATCCAACAACAGAGCTCTACAGGAACCCGGACAATAGACGACGGCCGAAAACCGTCGTCAATAAGAACAATACCGTCGTCAATAACTTATTGACGATGGTAAAACGTTATAGACGACTGTTTATGGCTATCGTCAATTATTAGTCGTCAATAATCTTATTGACGACAGCTAAATCCGGCTGTCATCAATAAGCTACAGCAGCATATTGACGACGGCCAGGGTCAGGCTCTCGTCAATAAGCTAGCATATTGACGACGGCCAGGGTTTGTACCGTCGTCAATAACGATGGCTTATTGACGACGGCCAAGTCCGTCATCAATAACAATGGCTTATTGATGACGGTCAAGTCCGTCGTCAATAACGATGGCTTATTGACAAACGCTTGAACCTAGGTGTGACAGGCAAGTAGCGAAGCTGCTTCTGTGTGACTTGAGTCATTACTTTTGAACCATCGTCATCAACAACTTCGACAAATCTCGCTTTACCACATTTTAAGCACTTGTTCTCGTTGGCATGCTCTCTCCAAAAAAGCACGCAATTGTCTAGACACATATCAAACTTCTCATATTTCATACCCAGACCAGAAATCAACTTCTTAGACTGATACATATCTTTAGGCACTTTATGTGGTTGTGGAAGGATATCGCTGATCAATTTGATGAGATCGTTGTAGCAGTTATTGGAGAAGAAATACTTAGACTTAATTGCCATAAATCTAGTCATGAAAGTAAGGAGCGTCACTTCGGTATGTTCATGCAACGGCTCTTCTGAAGCTTTGAGAAGCGTGAAAAACGCTTCAACCTTCGTTGTAGGAGGATCCTCCATCAATTCAGGATTTATGGCATCAAGCATCTCGCCCATCCTATCGACCACCGTGTTGTCATCCTCATCTGAAACTTGTAAGGGTTGAGAAGATGTCTCACCGTGAAAGGTTCACACCTCATAATCTTGCATGAAACCGTATAGACACAAGTGAAACGCCAAATTCACTTTGTCCCAACACTTTGCACCTTGACATTTCGTACATGGGCACCACACCTTATCCATCATTGACAATGAAAAAGATCGATCTACAAAAGCATCTGTCTTGGCGAACCACTCATCCGAGTGACCATCAGAACTGTTCTTACAACCGGTATACATCCAACTACAATCCTCACCCATGTTTGAATCTGCAGTTTAATGTCAAGGAAATTATAGTTATTTTATAATTTATTTATGTCACGGCCCTACATCTATTGGAAAGGATAGGTCCTAAACCCACCCAAGAGTGACCGAGCGGAGCGTGCTCATGACGAGACAGGTGGTCTGGATCCAAACGAAATTTCGGCAGCATAACCCTGTTGTTCTCCACTGCATGCCCGAAAATGGTGCAGCAGAGAACAACAGGGTTACGCCGTCGAAATCTCATCTAGATCTAAACCCGCGTCTCATCACAAGCCACGCCCCCTCGGTCACGCCCAGGCTGTCCGAAAAGGGACAATTCCAAACGTACACGCCTCACATGTGTAACACATGTGAGACGGGCCCGTTCGAAACGGGTGACGCATGTTGTATAGGTTTACGTCAATCTTTCATTTTTGAGTCATTTATGTGACGCCCTCAATTCTGTGGAATACCACGGAACCGAGAACTAATGCGTATGTGTGCCCAGGATGTTCATCACACATACACATATGATCCACAAACTGAGTTTAGAATATATATATTACCACGAATAACAGAGTTTATTACAAAGCCTCATGAGTCTCCGACTCATGCTCACAGCGGAAGTCTTTATTTCTATGCAGAGGAAATCTTTATTCTAATGCGGAAGCAAATCTAAGCAAAGGTGGCTCCATCTCTACTCCCTCCACCTGCAAGGTTGAGAACAGATCACACGCCCTAATGCTCCACTTGGTCTTCATAGTAGTCTTCTCCTGCTGCTGATGAGGAGATAATAATGCAAGTTTGAGTACAATGATGTACTCAGCAAGTGCGGGAAAACATGATATGTAGCTTACAACAAGGTAGGTATAAAAAGGCTCATTTGCAGAAAAGCAGATTTATAAAACCATGATAAAACAGCAACTTAACTTTAGATGAATGTAATCCCAGCATGTATTTAATTACCGACATACCTCCATCACTTTCCGTGTTCCATCCAAACATTAATCCACATTATCCTTACTCACAAATACCTCCTCGTATCCGCTACCATCTCGTGAATACCTTCTCGTATTCGCTACCATCTCATTTCATAACAACTTCGTCTCACACCGAGACCAATCTTGTTGTCATGACTCAACAGTCACGCAACCATCTCATCATCCGGACTCAATAGTCCCAAAACCCAACAATAACCATAACCAATAACCATAACCAAGAACCGTCCCAATAACCATCCCAACTAATCATGGCAGTTTAGCCAGGCGCTAGTGACCGTAATCTCGGCAATCATGATAGTTTTAGACTCTGCAGAGTTTGTACCTCTTTACTGACAAGTTTGTGATTTCGTCACCCGTCGGCGACTGCAGAACTTCCATTATACCAGTACAAAACCATCGGTGTATGGTCAAGAGATCACAAAATAGCCTTTACAAAGGGGTTACTAGATATATGGACTCACTAAGGTTTCACCGGCAGGCTAGAATCTCCAATTCTCCCACCCACGGGCCCCCTCTTGTGCCATGCAGTTCCCAGGGCAGTCCTCACTCGACTCCCATTCCCCGCGCCTTCCACAGTCCATAACACTCTAGCAACTTACCTAATTACTCAGCTAAGCCGCACCCATATTTGGCCTTGTGGTGGCACTGTTATCCTGGCATGTACATGCATGAACCGGTCCTTAGATCTTCGGCAAGTAACCACCATCTCATGCTACCTCATTCACAAACCCAGGCTTGCCTAGATCTCCCTCCGATCCATGTTCATTAACATCATAAGTTTCTCATTATCATTACGAGTGTAGTTAGCTAGACACATCTATCTCGCTTCCCAATCCCATGGACTCAGTGATGCATAAAGCAAAAACCATACCCGACTCATAAACGTCCCTGGCGACAAGGGTGGTTTAACCAATACTAGTAAACTCCCATAAAAGGGTTTCCCATCATGTTCGACTCAGCACACACACCTTTTCGCAAAACAAAACAGTTTACCCAAAACATAGGATCAATATGGTCATCGAGAACTTGCCTTGTTCTTGCGGTTCCGGTGGTTCTTGGATCTCAAAACTTTGTTGCTGCAACTCGTCGTAGACAGCTCCCTGAGCTTGTCCTGCTAGGTCGGATCTCATGCATACAAGATTCACTGCAATCAATATCATTCACAAACCTTAAGACTAGATGCGATGTTGCACATGCATGCTATCCTATGATTAGTTTTTATTATATTAGTTTGTTCGTGTTCTTGCACGGCTTGCATGGATAGAGATGATCGGATCAAAGGTGGACGTGGTGATGATCTTCTCTTTAGACCAACCTGATCTACAAGTGATCTGTCCACGAGAAGGCTTCTGTTTGAAAGGAATTAAAGAACAGATGCAAAGAATACACAATGGTGTCGTAAGGTGGTATAGGAGTCCTACCTCACGTTCTTCTCGGTTTCGAGGTCCTCCTCAGACCCTTCTGGCTTTCCTCCGGTGATCTTCCTTGCTGGGTTTCGGCGATGGTTTACTTGGCGAGATAGGGCTAGTGCTCTAAGTCGTCGGCTCAGGAGTTGAAAAAGAAGTTTGTGGTTTCGGCCAGAGGTTCTGGGTTCTATTTATAATCGGGAAGAGAAGAGTCCTAATCCGATTGTATCCCGAATATGAGTCCTATTCAGATCGTTGTTGGATCCTAACGCCTTATTGTTAGTAACATCGTGGAATTCAGGTCGGTTTCTCTTATGTACCGGTATTCTTACGCATAAAAACCGCCCCAGAACTCGTTACCTCCGCGGTGATGAGCTCCGGAAGCTCCACGTGTCCTCCGGGGCCTGGTATCTCCTTCTCCGCAGAGACGAGCTCCGGTTGTGCCACGTGTCAATCGGGCGAGACCTCCCTTTTCCTTCGGAGGTGAGCTCCGCGTGCGCCACGTATTAGTGCCGGTCTTTCCTTTCTTATTTCCTCAAGGACGTGCTCTACGGTTGACACGTGTCCAGCAGCGACGGACCTCCCGGAGATAAGCTCCGGTGACTACGCGTGTCCAATAGAACCGGACCTCTCGGAGGTGAGCTCCGAGATTGACAGGTATCCCTCGAGACTGGTCCTCTGATTTCCACGATGACTAGCTCCGAAGATGACACTTGTCCCGTGGAAATGCCTTTGCTTCTTCTGCAGAGGCTAGCTCCGTGGGCAACACGTGTCCCATAGGATCGGACCTTTCTCCTTTGCGGCGACGAGCCCCGAGCCTGCCACGTAGCCAGCTTAGCGTCAGCCTCTCCCCACTTCGCAGGGATGAGCTCCGAACACGCCACGTGGCCAGCTGCTGCAGAAGTTGTCTTTGGCGCTCTATGTGAACTGGACTCGGTTCTCACTGGCTATCCTTTTGATAACTTTCTCTGTTCCTATTTTTCTTAAAATGTTTTCTCTTCATGAATATATGTTGACACCAGAGATGAGGGTGTCACAAATCTACCCCCCTTAAATTGAATCTCGCCCTCGAGATTCGTTTGTAGAAAATAGATGGGGAAATTCTTCCTTGATATCCTCTTCACGCTCCCATGTGGCTTCAGCTTCGGTGTGATGGCTCCCTTGTACCTTGCACCATCGAATCACCTTGTTCCGGGTGACCCTTTCCTTTACGTCCAGGATTCGGACAGGGTGTTCTGCATAAGTCAGGTCCTCTTGAAGTTCAAGCTCTTCTATCGGTATTTGCTCCTCTGGTACTCTCAAGCATTTCTTGAGCTGGGATACATGAAACACGTCATGCACGTCGGAGAGGTGGGTTGGGATCTCTAGTTGATAGGCTACTTCTCCTCGCTTGTCCAGAATCTTAAATGGTCTGATGTAGCGAGGTGCTAGCTTGCCTTTGACGTTAAAACGTTGTTAGCCTCGGATAGGCGATACCTTAAGGTATACGAAGTCTACCACTTTGAAAGTCAACTTCCTTCGCCTATTGTCCGCATAGCCTTCCTGTCGTGACTGAGAAGCCTTTAAGTTCTCCCGTATCGTTTGGACTTGCTTTTCAGCCTCTTGTAGCACTTCGGGTCCAAACACCTGGTTCTCTCCGGTTTCGTTCTAGAACCGTGGTGTTCTACACCGTCTACCGTATAATGCTTCGAAGGCGACATCTTCAAGCTAGCTTGGTAGCTGTTGTTATAGGAGAATTTGGCATACGGTAAACTCCTATCCCAACTACGCCCTTGTTTCAAGGCGCAAGCTCTCAACATGTCTTCCAAAATTTGGTTTATCCTTTTGGTTTGTCCATCAGTCTGTGGGTGGTAGGCGGAGCTAAAATCCAGTCGTGTACCCATGGCTTTCTGCAGCTTCCTCCAGAATTTAGAGGTAAACGGAGAACCTCGATCTGAGACTATCCTCCTCGGGACTCCATGACGGCACACGATCTGCTCCATGTACAACTCGACTAGTTGTGCAACGTTGTAATTGGTCTTTACGGGGAGGAAATGAGCTGTTTTCGTCAATCGGTCCACGATAACCCAGATGGAGTCGTACCCCGACTGAGTACGTGACAACCCGACGATGAAATCCATACTGATGTCTTTCCACTTCCACTCTGGTACCTTCAAAGGTTGCAACAATCCAGCGGGTTTTTGGTGTTTGGCCTTCACCCGTTGGCATGTGTCGCATAGGGCAACGTACTCGGCTATATCCCTCTTCATACCATCCCACCAATAACAAGTTTTCAAGTCCTTGTACATTTTTGTACTTTCGGGATGTATGGAATAGGGTGAATCATGTGCCTCCTTCAATATCATGTCGCGGAGGTGTTTCACGTTAGGCACACAAATCCTCTTCCCTTGCCAAAGCGTACCCTTCTCATCTTCCTTGAAATCCCTCTCTATTCCTTGTCGGATTCTTTCCTTGATCTCCTTGATCCCCTCATCCGTTGCTTGGCCCTCTCTTATCTCTTGCTCCAATGAAGAGTGGATCTCCATTATTTCCATGTTGTTCAAAAATCTGAGGTGTAACCGTTCGAACTCCTTACGTAGTTCGAGTGGTAGCTCCCGAACCGTGAGTTGGTGACATGCTCCCTTTCGGCTCAATGCATCAGATACTACATTGGCCTTCCCGGGGTGGTAGTTGATTCCAACATCATAATCCTTGATGAGTTCCAACCATCGACGTTGCATCAAATTCAAGTCCGTTTGTGTAAATATGTACTTGAGGCTTTTATGATCCGTACAGATCTCACATCAATGACCAAGAATATAATGTCTCCAAATCTTCAATGCATGCACCACTGCTGCTAGCTCCAAGTCATGCGTAGGATAATTAAGCTCGTGCTTCTTTAATTGTCGTGAGGCGTAGGCTACCACTTGTCCTTCTTGCATGAGCACACATCCAAGCCCATGTCTGGATGCGTCACAATATATATCAAAGCTCTTGCTTAAGTGTGGCAATACCAGAACCGGTGTTGTGGTTAGCCTTTTCTTGAGTTCCTCAAAACTTCCTTGGCAGGCTGGTGTCCCTTGGAAGACCTTCCCCTTCATTAGCAACTCCGTCATAGTCTTTGCTATCTTAGAGAAGTCTTTAGTGAAGCGTCGATAGTATCCAGCCATCCCAAGAAAACTCCGAATATCCCTCACGCTCTGTGGTTGGTCCCACTTCAGAACATCTCTCACTGTAAGGATCGAAACGCCCAAGAGGGGGGTGAATTGGGCTTTTTCAAATTTTAGAGCAATTTAAAACTTAATGGTAGAAGCCCAATTCCCTATGCGAACTAACTATGCAAGCAAGAGTGTTAAGTGCGGAATAGTAGATGCGTAATAGTAAAGGGGTGAGGAGAGAAGTGCAAACTCCCGCGGAGACTCGGAGACACGGCGATTTTTCCCGTGGTTCGGTAAGATCACAAAAATCTACCTACGTCCACGTTGTGGCACCCACCAAAGGGTATGGCCACTCCCAAGTCACCAAGACAAGGGAATCCACTATCTTCCTCCGTTCGCCTTCTCCGGCAAGGTGGAGCTCAAGCCTTGTACAATGGTGATCCTCCGGGCTTCCACAAACGCCTTGGTAAGCTCCGGGGCGATCTCTTCTTCCTCCAACGTTTACAAGGTGAGAGAAGTCACCAAGACACTCTCTCTCACTAGCCTAGAGATTCCAATCACCAAGAATGGACGCACACAAGCTTCTCTCTAGCTAGACATAACCTATAATTGGAGTACAAGAGGTTTTGAAGTGTGGAAGTGGTAGCTCTTGGTCTTGAATGCTTGAGAATGTGTAGAGAGGCTCTGGTGATCAAGACTTGTCGAAATGGCCGGTTGGAGGGGTATTTATAGCCAGCCCACACGAGATAGCCGTTGGAAAAAGTGGGCAGACTTTTGTCAGTTAACATCGGATCCTCCGATGCACCCCTTTATATGATCATCGGTCGAATTCCAAATTAGCTGATGTCACGTGTCAGATGTGACCGTTGGATATAACCGTTGGATCTTTTAATCGACCGATGTTACTTCAATTTATCATCGGATGATCCGGTGAGTTGATCTTCAGAATTGGGTCAGAAATATTGTCTCTGTTGAATTTGACCGATGTACACTTACTTCATCATCGGATGATCCGGTGTGTATATCTTCAGAATAACTCAGATATCATCCTTCGGGTGAACTCAACCGATGTGCCACTTCCTTCACATCGGATGATCCGGTGTGTACTGGGCTCTGAGGTCTTCTTCTTCTGCCAACTCAAACTCGACCGATGTGGTCATTTTGCAAGACATCGGATGATCCGGTGAATGCAACTTGTTTGCTTCGAGTTGTTTTGAGTTGATCTTTTGGAATCTTCTTGAGTGACCTCTTTGACACTTGTTTGAAATGATATTACGGTAAAGTGTAAGCTTCTTGTGTTGCCAATTTTGATAGAATAGATTTGTTTGTATGATTTCTTCATATCGAATGACCCCTTAGAATAGATCGTTGAGGGGTCTCCATTTGTATCCAATGAGCAGTAGATGGTGTGAATAGATAGTTCATTAACGGTTGATGTGATATATGTGAAACCTCGCATCCACAAACTCATTAGTAATAACGAACAGTTGTCATTAATCACCAAAACCATATCTCACGGGGGCCTAGATGCTTTCAATCTCCCCCTTTTTGGTGATTGATGACAACACAAAGAGTAGAGCATAGAATTAATTGAATTAAAACGCAATGCTCAAAAAGAAATATAACAGGTACAAATTGCAACACAAGTGGCTCGAAGGCTCAAATAATAAACGATAAAGCGTAAGAGCACAGAGTAGCACCCGGAGTACAATAATAGCAAATAATAATAACTGTCAATCTCAAATAAAGTAGCAAAAGGATAGACATAGACACTCCCCCTAGAACTGAGCTAAGGATAGACATAGACACTCCCCCTAGAACTGAGCTAACCCTCCCCCTGACTCTAACTCTTCTCCCCCTTTGGCATCAAGACACCAAAAAGGGAAGTCGAGTGCCTACGACTCAGGCGCGCTCCTGGCGATGGTGAAGCGGTCGGCGTCGACGGTGCTGTCGCCGGAGCTGCTGGAGGTAGAGGTCGCTGGCGCTGGAGCTGGAGCGGGGGGAGCTGGAGCTGGAGCTGGGGCTGGAGCTGGAGCTGCTGGTGGATCCGCAGAGACTGCTAGCGCCGGTGGAGGAGGTACTGCCGGAAGGGGCGAGGACTGGAACGGCGTCGGCGGCAGTACTGGAGCTGGCGCCAGTAGCGATGCACCTGGAACCTGACCGAGTCCTGAGTGCTGAGGTGGAAGAGCGACTCCTGTCTGCTGATAGAGGTTGGTGACCAACCCCAGGATGCCCAACAGCATCTGCTGAGTCTGCTGCTGCTGGTCCAGAGTGCGTCGCGTCATCTGATCGACAAGGTTGGTGAACCTGTCGGTGTCCTCTCGCCTCTGACGGGCGATCTCCAGCTGCATCTCCTGCTGCTGCCTCTGAAGCTCCTCCTGTCGAGCTGGCTGCTGCTCCTGCTGCTGAGCCATCCGCTGAAGTAAAGCAGTGAGCTCTGACGGCTGAGTCACCTGAGCCTCTGACACTGGAGGAGGTGAAGGTGGTGGAGCAGCTGAGCCTCCTGCCTCTGCGTCGTGCTGCCTCGGTGAGGGGGGAGCAGGAGGGAAGTACTCCTCGACACTGTCGCTGGTGTCGCTGTCCGACCATACGTGCTGTAGGTCTCCTCCCTGAGCCTCTGCCTGTGCCAGCTCTGCGTCCTCCTGAGTCAGCTCTGCCTAGTCCTCCTCGGACAGTCTGGCTCGAACCTCACGCTCGATGGGACGGCCAAGGCGGCGGTCTCCCGGAGTGGGGACTCGGTAGTGGCTGAACCGGGTCACGTGCATCTCCGTCAGCTGAGAGACTCCTGGAGTGTCCTCTGGAACCAGCTGGTGAAGAAGGTGACAGATCCAGTGACCGAAGACCAGCTGTCGTAGCATCCCAACTCCATCGGTGATCACGTCCTCCATCTCGCAGATCAGAATGTCTACTATGTCGAACTCCATCCCGTTCATCACATAGAACAGGATGGTCTGCTGAAGGCTCGTGAATCCCTCCAAGTAGCCGGACCTCGGTAGCAGGGTACGCCTGAGGACGTGGTGAACTGTCCGAGCTGCTGGGGTGAGAAGCGCTGGCACCCTCGGTTGGTCTGGAGTGAACGGCTGAGTGAACAGACCTCTGATCTCCTCAAAAGGTGGTGCCACTCCTCCAGTCAGTGGTCTCCTCGGCGGGTCTGCGTCTCCGTAGACTATCTGGTGCAGGCACGTAGTAGAGAGCTCCACACCAAGCAGTCTGCCCATCAGGTCTCGAGATACGTTGTGGATTCGCCCCATGAACATGAAGTGAATCGAGCGACGACCCTCAGAGACATAGAGTGTCGCGTAGAACACCCTAACCCACTCCTCGACGTAAGCACTCCTCGGGTGTGAGAGCAAGTCCGCCAGTCCTCTGTATCTCTCAAAAAGGGGCCTGATCCCGTGTCCTGCTGCCACTGCAAGCTGATCCCAGTCAATGCTGTTATGCTGGAATAGCTTGTGACCCCGACGCCTGTAAGTCTCGTACAAGGACGCCTGTGTCAGGGTCCAGAAGCAGGAGTCCACTCGAGCGTCCCTGGGCCGTGGAAACCACTCCTCGATCAATGCTGACCATCTGAGCTTCTTTAGTTGCCTCGCCTTCATCTTCTGTAGTCAGTGAGTCTGACCTCTTCGGCAACTCGGACTGCTGTGTCCATCAGGTGGATGGCCCTTTCGGCCTCTCTGTCCTCGGCGCGGTCAGCCGCAGAGGGGCGCCGACTCGCCGTAGGAGTCTGTCCACCCCCACGAGTCCTCGAGGTGCGCCGGCGGATCAGGGGCGGCACCTCGGTCTCTTCCTCGTCGGAGCCCTCGGGAGGCACCGGCTGGATCGGAGGCTGCTCCTGCCTCTGCCGGGACTCGCGGATCCGTAAGGAACCGCGATGGCCGCGCTCACGCTCCTCGGCGGCGCGAGCGGCCAACTCCGCACGACGCGCGTACTTGGACATCTTGCGCCTTTTTGCGGCGGGTTCCTCAATAGCCTTCCCTTTTCCTTTGCGATCGCGACCCATCTCAGCGACGAAGCTTGGCGAGGGAGACGCGGCGGAGGAGGAAATGTGGCGGCCGGTCGAACGGCGGCGGCGCTTTCGGGAGAGGCGGTGGTGGCGGTGCCTGGGAGGCGTTGGCGACGACTGGAGGTGGCGTGCGTAGGAGAGGCGGCGGCGGCAGCTGCTGGGAGGTGGCGGCGGCGGTTGAGAGGCGGCGCGGCGGCGGCGCGCGGTTTGGAGGCGGCGCGGCGACTGGGAGGCGGCGCGCGCGGGGAGAGCTGGTGGCGGCGGCGGCGCCTGAGGGCGGCGGCGGAGCCTGGAGGCGGCGGCGGCGGCTGGGGCGCGGCCGGAGGGCGCGAGGACGACGAGGGAAGCAGGGCGGCGGCGAGAGAATCCGAAAAAAGGAAAACACGGCGGCCGAACCGCTATTTAAACGGTGCGGGCAAACCCTAGCTGCGCAAAGAACACCGGATCGACCGATGATCATCGGAGGATGCATCGGTCGAGTTCAACAGAGAGCTATTCCAAAAACTCTCTTTGAACACCGGATGATCCGATGTTGAGGTGTCGATCATCGGTCTATTTCTGCAGGGCACCAGAAAACTGAACACCGGATGCTCCGATGTCTTCTGAAATGAACTCATCGGTTGATTTGTGACATCTGACTTGATCTGAGCACCAATTGATCCGATGATCTGCTGGCCCTAGCATAGGATAATCCGATGACTACAGAAAACCTAAGACTGCCCATATGTGTCCTTGGACTTAAACACACAAAGATAAGGATGGGTCCTCGGACTTTTTGAGCAACTCCTAACCTCTAATATAAGGCTTTAAATATAGTGCCACATATTGGCTAAGCCCTTAAGCAAAGAGAACACACAAGGTTAGGAGTGAAACCATGAAAATGTAGGGCCCATGCTTTGTGAGCTAGAGTATAGAAAACTTCTATCTCTTTAAAGCATGTACCTTTAGAATTTTGCTCTATCCACATCATATGAGTTGAGATATTGCATTTTGAACAAGTCTCCTTCTCATGATGTGGGTTCCCCTTTGTGACAATCTACCGTATGCAATGCCAACCAAAATGATGCAAGATTTTGAATGAGTGCAAGTCTATATGGCAGGAATCATGCAAGGCGTAATGTAAATCTATCTTGCCAAGTTTAAACCTGCCAAAGGCTTCCTCAGGAAAAGCTATTTCTAGCTTGCCCCTATCCTTTGGGAGTTAGACAAGACCTATTTGATATGCAACCTTACATGAACATGGCAACTTACATGACGTTAGATGCATCTAGCACATTTAATTCACTTCTTAGTCTAGAAAAAGTTTTCTCATCAAGTGGTTTAGTGAAGATATCCGCCAATTGTTCTTCAGACCTAACACCTTGCAAAGAGATGTCTCCTTTAGCCTCATGGTCCCGTAAGAAGTGATGGCGAATATCTATGTGCTTAGTGCGGGAGTGTTGAACGGGGTTTCTAGCTATCTTAACCGCACTTTCATTGTCACAAAGGAGAGGCACGCAATCAAACTTAATCCCAAAGTCCAAAAGGGTTTGCTTCATATATAGAATTTGGGCACAACATGCACCGGCTGCTATATATTCTGCCTCCGCGGTGGACAAGGCCACGGAGTTTTGCTTTTTGCTCGACCAAGATACTAGAGAACGCTCAAGTAAGTGGCACCCACCGGAGGTACTCTTGCGATCCACAAGGCATCCGGCAAAGTCCAAATCCGAGTAACCCAAGAGATAAAAACTAGCGTTCTTGGGGTACCACAAACCTACACTTGGGGTATGCTTGAGATACCTACGTATCCTAAAGACCGCCTTACGATGCGATTCTTTAGGTGCCGCTTGAAAGCGAGCACACAAGCACACACTAAACATGATATCGGGCCTAGATGCGGTAAGATATAATAATGATCCAATCATGGAACGGTAATGAGATTGATCAATAGGTTTACCGTCCATGTCCGCGTCGAGATGACAATTTGTTGCCATTGGAGTACTTCTTGAGCTGCAATCTCCCATTTCAAACTTCTTCAAGAGGTCTTTGGTGTACTTTTCTTGGTAGATGAAAGTCCCCTCTTGAAGTTGCTTGATTTGAAATCCTAGGAAGAAATTGAGTTCTCCAATCATTGACATCTCGATCTCCCTAGACATCATGGTGCCAAACTCAAGGCTAAGAGATTTGTAGTTGAGCCAAAAATAATGTCATCAACGTAAATTTGACAAAGAAATAAATCCCCGTTGATGTCCTTGGTGAAAAGTGTGGTGTCCACCCTCCCGATCTTGAAACCTTGCATGACTAGGAAATCCCTTAGGCGTTCATACCATGCCCTAGGTGCTTGCTTGAGCCCGTAGAGCGCCTTGTATAACCTATACACATGGTTAGGATTCCTCGGATCTTCAAACCCGGGAGGTTGCTCAACGAAAACAAGCTCGTTAATATAACCATTGAGGAAGGCACTTTTCACATCCATTTGATAAAGCATAATATTGTGATGTGAAGCAAAAGCAAGGAGTATGCGAATAGCTTCTAACCGTGCGATCGGGGCAAAGGTCTCTCCAAAATCTAGTCCTTCTACTTGTGAAAAACCCTTGGCCACAAGCCTTGCCTTGTTGCGGACCACCACGCCATTCTCGTCTTGCTTGTTGCGGTACACCCACTTTGTTCCGATGACGTTCTTGTTCTTGGGTCGCTCCTCCAATACCCAAACTTCATTTCGGGTGAAGTTGTTGAGTTCTTCTTGCATAGCCATCACCCAATTGGGATCTTGGAGTGCTTCCTCAATATTTGTGGGTTCTACACACGAAACAAAAGAGTAGTGCTCACAAAATGAAGCAACATGGCGAGAACGAGTACTTACTCCCCGTGACGGACTTCCGATGATTTGATCCATCGGATGTGCCTTGGAGATGCGCCCATGCCTCATAAGAGGTTGTGAGGCACTTGGTGGTGGTGAGGCATCTTGCTCGTCTTGTGGTTGGACTTGACCTTGGACTTCTTCTTCTTCTTGGTGTTGTGTGGCATGTGAATCTTGCATTGGCAATGGATCATTTTTCTCTTCTTCTTCATCAATTTGAGGCGCCATGGAGGTGTTGATGTTGGAACTTGAGGCTCCCCCTTGATCATGGCTCTCCCCAACTTCGGGCTTGATGTCTCCTATGGTCATGTTCTTCATAGCTTCTCGTAGAGGCTCATCATCTATATCATCATGACCAAAACTCTCCTCTTGGGAGCCATTAGTCTCATCAAACTCAACATCACAACTTTCTTCAACTAACCCGGAGGTTTGGTTGAATACTCGATATGCTTTTGAGTTTGACGCATAACCTAGAAAAATGCCAACATCACACCTTCTTTCAAACTTACCGAGCCTTTTCTTGCGGTAGATGTAGCACTTGCACCCGAAGACTCGGAAGTAGGAGATGTTGGGCTTTCTCCCGATGAGGAGTTCATATGGAGTCTTTTGAAGTAGTCGATGAAGGTAGACCCTATTTGCGGCATGGCACGCCGTGTTGATTGCTTCGGCCCAAAACTTTTCCGACGTGCCATAGTCATCAAGCATTGCTCTTGCAAGGGTGATGAGAGTCTTGTTCTTCCTTTCAACGACACCATTTTGTTGAGGGGTGTATGTGGCCGAAAACTCGTGCTTCACGCCTTCACGATCACACCACTCCCCAATGTTGTAGTTCTTGAACTCGGTGCCGTTGTCACTCCGGACCTTGATGATAGGAAGTTGAAATTCCCTTTGCGCTCGTTTAGCGAAGGTCTTGAAGATTTCCGGAGTTTCACCCTTGTCACCTAGAAACAGTGTCCAAGCATACCGAGAGTAGTCATCAACAATGACAAGACAATAAAGGTTACCGCCAAGGCTTTGGTATGTGGACGGTCCGAAGAGGTCCATGTGAAGTAGTTCAAGTGGCTTGGAGGTTGACACCATTGTCTTCATCGGATGGTGTGAGGCAACTTGCTTCCCGGCTTGACATGCGCTACAAAGCTTGTTCTTTTCGAATGTGACATCCTTCACGCCGGTTACCATCCCAAGCTTGAATGACTTCTTGAGCTTGCTCATCCCAATGTGAGCAATGCGCCGATGCCATAGCCATCCCAAACTTGTCTTGGTGAAAAGACAAGTGGTCAAGCTAGCATCCTTGTTGGAGAAGTCCACCAAGTAGAGATGTCCATGCCGAAACCCTTTGAATATTAGTTCTTTGCTTGAATCACTAGTCACCACAACACCATTCTTGTCAAATGTGCATGTTAGTCCAAGATCACATAATTGTGCAATAGAAAGTAAATTAAAACTAAGAGACTTAACGTAAAGCACATTAGAGATAGACAAATCGTGAGAAATAGCAATTTTACCCAAACCAATCACCTTCCCCTTTGAGTTATCACCAAAGGTGACTTGTTCATGATTGCCGGGGTTTTCCATGGAGGTGAACATACCATCATTACCGGCCATATGTTGAGTGCACCCACTATCGAGTACCCAATGCTTTCCTCCGGCTTTGTAGTTCACCTTTGAGTTACCTTTCGCCATTAGGCACATGGGAGGTGGACGAAGAGGTGAGTCATCCTTGTTGACGACGGCGAGGCCAGCCAAGTTTTCTTCATCTTCACTATCTTCGTAGCTTGACTCTTCATCCGTGATCCACTCATTGGCTTCACACATGAAGACTTTTTGAGGCCCTCTTCTCTTCTTTGGAAAGAGCTTGGTTTTCTTGCCTTTGTCAAATTTCTTTTTTCCAAAAGAACGCTTGGGTTTAACCTCCTCTTCATCATCACTTTCTTCTAGCTTGTAATGCTTCCCATTTTCCTTCCTTTTGTCCGGTCTTGGACAATCATATGATATGTGGCCTAGATCACCACAATTGTAGCACGTCTTGTTTTCATCTTTTCTTGGCAAGAAGGCTTTCTTTTTGGGATCAAAAGAGTATCCCTTCTTTGCAATCTTGGAGTTGAGGCGTGAGAATTTCCTCATCATCAAAGCAAGTTCATCATCATCATCTTCGCTTGTTTCTTGCTCTTCTTCACTTGAGCTAGGCTCAACCACTTTCTTCTTCTTGGAAGTTGTCTTCTTGGTTGAAGCCTTGAGAGCAATGGTTTTTGATGATGACTCCTCCATCATTCCAAGTACGCTCATCTCATGAGCATGGATTTCTCCAATGAGCTCCGAAACTTCCATGTTGTCTAGTGACTCCTTTTGGAGCATTGAATTGATAATGTTGTACTTGGGCTTGGGTAGAAGCATGAGGATCTTGCGATTGATAAGTCCCTTGCCAAGAGAAGCAATGTCAAGTGCGTTAATTTCCTCAATGAGCACATTTAAACGAGAAAACATTTGGTTAACGTTCTCATGAGGAAACATCTTAAATTCATCATATTTTGATTTAAGCATGTGATATTTGAGTTCTTCAACCCGAGATGAGCCCTCATGTATTTCAATTAGACATGCCCAAATTTCACACGCTTTTTCTTTACTAGCAATCCTAGCAAAGACATCTTGACTAATGCATTCATATATGGCATTTCTAGCCTTAGCATGCCATTTCAGTTGGTCACCAACATAGTCAAGATTTCTAAACCCCACATGGGTCGCTTCCCACACTTCGGGAGCAATTGCCTCAAGGTAAGCGCGCATGCGTGCTTTCCAATAAGCAAAATTCTTGCCCTCGAAGGTAGGAACCGAACCCCCATTCTTGGCCATTTTTGCTCTCTAGCGGTGAAGCTAGAATGATCCAATGAGCAACCTTGCTCTGATACCAATTGTAAGGATCGAAACGCCCAAGAGGGGGGGTGAATTGGGCTTTTTCAAATTTTAGAGCAATTTAAAACTTAATGGTAGAAGCCCAATTCCCTATGCGAACTAACTACGCAAGCAAGAGTGTTAAGTGCGGAATAGTAGATGCGTAATAGTAAAGGGGTGAGGAGAGAAGTGCAAACTCCCGCGGAGACTCGGAGACACGGCGATTTTTCCCGTGGTTCGGTAAGATCACAAAAATCTACCTACGTCCACGTTGTGGCACCCACCAAAGTGTATGGCCACTCCCAAGTCACCAAGACAAGGGAATCCACTATCTTCCTCCGTTCGCCTTCTCCGGCAAGGTGGAGCTCAAGCCTTGTACAATGGTGATCCTCCGGGCTTCCACAAACGCCTTGGTAAGCTCCGGGGTGATCTCTTCTTCCTCCAACGTTTACAAGGTGAGAGAAGTCACCAAGACACTCTCTCTCACTAGCCTAGAGATTCCAATCACCAAGAATGGACGCACACAAGCTTCTCTCTAGCTAGACATAACCTATAATTGGAGTACAAGAGGTTTTGAAGTGTGGAAGTGGTAGCTCTTGGTCTTGAATGCTTGAGAATGTGTAGAGAGGCCCTGGTGATCAAGACTTGTCGAAATGGCCGGTTGGAGGTGTATTTATAGCCAGCCCACACGAGATAGCCGTTGGAAAAAGTGGGCAGACTTTTGTCAGTTAACATCGGATCCTCCGATGCACCCCTTTATATGATCATCGGTCGAATTCCAAATTAGCTGATGTCACGTGTCAGATGTGACCGTTGGATATAACCGTTGGATCTTTTAATCGACCGATGTTACTTCAATTTATCATCGGATGATCCGGTGAGTTGATCTTCAGAATTGGGTCAGAAATATTGTCTCTGTTGAATTTGACCGATGTACACTTACTTCATCATCGGATGATCCGGTGTGTATATCTTCAGAATAACTCAGATATCATCCTTCGGGTGAACTCAACCGATGTGCCACTTCCTTCACATCGGATGATCCGGTGTGTACTGGGCTCTGAGGTCTTCTTCTTCTGCCAACTCAAACTCGACCGATGTGGTCATTTTGCAAGACATCGGATGATCCGGTGAATGCAACTTGTTTGCTTCGAGTTGTTTTGAGTTGATCTTTTGGAATCTTCTTGAGTGACCTCTTTGACACTTGTTTGAAATGATATTACGGTAAAGTGTAAGCTTCTTGTGTTGCCAATTTTGATAGAATAGATTTGTTTGTATGAGTTCTTCATATCGAATGACCCCTTAGAATAGATCGTTGAGGGGTCTCCATTTGTATCCAATGAGCAGTAGATGGTGTGAATAGATAGTTCATTAACGGTTGATGTGATATATGTGAAACCTCGCATCCACAAACTCATTAGTAATAACGAACGGTTGTCATTAATCACCAAAACCATATCTCACGGGGGCCTAGATGCTTTCACTCACTTTTCCGGGATCAACCGATACCCCTTCCTTGGAGATAATGTGGCCTAGGAAAGATATTTCCTTTAGCCAAAATTGACACTTGTTAAGCTTGGCATACAATTGATGCTCACGCAATTTCTGCAAGGTCAATTTCAAATGTTCTTCATGCTCCTCCTCACTTTTTGAATACACCATAATGTCATTGATGAAAACCACGACGAACTTATCTAGGTACTCCATGAAAACCTTGTTCATGAGGTACATGAAGTATGCTGGTGCATTTGTCAACCCAAAAGACATGACGGTATATTCATACGAACCATACCGTGTCCGAAAGGCTGTCTTGAGTATATCGGAGGGCTTAATCTTCAGCTGGAAGTATCCCGACCGAAGATCAACCTTGGAGAACACTCGGGCTCCTTTCATTTGGTCGAATAGGTCCTCTATACGGGGCAGAGGGTATTTGTTTTTGATTGTTACCTCGTTGAGAGACCTATAATCCACGCACATCCTTTGGGTTCCATCTTTCTTGTCTACGAAGAGCACCGGAGCTCCCCATGGTGACGAGCTTGGGCGTATAAAACCCTTCTCCAACTGCTCTTGAATTTGCTTCTTGAGTTCTACTAGTTCATTGACGGGCATCCTATAGGGTCTCTTGGCTATGGGTGCGGTTCCGGGCACCAAGTCTATGGAAAACTCAATGTCCCGGTCAGGTGGCATACCTGGTAGCTCCTCCGGGAACATGTCCGAAAATTCCTGAACCACTGGAATGTTGTCCACGGTTGTTCCTTCGACGTGGTTCAAAATTGCCCGTTCGGTTGTTTGCTGGGCTGACTCAAACTCGACACGAATACCGTGCTCGTTGGTCAACTGCACGCTCCTTTCAGCACATTGGATTACTCCACTGTGCTTGCTTAGCCAATCCATTCCTAGTATGATGTCAATCCCTTGGGACTCCAAGACAATAAGGTTGGCAAGGAAGTCTACCCCCCTTATTTTAAGGCTTACTTTCGGACATACTATATTAGTCCTCATTTCTCCTCCGGGAGAATTAACTAACATAGCACATTCTAAGTGGGATACGGGTAGATGATGTTTGGCAACATATTTGGATGATATGAAGGAATGCGATGCTCCAGAATCAAATAAGATGGTGGCTGGGTTGGAGTTGCCAAGGAACATACCAATTACGACGTCCTCAGCCTGTTGTGCTTCCTCAGCAGAGACATGATTCACGTGGCCACGAGCATAGTTCTTCTGTCCACGGTTTCCTTGATTGTCCCCTCCGTTCGGTCACGGGTTCTGCTTGGGCACGTTACCTTGCTGTCCAGGACCTCTCCTCGGGCACTGGTTCGCGAAGTGGCCTACTTCCCCGCATGCAAAGCATGCCCTGTTGCCTACGGCAGCAGGTACATTGGGGCGGGGGTTTTGAACAGGAGCGCCATTGTTAGGTCGGGGCGCAGGAGGCATGGGCACACCAGGTGCCGGTGCAACGAATTGTTGTTGTGGTGGCTCAGCAGGGCGGTACGTGTAAAGGTCCCAAAAAGGTGAATACAAAGAAACATGAGGTTGCACAAATGTTGGAGTCATGTGTATGAAAAAGGGGCTTAGTTGAAACTTTTTCTTCATATGATAACATATGTGAGGTTCTTCTAAACAAACTTAGGGTTGCTGCATGGATGGAACTCATGTGTATTAAACCCACAGAAATGAAGAACTCAAGTGCAATGGGAGGGTTTAAAAATAAGAGTTTGAACTAAAGGTTAAACTCAAACTCCAAATGAGGGAAGGACACAACAGGGATTTAAAACTGTTGTGATCAAACTATGGGCTGCAGCAGTTAACCCCAGAATCAAATTGCATATTTGGATTCCTTAGATCCAAATTAGTGGGTAGGCAAAGTTTCATTAATTTTTGAAAAGATTTGCTGCCCATTTTTTCCAAATGGAGTCAAATGTGCAAAGAATTCAAATAAACATTTGAATTTGCATGGAATTTTTCCAAACTATTCAAATGAGCTCAGTTTCCAACTTTCAAACAATTGGGTTGGATAATTGTCAAATTATGGAGATCTTTTTGCAGAGAAATTTAGTGGGGCCCACCTGTCATGGGGATGAATAGACTTAACACTTAAGTGTTTCTCTCTGTTCCTCACTCCACCGAGATGTAACCTCCGGGCGACACTGAGCGGCGGCCCCCTTCGCCCAAGGCTCCACCTCCTGCTTCCATTTCGCGCTGGCGACCTGTTCTTCCCCGCGCTTATCACCTCAGCTCGCACGTCGCCTCAATCCCCATTCGCACGCACAGCAGAGACCTGCCGGTGCCGCTCCCCGTTCGGCCGATTACAAACCGGCGTTGTGCCTCCGCTGAGCGAGTGATCCACAGCAAAAGTGAGCGCCAGTGCGTGCGCTAGCTGCCCATCTCGCTACTCCGTGGTGCTGCCGCGTCGTTTGATCACAATTTGACAAATTCCGCCAGGCACCGAGGCTCACCATCGGGAAACCGAGGTGGTCTCACGTGGACAGCCCCACCGAAAGCTTCTCAGGCCTGAGCTAGAGCACCCTCGGATGCGCTAGGAGCCCCTGATGCTCGTCCACGAAGCTTAAGCCATGAGATGATCTACCGGGCCCGAATTTGAGAAAAGTTCGCCGTCGGGCACCATCCGACCTTCTGATACGGTAATAACAAATTCGATCGTCGCTCTCGTTCTTAGGCTGTGAAACCTTGCACACAGGTCCGCCACTAGCCGGCGATCAGTAGTCCTTCACAACCCTAGTTGGAAAGACGCACGTAGACTGCATGAATTCAAGAATTTCCGACCTCAAACGCGGAGGAGGTTTCCGGTGCACGGTGAGACACCATTAGCCCCCGGTCCCGAGCAGTTTTGAGGCTAGGTCGAGCATCCCCATAGTCCACTAGTGCTGTAGCGCCGTTCCACCGAGGTCTGGGCAGGCTAGGATGACTGGGCGACGTTGCCGAACTGGTCCAGAGCCGCCGCGCCGTGGCCAGCTAGGTTAGAGCCATCGCCGGCCGGGGAAGAGGGTTCCATCGTGTTCAGCACGTGAAATTAGGCCCTAGAGGTGAGGTAGGGCTCGGGGGATGGCCGGGAGACCGGAATCCGTCGAACTCCGGCGAGCCCGGTGGCGCGCGGGCGCGGGTGGCTGGAGGTAGAAGACGACCCGGCGGGTCCCACCTGTCAGCGACGGTTTTTCAAATTTCTGATCGGCTGTGGCGCGGGGATCTGGTGTGGCCGCGCGGGAAATACCCAGTAGCCCCGTGTGGCTTGCCTCGGCGAATGAAACCTGTCCCCTGGACCCACTGCCAGTATTTGAACATTTTGGGGACTTTCAGTTTTCAGTTCAAACTTTGAATAGCTACAACTTTGGGTAGGAGAATCCAAAAATTGTGAAACAAATTTTGCTGGATTCCTCTGATAGAGTACTATCCAAATATAGAACCCAATTTGTATGAAACCCTTTATTTAATTCTGGAAAAAATTTTAAAGCTTTTAAGCTTTAGAGGGAGTTTGGTTAATCCAAAAATCCTCAAATTTTGCCAAGATATTCTCTAGGACAATAGTGAACTCCTGTAAAAGTTTCAGACAATTTGGAGTTGATTTGCTCATGGCAATTCAGATTCAAAGTTGCTGTATTCAAATGAGTACAGAAACAATTTCAGAAAAATTCCAAAACTTGGAAATTCAGTTCTAGGAAGTTCTTAGCTCCAAAAATGCTAGGAAAATTCATGCAAACTCTATGATCTATAATTGAAATTGTGGTTCACTAATTTTTGCATGAACATGGGTGTGATCTCAGAATTAATTCTTCTTTTCTTAATTGCTTAGAAAATTATTCTGAACAAACCACTCAATAAAAAGTGCTAATTTTTGGTCCAGAGTGTTTTCTTGTGACAAGGAACACACATGAAAATCCTCAGCTCCATTGGAGCCCTGGATCACCCCTGTTATTTTTAACCTCCTTAGGTGATCAATATAGAAGAGGGGGAAAACCACTTAGCATTTAATTATGTGTTTAGATCCAAACCTAAACCACTAGCACCAGTGTCATTTTAAATTCTTAAACAGAGTTCCAGTTTTTTTTAAACTTGTTATTAGGACTTGTAGCAAAGTCTTTACAATTAAACGATATGCATATTTATCACGTGTAGTATCTACGTGGAGGAGTTAAAGTCATCGGAGTAGAAATCAAGGAAGGAGGAAAGAGGTTGATCAAGCACCAAGTGGTCTTCACTAACTGCATATATATATAAGTCACCTGCAAAACAAAGGGAAGCCCCGGTTTGCATCAAAACATTACAAGTTTTTATTTGTATTCACTTTATTTGTCTAGCATTTTTGTTTATTGCAATAAGTATAGGTGGTATGACACTCCAAATGCATGGCCCAGAAAACCCTGGAGTTTATTGTAGGATATGTTATCAATTAATTATAACTTCTTATCTCAACAAAAGTGGATTAAAAGAAGTAAAACTCGAGTGGGCAGATTCCTACTCGTGAACAGGGATTTAGGGGGATCAATCGGAAGAGTTGGGAATTGACCCTCATAGTTGGGAATGGAGACCGGGCAGTGGATGGAAGGTCAAGGACGTGGTCCTGTGAGCCTAGTCTATGTCTGAGTCGATTAAGGCCCGTTCTCATGTGCGGCCCGTTGGGCAAGTTTGAGTTGTGTACCGGATGCATACTGGCTATATGGGACCCAGGAAACCGATGTTACATGTTAACCTGGGTGTCGAGGCATACCTCACCGTCTAATGCCGATGCTGAAAGGATAGAGAAGTCTGCTCTACGAGGGTTTGCCGTAGAGAGACTTAATCCCAGTCGGTGGGACCGATTCGACATTCGGGTGTCGTGTGAAAGGTGGCCACGTACGACGTCAGTGACGGTTGCTGTGTGCAACGTCGAGTACGGGCGTACGTGTCGTGTCAGCCGGGTGTTTTTGATTGCAATCACCGTCGCTCGCGGTAGTGAGCATACTTGTTCTCTGTGTCGTGACGTAGTAATAAACTGGGAAAAGTTAATAATGCTTCATGAGTAATCGTCATAATGGAGATGAGGAATGATCAACACTTTCACTAAATTTATTTTCCACCTTGGGCTAGTAGCGTCGCAGCAAAGCGTTTCTTGTTTGATTGTGGAGTCTCGACGTTGATGGCGCAAGGTCTGTATGAGTCTAGGGTAGTTCACTAAAGTTACTTTCACCTCGGGCAAGGGACATCGAGATGAAGCGTTTCTTGTTTGATTTTGGAGTCTCAATGTAAGTTGTGCGAGGTCTATAAAAGTTGATTAAAACTGGAAGTAAAGACTATCCTTTAGCTCAAGTTCATCGTTTATGCAAAATGCTATAATCAGCCCTCTATTTCCATCATGTAGAGTTTCATGACTAGGGCGATAGGTCAGTCTTGCTGAGCTTCGTGCTCACAGATACTGCATAAGTTGTTTTGCAGGTAATAACTGTACGCTGAGATGTACGGGTGCCCGATGAGACTCGGAACTCCCCGAGTGATGAACTCATGGCAACCCCTGCCGCGGCTATTATGACAGTGTTGCTAGCGAGGAGGGTCCGCGGGCGGGACACCTTCTCTGTTGCTTAGCATAGGTATGAGACGTCAGTTGTAATAGTCTTCCGCTGTAGTTTATTTTGAGAAGTATTTGTAAAATCAACACTTTGTAAGCTTCCGCTTGTTTTATGTAATATGATGCTTTATTATGTGTGCTGTTGGGTGCCGCATCGCACGGAACCACCCAATGTGATTCCCGGGCGAGGTGTCCCGTCCCCGTGAGTGATCGGGATGGCGGGGTCCTCACAGCGTGGTATCAGAGCCGCATTGGAAATAGCACATGGAATGAGGATCGTATTACGACAAAAACCTAGGATAGGGTGAGAAAACGGTATTAGGCCCACATAAGGACTATAGTAGTATAGTTACTTAAAGTGTCATGACTAACATATGTGTTATAATTCTGAATTTTTGATTATGTAACGACGCACCTACGCTCTGGTAAGAATGGTAAGGAACGCCACCGAAAGCGGTTCAATTTCGGTTAGCTCCCCTGACGAGGAAAGTGGTTCAGGGCTAGATCTCACAGCTTCGTGTGAGATGTTAATATGAAACTCTTGAACTCTTCATGTTCCTGAGTTCATATGAAATGCTGATCCCTAGTGTGCATTAGGCAAGTAAGTGGAGACCCCATCGCGTGGTCAGTAGCGCGAGAGTGTGTTCGTCTGGAAATAGCCCAGGAGGACATACGCAGCGCTTGCCATCGGCGTGCCCTGCAGGGCAGTAGGTGGTATCTGTTGGGTTGATAACATTCCCAACCGTGACGACCCGTTCATGACATACTCGGGTTCCCCGTCGTGTGGTGTTGAAACACGATCACGTACCTTGAGACGTGACTTAAGTCAAGGACGGCCGTATGACAATGATACGGGCGTTTGTATTTACTTTCAAATATGGAACTGTCTGAAATGAAACAACCTTTGAGTGCACCACTATTGAGTGTCTTTCTGCAGGTACTAACCACGTACGTATCCCGTGTAGTACACGTGTGCAAGAGACCGTCTAGTGCCAATGATAAAACGTATATGCCGGTATAATCCGGTTTAGGATTTTCTTTTGGAGAGGCAACGTAGTACCGACATTGTTCTTACGGTGCATCGACACCGTACCACACATAATAACCTCTTCCCTATGAAGAAATGATTCATGAGCTAACTTTCAACTAAAAATGGAAGTTTCAAACAAATATTAGTTATGAACTCTTATCTTGAACTAAGATTCAAATGAGAGAAGGTTTAGGTTTCAAAGATTTCAAAAACAGAGTGCTCTGTTTCTGGCAGGAATTCTTGCTGGACTTTAACAGAGCATAACTCTGAGTAGCTTTAACCAATTAAGGTGTATGATACAGTTCTGGAAAGATTTTCAAGTGCTCTACAACTTTTTTAGACCTCCGGAGCAAAATTACATGTTAAGTTGTTAAAAAGTCCAGTTGAAGGCAAACTGTTCAGAACCAGGACAGTAGCAAAATCTCTCTGGACCTTTCTGTTTTTAAGCCATAACTTCCTGTAGAAAAATCCCTAGGGAGCCTGTGATACACCGTTGGAAAGATTATGAGATATGCATCCTTGTTGTAGTTCAAAGGTTGTTCAGATTCTTGTTGTATTTGTATATACAACTGTGATAAAGTCAGCCACATACAAAGGAGATGCTGGCAAATTTTATCCAGAAAGTCTGTCAACTCTACGAACTCATAACTTTTGATCCAGAAGTGATATGGAGGCATTTGGATACTCGTTGGAAAGATATTAAAGTTAACTTTAACTTTGATATTCAACTTGAGTTACGAAAGTGCTTTTAACTGGATCAGAATCTGATCTGTTTGAGGACCAATCAGTCGGCTTGTAAATCCTTGCTGTTAGGTGCATCAGTTTGCGCTTAAATCATTTTGCTTACATGTTGAGGTTTCATTATCAGTGTTGCACTACTTTGTTTATGGAATAAATCAAGTGATAGTGTTGAACTGATAATGAACTCTTGCAATTGCAGAATGGTGCGAACTCGATCCATGAGTGAGGTGGGTGTTTCCAGTGGTGGTCGTGGTGATAACTCTCCACAGCGGGAGCAGCGAGCTCCGCAACAGCAGCCGCCACCAGGACTTTCACCCACGGTCACAATGGCGGACATTCTGGCCGCCATGACGGGTGCAAGCGATGAGCGAACCGACTTGCTCCGCACCCTGGTGATGAATACATCCCATCAAGGGGGATGTCAAGACGAAGACTTGTGCCAACCGCAACTGAATTCCTATGTTGAGTTCTTGGCAACTCAACCACCGGTTTTCATTGAATCTGAGGATCCTCTGGTGGCGGATAGCTGGATCCGTACCATTGAATCTAAGTTCGGGTTGCTTCAATGCACCAAACAGCAGAAGGTTTTATATGCAGCGCAACAACTTCACGGGTCCGCCAGTGCATGGTGGGCAAATCAACTCACCTCCTTACCAGCTGGCCATGACTGTACATGGGCAGAATTCTGAAAGGCATTTCTCGCGTATCATGTTCCGTCCGGAATATTCAGCGGAAACTCGAGGAGTTTCTGTCCTTAAAATAAGGAGGGAGGGGTGCATACGAGCATTCGCGAGTGTTCAACAAGCTGGCGCAGTATGCACCTCAACATGTAAACACCGAAGCACAAAAGTGTGAATGGTTCTTCCGCAGCCTCAATCCCAAGCTAAAAGAGAGACTCGTTTTAGCTGATCGAAAGAACTTTAACGAATTGATGAGTGCTGCCATCATGGTTGAAGATGCTCAACGGGAAGTCCAGGCTGAGAAAAGAAAGAACCATGTACCACCGGAGAGTAGCAGTAGTGCTCCTCAGAAATACCGGGTGGTAGACAGTACCTTGAACTGTCAGCTGATGCAGCCGGCTCGATGACTCCAGTAATATTCCGGTCGTTCGTCCCAATACTCTGAATTCGGAAAGCTGCAACAACGGTATAGGCAGCCACGTTATTCTGCTCCTCAAGTGATCTTGCCGCAGCAGAATACCACTAATGTCCATGCACAGAGCAACTAGGAACCGGCTGAGAAACCGTGCTTCACGTGCGGTTATTTGGGTCACATCAGCAGGAAGTATCCAGAAAGGATACACCACAAAGAAACTACACCAAAGCAGGGTATAAATCAACCCCGTGCTCAGCTTCAGGGAACGGCACCAAAATCCGGGTGCATTTATCATACAGCTCTAGAGGATGTGCCAGATGGGGCACCTGTGCTAGCGGGAATGTTCACCCTCAATGGACTGCCCGTATTAATTCAGTTTGACTCTGGAGCTACACACAATTTCATCAGCAGGTTGTTTGTGTGCAAAGCTGAGCTCTCCACCTCTACACTGAAGGATCACTACCTTATTCGCTCACCGGGTGGCAATATAGCTGCTAAAGAAGTAGTGATCAAAGCACCCTTGTGCTTAGGTGGAAACGTATACCCCACCACCCTCATTGTGTTGGAGGGACAGAAGATCGACGTGATTCTAGGAATGGCGTGGATGAACTACCACGGGGCTGTTCTTGATATTGGTCCACGGATTGTTAGTTTGGACTCTCCAATCTACGGTCTCCAAACGCTCATACTTGAAGCCGTGGATTCTAAAAATCCAGTGGTGTACCACAGTGTGACCACGAAACTGGAGAATATTCCAGTGGTCCGTGAGTACCCAGATGTGTTTCCCGACGATCTTCCAGGGATGCCGCCTGAGAGGGATGTGGTATTCAAGATCGAGTTAGCACCGGGAACCACACCAATATCTCGGAGGCCGTACAAAATGTCTCCAAAGGAATTAGCTGAACTGAAAGAACAGCTAAAGGACTTAATGGACAAAGGGTTCATCCGACCCAGCTCATCGCCATGGGGCTGTTCAGCCCTCTTTGTGAAGAAAAAGGATGAGTCACTTCGATTATGTGTGGATTATCGGCCGCTGAATGCAGTGACGATCAAAAATAAATATCCGTTGCCGCGGATCGATATATTATTTGATCAGTTAGTGGGTGCCAAGGTATTCTCCAAGATGGACTTACGGTCTGGTTATCATCAGATAAAGATCAGAGCGGAGGATATACCGAAGACGGCCTTCTCGACTAGATACGGGCTCTATGAGTATCTAGTCATGTCTTTCGGGCTAACAAATGCACCCGCACACTTCATGTATCTCATGAATTCTGTATTCATGCCAGAGTTGGATCAGTTCGTCGTGGTTTTCATCGACGACATTCTCGTATACTCCAAATCGGAGGAGGAGCACACCAAACATCTCCATATTGTGCTCCAACGCCTACGAGAACATAAGCTGTATGCCAAATTCAGCAAGTGTGAATTTTGGATCAGCAAAGTACCATTCGTAGGCCACATTATTTCAGCAGAGGGTGTGGCCGTGGATCCAACTAAAATTGAGCAAGTCTTGAAGTGGGAGTCTCCAACATCTGTTCATCAAATCCGCAGTTTTCTGGGGCTAGTGGGTTATTATCGGAGATTTATTCCCAGCTTCTCAAAGGTGGCTAAACCAATGACAGAGTTGCTGAAGAAGAGCAGCAAGTATGTGTGGACAGAGGCCTGTGAAGAGGCATTTCAAACTCTATAGACACATCTCACAACGGCACCGGTGTTAGCCCAACCGGATACAACAAAGCCATTTGATGTTTATTGTGATGCCTCAGGCATTGGACTTGGCTGCGTCTTAATGCAAGATAGACGCGTGATCGCGTATGGGTCTCGACAACTCCGCAACCATGAGCAGCACTACTCCACTCATGACCTAGAGCTTGCTGCGGTGGTGCTTGCGTTGAAGATGTGGAGGAACTACTTACTTGGAAATTTAGTGCACCTCTACACCGACCATAAGAGCCTCAAATATATATTCACTCAGAAGGATATCAATATGAGGCAGCGGAGGTGGTTGGAATTGATCAAAGATTATGAGCTCGAGATCCATTACCATCCGGGAAAAGCTAACGTGGTGGCTGATGCACTCAGTCGTAAGTCCCACGTGAATAACTTGTCAGTTGTTCCGGATGAGGATGAAGAACCAAGCTTGCGGGTGATTCCGTATGGAGCGTTGTATAATCTTGCTCTGGTGCCTACCATTAGAGAAGAGATTGTACAAGCACAGAAGAGGGATAAAGGAATGCGGAAAATCCGGGCAAAGATCAAGGAGGATAAAATGAAATGTTTCCGGGAAGATGAACAAGGGGTGTTATGGTTTAACAGCCGTATCGTGGTGCCCCGGAACCTGAAGCTAAGGAAGAAAATCCTCGATGAAGCTCATATGTCCAAGTACTCGATACATCCAGGAAGCAATAAGATGTATCAGGACCTTAAAACAAAATTTGGGTGGACTCGGATGAAGCGAGAAATTGCCAAGTATGTATCCGAGTGTGATACATGTCGGCGAGTCAAAGCTGATCACATTAAGAAAGCGGGAATGCTCCAACCGTTAAGTATTCCGGCATGGAAGTGGGAGGACATCAGCATGGACTTTATTGTTGGACTACCTCTCACGTCCAGAAAACATGACTCCATTTGGGTGATTGTTGATCGCTTAACAAAATCAGCCCACTTCATCCCAGTGAGTACAAGATTTTCAACTAAGCAATATGCAGAGTTATATCTTTCAAGGATTGTGTGCTTACATGGAGTCCCCAAGACCATCATATCGGACCGAGGTTCAATATTTGTTGCTCGTTTCTGGGAGCATTTACACGAATCTCTGGGAACAAAATTAATCAGAAGCTCAGCATACCATCCTCAGACCGACGGTCAAACAGAGAGTGTGAATCAAATTTTAGAAGATATGCTGAGGGCATGTGCCATAGATCATGGAAAGAACTGGGATAACCATTTGCCATTAGGGGAGTTCTCTTACAACAATGTTTACCAATCCAGTATTAAAATGGCACCATACGAAGCACTTTATGGCAGGAAGTGTCGCACACCACTCAATTGGTGTGAATCGGGCGAGAGAGTGATTTTCAGCATTGATCTTGTAAAAGATGCCGAAGAGCGGGTCCAGCTGATTCAAGAGAACCTCAGGGCCGCTCAATCTCGCCAGAAGAGCTATGCGGACCAGCGACGCCGACCCTTGTGTTTTGAAGTCGGAGATCACGTCTATCTCCGAGTATCCCCGATGAAGGGAATTCATCGATTCGGGGTCAAGGGAAAGCTAGCTCCTCGCTTTGTGGGTCCGTTCCGTATTACAGAACGGGGTGGACCAGTGGCCTACCGTTTGGAGCTGTCGCCATCCTTATCGGTCATCCACGACGTCTTCCATGTCTCACACTTGAGAAAGTGTTTGAAGAGACCGACGGAGATCTTATCAGAAGACATGGAGATATTGCAACCGGATCTCACCTACGCCGAGAAGCCCATCAAGATTATCGATGAGAAGAGCCGGATCACTCGAAATCGGGTTTTGAAATTTTACAAAGTCCTGTGGAGTAATCACACACTTGAAGAAGCGACTTGGGAGAGTCAAGATTACCTCCACAAGAACTATCCGGAACTTTTGTCGTAGCTGTTGTAATTACCTTCCGTCTCATCTTTCTTTCGTAATCTCGGGATGAGATTCTTTTAAGGGGGGGGATTGTAAAGGTCCCAAAAAGGTGAATACAAAGAAACATGAGGTTGCACAAATGTTGGAGTCTATTGTATGAAAAAGGGGCTTAGTTGAAACTTTTCCCTCATATGATAACATATGTGAGGTTCTTCTAAACGAACTTAGGGTTGCTGCATGGATGGACCTCATGTGTATTAAACCCAAAGAAATGAAGAACTCAAGTGCAATGGGAGGGTTTAAAAATAAGAGTTTGAACTAAAGGTTAAACTCAAACTCCAAATGAGGGAAGGACACAATAGGGATTTAAAACTGTTGTGATCAAACTCTGGGCTGCAGCAGTTAACCCCAGAATCAAAATGTATATCTGGATTCCTTAGGTCCAAATTAGTGGGTAGGCAAAGTTTCATTAATTTTTGAAAAGATTTGCTGCCCATTTTTCCAAATGGGGTCAAATGTGCAAAGAATTCAAATAAACATTTGAATTTGCATGGAATTTGTCCAAACTATTCAAATGAGCTCAGTTTCCAACTTTCAAACAATTGGGTTGGATAATTGTCAAATTATGGAGATCTTTTTGCAGAGAAATTGAGTGGGGCCCACCTGTCATGGGGATGAATAGACTTAACACTTAAGTGTTTCTCTCTGTTCCTCACTCCACCGAGGTGTAACCTCCAGGCGACACCGAGCAGCCGCCCCCTTTGCCCAAGGCTCCACCTCCTGCTTCCATTTCACGCTGGCGACCTGTTCTTCCTCGCGCTTATCACCTCAGCTCGCACGTCGCTTCAATCCCCATTCGCGCGCACAGCAGAGACCTGCCGGTGCCGCTCCCCGTTCGGCCGATTGCAAACCGGTGTTGTGCCTCCGCTGAGCGAGTGATCCACAGCAAAAGTGAGCGCCAGTGCGTGCGCTAGCTGCCCATCTCGCTACTCCATGGTGCTGCCGCGTCGTTTGATCACAATTTGACAAATTCCACCGGGCACCGAGGCTCACCATCGGGAAACCGAGGTGGTCTCACGTGGACAGCCCCACCGAAAGCTTCTCAGGCCCGAGCTAGAGCACCCTCGGATGTGCTAGGAGCCCCTGATGCTCGTCCCCGAAGCTCAAGCCATGAGATGATCTACCGGGCCCGAATTTGAGAAAAGTTCGCCGTCGGGCACCATCCAACCTTCTGATATAGTAATAACAAATTCGATCGTCCCTCTCGTTCTTAGGCCGTGAAACCTTGCACACAGGTCCGCCTCTAGCCGGCGATCAGTAGTCCTTCACAACCCTAGTTGGAAAGACGCACGTAGACCGCATGAATTCCAAAATTTCCGACCTCAAACGTGGAGGAGGTTTCGGGTGCACGGTGAGACACCATTAGCCGCCGGTCCCGAGCAGTTTTGAGGCTAGGTCGAGCATCCCCAAAGTCCACTGGTGCTGTAGCGCCGTTCCACCTAGGTTTGGGCAGGCTAGGATGACCGGGCGACGTTGCCGAACTGGTCCAGAGCCGCCGCGCCGTGGCCAGCTAGGTTAGAGCCATCGCCGGCCGGGGAAGAGGGTTCCATCGTGTTCAGCACGTGAAATTAGGCCCTAGCGGCGAGGGAGGGCTCGGGGGATGGCCGGGAGACCGGAATCCGTCGAACTCCGGCGAGCCCGGCGGCGCGCGGGCGCGGGTGGCTGGAGGTAGAAGACGACCCAGCGGGTCCCACCTGTCAGCGACGGTTTTTCAAATTTCTGATCGGCTGTGGCGAGGGGATCTGGTGTGGCCGCGCGGGAAATACCCAGTAGCCCCGTGTGGCTTGCCTCGGCTAATGACACCTGTCCCCTGGACCCACAGCCACTATTTGAACATTTTGGGGAATTTCAGTTTTCAGTTCAAACTTTGAATAGCTACAACATTGGATAGGAGAATCCAAAAATTGTGAAACGAATTTTGCTGGATTCCTCTGATAGAGTACTATCCAAATATAGAACCCAATTTGTATGAAACCCTTTATTTAATTCTGGAAAATTATTTAAAACTTTTCAGAAAAAGAATTTTAGAGGGAGTTTGGTTAATCCAAAAATCCTCAAATTTTGCCAGGGTATTCTCTAGGACAATAGTTAACTCCTGTAAAAGTTTCAGACAATTTGGAGTTGATTTGCTCAGGGCAATTCAGATTCAAAGTTGCTGTATTCAAATGAGTACAGAAACAATTTCAGAAAATTTCCAAAACATGGAAATTCAGTTCTAGGAAGTTCTTAGCTCCAAAAATGCTAGGAAAATTCAAGAATACTCTATGAGCTATAATTGAAATTTTGGTTCACTAATTTTTGCATGAACATGGGTGTGATCTCAGAATTAATTCTTCTTTGCTTAATTGCTTAGAAAATTATTCTGAACAAACCACTCAATAAAATGTGCTAATTTTTGGTCCAGAGTGTTTTCTTGTGACAAGGAACACACATGAAAATCCTCAGCTCCATTGGAGCCCTGGATCACCCCTGTTCTTTTTAACCTCCTTAGGTGATGAATATAGAAGAGGGGGAAAGCCACTTAGCATTTAATCATGTTTTTAGATCCAAACGTAAACCACTAGCACCAGTGTCATTTTAAATTCTTAAACAGAGTTCCAGTTTTTTTTTAAACTTGTTATTAGGACTTGTAGCAAAGTCTTTACAATTAAACGATATGCATATTTATCACGTGTAGTATCTACGTGGCGGAGTTAAAGTCATCGGAGTAGAAATCAAGGAAGGAGGAAAGAGGTTGATCAAGCACCAAGTGGTCTTCACTAACTGCATATATATATAAGTCACCTGCAAAACAAAGGCAAGCCCCGCATCAAAACATTACAAGTTTTATTTGTATTCACTTTATTTGTCTAGCATTTTTGTTTATTGCAATAAGTCTAAGTGGTATGACACTCCAAATGCATGGCCCAGAAAACCCTGGAGTTTATTGTAGGATATGTTATCAATTAATTATAACTGCTGATCTCAACAAAAGTGGATTAAAAGAAGCAAAACTCGAGTGGGCAGATTCCTACTCGTGAACAGGGATTTAGGGGGATCAATCGGAAGAGTTGGGAATTGACCCTCATAGTTGGGAATGGAGACCGGGCAGTGGATGGAAGGTCAAGGACGTGGTCCTGTGAGCCTAGTCTATGTCTGAGTCGATTAAGGCCCGTTCTCGTGTGCGGCTCGTTGGGCAAGTTTGAGTTGTGTACCGGATGCATACTGGCTATATGGGACCAGGAATCCGATGTAACATGTTAACCTGGGTGTCGAGGCATACCTCACCTTCTGATACCGATGCTGAAAGGATAGAGAAGTCTGCTCTACGAGGGTTTGCCGTAGAGAGACTTAATCCCAGTCGGTGGGACCGGTTCGACATTTGGTGTCGTGTGAAAGGTGGCCACGTACGACATCAGTGACGGTTGCTGTGTGCAACGTCGAGTACGGGCGTACGTGTCGTGTCAGCCGGGTGTTTTTGATTGCAATCACCGTCGCTCGCGGTAGTGAGCACACTTGTTCTCTGCGTCGTGACGTAGTAATAAACTGGGAAAAGTTAATAATGCTTCGTGAGTAATCCTCATAATGGAGATGAGGAATGATCAACACTTTCACTAAATTTATTTTCCACCTTGGGCTAGTAGCGTCGAGGCAAAGCGTTTCTTGTTTGATTGTGGAGTCTCGACATTGATGGCGCAAGGTCTGTATGAGTCTAGGGTAGTTCACTAAAGTTACATTCACCTCGGGCAAGTGACATCGAGATGAAGCGTTTCTTGTTTGATTGTGGAGTCTCGATGTAAGTTGCGCGAGGTCTATAAAAGTTGATTAAAACTGGAAGTAAGGACTCACCTTTAGCTAAAGTTCATCGTTTATGCAAAATGCTATAATCAGCCCTCTATTTCCATCATGTAGAGTTTCATGACTAGGGTGACGGGTCAGTCTTGCTGAGCTTCGTGCTCACAGATACTGCATAAGTTGTTTTGCAGGTAATAACTGTATGCTGAGATGTATGGGTGCCCGATGAGACTCGGAACTCCCCGAGTGGTGAACTCATGGCAACCCCTGCCGCGGCTATTATGACAGTGTTGCTAGCTAGGAGGGTCCGCGGACGGGACACCTTCTCTGTTGCTTAGCATAGGTATGAGACGTGAGTTGTAATAGTCTTCCGCTGTAGTTTATTTTGAGAAGTATTTGTAAAATCAACACTTTGTAAGCTTCCGCTTGTTTTATGTAATATGATGCTTTATTATTTGTGCTGTTGGGTGCCGCATCGCACGGCACCACCCAATGAGATTCCCGGGCGAGGTGTCCCGTCCCCGTGAGTGATCGGGACGGCGGGGTCCTCACAGTACGCAGGAGTGGTCGATCCATACTGCGGTGCAGGGGGCATGTACCGAGGTCGTACGTTGCTCCCTTGAGGCTGGTATGGCATCTTCCTCTTGCACTCTCGCTCGATCTCTCGGATCTTTTTTTTTTCAACCCCCATGGCCTTGTCAACCAGCTTCTGGAAGCTCACGTCGTCATTGTTGAGGAGTTGAACCTGAATCTCATTGTTCAATCCTCTCATGAACAGGTATTGCTTCCTCTGATCTGAGTTGACATCTTCGGGGGCATATCGGGACAGTTGCGTGAACTTGTTGAGGTACTCATTCACACTTTACTGTCCTTGGCGGAGACCTTCGAACTCCTGCCTCTTGAGCATCATTACACCAGCAGGGATGTAATGAGAGCGGAAACTTTCCTTGAACTCAGTCCAAGTGATTGTCTCCGGGTTGACATGGGCGTTGCATAGGGCATCCCACCAGTCAGCAGCAACTCCCATAAGTTGGTGCGATGCAAAGAGAACCCTCTCTCGGTCATTGCACTGAACAATGGCAAGATTCTTCTCCATGGATTTCAACCAATCATCGGCCTCCATGGGATCACTAGCTTGAGCAAAGGTGGGTGGTCGAGTCCTCATGAACTCTCCCTGTCTGTTGTGAGCCGGCGGTGGTGGTGGCGGTGGTGTCGGAACGGGGTTGTGGTTGGCTTGCAACTGACCCAAAGTTTGGATCATGGTTTGCATAAGCTGGTTTTGCATGGCCATCAACCTTTCCAGGTTGTTCTCGCCAGCTCCGGGGTTAAAAGGAACTTCCTCGTGATCATCCTCTTGGTTTTCACGGACGTTCCTTCGGCCGGCGTTTCCTCTCACCATCTGTGAGAGAGGTCAAAATAGAATAGAATGTTAGAAGGTTTAAGTAGGTCCCTTCAACTATATGTATCAAGGTGAGTTGGACTATATATATATATATATATATATATATATATATATATATATATTAGCATGTATGAGGATGTGAACAAGTGCTGAAGCATCTCACACCCCTTTCTACTTACGTGTGGATATGGACAACGTTTGGGGGACGTCCCACAACTCACACTAAGCACACAATCACAACAATCATTGCAAGGGCTCATACAACTCCTATTCAAGGATGGTTCCCTATGTCAAGGTGGGTTTAAAGCCAATCTAAGCATCCTAGGGTGCTTCCTTTGGTCAGCGTGGCTTAACTACCAATCTGTATTTTAATACCGATCTATGATTTCTAGTTAGGGGTGTAACCTATGGCTAATCCGTAGCTCTAATGTCAATCTATGGTTTCTATCTAGGCGTGTAACCTACTGTCAACCTGTGGCTCTGATACCAATCTGTGACGTCCTCAATTCTGTGGAATACCACGGAACCGAGAACTAATGCGTATGTGTGCCCAGGATGTTCATCACACATACACACATGATCCACAAACTGAATTCAGTATATATATATATTACCACGAATAACAGAGTTTATTACAAAGCCTCATGAGTCTCCGACTCATGCTCACAGCGGAAGTCTTTATTTCTACGCAGAGGAAATCTTTATTCTAATGCGGAAGCAAATCTAAGCAAAGATTGAGAACAGATCACACTCCCTAATGCTCCACTTGGTCTTCATAGTAGTCTTCTCCTACTGCTGATGAGGAGATAATAATGCAAGTTTGAGTATAATGATGTACTCAGCAAGTGCGGGAAAACATGATATGTAGCTCACAACTAGGTAGGTATAAAAAGGCTCATTTGCAGAAAAGCAGGTTTATAAAACCATGATAAAACAGCAACTTAAATTTAGGTGAATGTAATCCCAGCATGTATTTAATTACCGACATATCTCCATCACTTTCCGTGTTCCATCCGAACATTAATCCACATTATCCTTACTCACGAATACCTCCTCGTATCCGCTACCATCTCACGAATACCTTCTCGTATTCACTACCATCTCATCTCATAACAACTTCGTCTCACACCGAGACCAATCTCGTTGTCGTGACTCAACAGTCACGCAACCATCTCATCATCCGGACTCAATAGTCCCAAAACCCAACCATAACCATAACCAATAACCATAAGGAAGAACCGTCCCAATAACCATCCCAACTAATCATGGCAGTTTAGCTAGGCGCTCGTGACCGTAAGCTCGGCTATCATGATAGTTTTAGACTCTACAGAGTTTGTACCTCTTTACCCACAAGTTTGTGATTTCGTCACCCGTCGGCGACTGCAGAACCTCCATTATACCAGTACACAACCGTCGGTGTATGGTCAAGAGATCACAAAATAGCCTTTACAAAGGGGTTACTAGATGTATGGACTCACTAAGGTTTCACCGACAGGCTAGAATCTCCAATTCTCCCACCCACGGGCCCCCTCTTGTGCCATGCAGTTCCCAGGGCAGTCCTCACTCGACTCCTATTCCCCGCGCCTTCCACTGTCCATACCACTCTAGCAACTTACCTAATTACTCAGCTAAGCCGCACCTATACTTGGTGCCAGGGTTGTTTAACCAATACTAGTAAACTCCTATAAAAGGGTTTCCCATCATGTTTGACTCAGCACACACACCTTTTCGCAAAATAAAACAGTTTACCCAAAACATAGGATCAATATGGTCAAGGAGCACTTGCCTTGTTCTTGCGGTTCCAGTGGTTCTTGGATCTCAAAACCTTGTTGCTGCAACTCGTTATAGACAGCTCCCTGAGCTTGTCCTGCTAGGTTGGATCTCGTGCCTACAAGATTCACAACAATCAATATCATGCACAAACCTTAAGACTAGATGAGATGATGCACATGCATGCTATCCTATGATTAGTTTTTATTAGATTAGTTTTTTCGTGTTCTTGCACGGCTTGCATGGACAGAGATGTTCGGATCAAAGGTGGACGTTGTGATGATCTTGTCTTTAGACCAACCTGATCTACAAGTGATCTGTCAACGAGAAGGCTTCTGTTCAAAAGGAATTAAAGATCAGAAGCAAAGAATACACAATGATGTCGTAAGGTGGTATAGGAGTCCTACCTCACGTTCTTCTCGGTTTCGAGGTCCTCCTCAGACCCTTCTGGCTTTCCTCCAGCGATCTTCCTTGCTGGGTTTCGGCGATGGTTTACTCGGCGAGATAGGGCTAGGGCTCTAAGTCGTCGGCTCAGGAGTTGAAAAAGAAGTTTGTGGTGTCGGCTAGAGGTTCTGGGTTCTAATTATAATCGGGAGGAGAAGAGTGCTACTCTGATTGTATCCCGAATATGAGTCCTATTCAGATCATTGTTGGATCCTAACGCCTTATTGTTAGTAACATCGTGGAATTCAGGTCGGTTTCTTTTACGTGCCGGTATTCTTATGCATAAAAACCGCCCAAGAACTCGTTACCTCCGCGGTGATGAGCTCCGGAAGCTCCACGTGTCCTCCGGGGCCTGGTATCTCCTCCACAGAGACGAGCTCCGGTTGTGCCACGTGTCAATCGGGCGAGACCTCCCTTTTCCTTCGGAGGTGAGCTCCGCGTGCGCCACGTATTAGTGCCGGTCTTTCCTTTCTTCGTTCCTCAAGGACGTGCTCCACGGTTGACACGTGTCCAGCAGCGACGGACCTCCCGGAGATAAGCTCCGGTGACGACGCGTGTCCAATAGAACCGGACCTCTCGGAGGTGAGCTCCGAGATCGACACGTATCCTGCGAGACTGGTCCTCTAATTTCTGCAATGACTAGCTCCGAAGATGACACGTGTCCCATGGAAATGCCTTTGCTTCTTCCGCAAAGGCTAGCTCCATGGGCAACACGTGTCCCACAGGATCGGACCTTTCCCCTTTGCGGAGACGAGCCCCGAGCCTGCCACGTAGCCATCTTAGCGGCGGCCTCTCCCCACTTCGCATGGATGAGCTCCGAACATGCCACGTGGCCAGCGGCCACAGAAGTTGTCTTCGGCGCTCTATGTGAACTGGACTCGGTTCTCACTGGCTATCCTTTTGATAACTTTCTATGTTCCTATATTTCTTAAAATGTTTTCTCTTCATGAATATATGTTGACACCAGAGATGAGGGTGTCACAAATCTACCCCCCTTAAATTGAATCTAGCCCTCGAGATTCGTTAGTAGAAAATAGATGGGGAAATTCTGCCTTGATATACTCTTCACGCTCCCATGTGGCTTCAGCTTCGGTGTGATGGCTCCATTGTACCTTGCACCATCGAATCACCTTGTTCCGGGTGACCCTTTTCTTTACGTCCAGGATTCAGACAGGGTGTTCTGCATAAGTCAGGTCCTCTTGAAGTTCAAGCTCTTCTATCGGTATTTGCTCCTCTGGTACTCTCAAGCATTTCTTGAGCCGGGATACATGAAACACGTCATGCACGTCGGAGAGGTGGGTTGGGAGCTCTAGTTGATAGGCTACTTCTCCTCGCTTGTCCAGAATCTTAAATGGTTCGATGTAGCGAGGTGCTTGCTTGCCTTTGACGTTAAAACATCATTGGCCTCGGATAGGCGATACCTTAAGGTATACGAAGTCTCCCACTTCGAAAGTCAACTTCCTTCGCCTATTGTCCGCATAGCCTTTCTGTCGTGACTGAGCAGCCTTTAAGTTCTCCCGTATCGTTTGGACTTGCTTTTCAGCCTCTTGTAGCACTTCGGGTCCAAACACTTGGTTCTCTCCGGTTTCGTTCCAGAACAGTGGTGTTCTACAGCGTCTACCGTATAATGCTTCGAAAGGCGACATCTTCAAGCTAGCTTGGTAGCTGTTGTTATAGGAGAATTTGGCATACGGTAAACTCCTATCCCAACTACGTCCTCGTTTCAAGGCGCAAGCTCTCAACATGTCTTCCAAAATTTGGTTTATCCTTTCGGTTTGTCCATCAGTCTGTGGGTGGTAGGCGGAGCTAAAATCCAGTCGTGTACCCATGGCTTTCAGCAGCTTCCTCCAGAATCTAGAGGTAAACTGAGAACCTCGATCTGAGACTATCCTCCTCGGGACTCCATGACGGCACACGATCTGCTCCATGTACAACTCGGCTAGTTGTACAACGTTGTAATTGGTCTTTACGGGGAGGAAATGAGCTGTTTTCATCAATCGGTCCACGATAACCCAGATGGAGTCGTACCCCGACTGAGTACCTGGCAACCCGACGATGAAATCCATAAATGGGCCGTGTCAGGCCGGACCGGGCTGAAACCCATTTATTTACATATAGTAACTAATCACGCAATCAATCAAAGTATTATTTAAACAATAATCAATAACAATACTAATTTAACAATTAATCAACTAATTTAACAATTAATCAATTAAGCGACAGGGCGGAGCTTGGGGCGGGGCCGGGCGGCACAGCAGGGCGGGGCTCGGGGCGGCCGAGGCGCGGCCGGGGCTCGGCGCGAGCAGGGGCGGCCAAGCGAGGCTTGGTGCGGGACGGCAGCGGCTGCGGCGGGGCAGGGCGCGGGATGGCAGTGCGCAGTGGGGCGGGGCACGGGACGGTGGTGCGCGGCGGCAGGGAGGGGCGTGGCAGCGCGAGGAATCGCCAGGTTGAGGCATCGGTGGTGGCAGCGCGAGGGACCAGCAGCGCCTTGCAGCGACGGCGGCGGGCGGAGGCGGCGCCGGCATCAGCGACGCTTGGCCAGGCGAGGCGAGCCACCCTGGCATCCCCCGCCACCGACTGGACGCCTAGGCGTCGGTACGCTGTCGGCGATAGCGGGGGCTGGTGGCAGCGGGGCCGGGGGTAAAGCAAAAACAATGTGCTTAAACAACTAATCTATCAATTAACTATATTAAACAACTAAAATCAGAAACAATTACTAAGTTAAACCAAATAATTAACAATTAAACTAATTATCTACTAAATTCATACAGGGCACGTCAAGGGAGAAAAAGAACAGAGGAAAGGGTCAATCACACGCTAGAACTGCATACACGACATAAGCTGGCCTATGCTCAGTTCAACTTAGTTCAGGGGTGGACAATAAATATGTAGGACACAGCTGCGTAGAGGATATTTTTGTGAACTCAACAAAATTGGTTTCACAATTTTTGGAGTCCCCTACATGAAGTTATGAATTTTTGAAGTTTAGCTATTTTCGGGGGAAAAATACCAGGCTCAAAATCAAATAGAGGTGAGGTCCACTGGCAGGCTTCTTCAACCTCCATCCAGGGCGTTCGCCTCTAAAGGGAGCTCGCCGGCGTGGCTTTCCCAGGGCCAGCGGCGGCCTCCCTTTGGCTGAGCCAACCTACCTAGGGGTTTTGGGGGTCACTGGACTCGAATTTGGGGTCAGATTTGGCTCACAGCGACCGGAACGGGCTGGCGGCAGTGGCAGGTGAAACCCTAACTCCGGCGGTGGCGCATTGGGCGAGGTGAGCAGGGGAAAACTCGCTGGACGTCCCTAGGGTTTTGTGGAACAGCAAGCATTGCTGACATGGACCAAAATCGGGGCGGCAAGTCACGGATACGAGGGTGCACCGTGCAGCCATGGCTGCTCCCATTGACGGCGACGAAAACTCAAATCCCGGCCTGCAGAACCAATTTCTCGCCCTGTGGTTGGCTCTAGGAGCTGCGTCAGGCTCTCTAGAACCTAGAGCTAGACCACAACGGGGATTGATTGAACGGTGGGGGAGTATTCGACCGTTTTCCCGGGGAGTTCGCTGGCAGCCAAAAATGGGGAAAAATGAGGGGAAGTTGGAAGCGCTCACAGATGAAGAAATTGGAGGGGAGCTGGGGCTTCGGCGTGCAAAGACACACCTCCTGCGAGTCTTGGCGCAGCGAAACACGACAGCGACGGGGATGAGCTTGGTGGCGGATGCTATGGCGGTGGGTGCGTGAAGAACCAACACAATGGAGTGAGTAGGAGGAGGAGGGGCACTGGGTGAGTTTAAGGCGCGGCTGCTCCGTCGCTAGCGCGCATGGCACGCGCGGTGCCATGGCAGGCATGCAGCAGCGCAGCGCTGCAGCGATCGCTCGAGGATGGCAGGGGAGAAGGAACAGCACATTGACACGTGGGACCCGCATCCTTCTCAATTTCTTTGAATTTCAAACGCGCACCAACTTCCTAATTTGAAAATAAATACCTAGAGGCTTCCAAAAATTATAAAATTTTGCAGAGTGATTCTACTCAACAAAATCTTCATTTAGGCGCAAACAGATTTTAATTTACCCAAGCATATAACTAAGCTGTCCTCTCCATCTCAAATAAACAAACACAAATAGCCACTCAAAATTTGTTACTGAAATCAAACGATCATGTTGCCAAGGTAGCCCTCCAAGGCTGACCAACAGCCAGCGAGAGAGAGAGGCACCGAGACGATGACGAGGAGGCAGAGGCACCGGCCGATCTGCTGCTGCTGCTCGGGCCGGAGGACGGAGGGGAAGGGGGAGGAGACTTACCTCGGGCGGCGGGGACCGGCGGCGGGTATGGGCGACGGCGACGAGACGTCCGGCTGCCTCCCGGCTCAGTACGGGTTATATGTCCCATTATTGACGACGGTGCTAAGAAACTGTCGTCAATAAGGACCTTGTTGACGACGGTGCTAGGTCACCGTCGTCAATAACTCCTCGGGTGGGCCCGAATTAAGTTAAAGACGACGGACACCGTCATCAATAATTTATTGACGACGGCACTCGTTTAGCCGTTGTCAATAACACAGTTATTGACGACGGCTAGATAAAGCCATCGTCAATAACATTAAAGACGACGGCGCCGTCGACAATAAATTTGGCCGTCGTCAATGATCATTTTCCCTGTAGTGGCTGCTGAAAATCAATTTGGTGCGGCTATAGTTTTAACTCAGGGCAGTAGATAAAACCGTCATCAAAATGTGGTCTGGAGAATGACCTACCTAGGGAAGATTCTCGTTGGTCGTGTGACGTGACGTAGCATGGTCGGAGCCGACAGCAGAGACGTAGCAATGAAGAACGATGGCTCCTGCCTTCTCTTCCTCCTCTTCCCTCCTTCTCTGTGGTTCGCTGTTCTTCCCTTCGGTGGCAGCAGCTAGGCCTTTTCTTGAGATTAATGTGGGTGGCTGGGGTTTTCTTTATGGCAGGTTGGGGGAGCCTAGGGCACGGCAGGGTTGTGGCCATGGCTTTTCTCTTGGCAGGGGCGCAGCAGGGAAGCAGGGTGGCAGGGTCTTGTTTTTGGGGCAGGGGGCGGCAACCCGGGCTTTGGGTTTTATTTATAAGGGGAGAGGTGCTGCCAGGGGGGCTATGATCTTAGCAAAGGGGGCGATCAAAGGCTGGGATTCATCCCAAGGGCGCAGCCAAGGGGGAGAGGGCTCCTACTCGGATTGGAGGAGGGAAAAATCCCTAAGAAGGCGCCGACCAGGGGGTTTTCTCCAAGGGGGGGGTGCAGGCCAGGTTAGGGGGGGTTCCTACTCGGTATGGGAAGGGGGGTGGAATCCCTAAGGGGGGCGACAGGGATGGGGGGAGGTTTCCACTCGGACAGCGCAGAGGGGTGAAAATCCTACTCAGACAGGGGGTTTTGTCTTCAAAGTTGCGCAGGCAAGGGGGAATTTTATCTCCAAGGTTTATCTCTAAGGGGTGGCAGCAGCTAAGGGGGAAAATCGCTAAGTGGTGTGCAGCCAACAGGGGGTTTTATTTCTTTTCCTTTCGTTTTTTAAATGATCTTTACATGATAATCAATGCAATGCATGATGATGCAAATGAGGGTGTTACAGTCCTTCACATGTTCAATCATTTGGAAATAAATGGTATGTACTTTTGATAGTTGATAATTATTCTAGATACTCTTGGGTTTTCTTTATGGTGTCTAAGAATGAAGTTTTTAGTCACTTTAGAGTTTATTTCTTAGATTATCACTTGATCACCCAGGATCTTCAAAACAATTAGATGTTATAATGGAACCGAGTTTAAAAATCAAACATTTGATCAATTTTGTGCTGAAAAAGGAATATATCATCAATTTTTTCATCATATGTGTCTCAACAAAATGGTGTAGTAGAAAGAAAGAAAGAACAGAACTTTAATTGAGATGGGTAGGACTATGCTTGATGGATATCAAACTCCTAGAAAATTTTGGACAGGTGCGGTTGCAACAACTTGTTATGTCTCAATCGAGTTTGCTTGAGAGCTAAGCTAGGAGAAACACCGTATGAGCTTCAGTTTGGTCATAGGCCTAGTGTCACACACTGTAGGGTCTTTGGTTGTAAGTGTTTTGTAAAGAAACATGGTAACATAGATAAGTTTTAAGCTAAATCTGTTGATGGCACCATGGGGGCTGTGAAGGGACTACTTCTCACCTATTGACTAGTCACATCTTTATTTGCTGGGTTCCCTCTCCCCATTCCTCCTTCGGCTTTGAAGTAGATATTGAAGAACCTTCCCCGCCCGGGAAAGAACCAGTCTACCTCCGCTCTGCTTTAGGAAGGGGGCAGGGCCTCCGCTCCCTTCCATGGAGCAGAAGTTAACGTGTGTGTACTCTTCATTTCACCCTTTTCATTGAATACCATATCCTATTATCCAGCAACACCCAAGCTGTCGATGATCACCTAGCTCTTGTTCGAAGCAATTGAAGTACATAAACATGAGATTGAAAAGGTGAGAGTGTAGCGAGCGCTATCTTCACCTTGAAACGGCGAGCGCCGAGAAGCGGGTAAAAATCGCCCAGGTCCTCGTGCCCTTATTTTGTGTTATGAGAATCCGCCTTCGTTTCTTGGTTACCCTTCAAACACTAGAGGTTATCGTGTGCTTTTGATTGACACTAATAACCTTGTGGAGACTTATGAGGTTTCTTTTCATAAAGCTAGCTCAGGTACTAGCTCTAACATTGCAGGTCCAGGTGCATATCCTTAGGGGGAGAGCATTTTTATTGAAGATGAAGAAGAAGTGAAGCTGCTGCCAGTAAATTCAGATGCTAATGATGCCTTTCCAGCTCCAGCTTTTGATTCACAACCAGCTCAAATGTCCAATACAGCTGGTCATGATTATTCACAAGCCACAAGCTCTTTAGTTGATGATAAACATGAAGAATAGGAAGCATGTGAAGTCTCTACTCCTTTCTACATCCGCAAAATGCAAACTCTACAACAGGTTATTGGAAGCTTGCACAAAAGAGTGGCACGCTCCAGCTATGATGAGATCAGAATTTGAGATGAGTATGATAGGAGAACTAACGTACTTTTTGAGTCTGCAAATCAAGCAAACTAAGGAAGGAACCTTTGTGCATTAAATGAAGTATACAAAAGACCTCCGTAGGCCCTTCAACATGAAAAATAGCAAGCCTATTTGGACACCAATGGGAGCAACAACAGTACTTGATCTTGACGAAGATGGTAAACTTGTGGATCAAAAAGAATATAGAAGCATGATCAGGTCGCTTTTGTACCTCACAGGGTCAAGACCGGATATACAATTCAGCGTATGTCTATGTGCACGATTCCAAGCTTGTCTACGTGCATCAAATCTTCAAGACGTCAAAAGGATACTAAGGTACTTACATGGAAATACAAGAATTTGGCGTTTTTCTTCATTCTTCCTCAACTATTACATTGAAAGCTTTTTGGATGCTGATTTTGGGGTTGTAGTATTGATAGGAAAAGTACTTCTGTTACTTGTTATTTCTTGGGTAACTCACTTGTTGCTTGGTCCTCTAGAAAACAAGGTTTAGTTCCACAATCCACTGCTGAATCTAAATATTTAGCTGCTGCTAGTGCTTGTTCTCAAATCCTTTGGATTGTTCAAACACTCCAGGACAATGGGATTGATTTAGATAATGTCCCACTGTTTTGTGATAACACTAGTGATACTTGCATTGCTAAAAAGTATGTGCAATACTCTAGAACTAACCACATAGATATTAGGTATCACTTTCTTCGTGATAATATTGAAGAAGAAAACATTGTGCTTCACCATGTAGATATTGAACAACAGTTGGCTGATATTTTTCACAAAATCTTTAGATTTCACTTGTATTTCTTACATTCGGGGTGGACTAGGGGTTATGCATCCTTGTGGCATAAATTGAGGGGAATTTTAACATTTGGGAAGTATATGTGTGAACTTAAACTTAAAAGTAATATGAGCATTGTGTTTTCATACGTATATGACTTTGTGATTCCTTGCACATGCTGAAAGTCTTGTACTACGTTGACTCATGTTTATACATTCTGTAGTTTTTGCCATGAGTAGCAATTGGAATAAATACTTGCACTAAATCTGGTCATGATCGAGATTTTTTTGCTGTTTCAAACATGTTGCATGATCAGAAATGCTTTCAATCACAAAAAAATTGACATACAACAGCTCACATGTTGAGTTTTTATGATCAAAGTGAAAAATCTAGAAAGATCAAGAGAATATGCATGCATCGCACTTATGCTTTTGAGATTGCTTATAATTGCACTTAGATATGAATTTGAAAGGAGTTGTGTATGACTAAAACCATGTCCTTAAGCTTCTGATTGTTCATTGATGTGAGACCTATGTTTGCTGAATACATTGGCAATTAGGATAAAAGTTACCATTAACATTCAAAGTTTTGAATATTGCCAAAACATTCTTCTGTGGCAAGGTCCGACAAGTTCTTTGTTAGGTCCGCCAAGTGTTGGCAAGGTCTGACGCAAGGTCCGGAGAGCTCCTGCAAGGTCCGGAGAGCTTCTGTGAGGTCCGGAGCTTGTTTTTAGGGAGCTCCCGTGAAGTTCAACTCGTAGAACTGCAGCGTCTTGTTTTTGCTTTTAACTCGCAATGTTTCAAACTTGCTTTATGGGAATGTTTGATAGTATCAATTTGCTAAGTTTTTGGTGTGTTTTGGTGGTTATGGCTGTTATCATTTGATATGGTTTGCAACATGCTTATGTGACGTGCTCATGTAAGGTGTTGTGGTTTTCGAACTAACGTGAGTCAAGTCGAGGACTTGTGCTCGGAAGAATTGGTTGTTTATTCATGTGCAGGTGTTGCTTGAGTTCAAGACATGGCTGGTGACGGGATCCTTGGACTAGTCTCAGGGAGGAGATGAGGTTCCAACAACCAAGTTCGGGAGGAGCTGTGGTTGAGTTGATCGGGAGGTCGCGCAGCATGTTTGGATCAAGGGCAGTGCATATGAACGTTGCGTGTACATCGTTGGAAGGTGTTTGCACGTGTGCAAGGAGTGCATGGACGTGGCAACATTGTTCCAAGGCGTGATGAAGATATGTGGACGTAAAGAATTGGTCGGAAAGGTTCAACCGACTAGGTTATGGACTCAGGCTGCGGATGAGTCGTGTTTGACTCAAATATGGAAAGTTTTGAGTTGGTTATGATAGGATTTCGTGTGGGTCACGAATTTGAGTTGTTTTAGGAATGTTTGGGACGTTCCTAAGGTGTTTGGAAGTCTTAAGATTGCTTCTATCTGCATATAGAAGAGTCTTGAGCAGTATTGGAAAGTTACAGTTTGAATCCAAGTAGGAGTAGGAGTCCTAGTTTGAATTGGATTGGCCATAGAGCTGGTTATATAAGCAAGGGAGGCCAGAGCTCGTGGTGCACGACATTGGGCTGTTCCTCTTGTGTTTCTATTGAATAAAGTTCATAGTTTCGAGGAGCTTTTGTGCCTTGTTCGTCCGACTTGTTGTTCGTCAAGTCTTTCTCGCCGAGTTTCTGGACAGACCGACGTTGCTTCGGTGTTTCATTCATAACTCGGGTTTTACAGATCCGATTGACGTGATTCTTTTTGGGTTGTCTTCACAACTCAATTATATATCATCTGTGAAATTTTCACGAGCTTCGGATCTGTAGTTTTTGAGATACACGAGTTTCTTTGCAGCATTGCAGATCTGTTTTATATCCGGTAGAACAGATTGATCTTCGTTTAATGTTTTGATCGTATCTCAAGTTTTACTTCGTGTTTTCAAGTGATTCTTGTTGCATTAGATCCGTGACTTGATTCTCTACCTCTCTACTTGATTTTTTACGGTTGAACACGTTTGAAAACACTTGGACACATGGTTTCTTTAACAGATTGATTTTTTGCTGAGGGGTTTTTGTTGTTTCCGCTACGAAAAGTTTTAATCTACCATTCACCCCCCTCTGATAGCTTTTCACGTGCTCTTCGATACTACAATTGGTATCAGAGCCAAGGTGCTCTAATCTTTGTAATTTGCACGTGTTTTGACTAATCATCATGGAGAAGTACTCCGCAAAACCTTGTGTGTTCCATGGCATCGATTTTCAGGTTTGGAAGGCGCGGATGGAGGCCTACATACAGGCGCAAGGCTTCGCCATATGGGAAAAGGTCTACCGGAACTTCGATGTACCACCCAACGATCAAGTTACGGCTGCGAACATGAGAGATGTTGACAACAACAACAAGGCTCGCAACTTGATCATCCAAGGATTGACTCAAAGCGACTTTGACCGTGTTGCACACCTCCGATCTGCATATGATGTTTGGAAAGCTCTTTGTGACTACCATGAAGGATCCAATACGATCAAGGAGGTAAGGCAAGATACGTTCAAGAAAGAATACATGTGTTTTGAGATGCAACTCGGTGAATCAATTGACGACCTTTTTGCTCGCTTTAATAAAATTCTCAGCAACTTGCGTAGTGTCAATGTTAACTTTTCGGATGCTGAATATGCTAGACAATTGTTAGGAGCCTTAGATATGTCAATTTGGGAGATGAAAGTTACATCTATTCGTGAATCTACTTTCATGAGTTCTCTTACTTTAGACGTGCTTTATTCTAAATTGAAAACTCATGAAATTGACATCATCTCACGTAAAAACCCCAACAAGTCTATTGCATTTGTTTCGCAACGTGACATGTCTAGTTCTAGTCAATCATCATCTAGTGGTGCACTCTCTTTGCTGTCCTCTCTAACCCTTGAACAGATTGAAAAGTTTCCAGAGGAGGAGCTTGCACTCATCTCTACTCGGTTCTCAAAAGCATTGCAAAATATGAGAACTAGAAGGAGAGGAAGCTCCGAACCTCAACGATATTTTGAATGTGGTAAGACAGTACATTTTCGTACGGAGTGCCCTAACCTTTCAGGTCCGACTTCACGTGAAGAAAAGCAAACAAGGCCGAAGAAATCATTTGCAAAGAATAAGAAGAAGAAAGATTTATCAATGCGCAACATAGTGCATAGTATGATCTCTGCACTTCAAGATTTCGGCTCAAGTGATGTGGACACCGGTAGTGATGAAGATGAAGAAGCTATGGCAAATATGTGCTGCATGGCGAGCAAGTCAAGTTCAAGCTCCGAGGAGGCAGAACACAACAGCGACGATGAAGAGGTGTGTCCCACTTGCGAAGAAATGTGTGATGCTATTTCTCGTGCCACTGTTATATTAAAGAAAAAGGATAAAAAACTTAGGAACAATGCTGTTAAAATTGAATCACTAGAATCTGAAATTAATCGTTTAAAAACTTTGATTCCTAGTGATGATTCTTGTTCCTCATGTGATTTGATTTATGAACAATTATCCTCTTTAAGAAGTGCACACGCATCTACACTTGATAAACTTGAACTTGAAATTGAAAAGAACAAAGAGCTTGCTGCACTTAATGATAAAAATTTGAAAGATGCTTGTTGTTCTACAATTGATTTGCATTGTTCTTCATGTGATGATCTGAATAAGAAACTAAATGATGCTATGAATGAGATTTCTATTTTGAAAAATGCTTTACGTGTGCATGAAGTTAAATATTGTTCAAATTGCAAACTAAAAGGAAAAACTTCATGTGAAAACTGCTTTGATCTGTCCAATAAACTTGATGACATGCATAGGACACTAGATCGGTTTTCTAATGCAAATAAGAATCTAAACTTGCTGCTGAATTCTTCCAAGTCTTGTAATGATAAAACTAGTTTAGGTTTTAATTCTCATGCTCATGCTAAGGCACACTCACCTAAAGTTGTAAAGTCATTAGGAAGCGGTTTGATTCAAACAGCTCCTAGACAAAAAGAGGTGATTTTCAAATCTGCAGGAGTACTGTCCTATTCGGGTTCTAATAAACGTGTTGCTTGCTCATCTAGACATGATAATAAGGTTATTTTTCATTGTACCTATTGTGGTAGTGATGGTCCTGTCATGGATTTTTGTTATAGACTAGCTAAACACGATAAGAAACAAAGAATACTTGCTAGATCACATAACAACCAAGCAAAATCTGCTAGACCGAATGTTCGGAGCTTGCAACCTGCTGTAATGAGTCAAAAACTTGCTCCCGGATCTACTGTTTCTTGTGCTACATATAACACATCTTCTAAGTCAGTAGTTGGGAACAAAAATTTTCGATGTTTGGCTCATAAACCTGCTGTACCTTCTCAGCTTTTGCGTGTTATTCCTGCTGGACGTCGTGTGACTCAGTACTGGATTCCTAAAAGTCTTTTAACTAACCCCAGTATTGAGTCATCGACGTATTGTGCTGCTGTGTAGGTTTCACGTTTGAGGAAGGAGAACATTTGGATTGTGGATTCAGGTTGCTCACGCCACATGACCGGTAACAAAAAATGGTTCTCCTCTCTCTCTTTTGTGTCACGTGTAGAAAATGTTACTTTCGCCGATAACTCTTCTACTCCCATAATTGCTAAAGGTTCGGTTAGAGTAAACAATCTCTACACTTTGAAAGATGTGGCACTTGTTAAAAATTTGAAATACAACTTGCTTTCGGTTTCACAAATTGCTAGATGAAAATCTAGAGGTTAGCTTTGCTAAAAATTGCTGCAAGGTTGTAGATTCAAAAGGTGAGCTTTTGTTTAACATGTCTAGGTTTGGAAGAGTTTTTAAAGCTGATTTTGATTTGTCAACTTCTAAGCATCGGTGTCTAGTTGCTAATGATACAAAGGATCTATATTTTTGGCATCGTAGACTTGGTCACATAGGCTTTGATCATCTCACTCGTGTTAGTGCTCTCGATCGCATACGTGGGCTGCCGAAGCTTAAAAAGGACAATGATATTGTGTGCTCTTCTTGTAGACATGCTAAGTTTGTTGCTGGTTCACATGCTCCTCTCACAATGACCATGACAGCTGAACCGGGACAACTTTTACATCTTGACACAGTAGGTCCGACACGTGTTCAATCCTTCGGAGGTAAATGGTATGTGCTTGTGATTGTTGATGATTATTCCAGATATTCTTGGGTTTATTTTATGGCATCTAAGAATGAAGCTTTTAGTCATTTTAGAACTTTATTTTTTAGATTATCTATTGATCACCCAGGATCATTAAAAGCAATTAGAAGTGATAACGGAACTGAATTTAAAAACCAATCCTTTGATCACTTTTGTGCTGAAAATGGAATAGATCATCAATACTCTTCACCCTATGTACCACAACAAAATGGTGTCGTAGAAAGAAAGAACAGGACCTTAGTTGAGATGGCTAGGACTATGCTTGATGAATATCAAACTCCTAGGAAATTTTGGGCTGATGCAATTGTAACCGCTTGTTATGTCTCAAATCGTGTTTTCTTGCGTGCTAAGCTTGGAAAAACCCCATATGAGCTCCGGTTTGGACATAGGCCTAGTGTTACACACTTTAGGGTTTTTGGTTGCAAATGCTTTGTTAAGAAACATGGTAATCTTGATAAATTTGTAGCTAGATCTGTTGATGGCATGTTTCTTAGTTATCCATCTCATACTAGAGGCTACCGTGTGCTTTTACTTGACACTAACAAAATTGTAGAGACTTGCGAGGTTTCTTTTGATGAAGCTAGCCCAAGTACTAGCTCCGATATTGCAGGTCCGGATCCATATCCGCAGGGGGAGAGTATTTTTGTTGAAGAAGATGAAGAAGTGGTGCTGCTGCCCGAAAACTCTGAAGTAAATAACGATCAAGCTGCTGATTTTGCACCACAACCAGCACCAACAGTCACTACTGCTGGTTTGGACCTTCCTCAATCAACAAGCTCTCCTAATCAAAGGTCCGAACATGAAGAAGAAGGTGCTTGTGAAGTGTCTACTCCCCTCCGAGTACTCAAAAGTCATCCTCCACAACAAATCATTGGAAGCTTGCATGAACGAGTCACTCGGTCCAGGTTTTGCGATCCAAACTCTCATGCTCATTCTGCTTTTGTTGCTTCTTTTGAACCCAAGGATATATCACACGCACTCACTAATGAATCTTGGATTAATGCCATGCAAGAAGAGTTAGAAAATTTTGAAAGAAATAATGTTTGGAAACTTGTACCTCCACCTCAAGGTCACACATTAATTGGAACTAAATGGGTATTTAAAAATAAGCAAAGTGAGGATGGGGTTGTGGTTAGGAATAAAGCTAGGTTGGTTGCTCAAGGTTTCACTCAAATTCAAGGTCTAGATTTTGATGAAACATTTGCTCCTGTTGCTAGATTAGAAGCTATAAGAATTTTATTAGCATTTGATGCATCTAAAGGTTTCAAGTTATATCAAATGGATGTTAAAAGTGCTTTTCTTAATGGCTACATAGAGGAGGAGGTTTATGTTAAGCAGCCACCGGGTTTTGAAAATCCAAATTTTCCTAATCATGTTTACAAACTGTCAAAAGCCTTGTATGGTCTAAAACAAGCCCCTAGAGCATGGTATGATAGGTTAAAAACATTCTTACTTGAAAAGGGGTTTACCATGGGCAAGGTTGATAAAACTCTTTTTGTACTTAAGCATGGCAATGACTCATTATTCGTTCAAGTGTATGTGGATGATATTATCTTTGGTTGTGCTTCTCATGATCTCGTGTCCAAGTTTTTAGCTATGATGAGTTCAGAATTTGAGATGAGTATGATGGGAGAACTCACATACTTTTTGGGGCTGCAAATCAAGCAAACAAAAGAAGGAACTTTTGTGCATCAAACTAAGTATACAAATGACCTTCTTAAGCGCTTCAACATGGACAAATGCAAGCCTCTTCGTACACCAATGGGAACAGCAACAACACTTGAACTTGACGAAGATGGTGACCCGGTCGATAAAAAAGAATACAGAAGTATGATTGGATCACTTTTATATCTCACGGCGTCAAGACCGGACATACAATTCAGCGTATGTCTTTGTGCACGTTTACAAGCTTCTCCACGTGCTTCACATCGCCAAGCCATCAAAAGGACTCTCAGGTACCTACATGGAACTCAAGAATTTGGCATTTTTCTTCCTTCTTCCTCAACCGTTTCTTTGAAAGCTTTTTCGGATGCTGATTTTGGGAGTTGTAGGATTGATAGGAAAAGTACTTTGGGTGCTTGTCACTTTCTTGGTAATTCACTTGTTGCTTGGTCCTCTAGAAAACAAAGTTCAGTTGCACAATCCATGGTCGAATCTGAATATGTAGCTGCGGCTAGCGCTTGCTCACAAATTCTTTGGATTGTTCAAACACTTAAGGACTATGGGGTTGATTTAGATAGTGTTCCACTATTTTGTGATAACGCTAGTGCAATTTGTATTGCTAAAACCCCGTGAAACACTCGAACTAAGCACATTGACATTAGGTATCACTTTCTTCATGATAATGTTGAAAAAGGAAACATTGTGCTTCACCATGTCGATACCGAACAACAATTGGTTGATATTTTTACAAAACCTTTGGATTTCACTCGTTTTTGTTTCATTCGTAGTGAAATAGGGGTTATGCATCCTCATGGCTTAAATTGAGGGGGAGTTTTTGAAACTTTGAAAGTCTATGTGTGAATCTGAAACTAAAATAATATGAGCATAGTATTTCATACATATATGACTTTGTGATTCCTTTTACAGGCTGAAAGTTCTTACTACATTACTCATGTTATACATTTTGTAGTTTTTGCCATGACTAGTAATTGGAATAATTACTTACACTAAATCTGGTAATGATCGAACTTTCTTGCTGTTTTGAACTTGTTGCGTGCTCACAAGTGCTTTTAATCATAAAAAATTAATCAAGTGATCAGCTCACATGTTGAGTTTTCAAATAAAAAATTGAGAAAAGATCAAGAGAATATGCATGCATCGCACTTCTTCTTTTGAGATTGCTTATCATTGCACTAAGATATGAACTTGGAAGGAATTGTATATGACTAAAACCATGTCCTTAAGCTTTTGATTGTCAAATGACATAGGCTTGGCTTGGTTGGTTAGAATAAGGCTGATGCGGCATATAATCTCTTGCAAATATCATATGATCAACTTTGTGCCTTAAATGATTATGAATAATAAAAATGCAGCAACAAGTGTCATGTTTTCAGGTTTTGAAAGAGTTGAGTAAGGGAGATCATGACTTGCTTAAACTGAAAAATACATTTGATCTCTAGCATGGCTTACACTACTTTATGTATCTCATTGATGTGATAGTGTAAGTAACCTGATAGTATGACTTGGATGAGCTTTGTTTTGTATGTATATGTTATAATATGCTCATGACATTTAAAAATTTCTCTTTTGAACCTTGCTGAATACATTGTCAAAGGGGGAGAAATATGTATAAGGAGAAATTTTTTACACTTTGCATATGTTATACACTTTCTTCCTTCTCTGATTTTAAAAAATGGGGAGAAATTAATAAAGGGGGAGAAATGAGTTTTCAAATCTTTTCAAAACTTTTCATAAGCCAATGTTTGGATTTTAATTGGTGTTGTCAATGCATTCATCAAGGGAGAGATTGTGAGACCTATGTGTGCTGAATACATTGGCAATTAGGATAAAAGTTAGCATTAACATTCAAAGTTTTGAATATTGCCAAAAACATTCTTCTGTGGCAAGGTCTGACAAGTTCTTTGTTAGGTCCGCCAAGTGTTGGCAAGGTCCGACGCAAGGTCCGGAGAGCTCCTGCAAGGTCCGGAGAGCTTCTGTGAGGTCCGGAGCTTGTTTTTAGTGAGCTCCCGTGAAGTTCAACTCGTAGAACTGCAGCGTCTTGTTTTTGCTTTTAACTCGCAATGTTTCAAACTTGCTTTATGGGAAGGTTTTCTTAGTATTAATTTGCTAAGTTTTTGGTGTGTTTTGGTGGTTATGGCTGTTATCATTTGATATGGTTTGCAACATGCTTATGTGACGTGCTCATGTAAGGTGTTGTGGTTTTTGAACTAACGTGAGTCAAGTCGAGGACTTGTGCTCGGAAGAATTGGTAGTTTATTCATGTGCAGGTGTTGCTTAAGTTCAAGACATGGCTGGTGACGGGATCCTTGGACTAGTCTCAGAGAGGAGATGAGGTTCCAACAACCAAGTTCGGAGGAGCTGTGGTTGAGTTGATCGGGAGGTCGCGCAGCATGTTTGGATCAAGGGCAGTGCATATGAAGGTTGCATGTACGTCGTTGGAAGGTGTTTGCACGTGTGCAAGGAGTGCATGGACGTGGCAACATTGTTCCAAGGCGTGATGAAGATATGTGGACGTAAAGAATTGGTCGGAAAGGTTCAACCGACTAGGTTATGGACTCAGACTGCGGCTGAGTCGTGTTTGACTCAAATATGGAAAGTTTTGAGTTGGTTATGATAGGATTTCGTGTGTGTCACGAATTTGAGTTATTTTAGAAATGTTTGGGACGTTCCTAAGTTATTTGGAAGTCTTCAGATTGCTTCTATCTGCGTATAGAAGAGTCTTGAGCAGTATTGGAAAGTTACAGTTTGAATCCAAGTAGGAGTAGGAGTCCTAGTTTGAATTGGATTGGCCATAGAGCTGGTTATATAAGCAAGGGAGGCCAGAGCTCATGGTGCACGACTTTGGGCTGTTCCTCTTGTGTTTCTATTGAATAAAGTTCATAGTTTCGAGGAGCTTTTGTGCCTTGTTCGTCCGACTTGTTGTTCGTCAAGTCTTTCTCGCTGAGTTTCTGGACAGACCGACGTTGCTTTGGTGTTTCGCTCATAACTCGAGTTTTACAGATCCGATTGATGTGATTATTTTTGGGTTGTCTTCACAACTCAATTATCTATCATCTGTGAAATTTTCACGAGCTTCGGATCTGTAGTTTTTGAGATACACGAGTTTCTTTGCAGCGTTGCAGATCTGTTTTATATCGGGTAGAACAGATTGATCTTCGTTTAATGTTTTGATCGTATCTCAAGTTTTACTCCGTGTTTTCAAGTGATTTTTGTTGCATTAGATCCGTGACTTGATTCTCTACCTCTCTACTTGATTTGTCACGGTTGAACACGTTTGAAAACACTTGCACACACAGTTTCTTTAACAGATTGATTTTTTGCTGAGGGGTTTTTGTTGTTTCCGCTATGAAAAGTTTTAATCTACCATTCACCCCCCTCTGGTAGCTTTTCACGTGCTCTTTGATCCTACAATTGACATAGACTTGGATTGGTTGGTTAGCATAAGGCTGATGTTGCATATAATCTCTTGCAAAATACATGCAATTTTTGCTTTTGTAATGAAAGATAAAGAAAAATACAGCAATATGTATCATTCTTTCGTGTTTTAAAATAGTTGTGTCAGTTAGATCTTGGCTTGCTTAAATTAAAATATGTTTGATGTTAGCATGGCTTACACTACTTTACGTATTTCACTAATGTGATAGTGTAAGTTACTTGATAGTATGGCTTGGATGAGCTTTGTTCTATATGTATAGGTCATATTATGCTCATATCATATTTTTTTGTATCTTGACGAATACATTGTTAAAGGGTGAGAAATTTGATCACAAATTGCACATTCACAAATGCTTTACACGTTCTACCCAGGGGGAGTAACATCCGTAGGGGGATTTGTTTAGGGGGATAGTTTCTTCACAAGGGGGAGAAATTTTTCTTTTTGTCAAAACTTTTCATGAATTGTGAATGAGCCAATGTTTGGTTCTTGATGGTGTTGCCAATGCATTCATCAAGGGGGAGATTATAAGACCTAGATGTGTTGAATACATTGACAATGGAGTGTTAGAGTGAGGTTCATGTAAAGTTTTGAGCATTCACATGGTGTTTGACGTGTGATTTGCCATGGAACCTGTTAAACCCGTATTTAACGTGCAGGAGAGATTGCTTTGTGTCTATAAATGAGTTCTTGATGTGTTTTGGTGGTTCATGGCTGGTTGAGGTGTACAACATGCTTGTGTGAGTTGCTCACACAAGATGTTGTGGTGTTTGGACTAACAAGAGTCAAGTCGTGGACTTTTGCTTGCATGGATTGGTTGTTTTCTCATGTGCAGGTGTTGCTTGAGGTTAAGACAAGGATGGTGATGGTGATCCTTGAACTAAACTTAGTGAGAAGTTGAGGTTCAACAACCAAATTAAGGAGGAATTGTGGTTGAGACGATCAAAGGTGTCATGCAGCATGTTTGGATCAAGAACGGTGTATATGAAGGTGTTTTGGACATGTTAAGTGTGGAAGTTATGGGAATAAGTGCAGGGTCGGCCCAAGGTTGTTATGTGGTTTCAACATGTTCGGGTGATGAAAGTGAAGGTTGAACGTGTTTGGAAAGCGTTTCACGTGTGCAAGGAATGCATGGACGTGGCAACATAGTTCCAAGGCGTGGTGAAGGTGTTTGAATGTGTGTGGAGGCTGTCACAAGTTTGTGGTGTGATTCCAGCATGTTCAGACGTCAAAAAGTTAGTTTTAGGTAGGTTCGGACGTGAATCTGAGGTATAGTTGGAATCAGGCAATTCAGGAGCACGTTTTATTTAGGAAATCAGACTGTTTGGCCAGAAAACAGTTGATTCTGAGTTGGTTGCATGCTCGGGCTGGAGTGTCAAATTTAAGGTTGGATTTTGAGTTTTTGTGTCCATAAACTCTTGTGGCTGCGCCCAAAGTTTTTTGAAAGGTTAGGACTCTAATCTATGTGCCAATAGATAGAGTCCAGTAGGTTAGGATATGGCTTAGTTGAATAGGACTCCGTTGAAGGTGTCCTAGTTAGTTTTGGAAGCCTAAGGGCCATGGATATAAATAGAAGAAACTTGGCTACTAGTGAGGAAACCCGTGCAGCCAATTTTCCTTTGTTTTGAGGTAAAAGTCGTGGTTTGTGCTGAGTTTTGACTTCGTGATCCAAAAACATCATTTTCCGCCATTCAGACGCTGGTTTCCCTCATACATATTCTGTTTCTCGCGTCCGTTTATTTTCAGCTGACTTTTGATCACTCCTTTGGCCATAACTTTTGATCTACCCATCCAATCGACATGAATCTTTTTGTGTCATATTCACAACTCAATTGTCTATCATCTTGAAGATTTCAAGGTAATTTGAGTCAAGGTTCATGTGTCGCATGAGAGTTTTTGCATATTATCACATTGGGTCTTTGCTCGGTAGTTTAGTCAGACCTTTGCTCACATTTTTATCATAACTTGAGTTTTACTCAACCTATTAATGTGATTATTGTTGTCTTAGCTTCCTTACTCGCTTATCTACTTTGTATATATTTTTTTTCATGTTTGAGGTCGGAGTTGCTACTCGCACACACGTGTTTTCGGACAGATCAGTTTTTGGTTGAGGGTTGAGTGTTCCGCTGATTTTGTGTATCATCTACCATTCACCCCCCTCTGGTAGCTGATCTCGTGTCATTCGATCCTACAGGATCATTCTTGGCTGGAATATTCGAGTTTGATTGGTTTTCTTCCTTGGTTGCTGAGAAGTTTCTCGTCTCGTTTAGTAGTCTTCTAGTATGCTAGGCAAAACCCGATATATTTCTCATAACAGGACGGCACAAGGTTGTTATGTGGTTTCAACATGTTCGGGTGATGAAAGTGAAGGTTGAACGTGTTTGGAAAGCATTTCACGTGTGCAAGGAATGCATGGACGTGGCAACATGGTTCCAAGGCGTGGTGAATGTGTTTGAACGTGTGTGGAGGCTGTCACAAGTTTGTGGTGTGATTCCAGCATGTTTGGACGTCAAAAAGTTAGTTTTAGGTAGATACGGACGTGAATCTGAGGTATAATTGTTATCAGGCAATCCAGGAGCGCGTTTTATTTAGGAAATCAGACTGTTTTGCCAGAAAACAGTTGATTCTGAGTTGGTTGCATGCTCGGGCTGGAGTGTCAAATTTAAGGTTGGATTTTGAGTTTTTGTGTCCATAAACTCTTGTGGCTGCGCCCAAAGTTTTTTGAAAGGTTAGGACTCTAATCTATGTGCCAATAGATAGAGTCCAGTAGGTTAGGATATGGCTTAGTTGAATAGGACTCCGTTGAAGGTGTCCTAGTTAGTTTTGGAAGCCTAAGGGCCATGGATATAAATAGAAGAAACTTGGCTACTAGTGAGGAAACCCGTGCAGCCAATTTTCCTTTGTTTTGAGGTAAAAGTCGTGGTTTGTGCTGAGTTTTGACTTCGTGATCCAAAAACATCATTTTCCGCCATTCAGACGCTGTTTTCCCTCATACATATTCTGTTTCTCGCGTCCGTTTATTTTCAGCTGACTTTTGATCACTCCTTTGGCCATAACTTTTGATCTACCCATCCAATCGACATGAATCTTTTTGTGTCATATTCACAACTCAATTGTCTATCATCTTGAAGATTTCAAGGTAATTTGAGTCAAGGTTCATGTGTCGCATGAGAGTTTTTGCATATTATCACATTGGGTCTTTGCTCGGTAGTTTAGTCAGACCTTTGCTCACATTTTTATCATAACTTGAGTTTTACTCAACCTATTAATGTGATTATTGTTGTCTTAGCTTCCTTACTCGCTTATCTACTTTGTATATATTTTTTTTCATGTTTGAGGTCGGAGTTGCTACTCGCACACACGTGTTTTCGGACAGATCAGTTTTTGGTTGAGGGTTGAGTGTTCCGCTGATTTTGTGTATCATCTACCATTCACCCCCCTCTGGTAGCTGATCTCGTGTCATTCGATCCTACAGGATCATTCTTGGCTGGAATATTCGAGTTTGATTGGTTTTCTTCCTTGGTTGCTGAGAAGTTTCTCGTCTCGTTTAGTAGTCTTCTAGTATGCTAGGCAAAACCCGATATATTTCTCATAACAGGACGGCACAAGGTTGTTATGTGGTTTCAACATGTTCGGGTGATGAAAGTGAAGGTTGAACGTGTTTGGAAAGCATTTCACGTGTGCAAGGAATGCATGGACGTGGCAACATGGTTCCAAGGCGTGGTGAATGTGTTTGAACGTGTGTGGAGGCTGTCACAAGTTTGTGGTGTGATTCCAGCATGTTTGGACGTCAAAAAGTTAGTTTTAGGTAGATACGGACGTGAATCTGAGGTATAATTGTTATCAGGCAATCCAGGAGCGCGTTTTATTTAGGAAATCAGACTGTTTTGCCAGAAAACAGTTCATTCTGAGTTGGTTGCATGCTTGGGCTGGAGAGTCAAACTTAAGGTTGGATTTTGAGTTTTTGTGTCCATAAACTCTTGTGGCTGCGCCCAAAGTTTTTTGAAAGGTTAGGACTCTAATCTATGTGCCAATAGATAGAGTCCAGTAGGTTAGGAGATGGCTTAGTTGAATAGGACTCCGTTGGAGGTGTCCTAGTTAGTTTTGGAAGCCTAAGGGCCGTGGATATAAATAAAAGAAATTTGGCTACTAGTGAGGCATCCCGTGCAGCCGATTTTCCTGTGTTTTGAGGTAAAAGTCGTGGTTTGTGTCGAGTTTTGACATCGTGATCCGAAAACATCATTTTCCGCCGTTCGGACACTGTTTTTCCTCATACATATTCTGTTTCTCGCGTCCGTTTATTTTCAGCTGATTTTTTATCACTCTTTTGGCCATAACTTTTGATCTACCCATCCAATCAACATGAATCTTTTGGTGTTATATTCACAACTCAATTGTCTATCATCTTGAAGATTTCAAGGTAATTTGAGTCAAGGTTCATGTGTCACACGAGAGTTTTTGCATATTATCTGATTGGATCTTTGCTCGGTTAGTTTAGTCAAACCTTTGCTCACATTTTTGTTCATAACTTGAGTTTTAGTCAGCCTATTAACGTTATTATTGTTGTCTTAGCTTCCTTACTCGCTTATCTACTTTGTATATTTTTTTTCATGTTTGAGGTCAGAGTAGCTACTCGCACACACGTGTTTTCGGACAGACCAGTTTTTGGTTGAGAGTTGAGTCTTCCGCTGATTTTTTGTATCATCTACTATTCACCCCCCTCTGGTAGCTGATCTCGTGTACTTCGATCCTACAGGATCATTCTTGGTTGAAGTATTCGAGTTCGATTGGTTTTCTTCCTTGGTTTGCTGAGAAGTTTCTCCTCTCGTTTAGTAGTCTTCTAGTATGCTAGGCAAAACCTGATATATTTCTCATAACCGGAGGACTCGAAATGCCTCAAGGAAAGACGAGAATCAAGGGAATGTAAAGAGCCACAGAAATGCTGAAGAAAATACTTTGTCCAGCATGAAAATGCTCAAGAAAACATTGTCACTGGGCCAGATTCGCCAAGATATTCCTCCAAAGAATATTGGTCAATTTCTGAACTGGTCTCCCCAAAAACAGAAAAGCTAACTTTTATTGAAATTTATTTTAAGACCCGATACTTGCTCAAATGCACATAGCAGTAACTTCATATTTTGAGCTTTGTCCAGATCATGATCCATAAATTAACAGTATCATCGGTATATTGTAAGATAGTTAGTCCATCATCTATTAAGTGAGGAACCAACCAAGTTATCTGGTTACTATTTTGCACTATCTTCAAAAAAATGCACAACATATCCGCCACAATGTTGAATAATAATGGAGATAAAGGATCTCCTTGTCGAAGACATTTTTTGTTTAAAAAATGTCCGACATCATCATTAACATTAATGGCTACACTACCCACAGTAACAAAATCCTTAATTCGATCAAGAAACACACTTATCTGAAAAAACCTTCACTTTCAGTACCTGAAAATGAAAGACCATTTGACTTTATCGTAAACCTTTTTAAAATCTATCTTGAAAATAGCTTCACTCTACTTTTTGCGATGAAGTTTATAGATGATTTCATGTAAAATGACGAGCCTATCAAGAATGTTACGTCCCCGCGTAAAGCAGTATGGATTGGACTTATGATCTTATCTGCAACAACATTGATTCTGTTTGTAGTCACTTTACTAAAAAAATATCGCTGACATTCAGTAGGCAAATTGGTCTGTAATATTGAATCCGATTCGCTTCTTGTTATTTTGGTATCAATCTAATGACCCCGAAATTTAAACTAAAAAATGGTAGATTCCCAATATGAAATTCATTGAACATATTAATAAAATCACCTTTAATAGTATCCCAAAAACATTGATACAATTCCATAGGAAAACCATTAGGCTCTGGCCCTTTATTATGCTCCGTTTCAAATATGGCATTTTTTATCTCTTGGTCAGAGAATGGAGCAGTCTGAAAGTCATTTTCTTCTTAGGTTACCTGTGCAATGTCTTCTATCCTACTCCATAAAACTAGACATGAAACACCATAAAACTAGTATTGGAGGAAAGGAAATTCATTTCATCTTGTATACAACCAATAAAATAAAATAGAATTAAGTGGTATGAAACACTAAAATAAAACCATGCATAAGAGACGATGTTTCATTCATGGTTCAAAGCAATATAGATGATATGTCACTCTTGATAAAAAATCCACATTAGGACTAGCCTAAGCCTACTCTCAATAAGAGTTTCATTTTTAATAAATGGTATGTCATGTTAGCATTTTAATGATGTTTCCATCTAATGTCGAAGAGTGATGAAAACCAAGTTAATTATGAAGAGTGAGAAGAAACCAGTTTCATCTAGATGAAGCTGGATATACGCTGTTTTTAATATTGTACTCTATTTTTAAGACTGTACATTGTTTCTAAATGTTAAACTCCAAAAAATGACATTTAGAATAAGCATTTGATTTCATATGAAAATTTGATTTTTCACTATGCAACAATTAATATATGGTACGACTAGAAAACAACAAAGTAGAAGTTCCCGCTGCCAATAGCCTAACGTCGATTCTTTTAGACAGTCAACTGAACATGTAAGATCCCGGTAACTTCCTTTCTCTTTTTTCGCGGCTGTATGATTCAGGGTTCGAGGAAAGATCAGATGTAACTATACTCTACATCTCTAGTTTGGGTCATATCTGCTTTTTGATGCGCCAGAAAAGTATTCGTACGGTCTCTTTCAGCGTACTAGCCCGTAGCACGTTGGCTCTTGCTGATTGATCGATTCTAACTCAGCTGCCTGCCCTCGCAGCACCACAGAATTGTTACAGCAGCGCCTCCTCCTCACACGCGTCCCGACGAGGCTCGCCTGTGCCGCGCGCGCACCGGAAAATATCTCACCGGCCGGCGACCCGCCTCCGGCCCAACCTGCTGATATATCTCTCACATCCTCGACGAGATATTTCTCTTGTAGCACAACCCAACGAGTAGTATATCATCTCCGCCTCCTCCATGCACATTGCCATCCTCGAAGCAAATTGACCGCTATGGCCACCGTCACCACTTCACCGGCCACTCTGCAGTCATGCAAGCACGCGACACACAGCGTCGTGTGGCGCTTCCCTCCTCCTTTTCGGTGGAGGAGTAAGAGTCACGGCCATATGGTAACAACGAAAGCCACGGCGAGGGCGTCCCGTGTCCAGCCTGCGGCGACGACGGGCGGCCGGGTCCAGGTGCCAGTCGGAGTCTCGACGGCCAGCGAGGAGGGCGACATGGTCCGGAGGCTGCAGAACGGCCCGGACGTGCGAGGCGTCGCTCTTGACGGCGAAAAGGGCCGGGCCGTGGACCTCACGCCGCTGGCGGTGGAGGTGATCGCCGAGAGCTTCGGGGAGTGGCTGCGGGAGGAGCTCGGCGGGCGGGATGACGAGGAGCTCCGGGTGTCTGTGGGGCGCGACCCGCGGCTGTCGGGCGGGCGGCTAAGCGCGGCGTTGTTCGCCGGCCTCGCGAGGGCGGGGTGCTGCCTGTTCGACATGGGGCTCGCCACCACGCCGGCGTGTTTCATGAGCACCGTGTTGCCACGGTTCAGCTATGACGCGTCTATTATGGTAAAACTCACTCGCTCGGAAACTGTTCAGGTACTCTTTCTCTTCTGCACCCCGCTCAGTTTGTATCTGGTACAGATGACGGCGTCACACCTTCCTTACACACGCAACGGCCTCAAATTCTTCACCAAGCGCGGTGGGCTTACCTCCGGCGACGTGGAGAAGATCTGCGACCGTGCGGCGCACAAGTACGTGGGGCGGAAGATGGGGCTTAGCGGTGGTGTCAGGGATACGCCACCGGTGGTGATGCGCGTGGACCTTATGAGCGCCTACGCGCAGCACCTCTGCGACATCATCAAGCGCCGCGTCGCGCACCCGACGCACTACGACGCCCCGCTCAGGGGCTTCAAAGTCGTCGTGAACGCCGGTAACGGCTGCGGCGGCTTCTTCACCTGGGACGTCCTGGAGAAGCTGGGCGCCGACACCACGGGCAGCCTCCACCTGGAGCCCGACGGCAAGTTCCCCAACCACATGCCCAACCCGGAGGACGCCACTGCCATGTCGCTCACGCGCAGCGCTGTCCTGGCCCAGGGGGCCGACCTCGGCGTCGTCTTTGACACCGACGTTGACCGCAGCGGCGTGGTGGACCGCACGGGAGCGGCCATCAACGGCGACCGACTCATCGCGCTCATGTCCGCCATCGTGCTGGACGAGCACCCGGGCACCACGGTCGTCACCGACGCGCGCGCCAGCGAGGGGCTCACCCAGTTCATCGCCTCGAGGGGCGGCCACCACTGCCTCTACCGCGTTGGTTACCGCAACGTCATTGACAAGGGCGTGCAGCTCAACGCCGATTGCATAGAGACGCACCTGATGATGGAGACCACCGGCCATGGCGCCGTCAAAGAGAACTACTTCCTCGATGATGGTGTGTGAATGTATACTCAATTACTGCTCTCTCTTCGACGGCTCTGTGCGTGGTACATTACAAACAAGATTATGGCAATTCGATCTTATTGCCGTTGTTTTATTTTGTTCTTTCTAATGATGAAAGGTGCATACATGGTGGTGAAGATCATCATCGAGATGGTCCGGATGAAACTGGCGGGACAAGAGGGGGGTGTAGGGAGCCTCATCATGGATCTTGAGGAGCCCGTTGAGTCCGAGTTGTTGAGGATGAACATCATCGGTGAACCCAAATTTGCAAAGCAAAGGGGCGTGCAAGCAATTGAGACTTTCAAGGAATATATCCAGGTAAAACAACAAGTTAGAACATCCTCATTAAAACATCGTCTGATGGAATAATATCTTTACTGCGTACCCTTGATTTAGACGTATTCGTTTTATGGAAATGCTGTAGTTTCTAATATGCGTAGTATACATATGTTCCACACAGTTGAAGCTCGATCTTAATAGATATATACACTCTTTAATTTATCCTTGGATGCCTTATTCTAGTGTGTCCCACATGAATTAGGAGGAGAAACTCTCCGGTTGGGAGCTTGATGATTGTGGGGATTGCTCAGTTGAAGAAGGATGCCTGGTGGACACAAATGATCATCCAATTGATGTTGACGCGTACATGTACAGGTCAGCCAAGTGCTTTTACGAACCTCTCACAATTGCATTGTGCCTTCCTTTGAACTCTAAATGTGAGGTCGCCATTGCTATTTTAAATTTCCAACATTGCCCATACAGTTTCCCAAATGTTTTAGTGTGGTTTTCTAAACAAAGCAGGGGCACTGGTGTAAATGTTTTGGAATTATTAAGGGTAATGATGCATCAAAGTGAAAAACGAAAATACCGTGAACTTATAATATTCAATTTCGTAGGGGCTACAATGTAGATAATCTTGTAACAGAGAATGTATTCTGTATAATGGGTGGATTGTATTGGCTAGTGTCTCTCAGCCAATATATATAGAGTACAATATATCTGTAGGCAATACACATCGTTGATCCATATGTCAATCTATACATATTTAAACTATCAGATATACTCTAACATTCACTTGTAATTATAGAGGGAACACCACACACAATAAAACTAGAGAATAAGTCGAAAGCATAAGCCAACAAATGACATAGTGTCACCGTAGTGTGAATGCTATATCTGGAGAGAGGAAATCATCAAGTACCACATGCAGATGATAGCTCTTTATGACGAGGTAGCCGTGGATGAGGGTGGTGTTCAAAAGTTATCTTGGCGAGCAGATAGACACGCATAATAACCAACTGTCTAACGGATATAACTCACACAATAGCGAGGAAGATCGGCCCTCGAATATGTGAACTAGATATAGCCTAATGTAACCCAACTATGACATCTATGATTGCCATGTCCTAGAGGTGACAGCGGATGATGCTTACTTGAACCATCGGCAGTTTGATGATGAGGATTGGGCATAGGGGTGAAACCATTATATACCATATAGATATATAGTGACTCCGATATAGATGGATCGACCTTAAGCAACACCATTGCAGCCTGAAGGGCACGCAACAATAACCTTGTTTTCAGAAGGCTCAAAGTTTAAGCATCTACAACAGATGACTAGTAATCAGAGTAAAAGAAAAAACATATAACAGTAGATTGGGCAGCTCCAAACCTTGTACACATACACTGCTCCTTTCCTCCATCTTGTTTCTTTTCCCTCAGAAGACTGGTAGCACTGGCGCCGCCATGCCGGCAAATTTCCAGACCCGACCATCGAACGCTGCTCGTAGCAGAGCTTGCAAAGCAGCCGGGAAGACCCAGGCTGCTACAGCCGGGCCGGGATTCTACCGTTCGGATGCAGCAAGTGAAGGGGAAGGAGGGAATGAACGAACAAAGAGGAAATAAATAAGAGAGGAGGAAAAAGGAAACGAGGAAAGAGAACAAAGTAATGAAAAAAGGGGGGGGAATAGGAGAAGGAAATAAGAGAGAAGAAATATATGATAGAGAAAAAGAAATAAAATGGTACTGGAAGCATGGACTTGTTCGGAGAAATATCCAAAAAGAGTGAAAAATTATATGATAAAATAGGTGTTAGTTGATATAGAGGTTTAATTTATTTGTCAACGAGGGTAGAGAACTGAAGAAGGTTGCCAGAGGCCGACAGAGGCTGCTGAGTAAATCCTTTTCTATAGTGCCTTGCTACAGGGGTTTATCTGAACTGTTCATCTAAATAGTAGATAATATAGATGTGCCCTCTTAAAAAAAGTGAACGTACAAATATGGACCATCTATTAGTGTTGATCAATGACCTAGATAAAACCCCAGATTTAGCAGACTGTAGAAAATTCTGACTTTGGAGGCTCTAGGGGATGGTCGCCTTTGTCCAGACAGCAGGATCAATAGGACCCCCCCCCCCAAAAAAAACATGGACGCTGCCCTGGCGGAGAACAATCTCCCGGATGCGACACAGGAAGAACAATGGAATACTAATGTTAGACCATAGAATCGTAATAACCACTGGTGGCATATGGGAGAGAATAGATTGTACATCAAAGGTGCGTTGTATTGTACATAATAGTATATACATACATACATACATACAGATATATATATATATATATATATATATATTGGAGACAGTTAAACAATTTTGAAACAACCTCATTTATTGCCACTATTTTATCATTTTCCTTCAGAAATCTAATTTACGTTATCAGTTACACCATACAAGTCTTTTAAATTATTCACATGATAACCAATAGAGTACTTCGCTAAGCATATCTTATTTTCCCTTCGATTATGGAGAAAAATTGAATAGCTTTTGAATGGTCCTGCTCCCTTGTTCGTAAACTGTTATTGCAAATGTAACGATGTACTTTTTTCTGGAAAGATCAATGTAGCAATGTACTTGTCAGTTCTCATAGTTACTACTCTCTGAAAGCAGAGCAAAATTTTACCACCAGAACAGGAGACCACTTGGCTTAATTCACATTCGTCAAAGTGTCCATAATCCCAATATAGCACTGAACATGCAATCCTATGTTCCTGGTGGTTGCAAATCCATGGCAAGGGACCTTCTTAACCGGTACGCAATTGTCATCAGATCTTTTTTTGAACGAACCGGCACAAATTGTTATCAGAGGTTCACTTGGTTTTTACATGTTATACAATTCAATATAATATAGATGTATTTTTTTCTAATGACAGGTTTTTGCTGGCAAGTGGAGTACATGAGTTTATTGATATAAGTGAGGTCCAGAAATTTGTAAAGTAGGGTTTATATATATTTCTGTATCATTATATTGGTGAACTCTGTATATATAGAAGTTAGAGCATAGATGGTGTCTAAGCGTCTGCGGTCGACACTTCCCCCGGGTCTGCTCTAGGCAGCCCGCGGAGGTTCCTTTTCGGAGGGGCTAGTCCTCTCGGAGGGTCTACGCGCTATTGGACGAAGGAAGGATATGATTGACACGGGTATTTTTACGTGGTTCGGGCCGCCAGAGCATAAAACCCTACGTCCACGGGAGTGCTTGGAGCACTGGTTTCCTTGAGTGTGTGGATGATCTAGAGGGAGCTGAACTCACCGGAGTTCGAACCCCTTGTAACGTTGCCTACCCGGGCCTTTTATAATCCAAGGCTCGAGCGGCTTACAAGGTGGCCCTGGGGCCCGACAGGTGGCCCTGGGGTGATTTCCTACCAGCTACTGAGTCTTGGCGCTGGGTTCGAGGTCGTCGTCCTGCCACCCTGCCCATGCCGCAAGCTAGGCGTAGCGGCTGATGATGGCAGGGGCGGCAGGGCATGTCTTGTCGCAGCATTTATTGGTCTGCTGCTCCAGACAATGTGCGCCTGTCTTGAATGTGACTGGTTATAGTGCCTCCTGACAGGCGTGCGCCGCGCCTCTTCGTCTTGGGAAGGCACGGGTCTTGAATGCCTTGTACAGTAAAGGCATGGCGCGCCTTTACTCCCGCTGCCTACCACGCCAGGGCGGGCAGCGCTGCACGTGGCCACGTGGCAGGCCCGGAGCTATCCTCTGAGGAGAGTGGAACTCTGGCCCTGCTGGACACGTGGCGCCTTCGGAGCTCGCCCCTGCGGAGGGGCGAGGTCCATCCTTCTGGGCCACGTGGCAGGCCCGGAGCTATCCTCCAAGGGGAAGGGAGCTCCGACCCTACTAGACACGTGGCGCCTTCGGAGCTCGTCTCTGCGGGGGGGGGGGGGGGTGGGGTCCTTAGGCGGTTTCACCCTGAGCGCGGGGGTACCCAGTATTGAGGGTACCGACAGTGGCCCATGGCCCACCTCGGGAGAGGTAACGATCCCGGGGTGGGGCCTTCTCCTTCCTGCGCACTTTCTTGCCTTGAGTATTCCCTGTGCTGGTAGGGTCTCGACGGCCTCGGAGCTTAGCCTCTGAGGAGAGGGTGAGGCCTGGCATCGGAGCTCGGCCCTGTGAAAGGGGGAGGTCCGGCTTCGGAGCTCGCGTATGAGGAGAGGTAGAGGTCTGGCTTCGGTGTTCACCCCGGTGGAGGGGATGAAGACCGGCATCAGAGGTCACCCCTGCTGAGGGGGTGAGGTCTGGCATCAGAGCTTAGCCTCTGAGGAGAGGGTGAGGTGTAAAGGTCCCAAAGATATGAATACAAAGAAACTTGAGTTTGCACAAATGTTGGTGTCATGTGTATGAAAAAGGGGACTGGTTTAAACTTTTCCACATATGATAACACATGAGAGATTCTTCTAAAACCAACTTAGGGTTACTTGCATGTTTGGACCCTAGGTGGATTAAGACCACAGAGTTGAAGTACTCAAGTGCAATAGAAGGGTTTAAAAATCAGGTTTTGAACTAAATGTTCAACTCAAATTTCCAATGAGGGAAGGACACAATGGTAATTCAAACTGTTGTGTTCAAACTCTTGTTTGCAGCAGATAACACAAGAATCAAATTGCATATTTGGATTTTTTAGGTCCAAATTAGTGGATAGGCAAAGTTTAATTAATTTTTGAAAAGGTTTTCTGTTCATTTTTCCAAAAAGGATTTAAATGTGCAAGGAATTCAAATATACATTTGAATTTGGATGGAATTTGTCGAACTATCCAAATGCTGCTCAGTTTTCAACTCCAAACATTTGAATTGGTCACTTGCCAAATTTTGGAGATCTTTTGAGGGATGAGGAAAGACTGCTTGGTGGGACCCAAATGTCATAGAGGTGGTTAAATGGAGAAATATCCCAGTGATTGGTCTCTGTTTCCCTCCTCCATACGAAGCAACCTCGGTTCCCACCGTGCGACACCGAGAGGCACCGAACGACACCTCCTGCTGCGTTTTCCCTCGCGCTGGCGAGCTGTTCTCTCCGTCCTCACCCTCCCAGCCGCGGTCAGCTGTGCCATATCACCGAGGAACCCTCTGTTCTCTCGCTCTCATGCGCTAAAGAAACAGAGAAGCCGCCGCCTCTGTGGAACCATCGGGAGCTGGCTCAACTGGTGCCACAGCGCCCTCCGAGCTGTACAACAACGCTGCGCCATCGTTCCTCACCTCCTGAGCGCAAGCGCTAGCAAGCTCTGGTGTTTTCCGAGCCCTAAACTCCTCCATCCGCGGCGACCTAAAGCTAGCTGACGACCGGGCGCACGTGGGCAGCCCTCCACAGAGGTTGTCAAGCCTGAGAAAACCCGGCCACAGGAGCGCGCTACGGTGGTGCTGCTCTCCTCCAAATCTTGGAGCAACTCGTGAAGGATCGACGGCTAATTTGGAAATTTTGTCCCGGCGACTTCAAACGGAGCATCCGTTACTTGCCGCCAAAATTCTCACTCCCTAATCCTCCATAGCATATCAAATCTTGCACACATGAGCTGGACTAGCCGGCGATCATTTACCTTTTAGCACCCGATGTGTGAAAACCACGGTGCACGGTGTATTTTCCACTTTTCCCAACGGCGGCTATGGTGGGGAGGATCGGGCTCACGGTGAAGGCTAGGTTAGAGCAATCTCCGGCCTGTTTCACCACCAGGACGATCTTCCTTAGCATCCACCAGTGCTGTAGGGTCCTTCCATTGATGTTTTGGCGGGCTAGGTTGGCCGGGCGACGTCGCCGAAAGGGTACCGAGCCACTGCACCATCGCCGGCCATGTTAGAGCCACCACCGGTCGGGGGAAGTGGTCCCATCATGTTCAGCATGTGGAATTAGGCCCTATCGGCGAGGGAGAGAATGGGAGCTGGCCGGACGGCGAATATCAGCGCTGCTTTGGCAAGCCCGGCGGCGCGCGGGCGCGGGAGCGAGAGGTAGAAGACGAGGAGGACAGGCCCGTGCATCAGTCGCTCAGAGAATAGGGATGGGATCTTCTGTTACACGGGATCGTCTGTGACAGTGCGGGAAATATCCCTGTGGCCCCGTGTGGTTTAGCCGAGGAGCTGACACGTGTTGACCGGACCCGCTGTCAGAAGTTTGAACTTTTCCCGGTTAATTCGAATTCCAGAATTTCCCCAAACTTTAGAACCTCATAACTTGTGCTAGGAAGCTCCAAATTTAGTGATTCAAATTGGGTTGGATTTATATTGAATAGCTATATCCAGATATGCAACCGAATTTGTATGAAATCCAATATTTTATTCTGGAAAATCCTTTAAATATTTTCAGAAAACGAATTTTAGAGGGAGTTTGATTTATCCAAAAATCCCCAAATTTTGCCAGAATATTCCTTAGGGTGTTATCAAACTCCTGTAAAAGTTTCAGCTCATTTGTAGTTGATTTGATTAGGGGAATTCAGGTTTAAATTTACTGCGTTCAAATGAGGACAGAAACAATTTCAGAAAATTTCCAAAACTTGGAAATTCAGTCCTAGGAAATTCTTAGCTCCAAAAATCCTAGGAAAATTCATACATACTCCCTGAGCTATGTTTGAAAGTTTAGCTCACTTGAATTTGTATTAAAGTGCAAGGTTATTCAGAATTAATTCCTTTTTGCCTAAATGCTTAGGGAATTGTTCTGAGTGATCTACTCATTGAAAGATTCCAAATTTTGGTCAAGATGACTTTCTTGTGACAAGGAACTCACAAGAAAATTTCCAGCTCCATTGGAGCCCTGGATCAGTAATGTTCTGTTCAACGGCATTAGGTGATAACCACCCAAGTGATGAACCCCACTTATCACTTGATCATAATACTTTAACCCAAACCCAAACCACTAGCACCAGTGTCATTTTAAATTCTTAAACAGAGTTCCAGTTTTAAACTTGTATTTAGAACTTGTTAGCAAAAGTTTTACAAACAAACATGTATGCATATTCATTACGTGTAGTATCTATGTGGAGAATTTGAAGTTATCGGAGTGGAGATCAAGGAAGGAGGAAAACAATTGATCAAGCCAAGTGGTCTTCACTAACTGAACTATATATATAAGTCCCCTGCAAAACAAAGGCAAGCCTCGGTTTGCATAAAAAAAATTACAAGTTTTTATTTGTATTCACTTTATAATGTCTAGCATTTTGTTTATTGCATTAAGTCTAGATGGTATGAAACTCCAAATGCATGACCCAGAAAACCCTGGAGTACAATGTAGAGTAGGTTTTTAATTGATTATATAACTGCTGATCTCAAGTCAATAAAAGTGGATTAAAAGAGGCATAACTCAAGTGGGCAGTTTCCTACTCGTGAACCGCGATTAAGGGGGATGAATCGGAAGAGTTGGGAATTGATCCTCATAATTGGGAATGGAGACCGGGCAGTGGATGGAAGGCTCAAGGACGTGTTTCTGTGAAACTAGTCTATGTCTGAGTCGATTAAGGCCCGTTCTTGTGTGCGGCCCGTTGGACAAGTTTGAGTTGTGTACCGGATGCATCTGGCTATATGGGACCCAGGAAACCGATGTAACATGTTAACCTGGGTGTCGAGGCATACCTCACCGTTTGATGTAGATGCTGAAAGGATAGAGAAGTCGGCTCTACGAGGGTTTGCCGTAGTGAGACTTAATCCCAGTCGGTGGGACTGGTTCGACATTTGGATGTCGTGTGAAAGGTTGCCACGTATGACGTCAGTGGTGGTTGTTGTGTGCAACATCGAGTACAGGCGTACGTGTCGTGTCAGCCGGGTGTTTTTGATTGCAATCACCGTCGCTCGCGGAATGGACCGAGCATACTTGTTCTCTGCGTCGTGATGTAGTAATACACTGAATTTAATTTCCACCTTGGGCTAGCAGTGTCAAGGCAAAGTATTTCTTGTTTGATTGTGGAGTCTCGACGTTGTTGGCGCAAGGTCTGTATGGGGCTATGGTAGCTCACTAAAGTTACTTTCATCTCGGGCAAGTGACATCGAGATGAAGCGTTTCTTGTTTAATTGTGGAGTCTCGATGTGAATTGTGCAAGGACTATAAAAGTTGCTTAAAACTTAAAGTAAGGATTCCCCTTTAGCTCAAGTTCATCCTTTGTGCAAACTGCTATATTCAGCCCTCTATTTTCAGCATGTAGAGTTTCTTGACTAGGGTGACGGTTAAGTCTTGCTGAGCTTCGTGCTCACGGATACTGCATAAGTTGTTTTGCAGGTAATAACTGTACGCTGATATGTATGGGTGTCCGATGAGACTCGGAACTCTCTGAGTGGTGAACTCATGGCAATCCCCGGCCGCTGCTATTGTGATAGTGTTGCTAGCGAGAAGGGTCCACGGGCTGGGCATCTTCTCTGTTGCTTAGCATAGGTATGAGACGTGAGTTGTATTAGTCTTCCTCTATAGATTATTTGGAGAAGTATTTATAAAAATTACACTTTGTAAGCTTCCACTTGATTTATGTTATATGATGCTTTATTATGAGTGTTGTTGGGTGCCGCATCGCACGGCACCACCCAATGCGATTCCCGGGCGAGCGGCACGGCCTCATGACCGGGACCGGGCCCTCACAGCGTGGTATCAGAGCCGCATTGGTGATAGCGCACGGAATAAGGATCGTATTACGATAAAAACTTAGGATACGGTGAGGAAACGGTATTAGGCTCACATAAGGACTATAGTAGTATAGTTACTTAAAGTGGCATGACTAACATACTTGTTATAATTCTGAATTTTAATTATGTAACGACGCACCTACGCTCAGGTAAGAATGGTAAGGAACGCTACCGAAAGCAGTTCAATTTCGGTTAGGTCCCCTGACGAGGAAAGTGGTTCAGGGATAGGTCTCGCAGCTTGGTGTGAGACGTCAATATGAAACTCTTGGACTCTTCATATTCCTGAGTTCATATGAAAGTCTAATCCCTAGCGTGCATTAAGTAACGCGATGGTGTGTTCTTCTGGAAATAGCCCAGGAGGACATTCGCAACGCTTGCCATCGGCACGCCCTGCAGGGCAGTAGGTGGTATCCGTTGGGTTGATAACATTCCCAACCGTGACGACCCGTTTGCGCTCTACTCAGGTTCCCTGTCATGTGGTGTGAAAACGCGACCATGTACCTTGAGACCTGACTTGACTCAAGGACGGTTCGTATGGAAATGATACAGGGCGTATGTTTTTAGTATGATATGGAACTGCCTGAAATGAGAAAAACCTATGTGTGCATCATCATTGAGTGCTCTTCTGCAGGTACTAACCACGTACGTATCCCGTGTGGTACACGTGTGCGAGAGACCGTCTTAGTGCCACTGATAATACGTATATGCCGGTATAATCCTGTTAGGAATTTTCTTTTGGTGAGGCTACGTAGTACCGATATGCTTCTTACGGTGCATTGACGCCATACTAAACTTAATAACCCGTTTCCTTTGAAGAAATGACCCATGAACTAACTTTCAACTAAAAATGGAAGTTTGAAACAAATATTATTTATTGAACTCTTATTTTGAGCTAAGATTCAAATGAGAGAATGTCTAGGTTTCAAAGATTTCAAAAACAGAGTGCTCTGTTTTCGGCAGGAATTCTTGCTGGACTTTAACAGAGCATAACTCTGAGTAGCTTTAACCAATTAAGGTGTATGATACAGTTCTGGAAATATTTTCAAGTGCTCTACAACTTCTTGTAGACCTCCAGAGCAAAATAACAATTTAAGTGGGTGAAAAGTCCAGTTGAAGGCAAACTGTCCAGAACCAGTACAGCGGAAAAACCTCTCTGGACCTTTCTGTTTTTAAGCCATAACTTCCTGTAGAAAAATCTCTAAGGAGCCTGTGATACACCGTTGGAAAGGTTATGAGATATTCAACATTGTTGTAGTTCATAGTTGGTTCAGATTCATATTGTATCTGTGTATACAACTGTGATAAGTCAGCCACATACAAAGGAGATGCTGGCAAAATTTTATCCAAAAATTCTACCAACTTTGAGCAATCATAACTTTTGGTACAGAAGTGATATGGAGGCATTTGAATATTCTTTGGAAATATGTCAAAGTTAACTTTAACTTTGATATTCAACTTGAGTTATGAATGTGCTTTAAACTGGATAAAAAATCTGGTTTGTTTGAGGATCGACCAATCTGCTTTTAAATCCTTGCTGTTAGTTACATCAGTTTGCACTGAAATCGTTTTGCTTACATGTTAAGATTTCATTATCAGTGTTTCACTACTTTGTTCATGGAATAAATTAAGTGATAGTGTTGAACTGATAATGAACTCTTGCAATTGTAGCATGGTGCGAACTCGTTCCTTGGGTGAAGTGGGTGGTTCCAATGGTGGTGGTGGTGATAACTCTCCACAGCGGGAGCAGAGAGCTCCGCAACCGCAGCCGCCACCAGGACTTTCGCCTACGGTCACAATGGCGGACATTCTGGCTGCCATGACGGGTGCAAGCGATGAGCGAACCGACTTGCTCCGCACCCTGGTGATGAATAAGTCCCGTCAAGGGGGATGTTGTCAGGGCCTCAATTTTTGACACATATTTGAAGTGTTCATCACCACACCACACACCTCATTTGAAGCAAGTTGATGAACACAAATGAAGAGCAAGTAACCACCATCAACATGCTCATTAGAGAACAAACTCACATATTGCAAAAGTGGTATTTCCCACATGTGATATAGAGGGGCTGGGCATATGAAAACTCCTACACATTGCTAAGGATGTCCATGCCAAGTTTCACCCAAATTCAAAACCTTTTTGAGGTCATTTTGGGTATAGCTAGAAAGAGGGCAGTTTGAAACCATATTCAAATTCAAACTGTTTTTATCCCATGAATTCAAAAGTGGGAGGCATATTCTTATTCAGCACATTTTTGTGAGCTCACACACCAATTTTCACTCCATTTGGAGTTGTTCTTGACAGGAGCTAAGTGGGGCAAATTGAAACCTTATTTGAATTTCAAACTAAACATGTACTGAAATTTATCCAAACCAAACCCAATTTGAATTCTAACCAATTCAAATGGCTCATGGGTGAATAATTTGAATCACCATGGGTATTTTGGGGCTTACTGTTTACAACAGTGATGAGGAGTTAATTTCAGAGGTTAAACTGGAGTGTGGGACCCACATGTCATAGAGAGAAGGGGGAAGACTTGCACACAAAGTCACAGCCTCGGTGGGAAATTCCACCGAGCAGCTGTCGGCTGTGCCACCGAGAAGCCACCGGCGCCACCAGCTGCTTCCTTCTTCGCGCGCTGGCGCCAAGGGCGGCTTGCTCGCGCCTCCACGCGACCGGCACCGCCTCAGCCCGAGCGAAGACCCGCTGGCTTTATCCCCTCGCGTGTGACCCCGAGCAGCGGTAGTTTTTCTCCCCGAAGCTCTCTGCTCGATCAGGAAAACCAGCAAACGATCGCTCCTTCCTTCCCTGAGCTGCTAGACAGCACCCTTAGATCGCACTCCACCTCCCCGACACCAAAAACCCCGAGCTCCGACCTCCCTTGCCCGAGAACGATCGCCACAGCGGCGACCTAACCTCAGCCGAAGTTCAGGCGCTCGTGGACAGCGTTCCACGGGAGCTTTCACGGTCAAGCAAGGGCTGCAGCAGGAGCGCACAACAGCCGTGTTGCTCTCCTCCAAGTTTGGAAGCAAACCGTGAAGAATCCCCTGCGAATTTCCAGTTTTTACTCCGGCGACCTTAAACTGAGCTTCCGGTATGGATTCTTCAAATTCTCGCTCTAAGATCCTTCTCTAGTTATCAAATCTTGCACATAGACGCTGGACTAGCCGGCGATCAGTTTCCTTTCTGCATCCGTGGCATGAAACCGACTAGGAGTGACGAATTTTGAGCTCGATCGAGGGCGTTCATGGCGGGCACGATCGGTCACACGGTGCCTACCGACTTGCCGCCATCTTTGAACCCTTTTGACACCTTGTCGAGCTTCCTAGAGGTGTACTGATGCTGTAGAACCAATTGTTCAAGGTTTTGGCGGGGTAGAACCCACGGCCGACGGCGCCGAACCTCAACCGAGGCCGCCGCACGTCGCCGGGCTATTTCCGGTCACCGCCAGCTCGAACTTTCCCCTGGCGGCGAGTTTCAGACCAGGTGATGGCCGGCAGCAGCAAGCCGGCAAGCTCAGAATCGGCTCTGGCGAGGGGAGGCGGCGCGGGCGCGAGGGCGCGTCGGGAGGAAGACGAAGCCGGCTGGCCCACGTGTCAGCGGCTTAAAAATTTAAATCGGGATCGGGTGTGGCTGGGATCGGTTGTGCTGGCGTGCAGGAACCCCGCAGACCACGGTGTGCCGTCGCCTCGGCGTGCGACGCGTGTCCCCGGGGCCCACCCGCAAGTTTAAACTTTTTCCCCGATTTTCAGATTTCCTTCAAACTTCAAATCCTCATAACTTTGGCTAGAAAGCTCCAAATCGAGTGAACCAAATTTTGTTGGATTCAGCTCTCTGAGTACTTTCCAGAAAATCAAGTTTCACTTCATGAAAATCCTTATTTCTCCAGAATTAATTCCTCAAAGTTAAAATTTTGGGAATTTTAACTGGAGAATCCTTCGGAGGAAAATCCTGAAATTTTTCTGGAATGTTCACCAAAATATCCCTGAACTACCATAAAAATTTCAGATCCATTTGAGATCATTTGATCCACATAATGGTGTGATTAGTGAAACTGTCCAGAGAAAATAGAAAATGTTCAGAAACATTTTCAGAATTTTCTCTGAAATTGTTTAGCTCATATCTTTAGCTAGGAACCTCCAAATTAAGTGAGACCAACTCCATTAGAACCCTCTGAAAATCTAGTTTTCAGAAAGTCATAGTTTGTTTCATGAAAATCCTTAGAACACCCTGAAAGCCTTTAATTAAGGTCATGTACAGACTTAATTGTGGAGGGCTCAAATGAGCTTTGCTGCAACTAAAACTTGACCAAGTTTCTGTTTAGGTTGTGACCAAGCCATAGTAAAAGTTTCACAGTCATTGGGTCTGCCTTGTAAGAGTATAGACTTCACAAGTTAAATTCAATCAAATGCATTTAAATTAATACATATACTTGTATATCATGTAGTCGCTAAGGTCGAGGAGGAACCCGAAGTCCTAGACTTCGTTACTCCGGAGGAGCAGCTACCCTACGACTAAGAGCAGCAAGGCAAGCTCCAGTTTGCATTAACTTTTTACAAATGTTTATTGTTTTGAGCACTTATTTGAGTATTCTTGCATTAGAGTCTTGTACGAAAACCCAATTGCATAGCCAAGAAACACCATGGGTTGGGTTTAGGATTGCAAACCCCGTTAGCTACTGCAATGCTAAAATAATGTAGGATTCGGTACAAGTCGAGTAGTTGGAACTACTCACGAGCATAGGCTAGAGGCACTCAACTCGGGTAGAGATAGCACATGATACACATGGCAAGAAAGATGAGACCGAGCGGAGAGTAAGGGCAGCAGGACGTTGGGGCCTGTGTGCTGTAGCTCCATTTGTGTCGATTGAGGACCGAGCCGTGTGCAGGCCTGTTGAATAAGCTAGAACAGTACCGAAGACATACCGGCTATATGGGAACCGGGAAACTGATGTAACTCGGGTAGCTGGGTATTGAGGCATTGCCCGTCGTTCAGAGGGTAGGTTGAGAGCTCGAGGTGTAAATCGGCTGGCGACACTGAGATGCGCGTGCAGAGACCTCTTGCTCGGGACGATGGGACTGGTTCAATATTTGGCTGACGTGCGAAAGGTGGTTGCGTACGGCGTCCGTGATGGTTGTTGTAGGCAACATCGAGTACGGGCGTACGTGACGGGTTATTCGGGTAACCCTGCAGGTGTAAATCGAATATAATCGCCGTCCCTCGCGGTCAGTGAGTACCACATGTTCACTGTACCGTAACGTAGAAAGAACAGACTAGTTACATGTTAAAATGATGCTGATTGAAAGATGGACCTGATTGCTAATGATTTGCTGTAGTTTAGAGCTAACCAAAGTTCTTTTCAACTTTGGGCAAAGTACATGAGAGAAATGCGTTTCTTGTTTGATTGCGGCTCTCTCATGTGGCTTAGCGTAAGGTTCTCCACAACCTGCTGCTAAAACTTGAAAGTAAGGTTCCAATAATTAGGCGAGTCCTTTGGAAATTGTTTTATCTCATGTACACATCACCCCTCATATAGAAGTTCCATGTTTAGGAGAGACGAGTCAGTCTTGCTGAGCCTTCGTGCTCACTGCTTGTGTTTGAAGCTTTGGCAGGGTTCTATGAGGAAGGGACTCCCGAGGAGGAGACGGAACCCCAGGAGGGGAACCCCGTCGAGTGGGAGTCATGCACGCCGCCGTGTTAGTGTGCGTGTGTGCTAGCAAGGACACGTTCACGGGCTGAATGTGAACTTGATGCTTAGTCTATACCCGTGAGTGTAGACTTGACCTATTTTGATGTAAACATGTTCATAAACCACTTTATGTAATATAAACTCTTCTTCCGCTTTGCACCTTTGATGTGTGTTATCCGGTGCTGTGCAACGCAGCACCCCTCAGCGTGATCCTGGCTCGACAAGACTGTGGGGTCGTGTCAGATGTCAAGATGAAGACTTGCGCCAACCTCAACTGAATTCCTATGTTGAGTTCTTAGCAACTCAACCACCGGTTTTCATTGAAGCTGAGGATCCTCTAGTGGCGGATAGCTGGATTCGTACCATTGAGTCTAAGTTCGGGTTGCTCCAATGCACCGAACATCAGAAGGTTTTATACGCGGCGCAACAACTTCACGGGTCCGCCAGTGCATGGTGGGCAAATCAACTCGCCTCCCTACCAGCTGGACATGATTTTACATGGACAAAATTCCGGAAGGCATTTCTTGCATATCATGTTCCTTCCGGAATAATTCAGCGAAAACTCGAGGAGTTTCTGGTCTTAAAACAAGGAGGGAGGGATGCATACGAGCATTCGCGAGTGTTTAACAAACTGGCACAGTATGTGCCTGAACATGTGAACACTGAGGCACAAAAGTGCGAATGGTTCTTCCGCAGCCTCAACCCCAAGTTAAAGGAAAAACTCGTCTTAGCTGATCGAAAGAACTTCAACGAATTGATGAGTGCTGCCATCATGGTTGGGGATGCTCAGCGAGAAGTTCAGGCTGAGAAAAGAAAGAAGCGTATACCACCAGAGAGTAGCCGTAGTGCTCATAAATACAGGGTGGTATACAGTACCTTGAACTGTCAAACAATGCAGCCGGCTCGACGACTCCAGCAATATTCGGGTCGTTCATCCCAATAATCTGAATTCGGACAGCTGCAACAACGGTATAGGCAGCCACATTATTCTGTGCCTCAAGTGTTCTTGCCGCTGCAGAATACAACTAGTGTCCGTACTCAGAGCAACCAGGAACCGGCTGAGAAACCGTGCTTCACGTGCGGGTATTTGGGTCACATCAGCAGGAAGTGTCCAGAAATGATACGCCACAGAGGAACTGCACCGGAGCAGGGTATAAATCAACCCCGTGCTCAGCTCCAAGGAACAGCACAAAAGTCCGGATGCATTTTTCATACAGCTCCAAGGGCAGGCCTGGCGCAGTGGTAGAGTCTCTCCACTTGTGTCCTGGAGGTCCTGGGTTCGAATCAGCCTCCTTGCAAAATAAGCAAGGGGAAGGCTGCCTAGAAATTCCCTTCCCCAGACCCCACAACGTGTGGGAGCTTTCAGCACTGGGTATGCCCCTTTCTAGAGGATGTGCCGGACGGGGCACCTGTGATAGCGGGAATGTTCACCCTCAATGAACTGCCCGTATTAATTTTATTTGATTCTGGAGCTCACACAATATCATTAGCAGGTTATTTGTGTGCAAAGCTGAGCTCTCCACCTCTACACCGAAGGATCACTACCTTATCCGCTCACCTGGAGGAAATATAGCTGCTAATGAAGTAGTGGTCAAAGCACCCTTGTGCTTAGGTGGAAAATTATACCCCACAACCCTCATTGTATTAGAGGGGCAGAAGATCGATGTGATCTTAGGAATGGCGTGGATGAACTACCACGGGGCTGTTCTGGACATCGGTCCACGGATTGTTAGCTTGGACTCTCCGATCTACGGTCTTCAGACACTCATACTTGAAGCCGTGGATTCTAAAAATCCAGTTGTATACCACAGTATGACCATGAAACTGGAGGATATTCCGGTGGTCCGCGAGTACCTAGATGTGTTTGCTGATGATCTTCCAGGGATGCCACCTGAAAGGGACGTGGTATTCAAGATCGAGTTAGCACCGGCAACCACACCGATATCTCGGAGGCCGTACAAAATGTCTCCGAAGGAATTAGCTGAACTGAAAGAACAACTAAAGGACTTAATGGACAAAGGGTTCATCCGACCAAGCTCTTCGCCATGGGGCTGTTCAGCCCGCTTTGTGAAGAAAAAGGATGAGTCACTTCGGTTATGTGTGGATTATCGGCCGCTGAATGCAGTGACGATCAAAAATAAATATCCACTGCCGCGGATTGATATATTATTTGATCAGTTGGTGGGTGCCAATGTATTCTCCAAGATGGACTTACGGTCCGGTTATCATCAGATAAGAATCAGAGCGGAGGATATACCGAAGACGACTTTCTCGACTAGATACGGGCTCTATGAGTATCTAGTCATGTCTTTCGGGCTAACAAATGCACCCGCACATTTCATGTATCTCATGAATTCTGTATTCATGCCAGAGTTGGATCAGTTCGTCGTGGTTTTCATCGACGACATTCTAGTATATTCGAAATCGGAAGAATAGCACACCAAACATCTCCATATTGTGCTCCAACGATTGCGAGAACATAAGCTGTATGCCAAATTCAGTAAGTGTGAATTTTGGATCAGCAAGGTACCATTTTTAGGCCACATTATTTCAGCGGAGGGTGTGGCCGTAGATCCAACCAAAATTGAGCAAGTCTTGAAGTGGGAGTCTCCGACATCTGTTCATCAAATCCGCAGTTTTCTAGGACTAGCGTGTTATTACCGGATGTTTATTCCCAGCATCTCGAAGGTAGCTAAAACCAATGACAGAACTATTGAAGAAGAGCAGCAAGTATGTGTGGATAGAGGCCTGTGAAGAGGCATTTTAAACATTGAAGAAACATCTCACAACGGCACCGGTTTTAGCCCAACCGGATACAACAAAGCCATTTGATGTTTATTTTGATGCCTCAGGCATTGGACTTGGCTGCGTCTTAATGCAAGATAGACGTGTGATTGCGTATGGGTCTCGTCAACTCCGCAACCACGAGCAGCACTACCCTACTCATGATCTAGAACTCGCTGCGGTGGTGCTTGCATTGAAGATGTGGAGGCACTACTTACATGGAAATTTAGTGCACCTCTACACCGACCATAAGAGCCTCAAATATATATTCACTCAGAAGGATATTAATATGAGGCAGTGGAGATGGATGGAATTAATCAAACACTATGAGCTCGAGATCCATTACCATCCGGGCAAAGCTAACGTGGTGGCTGATGCACTCAGTCGTAAGTCCCACGTGAATAACTTGTCAGTTGTTCTGGATGAGGATGAAGAACCAAGCTTGCAGGTGATTCCATATGGGGCGTGGTATAATCTTTCTCTCGTGCCTACTATTAGAGAAGAGATTGTACAAGCCCAGAAGAGAGATAAAGAAATACGGAAAATCCGGGAAAGAATCACTGAGGATAAAATGAAATGTTTCCGGGAAGATGATCAAGGTGTGTTATGGTTTAACAACTGTATCGTGATACCCCGGAACCTGAAGCTAAGGAAGAAAATTCTGGATGAAGCCCATATGTCCAAGTACTCGATACATCCAGGAAGCAATAAGATGTATCAAGACCTGAAGACAAAATTTTGGTGGACTCGGATGAGGCGAGAAATTACCAAATATGTATCCAAGTGTGATACATGTCGGCGAGTCAAAGCTGACCATATAAAGAAAGCTGGGATGCTGCAATCATTAAACATTCCGGCATGGAAGTGGGAGGACATCAACATGGACTTTATTGTTGGACTGCCTCTCACATTCAAAAAGCATGACTCCATTTGGGTGATTGTTAATCGTTTAACAAAATCAGCCCACTTCATCCCAGTGAATACGAGATTTTCAACTAAGCAATATGCAGAGTCGTATCTCTCAAGAATTGTGTGCTTGCACGGAGTCCCAAAACCATCATATCCGATCGAGGTTCTATATTTGTTGCTCGTTTTCCCGCCTCCGCTAGAGTAAACGGCTTGAGTGTTGATTGGCACGTTTTCCCGATCGTACCCTTCGCCGTGTATCCTCACGGCCTCTCTCCCATACTTTTCCTAAAAGGAGTAAAATTGCTTATTAGTAACAACAAATTAGTAACAACAGAATTGATAAGTTTTGATAACTTACCAGTCGATCGGGCCACGACCTGACTGCACTCCCCAGGTTGGGATGGGTCCTTATGACCCCGCTTCCAGACGGCAGTGTCGGTCGGTACCTGACCGGTCTCGCGCTCTTGTGTCGGTCGGTTGGTACCTGACCACCTTTCTTGTTCCAACTAGTGTACATCCCTCTACGGTCTTCACCCATGTTGGAGGCTACGGATTAAAGAGGGAGAAAACATCATTAATTTCTACTTCTATTGGGACAGATAGGTCCTAAACCCACCCAAGAGTGACCGAGATGAACGTGCATCTGACGAGATGCCAGGTCTGAATCCAGACGAAAATTCGGTAGCATAACGCTGCTGTTCTCCGACTGCACGCCCGATAATGGTGAAGCAGAGAACATCAGGGTTACACTGGCGAAATCTCGTCCGGATTGAGACCCACGTCTCGTCGTAGGCACACCCCCTCGGTTACTCTCAGGCTGTCCAAAAGGAGACAATTCCGAACCTACCCAGCTCACATGCGTAACGCATGTGAGACGGATCGGTTCGAAACGGGTGATGCATATTTTAAAGGTTCATGTTACTCATTCATTTTTGAGTCATTTATGAGAGAGAGAGAGAGAGAGAGAGAGAGAGAGAGAGAGAGAGAGAGAGGAAAGCACGAAAGAACTCGCGGGTCTGCGTCCATGCGACCTAATCCTTCGGCATGTCCGGGGTCTCAGGAACAACGGGAGAAGACGAAGACAAAGCCCGCTGGTCTTTCGCTGGGGGATCCTTGTACCCTTCTGCGACAGGTCACGGCGGTTGAGCGGTCAAGCATTGGAGGGAGGTCAGTCAGGCGCTGCGCCTGGACCGACAGCTCTCGTCGAGCGTCTCTCTGAGTCCTTGGGTGCTCGAAGCTCCGTGTATGTCTCGTGTACACTGTCGTTTTCCAACGAGTGCTTCGCGTCCGCACTGGCACCGTTCAACTCAAAGCCTGGCTCGATAGATGTCCTACTATTAATTATCACTAAACGTTGTGCAGCGAATAATTATCACTTAATTTTCGAACAATTTTCACGCAAGTAATTAATAGACAAAATATATTTATTAAAAAATGACTCAAAGAGGGCACGAACGAAGTCCGGCGGTGGCGGGGTGGGATGCCGGGGGACAAGAGGGGGGCCTGCTGGGGGCCAGGGGAGCAGCGGGGGCCAGGGGAAGGGCTGAGAGGCGGGCTCAGGCTCGGGGGGCGTGAGGCATCCGCGGTAGCGGCGCGAGGGCTGGACGCCTAGGCGTCACCTTGAAAACACTAAATTAACTAAAACACTAAATTGCCTAGGGGCTGGGGCAGCGAGGATGGGGAGTAAAGAAAAAATAAATATCTAAAATAACTAAAATCAATCAACTAATAATTTAACTTAATTAAACAACTAATCAATCAATTAAACAACTAATGAATCAATTAAACAACTAATGAATCAATTAACTAAATTAAATAACTAAAATAAAAAACAATTTCTAAAATAACTAAAATCAATCAATACTAAATTAACTAAATTAAACATCTAATGAATCAATTAAAAAACTTAAATAACTAAAATAACTTAGATTGAACAAATAATCAATCAATTTTGGACCATGTTCACATTATTCAAGTAGGATGTGGCGCGGCAGCGGGGTCGGCGGAATCCGGTGCGGCGGTCGGGTCGGCAGAATCCGGTGCGGTAGAGGCCGGGGCAGCTGCGGCCGAGCGGTGGCGAATGGGTCGGCTGCGGCCGGGGAGGCGGCTGACGGGGTGGAGGGTGGGGCGGTGGTGGCCGGGGCAGCGTGGCCGGGGTGGAGGGTGGGGCGGCGGCGGCCGGGGAGGCGGCGGTCGGGGAGGCGGAGGCCGGGGCGACAGCGGGGTCCGTCGGCGGCTCGTGCGACGGGCGGGGCGGCGCTTCGGGCGGTGGGCAGCGCTTGGGAACGGCGGCGGGGGCTCGGCCGACCCGGGCCTGTGGGTATACAAGACTTATTTACGACAGCCAAACCCTTGCCGTCATAAATAACTAGTTATTTACGACAGCCTAAGTCAAGCCATCGTAAACAACTTTTTATTTACGATGGCCAGAGTTGGCCGTCGTAATTAATTTAACATACGACGGCCAACCCTAGAGCCGTCGTAAATTAATCTAGCCGTTGTAAATTGGTTTGTTTCCTGTAGTGCTTGTGTGTTTAGCTCTGCCTGTGCCGATTGAGGACCATGCCGTGTGCAGCCATGTTGGACAAGTTTGATCTATACTGATTACATACTGGATATATGGCCACAGAAAACCAATGAAACATGGTCTGGTTGTTGAGGCATTGCTCGCCATCTTATAGGTGTTATTTGAGGGCAGCAAGGTGTAAATCTGCTGATGGGCAACATTGAGGAAGGGTGTTCTGTTTATAGACCTCCTGCTCGTGATGGTAGGACTAGTTCAACGATTGGGTGTCCTGTGAAACGTTGTCATCTACGACATCAGTGGAGTGTGCCTCAGGAAGCTTCCGGAATGGGCTTACATTTCGTCGTGTATACCTGGTGTCCTCTGATTTGAATCACCATTCCCCGCGGTTATATGAGTACCACTTATTCACTGAGTTCTGACGTAGTAAGAAAGAGTAGATGGATTTGATGAGAAACATTGCTGTTATGAATATTCATTGTATGATAACTTGTATGTTTTAGTGATAGTGCTCACTAAAGTTATATTCCATGAACATTAAATTGTTGTTTAAAAACTTAAAGATAAGAATTCACTTATAGGTGAGTTTCTATATGAAATGCTCATTTTTCTAAATCTATGTTTCTATCATGTAGAGGTTCATGTGTAGTTGAGATAGATAAGTTTTGTTAAGCCTTTGTGCTCATGATCGCTATATAAGTTGTTGTTGAAGGTGAGTGGCCAACGTGGCTTCGTAGGAGGAAGAATTCTGACGCCACACTCCCTTTAGGGTATATGGCTGAGTGGAAACCCTACACGCCGCCATGAGTGTTCGTTGCTGCTAGTGTGGACCGTCCACGGGCAGGATGGGTTCATTTTTTATTAGCTTAGGCTTAAGAGTGTGAGCTAAAAATAAAATACTTCCGTTGTAGATAAATTTTGTATGTAAACTAATTTGTACATTGAACTATGTAAATTTAAGCTTATGTTATGTAATATGGTTCCCTTTTATATGTTTTTTAGGTGTCGCATCGCAAGACAACATCCAATACGATTCCTGAAAATGTCAGAACCCCGCACAACAGGAAAACGAATTATTTTCGTGAGCCAGATTTTGGCCGACGAAAATATTTGTTTTTGTGAGCCATAAAAGGCCGACAAAAATATATTTATTTTCGTGGGCTACCCATGAAAATAAATTTATTTTTGTCGGTTTATTTTTGTGAGTTTCTGGCCCATAAAAATAAGGTCTAAACCCATGAATATATGTATTTTCGTGTGTTTTTTATATATTTTGATGGGCCAATCGTATTCTTGTAGTGCGGGTCCTCACATCTATTTTAGAGAAACCGCTAGAGTAACAGCTACGGGTCCCAACGCCGGAGGCAACTTTTCTAGGTTGCATCTAAAAAGGCCCACAATGCAGTCCTTGAGGATACCGTGAACAGAAAAATAAAATTACATGAGTATCTTTCAAAGAACAAATGAGCTCTGAAAATAATTTAGCCTGCTGAAATGGCTGCAGTTATGATAGAATAGACAATGTTGCTATAATATAACATCACTAGTTACAACTTACATGGTTCACTATTAAACGGACCAAAGAATGTATAACCATTGTACTCTCCCAAGTCCTGATGGTAGTGAAACCTTTCCTATATTTCTTGCCATCTATGCTCTAACTTCTATATATACAAAGTTTACAAATATAATGATACCGAAATATATATAAACCCTACTTTACAAATTTCTGGATGTCACTTATATCAAGAAGCTCATGTACTCCACTTGCCAGCAAAAACCTGTCATTAGAAAAAAATACATCTGTGTTATATCGAATTGTATAACATGTAAAAAACAAGTGAACCTCTGATAACAATTTGTGCCGGTTCGATAAAAAAAAGATCTGATGACAATTGCGTACCGGTTAAGAAGGTCCCTTGCCATGGATTTGCAACCAACAGGAACATAGGATTGCATGTTCAGTGCTATATTGGGATATGGACACTTTGACAAATGTGAACTAAGCCAAGTGGTCTCGTGTTCTGGTCGTAAAGTTTTGCTCTGCTTTCAGAGAGTAGTAACTATGAGAACTGTCAAGTACATTGCTATATTTGCAATAACAGTTTACGGACAAGGGAGCAAGAGCATTCGAAAGCTATTCAATTTTTTCTCCATAATCGAAGGGAAAATAAGATATGCTTAGTGAAGTACTCTATTGGTTACCATGTGAATAATTTAAAAGACTTGTATGGGGTAACAGATAACGTAAATTAAATTTCTGAAGGAAAATGTTAAAATGGTGGCAATAAATGAGGTTGTTTCAAAAATGTTTAACTGTCTCCAGTATATATATATATATATATATATATGTATGTATGTATGTATGTATGTATGTATGTATGTATGTATGTATGTATGTATGTATGTATGTATGTATGTATGTATGTATGTATGTATGTATGTATGTATGTATGTATGTATGTATGTATGTATGTATGTATGTATGTATGTATGTATGTATGTATGTATGTATGTATGTATGTATGTATGTATGTATGTATGTATGTATGTATGTACGTATGTATGTACGTACTGTACGTACGTATGTACGTACGTATGTACGTACGTATGTATGTACGTACGTACGTACGTACGTACGTATGTATGTATGTATGTATGTATGTATGTATGTATGTATGTATGTATGTATGTATGTATGTATGTATGTATGTATGTATGTATGTATGTATGTATGTATGTATGTATGTATGTATGTATGTATGTATGTATATACTATTATGTACAATACAACACACCTACTATGTACAATCTATTCTCTCCCATATGCCACCAGTGGTTATTACGATTCTATGGTGTAACATTATTATTCCATTGTTCTTCCTGTGTCGCCTCCGGGAGATTGTTCTCCGCCAGGGCAGCGTCCATGTTTTGTGGTGGGTCCTATTGATCCTGCCGTCTGGACAAGACGACCGTGCCCTAGAGCCTCCTAAGTCAGAATTTTCTACAGTCTGCTAAATCTGGGGTATTATCTAGGTCATTGATCAACACTAATAGATGGTCCATATTTGTACGTTCACTTTTTTAAGAGGGCACATCTATATTATTTACTATTTAGATCAACAGTTCAGATAAACCCCTGTAGCAAGGCACTATAGAAAATGATTTACTCAGCAGCCTCTGTCGGCCTCTGGCAACCTTCATGCTGGATAATTAGTTCAGTTCTCTACCCTCGTTGACAAATAAATTAAACCTCTATATCAACTAACACCTATTTTATCATATAATTGTTCACTCTTTTTAGATATTTCTCCGAACAAGTCCGTGCTTCCAGTACCATTTTATTTCTTTTTCTCTATCATATATTTCTTCTCTCTTATTTCCTTCTCCTATTTCCCCCCCCTTTTTTCATTACTTTGTTCTCTTTCCTCGTTTCCTTTTTCCTCCTCTCTTATTTATTTCCTCTTTGTTCGTTCATTCCCTCCTTCCCCTTCAGTTGCTGCATCCGAACGGTAGAATCCCGGCCCAGCTGTAGCAGCCTGGGTCTTCCCGGCTGCTTTGCAAGCTCTGCTACGAGCAGCGTTCGATGGTCGGGTCTGGAAATTTGCCGGCATGGCGGCGCCAGTGCTACCAGTCTTCTGAGGGAAAAGAAACAAGATGGAGGAAAGGAGCAGTGTATGTGTACAAGGATTGGAGCTGCCCAATCTACTGTTATATGTTTTTTCTTTTACTCTGATTACTAGTCATCTGTCGTAGATGCTCAAACATTGAGCCTTCTGAAAACAAGGTTATTGTTGCGTGCCCTTTAGGCTGCAATGGTGTTGCTTAAGGTCGATCCATCTATATCGGAGTCACTATATATCTATATGGTATATAATGGTTTCACCCCTATGCCCAATCCTCATCATCAAACTGCCGATGGTTCAAGTAAGCATCATCCGCTGTCACCTCTAGGACATGGCAATCATAGATGTCATAGTTGGGTTACATTAGGCTATATCTAGTTCACATATTCGAGGGCCGATCTTCCTCGCTATTGTGTGAGTTATATCCGTTAGACAGTTGGTTATTATGCGTGTCTATCTGCTCGCCAAGATAACTTTTGAACACCACCCTCATCCACGGCTACCTCGTCATAAAGAGCTATCATCTGCATGTGGTACTCGATGATTTCCTCTCTCCAGATATAGTATTCGCACTACGGTGACACTATGTCATTTGTTGGCTTATGCTTTCGACTTATTCTCTAGTTTTATTGTGTGTGGTGTTCCCTCTATAATTACAAGTGAATGTTAGAGTATATCTGATAGTTTAAATATGTATAGATTGATATATGGATCCACCATGTGTATTGCCTACAGATATATTGTACTCTATATATATTGGCTGAGAGACACTAGCCAATACAATCCACCCATTATACAGAATACATTCTCCCTTACAAGATTATCTGCATTGTAGCCCCTACGAAATTGAATATTGTAAGTTCACGGTATTTTCGTTTTTCACTTTGATGCATCATTACCCTTAATAATTCCAAAACGTTTACACCAGTGCCCCTGCTTTGTTTAGAAAACCACACTAAAACATTTGGGAAACTGTATGGGCAATGTTGGAAATTTAAAATAGCAATGGCGACCTCACATTTAGAGTTCAAAGGAAGGCACAATGCAATTGTGAGAGGTTCGTACAAGCACTTGGCTGACCTGTACATGTACGCGTCAACATCAATTGGATGATCATTTGTGTCCACCAGGCATCCTTCTTCAACTGAGCAATCCCCACAATCATCAAGCTCCCAACCGGAGAGTTTCTCCTCCTAATTCATGTGGGACACACTAGAATAAGGCATCCCAACCAGAATAATGAGTTTAGTTCTCTACCATCGTTGACAATTAAATTCAACCTCTATATCAATTAACATCTATTTTATCATATAATTTCACTCTTTTTGGATATTTTTTCGAACAAGTCCATGCTTCCAGTACCATTTTATTTTTTTCTCTGTTATATATTTCTTCTCTCTTATTTCCTTCTCCTACTTCCCCCCTTTTTTTCATTACTTTGTTCCCTTTCCTCGTTTCCTTTTTTCCTCCTCTCTTATTTCTTTCCTCTTCGTTCGTTCGTTCCCTCCTTCCCCTTCAGTTGCTGTAGCCGAACGGTAGAATCCCGGCCCGGCTGTAGCAGCCTGGGTCTTCTCCGCTGCTTTGCAAGCTCTGCTACGAGTGGCGTTCGATGGTCGGATCTGGAAATTTGCTGGCATGGCGGCGCCAGTGCTACCAGTCAAAAAACAAGATGGAGGAATGGAGCAGGGTATGTCTACAAGGTATGGAGCTGTCCAATCAACTGTTAAATGCTTTTTCTTTTACTCTGATTACTAGTCATCTGTTGTAGACGCTCAAACGTTGAGCCTTCTGAAAACAAGGTTGTTGTTGCGTGCCCTTTAGGCTGCAATGGTGTTGCTTAAGGTCGATCCATCTATATCGGAGTCACTATATATCTATATGGTATATAATGGTTTCACCCATATGCCCAATCCTCATCATCAAACTGCCGATGGTTCAAGTCAGCATCATCCGCTGTCACCTCTAGGGCATGGCAATCGTAGACGTCATAGTTGGGTTTTATTAGGCTATATCTAGTTCACATATTCGAGGGCCCATCTTCCTCGCTATCGTGTGAGTTATATCGGTTAGACAGTTGGTTATTATGTGTCTGTCTGCTTGCCAAGATAATTTTTGAACACCACCCTCATCCACAGCTACCTCGGCAGAAAGAGCTATCATCTGCATGTGGTACTCGGTGATTTCCTCTCTCCAGATATAGCATTCGCACTACGGTGACACTATGTCATTTGTTGGCTTATGCTTTCGACTTATTCTCCAGTTTTATTATGTGTGGTGTTCCCTCTATGATTGCAAGTGAATGTTAGCATATATTTGATAGTTTAGATATGTATAGATTGACATATGGATTCAGGATGTGTATTGCCTACAAATATATTGTACTCTATATATATTGGCTGAGAGACACTAGCTAATAAAATCCACCCATTATACAGAATACATTCTCTCTTACAAGATTATCTGCATTGTAGCCCCTACAATCTTGAATATTGTAAGTTCGCGCTATTTTCGCTTTTCACATTGTTGCATCATTACCCTTAATAATTTCAAAATGTTTAGTGCCGCTGCTTTGTTTAGAAAACCACACTAAAACATTTTGGAAACTGTATGGGCAATGTTGGAAATTTAAAATAGCAATGGCGACCTCACATTTAGAGTTCAAAGGAAAGCACAATGCAATTCTGAGAGGTTCGTACAAGCACTAGGCTGACCTGTACATGTACGCGTTAACATCAATTGGATGATCAATTGTGTCCACCAGGCATCCTTCTTCAACTGAGCAATCCCCACAATCATCAAGAACCCAACCGGAGATTTTCTTCTCCTAATTCATGTGGGACACACTAGAATAAGGCATCCCAAGGATAAATTAAAGACTGTATATATCTATTAAGATCGAGCTTCAATTGTGTGGAACATATGTATACTACGCATATTAGAAACTACGGCATTTCCATAAAACGAATACGTCTAAATCAAGGGTACGCAGTAAATATACTATTCCATCAGACGATGTTTTAATGAGGATGTTCTAACTTGATGTTTTACCAGGTTATATTCCTTGAAAGTCTCAACTTCTTGCACGCCCCTTTGCTTTGCACATTTGGGTTCACCGAAGATGTTCATCCTCAACAACTCGGAATTAACGGGCTCCTCAAGATCCATAATGAGGCTCCCTATACCCCCCCTCTTGTCCCGCCAACTTCATCAGACCATCTCGATGATGATCTTCACCACCATGTATGCACCTTTCATTATTAGAAAGAACAAAATAAAACAACGGCAATAAGATCGAATTGCCATAATCTTGTTTGTAATGTACGACGTACAGAGCCGTCGAAGAGAGAGTGAGTAATTGGGTATACATTCACACACCATCATGGAGGAAGTAGTTCTCTTTGACGGCGCCATGGCCGGTGGTCTCCATCATCAGGTGCGTCTCTATGCAATCAGCGTTGAGCTGCACGCCCTTGTCAATGACGTTGCGGTAACCAACGCGGTAGAGGCAGTGGTGGCCGCCCCTCGAGGCGATGAACCAGGTGAGCCCCTCGCTGGCGCGCGCGTCGGTGACGACCGTGGTGCCCGGGTGCTCGTCTAGCACGATGGCAGACATGAGCGCGATGAGTCGGTCGCCGTTGATGGCCGCTCCCGTGCGGTCCACCACGCCGCTGCGGTCAACGTCGGTGTCGAAGACGACGCCGAGGTCGGCTCCCTGGGCCAGGACAGCGCTGCGCGTGAGCGACATGGCAGAGTGGCGTCCTCCGGGTGGGCATGTGGTTAGGGAACTTGCCGTCGGGCTCCAGGTGGAGGCTGCCCGTGGTGTCGGCGCTCAGCTTCTCCAGGACGTCCCAGGTGAAGAAGCCGCCGCAGCCGTTACCGGCATTCACAACGACTTTGAAGCCCCTGAGCGGGGCGTCGTAGTGCGTCGGGTGCGCGACGCGGCACTTGATGATGTTGCAAAGGTGCTGCGCATAGGTGCTCATGTGGTCCACACCCAATAATACCACCGGTGCCTGTAAAATTGGCAAAAGTGCTAACATGGAAGTCAACATATTCACACTTAGGAAAAATAAGCGAAATTAAAACATTAAATTATAACAGTGTAAATTCAAAGTGATAATTCAAGCTTTCCGAAAACTTCCAAACATTAAGATCTAAATTCATAAATTAGGTCTTCATAATCTAAATATTAGGCCTCTCAAATTAGGAGTTCTACTATATGTTTGGGATTAAAAAAGGAAGCCCTCCAATCTGAATTTAAATTTCAGTTTCAAATTTCAACTTCCTCAACTTGCAAAGTTGGTTCCACAAATGTGTTCTCCACATAGGAATTAGCGTCAATATAAAAATTCATATTATTTGAGTATGGTTTGCTATGCTTTTGGAACAATGCAAAAGCGAAAGATTCAAATTCCAATTCAAATTCAAATAACCAAAATCAGTTCAAATTCCACACCAGAATTCAGTCCATTTGAATTTCAAAAATTCAAACCATGACTTGGTGTGGAAGTATAGCTTTTAATTGTGAGTAGCTGTGGTAAAAATATCAGTGGAAAATTTGAATAAGAAATGAGGGGGTGGGACCCAGTAGTCAGCCACACCAACTTGCATTAGCCAACTCTGTTTTCATCTCGGCGCGCCACCGAGCAGTTGCACGCTTTGCCAGCCGACGGCGTGCCCTCCACCTCGTTCTTCATCGTGTTCCCTGGCCTCTCCTCTCTCCCGTCCGAACTCCCGTTGAAACACTCCCCAACGGAAGAACTCTTCGGCTCATCGACGCCCGGCGAGCTCGGTGTTCTTCTCGTGCGACTGAGCCACGGGAAAGCTGCGCCAAGTTTCCCTTCTGCTTACCGGAGCCCTAAGAAGTCGCTAGCACCATCGGTTAGCTCCCACGAGCTAGGTTTTCTTTTGGACATCCGGTGTTGATCCCCTGTGCGCCGCACCGTCGCCCGACAGATTGAAAGCCTCTCCAGCTCGAACAAAAGGTTCCTGAGGTGCGTTAGGATCCATTCTTTCTTCCCTCCAACGAGCTCCTGCTTCCTTAGCTCCGACGACGAGTAATTTGATGTTTGGCACCAGTGGTTCTTTAGAAAACCGAGGACTTCTCGGTGAAATTCATCATGCTCCGAGTAGCTCTAAAATAGATGAGTTTAGGATAGTTTCTGCACACGCTTGCGAACCCTTCCGAAGTCTTAGGAGCTTAAATGATCAAGTAGAGGTACTGGACATCGAGTTTTTGTCGCCGCTGTAGTTTTGCGGGCTCGGGTCATGCGGCGGATTGGAATCCGCTCATCCAGGATCGCAGAGGGTGGTGCCGCACGATGCGACACCCGACAGCACACATCATAAGAAAGATATTGTATTACATAGAAAACCAACTGAATATGTACAAACTAGTACAAGACTTCAGTGACAAACTAGTATTTGGATTACAAAAGCAGAAGCTAAGTTTACACAACTCACGCCACCTATCTGGCAAAAGTTGGTTGCCCAGCCCTAGGGCAACCCACACTAGCTGCACTCTTCAGCTCAGCGCGGCGTGTACGGCTCCCACTCAGCCGTGGTCCCCGACGGAGGGGAGCCCTCGCCGGTGGACTCGTAACCCGAGTCCGTGGGATACTCCTCACCTGAAAAATACTTAAGCAGCAACCATGAGCACGATGGCTCAACAAGACTTAACGGACTCACCTAGGCATGGAACTCTACATGTAGTTTACAACGAACATGGGATGGTAAAATTGAAGTAAATGGACATGCCTACAAGTTCATCCTTAGTTTATCTTTTAGCCACAAGTTAACAGTTCATAAATCTGAAATTTAGTAAGCAATATTTGGTGGCACACATGTAGCAATACAATTTTTATCGTAACAACAATATTGAATCATCACATTTCATATATTAACCTACGTCACAACTCAGTGACCAAGTGGTACTCTTCACCGCGACGGACGGCGAATTGACTCGATATACACCTGCACGGATACCCGAAGAGTACATCACGTACGCCCACCCGTGGAGCTGCATAGCACGCTCACTCGATGTCGTACGCGACAACCTTTCACCCAACAGCCCAAACGTCAAACCGGTCGCACCGAAACGGGCAGGAGGTTCCCTACACGGAGCATCTCTCTATGCCCGTTAGCAGATTTCCACCTTGCTGCCCTCAACCTACACCTATAAATCGGTGCGTTATGCCTCGACGCCCGGAGGTTTAGGATACATCGGTTTACTGGGGCCCATATATCCGATATGCCTTCGGTACGTTCAAACTTGATCAGCATGGGCCGCACACGGATCGGTCCTCAATCGACACGGACAAGGCTGCGCACACAAGACTTCCTCTTGCTGTGCCCTAGCCCCTGCCTAGTCCCATTTTCATTACTAAAGTGAGCTCACATCACTCAGAACCAATCCCGTGTGTCCCAAGCCTAACTCGCGAGTAGATTCCAACTACTCAACTTGTACCAAAGTTCTATGAATCATTAATCATAGCCCGTCTACTCGATGACTTAGACACTACCCTCACTCTTATAAAGAATTCTGGTTATGCACTTGGGTTTCATCCATCCTACACCTAATGCACATCCATACCACATACTAAGTATTCATAAAGTAAAACTTTGAAAAATAGGTTAATGCAAACCGGGGCTTTCCTTGTTGCTGCTGGTCAGTTGTTAGGGCTTCGTCCGAAAGAAGAAAGTCGAGTACTTCCGGGGTCTCCTCGCCTTCAGTGACTACAGGTAAATGATATACTATATGTCAATTTACATGCAATGTTTAGAACTGAATAAGTAATTACCATAACCCTATCTAGCCTTCCCTTTTGGCTATGAAATTTTTATGGTGGCTTGGTAGGGTCCTAACTAGAGTCTTGACCAAGTTTCATTTGAAACAAAGTTCATTTGAGCCTTGTACAAATAAAAGCCTATTTGGTCAATATTAGAGTCTCTAAGGAATTCCAGGGGTTTTCATGGTGCCAACCATTATTTTCTGGAAACTAGAATTTGAAATGGTTCTAATGGAATTGGTTTCATGTAATTCGAAGAATTCTAGATGAAGCTATGCCCTAAACAAGAATTGAGAAAATCTGTAAAATGTTTCTGTACATTTTCTATTTTCTGAGCAGTTCACTTAATCACACCATTAGGGGGACTAAATGAACTTTTATTGGTCTGAAAAATTTACAGTGACTCAAGGATTTTCCAATGAACCTTCCAGCCAAATTTCAGAATTTTTCATAAAGTAATTCTCCAGATAAAATTCCTAACAGTTTCGACTTTAGGGAATTAATTCTGGAAAACCATTAAGTTTCATGAGCTGAAATTTGTTTTGCTGGGAAGTACTCAAATATCTGAGTTCAGCAAAATTTAGATAACCAAATTTGGAGCTTCCTAGCAAACGTTGTGTGCATTTGAAGTTTGAACTAAAACTGGAAAATGCCAGAAAAGTTCAAACTCTGCGTGCGGGCCCCAAAATACAGTACCGTCTTCCTCCTCGCGCCAACGGCCCGCTGCGGCGGTATTCTCCGGCGAGCTCCTCGGAACCCACCATTCCGATCTCCTCCAGCCCAGAAACTTGCCGCCACCCCCTTTTGGACCACGGGCAACTCCTCCCCGTGGTCGGCCGGGGACCCCTGTCACCGGAAACCCATCGGCGACGGGCGGCAGTGGCGGTTGGAGTCCGGCAACGTCACTCTCGTGCTAGGAGGGCTCAAATACTTACGTATTTCTCCCTAGAGCACCTTGGTGACATTCTAAGCACCGGCATGAGCTCAAATTAGCTCAACCGAGGCTGCAACTACGGGCTCATCGGCGACCTAGGGTGAAAATCGGCGCCGATGCAAAAACCTTGAAGAACATCACCAAGACTCGATGAAAATCGATGGTTCTTGATCCTAGAGAAACGTGGGTGAGTCTAGATCATGTCTATAGCTCGGTCCAGTGGATGGTGGCTTGATTGCTACGAATTTCCGGATTTCGTGTGGCTCTGTTCTAAACACATCGACGCACTAATCAATCAAATTCTCTGCCGATCGTGCGAGAGAGAGAGAAAGGGAGGTCGGCACGGTTGTGATCAGCACGTTGGAGCGGACCTTTTTCGTGTAGCTCGTCGGGCGAGAAAGTGCCTGTGCTGCCCGGATGCCGGTGATCAGAGAGGTCGACCGGAGGTGGAGTGCTTCGGTCGTGCGAGGGAGAAGAGAGAGTGCGAGGTACTGCATGTGGTCGCGTGGGTACTGATCACGGTGTCTCCTTCACGTCCTTAGCCTTCCCCCGAGCAGGAGGTGGCACCATCTGTGGCGGTCGGGCGCTGGTGCTGAAGTGCTGGCGCGCTCGCACCCATGGTCGAGTGAAAGATCAAGCCGAGTATGCTTCGGTGTGAAGGCTACTGACAAGTGGTCCCTCCCCTCTATTTCTTTTTTTGATTTTCATTTCTGTTTTTACTGAAAAGATCCCAGATACTCTCAATTGAATGAGAGGCTTAATCATCAAGTCATAGTTTGAATTTGGTTTCCTCAATTTGGAATTGATTTTGCTAAATTTGTTGCACATTTGAACTGAAATTCAAATTTAGTTTTTGAATAATGCAAATTTAGCCCCTGACAAGATGAACTCCAATGAGGATGAAAATTGCTGGACTAACTCAGAAAAATGTGCTGAGTTTGAATATGAAGTCAACTTTTGAAATCAAGTGATGAAAGTGGCTGCAATTTGAATTTGCATTCAAAATGGCCCCTTTTTGAATTGTCTCCAAAAGTGCCTCAAAAAGTATTGGATTTGGCTGAAATTTGTCCTGAGCCTTTCCAAGAATATATAGGGTCCAGGGGTGAGCTCAACCTTTCATGTTTATGTGTAGAAATCCTACTTTTTGGAAGTTAGGGTTTTCCCTTCTAATCACCTTTTTGATGGTGGTTACTTGCTCTTCACAAGTGTTCATGAGATATCCATCACAAGAGGTGTGGTGTTGTGAGGTGATGAATAATTTTTGCAAGTCCCTTTCTTGGGCTTTTACATCCCTCACCCCTTAAAAAATCTCGTCCCAAGATTACAAAATAAGAGACAACGATGTAATAGGAACTCACCCGTGCTGAGACGCTATGAACTCCGGGTAGTTTGAGGGAAAAAATTGCTCGCTCTCCCACGTCGCTTCTTCGGCGGTGTGGTTGCTCCAGAGTATCTTGTAGAACAACAGCGTTCGGCTACGTGTGGTCTGAGCCTTCTCATCAATAATTGCCACCGGATATTCATCATACGTCAAATCAGGTTGCAGCTCGCCGACGTCTTTGGTGGGAACAGCAGCCGTATACTTCAGACATTTTCGCAGTTGTGAAACATGGAAAACGTCGTGAACCCCAGAAAGAAATGCCAGTAGCTCCAGTCTATACGCCACTGGTTCACACTTTTCGGTGATGGCATAGAGTCCAATGAATCAGGGAGTGAGTTTCCCCTTCACGCCAAAACGGTGCACGCCTTTCATCGAAGATACACGGAGGTACACGTGCTCCCCGATGTCAAAGTGCAGCGGCCTACGCCTCTTATCAGCGTAGCTTTTCTGCTGGGATTGAGCGGCCTTCAAGTTGGCTTGAATAATCCAAACGCGCTCTTCGGCGTCGTTCACCACATCAACCCCGAATGTGACCCTTTCACCGGACTCGCACCAGTTCAGTGGGGTGCGGCATTTGTGACCGTAGAGAGCCTCATAAGGTGCTATCTTGATAATCGCTTGATATCCATTGTTGTACGAGAATTCCACCAACGGTAGGTGATCATCCCAGTTTCTACCGTGGTGGATGGCACACGCTCTCAACATGTCTTCTAGTACTTGGTTCACCCTCTCAGTCTGTCCATCTGTCTGAGGGTGATAGGCGGAGCTTCTCATCAGCTTAGTAACCAAAGCAGCGTGCAACTGCTCCCAGAAACGAGATACAAATAGTGCCCCTCGGTCTGAGACTATGGTCTTGGGTACTCCATGCAAGCATAGGATTCTTACAATATACAACTCTGCATATCTGTTGGCATGGAAATGTGTATGCACGGGGATGAAGTGGGCTGACTTGGTCAATCGATCAACGATTACCCAAATGGAATCATGCTTGTTGGAAGTCAGGGATAACCTCACAATGAAATCCATGCTCCCATCTTCCCATTTCCATGCTGGAATTTTCAGGGGTTGCAGCAGCCCTTATTTCCTCATATGATCAGCTTTCACTCGTCTACACGTATCACACTCGGATACGTACTTCGCCACTTCCCGCTTCATCCGTGTCCACCAAAATTTCTTTTTCAAATCTTTGTACTTTTTATTGCTGCCCGGATGAATGGAGTATTTAGACAAGTGAGCTTCATCAAGAATCTTCTTCCTCAACTCCATATTCCGGGGTACGACTATGCGGTCATTGAACCACAGCGTCCCCTCATCATCCTTCCGGAAACATTTGATTTCCCCGTTGTCTATCCGTCTCCGGAGATGTGCCATGCCCTTATCAACTTTCTGAGCTGCAATAATCTCCTCCCTAATGGTAGGGATGAGGGCAAGGTTGTAGAGCGATCCATAAGGAACCAAGTATAAACTCGGCTCTTCCTCCTCCACCGGTGTAATGGTGAGAGTATGGACATGTGATTTCTGACTCAGTGCGTCGGCAACCACATTCGCCTTGCCGGGGTGGTAATGAATCTCAATATCATAATCTTTGATTAGTTCTAACCACCTGCTTTGCCTCATATTCAGCTCCTTCTGGGTGAAAATATACTTCATGCTCTTGTGGTCGGTGTAGAGATGCACCAAATTTCCCAGGAGATAGTGCCTCCACATCTTCAACGCCAAAACCACAGCAGCAAGCTCAAGATCATGAGTTGGGTAATGTTACTCATGGTTTCAAAGTTGGCGTGAGCCATATGCGACCACACGTCCTTCTTCCATCAAAACGCAGCCGAGCCCGATGCCGAACGCATCACAATACACGTCAAAGGGCTTAGTTGTATCCGGTTGAGCTAAGACCGGGGCTGTTGTGAGATGCTTCACTAATGCTTGGAACACTCCTTCACATGCTGAGTTCCAAACATACTTTGTTCCCTTTTTCAACAATTCTGTCGTCGGCTTAGCAAGCTTGGAGAAGCTTGGAATGAATCTCCGGTAATATCCCGCTAAGCCGAGGAAGCTTCTGACTTCATGGACAGAAGTAGGGGCTTTCCATTTCAGCACTTGTTCAATTTTACTTGGGTCAACCACAATGCCTTCCGCTGAGATGATATGTCCCAAAAATGGCACTTGGCTGATCCAAAACTCGCATTTGCTGAACTTGGCATATAGCTTATGGTCCCGCAGTTATTGAAGAACAATCCTCAAGTGTATTTTTATTTGATGATATCCAGAGTGAAGGTCCATCTTGGAGAACACACTTGCACCCACAAGATGATCAAACAAGATGTCAATGCGGGGCAGTGGGCATTTGTTCTTGATGGTGACGGCGTTGAGCGGCCGATAGTCCACACACAGCCTCAAGGTTTCATCCTTCTTCTTTACGAACAGCGCCGAGCATCCCCAAGGCGAGGAACTCAGCCTAATGAAACCTTTGCTCAACAGATCATTGAGCTGTTCTTTCAATTCAGCCAGCTCGTTTGGAGCCATTTTGTATGGTCTCTGTGAGATAGGAGTAGTCCCGGGTGCAAGCTCAATCTTGAACTTCACATCCCGCTCGGGTGGCATGCCCGGAAGATCATCCGGAAACACGTCGGGGTATTCCCGGACTACGGGGATGTCCTCTAACTTGAGAGCTTCAATATTATTAATTGCTGAAACTTCCCGGACTGGATTGTCTAATATGAGTGACTGCAGACGGTGTAGTGGGGAGTTAAGGTGAACCGTCCATGATAACGTTCTAGGACAACGCCATGGTAGCTTAGCCATGACATCCCTAAGATTGCACCAATCTTCTGCCCCTCAAGAACAATCATAGTGGTGGGATATATCTTCCCACCTAAGAACAGTGGTGCTTTCGAAATCATCATAGTAGCTGAAATCTTTCCTCCCGGTGAGAAGATCATATAAGAACACTCGGTTGGAAAGGCTTCCACTTGATGCTTAACCACATATGATGCACTTATGAAGTTGTGGGTTGCACCCGAATCGAATAATATGATGACTGCTTGACTGTTGAGAGCGAAAATACCCGCCAGCACGTTGTCTCCTTCTTGGGCGTCCTCATTGTCGAGGTTGCGAACGCCCCCAGTTCGCTGACCAACCTTCTTGACCGGAGGTCAGCCTCGAGCCCTGCCTTGGAACTGGGCTTGCCCGCTGCTCTGCTTCCCCTGGGGACAGCCCTTCGAGAAATGGCCCTCCGCTGATACACGTAAAGCAAGTGTAGTGAGGCGGTCCTCCGCTGATCGGTGGACGGAAACCCAGGGCACGTTGTGGCGGTGGAAACGCCCGGGGTGCCATCTGCTGCTGTTGTTGCGGTCGTGGTGGTGGCATTGGCGGTTGGAACGGGAGTCACTGGAAAGAACGTCCCCCGAACTGTTGAGGTCGCGCCGGTGGATGCCACTGCTGACCGGATGGTGTCCGATACACCATGCGGTATTTCTGGGGAGCTCCACCCCCACTTCTGGGTGGAGTGCTGCGCTTTCGCTGCTCAGGCGCCAATTCTCGCTGAGCGTCTTCTTGCATGATCGTGGCATTAACAAGATCATTACAGGTGCCACCATTGCATTGGACGAGATGCGTCTTCATCTCCGGGTGTAACCCCCGATAGAGGTGCTCCCACTTCTTCTCCTCGGTGGAGACGTAATCCGACGCATATTGCGCCAGATGGTTGAAGGCACGGGAGTAGTCATGGGCACTCCTCCCGCCCTGCTTCAGCTCCAAGAACTCTTGGAACTTCTGCTTCATTATCCTGGGAGGGATATGGTAGGCGCGGAACGTCTCCTGGAATTCTTCCCACTCCACGGCATGGCCAGCCGGACGTGAGGCGACATAATTCGCCCACCACGCACCAGCGGCACCGTGAAGCTGCTGCACCGTGAACAGAGTCTTTTGCCGCTCCGTACATTGGAGCAGCCCGAACTTGGACTCGATTGTCCGCAGCCAGTTGTCGGCCTCCAGGGGTTCTGCTGCTTCTGTGAACACCGGTGGGTGCGTACTCATGAAATCCAAGTACGCCACAACATGAGGCTCACGAGGCCCCCTCTCTTGACGCCCCCCGCCTGGGACATATTCTGCATGATCATGCGGAGCAGGTCGGTCTGCTCCTCATGATTACCCACCAGGGCCGCAATCACATCCGCTAGCGTAAGCGGAGGCGGCGGTGGTGGTTGTTGCTGCGGGGTGCTGTTGTAGGCAGGTGGCTGGGAGTCATCACTCCCCTGCTGGCTAGAGCCACCAATCTCATGCGTGGTCCGAGTGTGAACCATCTGCAACCATACGACAACAAACATCAGTCCCACAACATACGTTATGCAGTCCAATAGGCATAAAACTTAACGACAGTAAAACATGCGATACATCTCGTATACAGATAATGTAATAACTTTGCACAAGCTACACCATTACCAGACCAAATACAAGCTAGTTAAATCCAACTTGACAGACTTCCTCTTTGGAAGTTCATCGCAACTAGGTTTGGTCACTACGAGACGTTAAAATCGCTTTGTCATCACGTATCCTACCCTTTTATCTTCAATACGACAGAAACATGGTCTCTAGCAAAAGAAACTTGAGTAAGTCATATACTAAAATCATTCACTAGTTGAAGATGACCACTCATGAGTATGTTCTACCCTATTGGAAGTACTTAAATCCCTTAGGGTACAACAATTTCTCAAATGAGTTCAACTGTCATCTCTCTGCCAGAATGACCAGTTTCTAGATATTCCAGATTTTGATCTTGTGCTGGACATCTTCATGACTCAAGCTGAATACCAAAGTTAAAGTTAACTTCAGTATATTTCCAACGAGTATTTACTTGCCCTCATATCAGCTCTGGTTAAAAAGTTACGATAATTCAAAGTTAACAGAGTTTCTGGAAGAATTTTAACAGCACCTCCTTTGGAGGTTGCTATTTTCAACTCTAATTTCCACTGAGTTCTGTGCTGAAATTTCAGAAACTTTGAATTGCAAAGATGTAACACATATGCTACCCTTTCCAAAAATTTATTATATGACAATTTTAGATTTTTCTACAAGAAGTTATACTTGAAAAACAGAACAGTCCAGAGAGTAGTTTAAATCTGTCCTGGTTCTAGACAGTTTACATTCCTCTGGGATTTAAGCCATCTTAAGGTGTAATTAAACTCTGGAAGTCTACAAAAAAGTTGTAGAGTAATTAAACACCTTTCCAGAACTATATCCCACACCTCCATTGGCTAACTGACCTGTGAGTTATGCTCTGTCAAAGTTCAGCAGACTTGCTGCCAAAACAGAGCACTCTGTTTTTCAGTCCCTTGGAGCTATGCTGATCAACTATAGCATTTTTCTACCCAACCAGGACCCAAATGTTGCAACTTGGTGATTTTAGTTCCTTATTATCATTACCTTTCATGTACATGCCTATGATATGTCGGTACTACGTTCCTCATAAAAAGAAAATCCTAACCGGATTATACCGGCATATACGTCTCAATTGTGGCACTAAGCGGGCTCTCGCACACGTATACTACACGGGATACACACATGGTTAGTACCTGCAGAATACCACCCAATAATGATTCACTCAAGGTTATTTTCATTTCAGGCAGATCCATATTTGAAAGTAAATACAAACGCCCGTATCATTGCCATACGGCCGCCCTTGAGTTAAGCCACGTCTCAAGGTACGTGATCGTGTTTTAACACCACACGTCTCAAGGTTGGGAATTTTATCACCCCATAGATACCACCTACTGCCATGCAGGGCACGCCGATGGCAAGCACTGCGTATGTCCTCCTGGGCTACTTCCAGACGAACACACTATCACGTTACTGACCACACGATGGGGTCTCCACTTGCTTGCCTAATGCACGCTAGGGATCAGTGTTTCATGTGAACTCAGGAACATGAAGAGTCCAAGATTTTCATATTGACGTCTCACACAAAGCTGTGAGAGCTATCCCTGAACCATGTTCATCGAGAAGGCCGTCTTCGGAATATCCTCCGCCTGAATTTTTATTTGATGATATCCAGAGTGAAGGTCCATCTTGGAGAACACACTTGCACCCACAAGATGATCAAACAAGATGCCAGTGCGGGGCAGTGGGCATTTGTTCTTGATGGTGACGGCGTTGAGCGGCCGATAGTCCACACACAGCCTCAAGGTTTCATCCTTATTCTTTACGAACAGCTCCGAGCATCCCCAAGGAGAGGAACTCGGCCTAATGAATCCTTTGCTCAATAGATCATTGAGCTGCTCTTTCAATTCAGCCAGCTCGTTTGGAGCCATTTTGTATGGTCTCCATGAGATAGGAGTAGTCTCGGGTGCAAGCGCAATCTTGAACTCGACATCCCGCTCAGGTGGCATGCCCGGAAGATCATCTGGAAACATGTCGGGATATTCCCGGACTACGGGGATGTCCTCTAACTTGGGAGCTTCAGTATTATTAATTGCTGAAACTTCCCGGACTGGATTGTCTAATATGAGGGACTGCGGATTGTGTAGTGGGGAGTTAAGGTGAACCGTCCGTGATAACGTTTCTAGGACAGCGCCATGGTAGCTTAGCCATGACATCGCTAAGATTGCATCAATCTTCTGCCCCTCAAGAATAATCATAGTGGTGGGATACATCTTCCCACCTAAGCACAGTGGTGCTTTCAGAATCATCATAGTTGCTGAAATCTTTCCTCCCGGTGAGCAGGTCATATAAGAGCACTTGGTTGGAAAGGCTTCCGGTTGATGCTTAACCACATATGATGCACTTATGAAGTTGTTGGTTGCACCCGAATCAAATAATATGATGATTGCTTGATCATTGAGAGTGAACGTACCCGCCAGCACGTTGTCTCCCCCTGGGGTGTCCTCATTGTCGAGGTTGCGATGCCCCCAGTTCGCTGACCAACCTTCTTGACCGGAGGTCAGCCTCGAGCACCGCCCTGGAACTGGGCTTGCCCGCCGCTCTGCTGCCCCTGGGGACAGTCCTTCGAGAAATGGCCCGCCTGGCCACACGTAGAGCAGGTGTAGCGAGGCGGTCCTCCGCTGATCGGCGGACGGAAACCCGGAACGCGTTGTGGCGGTGGAAACGCCCGGGGTGCCATCTTCTGCTGTTGTTGCGGTCGCGGTGGTGGCATTGGCGGTCGGAACGCGGGTGACTGGAAAGAACGACCCCCGAACTGTTGAGGTCGCGCTGGTGGATGCCACTGCTAACCAGATGGTGTCCGATACACCATGCGGTATTTCTGGGGAGCTCCACCACCACTGCTGGGTGGAGTGCTGCGCTTTTGCTGCTCAGCCGCCAATTCTCGCTGAGCGTCTTCTTGCATGATCGCGGCATTAACAAGATCGTTAAAGGTGCCGCGATTGCATTGGACGAGATGCGTCTTCATCTCGGGGTGCCAGCGGCACCGTGAAGCTGCTGCGACGCGAACAGAGTCTTTTGCTGCTCTGTACATTAGAGCAGCCCGAACCTGGACTCGATTGTCCGCAGCCAGTTGTCAGCCTCCAGGGGTTCTACTGCTTCTGTGAACACCGGAGGGTGCGTACTCATGAATCCGGGTACGTCACAACATGGGGCTCACGAGGCCCCCTCTCTTGACGCCCCCCCCCCCCCCCCCCGTCTGGGACGTATTCTGCATTATCGTGCGGAGCAGGTAGGTCTGCTCCTCACGATTACCCACAAGGGCCGCGATCACATCCGCTAGCGTAAGCGGAGGCGGCTGGGGTGGTTGTTGCTACGGGGTGCTGCCGTAGGCAGGTGGCTGGGAGTCATCACCCACCTGCTGGCTAGAGCCACCAATCTCATGTGTGGTCCTAGTGCGAACCATCTGCAACCATACGACAATAAACATCACTCCCGCAACATACGTTATGTAGTCCAAAAAAATAGGCGTAAAACATAATGACAGTAAAACATGCCATACATCTCGTATACAGATAATGTAATAACTTTGCACAAGCTACACCATTACCAGACCAAATACAAGCTAGTTAAATCCAACTTGACGGACTTCCTCTTCGGAAGTTCATCGCAACTAGGTTTGGTCACTACGAGACGTTAAAGTCGTTTTGTCATCACGTATACTACCCTTTTATCTTCAACGACACAAACATGGTCTCTAGCAAAAGAAACTTGAGTAAGTCATATACTCAAATCTTTCACTAGTTGAAGATAACCACTCATGAGTATGTTCTACCCCATTGGAAGTACTTAAACCCCTTAGGGTACAACAATTTCTCAATTGAGTTCAACTGTCATCTCTCTACCAGAATGACCAGTTTCTACGTATTCCAGATTTTGATTTGTTGCTGGGCATCTTCATGACTCAAGCTGAATATCAAAGTTAAAGTTAACTTCAGTATCTTTCCAACGAGTATTTATTTGCCCTCAGATCAGCTATGGTTAAAAAGTTATGATAATTCAAAGTCAAAAGAGTTTCTGGGGGAATTTTAACAGCACCTCCTTTGGAAGTTGCTGTTTTCATCTCTAATTTCCACTGAGTTCTGTGCTGAGATTTCAGAACTTTGAATTACAAATATGTAACACATCTCCTACCCTTTCCAAAAATGTATTATATGACAATTTTAGATTTTTCTACTGGACGTTATGCTTGAAAAACAGAACAGTCCAGAGAGTAGTTTAAATCTGTCCTGGTTCTGGACAGTTTACATTCCTCTGGGATTTAAGCCATCTTAAGTTGTAATTGAACTCTGTAAGTCTACAACAAAGTTGTAGAGTACTTAAACACCTTTCTAGAACTATATCCCACACCTCCATTGGCTAACTGACCTGTGTGTTATGCTCTGCCAAAGTTCAGCAAACTTGCTGCCCCAAAACAGAGCACTCTGTTTTTCAATCACTTTGAGCTAAACTGTTTAACTATTAAATTTTCTACCCAACCAGGGTCCTACATGTTGAAACTTGGTGGTTTTAGTTCCTGGTTATCATTATCTTTCATGCACATGCCTATGATATGTCGGTACTACGTTCCTTACAAAAATAAAATCTTAACCGGATTATACCGGCATATACGTCTCAATTGTGGCACTAAACGGTCTCTTGCACACGTTTACTACACGGGATACATACGTGGTTAGTACCTGCAGAAGAACACCCAATAATGATGCACTCAAAGGTTATTTCCATTTCAGGCAGTTCCATATTTCAAAGTAAATACAAACGCCTGTATCATTGTCATACGGCCGTCCTTGAGTTAAACCACGTCTCGAGGTAGGTGATCGTGTATTAACACCACACGACGGGGAACCCGAGTAGAGCGTGAACGGGTCGTCACGGTTGGGAATCTTATCACCCCAACAGATACCACCTACTGCCCTGTAGTGCACGCTGATGGCAAGCGCTGCGTATGTCCTCCTGGCTATTTCCAGACGAACACACTATCGCGTTACTGAACACACCATGGGGTCTCCACTTACTCACCTAATGCACGCTAGGGATCAGCGTTTCATATGAACTCAGGAACATGAAGAGTCCAAGAGTTTCATATTGACGTCTCACACCAAGCTGTGAGACCTATCCCTGAACCACATTCCTCGTCAGGGGAGCTAACCGAAATTGAACCGCTTTCGGTGGCATGCCTTACCATTCTTACCTGAGTGTAGGTGCGTTGTTACAGAATCAAAATTCAGAATTATAACACATATGTTAGTCTTGCCACTTTAAGTAACTATGCTACTATAGTCCTTACTTGGGGAATCTAGCGAATCCTCACCATAAACCTAAGTTTTCCCGTAATACAGTCCTTAATTAGTGTGCTATCCCCAATGCGGCTCTGATACCAGCCTGCGGCGGACCGGAATCCGCTCATACAGGATCGCAGAGGGTGGTGTCGCACGATGCGACACCCGACAGCACACATCATAAGAACGATATTGTATTACATAGAAAACCAACTGAATATGTACAAACTAGTACAAGACTTCAGTTACAAACTAGTATTTGGATTACAAAAGCGGAAGCTAAGTTTATACAACTCACACCACCTATCTGGCAAAAGTTGGTTGCCCAGCCCTAGGGCAACCTACACTATCTGCACTCTTCAGCTAAGCATGGCATGTACGGCTCCCACTCGGCCGTGGTCCCCGGCGGAGGGTAGCCCTCGCTGGTGGACTTGTAACCCAAGTCCGTGGGATACTCCTCACCTGAAAAACACTTAAGCAGCAACCATGAGCACGATGGCTCAACAAGACTTAACCGACTCACCTAGGCATGGAACTCTACATGTAGTGTACAACAAACATGGGATGGTAAAATTGCAGTAAACGGACACGCCTACAAGTTCATCCTTACTTCATCTTTTAGCCACAAGTTAACAGTTCATGAATCTGGAATTTAGTAAGCAATATTTGGTGGCACACATGTAGCAATACAATTTTTATCATAACATCAATATTGAATCATCACATTTCATATATTAACCTACGTCACGACTCAATGACCTAGTGGTACTCTTCACCACGAGGGACGGTGAATCGACTCGATATACACCTGCAGGGATACCCGAAGAGCACGTCACACACGCCCACCCGTGGAGCTGCACAGCACGCTCACTCGATGTCATACTGGACAACCTTTCACCCAACAGCCCAAACGTCGAACCGGTCTGTAACACCCTATATATATAAAAGAAATAATAATGATATATATGAAGGAAATTTCAGGAACTTCTTTAAATAAACTGGAACCTAGATGTTTAAATTCAGGATTTAGATGAAGAACAAGAAAACAGATGGAAAAAAATAATAATAATAATAATAATAATGATAATCCAGGGCAAGAAAAATTGGGCCGCAGCCCATTTCTTCCTTTTCTCCGCAGCCCACCAACCCATTTCTCCCCTAGCTGGCCCAGCCCACCGCAACCACCTTTTTCTCCCACTGATCTGGAGACCCCACCTGTCAGCCGCCCCCCCTTGTCTTCTTCCTCTTTTCCTTCTTCCCGTTGCTACCCCGGTCCCCTCCCTCTCTTTTCTTTTTCTTCGGTCGCCGGCAGCAAACCAACGGGGCGCAGCCTGTCTCCCTCCTTTGCAGCCGACTGCAGGCCCTGTACCGCCTCCCCTCACACTCCCAGCTTCCCCCAAGACCCGGCGCGGTCCCCCCCCTCCCCCTTCCTTTTCTCTTTTTCTTCGCTCGCCCCGCTCGGTCGCCGACCGCGCGCAACCACCGCCGTATTCGCAGCAGCCCCGGCCTCGGATCCTCCGCTACCCTCTCCTCGCACCTGCACTATAAAGCACGCCCCGGGAACCCTAGTCTCCCTTCGCTCCCCCTCCCTGCCGCGGAAGGAGCCACGCGGCCCTGTCTACCCCCCTCCCGGTGAGCATCGGACCACTGAGTTTTTCCCCCGCCTCTCCCATTTCTGACTCACTAACCCATACCGGCACTCGGTAGGTGCTGCGGTGACCCCCCCCGGACATCTCGACGAGTTCCAACGTGGAAGAAGGCTCTCCCGCCGGCCTACGGTGAGCATTGTCTACCTTCCCCCCCCCCTGGACCTTCTTCCTCCTTTAGTTCCTCGAGACCCTGAGCCGGCCACGCCATTTTTCCCTCGCCACAGGACGCGACGTGGGCCGAAAACCACAGGGGGCAGCGCCTGAACCCCTCCTCCCCACCTTTACGTGGAATCCGAAGGCGCCGGCACCACCCTCTTCCATCGAAAGGCCCCGCAGACGCCTCCCCGAGCTGCGAAAAGACCCTGGGTAAGGTCCCCATCCTACTCCCCTCCGATCTCGTCGAGTAGCTAGGGGTAGGAGGCCCGGAGACGCTGGATCCAGCGAGCTCCGATCGCCCCGATGGCGCGCCGCCGCGGAAGCCGTCGCCGGCGGCCGTTTCCGGCCGGGGGAAAACCCCCCGCCGTCCGATCGGGAGCCAACGGCCCCGATTAGACCGGGCGTACCGGTTCGAGATTTTTAAATCTCGACCGTCCGCGCCCGATCCGGCGGCCCAGGTTAAACCCCCCATTTTCCCGCGGCCGTTTAGCACTTAGGCCCCCGGGGTTCTCGACAACAAGCGAACTAGCCCCTGCCTATTTGCTGGCTACCCCCGAGGCTCTTAAAGAATTAGGAAAATTGCAGTATCACTCATTTTCAGCCCCTGCACTCCTGTGAATTACCATATTCGGCCCTGGACTGTTAGGAAACTTTCCAAATGACCCCTGGACTTGTTGACCATATGCTTTTAGCCCCTGGAATATAGTGTAGACCCCCCTGGCTGCTCTATTTATTTATTTTTAGACCCTTATTTGTTTTGTTCTCACTCCTAAGCCCCTGTATACGGTGGCAGTTAGCCAAAAACACCCCTGGAAGGTTCTGTTTAGACATTAGGCCCCCAGATAAATCTGTTTTCATCTTTTGGTCCCTGTGTTATTCAGAAAATTTGCAAAATGCACAAGTAAGCCCCTGATAATTTTCATTTTTGGATCCTGTGACCCTCTGTTTTACCCCTAGTACCCATGTACTATGCTGAAATTGTTAGTAAGCCCTAGCAGCCCCCTTGTCTAAATATTTTAAATCACTGCTATTCTGCCATGTGACAAATGAGCCCCTAAAGGTGCTGAAAATGATATTTTAGATCCTGTTGTGGGCTGCAACTTCAATATAAAATCAAGTGTAGTTGCTGGGATAGAAGTAACACCTCCCCTATAGTTTCACATATTACATTCTGACCTTTGTATAAGAGCTGACTTAAAAAAAAATAAATAAATAATAATATATATATATACCCTCATACCTACTAAAACTCCCAACTAGGGCCTATAACCATCCCTAATCCATGTGAAACACCCCTCCATGGGATATGCACCCAGAAGATGAAAGGAATGGGAATTATGATACACCTTGATTAATGTTGGGAAATGATGATGAATACTTTTGCTTACTTGTTCTTCGCTATTTTATTTTCCATCTGGTTCGACATGGATTCAAATCAGCCCCCGAGCCGACCCTGGACCTGCAAGCCCAAGACTTCGACGACCCCGAGCAGCAGCACTTCTCGAGAGGCAAGTGCCCTTGACCACTTTGCACCTTTTTAGGATTTTAGTTAGAATTGCATGCTTAGGTCTTAAATTGAATCCCATGTGTTGGTTGTTTACTAGTAATTCCAATATCTGCCTTGTAGCCGGGATGGGTAGTATAGGGTTTACCTTTATGTCATCATTTTCATGCTTAGCCCTGCTTAGTAAATGGGATGGGAGTAATTTACATTAATGTTATATTATCATGATCATTGAGATGTTGTGTGGAGATATATATATATGGTACATATATATGTGGTGATATATATGTGGTGTATGAGGTGGGTAGTGTAGGGATCTAGCAGGCTGGTGGGTTACGGTGGGTGCTGAGTGCACGAGACTCGGGTTAGTGGTTGGTTAGCCTGCGTAGATCCTAAGGACCGGTTCGTGAGACCCGTCAACTGGCTTAAACAGTGCCACCACAAGAACTGTTATGGGGCAGTGTGGCCAATTAAGTTGTTCCTATCTTTCCTTGTGTACACCAGAGAGATGTGTAAGTGGCGCAAGAGGGGGCTTCTGCGGCAGAGGTTTCAGAGTGCCGCAGCGGTGAATCCTTAGCGGGTGTGCACGGGTTGGGTAGTGCAATGTAAAGGCCTTGTCGTGTACTCCTGGCCCCACACCATAGGGAGTGTGAGAGGGCGGAAAGGAGTTTCTTGAGTCGCCGACGGGTGATGAAAACACGACTTGTGGGTAAAGGGTACAAACTCTGCAGAGTCAAAACTGTCTAGACAGCCGTGCTCACGGTCAAGAGCGGGCTGGTAACTCTCTCATGATTAGTGTGGGTTGGTTTGGTATGGTTTGGGAGTTGGTGGTTTGGGTTGAGGTTACGGTGATAGTGGAGATCACCTGGGGATGTGTTTGGGTTGGGCGGGAATGTCACTAAACAAATAGGACGCTTAATAAAGCTAAGGAATAGGTTGCGTAGTGCAATAGCCGTGTCAAGCCTCCCTTGTAACTTGCCTCATCATGCATAAATTTCCCACACTTGCTGAGTACATCATTGTACTCAGGCGTTTGCCTCTTTTCTTTTTCGTGCTGCTCAGGACCCGAGGAGGCCGCTGAGGATGACGTGGATGACGGCTTCGACCCCGATGCGCAGATCTAGGCTGGCGTACCGCCGGACGGCGCCTGTGGAGTCCACTTTAGATTTTCCGCTGTCATGATGTACTTTTCTTTTGGGCCTTTGAGGCATTTATGTACTCGGTTGATGTAATCGCCACACTTGGCTTAATATTATTAATGATACGTTGCTCTTATTCATCTCGTGTGTGAAATGACTTGATCCTGGCACACACGGGAGAACGCTTGGTGACTGTTGCAGGTACCGGGCGTGACAGAGTGGTATCAGAGCCAAGGCTGTCCCTAGGACGCGAGCCTAGATAGAAACGGATACGAAATAGATTTAATTTTAACTTAAAAACTATTTGCAACTATAAACCTGCGTGAAGTTCGCGTGAGTTTCTATGATTCACACGACTTACCCCTTTTCCCCCAAGCTCGTCTTGTTCAACCCATCTGTCTTCCTCACTCGTATCTCGTTCAAACCTAGTAGGGTCCGTTACCACGGGCAATCCGAAAGTACCTAGGATAGGAGATAGCGAGCCATGGTGAAGAAGCGTTAGTTCCGTAGAGATAGGACTCGTACGGGTAATGGGTTGATTTATTGCATACTTGTTTGATGAGTGCTGCATGCGCATTTATGGTTCTTTATATATAAATTATGAGCCTGATAATAGATTTTTCTCTAGATTTTCCAGGTTCTAAGCTTTTGTTGCTATCTGTAACAGATGGCAGGTAGGAGACGAGGTCGAGGACGAGGTCGAGGGCGTGAAATGCCCGAGGCCGATGAGCCCCCGGAGTTCCAGGTCCCAGGCTGGAACGGGCGAGCGGCTCGACGAGGAGCGGACTACATGACGGTGCAGGACATGCTGGCCTCTCAAAACCAGCTCCTGCAGGGCCTGGCAGCAATTATGGCCCACAACCACCAAGCCCCTCCGCCTCCACCACCACCGGCACCTGGACCACGGTCCAAGCTGAGAGACTTCCAGAGTACTCAGCCCCCGGTCTTCTCGAGTCCGGTGGAGCCGATGGACGCGGATGATTGGCTGAAGACGATCGACAGCAAGCTACGGATGATCCAGTGCGTGGGAGGAGAGCGTGTCTTGTTAGCTGCTCACCAGCTAGCGGGACCCGCGGCAGACTGGTGGACAGCTTACACCGCTGCTCACGCCGACCCTGAGGCTATCACTTGGGAGGAGTTCCAGCTCAGCTTCCGTCGCCACTTCGTGCCAGCGGGTGAGATCAAGATGAAGCGGCAGGAGTTCCTCGGACTGAGACAGGGTGGCTCGACAGTGCGTGAGTACCTCACACGCTTCACGCAACTGTCCCGCTACGCACCGGAGGACGTCAGGACTGATGACATGAAGCAGGACTGCTTCATACGAGGTCTTGATGAGGAGCTGAAGTGTGCCCTATCGTCTAGCTACTACGACGACTTTCAGAAGATGGTGGACAAGGCCTTTGTGATGGAGCGACAGATGCCAGAGCTCGAGGCACACAGAAAGCGCAGGATGGGATGGCAGGGACAGTCTTCGGGTAGCAGCAGCCGCACTCGCTTTGCACCACTCCCAGCTACGCAGACAGGCCGGTACGTGGGACCGAGTCCGCCTCAGAGGTACCCTTCTCCAGCTTACAGGCAGCCTTTTTCACAGCCACAGCGCCCGCAGAGCCAGCAGCTACAGCAGCGACCAGTTTTCCCACCCCGCACAGCAGCGCCTACTCAGCAGGGACAGTTCACCAGGGCTCTGGGCCCGTGCTATGTGTGTGGCGAGATGGGCCACCTTGCCAGCAGATGCCAGAAGAAGAAGCCACCACAGCAGCAGCAGCAGCAGCCGCAGAGTCTCCAGCGTGGTCGAGTGCACCACGTAGCTGTGGAGGAGGCTCAGTTGGCTCCGGACGTGGTACTTGGTACGTTTACCGTCGACTCGCACCCCGCTACTATTTTATTTGATTCTGGTGCTACTCACTCTTTTATTGCCAAAGATTTTATAAAGAAATATGATATGAGGGCAATAGCTATGTCCCGCATGCTAGTGGTCACTTCTCCTGGAGGCGAGATCAAAACAAGTCAGGTGTGCCCAAAGGTGAGCATCAAGATAGTGGGAAGGGAGTTCAAGGCAAATCTTATTGTGTTGGAGTCACAAGGCCTGGACGTGATCTTGGGGATGGATTGGTTGGCCAAGTACGGAGGTGTGATCCTTTGTGCCACCAGGACTTTCAGGTTGTCACACCCAGACGGTGTTGTGGTGGAGTACACCTCTCTACCCCCGCCAGCCGAGAAGGTCCACCTTAACCAGCTCGACACTACCGAGGGGATTCGCGTGGTTGGCGATTTCCCGGACGTCTTCCCAGAGGAGCTACCAGGTATGCCTCCAGATCGCGATATTGAGTTTGCTATAGAACTAGTGCCTGGCACGGCCCCTATATATAAACGGCCGTATAGGATGGATGCCAAGCAATTAGCGGAGCTCAAGGACCACCTCCGAGAGCTTCTAGATAAGGGCTATATCCGTCCTAGCTCCTCTCCTTGGGGAGCCCCGGTCATATTTGTGCCAAAGAAGGATGGGACCCAGAGGTTGTGCGTAGACTACCGAGCCCTCAACGCCGTCACAATCAAAAACAAGTATCCTCTGCCTCGCATCGAGGATCTGTTTGATCAACTTAGAGGGGCGTGTGTGTTCTCAAAGATCGACCTTCGATCGGGTTACCACCAATTGAAGATCCGAGCTTCGGACATTCCGAAGACGGCCTTTGTCACCCGGTATGGTCTCTATGAGTGCACGGTCATGTCCTTTGGGTTGACCAATGCTCCTGCTTACTTCATGTACCTTATGAACAAGGTGTTTATGGAGTACTTGGATAAATTCGTTGTGGTCTTCATTGATGATATCCTTGTATTCTCCAAGAATGAAGAGGAGCATGCAAAACACTTGAGGTTGGTGTTGCAAAAACTTCGGGAGCACCAGCTATACACCAAACTCAGCAAGTGTGACTTCTGGTTGAGGGAGGTGTCTTTCTTGGGACACGTGATTTCCAAAGGCGGTATATCGGTGGATCCAAGCAAGGTGGCGGATGTGATGAAGTGGAAGGTGCCAGAGAACGTGAGCGAGGTCAGAAGCTTCTTGGGATTGGCAGGCTACTACCGACGATTCATTGAAGGATTCTCGAAGATTTCAAAACCACTCACCAAGTTGCTAGAAAAGGGAAAGACATTCAAGTGGACGCCGGAGTGCGAGGCAAGCTTCCAAGAGCTAAAGCAAAGGTTGACGACGGCACCCGTGCTAGTGATGCCTGACATGCAAAAGGAGTTCACCGTGTACTGTGATGCCTCCGGGCATGGACTAGGATGCGTGCTTATGCAAGAGGGACGCGTCGTGGCCTATGCCTCTAGGCAGCTTCGTAAGCACGAGCGGAACTACCCGACGCATGACTTGGAGTTGGCCGCCGTGGTTCACGCTCTAAAGCTGTGGAGACACTACCTCATGGGAAAGAGGACGGAGATCTACACCGATCATAAAAGCCTCAAGTACATCTTCACACAGCCGGACCTCAACCTCAGACAGCGCAGATGGCTAGAGCTCATCAACGACTTCGACGTGGGCATCAACTATCACCCTGGAAAGGCGAACGTCGTTGCCGATGCTCTGAGCCGAAAGGAACATTGCCACGCTTTGACCCTACAGCCCCAGTTGTGCGAGGAGTTTGCAAGACTCAACCTTAACCTGGTGACAAGCGCAGAGGCAGTGGTAATGGAGGTGGATTCAACCTTGGAGCGTGACATTCGAGAAGGCCAAAAGAACGATGAGAGGATCCAAGAGATCAAGCAGTTGATGGATGAGGGCAAGGCTCCAGACTACAGGATAGATGAGCAAGGGACGTTATGGCTTGGCAAGAGGATCTGCGTGCCTGACATTCAGGCCATACAGCAGACGATCTTGAGAGAAGCACATGACTCAGAGTACTCCATTCACCCTGGGAGTACCAAAATGTATCAAGATCTCAAAGACCGCTACTGGTGGCACGGCATGAGGCGTGACGTGGCAGAGTACGTGGCCTTGTGTGACACGTGCCAGCGCGTCAAGGCAGAGCATCAAAGGCCTGCCGGATTGCTTCAGCCACTCAAGATACCAGAGTGGAAATGGGAGGAAATCAGCATGGATTTCATTGTGGGATTGCCCAGGACCCAGTCAGGTTACGACTCCATTTGGGTAGTTGTGGACCGCCTGACCAAGGTGGCTCACTTCATCCCCGTGAAGGAGAAGTACAAGGGGGCAAAACTGGCTGAGTTGTACATGTCCCGGATTGTGTGCTACCACGGGGTTCCAAAGAAAATCGTTTCCGATCGCGGCACACAATTCACCTCAAGGTTCTGGCAGCAGTTGCAAAAATCCTTGGGCACACAACTGAACTTTAGCTCAGCATATCACCCCCAGACAGATGGACAGACGGAACGAATCAACCAAATCCTGGAGGATATGTTGAGGGCTTGTGCCCTGAAAAACAATCAAAGTTGGGACAAGTACCTACCCTATGCAGAGTTCTCCTACAACAATAGCTACCAGGCAAGTTTGAAGATGTCACCCTTCGAGGCTTTGTATGGTAGGAAGTGTAGGACCCCTCTGTTCTGGGATGAGGTAGTTGAAGGACAAGTCTTTGGCCCGGATGTGCTCAGGATTGCCGAGGAAAAAGTGCGTGAGATCCGCAAGAACCTAAGAACCGCACAATCGAGGCAGAAAAGTTATGCGGACACACGCCGGAGAGAGTTGACCTTTGAGGTGGGGGATTACGTGTACCTCAAGGTGTCTCCCATTCGAGGTCTCCGTCGTTTCAAAGTGAAAGGGAAGCTAGCACCCCGGTATATAGGACCCTTCAGGGTGGTGAGTAGAAGAGGAGAGGTTGCTTACCAACTCGAGTTGCCTCCCCGCCTGTCAGACGTGCACGACGTGTTCCACGTCTCACAGTTGAAAAAGTGTCTGAGAGCACCCGAGGAGCAACTACCCCTGGAAGATATCAATGTGCAAGAGGATCTCTCCTACGATGAATGCCCCGTCAAAATTCTCGAGAGGTCATAAAGAATTACCAGGTACAAGCGGACCCCGATGTGCAAGGTACAATGGAAGCACCACTCCGAGAGGGAAGCTACGTGGGAGCGAGAAGAAGATATCAAAGCAAGCTATCCGCATCTCTTCAAGTAAGTCACTTCAAATCTCGGGACGAGATTTCTTTTGAGGGGGGGAGTGTTGTAACACCCTATATATATAAAAGAAATAATAATGATATATATGAAGGAAATTTCAGGAACTTCTTTAAATAAACTGGAACCTAGATGTTTAAATTCAGGATTTAGATGAAGAACAAGAAAACAGATGGAATAATAATAATAATAATAATAATAATAATAATAATAATAATAATAATAATAATAATAATAATCCAGGGCAACAAAAATTGGGCCGCAGCCCATTTCTTCCTTTTCTCCGCAGCCCACCAACCCATTTCTCCCCTAGCTGGCCCAGCCCACCGCAACCACCTTTTTCTCCCACTGATCTGGAGACCCCACCTGTCAGCCGCCCCCCCTTGTCTTCTTCCTCTTTTCCTTCTTCCCGTTGCTACCCCGGTCCCCTCCCTCTCTTTTCTTTTTCTTCGGTCGCCGGCAGCAAACCAACGGGGCGCAGCCTGTCTCCCTCCTTTGCAGCCGACTGCAGGCCCTGTACCGCCTCCCCTCACACTACCAGCTTCCCCCAAGACCCGGCGCGGTCCCCCCTCCCCCTTCCTTTTCTCTTTTTCTTCGCTCGCCCCGCTCGGTCGCCGACCGCGCGCAACCACCGCCGTATTCGCAGCAGCCCCGGCCTCGGATCCTCCGCTACCCTCTCCTCGCACCTGCACTATAAAGCACGCCCCGGGAACCCTAGTCTCCCTTCGCTCCCCCTCCCTGCCGCGGAAGGAGCCACGCGGCCCTGTCTACCCCCCTCCCGGTGAGCATCGGACCACTGAGTTTTTCCCCCACCTCTCCCATTTCTGACTCACTAACCCATACCGGCACTCGGTAGGTGCTGCGGTGACCCCCCTCCCCCGGACATCTCGACGAGTTCCAACGTGGAAGAAGGCTCTCCCGCCGGCCTACGGTGAGCATTGTCTACCTTCCCCCCCCCCCTGCACCTTCTTCCTCCTTTAGTTCCTCGAGACCCTGAGCCGGCCACGCCATTTTTCCCTCGCCACAGGACGCGACGTGGGCCGAAAACCACAGGGGGCAGCGCCTGAACCCCTCCTCCCCACCTTTACGTGGAATCCGAAGGCGCCGGCACCACCCTCTTCCATCGAAAGGCCCCGCAGACGCCTCCCCGAGCTGCGAAAAGACCCTGGGTAAGGTCCCCATCCTACTCCCCTCCGATCTCATCGAGTAGCTAGGGGTAGGAGGCCCGGAGACGCTGGATCCAGCGAGCTCCGATCGCCCCGATGGCGCGCCGCCGCCGAAGCCGTCGCCGGCGGCCGTTTCCGGCCGGGGGAAAACTCCCCGCCGTCCGATCGGGAGCCAACGGCCCCGATTAGACCGGGCGTACCGGTTCGAGATTTTTAAATCTCGACCGTCCGCGCCCGATCCGGCGGCCCAGGTTAAACCCCCCATTTTCCCGCGGCCGTTTAGCACTTAGGCCCCCGGGGTTCTCGACAACAAGCGAACTAGCCCCTGCCTATTTGCTGGCTACCCCCGAGGCTCTTAAAGAATTAGGAAAATTGCAGTATCACTCATTTTCAGCCCCTGCACTCCTGTGAATTACCATATTCGGCCCTGGACTGCTAGGAAACTTTCCAAATGACCCCTGGACTTGTTGACCATATGCTTTTAGCCCCTGGAATATAGTGTAGACCCCCCTGGCTGCTCTATTTATTTATTTTTAGACCCTTATTTGTTTTGTTCTCACTCCTAAGCCCCTGTATACGGTGGCAGTTAGCCAAAAACACCCCTGGAAGGTTCTGTTTAGACATTAGGCCCCCAGATAAATCTGTTTTCATCTTTTGGTCCCTGTGTTATTCAGAAAATTTGCAAAATGCACAAGTAAGCCCCTGATAATTTTCATTTTTGGATCCTGTGACCCTCTGTTTTACCCCTAGTACCCATGTACTATGCTGAAATTGTTAGTAAGCCCTAGCAGCCCCCTTGTCTAAATATTTTAAATCACTGCTATTCTGCCATGTGACAAATGAGCCCCTAAAGGTGCTGAAAATGATATTTTAGATCCTGTTGTGGGCTGCAACTTCAATATAAAATCAAGTGTAGTTGCTGGGATAGAAGTAACGCCTCCCCTATAGTTTCACATATTACATTCTGACCTTTGTATAAGAGCTGACTTAAAAAAAAATAAATAAATAATAATATATATATATACCCTCATACCTACTAAAACTCCCAACTAGGGCCTATAACCATCCCTAATCCATGTGAAACACCCCTCCATGGGATATGCACCCAGAAGATGAAAGGAATGGGAATTATGATACACCTTGATTAATGTTGGGAAATGATGATGAATACTTTTGCTTACTTGTTCTTCGCTATTTTATTTTCCATCTGGTTCGACATGGATTCAAATCAGCCCCCGAGCCGACCCTGGACCTGCAAGCCCAAGACTTCGACGACCCCGAGCAGCAGCACTTCTCGAGAGGCAAGTGCCCTTGACCACTTTGCACCTTTTTAGGATTTTAGTTAGAATTGCATGCTTAGGTCTTAAATTGAATCCCATGTGTTGGTTGTTTACTAGTAATTCCAATATCTGCCTTGTAGCCGGGATGGGTAGTATAGGGTTTACCTTTATGTCATCATTTTCATGCTTAGCCCTGCTTAGTAAATGGGATGGGAGTAATTTACATTAATGTTATATTATCATGATCATTGAGATGTTGTGTGGAGATATATATATATGGTACATATATATGTGGTGATATATATGTGGTGTATGAGGTGGGTAGTGTAGGGATCTAGCAGGCTGGTGGGTTACGGTGGGTGCTGAGTGCACGAGACTCGGGTTAGTGGTTGGTTAGCCTGCGTAGATCCTAAGGACCGGTTCGTGAGACCCGTCAACTGGCTTAAACAGTGCCACCACAAGAACTGTTATGGGGCAGTGTGGCCAATTAAGTTGTTCCTATCTTTCCTTGTGTACACCAGAGAGATGTGTAAGTGGCGCAAGAGGGGGCTTCTGCGGCAGAGGTTTCAGAGTGCCGCAGCGGTGAATCCTTAGCGGGTGTGCACGGGTTGGGTAGTGCAATGTAAAGGCCTTGTCGTGTACTCCTGGCCCCACACCATAGGGAGTGTGAGAGGGCGGAAAGGAGTTTCTTGAGTCGCCGACGGGTGATGAAAACACGACTTGTGGGTAAAGGGTACAAACTCTGCAGAGTCAAAACTGTCTAGACAGCCATGCTCACGGTCAAGAGCGGGCTGGTAACTCTCTCATGATTAGTGTGGGTTGGTTTGGTATGGTTTGGGAGTTGGTGGTTTGGGTTGAGGTTACGGTGATAGTGGAGATCACCTGGGGATGTGTTTGGGTTGGGCGGGAATGTCACTAAACAAATAGGACGCTTAATAAAGCTAAGGAATAGGTTGCGTAGTGCAATAGCCGTGTCAAGCCTCCCTTGTAACTTGCCTCATCATGCATAAACTTTCCCACACTTGCTGAGTACATCATTGTACTCAGGCGTTTGCCTCTTTTCTTTTTCGTGCTGCTCAGGACCCGAGGAGGCCGCTGAGGATGACGTGGATGACGGCTTCGACCCCGATGCGCAGATCTAGGCTGGCGTACCGCCGGACGGCGCCTGTGGAGTCCACTTTAGATTTTCCGCTGTCATGATGTACTTTTCTTTTGGGCCTTTGAGGCATTTATGTACTCGGTTGATGTAATCGCCGCACTTGGCTTAATATTATTAATGATAGTTGCTCTTATTCATCTCGTGTGTGAAATGACTTGATCCTGGCACACACGGGAGAACGCTTGGTGACTGTTGCAGGTACCGGGCGTGACACGGTCGCACCGAAACGGGCAGGGGGTTCCCTACACGGAGCATCTCTCTATGCCCGTTAGCAGATTTCCACCTTGCTGTCCTCAACCTACACCTATAAATCGGTGCGTTATGCCTCGATGCCCGGAGGTTTAGGATACATCGGTTTACTGGGGCCCATATATCCGATATGCCTTCGGTACGTTCAAACTTGATCACCATGGGCCGCACACGGATCGGTCCTCAATCGACACAGACAGGGCTGCGCACACAAGACTTCCTCTTGCTGCGCCCTAGCCCCTGCCTAGTCCCATTTTCATTACTAAAGTGAGCTCACATCACTCGAACTAATCCTGTGTGTCCCAAGCCTAACTCGCGAGTAGATTCCAACTACTCGACTTGTACCGAAGTTCTATGAATCATTAATCATAGACCATCTACTCGAGGACGTAGACACTACCCTCACTCTTATAAAAAAATTCTGGTTATGCACTTGGGTTTCATCCATCCTACACCGAATGCACATCCATACCACATACTAAGTATTCATAAAGCAAAACTTTGAAAAATGGTTAATGCAAACTGGGGCTTGCCTTGTTTCTGCTGGTCAGTTGTTAGAGCTTCGTCCGGAAGAAGAAAGTCGAGTACTTCCGGGGTCTCCTCGCTTTCAGCGACTACACGTAAATGATATACTATATGTCAATTTATATGCAATGTTTAGAACTGAATAAGTAATTACCATAACCCTAGCTAGCCTTCCCTTTTGGCTCTGAAATTTTTATGGTGGCTTGGTAGGATCCTAACTAGAGTATTTACAAAGTTTCATTTAAAACAAAGTTCATTTGATCCTTGTACAAATAAAAGCCTATTTGGTCAATATTAGAGTCTCTAAGGAATTCCAGGGGTTTTCATGGCGCCAATCATTACTTTCTGGAAACTAGAATTTGATATGGTTCTAATGGAATTGGTTTCATGTCATTTGAAGAATTCTAGATGAAGTTATGCCGTAAACAAGAATTGAGAAAATCTGAAAAATGTTTCTATACATTTTTCTATTTTCTCTGAGCAGTTCACTTAATCACACCATTAGGGGGCCTAAATAAACTTGGATGGGTCTGAAAATTTTACTGTGACTCAAGGATTTTCCAATGAACCTCCCAGCCAAATTTCAGAATTTTTCATAAAGTAATTCTCCAGATAAAATTCCTAACAATTTAGATTTTAGGGAATTAATTATGGAAAACCATTAAGTTTCATGAGATGAAATTTATTTTTCTGGGAAGTACTCAAAAAGCTAAGTTCAGAAAAATTTAGTTCACCAAATTTGGAGCTTCCTAGCAAAAGTTGTGTGCATTTGAAGTTTGAACTAAAACTGGAAAATCCTAGAAAAGTTCAAACTCTGCGTGCGGGCCCCACCATACAGTACCGTCTTTCTCCTCGCGCCAACGGCCCGCTGCAGCGGTATTCTCTGGCGAGCTCCTTGCAACCCGCCTTTCCGACCTCCTCCAGCCTGGAAACTTGCCGCCTCCCCCTATTGGACCACGGGCAACTCCTCCCCGTGGTCGGCCGGGGACCCCGGTCACCGGAAACCCATCGGCGACGGGCGGCAGTGGCGGTTGGAGTCCGGCAACGTTGCTCTCATCCTAGGAGGGCTCAAATACTTCGGCATTTCTCCCTAGAGCACCATGGTGACATCCTAAGCGCCGGCATGAGCTCAAATTAGCTCAACTGAGGCTGCAACTACGGGCTCATCGGCGACCTAGGGTGAAAATCAGCGCCGATGCAAAAACCTCAAAGAACATCCCCAAGACTCGACGAAAAATCGATGGTTCTTGATCCTAGAGAAACGTGGGTGAGTCTAGATCATGTCTATAGCTCGGTCCAGTGGATGGTGGCTTGATTGCTATGAATTTCTGGATTTTGTGTGGCTCGGTTCTAAACACACCAACGCACTAATCAACCAAATTCTCTGCCGATCTTGCGATAGAGAGAGGGAGGTCGGCACAGTTGTGATCAGCACCTTGGAGCGGACCTTTTTCGTGTAGATCGTCGGGCGTGAAAGTGCCTGTGCCGCCCGGACGCCTGTGATCAGAGAGGTCGACCGGAGGTGGAGTGCTTCGGTCGTGCGAGGGAGAAGAGAGAGTGTGAGGAACTGCACGTGGTTGCGTGGGTACTGATCACGGTGTCTCCCTCGCATCCTTAGCCTTCCCCCGAGCAGGAGGTGGCACCAGCTGTGGTGGTCGGGCGCCGGTGCTGAAGTGCTTGCGAGCGCGCACCCACGGTCGAGTGAAAGATCAAGCCGAGTATTCTTCGGTGTGAAGGCTACTGACAAGTGGGTCCCTCCCCTCTATTTCTTTTTTATTTTCATTTCTGTTTTTACTGAAAAGATCCCAGCTACTGTCAATTGAATGAGAGACTTAATCATAAAGTCATGGTTTGAATTTGGTTTCCTCAATTTGGAATTGATTTGTCTAAAATGTTGCACATTTGAACTGAAATTCAAATTCAGTTTTTGAATAATGCAAATTTAGCCCCCAACAAGATGAACTACAATGAGGATGAAAATTGGTGGACTAACTCAGAAAAATGTGATGAGTTTGAATATGAAGTCAACTTTTGAATTCAAGTGATGAAAGTGGCTGCAATTTTAATTTGCATTCAAATTAGCCCCTTTTTGAATTGTCTCCAAAAGTGCCTCAAAAAGTATTGGGTTTGCCTGAAATTCTGCCTGAACCTTCCCAAGAATATATAAGGTCTAGGGGTGAGCTCAACCTTTCATGTTTATGTGTAGAAATCCTACTTTTTGGAAGTTAGGGCTTTCCCTTCTAATCACCTTTTTGATGGTGGTTACTTGCTATTCACAAGTGTTCATGAGATATCCATCACAAGAGGTGTGGTGTTGTGAGGTGATAAACAATTTTTGCAAGTCCCTTTCTTGGGCTTTTACAGGTCGCCAGTGAGGTCCCATATCTGGTGGGTTTCATGGAGAGCGGACTTTAGGTCGAGGTCGTCCATGCCTTACTGGTGCTTTTGGAGCAAACCCTAGCTCGAATGACCCATTGCCGAGTGAGAACGAGGTCGCCGAAGTGGAGTTCGACATGGCCGCCGGTGCAAGCACTGTTCTGGTCATTGTCATCTTTCCCCGACCCCACTATCGTGTTCAGCACTGTGTAAAACTCACAGGCGGCAAGTTTGGTGAAGCTTGGTCCACGGGAACCCAGTTCCGGCGAGCCTTGACGGGGTGCGCCGCGGGGAGCGCGAGGAAGACGAAGGTACCGGGTCCCACCGGTCAGCCTCAATTTTCAACGCGGGGATCGGCTTGTGGCACGGGATCGGCTGCGCGGGGAAACCCTGTGGGCTTCTGTGTGGCCGCGAGCTGCTTGGGCCGATTTAAATCATGGGGCCCCCAACCAGAGTTTAAACTTTTTTCTGAATTTTATATTTAGGCCAAACATTGAAACCCCATAACTTTTAGTAGGAATGTCCAAAATTTGTGAAACAAATTTTTGTGGATTCCTCTCAGTTCATCTCAGTCAGTACTTTGCATAAATGCAAAGAACTTTCTCCAAAATCCATCAAAAATTAAAATTTTGGGAATTAATTCCAGAAGATCTCTGTTATGGAATTTCCTCAAATTTGGCCAGAAGATTCTTCATAGCATTAGTGATCTCCTGTAAAAATTTGAGCCTCAGTGGACTTTATTTGCTAGGCTAAATTGTCTTCCCAAGTTCAGCCTTCATTTGAAAATTTCAAACCAAACAGAAACTTTTTCAGAATTGTTCACGAACTTCAAAAATTGATATCTCCCTGTAGGTAGTTCCAAAAATGGTGAAATAAATTTTGTTAGAACCAGAGAGACCTGCTATAATTTGATCTTCAACTGTTAGCCATGTCAAATCTTGAGATCTGGGCTCAAAATTTAGAGAAGCCTTGTACTTGTGGGAATTTTGGAGACCACAAGCTTCAATGAAATTTCTCCAAATTTTGCTCAGATTATCCTTATAGAGTCTAGTATCCACTGGAAAAATCCCAAAGACAATTAAGGAACCTAAATAACAGTAGCTATGAATAGAAGTTTAATTCCTATACTTTATTAGCACTTATATACATATTTTGTTGCATATCATATAGTGACCGAAGTTGAGGACAACCCGGAGCCATTGGACGTCCTCCCACCAGATGCTAACTTCTCCTTTGACTCGCAGCCAAGCAAGCCCCAGTTTGCAGTTAATTACCTTTTGCAAAGTTTTCATTTGTATCACTTATGTCTAGGGTGAAATGCTTGCATTAGAGTTAAGGTGAGTGAAACCCCACTTGCATGACATTTAAATCCCATGGAGGGTTGGGTAGTTTACAAACTCGACGAGTAGAGAATGCCATGCTAATGTTCTTACGATCTCGGTAGAAGTCGAGTGGTTGGAAGCTACTCGTGAGATAAGACTATATCACACGAGATGAAAAAAGGTAGAGAATGGCTTAAGAATGTGAAACTGAGACCCAGCAGGGGGGATAGGATGCAGTGAGCGGAGTTCTCACGTGTGTAGCCCTGTTGGTGTCGATTGAGGACATAGCCGTGTGCAGCGCTGCTGGACAAGTTTGAACAGTACTGAATGCATACTGGCATATGGGAACCAGGAAACCGATGTAATTGGTTAACCTGGGTGTTGAGGCTTACCCAACCATTTTATAGGAGTGGGATGAGGGTAGCAAGGTGTAAATATGCTGGTGGGCACAGACACGCTCCACGCGGGGACCTCCTACCCGTTACTGATGGAACGGTTCGTCATTTGGGTTGCCATTGAATGGTTTCTGCATACAACAGAGTAGGAAGGTGTGAAGCACCTCACTTTTGATATATGTGACGTGTTATCCGGGTGTCTACTGATTGCAATCACCGTCCCTTGCGGTTATTTGAGTACCGCCTGTTCACTGCGCTGTGACGTAGTAAGAAGTGAAAGAAGCGAGATGGATATGCTGCATTGAAATATTAATGTCTTGAAACCATGTATGCTGTAGATGTAGAGCTCATTAAGTTCATCTTCCACTTTAGGCATAACCACATCGGAGGAAAGTGTTTCTTGTTTGATTGTGGATTTCTGATGTGAGGGCTGCCTAAGGCACATTAAACTGCTGCTATAAAACCGAAAGTAAGGATTAACATGTAGGCGTGTCTTAAATTGCCTAGAGGGGGGTGAATAGGCTAAAATAACTGAAATGACTTAATTAAACAAGATTAGAATACAAGCGCCGGACTAGTCCGGCTCAAGAGTGGACTAGTCTGGTCAGCTTGTTGCAAAGCCTAAAAGGGCCCGGACTAGTCTGGCTCAGGAGCGGACTAGTCTGGTCAAACTGTTGGAAATGCCTAAAACTTAATTTTTATGGGTTTTTCTTCAGATTTTAGTTTAAATAAGTGTGGATAAAACAACTAGCAATCATATACGACAAGTGTGATAGAATATTGAAATAAATTGCACGATTGTAATGATGTATACTCTAATAGCAAAACAATCAAAACAAACCCTAAGCAATCTTGACGTTCAAGGAAATGTAAATGAAAGAGAGACACTGAGAATTTTTCCCTAGGTTCGATTCCACTTAGGAATCTACGTCCCCATTGAGGAGTCCAGAAAGGACCGGGTCTAACAACCCTTTCCTCACCAGGTTGCCACTAAGGCCAACCCGGTTCTTCACTATCTCAAGGGTGAACTTACACCCCTTTTGATGTTGTTTACTTGCTCTTCAAAAGTGTTCATGAGCTATCCATAAAATGAGCTGTGGTGTTGTGAGGTGATGAAATAATCACTTTTGCAAGTCACTTTCTTGGGCTTTTACAGATTTGCTCTCCGGGTGGGAAAATAACAGCTGATAGGATGGTCTATAGAGCACCATTACAATTGGGTGGAAATCTATACCCAACTTCTCTAATTAAGTTAGAGAGTCAAAAACAAGATGTCATTTTAGGAATGTCATGGCTACATCGCCCTGGTGCTGTTGTTAACATCATTCCACGTGTGGTTTGGTTAAACTCTCCACTTCATGAACTACATACTCTCATTCTTGACCGTTCAGTTCAAGAATTACTAGTCACATATAACACGGAGGCCACCAAACTTGAGGATATTCATGTGGTCCGTGAATACCCGGACGTATTTTCAGATGATTTCCCGGGCATGGCACCCAAAAGGGATGTCGAGTTCAAGATCGAACTTGTACTCGAGACGACACCGATATCATGGAGACCTTCAAGATCGCTCTGAATGAGCTAGTTGAACTGAAGGAGCAGCTCAATGATTTAATTAATAAGGGTTTCATTCGACCGAGTTCCTCGCCATGGGGATGCTCGGCACTGTTTGTGAAAAAGAAAGATGAAACCTTGAGCTTATGTGTGTATTACCGACCTCTCAACACCGTGATCATCAAAAATAAATATGCACTGCCCCGCATCGATATTCTCTTCGACCAACTTGTGGGTGCAAGTGTATTTTCAAAGATGGATCTTCGCTCCGGATATCACCTAATCAAGATCCGAGCGGAGGATATTCCGAAGACGGCCTTCTCGACGAGATATGGGCTGTATGAATACCTCGTCATGTCCTTTGGTCTCACCAACGCCCCGGCACATTTCATGTATCTCATGAACTCAGTGTTCATGCCGGAGTTGGACAAGTTTGTGGTGGTGTTTATCGACGACATCTTGGTTTATTCCAAGTCTGAAGAAGAACACACCGAACACTTGCATATCGTGCTTCAATGATTGCGAGACCATAATCTTTATGCCAAGTTCAGCAAGTGCAAGTCTTGGATCAGCCAAGTGCCATTTCTTGGTCATATTATTTCTGCAGAAGGCATTGCAGTTGATCCAAGCAAAATCGAACAAATGCTGAAATGGAAGTCCCCCACATCTGTCCATGAAGTCGGGAGCTTTCTCGGTTTAGCGGGATATTATCGGAGATTCATACCGAACTTCTCCAAGCTTGCTAAGCCGATGACTGAATTGTTGAAGAAGGGGATAACATATGTTTGGAGCTCAGCATGTGAAGGAGCTTTCCAAGCATTGGTGAAGCATCTTACAACGGCCCCGGTGTTAGCTCAACCGGATACGACCAAGCCTTTTGACGTATATTGTGATGCGTCCGGTATCAGGCTTGGCTGTGTATTGATGCAAGGAGGAAGAGTGGTCACTTACGGCTCACGTCAACTTCGTAACCACGAGCAGGACTATCGGACTCATGATCTAGAGCTCACTGCTGTGATGTTGGCATTGAAAATGTGGAGGCACTATTTACTGAGGAACTTAGTGCACCTTTACACCGACCACAAGAGTCTGAAATATATATTCACTCAAAAGGAGTTGAATATGCGGCAACCTTGATGGCTAGAGCTAATCAAAGACTATGAGATCGAGATTCACTACCATCCCGGTAAGGCAAATGTGGTTGCTGATGCCTTAAGCCGCAAATCTCACGTCAACAATCTGTCCATCACCCCACTTGAAGAGGAGGAGCCGAGTTTATACTTGGTTCCATATGGGGCATTATATAATCTTGCTCTTGACACGACCCCATTGGTCTCGTCGAGCCAGGATCACGCTGAGGGGTGCTGCGTTGCATAGCACCGGATAACACACATCAAAGGTACAAAGCGGAAGCGGAATTTTATTACATAAACAAGTTTATGAACATGTTTACAACAAAATAGGTCCAGTCTACACTCACAGGCGTAAACTACACGTCAAGTCCACGTTCAGCCCTTGAACGTGTACTTTCTAGCACACACACACACTAACTCTGCGGCGTGCATGACTCCCACTCGACGGGGTTCCCCTCCTGGGGTTCCGTCTCTTCCTCGGGAGTCCCTTCCTCATAGAACCCTGCAAAAGCTTCAAACACAAGCAGTGAGCACGAAGGCTCACCAAGTCTGACCTGTCTCACCTAAACATGGAACTTCTACATGAGGGGTGATGGGTTACATGAGGTAAAAATCATTTGCAAAGGACTCGCCTAATTAGTGGAACCTTACTTTCAAGTTTTAGCAGCAGTTTGTGGAGAACCTTATGCTAAGGCACATGAGAGAGCCGCAATCAAACAAGAAACGCATTTCTCTCATGTACTTTGCCCAAAGTTGAAATGAACTTTAGTTAGCTCTAAACTACAGCAAGTCATTAGCAATCAAGTCCGTCTTTCAATCAGCAACATTTTAACATGTAACTAGCCTATTCTTTCTACGTCACGGTACAGTGAACAAGTGGTACTCACTGACCACGAGGGACGGCGATTATAATCGATTTACACCTGCAGGGTTACCCGAACAACCCGTCACGTACGCCCGTACTCGATGTTGCCTACAACAACCATCACGGACGCCGTACGCAACTACCTTTTACCCGTCAGCCAAATATTGAACCGGTCCCATCGTCCCGAGCAAGAGGTCTCTGCACGCGCATCTCAGTGCCGCCAGCCGATTTACACCTCAAGCTCTCAACCTACCCTCTGAACGACGGGCAATGCCTCAATACCCAGCTACCCGAGTTACATCAGTTTCCTGGTTCCCATATAGCCAGTAGGTCTTTGGTACTGTTCTAGCTTGTTCAACAGGCCCGCACACGGCTCGGTCCTCAATCGACACAAGCGGAGCTACAGCACACAGGCCCCAAAGTCCTGCTGCCCTTACCCTCCGCTCGGTCTCATTTTCTTGCCATGTGTTTCATGTGCTATCACTACCCGAGTCGAGTGCCTCTAGCCTATGCTCACGAGTAGTTCCAACTACTCGACTTGTACCGAATCCTACTCTATCATAGCAATGCAGTAGCTAACGGGGTTTGCAATCCTAAACCCAACCCATGGTTCTCTTGGCTATGCAGTGGGGCTTCCAAACAAGACTCTAATGCAAAGAATAAAGTAAACGAGTATGTGCTCAAAACAATAAAAATTTGTAAAAAGGTTAATGCAAACCGGAGCTTGCCTTGCTGCTCTTGGTCGTAGGCTAGCTGTTCCTCCGGAGTAACAAAGTCTAAGACTTCGGGTTCCTCCTCGACCTTAGCGACTACATGATAAAAGAGGTACATGTATTAATTTGAATGCATTTGTATTAAGTTTGAACTTGTGAAGCTTATAAGTCCCACTAGACAGACTCAATGACTGTGAATCTTTCACTGTGGCTTGGTTACAACCTAAACAGAGACTTGGTCAAGTTTTAATTGCAGCAAAGCTCATATGAGCCCTCCACAACTAATTATGTCCTTGACCTTAATTAAAGGCTTTTAGGGTGTTCTAAGGATTTTCATGAAACAAACTATGACTTTCTGAAAACTAGATTTTCATAGGGTTCTAATGGAGTTGGTCTCACTTAATTTGGAAGTTCCTAACTAAAGATATGAGCTAAACAATTTCAGAGAAAATTCTGAAAATGTTTCTGAACATTTTCTATTTTCTCTGGAACAGTTTCACTAATCACACCATTTGGTGGAACAAATGAGCTCAAATGGATATGAAATTTTAATGGTAGTTCAGGGATATTTTGGTGAACATCCCAGCAAAATTTCAGGATTTTCCTCCAAAGGATTCTCCAGTTAAAATTCCTAATATTTTAAACTTTGAGGAATTAATTCTGGAGAAATAAGGGTTTTCATAAAGTGAAACTTGATTTCCTGGAATGGCTCAGAGAGCTGAATCCATCAAAATTTCGTTCACTCGATTTGGAGCTTTCTAGCCAAAGTTATGAGGATTTGAAGTTTGGAAGAATTCTAAAAATCGGGGAAAAGTTTAAACTCGCGAGTGGGTCCCGGGGACACGCGTCGCACGCCGAGGCGACAGCACACCGCCTTCTTCAACCTCGCGACCCTCGCGCTCCGCCGCCGAGGGACCTCGCCGGAGAGCTCGCCGCCGGCTTCTGTACAGCTCCAAACTTCACGATTTTGGCCGCCCCTGCCTACTTTCACTCGGGGAACAGGATTCTGGGGTCAGCTACTCATGACAATGGCCGGTGCATGGTCGGCGACGAGCCGCCACCTCGGAAGGACTTCGGCCATGTCGGCTGACTTCCCTAGCACCTCAACTACTCGAGGAACCGGTCGGGAAGCATCAGTGGACCTCAGGGAAGGTCGACATGAGCTTGAGGCAGCTCGGGGAAGGCCCGAAGTAGGTCCTCACCGTGCGCCCGATGCCTCCCGTTTATTCCGCCATTGGTAAACCTCGAATTACGCCGGGTACAGAGGTTCTCCGGCCAAGGGTTGTGAAGGCAACTTGTGCGTTACCATGTCTAGTTTGTGTGAGAGCGGATTGAGGCCCTCTAATCCTTTCTAGAGCACGAATTCAACGGAATCGCACCCAAAGGTCGTTCTGCACACAGAAAGGGGAAAACTGGAAATTCACCGCCGGTGAGCAACCACTCGAGCGGTGGCTCAGGGGTGAGAAGCACTGGTCACCAGCGCGTCCAAGGGTGCCTTGGCTTGGGTGTGACAACGCCCTGGTTGGGCTGTCCACGGGAGCCCGAGGTGCGGCGGTTCTAAGTCACCGATTTGATCTTTCGGCACAGCCGATATCAATCGGTTTCAACTGAATTCTAGCAGCGGGGAAGACGGAGGAAGGTCTCTAGTACCTTGCCGGGGCTCTGGAGGGGACGGAGGAAGCTGTGATCGGCGCTCTCCGATCGATTCCGAGCTGCGGGAAGTTTCTGCCGGCGCTGAGTTTTTGCGGGGGAAGAAACGGGCGATGCTTCGGCCGAGGAGGGGGAAAGGTGCCTTAAGAAGGCTCTGCACCGCCTCACGCCCGCGCGTGGCCAAGCAGCTGCTGGCGCGGCGGCTTCCCTCGGTGGCGATCGCAGCGGCGGCGCGGTTAACCGAGTGAGAAAGTCTCAGTCGGTTTGATTTGAAGTAGAGGCTGACATGTGGGTCCCACTCCCCATTTTGACCTCTGAAATTTACTCCTAATCACTGTTGTAAACAGTGAACCCCATACTACCCCTGGTAATTCAAATTATTCACCCATGAGCCATTTGAATTGAGTAGAATTCAAATTGGGTTTGGTTTGAGTGAATTTCAGCACAAGTTCAGTTTTGAATTCAAATAAAGTTTGAATTTGTCCCACTTAGCTCATGTCAAGATCAACTCCAAATGGAGTAAAAATTGGTGTGTGAGCTCACAAAAATGTGCTGAGTAAGAATATTCCTCCCACTTTTAAATTCATGGGATAAAAACAGTTTGAATTGAATATGGTTTCAAACTGCCCTCTTTCTAACTATACCCAAAATGACCTCAAAAAGGTTTTGAATTTGGGTGAAACTTGGCATGGACATCCTTAGCAAAGTGTAGGAGTTTTCATATGTCCAGCCCACCTATATCACATGTGGGAAATACCACTTTTGCAATGTGTGAGTTTGTTCTCTAATGAGCATGTTGATGGTGGTTAATTGCTCTTCATTTGTGTTCATCATCTTTCCTCAAATGAGGTGTGTAGTGCGGTGATGAACACTTCAATTTTGTGTCAAAAGCTGAGGCCCTTACATTCCTCCCCCCTTAAAAGAATCTCGTCCCGAGATTATAAGGTGAAAATGAGAGAGAGGACGGTGGAAAATTACCGGATATGCGACGTGAAAAAGTCGGGGTAGTTAGCGCGAAGAAATTCTTCGCTCTCCCATGTCGCTTCGTCCATAGAGTGATTACTCCATAGAACCTTGTAGAACCACAACGTACGGTTGCGTGTGGTTTGGGCCTTTTCATCAATAATCTGCACTGGTTCCTCCCGATAGGTGAGATCCGGTTGCAGTTCTTCAATGTCTTCCAGCTGAACGGTAGTTGATAGCTTGAGACACTTCCTCAGCTGGGAAATGTGAAAGACGTCGTGCACACCGGAAAGTGCTTCTGGTAATTTCAGCCGGTATGCCACTGATCCACATCTTTCGGTAATCTGGAATGGACCGATGAATCAGGGTGCCAACTTTCCTCTCACCCCAAATCTGTTTACGCCTTTCATTGGAGACACCCGTAAATATACGTGATCTCCAACTTCGAATTGTAATAGGCGCCTTCTCCGGTCCGCATACTGTTTCTGATGGGATTGAGCGGCTTTTAGGTTCGCTTGAATCAGTCGAACCTTTTCTTCCGCGTTGTTGACAAGGTCAATCCCGAAGGTAACCCTTTCGCCAGACTCACACCAATTCAATGGTGTGCGGCATTTCCTACCGTATAGCGCCTCGTAGGGCGCCATCTTTATACTGGCTTGGTACCCATTGTTGTACGAGAACTCGGCTAATGGCAAGTGATCATCCCAATTCTTGCCGTGGTTGATAGCGCAAGCTCGTAGCATGTCTTCTAAGATCTGATTTACCCGCTCCGTTTGCCCATCCGTCTGCGGGTGGTAGGCTGAACTACGGATCAGCTTCGTCCCCAAGGCAGCGTGCAGCTGCTCCCAAAAACGGGACACAAATAAAGTGCCCCGATCCGATATGATGGTACGGGGTACGCCGTACAAGCATAGGATCCGTGAGATGTATAGTTCAGCGTACTTCTTGGCGTTGTAGTTTGTGTTGACCGGGATGAAATGGGCAACTTTGGTGAGCCGAACAACGATCACCCACACAGAATCATGTTTCTGCAAGGTGGTGGGTAAACCGACGATGAAGTCCATGCTCACATCCTCCCATTTCCAGGCAGGAATGCCCAGTGGTTGTAGCAGTCCCGGTTTCCGCATGTGGTCTGCCTTCACCCTTCGACATGTATCACACTCGGACACGTATTTTGCAGTCTCACGCTTCATCCGTGTCCACCAAAACTTGCTTCTGAGTTCTTGATACATTTTGTTGCTGCCGGGGTGAATAGAAAACTTTGACAAGTGAGGCTCATCAAAGATTTTCTTCCGTAACTCCGGGTTACGGGGTACGACGATCCGGTCCTTAAACCATAGGACGTCGTCTCCGTCCTTCCGGAAACATTTCAACTCCCCACTGTCTACACGTCTCCGCAAATGTGACATGCCCTTGTCATTCTTCTGGGCTGCCGCTATCTCTTTACGGATGGTGGGGATCAAAGCTAGGTTGTAGAGAGCTCCGTGTGGAATCACATGTAGCGGTGGTTCGCTCTCTTCCAACGGTGTGATGGTCAGATTTTTGACGTGTGACTTGCGGCTCAGCGCATCTGCCACTATGTTTGCCTTGCCTGGATGATAATGGATCTCTATTTCGTAATCCTTTATCAGTTCTAACCATCTTCATTGCCTCATGTTCAGCTCTTTCTGAGTGAATATGTACTTGAGGCTTTTGTGGTCGGTATATAAATGTACGAGGTTACCGAGTAGGTAGTGCCTCCACATTTTTAGTGCAAGTACCACGGCAGTGAGCTCCAAGTCGTGGGTTGGATAATTCAGCTCATGGTTTCTAAGCTGCCGTGATCCATACGCGACCACTCTTTGGTCTTGCATCAGCACACATCCGAGCCCAATGCCGGATGCATCGCAGTACACATCGAACGGTTTTGTTGTGTCTGGCTGCGCCAAAACCGGTGCTGATGTCAGGTGCTTGACTAAAGCCTTGAATGCTGCTTCACATGTTGGACTCCAAACATATTTGGTAGCCTTCTTCAGCAGCTCTGTCGTTGGCTTGGCAATCTTCGAGAAGTTCGGAATGAACTTCCGATAATATCCCGCGAGTCCGAGGAAACTCCGTACCTCGTGAACAGTTCTCGGGGATTTCCAATTCAGCACTTGAGTGATCTTGCTCGGGTCTACAGCGATACCCTCCACTGAGATGATATGCCCGAGGAAAGGCACTTGCGATATCCAAAACTCGCATTTGCTGAATTTTGCGTATAACTTGTGATCCCACAGCCGTTGCAAGACTATACGCAGATGCTTCTTGTGATCTTCCTCCGACTTGGAATATACTAGGATGTCATCGATGAAGACCACGACAAACTTGTCCAGCTCCGGCATGAATACCGAGTTCATCAAGTACATGAAGTGAGCAGGAGCATTGGTGAGGCCGAAGGACATGACCAGGTACTCATAAAGTCCGTACCTCGTCGAGAAAGCCGTGAGCTGAGTCTTCAGTTCAGCCAACTCCTTGGGCGCCATCTTGTACAGCCTTCGGGATATCGGCATGGTTCCCGGTGCAAGTTCAATCTTGAACTCCACCTCTCTATCGGGCGGCATTCCCGGTAAATCATCCGGGAATACGTCAGGGAACCCTCGGACCACTGGAATATCTTCCAATCTGATGGGTGTGGCTTGATAGACACTTGGAAGTTTTATATCTGGACTGTCCAGAAATAATGAGTGAGACCCGTGCACTTCTAGGTTTAAGTGCACGACTCGAAGGACGGTGTCTAAAACAGCGCCGTGGCGGGTTAACCACGACATCCCTAGGATGACATCGACCTTCTATCCCTCTAAGATAATGAGAGACGTGGGGTACACTCTACCCGCTAAGCATAATGGTGCTTTGGAGACCATTACGCTTGCTGAAATCTTCCCACCCGGTGAACAAATTAAATATGGACTATCGGTGGGTAGTATTGGCAAGCTGTGTTTAGCAATGAAAGCTTGGCTAATAAAATTATGCGTGGCACCTGAATCAAATAGTACTATAGCGGGATGCTAGTGGAGTTGGAACATACCCGCAAGGATTGGCTTGCCCTCCGGCACGTCCTCAATGGCAAGCTGGTGGACGGTGCCGGGCCTAGGGTTTGCCCGCCGCGCATTAGTAGGGTTCCGGGGTTGATTCCTCCCCGGAAACTGCAGTGCCACTCCGCCACCTTGCCTCTCGAGGCAACTGCTCGCGAAGTGTCCTGGACGACCACACTTGTAACATGTGGCCGCTGCTGGTGTGGTGCTCGGGGGAAGAAAGCCCGACATACGCTGCTGAGGTGCATACGCACGCGGTATAGCCCGCTGCTGCTGTTGTTGTTGCGGTGGTACTGGCAGTGCCGGCCTGAATGCCGGTAAAGAGTACGGCCGACTGCGGAATGGCATCGACCGCTGTGGTGGCTGCCAGCGTGGACCTGATGGTGGGCGATTCACCATCCGAAACTTCTGAGAAGGACCGCCTCCTTCTCCGCTGCTCTGCGGCGCACTTCGCTTTCTCTCCGCCGCCGCTAACTCCTTGCCGGAGTCCTCCTGAACAATCGCAGCATCAATGATGTCGTTGAGGCTGCCGCGATTGAACATCGCCAACTTGTCCTTTAGGAGCGGGTTAAGCCCCTGGTAAAAGTGGTCCCACCGCTTCTCGTCGGTATCGGCATGATACAACGCATAAAGCGCGAGATCGTTGAATGCTCTGGAGTATTCCAGCGCGTTACGGCTCCCTTGCTGCAGGTGCAGGAACTCCTGCGTCTTCCTCTCACCGTGACGGTGAACGGCACCCAACCGGGTGGTGTAGGTCCTGCAGGGACTTCGACATGGATTGTCCACGTCTTGTTTCCCTCTTCGCCTTCTTCCTTGGTGAAGTACTGCGGCATCTGATTGTACCAGAAATATTGAAGCATACGCCTCAATGCTTCCGGATAGCCGCTATGGTGAGAACAGTGGGACACCACCCACCCGTTCTCCAATTGCTTATCTGCTGTCATCTGTAAAAATATATTTGAGAAATGTCAAATATTTATTTAAACAGTAAACCACTGAGTTATAACATAAGACATGTCATTGAACCCTTAAAACTTGGAAACACAGTTCAAATTTTAAACAAATTTGACTGCTGATCTGCTGTTCCCATGACAGCCCTGACCAGTTTCCATATCAACCTGATTTAGGCCATGCTAAAAGCAAAACCAATTCTGGAGCTCAACATCAAAGTTAAAGCTAAATTCAATAGCTTTCCAGAAAGTATTTGCTTGGCCGATGATCTGTCCTGGTTCAAACGTTATGAGATGTCAAAGTTAACAGAATTTCTGGAGAAATTGGACAGCACCTCCCTGCTTTAGGTACTGATTTGATCCAAGAATTCCAGTTAATTCTGCTCCTAATCTGACAAAACTTTCTGTTACAAAGTTGTAACCTATCTCATAAGCTTTCCAGAACTACCTCATTTTTGGATTTTTAAGCAGGAAGTTATGCTTATTTTACAGAGAGTTTACAGAGAGTCTTTACTCTGTCCTGTTTTCTGGATAGTTTCAACTCTACTGCATTTTTCGATTGGTTAAGTGATGAAACACCTCTGGACCTCAACAGAAAAGTTGTAAAGCTCTTCCAAAGCTTTCCAGAAATGTATCATATGACCCCAATCTCGAAAGAACTCAACCTCTAACCTCTGATTAACTTCAGCCTTGGTTCAGCTGAAAACAGAGTGCTCTGTCCTTAACAACCTATAAGTTGAAATCTTGTTAACTTTGAATATCCTGTTCAAGGGAAGGAGTTACATCAAGTTTTACTACTTTAGATCAAACCTTCAAGTTTTAAATGAAGTTGTTCATTTAATGGGGTGTGACGTCGATGCGTCACCAGATTATGTCGGTACTACGTCCTCACAAAGAAAAAACCTATACCGGACTTAGCCGGCTTCGTTATTTCAGTGGCCTAAACGTCACTCGCACACGGATGCTACACGTCTACCGTTTCGTGGTCAGGCTACCTGCAGAAGCACAAATAATCGTCAGACTCGGCTGCACACCGAGCCCGGAATCCATACAGCTAGTACAACCGGCCGTCATCACTCGCCCGGATGTTCCCAAGCCAAACACACCTTGAGTTACGTGTTCACGTTTCAGACCACGTGACGGGGTCTCCCAAGTTGCACCACGCACGCCAGGGACAGACGTTGCTCGAATACCCCAAACGACATGAAGAGTCGTAGAGGATATCAAAGCGGGTCGGGTTACCTGCCACCCGTGGGGCTCCACCCTTCAGCTTGTGCGCACTGGTGGACAGCGCTTACGTGCACCCCCCAAGACATACACGTCCCGAGATGCACGATTTTCCGACATAATCAAATAGGTTAATATGCCACTTTCTATATGCTAATAACATCCTTATACAGGCTACTAACTCGTTCCTAACTGGATTTTTGAAAAAGATGACCTTTGTACTGTGTTAAACCTCAAGCGAGCTCTGATACCACGCTGACACGACCCCATTGGTCTTGTCGAGCTAGGATCACGCTGAGGGGTGCTGCGTTGCACAGCACCGGATAACACACGTCAAAGGTACAAAGCGGAAGCGAAATTTTATTACATAAACAAGTTTATGAACATGTTTACAACAAAATAAGTCCAGTCTACACTCACGGGCGTAGACTACGCGTCAAGTCCACGTTCAGCCCTTGAACGTGTACTTGCTAGCACACACACACACACACACACACTAACTCTGCGGCGTGCACGACTCCCACCCGATGGGGTTCCCCTCCTGGGGTTCCGTCTCTTCCTCGGGAGTCCCTTCCTCATAGAACCCTGCAAAAGCTTCAAACACAAGCAGTGAGCATGAAGGCTCAGCAAGTCTGACCCGTCTCACCTAAACATGGAACTTCTACATGAGGGGTGATGGGTTACATGAGGTAAAAATCATTTGCAAAGGACTCGTCTAGTTAGTGGAACCTTACTTTCAAGTTTTAGCAGCAGTTTGTGGAGAACCTTACGCTAAGGCACATGAGAGAGCCGCAATCAAACAAGAAACGCATTTCTCTCATGTACTTTGCCCAAAGTTGAAATGAACTTTAGTTAGCTCTAAACTACAGCAAGTCATTAGCAATCAAGTCCGTCTTTCAATCAGCAACATTTTAACATGTAACTAGCCTATTCTTTCTACGTCACGGTACAGTGAACAAGTGGTACTCACTGACCGCGAGGGACGGTGATTATAATCGATTTACACCTGCAGGGTTACCCAAACAACCCGTCACGTACGCCCGTACTCGATGTTTCCTACAACAACCATCACGGACGCCGTACGCAACTACCTTTCACCCGTCAGCCAAATATTGAACCGGTCCCATCGTCCCGAGCAAGAGGTCTCTGCACGCGCATCTCAGTGCCGCCAGCCAATTTACACCTCAAGCTCTCAACCTACCCTCTGAACGACGGGCAATGCCTCAATACCCAGCTACCCGAGTTACATCAGTTTCCCGGTTCCCATATAGCCGGTAGGTCTTCGGTACTGTTCTATCTTGTTAAACAGGCCCGCACACGGCTCGGTCCTCAATCGACACAAGTGGAGCTACAGCACACAGGCCCCAAAGTCCTGCTGCCCTTACCCTCCGCTCGGTCTCATTTTCTTGCCATGTGTTTCATGTGCTATCACTACCCGAGTCGAGTGCCTCTAGCCTATGCTCGCGAGTAGTTCCAACTACTCGACTTGTACCGAATCCTACTCTATCATAGCAATGCAGTAGCTAACGGGGTTTGCAATCCTAAACCCAACCCATGGTTCTCTTGGCTATGCAGTGGGGCTTCCAAACAAGACTCTAATGCAAAGAATAAAGTAAACAAGTATGTGCTCAAAACAATAAAAATTTGTAAAAAGGTAAATGCAAACCGGAGCTTGCCTTGCTGCTCTTGGTCGTAGGCTAGCTGTTCCTCCGGAGTAACGAAGTCTAAGACTTCGGGTTCCTCCTCGATCTTAGCGACTACATGATAAAAGAGGTACATGTATTAATTTGAATGCATTTGTATTAAGTTTGAACTTGTGAAGCTTATAAGTCCCACTAGACAGACTCAATGACTGTGAAACTTTCACTGTGCCTTGGTTACAACCTAAACAGAGACGTGGTCAAGTTTTAATTGCAGCAAAGCTCAATTGAGCCCTCCACAACTAATTATGTCCTTGACTTTAATTGAAGGCTTTTAGGGTGTTCTAAGGATTTTCATGAAACAAACTATGACTTTCTGAAAACTAGATTTTCAGAGGGTTCTAATGGAGTTGGTCTCACTTAATTTGGAAGTTCCTAACTAAAGATATGAGCTAAACAATTTCATAGAAAATTTTGAAAATGTTTCTGAACATTTTCTATTTTCTCTGGAACAGTTTCACTAATCACACCATTAGGTGGATCAAATGAGCTCAAATGGATCTGAAATTTTTATGGTAGTTCAGGGATATTTTGTCCACTATGCTACCCAAATCTAGAAACAACAATGCATCCCTTCAAGTAATGCCCCTTCACCAAAGCTCCTTGGATGGAAGTGTCGGTGTGGACAACAATCTAAACTTCATCCGCTAGCATAGTGTATTCCTGCGGAGACCTCAGAATGGTACCATGCAATCACAAATGCAGGGCATGCAAATGAAACCAAAGGTATTCGGTCCCTAACTATCCTTGTATGCTGGCAATTATGGAAAGAAAGAAATGCAAGAGTGTTTGAGTCGAGAGAAAGGTCTCGACCACATATTATGGAAGGTATAAAGGAAGAAGCGTCTTATTGGGTGACGACGGGAGCGAAACATTTGGACATGATCACATACCATTGTGGGGCAACGCGGACTTTCTTAGCTCTTGAAACAATGATGTTTTGACATTATCAACAAATGTCAAGTTTGTATTATAAACTTTCTTTCTTAATATAAAGGCAGAATGAAGGCGTGGAGCTTTAAAAAAAATGCTCGTGCATTAAACGCACTTCCATGTTTAGAGCATGGGTATTTTATGAAGGCCAGCGGCTTAACTGTTGGCTCTAATTGCCCATGAGGACGTTCAAGCAGGAGTGGATTGAACAACCCAGCAAAATTTCAGGATTTTCCTCCAAAGGATTCTCCAGTTAAAATTCCTAATATTTTAAATTTTGAGGAATTAATTCTGGAGAAATAAGGGTTTTCATAAAGTGGAACTTGATTTGCTGGAAAATGCTCAGAGAGCTGAACCCAGCAAAATTTGGTTCACTCAATTTGGAGCTTTCTAGCCAAAGTTATGAGGATTTGAAGTTTGGAAGAATTCTAAAAATCGGGGAAAAGTTTAAACTCGCGAGTGGGTCCCGGGAACACGCGTCGCACGCCGAGGCGACAGCACACCGCGGCCCACAAGGATTTTGCACGCCAGCACACCTGATCCCAGCCGCTGACAGCTGGGGTCCACCCCCTTCTTCAACCTCGCGACGCCCGCGCTCCGCCACCGAGGGACCTCGCCGGAGAGCTCGCCGCCGGCTTCTGTACAGCTCCAAACTTCACGATTTTGGCCGCCCCTGCCTACTTTCACTCAGGGAACAGGATTCTGGGGTCAGCTACTCATGACAATGGCCGGTGCATGGTCGGCGACGAGCCGCCACCTCGGAAAGACTTCGGCCATGTCGGCTGACTTCCCTAGCACCTCAACTACTCGAGGAACCTGTCGGGAAGCATCAGTGGACCTCAGGGAAGGTCGACATGAGCTTGAGGCAGCTCGGGGAAGGCCCGAAGTAGGTCCTCACCGTGCGCCCGATGCCTCCCGTTTATTCCGCCATTGGTAAACCTCGAATTACGCTGGGTACAGAGGTTCTCCGGCCAAGGGTTGTGAAGGCAACTTGTGCGTTACTGTGTATAGTTTGTGTGAGAGCAGATTGAGGCCCTCTAATCCTTTCTAGAGCACGAATTCAACGGAATCGCACCCGAAGGTCGTTCTGCACACAGAAAGGTGAAAACTGGAAATTCGCCGCCGGTGAGCAACCACTCGAGCGGTGGCTCGGGGGTGAGCAGCACTGGTCACCAGCGCGTCCAAGGGTGCCTTGGCTCGGGCGTGACAACGCCCTGGTTGGGCTGTCCACGGGAGCCCGAGGTGCGGCGGTTCTAAGTCACCGAATTGATCTTTCAGCACAGCCGATATCAATCGGTTTCAACTGAATTCTAGCAGTGGGGAAGACGGAGGAAGGTCTCTAGTACCTTGCCGGGGCTCTGGAAGGGACGGAGGAAGCTGTGATCGGCGCTCTCCGATCGATTCCGAGCTGTGGGAAGTTTCTGCCGGCGATGAGTTCTTGCGGGGGAAGAAACGGGCGATGCTTCGGCCGAGGAGGGGGAAAGGTGCCTTAAGAAGGCTCTGCACCGCCTCACGCCCGCGCGTGTCCAAGCAGCTGCTGGCGTGGCGGCTTCCCTCGGTGGCGATCGCAGCGGCGGCGCGGTTAACCGAGTGAGAAAGTCTCAGTCGGTTTGATTTGAAGTAGAGGCTGACATGTGGGTCCCACTCCCCATTTTAACCTCTGAAATTTACTCCTAATCACTGTTGTAAACAGTGAACCCCATACTACCCCTGGTAATTCAAATTATTCACCCATGAGCCATTTGAATTGAGTAGAATTCAAATTGGGTTTGGTTTGAGTGAATTTCAGCACAAGTTCAGTTTTGAATTCAAATAAAGTTTGAATTTGTCGCACTTAGCTCATGTCAAGATCAACTCCAAATGGAGTGAAAATTGGTGTGTGAGCTCACAAAAATGTGCTGAGTAAGAATATGCCTCCCACTTTTAAATTCATGGGATAAAAACAGTTTGAATTTGAATATGGTTTCAAACTGCCCTCTTTCTAACTATACCCAAAATGACCTCAAAAAGGTTTTGAATTTGGGTGAAACTTGGCATGGACATCCTTAGCAAAGTGTAGGAGTTTTCATATGTCCAGCCCACCTATATCACATGTGGGAAATACCTCTTTTGCAATGGTTGAGTTTGTTCTCTAATGAGCATGTTGATGGTGGTTACTTGCTCTTCATTTGTGTTCATCATCTTTCCTCAAATGAGGTGTGTGGTGTGGTGATGAACACTTCAATTTTGTGTCAAAAACTGAGGCCCTTACAGCTCTCGTCCCTACCATACGAGAGGAAATTACGAAAGTTCAGGAGAAAGACGTGGGAATGTCGCACATTTGGAGAAGGATGAAGAATGGCGAAATGAAATGCTTCTAAAAGGATGAACATGGGACTCTATGGTTTAAAGACCGTATAGTGGTACCCGGTGACATAAAGCTTCGGAAGAAAATCTTGGACGAAGCTCACATGTCAAAGTATTCTATTCATCCGGGCAGCAACAAGATGTACCAAGATCTGAAAACCAGGTTTTGGTGGACACGGATGAAAAGAGAAATCGCAAAGTACATACCCGAATGCGATACGTGTCGGCGTGTGAAAGCCGACCATATGTGTAAAGCCGGACAGCTGCAACCACTGAACATTCCGGCGTGGAAGTGGGAGGACATCAGCATGGACTTCATTGTCAGGTTACCTCTCACCTCCTACTAGCATGACTCGATTTGGGTGATGGTCGATCGACTAACCAAGTCGGCCTATTTTATCCCCAAACATACAAAGTGCGTGGCCAAGAAATATGCGGAGCTGTATTATGCACGGATCTTGTGCTTGCACGGTGTTCCCCGCTCCATTATTTTAGATCGCGGTGCGCTGTTCGTCGCTCGGTTTTGGGAACAGCTGCACGCGTCACTGGGGGCCAAACTGATTCCTAAGCTCCGCGTATCACCCGCAGAGGGATTTTCAAACTGAATGGGTGAATCAAGTGCTTGAAGACATGTTACGCGCTTGTGCCATCCACCATGGTAAAAACTGGGACGATCATTTTTCGTTGGCGGAGTTTTCATATGACAATGGCTATCAAGCTAGCATCAAGATGGCACCGTATGAAGCTCTCTACGGCCGGAAATGTTGCACACCACTCAACTGGTCTGAGTCCAGTGAGCGAGTTATCTATGGCATTGAACTTGTGAATGAGGCTGAAAAACGAGTGCGAGTAATACAAGCCAACCTCAAGGCTGCTCAATCTCGTCAAAAGAGCTATGCGGATAAAAGACGCCGTCCTCTCCACCTCGACATCGGGGACCATGTTTATGTCCTTGTGTCTCCGATGAAGGGAGTTCATCGTTTTGGAGTGAAGGGCAAACTTGCGACGTGATTCATTGGTCGGTTCACCGTCATTGAAAAATGCGGACCCGTGGTCTATCGCTTGGAGTTACCGGCATCACTCACGGGAATTCACAACGTATTCCACATATCTCAGCTGAGGAAATGCCTCAAACCCTTGGCTGAAATCCGCACCGAAGACATAGAAGTTCTCCAACCAGACCTCACCTACTCGGAGTATCCGATCCGTATTATCGATGAAAGGACTTGCGCCACAAGAAAACGGACCTAATGGTTTTACAAGGTCTTGTGGAGTAACCATACCGCTGAAGAAGCGGCTTGGGAAAGCGAGGACTATCTACAAGCAAATTATCCGGACTTGCTATCATCGTATACCCGGTAAAGTTTTCCCCACTTTGCTTTCTTTTGCAATTTCGGGACGAGATTCTTTTTATGGAAGGGATGTAAAATCCCCAAAAGTGCTAACAGGGAAGTCAGCACATTCACACTTAGGAAACATGAGGGGAATTAAAACTTTGAATTAAAACGGTGTGAGTTCAAAGTGATGATTCAAACTTCTCAAAAACTTCAAAACATGGAGATCTAAATTCATAACTTGGGTCTTCATAATCAAAATATTAGGCCTCTCAAAATTCAGTTCATTTGGAGGGATTCTACTATATTTTTGGGATTAAAAAAGGAAGCCCTCGAATCTGAATTTAAATTTCAGTTTCAAATTTCAACTTCCTCAACTTGCGAAGTTGGTTCCACAAATGTGTTCTCCACATTGGAATTAGCATCCATACAAAAATTCAGATTATTTGAGTATGGTTTTCTATGCTTTTGGAACAATGCAAAAGGGAATATTCAAATTCCATTTCAAATTCAAATAACCACAATCAGTTCAAATTCGACACCAGAATTCAGTCCATTTGAATTTATAAAATTCAAACCATGACTTGGTGTGGAAGTATAGCTTTCAATTGTGAGTAGCTGTGGTAAAAATATCAGTGGAAAAATTGAATAAGAAATGAGGGGTGGGACCCAGCAGTCAGCCACACCAACTTGCATTAGCCAACTCTGTTTTCATCTCAGCACGCCTCCGAGCGGCTGTAGCCATTGCCGGCCGACGACGCACCCTCCACCTCGGCTATTTTCGCTACGTCCTCAGACTCAACTGAGTGGCCTCTACACTCCACCTCGTTCTTCATCGTGTTCCCTGGCCTCTCCTATCTCCCGTCCGAACTCCCGCTGAAACACTCCCCGGCGGAAGAACTCTTCGGCTAATCAATGCCCGGCAAGCTCGGCAAGCTTCTCATGATACTGAGCCACGGGAAAGCTGCGCCAAGTTTCTCTTCAGCTTACCGAAGCCCTAAGAAGTCGCTAGCACCGTCAGTTAGCTCCCGCGATCTAGGTTTTCTTTTGGACATCCGATGTTGATCTCCTCTGCGCCGCACCGTCGCCCAACGGATTGACAGCCTCTCCAGCTCGAACAAAAGGTTCCTGAGGTGCGTTAGGAACCCTTCTTCCTTCCCTCCAATGAGCTCCTTCTTCCTTAGCTCCGGCGCTGAGTAATTTGAAGTTTCGCGCCGGCAGTTCTTTTGAAAACCGTGGACTCTTCGGGGAAATTCATCGTGCTCCGAGTAGCTCCATGATAGATGAGCTCAGGGTAGCTTCTGCACACGCTTGCAAACCCTTCCGAAATCCTAGCAGCTCAAATGATCAAGTAGAGGTACCGGACACTGAGTTTTCATCGCCGCCGTAGTTTTGCAGGCTCGGGTCGCCGGTGAGGTCCCATCTCCGGTGGGATTCATGGAGAACAGACTATAGGTCTAGGTCGTCCATGCCTCAGTGGTGCTTTTGGAGCAAACCCTAGCCCGAATGACCCATTGCCGAGTGAGAACAAGGTTGCCGAAGTGGAGTTCGACATGGGCGCCGGTGCAAGCACTGTTCCGGTCGTTGTCATCTTTCCCTGACACCACCATCGTGTTCAGCACGGTATAAAACTCACCGGCAGCAAGTTTGGTGAAGATTGCACCACGGGAACCCAGTTCCGGCGAGCCTCGCCGGAGTGCGCCGCGGCGGGGAGCGCGGGCAGCGCGAGGAAGTCAAAGGGTATCGTGTCCCACCGGTCAGCCTCAGTTTTCCACGCGGGGATCGGCTTGTGGCACGGGATCGGTTGCGGCTGCGCGGGGAAACCCCGTGGACTTCTGTGTGGCCGCAAGCTGAGTGGGCCGATTTAAATCATGGGGCCCACAACCAGAGTTTAAACTATTTCTGAATTTCATATTTAGGCCAAACTTTGAAACCCCATAACTTTAGTAGGAATGTCCAAAATTTGTGAACGAAATTTTGTTGGATTCCTCTCAGTCAGTAATTTGCAGAAATGCAAAGAATTTTGTCTGAAGGTGTGAAAGCCCCAAGTTCAGCATGTTTAGCTCCTTAATAGAATTTAAATTCATGTGGTCAAATCGAATTCTAACTAGAGTTTCAAATTCGATATTTGGACTACATGCAATAAAGGAAACTTATCCACAAAGGAAATAAACCCGGCAATTCAAATGTGAGCACAAGCGAGGTTTAACTCCCTGCTATTCAAATTCAGTTTGTAGAACGTGCCGCAAAAATTTGAATTTGAATTTTTGAAACCAATGTTCTGTGGAGGGGGACCCACATGTCATTTGCACAGCAAACCAGAGACTTCTTTGCTCTGTGAGCTTGCCACCGAGGGGCTGTGCTCCACCGAGCAGGCTGTATGCCTGCTGCTCCCGAAGGCAGCTCGATCTCTTTTTTCTGCTCGATAGACATCGTAGGTACAAAACTCAAGTTGTTTTTCTCTCCCTCAAACGATTAGCCTCTCAGCTCCTCTCCCTCGCGCACACTCAACAGAGGAAAATGCCCCTCGGCGCCCACCCTGGTTGCTTCAGCGCCGATGCCGTTCCAGCCAAGTTAGCGCCCGGTTAAACCACCTAGGAGCTGCGCCGGCAACTTCCCGACATTTTCCAAAGCTCCTCAGGCCGTGGCCGGCCGTCTACAACAGGTGCCGAGCCGTTCTTCCTCCGGCAAAACAGAGCCACGCTGCCTCCACGGCTCCACGTCACCTGGCCGTCTCCGAGCCTCCCCGACGTGCTCAAAAGCTCACAGAGGTGTGCCACGAAGTCTAGCTACTCCTACTGTAGTCCCCCTACTCTTCCCCGCCGCCGGCTAGCCGGAATTCACGTTTTACCGCCGGAGCACGTGAAGATTGGCGCTGTCCAATTCTCCAAATTCACTCAAACCGCTTGATCAATGATCATGCAATTCAAACCACAGAAACTAGTAGCCCTAGCACCCTCCCACGCCGAAGCTCAAAGCAAACCGTTCCTTCTCCACCCCGGGTGACTAAAAATCGCAGACGGCGGCTAAAACCGCAGCGGTCCACGGTGACAACTAGTTTGCCACGGTTTGCTGCGAGAGTTGAGCTCCATTACACGTTCCTGACAACTAGGGATGCTTTAGGGCAAACTAGCTCGCCGGGAGAAGATTGGGACATGCCAGAATGCGTTGATGCCGAGCTACCGAGCCGCCCCGCCGATGCCGACCCAGTCCGGCCGTTTTCAAGCGGGGAGACCTTGCCCGGCAGCTGCGCCACGTTCCAAGGGTCGTGTAGTGTTAAACCGGATCTAATTTGTTGGAGAATTGAGGGAGAACGAGCCGCGCCACGACCTGTGCCGGTGTGCACGCGCGTGCCCTGGCCAAATGTTGAAAAGACACCTGACCCATGGGCCCCACTTGACACCTGACACCTGACAGAAAGTTGTTCAAACTTGAAAAACAGATAACTCAGGGTAGAAAGCTCCAAAATTAGTGAGACAATTTTTTTTTGGATTCCTCATAAGATGTAATTTTCAGAGAAAGTTGTTCAAACTTTTGATTGCTCTGTGTAGAATTCAAACAGAATGTTGTTCAAAGATGAAAAACAGATAACTCGGGGTAGAAAGATCCAAAATTAGTGAGACAAATTTTGTTGGATTCCTCATAAGAAGTAATTTTCAGAGAAACAAAGTGCTTGCTATGAAAATGCCCAGGAATTTCTTTAGAATTGTTTTAATAAATATTTTATGTATTTATTCCAGGAGGAATTTTTTATGAAACATTCCCAATTTTGGGAAGCAAATCTTTTTCATAGTTCCTGAGCCCAGTAAAAATTTCAGTATTTTTGGAGATGATTAAGAGGGCTTAATCAGTAGGTTTTCTCAGGTTTATTTAAAAGGGCTGAAAAATCACAGAATCAAATTACAGAAAATAGAATTTAACTTCAATCCTGCATTCTGGCCAGCAAAAGGCTTAGAAAAGTTTGGAACAATTTTTCCTGAGAACCTTAGGTCCAAACCTATTAGGGTATAAAACTTCTCCATATGACCAAGTCTAATTAAATTACTATAAAACATTGAAGGATAAAGGTTCCAAGAATTCTTGTGGCCGACTCCTTCCTCAAAAGTTTCTAAATTTTTTACCATAAGCTTATCATGAGATTAGAAAGCCCCTGTAAAACTTTCAACAACAGAAGCTGATGTCTTCATATAGTTTAGTTATGTAGTCATATATCTCACTTAAATTCATAACATGACGCATATCTTTATTTGATCATTTCGATAGAAATATTGCTCGAGAAGACTTCAGAGGCCGCTGACTTGAATCCTATTGACAGTAACTCTAGTTGGGATCAACACTAAGGCAAGCCCCGGTTTGCATAAAAAATTACAAGTTTTTATTTGTATACACTTTATATTGTCTAGAATATTTGTTTTGCATTATGGCTAGGTTTGTGTGACACTCCACATGCATGACCCAGAAAAACCTTGGAGTTTAATTTAGAGTAGGTTACCACTTAATTATAACTTCTGGTCTCAAGTTAACAAAAGTGGATTAAAAGAGGCATAACTCGAGTAGGCTGTTTCCTACTCGTGAACCGTGATTAAGGGGGATCAATCGGAATTGTTGGGAATTGATCCTCTTAGTTGGGAATGGAGACCAGACAGTATGGATGGAAGGCTCAAGGACGTGGTCCTGTGAACCTAGTCTCTGTCTGAGTCGATTAAAGCCTGTTCTCATGTACGGCCCCGCTGGACAGGTTTGAGTTGTGTACCGGATGCATACTGGCTATATGGGACCCAAGAAACCGATGTAACATGTTAACCTGGGTGTCGAGACAATCCCCACCGTCTTATGATGATGCTGAAAGGATAGAGAAGTCGGCTCTCGTGGGTTTGCAGTAGTGAGACTTAATCCAAGTCGGTGGGACCGATTTGATATTTGGGTGTCATGTGAAAGATTGCCACATACGATGTTGAGGGGATTGGTTGATCACCGGTCTCGGAGGGGCGTATGTGTCGTGTCAGCCGGGTGTTTTTTATTCGAATCACCGTCGCTCGCGGTAGTGAGCATACTTGTACACTGAGTCATGACGTTGTAAGAAACTGGGAAAAGTTAATATGCTTCGTAAGTAATCCTCATATTGGAGATGAGGGATGATCAACATCTTCAATAATTTACTTTCTACCATGGGCCAGTAGCATCGAGACAAAGCGTTTTTTGTTTGATTGTGAAGTCTTGGCGTTGATTGCACAATGTATGTATGGGTCTAGGGTAGCTCACTAAATTTACTTTCTTCTCGGGCAAGTGGCATCGAGGTGAAGCGTTTCTTGTTTGATTGTGGAGTCTCGATATAAATTGTGTGAGGGTTATAAAAGTTGCTAAAAACTTGAAGTAAGGACTCTCCATTCGCAGAAGTTCATAGTTTATGCAAACTTCTCTATTCAGCCCTCTATTTTCAGCATGTAGAGTTCCATGTGTAGGTTGTCGGTTAAGTCTTGCTGAGCATAAGCTCACGGTTTGTTGATCCATTGTTTTGCAAGTAACATTGCATAAGGCAACGTTAGAGAGGAAGGGAGAGCCGAGCAGGGCAGAACCCAATGAGGGGTGTGATTCTCTCTTGGAACCCTGCAAGCCACCGGGTTTGATGTGGTGCTAGTGTGAAGCATCCGCGGGCAGGATGGCTTCATGTTGCTTAGCGTAGGCTATAGCTCGTGAGTGTATGCTTATCTTCCCCTGCAATTTACACTTGTACATTATTTGTAAAAATGTGACAATAATATGTATTAAAGACATATATTGTTGTGTATGTGTGTTTTTCGGTGATGTGATGTTAGGTGCCGCATTGCACGGCACCACCCATGCGATTCCTGGACTGCCGGGGCAGGGTCCCCACAGGCGTGGTATCAAATCCGCATTGGGAATAGAGCGAGTTTACGAGTGAGGATTCAGTACTAGGCCGACATAAGGTTTACTACTAGTCTAAGTGATGTAAAGTGGCAAACTAACATACTTGTTATGCTATATTTCTAATGACGCACCGCGGACCAGGTAAGAGGTAAGGTACGCCACCGAAAGCGGATCAATTTCAGTTCGCTCCCCTGACAAGGAAAGTGGTTTAGGGAAGAGATCCCACATCTTGGTGTGAGACGTCAATACGAAACTTTTGAACTCTTCATGTTCCTAAGCTCATATGAAATTCTGGTCCCTGGCATGCATTAGACTAGAAAGTGGAAACCCCATCGTGTGGTCGGTAACACGATAGTGTGTTCTTCTGAAAATAGCCTAGGAGGACAGACGCAGTGCATGCCATCGGAGTGCCATGCAGGACAGTAGGTGGTATCCGTTGGGTTAATAAAATTCCCAACCGTGACGACCCGTTCACGCTCTACTCGGGTTCCCCGTCGTGTGGTGTGAAAACGCGACCATGTACCTTGACTCAAGGACGGCCCCTATTGAAATGATACGGGGCGTATGTTTTTAGTATGACATGGACCTGCCTGAAATGAGAAACCCTTTGTGTGCATCATCATTGAGTGATTTTCTGCAGGTACACTAACCGCGTATCCAAATTACGAGTAGAAGATGTTTGCAAGTGAACGATTCTAGTGCCACTAATAGAACGTATATGCCGGGTGTAAACCGGTTAGGTTTTTTCTATTTTGTGAGGAACGTAGTACAGGCATTGTCATGAAAATTGCATCAAGATCCCGCTCACCTCCTAAATTTGAAGATTCTGTAAAAATTTGACTGAAGGCAGTTCAAATGAAGTTGTTAAAATGTGTTAGAAACCCACTCAAGGCTATGTAAGTATAGAGAGATCCCAAAACAGAGTTCCCTGTTTTTGCAGTGGTTCAACAGAAACTTGTACAGGGTGTTACTCATTGTAGAAGAGACCAACGGTAGTGTGTGATACAGTCTTAGAAAGTTGGATAAGTCCTCTAAAACTTTTCTACGAATCTACAGGACAGAAACACAATTAAAATTGGTCAAGACCTTAGAAATCAAAACTGCTACAAATAGGTAGAACCTGAAACAGAGTCTCTGTAATTCCACCGTAACTCTCGGTGGCAAATCTCTAAGGGTATTGTGATACATTTATGGAAAGGGAATGAGATATGCTACAACTTTGTAATTCAAAGTTTTGCCAGAACTGGAGAAGAATTAACTGGAATTGTGGATTGAAACTAGGTACCTCTGGGGAGGTGCTGTCAAAATCCTGCAGGAAATTCTGTTAACATTGAATCATGATATCTTTTTATCCAGGAATGCAAAGAGGTCATAATAATACATCTTGGAAATCTTGGGAAGTTCTTTACAAGTTTTCTGTTCAACCCCAGGACATAATCCTGTTGTAAAGAGGTGAAATTCACAGTACAAGTGAAACTGTCAAGAGTACCAAAGGCTGTGTATAGTTTCTGTACTGATTGGAATTTTGCGGATAACTTCTTGTATAAGAATTGTAAAATGTGAAATCTTACAATTCTGGAAAGCTTACGAATCGTGTTTCAACTTTGTAACTATGAGTTCGGTCCATATAAGTTTCTAACTGTATGGAAAAGTTGACTCAGAGTGAGCACGTACAAGGGAGGTACTGCTGAAATTCCTCAAGAATTTCTGTTAACCTTGGAAGCTCATAACTTCTGATCTAGAGCTTAGTTAGAGGCAAATGGCTATGTTATGGAAAGGTACTGAGGTTATCTACAAATTTGGTATTTAACCCAAACCATGAAACTGTTGTTTGGACAACAGAAATCTGGTTTGTTTGAGGACCGGTCAATCTGAGACAGAGTGACCATAACTGTGATTATTCCAGTTATTCTTTAAATCCTTGCTGTTAGTTGAATCAGTTTGCGCATAAATCATTTTTCTTACATGTTAAGACTTCATTATCAGTGTTTCACTACTTTGTTCAGGCAATAAATCAAGTGATAGTGTTGAGCTGATAATGAACTCTTGCAATTGCAGAATGGTGCGAACTCTTTCCATGGGTGAAGTGGGTGGTTCCAGTGGTGGTGGTGGGGATAACTCTCCACAATAGGAGCAGCGAGCTCCGCAACAGCAGCAGCCACCAGGACATTCACCTACAGTCACAATGGCGGACATTTTGATTGCCATGACGGGTGCAAGCGATGAGCGAACCAACTTGCTCCGCATCCTTGTGATGAATACATCCCGTCAAGGGGGATGTCAATATGATGATATTCGCCAAGCTCAAATGAGTTCCTACGTTGAGTTTTTGGCGACACAACCACCGGTTTTCATTGACGCTGAGGATCCTCTGGTGGCGGATAGCTGGATCCGTACCATTGAATATAAGTTCGGGTTGCTCCAATGCACCGAATATCAGAAAGTCTTATACGCGGCGCAACAACTTCACGGGTCCGCCAGTTCATGGTGGGCAAATCAACTCGCCTCCCTACCAGCTGGACATCATTTCACATGGACGGAATTCTGGAAGGTGTTTCTTGCTTATCATGTTCCTTCCGGAATAATTTAATGGAAACTTGAGGAGTTTCTAGTCTTAAAACAAGGAGGGAGGGATGCATACTCACATTCATGAGTGTTCAACAAACTGGCACAGTATGCGTCTGAATATGTGAACACTGAGGCACACAAGTGCGAATGGTTCTTCCGCAGTCTCAATCCCAAGTTAAAGGAAAGACTCGTCTTTGCAGATCGAAATAACTTCAACGAATTGATGAGTGCTGCCATCATGGTTGAAGATACTCAGCGAGAAGTTCAGGCTGAGAAAAGAAAGAACAGTATAGCACTGGATAGTAGTAATATTGCTCCTCAGAAATAACGGGTGGTAGACAGTACCTTGAACTGTCAGCTGATGCAACCGGCTAGACGACTCCAAAAATACTCGAGTCGTTCATCTCAATATTCTGAATTCGGACAGCTACAACAACGGTATATGCAGCCGCAATATTCTGTTCCTCAAGCGTTTGTGCCGCAACAGAATGCACTCGGTGTCCATACTCAGAGTAACATAGAACCAGCTGAGAAACCGTGCTTCACGTGCGGTTATTTGGGTCACATCAGCAGGAGGTGTCCAGAAAGGATACGGAACAGAGGAAATACACCGGAGCAGGGTATAAATCAATCCTGTGCTCAGCTCCAAGGAACAGCACCAAAGTCCGGGTGTACCTATCATACAGCTCTAGAGGATGTGCTGGAAGGTGCACCTGTGCTAGCAGGAACGTTCACACTCAATGAACTACCCGTAGTAATTTTATTTGACTCTGGAGCCACACACAATTTCATCAGCAGGTTATTTGTGTGCAAAGCTGAGCTCTCCGCCACTACACCAAAAGATCGCTACCTTATCAGCTCACCCGGTGGAAACATAGCTGCTAATGAAGTAGTGATCAAAGCACCCCTGTGCTTAGGTGGAAAATTATACCCCACAACCCTCATTCTGTTAGAGGTGCAGAAGATCGATGTGATCTTAGGAATGGCGTGGATGAACTACCACGGGGCTGTTCTTGACATCGGTCCACGGATTGTTAGCTTGGACTCTCCATTCGACGGTCTTCAAACACTCTTACTTGAAGACGTGGATTCTAAAAATCCAGTTGTGTACCACAGTGTGACCATGAAACTGGAGGATATTCCAGTGGTCCGTGAGTACCCAGATGTGTTTCACGATGATCTTCCAGGGATGCCGCTTGAAAGAGACGTGGAATTCAAGATCGAGTTAGCACCGGGAACCACACTGATATCTCAGAGGCCGTACAAAATGTCTCCGAAGGAATTAGCTGAACTGAAAGAGAAGCTAAAGGACTTAATGGACAAAGGGTTCATCAGGCCAAGCTCATCACCATGGGGCTGTTCAGCCCACTTTGTGAAGAAAAAAGATGAATCACTTCGGTTATGTGTGGATTATCGGCCATTGAATGCAGTGACGATCAAAAATAAATATCCACTGCCACGGATCGATATATTATTTGATCAGTTAGCGGGTGCCAAAGTATTCTCCAAGATGGACTTGAGGTCCGGTTATCATCAGATAAAAATCAGAGCGGAGGATATACCGAAGACGACCTTCTCGACTAGATACGGGCTCTATGAGTATCTAGTCATGTCTTTCGGGTTAACGAATGCACCCGCACATTTCATATATCTCATGAATTCCGGATTCAAGCCATATTTGGATCAATTCGTCGTGATTTTCATCAACGGCATTCTCGTATACTCTAAATCAGAGGAAGAGCACACCAAACATCTCCATATTGTGCTCCAATGCTTACGAGAACATAAGCTGTATGTCAAATTCAGCAAGTGTGAATTTTGGATCAGCAAAGTAACATTCTTAGGCCACATTATTTCAGCGGAGGGTGTGGTTGTAGATCCAACAAAAGTCGAGCAAGTCTTGAAGTGGGAGTCTCCGACGTCCGTTCATCAAATCCGCAGTTTTCTAGGACTAGCGGGTTACTATCGGAGATTTATTCCTTGCTTCTCGAAGGTTGCTAAGTCCATGACAGAATTATTGAAAAAGAGCAGCAAGTATGTATGGACTGATGCCTGTGAAGAGGCATTTCAAACTCTGAAGAAACATCTCACAACAACACCGGTTCTAGCCCAACCGGATACGACAAAGCCGTTCGATGTTTATTGTGATGCCTCAGACATTGGACTTGGCTGCGAATTAATGCAAGATAGACGCATGATCGTGTATGGGTCTCATCAACTCCGCAACCATGAGCAGCATTACCCCACTCATGACTTAGAACTCGCTACAGTGGTGCTTGCGTTGAAAATGTGGAGGCACTACTTACTCGGAAATTTAGTGCACCTCTACACTGACCATAACAGCCTCATGTATATATTCACTCAGAAGGATATCAATATGAGGCAGGAGAGATGGTTGGAATTAATCAAAGATTATGAACTCGAGATCCATTACCATTCGGGCAAAGCGAACATGGTGGCTAATGCGCTCAGTCGTAAGTCCCACGTGAATAACGTGTCAGTTGTTCCGGATGAGGAAGAGGAACCAAGTTTGAGAGTGGTTCTGTATGGGGCATTGTATAATCTTGCTCTCGTGCCTACCATTAGAGAGGTGATTGTACGAGCCCAAAAGATATATAAAGGAATGCAGAAAATCCGAGCAAGAATCAAAGAGGATAAGATGAAATGTTTCCGGGAAGATGATCAAGGTGTGTTATAGTTTAACAATTGTATTGTGGTACCCCAGAACATGAAGCTAAGGAAGAAAATCCTGGATGAAGCCCATATGTCCAAGTACTCAATACATCCAGGAAGCAATAAAATGTATCAAGACCTCAAAACAAAATTTTTGTGGACTCGGATGAAGCGAGAAATTGCCAAGTATGTATCCGAGTATGATACATGCCAGCGAGTCAAAGCTGATCATATAAAGAAAGCGGGAATGCTGCAACCATTAAGTATTCCGGCATGGAAGTGGGAGGACATCAGTATGGACATTATTTTTGGACTGCCTCTCACATTCAAAAAGCATGACTCCATTTGGGTGATTGTTGATCGGTTAACAAAATCAGCCCACTTCATCCCAGTGATTTGGGGATTCTGTAAGGGCCTCAGTTTTGGACACATATTTGAAGTGTTCATCACCATACACACACACCTCATTTGAGGAAAGTTGATGAACACAAATAAAGAGCAAGTAACCACCATCAACATGCTCATTAGAGAACAAACTCACATATTGCAAAAGTGGTATTTCCCACATGTGATATAGAGGGGCTGGGCATAGGAAAACTCCTACACATTGCTAAGGATGTCCATGCCAAGTTTCACCCAAATTCAAAACCTTTTGTGGTCATTTTGGGTATATCTAGAAAGAGGGCAGTTTGAAACCATATTCAAATTCAAACTGTTTTTATCCCATGAATTTAAAAGTGGGAGGCATATTATTATTCAGCATATTTTTGTGAGCTGACACACCAATTTTCACTCCATTTGGAGTTGATCTTGACATGAGCTAAGTGGGACAAATTCAAACTTTAATTGAATTCTAAACTGAACTTGTGCTGAAATTCATTCAAACCAAACCCAATTTGAATTCTAATCAATTCAAATGGCTCATGGGTGAATAATTTGAACCACCAGGGGTATTTTGGGGCTCACTGTTTACAACAGTGATTAGGAGTAAATTTCTGAAGTTAAAACCCCGGGTGGGACCCACATGTCATAGAGAGAAGGAGGGAAGTCTTGCACACAAAGTCACAGCCTCGGTGGGAAATTCCACCGAGCAGCTGTCAGCTGTGCCACCGAGCAGCCACCAGCGCCACCAGCTGCTTCTCCTCTCCGCGCGCTGGCGCCCAGGGCGACTTGCTCGCGCCTCCACGCGACCGACACCGCCTCAGCCCGAGCAGGGATCGGCTGGCTTTATCTCCTCGCGTGCGACCCGAGCAGCGGCAGTCCTTCTCCCTGAAGCTCTCTGCTTGATCGGAAAAACCAGCAAACGATCTCCTCCTTCGTTCCTGAGCTACTAGACAGCAACCTGAGATCGTACTCCACCTCCCCGACGCCAAAAACCCCGAGCTCCGACCTCCCATGCCCGAGAACGATCGCCACAGCGGCGACCTAGCCTCAGCCGAAGGTCAGGCGCTCGTGGACAGCGTTCCACAGGCGTTTTCACAGGCCAGCAAGGGTAGCAGCAGGAGCGCGCAACAGCCGTGCTGCTCCGCTCCAAGTTTGGAAGCAAACCGTGAAGAATCCACGGAGAATTTCTAGTATTTGCTCCGGCGACCGTAAACCGAGCTTCCGGTACGGATTCTTCAAATTCTCGCTCCATGATCCTTCTTTGGTCATAAAATCTTGCACGTAGATGCTGGACTAGCCGGCGATCAAGTTTCTTCCTGCATCCGTGGTATGAAACCGACTAGGAGTGACAAATTTCGAGCTCGATCAAGAGCGGTCATGGTGGGCACGCTCGGTCAGACGGTGCCGGCCAGCTTGCTGCCATCTTAGAACCCATTTGACACCTTGTCGAGCTTCCTAGAAGTACACCGATGCTGTAGGACCAATTGTTCGAGGTTTTGGCGGGTTAGAACCCACGGCCGACGGCGCCGAACCTCAACCGAGGCCACGGCACGTCGCCGGGCTATTTCCGGTCACTGCCATCTCGAACTGACGCCACAGACGTGTTCCTTGACGTCGACAACCCCCTGGCGGAGAGTTTCAGACCATGGGATGGCCGGCCGCGGCGAGCCGGCGAGCTCTGGGTCTGCTCCGGCGAGGGGTGGCCGCGCGGGCGCGCGGGCGCGTCGGGAGGAAGACGAAGCCAGCTGGCCCATGTGTCAGGGCTCAAAATTTTAAATCGGGATCGGGTGTGGCCGGGATCGGGTGTGCTGGCACGCAAAGACCATGTGGGCCGCAGTGTGCGGTCGCCTCGGCGCTCAACACGTGTCCCCGCGGGCCCCGGCAGATTTAATCTTTTCCCCTGATTTTCAGATTTCATTCAAACTTCAAATCCTCATAACTTTGGCTAGAAAGCTCCAAATCGAGTGAACCAAATATTGTTGGATTCAGCTCTTTGAGAACTTTCCAGCAAATCAAGTTTAACTTCATAAAAATTCTTATTTTTCCAGAATTAATTTCTCAAAGTTTAAATTGTTTGGAATTTTAACTGGAGAATCCTTACAGGAAAATCCTGAAATTTTGCTGGGATGTTCACCAAAATATCCCTGAACTACCATAAAAATTTCAGATCCATTTGAGCTCATTTGATCCACCTAATGGTGTGATTATTGAAACTGTTCCAGAGAAAATAGAAAATGTTCAGAAACATTTTCAGAATTTTCTCTGAAATTGTTTAGCTCATATCCTTAGCTAGGAACCTTCAAATTAAGGGCGTGTTTGGCATGGCTCCGGAGTCTAACTCTAGCTTGGACTTAAAAAAATCCAGCCAAACACCCGAACTCCAGAAATCTGTGGAGCAACCCAACTCCGTGGAGTTAGAGGAGTTCTAGTTCATTTTTTCGGAGTACCTGTTTTCTTGCTCCAAAACCAATGATTATGAAACTAGACGCGGAGTTGGGAAGTATTTACCCGCATTTGCCACTGGTTATAAAAAACGGTTCATCTCTTTTTCTTTTCCACCCACGCCGTCTCCCTCTGTACCTCGCGCCCTTTGGAAAACCTACGCCGCCGCCCCAACGCCTCGCCGCCCTCGGCCCTCCCAGCCGCGCTGCCCTCCACCCCTCTAGCTGCTTTGGCGCGCCACCCATCGGCTGCAGTGCCGCTCCCATCTTCCCGCAGTGCCGAGCCGCCCAACGTCATGGCCTCCACGAACCCCGCGCCAACGTCATTCAGCAGGACGCCATGGTTGCTGCCGTCGGTGCTGACGATGAGTCGCCTGGCCCACACACGGAACCGGTAAGCATCTTGGCCAGCCCCAGCTCGAGGGCGGTGGTGCTCGAGGCTGGCGGGTGGAAGAAGTGCGTGCTAGTGTTGAACTAATCTTGTTGGTAGTTAGCTAATCATGGTCCCAAGAGTCGTTAGGAGACAGTCAGTTCGTTTCAGTTTGTTTTGCATGCATGAGTCATGAGTTCGATTGAGACACTGGATGGACGTCAAGCTAAACTGCGCAGATCACAGTTTGTTGGAGCACGGACTGAGTTGTGTGCGTCCGTAATCTACTATAAATTTCTGCACTGATCAATGCAATGGCACACCTTGCGTACACACTCGTTCTCCTCCCGTGTTGTTGCCAAAACACTTTGTTTCTTGCGTTCTGGCGACAACACTTTATTATTCTCAAAAGACACACAATCAGCATAACAGGGATACGAATGGTATTACACCCTCAAACCTCTCTTTCCTAGAGCTGAGAATATTTTTCTAGCCAAACACCACCATGAACAGCTCTAACTACACAGCAGAGTTGCTCCATCTCAGAGTTTTGGAATAGAGCTGCTCTGCGTTAGAGTGGAGCCATGCCAAACACGCCCTAAGTGAGACCAACTCCATTAGAACCCTCTGAAAATCTAGTTTTCAGAAAGTCATAGTTTGTTTCATGAAAATCCTTAGAGCACCCTAAAAGCCTTCAATTAAGGTCAAGTACATAATTAATTGTGGAGGGCTCAAATGAGCTTTGCTGCAACTAAAACTTGACCAAGTCTCTGTTTAGGTTGTAACCAAGCCCTAGTAAAAGTTTCATAGTCAGTGAGTCTGTCTAGTTGGACTTATAAGCTTCACAAGTTCAAACTTAATACAAATGCATTTAAATTGATACATGTACTTCTGCTATCATGTAGTCGCTAAGGTCGAGGAGGAACCCGAAGTCCTAGACTTTGTTACTCTGGAGGAGCAGCTAGCCTACGATCAAGAGCAGCAAGGCAAGCTCCGGTTTGCATTAACCTTTTACAAATTTTATTGTTTTGCGCACTTACTTGAGTATTATGATTCCTTGCATTAGAGTCTTGTTAGGAAACCCAATTGCATAGCCAAGAAAACCATGGGTTGGGTTTAGGATTTACAAACCCCGTTAGCTATTGCAATGCTAAGATAGAGTAGGATTCGGTACAAGTCGAGTAGTTGGAACTACTCGTGAGCATAGGCTAGAGGCACTCGACTCGGGTAGAGATAGCACATGATACACATGGAAAGAAAAATGAGACTGAGCAGAGAGTAAGGGCAGCAGGACTTTGGGGCCTGTGTGCTATAGCTCCGCTTGTGTCGATTGAGGACCGAGCCGTGTGCGGGCCTGTTAAACAAGCTAGAACAGTACCAAAGACCTACCGGCTATATGGGAACCGGGAAACCGATGTAACTCGGGTAGCTGGGTGTTGAGGCATAGCTGGTCATTCAGAGTGTAGGTTGAGAGCTCGAGGTGTAAATCGGCTGGCGGCACTGAGATGCGCGTGCAGAGACCTCTTGCTCGGGACGATTGGACCGGTTCAACATTTGGCTAACGGGTGAAAGGTAGTTGCGTACAGCGTCCCTGATGGTTGTTGTAGGCAACATCGAGTACGGGCATACGTGACGGGTTGTTCGGGTAACCCTGCAGGTGTAAATCGATTATAATCGCCGTCCCTCGCGGTCAGTGAGTACCACTTGTTCACTGTACCGTGACGTAGAAAGAACAGGCTAGTTGCATGTTAAAATGTTGCTGATTGAAAGATGGACCTGATTGCTAATGATTTGTTGTAGTTTAGAGCTAACTAAAGTTCTTTTCAACTTTGGGCAAAGTACATCAGAGAAATGTGTTTCTTGTTTCATTGCGGCTCTCTCATGTGCCTTAGCGTAAGGTTCTCCACAACCTGCTGCTAAAACTTGGAAGTAAGGTCCTACTAATTAGGCGAGTCCTTGCAAATTATTTTTACCTCATGTAACCCATCACCCCTCATGTAGAAGTTCCATGTTTAGGTGAGATGGGTTAGACTTGCTGAGCCTTCGTGCTCACTGCTTGTGTTTGAAGCTTTTGCAGGGTTCTATGAGGAAGGGGCTCCCGAAGAGGAGACGGAACCCCAGGAGGGGAACCCCGTCGAGTGGGAGCCGTGCACGCCGCAGAGTTAGTGTGCGTGTGCTAGCAAGGACACGTTCAAGGGCTGAACGTGAACTTGATGCGTAGTCTACGCCCGTGAGTGTAGACTGGACTTATTTGGATGTACAAATGTTCATAAACCACTTTATGCAATAAAAGTTTTGCTTCCGCTTTGTACCTTTGATGTGTGTTGTTCGGTGCTATGCAACGCAGCACCCCTCAGCGTGATCCTGGCTCGACAAGACCGTGGGGTCGTGTCAGCGCTGGTATCAGAGCTCACTTGAGGTTTAACGCACTAAAAAGGTCATCTTTTTCAAAAATCCAGTGAGGAACGAGTTAGTAGCCCGTATAAGGATGTTATTAGTGTATAGAAGGTGGCATACTAACCTATCTGTCTATGTCAGAAAATCGTGCATCTCGGGACGTTTTTGTCTTGGGGGGTGCACGTAAGCGCTGTCCACCAGTGCGCACAAGCTGAAGGGTGGAGCCCCACGGGTGGCATGTAACCCGACCCGCTTTAGTATCCTCTACGACTCTTCATGTCATTTGGGTATTCGAGCAACGTCTGTCCCTGGCGTGCGTGGTGCAATTTGGGAGACCCCGTCACATGGTCTGAAACGTGAACACGTAACTCAAGGCGTGTTTGGCTTGAGAACATCCGGGCGAGTGATGACGGCCGGGTGTACGGACTGTATGGATACCGGGCTCGGTGTGCAGCCGAGTCTGACGATTGTTTGAGTTTCTGCAGGTAGTTTAACCACGAAATGGTAGATGTGTAGCATCCGTGTGCGAGTGACGTTTAGTGCCACTGAACTAACGAAGCTGGCTAAGTCCGGTATAGGTTTTTCTTTGTGAGGACGTAGTACCGACACAATCTGATGACGCATCGACGTCACACCCCATTAAATGAACAACTTCATTTAAAACTTGAAGGTTTTGATCCAAAGTAGTAAAACTTGATGTAACTCTTTCCTTTAATCAGGACATTCCAAGTTAACAAGTTTTCAACTTATAGGTTGCTAAGGACAGAGCACTCTGTTTTCAGCTGAATTTAGGCTGAAGTTAATAAGAGGTTAGAGGTTGAGTTCTTTCGAGGCTGGGGTCATATGATACATTTCTGGAAAGCATGGGGAGAGTTTTATAACTTTTCTGTTGAGGTCCAGAGGTGTTTCATCACTTAACAAATCGAAATATGCAGAAGAGTTGAAACTGTCCAGAAAACAGGACAGGGTAAAGACTCTCTGTAAATTGAGTATAACTTTCTGCATAAAAATCCAAAAATAGAAAATGAGGTAGTTCTGGAAAGCTTATGAGATGGGTTACAACTTTGTTACAGGAATTTTTGCCAGACTAGGAAGAGAATTAACTGGAATTATTTGATCAAATCAGTACCAAAAGCAGGGAGGTGCTGTCCAAATTTCTCCAGAAATTCTGTTAACTTTGACATCTCATAACTTTTGAACCAGGACAGATCTTAGGCCAAGAAAATACTTTCTGGAAATATATTGAAGTTAGCTTTAACTTTGATGTTGAGCTCCGGAATTAGTTTTGTTTTAACATGGCCAAAATAAGGTTGAGATGGAAACTGGTCAGGGCTGTCATGTGAACAGCAGATCAACAGTCAAATTTGTTTAAAATTTGAACTATGTTTTTCATGTTTTAGGGGTTCAATGACATGTATTATGTTATAACTCAATGGTTTACTGTTTAAATAAATATTAGACATTTCCAAATATATTTTTACAGATGACAGCAGATAAACAGTTGGAGAACGGGTGGGTGGTGTCCCACTGTTCTCACTGCAGCGGCTATCCGGAAGCATTGAGGAATATGCTTCAATATTTCGGATACAACCAGATGCCGAAGTACTTCGCTAAGGAAGAAGGCAAAGAGGGGAACAAGACATGGACCATCCATGTCGAAGTCCCTGCAGGACCTACGCCACCCGGTTGGGTGCCGTTCACCGTCACGGTGAGAGGTAGATAGCCGGAACGGATGTGGCAAGTGGCAGCCCGTGACACCATGTCACATTTCTGCCAACTACACGTGCAGGTTATGGAGGGCACTCCATACGCGCTCGTTCCGGTGGAGGGACGGGCTCAGCATGTGTGGGAAGAGAGGTACCGGGAGGCAACAGATCCGGGTTGCCCAAGGTACAGCCCCGCGGAGGCAAACCTTAGCCTCCAGATGATGGCGGGAAACGCTGTGATGGACAGCCAAGCTGTTCATACAGAGCATCTCGCCACGAAGCTCAAGGAGAGCACGAGCCGTGGAGACCATTTCGAGAGTGCTCACAGCGCACTCCGTAATGTGCTCCTTCCGACGATCAAGCGACTGAATGAACAGCACAATCAGTTGCATCGTCTGAAGAAGGCAAAGAAGAAGAGCCGTGTCGACATCGCGGCGTTACAAGAACTGGTACAGAATCTGACTCAGCAGAACGAGAACCTTACTCAAGAGCGAGACGACGCTATTGAGGAAGGGCAAGGCTGGGAAGAGGACTACAACCAGGCCATGGTTGAGGTGCATGCCTTGCAGGACCTCGTACCTCCGGTCTTGGGCATACCGGTAGTCTTGGGCCTTCCAGCAATGGGAGAACCCGAGATGGGAGAAGAGGTGGTAGATCCAGAGCCACCAGCTGAGGTACCGGAGGAGGACGACCCGCAGGAGGTCGAGTTCTACTCCGAGTAGGGGGTTACAGTTGCCAAGTAGGGCAGCTAGAGTAGTGTAACCCAACTTTTGTAATCGGTGACATGTCGTGTAGGCAGTAGCGTATGTATAGGTAGTGACGACATGAGCACGACTTCTCAGAGACCCGAGAATAATGTATATTGTATAAAGTTTATGCTTTATCAATATATGTGAATGTTGTGCAAATTATTCATGTGTCACTTCAATACCTACTGTTGCATATGGAATTTTAAGTACGACATGTGCTAATCGATGCTGTTATGAATTTCAGAATGACGCGTACTCGTGCCAACCCGGATGTTGGGGGTACTAGCCAAGGAGAGACCTCCCAACAGCCTCCCGAGGACTCCTCGGGACAGCAGCAGCAACAGCAACAGCAAACACCGCCACTGCCAACGGTTACATTGGCCGACATCGTCGCGGCAATGGCGGGTTCACATCAGCAGCACACGGAGTTGCTGCAAACTCTTATTGCCAATACGTCTCGCCCAGAGAGACGTCAAGACCGTGAGGAGCGTCAACAGAGCTCCTACTCTGACTTCCTGGCGACTCATCCCCCGGTATTCTCAAGGGCGGATGAACCTCTTGACACGGACAACTGGCTCCCCGCAATAGAGATGAAGTTCAGGCTGCTCCAGATAAGCGAGCAGCACAAGACTCAGTTTGCGGTCCAGCAGCTCCAAGGATCCGCGAGCGCGTGGTGGGCGAACTTCTGTGCTTCACAGCCCACCGACCGAGTAATGACCTGGACGGAGTTCCGGACGGCCTTCAGGGCCTATCACATCCTGCCAGGTTTGATGAAGAGGAAGACGCAGGAGTTCCTGCACCTGCAGCAAGGGAGCCGGAACGCGCTGGAATACTCCAGGGCGTTCAACGATCTCGCGCTCTACACGTCGTATCACGCAGATACCGATGAGAAGCGGCGGGACCACTTTTACCAGGGGCTTAACCCGCTCCTGAAGGACAAGTTGGCGATGTTCAATCGCTTCAGCCTCAACGACATCATTGACGCTGCGATTGTTCAGGAGGACTCCGGCAAGGAGTTGGCAGCGGCGGAGAGAAAGCGAAGCGTGGCGCAAAGCGGCGGAGAAGGAGGCGGTCCTTCTCAGAAGTTTCGGATGGGGAATCGCCCACCATCAGGTCCACGCTGGCAGCCACCCCCAAAGGCCAATGCCGTTCCGCAGTCGGCCGTACTCTTCACCGGCGTTCAGGCCGGCACTGCCATTACCACCTCCACAACAACAGCAGCAGCGGGCGATGCCGCGTGCGTATGCACCTCAGCAGCGCATGCCGGGTTTTCATACCCCGAGCACCGCACAAGCAGCGGCCACATGTTACAAGTGTGGTCGTCCAGGACACTTCGCCAGCAGTTGTCCAGAGAGGCAAGGCAGCGGAGTTGCACCACAGTTTCCAGGGAGGAATCAACCCCGGAACCCTACTAATGCGTGGCGGGCCAACCCTAGGCCCGGCACTGTCCACCAGCTTGCCATAGAGGACGTCCCGGAGGGTGAGCCAATCCTTGTGGGTATGTTCCAACTCCACCAGCATCCCGCCATAGTACTATTTGATTCATGCGCCACACATAGCTTCATTAGCCAAGCTTTCATTAATAAATATAGCTTGCAAATACTACCCACCGATATTCCTTATGTGATCTGTTCACCGGGTGGGAAAATTTCAGCAAGCATGATGTTCCCAAAAGCGCCATTGTGCTTAGAGGGTAGAGTTTACCCTACGTCTCTCATAATATTAGAGGGACAAAAGGTCGATGTCATCTTAGGGATGTCGTGGTTAACCCGCCATGGCGCTGTTTTAGACACCGCCCTTCGAGTCGTGCACTTAAACTCAAGTGCACGGTTCTCACTCATTATTTCAGGACAGTCCAGAAATAAAACTTCCAAGTGTCTATCAAGCCACAACTATCAGATTGGAAGATATTCCAGTGGTCCGAGAGTTCCCTGATGTATTCCCGGATGATTTGCCGGGGATGCCACCTGATAGAGAGGTGGAGTTCAGGATTGAACTTGCACCGGGAACCATGCCAATATCCCGAAGGCCGTAGAAAATGGCACCCAAGGAGTTGGCTGAACTGAAGACTCAGCTCACGGACCTCCTGGAGAAGGGTTTTATTAGGCCGAGCTCCTCGCCATGGGGTTGTTCGGCATTATTTGTCAAGAAAAAGGATGAGACGTTGCGGCTTTGCATGGACTATCGTCCATTAAATGTCGTAACCATCAAGAACAAGTACCCGTTGCCACGGATCGACATGTTGTTTGATCAGTTGGTCGAAGCAAAGATCTTTTCCAAGATGGATTTAAGATCCGGGTACCATCAGATTAAGATAAGGGCTGAGGACATTCCAAAGACTGCTTTCTCAACAAGGTACGGACTTTATGAGTACCTGGTCATGTCCTTCGGCCTCACCAATGCTCCAGCTCACTTCATGTACTTGATTAACTCGGTATTCATGCCGGAGCTGGACAAGTTTGTCGTGGTCTTCATCGATGACATCCTGGTATATTCCAAGTCGGAGGAAGATCACAAGAAGCATCTGCGTATAGTCTTGCAATGGCTGCGGGATCACAAGTTATACGCGGAATTCAGCAAATGCGAGTTTTGGATATCGCAAGTGCCTTTTCTCGAGCATATCATCTCAGCGGAGGGTATCGCTGTGGACCCGAGCAAGATCACTCAAGTGCTGAATTGGAAATCCCCGAGAACTGTTCATGAGGTACGGAGTTTCCTCGGGCTCGCGGGATATTATCGGAGGTTCATTCCGAACTTCTCGAAGATTGCCAAGCCTATGACAGAGTTGCTGAAGAAGGCTACCAAATATGTTTGGAGTCCTGCATGTGAAGCAGCATTCAAGGCTTTAGTCAAGCACCTGACATCAGCACCGGTTTTGGCGCAGCCAGACACAACAAAACCGTTCGATGTGTACTGCGATGCATCCGGCATTGGGCTCGGATGTGTGCTGATGCAAGACCAAAGAGTGGTCGCGTATGGATCACGGCAGCTTAGAAACCATGAGCAAAGTTATCCAACTCACGACTTGGAGCTCGCTGCCGTGGTACTTGCACTGAAAATGTGGAGGCACTACCTACTCAGTAACCTCGTACATTTATATACCGACCAGAAAAGCCTCAAGTACATATTCACTCAGAAGGAGCTGAATATGAGGCAACGAAGATGGTTAGAATTGATAAAGTATTATGAAATAGAGATCCATTATCATCCAGGCAAGGCAAACGTAGTGGCAGATGCGCTGAGCCGCAAGTCACACGTCAACAATCTGACCATCACACCGTTGGAAGAGAGCGAACCACCACTACATGTGATTCCACACGGAGCTCTCTACAACCTAGCTTTGATCCCCACCATCCGTGAAGAGATAGCGGCAGCCCAGAAGAATGACAAGGGCATGTCACATTTGCGGAGACGTGTAGACAGTGGGGAGCTGAAATGTTTCCGGAAGGACGAAGACGGCGTCCTATGGTTCAAGGACCGGATCATCGTACCCCTAACCCGGAATTACGAAAGAAAATCTTTGATGAGGCTCACTTGTCAAAGTTCTCTATTCACCCCGGCAGCAACAAGATGTATCAAGAACTCAGAAGCAAGTTTTGGTGGACACGGATGAAGCGAGAGACTGCAAAATACGTGTCTGAGTGTGATACATGTCGAAGGGTGAAGGCAGACCATATGCGGAAACCGGGACTGCTGCAACCACTGGGCATTTGTCACACCCGGTTTTTCCGAAGAACAACCAAGTGAATATCACATGTATGCCAGGATCATTTTCTCATACATGTGATGACAAATAGTGAAGCATCATTTATTACAAGCCAGGTGTCGAATATAAATAAGTCTTACATCACAAATGTCTCAATGAACACTAATGCTTCATCACAAGTAAATAAACTAGCAGCGGAATATTATTCTTTAGGGCTCCATCACAGGTGTTGCCCGGGGGTCTTCATGAACCTAGAAACCTTCCTCGGGTCCAAAATCTTGGTCATTATACACCATCTCATTATCTTGACCTGAGCAGCAATATAAACCAACAAATATGCAAGGTTGAGTACCAATGGTACTCAGCAAGTGTGGGAAAATTATATCATGCATGGCTAGAACAAGGAGAGGTTGAACTCATGGTTAAAGCACTACGCAATTAATACCTATCACCTTAGCTTATTAAGCACCTACATTACTACACAGGTGAAATGATCCAAATCTCCCATCCCATCATCATAAACCAATAACCATAATCATCATTTCCAATGTTAAGCTCCCCGCTTAACTTCCAAAACCATCAATTCTCTAATCATGAATAAGTCCAGGCCGCTCTTAACCGTGAGCACGGCTGTCAAGACAGTTTTGACTCTGCAGAGTTTGTACCACTGTACCCACAAGTAGTGATTTCATCCCCCGTTGCCGGGTGGACTAAAAGAACCTCCATTATGCCAGTGGCTACGAACCACATTCACACTTCCCAGGTGTGCAGCCAGGAGATCACTACGAAGCCTTTACAAAGGGATTCCCGACGAGCGTGGGCCCACTGAGGTTTCACCCCTAACAGCATACAAGAGGCTCCAACCCCGCTGCAGTGGCCCCCTCTTGAGCCTTGCGGTTCATATGGTAGTCCAGCTGACTCCTATTCCCCGCACCATCCAACACACCCATACTACGCCGGGGATACACCTAATTAATTGGCTAAGCTGCCCCATCTCAGCATGTGGTTGGCACTGTAAAGCCGGGTTACATGCTCCATGAACCGGTCCTTAGGATCCAGGCAAGTACTAAACACAAACCCAAGTCTCGTGCACCCAGCACACAACCAAAACATCCAACTTGCCTTGATCCCTACCTCTACATAACTCATAATAGCTCATTCAAGAGTATGGTAATGTAAACTGATGATCTCATGTCCCAATTATCCCATTCTAAGCATGGCTAAGCATATGCATGTATATAAATGACATGACAAAATAAATCCCAACCCAAGCTTCAAGGAAATAAGGTAATGCAATTCTAGGGAAACTTCCTAGCATGGGTTTCATATTTAACTTGACAATGCAAATAATTCTATCTACACATCCTAGCATAGGATCAAAGTGGTCAAGGACACTTGCCTCCTTCTTGCTGCTCTTGAAATGGGTAGTCTTGGTCTTGGAATTGAATAACTTGTTCTTGAGCAGGTTCTACTTCATACCATCACACATAGCAAAAGAAAAACAACAATCATAAGACATAGTTCACACTTCTACTTCATACAAACCACACATTCACATTTATGAAAGTTTCTTTACCATTTTATGTGTTGTGGGTACTCTATGTGTGTTGATTTGGGGCTTGCATACACTTTTATTTACATGTGTATGATTCCTACTTTGGTGTTCATATTTATACTCACATACTATATATGTATATACATGTATATATGTGTGTTTCAGTTTTAAATAAATTCCTTATATATTAAACTACCAAGTATGTATGAAAGTATTTTTCTTCTCCATATGTGCCTTCATAATTTCTATCAACCCTAAACTGAATTCTTTGTACTTTAGAAACTCCATTTATCATCTACTAGTCTCTATATTTTCAGATTTATATTCTTATGCATAATTGTGCATTTTATTATTAAATTAGTAATACACACTACCTAAACAGATTAGGTTCTGGTCCTAAATAATTTAAGATCATATTTTGACCTTGGCTTCTGATGTATACTATTTCATAATTATTTTCCCTATTTTTCTTTAACTATTCTTTACTTAAAAATGTGTCCCTATACTATTAAATGTGAATAATAGATGAAACAGATTTATTTCAGCCTAAAAATATATTTTTATCTCACTCCAAAGTTTTCTAAGTACTGAGAAAGTTTTTAATAAATTTGACAATTATGTTTGTCCCCCTTTTTAATATTTAAACACTAGTTACATATTCAATTTTCTAAATTAAATACTAAACAGAGCTAAAATAATGAATTCACCCCATTACAGGGTCTATAATATCATTTTCATAATTTCCAGGGGTCTAGCTACACTTTTCAGAGGTGTTTTTCTTAATTTCTATTAAGTCCAGGGGCTAAAACTGATTTTTAAATGAATTTACATGATTTTCTGGAGTTCCAGGGGCTAGATCTGAAGTTTCCGGGGCTAGCTCTCAATTCCAGAGAACCCCAGGGGGTAGCACGTAAGAATTCCAGTCTTTATAACGCGGGGCTGACGTGGACCGTCTGATTTTAAACCGACGGCTGAGATTATAACATCGAACCGGTACGCGGGGTTTTAAAGTCTACCGTGCGATTTAAAATAAACGGCGCACAAGCGGCCACGTCGCTCTGATCGAGCGCGGGCGGCGCTGCCGGCGGCGGGAAGCGGCGATCTCGCCGGAAACTTTCGGATCCTCGAGAATTCTGCCTAGAACTGTGATCTTATGGCCTAGATCGGTAGAGGGGAGGTCAGGGATCTCACCTCGGGGGTTTTCTCGAGCTCGGGGGTCCCGGAAAGTGCTCGGCGGCGAGGTCCGAGGCAAAACCACGGCGAAGCTCGTCGGAGCTGGATTTGCACCGTAAGTCTTCGGGTTTTCTGCACCTGCAAAGTTACCCGGAGGCGGTGGATCAAGACCAACGAGTTAGATCAGAGTTTCCGAGCTTAGATCGGCCAGAATTCACCGGCGAAGTCTCGGTGCTCACCGGAGTGAAAATCGGCGATCGCGTGAGAAAAACTGATCGGATCGGTTGTTTTTATAGCCGGGGGAGGGCGGTGGTTCTGTTGTGATCGAGTGGGAGTCCGCTGGGACCGAAATTCGGCTGCGGGAACGAGTTTCCAATCGGTTAAGATCGAGCGCGCGCGCGGGGAAAGAAGTCCGGGGTCGCGGGGGCTCGGGTTAGGGATGACATGCGGGTCCCACATGTCAGCGAGGGGCAGCGCGGCGCGCGCGGGGGCGGGCTGCGCGGGGGTTAGCTGGGCCGGCTGGGGTTTCGGCCCACTGGCCAGGTTTTTTTTCTGGTTTTCCTTTTTCTTTTTCATTTCTTTTCTGTTTTGAGTATAATTTGAATTCCAGTTTGAATTTGAATTTTTGCAAAACATGCAATACGTCCAAAAATTTCTAAATTCCCCTCTGAACATGGTTTATGGTTCTAAATCAAAATTTGAGTCTTGACTAAATATTTGGGGTGTTACAGCTCTACCCCCCTTAAAAGAAATCTCGTCCTCGAGATTGGTGTTTCTAAGAAAACAATTCCGGAAATTGTGCCTTAAGCTCATCTTCCCGTTCCCAGGTGGCTTCCTCTTCTGGGTGATGCTTCCACTGCACCTTGCACATCCTGATTCTCTTATTTCTGGTGAGGCGTTCCATTGTCTCCAAAATCTTGTATGGTTGCTCGGCATAAGACAAATCCTCGGCTACATCCACTTCATTCATGGGTAACACCTCCTCAGGCGTCCTCAGACATTTCTTGAGTTGTGACACATGAAATACGTCGTGCACGTCCGATAGATAAACCGGTAACTCTAGTTGGTACGCCACTTCGCCTTTTCTTTCCAAAACTTGAAAGGGTCCGATGTATCGAGGTGACAACTTCCCTTTCACCTTGAACCGACGAAGTCCTCTGATAGGGGACACCTTGAGATAAACATAGTCTCCCACGTTGAAAACGAGCTCTCTTCTTCGTACATCAGCATAACTCTTCTGGCGTGTCTGTGCTATCCTCAAGTTGTTGCGAATCTCCCTCACCTTCGCTTCGGCTTCTTGTAGCACTTCGGGACCAAACACTTTACTTTCTCCTGTTTGGTTCCAAAATAGGGGAGTTCTGCATTTCCTTCCATACAAAGCTTCAAACGGTGACATCTTCATACTAGCTTGATAACTGTTGTTATAGGAAAACTCCGCATACGGTAAGTTCTTGTCCCAACTCCTATTGTTTTTGAGTGCACATGCCCTCAACATGTCTTCAAGAATCTGATTGGTTCTCTCCGTCTGCCCGTCAGTTTGGGGATGATAGGCAGAACTGAAGTTCAGATGGGTTCCCATGGTTTCATGCAACTTTTGCCAAAGCCTCGAGGTGAACTGTGTCCCTCGGTCCGACACTATCTTCTTTGGCACTCCATGGTAACACACAATCCTTGACATGTACAATACTGCCAATTTGGATCCGCTGTAGCTTTCTTTCACAGGGATGAAATGAGCTACCTTGGTTAGCCGATCAATAATGACCCATATTGAATCATACCCGGATTGGGTCCTAGGCAATCCCACGACAAAATCCATGCTGATTTCTTCCCACTTCCATTCAGGTACTTTGAGTGGTTGCAGCAATCCCGCGGGTCGTTGATGTTCTGCTTTCACCAACTGACATGTGTCACATAGGGCAACATGTTCCGCGACATCTCGCTTCATGCCATACCACCAATACCTGCTTTTGAGGTCCTGATACATCTTCGTACTCCCAGGATGAATGGAATAGTCGGAATCGTGAGCCTCCTTCAAAATTAATTTACGAATCTCCTTTACTTCTGGCACACAGATCCTTTTCCCATGCCACACCGTTCCTTGTTCATCCTCTCTAAAACCAGGAGCTTTATTTTCCTTGATGAGCTGTCTGATCTCTTGTATCTTCTCATCATTCTTTTGTCCCTCGCGTATGTCTCGCTCAAGTGTGGAGTCCACTTCCATGGCGATGGCTTCACCACTATTTACTAGACATAGATTGAGCCTTATAACCTCGTCCTTCAATTCTGCAGGCATATCCTTCAAGCTCAACTTATTGACCTGCACTTTCCGACTCAAGGCATCGGCCACGACGTTTGCTTTCCCGGGATGATAGTTGATGCCTACATCAAAGTCATTGATTAGCTCTAACCATCTCCTTTGTCTAAGGTTGAGATCTGGCTGTGTGAATATGTACTTCAAACTCTTATGATCCGTATATATCTCTGTCCTCTTCCCCATCAAATAGTGCCGCCAAATTTTCAACGCGTGTACCACTGCAGCTAGTTCTAAGTCATGTGTAGGATAGTTCTTCTCGTGCTTCCGAAGCTGCCGGGATGCATATGCCACGACATGTCCCTCTTGCATGAGAACACATCCCAACCTGTTTCCAGAGGCATCGCAGTACACCGTGAAATTTTTCTGCATATCTGGCATAACCAACACGGGGGCTGTTGTCAATCTCTTCTTTAGCTCCTGAAAGCTCGTATCGCACTGTGGCGTCCAGGTGAATGTAATTCCCTTTTCCAACAGTTTGGTGAGAGGTCTCGAGATCTTGGAGAATCCCTCAATAAATCGTCGATAGTATCCAGCCAATCCCAAAAAGCTTCGAACTTCCCCGACATTTTCAGGGGTTTTCCATTTCTGGATATATTCGATTTTGGCGGGATCTACGGAGATTCCTCCCTCCGAGATTATATGTCCTAAAAAGGGAACTCTCTTTAGCCAAAACTCACACTTGCTCAACTTGGCATATAGTTGGTGTTCTCTAAGCCTCTGTAACACCAACCTTAGATGTTTCTCATGTTCTTCTTCATCTTTGGAGAAGACGAGAATATCATCTATGAAAACCACCACAAATTTGTCCAGATATTCCATGAATACCTTGTTCATGAGGTACATGAAATATGCCGGGGCATTGGTTAGCCCGAAAGGCATGACAGTGTATTCATACAGTCCGTACCGAGATACGAAAGCTGTCTTGGGAATATCAGATTGCCTTATCTTGAGTTGGTGGTATCCCGACCTGAGATCAATTTTCGAGAACACGCAAGCTCCCCTCAACTGATCAAACAAGTCTTCAATGCGGGGTAATGGATACTTGTTCTTGATGGTCACCTCATTCAAGGCACGGTAATCCACGCATAACCTTTGAGTTCCATCTTTCTTAGGCACAAATATTACCGGAGCTCCCCATGGTGAGGAACTAGGGCGAACATACCCCTTTTCCGTCAATTCTTTTAAATGATCCTTGAGCTCTTCTAGCTGCTTGGAGTCCATTCGATAAGGTCTCTTGTATATCGGGGCTGTTC